>OY982979.1:3821970-5071970 GCA_963890685.1 Plagodis pulveraria | reverse complement strand
GACTGACAGACGCGAACAGACGGACAGCAGTCTTTATAAGGGTAAAACCAAATGAGCGTAATTTTGTGAGTCGCGTATTTTTGGTCATTCATTTTACTTTTAACTGAATTTCTGTTGAGTTATCAGACGAACTTAATTTATTTATTCAGTATCGAGCGTTGGTACGGGGTGTTCGTGTCGTTAAGCACTCGAGGATCCATTAAAAGTATTGTGTATTTACGAAGCATATTCCGAAGAGGAGGCCAGAAAAAGAAGCTGGGTAAACCCACTCAATAGTTACAGGCTGATATGTGGACAGTTCCATACTTTATTTGAAACTTTATCTGCAAATCATCTTTATCGCTCCCCTCCCGTTCCCTTCCCTCAACACAAACGTAAAAGATATTCGGTCGAGTTTACGCGCATTGAGTCGGCAGACAACTCAATTTGCGTCGTCGTGTAGCACCAACTGCCTTTTTGTATGAAATCGAATGCAGCAGAATTTATGCTACCGAAATTCTGCGACTCACGACTCACAAAATTACGCTCGTTTGGTTTTACCCTAATGGTCACCTGTTTTCCCTTTGGGTACGGAACCCTAAAGAGGTAATGTTATGAAAGTTCCGTATGTGTATGTTCAGAGCTGCCCGCAAGGAAAGGAGGGGATGCTGAACGTCCACATCGTCCCTCACACGCACGCCGAGTACGGATACAGGAAAACGTTTTACGAGTATTTTACTGGGAGTAAGTCTTAGTTTTAATAGTCTGTCAAAAACTAGTAACAATAGAACTCTTTGTGAACGAGTTTGTCTATGGCAGCCTTTATTTTTTATTTTTCTTTTTTATTATGTTATTGTGACGGAACAAGCTCGAGGCCCACCTGTTGTTAAGCGGACTAACCTCTGCTATAACTGATGCATTTCATCACAAGTCACGAATTGCCCTGCGCCCGTCACGTTGAGACACAGTTGTTAAGTCTCATGTGCCTGTAATTTCACTGGCTCTCAAGGACTGCTGCTGGATCACACCGTTAGGTGCTTGGCGATAGATTTTCTACTTGAGGGTGGTAGCTAGCCAGGCGGGCAATCGCAAAATGCCCTTCCACCATGCGTTAAAGCTCAAGCCGGCGGTGGGGATCGAACCAGGGTACTGCGGCACGGCAGTCCATACTGCCGTCGTAAGAAAATAGGGCACAACTAACATTTTTTGACAAAATGAGTTATATACATATTTAGAATCAGAAAAAAAAGGCACATCTGCTCAATTTTTTTTAGAATTTTATCTTCAAGGAATTCGGAGATACTGTAGGCTTAAAAGGCACAAATAAGACTAATATTCATGTTTTATAGAATGAAAAGGCACATTTATTTACCATTATATTGAAAAGGCACAAATACGTAGATGTGACTATTACTTCATACAGATTTTTACTAAAAACTACTAAGAAAAGGCACACTTACAACATAATATAAAGAAAAGGCCTAAATTCCAGATGTGCCATGTCTACTTAATTAATGATCCATGCATCTCTCAATTAAATTACGTATAAAAGACACAAATAACCAGTTGTGCCTTTTCTTTTAATTATTTACGATTAGGGGTGAGGAAAAGAGGACAGGGTTCGATTAAAACGCGCCAGTTGTGCCTGCGACGTCAAAGTGACTCCACACTTGTCAGCTGCAGCCCGCGTTAGGTAAGTTTATTTACGTTTTATCCATATTTACATGTTGTTTCTAATTTAAGTATGAAGGTACATAACTTTGTAGGTTAGGTCGTACATTATATTATGCCTTAGCTTAACACCTAACGTGACATGTCTTAATAATTAATTAATTAAGTAGGGATATGATAAACATGAAAGCAGCGGTGGCGCAGTGGTATCAGCCTCGCCTTAGAAATATAAGGTCGCGGGTTTGATTCGAATTGTTTCATTTGATATGAATTGTTTCATCACCGCTGCTCATTATCGGTGAAGGAAAACATCATGAGGAAACCGGCATGTCTAAGATCTAATCATTAGTGGACTTGTGACATCCACCCACCCTCACTTGGCCAGTGTGCGTGGATTAAGGCCTATTCTCTCTCAACTACCTTAAGAGTTGAGAGAGTTTAGGCCTTAATCCCCACACACACTGGCCAAGTAAAGACCCGTGCCCAGCAGTGGGACACTAAAAAGGGTTCAAGTGTGATAATAAACATATAGTATCATTCATTTCACTTGTTTTCCCTTATTTCAGATAATTTTAAAAATGCAGTCACGTGGTAAAGTATCAGCAAGCGCCGCTTTACAAAATCTAAAGCCTAGATCTGATATTGACGAACAGATTCCGTGGTCTTAAAAACGCCACAAATTATGACGATTCAGTAGTCGATAAAGATTATGTGCCACCAAACATCATCGGTTCAAAACTTAAATATTTGGGGTCATAATGAAAACTATGAAAAAAGCGCTTTTGAAGCGCTCGTAGCGAAGTTTACTTAGCTGTTCTCAACCGATCAGCAAAGTTAAGCAACGTCGCCCACGGTCATGAGTTGGATGGGTGATCGCTAGTGACATTACTACTGAGCGTTTCCGTGCTTCGGAGGGCACGTTAAGCCGTCGGTCCCGGTTGTTGTCTTAGGATGGCAGACGTTATAGCGTGGTGGTAGGGCATTTTGCGAATGCCCGCCTGGCTAGCTACCACCCTCAAGTAGAAAATCTGTCGCCAAGCACCTAACGGTGTGTTCCGGCAGCTGTCCTTGAGAGCCAGTACTACTAGTTTAGTCTGAACAACATCATCGACCACATCATCACTTACCATCAGGTGAGATAGTGGTCAAAGGATAACCTACAAGTAATAAAAAAAAAAAACATGATTCCAATATTTTATTGGATGATTCTGGCTCCGAGAGAGTCAAGAGAACATTTGTAAAAAAAAAATGTTCAGCAAAATTCTCAGAGGATTATCGCAAAATAATCGCATGGAATAATTTAAAATGGTAATATTTTGTCCAATGCTTATTGTTTTCAATCAGAGTTTTGTACCTGTAGGTGACAAAAGATTAGGAAACCCTACCTCTTAACGACTGTTCAGCTGATCTCACACAAATTTATGAATACTGAAATTAAAGACTATTTATTAAAATAATATTTTAAGTAAAACTGATTAATTAATTTTCTTTAAACTTTTTTATAGCTTTTACCAATATATTGCATTGTGATAATTCAACCAAGTGCCATGTTATGTTTGTTATAGTTACATTTAATTTTTATAATATTAATAATAGTATTTTTTTTAATATTAAACTACGTGTGCCTTTAATAATTACGGATGTAAGCTATTTCCTGTAAATGAACAATAAATAATTAGAATTAGGTCTAATAGAGTAAATTAATAAAGCTTCAAAACCAAAATGTATGCTCTCCTAATAAGAATAAAAAATATTTTGATTTATTTTTCATATTGTGATTAGTAGAGTAAATATTTATTATAGATTTTTAAGTTAGGGGTCCCACCTATTAGTAAAAATATTTAATTCTTACTTTCCTGAGGTGTCTAACTAACCAAAAAGTGTAACTGAGTTTAAGTATTATCACTTTTTGTTTTTAATTCATAAGTTCTATTTGTTAACCAAAATCGTAGGTATATGCTTATCCCTAATACTTTATAAATAACTATTGAATATAAAGAACGTTTTTTTTTGTTTAAATGTTGGTGTCCTAGAAGTAGATTGGTTTTGTTTTAGTTATTTGGATAAGCTAACCAAAAATGGCATGATAATAAATATGCTTTATAGTTTATTAAACTTTCCTCACATGTCTTTTTTTTATAGAAAACATTAAGTCAATTTACATTATAAAGAAAACATGAAATTATTAAGTCAATTTACATTATAAAGAAAACATGAAAACATTAAGTCAATATACAATGTGCCCTTTCTTCTAGACTCAATGACCAATTTGCTTGAAATATTAAAAAGAAAGGTCACATTTGGTTAACTATGCCTTTTCTTTGTAGTTAGTGGTATTTTTTAAATATTTTATTTTTAAGTTGAAAGGAAAAAATTGAATTTATTTAATAATTAATTATATATAAAAACTAAAAAGTATTAAATATAATAGTACTAACTTTCACGCATATATCATCAGTATTGTATTTTCTTTAAAGTAATTGGTTTTCACACTATGAAACAGAATATGGTTAAAACTTTAACCCTAATTATCTCAGTTTGACCAAAATGATAGATGTGCCCTTCTCTCGTACGACGGCAGCATAGCTATAACCGCTCGGCCATCATTGCTTCAAAATTGTGTTCAATTGTGAGCTATGCAAGTGCAGACTCACAAGGCTTACTGCTCGAAGTGCCACTACTATTTAAATACTGGATAACTTATTTTTTCAGAGGACACAATTCGGCGTACTGATCTCACAAGCGTAGTAAACATGAAACGGATATTGGACTACACTATCACTCAGTTATGGGCTCGGTCTGACAGAAAGTAAGAAGTTTAGTAATAAGATCTCTTTATTTCAAATATCATGATTATACAAACACTGATCCATAGAAATTTACACCTTACAGACTATATACATAAAATTCTCGTGTTTGTAACAAAACAAATTTCTTAGGAATCGGTCAAACCGTTTGGCTTGACCGATTATCGGTCTAGACTTGCTATGCACTGTGGTATTGTGTTTTGAAGCGCTCGTAGCGAAGTTTACTTAGCTGTTCTCAACCGATCAGCAAAGTTAAGCAACGTCGCCCGCGGTCATGAGTTGGATGGGTGACCGCTAGTGACATTACTACTGAGCGTTTCCGTGCTTCGGAGGACACGTAAAGCCGTCGGTCCCGGTTGTCGTCTTAGGATGGCAGTCGTTATAGCATGGTGGTAGGGCATTTTGCGAATGCCCGCCTGGCTAGCTACCAAGTACCTCAAGTAGAAAATCTGTCGCCATGCACCTAACGGTATGTTCCGGCAGCTGTCCTTGAGAGCCAGTACTTCTAGGTTAGCTGAACAACATCTTCGACCACATCATCACTTACCATCAGGTGAGATAGTGGTCAAAGGCTAACCTATCAAACTTAAAAATATATATATATATATATATATATTTTTATTCCCGTACCCAGGTGGGCGTTCTCGAAATGCCTTCCCACCACGCGATGAAGCTGAAGTCCGCGGCGGGATTCAAAACATTTGTCCCCTGCGCAGCATTCCACGTACAGCCATCGCCACTGAACTGCTTCAAATCAATCTATTCCATTTACAGATTTACACTATCGGATACGCCGTATCTATTCCATTGGTGGGCAAGGCGAGATGGAACAGGTAATTATTTTGACGTTCGCGTTTGACAGTTCGTGTACATATTGTAGTTGTGGCTTTTAAGTGGAGTAAAATATACAATTTACCTTATGTTTAGGTACTTCAGAGTATGTAGAGTTTACGGAGCGCTTTCCATATAAACGTAGTTTAGTCATATTTTAAATACCTACTTAGGTCCTGTTTCAGAATGTTCGAGTAAGTTCCGGTTATACTACCCAGAACATATTTAATAAATAGATCACTATCTTTGCGTTTCACAGTCATCGATTTAGCCTGTCCATCGGTTAAAGCTTGAAACGCGCTGCATGTAACTGTCATTTTTATCATTCAGTTATTTTATGTGTTGGTTAGCAACCCGAAACTTTATTAGGACATTCTGAAACGGGCCCTAAGTGTTCAAACTCGGAGAAACTTTGCATCTTTATCCTTGAGCCTAATATCCATGCTTCTGGTTTGCCAGATTTCCGTAAAATTAAGTATTTTCAAATAATTCGAAAAATCATTTTGTATGGGAATTGTTATTTTGACATTTAGGGACATAATAAATACTAAATCGAAAAACTGGCAAACCAGAAGCATATTAGGGTCAAGGATATACATATTATGCAAAGTTTCACCGAGTTTGAACAATTAAAATATGCCGAAACTACGTTTGTATGGAAATTGGAAAGCGCTCCGTGTGAACTCTACTCGTTATGGCCTGACTATCACAATATTATGCAGTCAGACTGTCTATGTTACTTTGAACTGGGAAAAATATTCACAAATCGAACTGTCAATCAAAGTCATTCTCGTGAGTCGTGGCAGCCAGACTGTATAAGTATACTCTGGTTTTTAATTCGAGATCAAAAATGTAAACAAAGGGGTTAACAGTGCAAAAAAAATACAAGTACTTAGTAATTATACTAATTTTGGAAACGGATGGAGCATTTAATGTAAGTAAACACATTATTTATTGCTATAATTTATTACATTAGTATGAAACAATAAAACACTTTTTCACACACTTCGACCGCAAGAGTCAAAACCTTTTGAGGATGCTTCGTGTAGAAGCGAAACGCGTTGAACATTTTTCGATTTGTCTAAGTGGCGTTTATGTTTGTTAAGTGACGTCTCGTCAGCTTAACAGGAAAATAAGGTGGAATTGTCACTAGATATATGTTGTTATATATTATTTAAGTGTTTTTCTAAAATATTAATATAATGTTTTCTCAACATTTTTTATATTATTTGTTATTATTAAATATGGATTTCTGCAAAGTTACGCTTGAATTCCTGACTTTGCATTCGGTAAGTTACATTGCTTTATACTATATAAAATCTATCGAGAAACTGGTTTTAACATCTTTGTTCACATAATTACTTACGAGTATAAGTGTGATCTTATATCTTCCGGTCCGATTCTTATTCATACTAGCTCATAATTTTAACTCTGACTCTGCCACAGACTCTGACATTCTGACAAAATTTTAACTCACCCAGCAAATCAAAGATGGGTCATTGACCTTTCGTAATTCGTCAAAGCAATAAAAAAACCCTTCACTGCAGTCCGCCGCATGGTGTACCAGCTACTCCGCACGGGGCGGCTGTTCTTCGTGGGCGGCGGCTGGGGGATGGTCGACGAAGCCTGCACCAGCTACCACGGCATCATCGACCAGTTCACCCACGCACTTAGGTATACATAGTTTCTTATCATTTCTTGGCAGATCTTATCGGATTTTTGACACTTGAGCACGATGGTAATATTCCCATGTAGCTATTTTGGGGCGTTCTTACCTATAGGACAAAATAGAGTTCTGTGGACATTACACTGTCAGTCTTTACATGCTTATGTCATAAGTCTGTAAATCGTAAATAGACTAAGCTACAATAAAAAAATGGATTTATCCAAATCAAAAAATATTTTACATATTTTTTTGTATACCGTTTTACACCAGGTATCAGTAGGTCCGTCTATGCTTTTTTTCCTGTTGACTTCTGTTTTCTACTTCTTTATTCTATCCACTGCTCCGTGGGGTGTCGGGTTAGAATTGCACCTCCCCATATCATCCCGTGGGTGTCGTAAAAGGCGACTAAGGGAAAAATACTAGAAGGTGGGCAGCAGCGCCTTCTAAACAACTGTAATCTGACACTGCGATCCCCAAGACGCCTGCCAAGCGTGGGGATTATGGCAAATATCCTCTTTATATGGGAGGCTGTGTTCAGCAGTGGACGATCCGGCTGATACAGATACAGTGTCATAAGAGGCGACTATAGGTAATATACCGGAAGGTGGGCAGCAGCGCCTTCTGAGGAACTGCTATCTTACACTGCGATTCCCAAGACGCCTGCCAAGCGTGGAGATTATGGCTTACCCCCCTTAATGGAGGAGGCTGTGTTCAACAGTGGACAATCCTGATGATACTGTAAGTAAATCTTGTAGTATGGAATCGCAACTCTCTCATTCTCACTTCATGACCTCTAGGTTCTACCTGTGACATACGAATAGATAGACAGACAAACACACAGACAGACAGCAGACAGCAAAGTGACAGACAGTAGAAACAATATTTTTGTAATAACCCATGCTCAGCGGATTACATTACATAATTACGAACTACGAGAGGACAAATTAGAGTTATGAGTCATATGTAATGTTAGCTTATTTTATTTTATTAGCATACCCCGGCTCAAAGTCAAAGTCAAATTCATTTATTCAATTTAGGCGTCTACGACGATCTATTTATATATAAATATTCTACATTGTACTGCCACGTTCAGCAAAAAAAAAATATAGAGCTACTGCGAGAAGAACGGGCAAGAAACTCGGGCCATTCATAGGCCATACAATACAATAAAGTTATTACAATATTTGTTTATAATTATGTAGTTGACAGGCGATAGCTTGGCAGAGGCGGAATTGTCCAGGCATTTTTGTCGTTTAAGTAAACAACAAAATCAAAAGTAGTAGGATTTCTTAATCAATATGTTTTTCATGTGCAGCTTGAATTTCCTTTCTGTGAGTGTTGTAATATGTTTGGGAAGTTTATTATAAAACCGTACACAATTAGGAGTCTAAGTAAGGAGGGAGTCTAAGGCTATAGGGGTGACTGGCACTTCGAATCCAGCATATGACTATAATATTTCCTCTCGTTATTTTGTAATGACATTAATAGAGCTTTGCCCTTTGGGCACGGAATCCTAAAATATTTGACATATACTCAACCAGTGATGAAAACATTTTATGACAGAAAGTTGAACGGTACTTTCGGGCATTGCGGGCGGCCTCTAGTCGCCTGGCAAGCAGACGTCTACGGACACTCGAGGGAGTTCGCCTCCCTCGCAGCACAGCTGGCGTTCGACGGGCTGTTCGTGAACCCCATCAGCTTCGACGATGAACTGCTGCGGGTGCAGAGTAAACAAATGGAGATGGTTTGGAGAGGGAGCGATGATTTAGGTAATATTTTATTACTACTGATACTTATTGCTACTGATACCTTGACATGACATAATTAATATAAATAACCTTTCGAAATTTTTGCAACAACAATCAATTTTCAATGTTATTACTAATGTGATTATTATTATTGTAAATGGCGGCCATCTCACTACATTTGTACGCCTAAAACAGGCAAAACATGTCGATACGATCTTAGTTTAAGACCGCATGCATGTTGGTATTATATGTAAGAGATCACATGTTTTCGCAAATAAAATTATCTTTATACACACCCACTCAGAAAGCGTCTCATTACTCGTTAAAAACATGTTATAAAGTTCATTTCTCCGTTATAAATGTACGGCGGGGAAAGTTATATGGATTTTCATGCCTTCACTCCGTAGCAGTGAAGGAATGTTGTATGAAAATCCATACCTGCCCTGCGTTCTTTTGTTTTGTTAGCTGCTAACATAAAAAAATACAATCTCAAAAAGGTTTTATATCATATAATTAGCAAAAAAAAGAGGGGTGATTTTTATTTGTACTCGATTTTCAATGAACAACAACCAACCGGTTGTCAACCTTTTTTTGCACTACAAGAAAAAAAGCTCGGCAATTAAATTTTGTTTTCTATTAAATTGATATTTTATCTTACCCTTTAATTATTCTAAATAATTTTCTAAAATGTCATCTGATAGTGAAAGTGATGACGCCATCGTAAATAAGATTTTTTTTAAAGTTTTGTTTCAGAATATTTTTCAAAAAAAAACTAAACCGACCTTCAAAACTGAAAAGTATGAAATAATTTATGGAAGTCGGTACCACGCTGATTTAAAACACCGACCTCACATTAGTACTCACATAGTCTGTCTTCCACTAATTAAATATTTTCTGCTTTTTACCGACTTAAAAAAAAAGGGGTTCTCAATTCCATTGTATTTTTTTATGTTTGTTACCTCAGACATTTTGACATGGGTGGCCTGATTTTAGTGATTATGTTTTTTATTTGAAAGTTGATGCCTCCCGTGTCCTTTTTAAATTTAATCAATATTAGTCAAGCCGTTTTTGAGTTACACTGTAATAACTGAAATGTTTTCCTATCTTGATGATATAGCCATTGATAGTGCATGACAATCGATCCCATAAGTAGCAAGGGTCACTAATAAGGGTAAATTTTTTTTTTACCTAGACATGGAACCAACTTCAACACTCAAAAGTGTGAAATAACTTGTCGAAGTCGGTATCATGCGCACGATATTGTGGTAATTTGTACTTTTGAACTATTATGGTACCTCCTACAACAAGTTATTTCACACTTTTGAGTGTTGAAGTCGGTTGCATTAATATTTGTTTCTTTAGTGTTATAGACTTCGTATTACAAAATCATTCACTCGCCTAAAATAGTGTTGATCGTCGAAAACAGCAAATACCATTAAATCATCCAACTCTTACTTACACAGTATAGATACCAATAATGTACAAGTGAGGTTTAGAGGCGCTCGTAGCGAAGTTTGCTTAGCTGTTCTTAACCGATCAGCAAAGTAAAGCAACGTCCGCCGCGGTCATGAGTTGGATGGGTGACTGCCAGTGACATTGCTACTGAGCGTGCACGTGCTTTGGAGGGCACGTTAAGCCGTCGGTCGTTATAGCATGGTGGAAGGGCATTTTGCGAACGCCCGCCTGGTTAGCTACTACCCTCAAGTAGAAAATATTTCACCAAGCACTAACCCACAAAACGGTGTGTTTCGGCAGCTGTCCTTCAAAGCCAGTAATTCTAGGTTAGCCTGAACAACACCTTCGACCACATCTTCAAATACCATCAGGTGAGATAGTGGTCAAAGGCTAACCTATCAGGCATAAAAAAGAGAATAATGATTTGCAGCACCATATAAATTCGTATATTATCAAACTGGGTCGTACACTATATCTCAAAGGTTCGAGATGTATTGTGTAGTTCAAGAGATATTTTGGGACTTCAAAGTGTAAAAATAAATTACTGTATCCATTTGTACAATACTTTATTTATAATTATTGTTACAAATACAATGCACTTCGTAAGCTATTCTAAAGGAATCACATTGCTTTCCCGCGTTTTTCTCACGTCACACACTTGCCATTCGTTGCCACAGAGGCGCTGTAGGCGCGCACAGATAACTTAATAAATTCTCACGACCACAGACTCACAACGCAATACCTATATGGGTCGTATGGAGGTTATAGATAAGGAGAGTCTTCTCTAAAGGCGGGAAGACACACGACTGGTGGCTGGCACACTTGTATAAAAGCTCCTTGCACATGCAGCCTACTTCCATGTGTATATACGCTAACTGGCATGCCTTTATCTGCCACGCAAGTAAGTAGGACAGCATTAATTGATTTACGGGCATGCAACGTGAGGGAGGGGCCGCGGCCGGGGGGGGGGGGGGGGGGCTGTCTCGTGAACTGGTTTGTGTATACGTCTTGCAAATACAGGCATGCAAGGACGCAAATTACATGCAAGGATAACTTGTAAATCTATCCACATTGCGCCAGTATAGGTATGCCGTTAACAAGCATGCAAGCAACTGTTCCATTCGACAGGCATGTGTATTCTCAGATTTATGGCAGAAAACTTAAAAAAGTGTCCAGCTGTACCTAAGCTATAAATAACAGTTCAAAAACCTTCCAGAATGGCGCTGGTGTAGACAAAGGGTAAGGTATGAATGTAGCAATTGTAAACGAATTGAAGTATGACAAGTTTAAAAAAATAATATTACTGACGACTAAAGTAGTTACATATTGAAAATTTCAAGTATTTGCGTAGTACAAAGTAATGTAGTAAATATAACCTCAAAGAATTATTATGAGAAAACGTGTAGCTCGAGTGATTTTATTTCGTGAACTGTGAATAGTACCTACGTTTATTGATTTTAGCGCCTGATTGTGGCGCCACTCTAATTTAATGCATTTCGACGGACACTTTTTCATGTACACAGATGATTCTCCTAACCTCTACCCTCCATAATGGATCGCTAACACAAGTTATTTCTCTTTATTGTAATGTCATGATTTCCGATATTTTTTACTCTGTGCCAAGATTTTAAAAGAAGTCATTTTGACTTCTTAGTTCTAAATAAAAATGGCCACCGGAAATACGTAGTCTCGTGGTATTCCCGCCAAATGCTCATGGGGGGAAACGTGTGATATGGAGATTGGCGGGCTAGCAGTCAGTTCTTGTTGAGTCGTAGTGAAGTCGATTCAATAATATAGATATCAAGTAAGAAGTTTTTAATTATAGTATATAATAAATGTATTAACAAGGAGTTTGAGTTTTTATTACAGTACGCTGCCTTATTAATTGCCTTCTATCATAGGATCGGACACGGATATCTTTACTCACAAGCTATTCGATGGGTACTGGTCCCCGCCAGGATTTTGCTTCGGACAAGAGTGCAATGATACGCTTCTCCTCACGTCAGCTGATGTGCACAATAACGCCGACGAACGGGTGAGTTCCGATAAGAATAGGTAAAATCCGATAAGAAACGCTAAGTTCTGACAAGAAACGTTAAGTTCTGATAAGTTACAGGTGACAAGTTGTGACATTTTACAATTGTGTGCTAGGATCCGTAATACGAAAAAGTCTGTGCTGGAGCCATCTTCTTAATGTTAAAGTTAAAGTTTAAACGCCAAGCGACATATTTCTTTAACCGACTTCATAAAAAGGAGGTAGCTCTCAATTCGATGCAGGGTATATCGATGAAGGTATTTTTTTCTATATTCGAAAACTGGTGCTTGTCAATAAGCCATAATTTTGTCGCGACAAAAGTATGGCTTTAAATGACATATATGTTTGTTATAAACCCAGGCAACCTTCTTACATCAATTATATTATAAACTTAACCTTATTGACTTATATTAAATAAAAAAATATATATGCTCTTGTGCCTAAAAAGCAGATTTTTATGCACTAGAGCATAAAAAGCCTTTTCAGCCCGCATACACCGGGCATATAGAACTTTACAAGCATCAGAACTGAAAAGTATATATATTGCAGGCGGATGCTTTCATAGAGGCGATGTTGAACAGACAAGGGCCCAGCTACGGCACCAACAACATCATGGTGATGATGGGGAAGAGGATGGCATATTACGACGCCAGTATCTGGTTCGATCAAATTGACTTACTTATTAAGTAAGTATATCGTTCTTTGTCTCCGCGTGCAAGTTATGATACTGTTAGTGTAGTGTGTCGAGGTGACAGTGATAAAGACATAAACGAAAACCGAACGGGGGTAGATGTAAATCGCTCCCGCCGCTCCTCAAGACGATGACACCCGCTTCTTCAGTCTACTCGTGACCACGGTCAATGCAACTTGATCGAAACGTCGAGGTTAGTCAAAATATAATTATTTTGATGTTTATTCGTGCGTGAAAAGACCCGTTTTGTATTTAGAAACATGAGCTTAGTTCACGAAAGTTTAAAGAAAAGTGTATCGTTATTATACGACTTTAAGGTACTGCCAGGTGTCACTTTTTTACAAATTGAATTATTAGGTATGGTTGTAGGTCATTGAACTTATAACAGCGCTAGAACGGCACCCGTACCTCGAAATTATTTTAATTTTTTTTATTTCATTGTGACGTAACAAGCCTGAGGGCCACCTGATGTTAAGTGGACTAACCTCTGCCTATAACAGACGCATTTCCACGACGAATTGCACTGTGCCCGTCACACTGAGACATACAGTTGTTAAGTCTCATTAGCCTGTAATTTTTCTGGCTCTCAAGGACTGCTGCCGGAACACACTGTTAGGTGCTTGGCGACAGATTTTCTATTTGGTGGTCGCTAGCCAGGCGGGCATTCACAAAATGCCCTTCCACCATGCGATGAAGCTATAGCCAATGCCACTGAACCATCATGCTTCAAAACATGGCAATGTCAAATCAGGTGACGTCTCCTGATTGAGTGGTAGTAGTGTGCATAGGTACGTTCTTCCTGTCTTTGTCATTTATTAAGGTATCATATACAATGGAAGTGTAGCTGTGATATGCCTACAAGCATAAGTATGAAATTGCCGATTTGTACTGAAAAATTGAAATTAGTTTTTTTTTTACCTTAACATATTTATTTGATCAAAATAATAAAAAATTACTCTACATGCGTAGACTATCGCCCGTCACATCTTTGTGAAACCAACGTGAGGGCTCCGCGGCTACTTCGGCGGAGCAACTCAAGCGGCGCAAGTATGCGAACCTCGGTATGGGTTACATATTTGAGCCGTTTGGTGTAGAGACGTTGGGTCCGTGGGGACCGGGAGTGAATCGTATTTTCCAAAACTTATCAGAGCGCTTGGTCGATGCGACGCGTGATCAAAATGCTGCCACCTATTTGGCTCAAAGAATAAGCATTGCAATTCAACGGGGCAATGCTGCCAGCATGCTGGGCACGCTGCTAACTGGTAGTGGGCTAGAGCATTTGGACTGCCTATGACTTATATTAAAAAAAAAACATTATTATCTATACATTGCTGCCATCTAATAGGAATGTCATTTAGGCCTTCACGATAGAACTCTGGTGATCTAGATTCGACAAACTGTGTGAAAGAATTTTGTACTGCCTCCTGGGAAGAAAACTTTTTATCACGTAGAAACTAGGAATAACAATATATATCACATAAAATTGTCCAAATAAGGAAAAAAACGGTACCTAGTCCGTTGGAGCAAGGTCTGGCGAATACGGAGGGTGTCGAATGGTTTCTAATTGCAGTTCCTGTAGAGTTAAATAGGTTTCTCGTGCTGTATGAGGTCTCGCGTTATCATGGAGCAATAATGGAGAAGATCGATTCATGAGTCGGGGCTGTTTCACTGCTAGTTTTGCTATCATTGTTCGGATTTCGGCACAAGAGACATCTGCCGTTATTGCTTGACCAGATCGGAGTAAGCTATAGTGAATAACACCATGCTGAGACCACCAAACAGTTACCATTACCTTTTTATTGTAAGCTTTGCTTTAGAACTCTGTTGCGGTGTTTGACCCAGGGTCAGCCATTGTATTTTTCGCTTACGGATATCGTAAAGAATCCACTTTTCATCACAAGTCACAATTTGATCCGATATTCCTTTATTTTTATTGTTTGGTTGTAGGACAGTCAATAAGAAAATCAGCGCAAAAGGACCAAATTTGAACCTTATGTACTCCACGCCAGCATGCTACCTCAAAGCAGTTCATGACTCCAAGTAAGTACCAATAATCTGCGGTCATAATTTGAATGGGTGACCGCTAAGGGACTTGGGCATTTACTAATGGCACAGATTACATTTACTGTGTTTCCGCTCTACGGAGGGGGCATTAAAGCCGAACTTACACCTTCCGGTCCGGGCCGATTCTTTTTAAGAATTAGGCTGCCTGGAGGCCAGTATTCAAAACGAGATGTACTGCAATACTTAATCATTTTCCTCATTGAAAACTTCAATTCTATCTGCACCCCGCAGTAACTCGCACACGGGCGATTTTATTTTTCGGTCCCATACTATTAGTTCTGTGAGCTGAAGAGCTAGCGAATGAAATTGTTTTTTTTATAAGTTTTCATTCCCACAACTTTCTATTTATAAAACACAAAAAATCAATCGGCAAACAAAACTATACATATTTCGAACCTGCTCTAATTCACGAGAATCGGATGAAACCTATAGAGGAGAACAACCGTAAAACTGGACATCCGGATTCCGGACAGAGACACGAAAGCATTATCGCCAAAGCTGAAACGAAAACGCTTCGTTAGACTATAAATATGTCAACTATAGCTGTATTACAAAATTACAAATTTACGAAAGGAATATTTTCAAGTCATGTGTGGGATTCGAACCCTCGTCCATCCACCCCTTTAGCTGGAGTATGCTCTAACCAATTAAGCTAACATGACAATGAGTCATAACTAAAAATGTTCCTATCGTTCTTTAACCATCGTACTGGGATTGAGCGATCTCTATAGTTTAACTTACGTTATACCATAGAACATATAATAATACTACGTATAGAATGGACACTCCTCACCCCCCACCAAAACGAGCCGTCCTCACCCCGCCACCGATTCTGAGCTGTCGCTGAGCGGCACTCTTCATGATTGTTTATTATACGAGAAGAACATAAATTATTATTGTGATTGTGATTATTATCATTACTTGTATAAAATGTGAACTTGGAATGATACTTTTTTATAGTGTAGGTATCTATTATTGTATAAGTAATGAAGTAAAATGTAAAGTAATGTTACTTACTCGGTTGTGTTGCATATTCCTATGTCGTACATGAAGTCGGATTGTTGTGCTTGTAAATGTTTTTGAAGGTAGGTAAAGTACGCATAACTTACGAAATCTAATAAGTCATTATAACAGCATTAAAAGATTGTAGGGTAGGTAAGTACAACAATATTCATACGATGACAACCTTAGACTTCACGCACACATTTACGCGTGTACAGAAACAATGTGGTTATACTACAAACAAGACTAATTTTTCAATTAGCTTTAAACTTGTTAATGATGACGCAACCCTATAATTTTAATATTTTTATGTTTGCAATAGCGCATGCTCTGCGGATTACATTACAAAATTACAAATTTACTAGAGGAAGACTTTAAGACATATGCGGCTGTATTATTTGTTCCAGCCCATCATTGCCGATAAAACAAGACGACTTCATGACCGTTGCGTACAACCATCGAACGCATCTAGCCGGTTTCTACACATCCCGGCCGACTGTCAAGTACATGGTCAGGGAAGGACACGTATTTCTACAGGTTAGTTTCAAAACCGGCCCGGAGCCGTTCCGCTTTTTCTATCATATGTCGCGTTGGAAATTACGCACACATAGATTTGCGTGTAGTAGTGAAGTGAAGCTGTCATTCTGAACCGTTATTTGTTCATGAGCCATAAAAATATAGCTAAAGTAATCAGGTATTAGGTAATGTTGGTAAGCCCCCACTTGGGGTATGTTCCATTAGTCGCTAAGAACGTTATTTTAGATAAATTTGATCACATTCTGCGTCTATGGTTGTGATCACGTGATCGTTTGTAACTGTCATACCCGTTCCATTTTTGGATAAGAACGCTAAGAATGCCACTAAAATGTGCCACTTCTGTCACTTTTGACATTAGATGTATCGTTTATGGCGAAAATAACGCCAAGACCCATGTGGAAAACTTTTTGGGTGTGTGATCGTTTTTAGCGTTTTTAGCGAATCTCACGCTAATGGTACGCACCCTAGGTGGACGGATGACATCGTGAAAGCCGCGGGTCGCCAATGTTACAAGTGGTTAATAGCTGTTCTTTGTGGCGTTCTATGAATAAGATAAAATAAGAATAAGAGAATTTAATTTCAAGATTACATTACACAGTGGTACAAATATTCGTTGAATGGTCTTATAGAGCGCACCTGAGGGCCAAATTCCATCTCTTATTCAGTCTTATTTTAACCTTACAAATTTGCACCCCGACATACCACTATAGTAAACTTACACTATAAGTTTTGTGTGAGAGCGAGCTGCACGCATTGAATCAAGTCATTTGTGCGATAGAGGTAGCGCTATAAGAACATTATTCTTTCGTGACGGCCGTGGTACGAATCTTAGTATTCATATTTTAGGTTTGAAATAATGATGTTGGTTTTCCATAATAGTTTTTAAAAGGTGGGAGTTGGGCCCCAGTCACTGTAATCAGTCTGCATGCAGACGTGCAAATATTCATACAAGTTTGTCACAATAATTTACTAATTCTTTAATATTATAAAAACAATTAAGTATGCGAGAGCCAGTCACTTATGCATTTCTTAAATATATGTCCTTCTAATAATAAAAACTCTTGGAAGCTTGTTATACAAATACACATATTATACGCGTTTCTTTTATATATATCTTTACTACAACGAGGTTGGTACATCAGGTTCTCAAATTGAGGGAGGCCATTGTTCAGCAGTGAACTTCTTCGTCTGATGATGATGATGAATGAGGTATAGGAATATGTAACGCAGGGGAAACTTTGAATTAATAACTAAATAGCATGGTCCAAGAATCGTGAATAAAAAATCTGAAAAAACATTACATTATCCTGAAACCAACGTGAGGGCTGGCGCCGCGGCTACTTCGGCGGAGCGACTCAAGCGGCGCAAGTATGCTAACCTCGGTATGGGTTACATATTTGAGCCGTTTGGTGTAGAGACGTTGGGTCCGTGGAGACCGGGAGCACATCGTATTTTACAAAACTTATCAGAGCGCTTGGTCGATGCGACGCGTAATCAAAATGCTGGCACCTATTTGGCTCAAAGAATAAGCATTACAATTCAACGGAGCAATGCTGCCAGCATGCTGGGCACGCTGCCAACTGGTAGTGGGCTAGAGTATTTGGACTGCCTATGAGTCTGCAATGGCTTATAGGGATCTAAATGCTTTGTAGTAGCTGTGGTGTTGTATATAGTTCGTAGTATTTTGCTAACTAAGAATCGTGAATAAAACTATATTTACACTCGGTTCAGATTTTTTTATATAGTTATAAACTTGTTTTCTTTGTAAAAGATGGCGAAACAGATGCAAGTACTGGCCAATCTTGATCCCAACCACAAGTTATTTGAAGAAATCAACTGGGCGATTGGTAAGGAAAACACAGAAACACATGTTTAATTATAATATAAAACATTATATACTATTACACTTATACCCATAATATATACCCTTTTACACATATTCCCTAATACACATAAACAATATTACTTATCACATATACATATAAATACAAATATGACAGAACCATATTTATAAACAGTAAAATGCTAGAGCAGCGAGTGTTTTTGATCAGTTGGCTAGTCTGACTGTGGTCTCACAATAGCGTCTATACAGGGTTATTGGTAAAATGCTAACAACCTCTTA
Organism: Plagodis pulveraria; assembly: GCA_963890685.1. Lineage (NCBI taxonomy): Eukaryota > Metazoa > Arthropoda > Insecta > Lepidoptera > Geometridae > Plagodis > Plagodis pulveraria. Next base: position 5,053,362 of record OY982979.1, on the reverse strand, counting down.
GGGTTGACTTCTGCTAGTACTAACAAACATATTAAGATGAATTTCTTTTCTTTTTTTAATATTTTTTTATTTGGTTATTTGTAAATGACGAAATCAACACGAGGATCACCTGATGTTAAAAATCTCTTGTGCCTGTAATTTAATATTTCATATTTTTTATTACTTAGCTCGATGTATAAATTCAAAACTCTATTCAAAGGGAGCGCAGCGCACATCGAGCTAAGTAATAAAAAATAAGAAATATTAAATTACAGGCACAAGAGACTTTTAACATCAGGTGGTCTCGTGCTTATTTCGTCATATACACCGTGTCCCAAAATTCAACGATAAGCCGGCATCGGTGCATGGACCTACTCATGACTCCTCGGAAAAAAAAAAATTATAACTGTTTTTTTTTATTAATTACAGAGACTTTTATAAATTTCATCGATATTCGATACCCATTATGCTATTTTCAACTACCATGACCACAATTTTTGACATATTTTTGATATTTTTTGTGCATTAGCAACCTAAGAAGGACGGCTATCTACCACAATCCTTTAAAATTACAGAAAGTCTGTAGTTATTTTACAAAAATCAGTAAAAAAAAAAAATTTTCTTATAATTTTCATAGATTTTAACATTCTATGCACTTTCTATAGTCTGGGTTAAAAAAAAAAGTATGGACACTACCATGGCAAGTTTTATTAAAAGTTGGCGCAACTTTATAAAAGTCTCTGTAATTAAAAAAAAAAAGGGGTTATAATTTTTTTTTTTTTTTTTCCCGAGTAGTCATGAGTAGGTCCATGCACCGATGCCGGCTTATCGTTGAATTTTGGGACACGGTGTATACATAAACAAAAAAAAACAGATAGAAAAAAAATCCTCTGAAATTGTTTGTTAGGACTAGCAGAAGTCAACCCTAAGAGGTTGTTAACATTTTACCAATAACCCTGTATATAACCGCGGCGTAACTTTATCGAGTACCTACCTGTTGTACTGTATCAGCCGGATTGTCCACTGCTGAACACAGCCTCCCCCACTATGACATTTAATTATGATTTTGCATGCCATTATGGTGGAATGTGGAGCACTGCCTATTTTCTGTAATACCTTGTACACATACCCATGTTCAAGCAAATAAATAATTTTGAATTTGAATTTGAATTTAACATCAGGTGGTCCTCGAGCATGTTCCATCACAAACACATAAAAAGATGTTCATTAGGACTAACTGAAGTCAACTCTAAGAGGTTGTTAGCAATTTTCCACCCTGTATAATTTATAGAAGTCTGAATATATCCCTTGCTTAAACATACAGCTTAAAGTTATGAATTTGGGTTTATTTAATTTATATAGATAATAACTCTCTGACTGCTGATTTTAAATTAAACATTTGCTTTTAGGTGTGATGCAAGACCATAAGATCATAACGGGAACAATGAGGGACTACGTCAAGGAGTACTACACTGACAAAATGTACCAAGCCGTGCTGAAATCTCTCCTCATATTGAAGCAGGCTTTCAAGTGAGTTGCATTATGGTACTGCACCTTACTCCACCAAGGTTCTCCACACGGGCGTGAATGCGGGTAGTTGGAAAAAATACCCGCCCTTTGAGACGTTGAAAACTGCCTCTTCAGTCCGCTCGTGACCAAGACCAATGCAACTTGTACGCAACGTCGTGGTAAATAATATACCTACATGTTTTTATCGTGATTAGGTCCCCTTCAATACTTATAGCTATGTGTTCAAGTCGCGAAAGTCTTAAAGTTACTTAGCTGTGACAACTGTCAATGTCACATTTTCAACCGCGAAGGTGGAGGTTCTTAATTCGGCTATATGGCACGGGACTTTCCTATGGCCCCTTGCTACACTATCAATGACAATGGAGTGAAAAAAAAAAAATTAAGTCGGACTTAAGTATGACAGCTGTCAAATTTATAGTCGATGTCGCATTTTTGAGCGATGGAGGAGGAGGATATCAATTAGACTGTATGTTTGTTAGGTGGTTACTCTCCCATTATGAATTGATTTTTTTAATTATAATTTTGCTTTTAGCTCCAGAGTGATGAATTTTATCAAAATCAGTTTAGTACTCGGTTTTTTTAATGAAAAAGCACCATTGTCTTCCAAGTACTTAATTAAATTAGGTTGCATTTCATACTTTTCAATTCGTTTTTTTTTGTTTTTTATACTTGATACGTTAGCCTTTGACCGCTATCTCACCTGATGGTAAGTGATGATTGATTCGGTGTAAGATGTTGTTCAGGCCAACCTAGAATTACTGGCTCTCAAGGACAGCTGCCAGAACACACCATTAAGTGCTTGGCGACAGATTTTCTACTTGAGGGTGGTAGCTAGCCAGGCACTCGCAAAAGACCCTACCACCATGCGGTGAAGCTTAAGCCCGCGGCGGGATTGGAACCATGGACCTGCTGTCCTTGAGAGCCAGTGAAATTACAGGCGCAACGAGACTTAACTACTATGTCTCAATGTGACGGACGCAGTGCAATTCGTGACTTGTGATGAAAAGCATTTGTTATAGACAAAGGTTAGTCCGCTAAACATCAGGTGGGTCTTGAGCTTGTCACGTCAGAATAACATAAAAAAACCTAATTGGTTTCTACTTCCGATATTGTAATCTTCTATCTTCCTTTGTAGCTAAACTGCATACCAGAATGCAGATAAAATTTACTTCTTTGGCATTGAAAACAAAATTGATTACAAACTATGAAATAATTAAGCCCAGTAGCATCTACGATAACCAGTAAAAGAAAATTATACAAAGTGTGAAACTCTGTATTAACCTCAGAGAAATTCTTCTATTTTGTCAGAGGTATTAACTTGATAACCATAATTCATTCAAGAATCATATTGGTGAACTAAATGTCTTCTTTCAATTCATTTACTTTAACATTGAAGCGCTCGTAGCGAAGTTTACTTAGCTGTTCTCAACCGATCAGCAAAGTTAAGCAACGTCGCGCGCGGTCATGAGTTGGATGGGTGACCGCTAGTGACATTACTACTGAGCGTTTCCGTGCTTCGGAGGGCACGTTAAGCCGTCGGTCCCGGTTGTTGTCTTAGGATGGCAGTCGTTATAGCATGGTGGTAGGGCATTTTGCGAACGCCCGCCTGGCTAGCTACCACCCTCAAGTAGAAAATCTGTCGCCAAGCACCTAACGGTGTCTTCCGACAGCTGTCCTTGAGAGCCAGTACTTCTAGGTTAGCCTGAACAACATCTTCGACCACATCATCACTTACCATCAGGTGAGATAGTGGTCAAAAGCTAACCTATAAAGAGTAAAAAAAAAAAAAAAATGATATTTTACTGTCCCAGAATTTCCTTAAATTAGGTATAAAAGTTTGAGAACCGTTGCGCGTTGATAGATAGAAGTGATGACGTATGGTTGTGTCCCGGTCACGTGACATCCAGACTAGGAGTGTAATACCTGCGCAGTATATTATTCTATCATGTTGTCCTAAATCATGTTTACCATGATCAAATACCATGGTAGGTAATTCACTATATCTTGGATCATGATTACAGAAATTGTTACTTTACTTACTATACAATAAGAATGACACTATTCTGCCCTCATAACTCAAACTGCAGTAATCGACATTTTCGGGATATTGACTTTTTTCAAGAAATGGGGCCCCAAGGGGTTTATTTACATGAAAAAATATTAATATCTTAAAAAAAGTCTCTACAAGTATGTTTTTTAGGTAACGTTTTGCGCAGTACTTACATGAGAACTATATCAATGATAAGAAAAAGCACAGTATTAAACACATGCTAAAGAAGAATGCAGTACTTGTTAGAATTTCCTAAAACAAAGTGCAGTAATAGCCATTACTGTATTCTTTATTCAAGTATCTATAGACCAGTTACTAAGTCGAAACGCAGTACTCCACATTACTGCATTTGTGCGTAGTAAAAGTGTGCGAGATCGTAACCGTACGATACAGTGCCGCGTTTTGTTGAAGCAAATCAGTGCGTCGTCGTCTTTCGGTGAAGTGAGACGTGCGGCACGTGTACCGCTCCGGCGCGCTGTTGTTTTTTAATAAAACGGAATTTGGGTGAGTTGCTATAATTTTACTATAGTCTACTATTTAGTTGTTATATATTTATAGCTTTAAGAAACAAAGAGTTATCTTACAAAATTACAAATACAAAGAGTTATCCCCTGACGTGACAGTCAGATTTTAGTTTTTTATAACCTTAAAATACTAAAAGATTATTCTTGTTATCTAACTAAGAGTGCATATTCTGTAGGTTTTCACCAACTTTGATTGTTTACTAGTATACCTAAGGGATACCTAAAATTATTCCATTCTGTTTGAAATGTAATCACATCGTCGTTGATGAACTTAACATTTTTAACTGATAAATAGGTTTAGGTATCTATAATAAACCGATTATATTGGTAGTTTATAGTACATTTAAAGCATTATATAGTATGTGCGTATATGAAATACAAGCGGCACCTGCGGTTTTACCCGCGTTAAACCGAAATAAATATAGCTTATGTACTAATCCATAGTCCAGTCTACCTCCACACCAAATTAGATCCAAATTAGATCAGCCGTTTTTGAGATCGGCGTGCAAAAAATATACGATTAGTTACAGATTTTTTATAGTAGAAAAGTAAAGATGATATTTTATGATATTTCCTTCAATGTATATTTATTATGTTTTCAGAATATTCTCTTCATAATGTCTGCCAAAAATTCCCGCGGAAGAAGCATGTTAGACATGGTGCTTGGTAAAACTGATCGTGAAACAGAACCACAACCATCTACTTCTACAGAATTCAATTCAAACCAGAAAGATGAATCATTTAGTCTGTTATGTGATGAACCGTTCCCAAGTTCTTTGATGTATATATCATTAACAGATATAACATTCGAAACAGGAGAACCCAGCGAAATTATTCCTATTGCATCAAGTTCAATGATTTTGACAAGCGAAGCGGCCCAAGATGACAATTTGAATCATGATACACATACAACTGAATCCAATCATATTTTAAATATAGAGTCTGAAAATAATATAGTACAAGCTAGTTTGCAGGAAAAACGAAATCAGGCAACCCAAGGAAGAGACGGAAATTTGAAGAATCGTTAGAAACAAGACTAACAGACAAGAAAAAGAGAAAGTTAGATAAAATGGCGGTAAAACCTGGATGCAACGAAACCTGTACAAAGAAATGTATGTCTTATTTTACGGAATTAGAACGCATACACATAAATGACACATTTAGGAAATTTAATTATGAAGCTCAAGGTCTATATGTAAAGTCGTTGGTTACTGAAAAAGAAGTACAAAGACGTATCAAAGACAGCCAGATGATGCGGAAGAGCACATATAAGTATTTTTTTGACACAGACAATACAAAGAAAGAGGTTTGTAAAACTTTCTTTCTCACGACTCTGGGATACCACAAAAATAATGATAGACGTGTGCTTGACATTTTGAAAAAGCTTCCTGAAGCTCAAAAGGATCTACGCGGAAAACATAATAATTCCAAACACTTGGACAGAAAAACGATCAAACAGCATATCGAGAGTTTTAAACCAGCCATCGCACATTACAGACGTACACACGCTCCATGTAGAAGATACCTTCCGAGTGATTTGAATACAACCATGATGCATGCTGATTTTATAGAAAAGAATCCAAATTTTAAGGTATCATATGATCTCTACAGAAAATTCTTAAAAAAAGATTTGAATATATCTTTTGCCCAGTTAGGTAACGAAGAGTGTGAACAATGTGAAACATTCAAACTACATAAAATTGTATGCAAAGATGCCGAACATTGTACCGAATGTGCTACATAACAGATCCATCGTGAAAAATTTGAAAAAGCACGTACTCATTACCAACAAGATGTAACGCAATCTGGGAATAAGTCAGAATCTTCAAATTGTTACTACTCTGCTGATTTGCAAAAGGTCATCATGTTACCCAGACTAGATATGTTTAAAATTGTAATGTTCTGCCCAAGAATCATAGCGTTTAATGAAAGTTTTGTGCCTTTGGGCTCTAGTAAAGAAAAACCATTTGCAGCTATATGGCATGAAGCTATATCTGGCAGGAAACAGGAAGACATAATTAGCACATACAGATCTTTTTTGGAAAGCAAACGTGATTGTGAAGAAATCGTTATTTGGACCGACAACTGCACTAGTCAAAATAAAAATAGGGCATTTTTCACCTTTCTGGTGCAGATTGTAAACAGCCAGTTTATTAAAGCCACAAAAATAACTATAAAATACTTTGAACCTGGGCATACCTTCATGGCCGCTGATAATTTTCACCATCAAGTGGAAAACCAGCTGCAAAAGCCAAGAAAGTATATGACTTTTCAGATTTTATAGATTGTGTACAACTAGCAAACTCAGGAAAAGTTATTGTTAAACCGATGGAAGTTAACAATTTCTATAAATACAAAGATCATTCTTCCCTGTATACTCTCAAAAAATGTGAAGAGAGAACATATCTCAAACATAAAACATATTATTTTTAGTAATATGTGTATCTGATATCCTATGTTTAAATACGAGTATGTTGGTTTAATAAAACTGATTATTCTTTAACAAATTGTTTAATTTTGATATCCCGTTTATGGTTTAAGCCGTAGAGCAACTTAAAAATCTATATTAAATACACTGAAGTACTTAGCTTCGGCCATTAAAAATACTAAACAATAACGCAGTAATCATCGCGCGCTAGACCATAATGCAGTAATGAGCGCAAGTACTGCATTTTGACTTAGTATCCAGAGATTTTTACAAGACATGGTACTAAAACTAAACGCAATAATACGCATTATTAATGGATATACTAATTTACGCAATAAAAGATAATTATTTTTGAAAAGCTTGATTTTTTTCCTATTTTAACGACATATTTGAAAAACTACAAAATACATACATCTTCCTCAAATATGTCAAAATGTCTTTCGCGCGTTTATCTCGAAACCGCCATTTTGCAATTACTGCATTCTTAGTTATCAGGGCAGTATTGGTCACTCTTCACAAATACTACACTTGTTTTGAATTCCCTCTTTTAGTGTGCAACTCACGAGATATTAAGGAGGTCTAGTTATGCGATAAAAACGTGAGCGTGTTTTAAGAAAGTACAGCGCCATCTACAAGCAACTAATGAAATGATTCAAAGTTTCGTATAGCGCCATCTAGCAAATCAGTGCTAAAACTACATAAGCCTCGCGCCGCGTTCAATGTCACACCAATCTGTGGACGAATCTGTAGTCGCATATGAAGTTCAATTGAAAAATGCAACATCTAAATGAAGTTGCGGCTCTGATACTTGCGTATTTATGTTTATGTGCTCAATAACTTTGGTTTGAACTAAATTTTATATGAAATTTCAATTCGTGCACGTTTTCGTTAAGTAAAAATCTGTTTCTGGAGTCACTACACAACGTTTTAACTTACTATGCAAGCGATATTTTTTATAATAAATGGACTGAGATATTTCTAAAAATAAGGAGTAACCAGGGGAGAACTAGGGACAATGGGGACAGGGCAGTTACAATCATCAAAAGAGGTTGAATCACTTGAAGCAGTGATGGCTCAGTGGCATTGGCTATGGACTGCCGCGCAGCAGGTCCATGGTTCGAATCCCGCCCAGAGCTTGAGCTTCAACGCATGGTGGAAGGGCATTTTGCGAACGCCCGCATGGCTAGCGACCACCCACAAGCAGAAAATCTGTCGCCAAGCACCTAACGGTGTGTTCCGGCAGCAGTCCTTGAGAGCCAGTGAAATAACAGGCAAAATGAGACTTAACAGGTATGTCTCAAGGTGATGGGCGCAGTGCAGTTCGTCACTTGTGATGAAATGCATCTGTTATAGGCAGAGGATACCGCTTAAGATCTGGTGCCCCTCGCGCAGTCCCATCACAATAACATAAAAAAAAATAAAAAAAAATGTTGTTGGTTGCTTCATTATACCGCTTTCCTATCGCTCGATGAGAGTTAGCAGCCCGGTTGTGCGTCCAATGTTCAGCTACATTCCAAATAATGTTTTGGAGCTCTAAATGTTTCACCTCGTTCTGGAATCGAACTCACGTCAAAGCCCCCCAAGTCGTAAACCACAGGAATGATTAGACATATGAGTGGGATTCTAAACCGCGATCATCCTTCCCTATTATTATTGAGCTATTGTAGTGAGTGAGTCCTTGCTCAAATTTATCCTTTCGTTCCTTTTGTTGAACCGTCTTAAGGAGACGAAGCGACATCTGCAGCAAAACTGAATTGAACTACTGTATCAGCTGGATAGTCCACTGCTGAACACAGCCTCCATAATCTCCACGCTTGGCACGCGTCTTGGGGATCGCAGTTTTAAAATATCAAGTTCCTCAGAAAGTACTACTGCCCAAGATCTATATCTATAGATCTAGCGCCAAGTGCGCCAAAACGGTTATACTGAGATAATTATAGGGATCGGGGGCATTTCTTTATAGTGGGAATGACGCGCGCAGGAGACGTTGTAGATTTTGCAGCGCCGGAGTTAACTTGTATGCAGCTTACGAATGAATTGTTAACCCAGATTTGTTTCAATTAATTGCATTTTTTTATGTTATTGTGATGGAACAAGCTCGAGGCCCACATGACTTAAGCGGACTAACCTCAGCCTATAACAAATGCATTTCGTCACAATTCACGAAATGCAATGCGCCCTTCACCTTGAGACAGTTGTTAAATCTCATGTGCCTGTAATTTCATGGGCTCTCAAGGACTGCTGCCGGAACACACCGTTGCTTGGCGACAGATTTGCTACTTGAGGGTAGTCGCTAGCCAGGCGGGCATTCGCAAAATGCCCTTCCACCATGCGGTGAAGCTCAAGCCCGCGGCGGGATTCGAACCATGGACCTGCTGCGTGGCAGTCCATAGCCAATGCCTCTGAGCCATCACTGCTTCAAAATGCTGCATCAATGCAACTGCTTATCCGGATTACAATAAACCAAACCTAAACTAGGACAAATCCGGGGAATCCCGGACGGACGGCAGCCCATAAAATTTCTAACATTTGTATTTTTTTTTACAGTAAACTGAGACACAGTCCCGACTACACCATTTACTACAGATGTGCGTTCAACGAATCGCACTGTCAGCACCTTGACGATGATCGATCTTTTGTAAGTATTTTTACCCGACTGCCAAGGAAGGGTACCTATGTTTTCTCTCATATCTTGGACTTAGGCATGTTTGTTTGTAAATTTCTTCATTACATTGTAGCTTTCAAACGGCTGGATGGATTTAAAGTCACCGGTATAGCTTTCAGAGTTTGCAAGCTGTAGTAGTAATGAGGAGGCCGTTTGCTCGCTGTTTGCCCAAAACGCATTGTGCCTAAATCGCGTTGTGCATAAATGTTCACAATTTTAAATAAACGTTTGGACTAAGTAGCTATTCGTCTATATCGATATTGGTCTAGGTACTTTTTACAATGTCCATTTTGTGATATCACTATTTCGTTAATGGTATATTTCTTAGACCGCCCATGTCACGAAACGACTATGTCACTATTGGTCTATTTACATATGATTTTAGTCAATTTGCAATATGTCAGACTAATTGAAAACCAAACTCCTTGTTATATCATATTAATTTTTGTCACTTTTATTTTCATGAAACCGCGTGTGCGTTCATGAGAGTGAAACCGCGGAGTGGAGCTAGTAAAAAATAATGGTATCTCTCTGTTGATCTAAAACTCAATGGACCTAAAAAAGTTTCACTCAAAAATCTCAAACCATGAAGGTTCTATGTCAATTCGAAGTACGAATTGCAATAAAACGGCAATTTCATACATTAACCCCTATTATTATAACAAGTAGTAAAGATACAGCTTAAGGTAAATTACCCTTAGCTGTGTATATTCATTTTTGTGTCCTCTATAATACCCAAAGCATTGACACTATGGTGTGTCCATTGTTTTTGCTACAGGCGTTATTTGTATCAAGTACCTTACGAGAATAAGTTTAGTTTAGATAGATAGATGCAGTGATGGCTCAGTGACATTGGCTATGGACTGCCGCGCAGCAGGTCCATGGTTCGAATCCCGCCCAGAGCTTGAGCTTCACCGCATGGTGGAAGGGCATTTTGCGAATGCCCGCCTGGCTAGCGACCACCCTCAAGTAGAAAATCTGTCGCCAAGCACCTAACGGTGTGTTCCGGCAGCAGTCCTTGAGAGCCAGTGAAATAACAGGCAAAATGAGACTTAACAACTGTCTCAAGGTGATGGGCGCAGTGCAGTTCGTCACTTGTGATGAAATGCATCTGTTATAGGCAGAGGATACCGCTTAACATCAGGTGGGCCTCGCACTTGTTCCATTACAATAACATAAAAAAAAAAGATAGATAGATAATACTTTATTGTTACACCACATAAGACAATAAATAAGAGGTAAAAATTATAATTTTCAGTGAATGTTTTACAATGGGCGACCTTATTACTAAAAGTAATCTCTTCCAGGCAACCATTGGATGGAGAGGATTTGTAAAACCGATAGTGACGGGGTGCAGTTAAGCGATATAATTGATTAATCAAATAAATACTAAAACATATACTCAATTTCAAATATAAGTCATACATACCATAAAGATTATTACTAACTTATTTATGTTTATTTTTTAGGTAGTTGTATACAACCCACTGGCTTGGAACGTATCTACGCCTATCAGAATACCAGTCAAACGTACCTCGTTCAGATACACTGTCTATGATCCAAAACGTGAGTTTGTATCTTCTAACAAGGTGGTAAGACTAATTGATTAACCTATTGCAAAAAGTTCAACTAAAAGTTCAATCATTTTTATATTGTTATGATTGCAATAACGCCTGCTAAGCGGATTACATTACAAAATCACAAATATACTATAGGACGCGGGTTCGAATCCCGCACATGACTTAAATTTTTCCTATAGTATATTTGTGATTTTGTAAAAGTTCAATCAATTGAACTGATTGCACAAAAAATGTTCTATGTTGAACTTTGACTTCACCTATCTGAATGAATAAAGTCTCATGGACAATAGTTATTAAATTTGATAATTCAATAATTAAATCCACATGAGCCGTGACTAAGACGAGCGGGTAAAATTAGTCCAAGGAAACGAGATATGACGCATTCCAACAACAGAGCAAATAATAAAAGCCTCTGGAACAAATGATTGTAGCCTTAAATGATTTTAGCTTTAAACTATCTATTACATAGATTGTGACTGTCTGCAAATTGCGGTTTGTTGGAAGACTCCTAAATGCACCTACATGTCTTTAAGAGGTTCCCTCACATTTGTAGAGCTTTATGCATTCAACGTTTTACTCACGAAAGCGCGCACTTGTAATATGCAACATATGTTGTTAGTTGAGCACAAATCTACAATCGCACATTGTAATTTTTTTATTAAAGCAGTTGCCGTTGTCTTTACTTCAAATTTAATAATTGTCGATGAAACTATTTAAACATTCGTTCAGTACAGATAAATGAAGGTCAAAGTTAAGTAAGGACATTATTTGTTCATTTAGTTCAATTTATTGAACTTCTAGTTGCACTTTTTCGAATAGGTTTATCACTTAGTCTTACCACCAAATGCAAATTTAATAGCTGTCAATGAGACTTTATATATAGTTGAAGTTCAAAGTTGAACTTAATGGGCATTATTTGTCCAATTAGTTAAATTGATTAACTTATAGTTGTCGATAAGACTATGTGTACATACAGATATGAAACAGATAATGAAGGTCAAGGTACATACAGATATGAAGGTTAAAGTTAAACACATTGGATGTTTTATGCAAATAGTTCAATTGAATGAACTTTTTTTGAACTTATAACCACTATCATCACACCACCATATTCAAATTTAATGATTGTCGATGACACTATATACATACAGAAAGATGAAGGTCAAGGTGGAACTTATCGGAACATTTTTGTTCAATTAGTTCAATTGATTGAACTTTTAGTTGAACTTTTTGGAATATATTAATCACCTTAGTCTTATCACCATATTCAAATTTGATAATTGGCGATTAGACTGTATACTTACAGACAGGTGCAGGTCAAAGTTGAACTAATTGGACAATTTTTGTCCAATCTGGTAGTTGAATTGATTGAACTTTACTTGAACTTTTAGAACTGGTTAATGACTAAGTCTGGTCATCATGTTTTCACTTCCAGTACAACCAGTTAAATCGGTAATGATGAAAATACCGGATCCTGTTCTGGAAATACCTAGGAGGAAAGCCACCGACACCACCGCCGATCACGAAATAGTGTTCATTGCTGAGAATTTACCTCCCATGGGATACCGCTCGTACTATATCGAGTCGAACAATGTGTTAGTGCTAAAGGTAGGTAATGGTTTGTAAGCGGTCAGAGCGAAGTTAAGTCTTTGATAGTTTGCTAACATCTTCAACGAAATTTATTTTTATATATATTTATAGCTGATAGGCTAGCCTTTGATCACTATCTCACCTGATGGTAAGTGATGATGTGGACGAAGATGTTGTTCAGGCTAATCTCGAATTACTGGATTTCAAGGACATCTGCCGGAACATACAGTTAGGTGCTTGGCGACATATTTTCTACTTGAGGGTGGTAGCTAGCTGGGCATTCTCAAAATGCCCTACCACCATGCAATAACAACTGACATCCTAAGACAACAACCGGGACCGACGGCTTAACGTGCCCTCCGAAGCACGTGCACGCTCAGTAGTAACCGTTCTGAACCGATCAGCAAAGTTAAGCAACGTCGCGCGCGGTCATGAGTTGGATGGGTGACCACTAGTGACATTACTACTGAGCGTGCACGTGCTTCGGAGGGCACGTTAAGCTTATGTCTTATGATAACAGTCGTTATAGCATGGTGGTAGGGCATTTTACGAATGCCCGCCTGGCTAGCTACCACCCTCAAGTAGAAAATCTGTCGCCAAGCAGCTAACGGCAGCTATCCTTGAGAGTCAGTAATTCTAGGTTAGCATGAACAACATCTTCGACCACATCATCACTTACCATCAGGTGAGATAGTAGTCAAAGGCTTACCTTAAAAAAACGACTTAAAAAAAGGAGTAGTTTCTCTTTATACTGTTTTTTTGTGTGTTACCTCATGACTCTTTACAGGCTGTATCGATTTTGATGATGTTTTTATACTAAAGCTGGTACTTGTCATGTGGTCCCATTTAAATTTGAGTGAGATAGATAGATAGATAAACTCTTTATTGTAACACAAAGATTAATTTTAACATAAAAACTTACAACTAAAGATACATCATAAGCATAACTGAGTGAAACAATGAGTCTTATGGCTTAAATCTCTTCCAGACAACCCAACAATATTGGACATTTGTTTTGGTTTTTAATCGAATGTTACAAATACTAGAACATTAAAAATAGATAGAGAACTTAAATTAATTAATTAATTAAAATTAATTAGTGAGATCTGACGTTATCCCTAATAATACGTGCATTTTATATTTAATTTAAAGACGGCTGTTGAATATAATATTTTTAATAATACCACATATTTTAAAATATTTTAAGAAACCATTTAATTAATTACGGAATTGTCACTAGATATATTATTATTGTTTTGGTGTTTTATTAAAATATTAATTTAATGTTTTCGTAAAATATTATAAAAATCTTTGTTATTATTAAATATGGATTTCCGCAAAGTAACGCCTGAATCTATTCATTAAAAGTCATTAGACGTCTCAAAACGTCTGGTCGACGCTACTTGTGACCAAAATGCTGGCATATACTTTGCACAGAGGATAAGCATTGCCATACAACGTGGCAATGCGGCCAGCATTTTGGGGACACTGCCTAATGGTAGCGGAACATTGGATTAGTTTCTTTTTTTGTTAATTTTAAGTTTTTTAATTAAATATGTTAATCCGTAAAGTAAATTTAGTTATATTTGAAAGCATTAATAATTAAAATATTTTTATTTACTATCCAAATATTTGTAGAAAAAGAAGAGATCGATTATCAAAAAGATAAGGAAAAATCGTAAGAAGAAATACTTCACTCGTCAAACGGATCAGCTGAAAATTGACGACAAATCATTATTAGACGAATACGACTATGATTATTACCCCGCCGACGAAACGACCATCACCAACGAAGAAGTTACCAACGATGACTTCGACGAGTTCAACAACAATAGGAGGGTGCAAGAGGACACTGAAACTGGTATTAACAATAATACATAGTTGTAGTACCATCATGTATGTTAAACTCCACAAAAGTGACAGAAATTTGTACCGCTGTTCGCGTGGTGGTATGACATTTTGTGCCTGGCTAGCGACCACCAAGTAGAAAAGTAGAATATCATCAAGTGGAAAATCTGTCGCCAAGCACGTAACGGTGTGTTCCGGCAGCTGTTCTTGAGAGTCATAGTAATGCTAGGTTAAGCCTGTTAATACCTTCGACCACATCATCGCTTACAATCAGGTGAGATTGTGGTCAAAGGCTTACCTATCGGCAATAAAAAAAGACACTTATTTTGTCGCCTATATACAGGGTTATTGGTAAAATGCTACCAACCTCTTAGGGTTGACTTCTGCTAGTCCTAACTTTTTTTTTTAGTCGAAGTAAAATACAATGCCTACTCCGAGCCAAGAGCGCCCGCCGCGGCTACACTGGACCGCGCCGCGCTCCCTTTGAATAGAGTTTGGAATATTTACATCGAGCTAAGTAATAAAAAATATGAAATAATAAATTACAGGCACAACAGACTTTTAACATCAGGCAGTCCTTGTGCTTATTCCGTCAAATACACATAAAACAACACACAAAAAAGCATTTAAAAATGTTTGTTAGGACTAGTAGAAGTCAACCCTAAGAGGTTGTTAGCATTTTACCAATAACCCTGTATACTCATAAGTATAAAGGCGCGTCTCTTTATCTTTCTCTTTATTTCGAAGCCGTTAAGAAAACACTTGCACACGAAACTTTATTTCGCGTCTCTAGTTTACATTGCGCAAGAGACAGGGCTGCACACGAAAACTTAGTTTCAGAAACACGCATCTGCGTAATTATTTCATTGTTTCATGTAGTGTAACTTGCTCAGTGATTGGTTCAAAAGCCACTGCCAAAAACGAACATAAAAGGTCCTTCTTGATAAGAGTATAATTTATAAATTATAATAAATTATTTTTTTTTGTAAATTTTTCAAATATAGATAATACATTTTTTTTAAGTTTTTATTCCCCATATCTCCGATATGTTGAAAAGTATCCAAAAACTGAATCGACAAAAAAACTATGGAGTTATCGAACCAGCTCACAAAATTTCACGAAAATCGGTTGAGAAATGCGACCTGTAGAGGAGAATAACCGGACATACGAAAGCAATTTAGTCTAAGTTGAAGCAGAGACGCTTCGCTCGCACTACGTGCTCGCTCAGTCAATAACAAACATATTGAAAATAGTAACAAGAAACAATAAATGAATATTTTAGAAAAACACTTAAAAATATGCTATAATCAGGCGGAATGGTCACTAAAAGATACTTATTATTAAGTATTTTTCTAAACTGATAATTATATGTTTTCTTAAAATATTATTTACGAGATCATATCGTTTGTAAATTGAGAAAATTTGTAAATTATTTAAAAATCACACGTTTCTTATAACAGATGACTACACTGAACCTACAGAGAATGCGAATGCCACGTCCACTACTGCAACTCACATTACTACTGCAACTACTACTGTGACTACCACTAAAACTACAAATCATACCACAACTACAAAAGCTCCGCAGGTGGATATTGATTCCAATGAAAATTTGGTGTATTACTACCGTCATTCTAAGGACAAATTTATCGGGAACAAGGTAATAATAATAATAAAATATATTTATTTCAATTAAATTTACATAAATGTTTACAAAAATAATGCCAAAATATTTACTAAACTTGTACATATTATGTTAACACTAGCAGGGTCGTTAGTAGTGCTAGGATTCCCTGTGTTACAGCTACTACGATTCCTCTTCTGGACCTGACCCAGTACCTACCTAAATACTTAGGCGTTGAACATAGAACATAGTACAATACGTTCTATGCTACACACTTCTATGTACACGTACAAATAATAATATATATATATATATATATATGTATATATATATATATATATATATATATATATATGTATATATATATATATATATATATATATATATATATATGTATATATAAACTAGTAATTTTTCAAATGCAT
Source organism: Plagodis pulveraria (assembly GCA_963890685.1). Classification (NCBI taxonomy): domain Eukaryota; kingdom Metazoa; phylum Arthropoda; class Insecta; order Lepidoptera; family Geometridae; genus Plagodis; species Plagodis pulveraria. The sequence continues at coordinate 5,037,119 of OY982979.1, read as the reverse complement.
ATGACTTACGTTATAGAATGTCTACTTACAATAATTTATTACATTAAAACCTTAGCAACACAACAAATAGTAACGTTTATAAAGAAAGAGTTATATATATATATATACCTAATTAATTTAATTATCACAACGACAAGGTAAATGTAGAGTTAACTCAACGCACACGTTACGCTGCGGCACCGTATAATCGGCACCTCGCCAGCCCTGACTCAGTCCGCACTTTAATTACAAGATTGGTGTTTAGGTGATCACTTACAAAACAATTTTGCAGGTCCATGGTTCGAATCCCGCCCAGAGCTTGAGCTTCACCGCATGGTGGAAGGGCATTTTGCGAATGCCCGCCTGGCTAGCGACTACCCTCAAGTAGAAAGTCTGTCGCCAAGCACCGAAAGGTGTATTCCGGCAGTAGTCCTTGAGAGCCAGTGAAATTACAGGCACAATGAGACTTAACAACTATGTCTCAATGTGACGGGCGCAGTGCAATTCGTGAGTTGTCATGAATTGCAACTGTTATAGGCAGAGGTTAGTCCACTTAACATCAGGTGGGCCTAGACTTGTTCCGTCAAAATAACATAAAAAAAAAACAATTTTAAATTAGTATACATAGTATGTATCATTAAAATAGCAACAAAAACAATATAATGACTTATTATCAATAAAAAGATACAGCACATACCTACCTACATGGAACTATTCTACCAAATATTGATAATTATTGCTTCGACCTTATTTTGCATGGTGGTAGGGCATTTTGCGAATGCCCGCCTGGCTAGCTACCACCCTCAAGTAGAAAATCTGTCGCCAAGCACCTAACGGTGTGTTTCGGCAGCAGTCCTTGAGAGCCAGTACTTCTAGGTTAGCCTGAACAACATCTTCGACCACATCATCACCTACCATCAGGTGAGGTAGTGGTCAAAGGATAACCAATCAGGAAAAAAAAAAAAAAAATTACTGATGACTTATGTACAGACCAACATTGAGTTTTGTTTTATGCACAGGTATGGAAAGAAAAAAAAAAGAAAAAAATAGCTACCCCGATACAGCGAATCCTAGTGGAGTAGCTATTTGTGCATTATAAGCCATATTGTAAAATATTTTTTCTGGTACAATAAACTATTATTATTATTATAATAGGTAAGTAATATCTTTGTAAAAGCACCGCAGTGCAGCGGCGCGGCGTTGTCGGTGCGGTTCAAAGCTCGTTTCACTCTGTTGTGACTCCATAGTTCAATGACCACATACGTCTGCATTGTTTGGTAAAAGCTTACTTGGTATGGCTCCAAAGTTGTTCAACCACATACCAAAATCGATATTAGATTCTGATTGCGTTATTACCTTTAAGAAAAGACTTTATACTTTTCTAGTTAATAAAAGTTATTACACAGTTAACGAATATTTAGATGACCGTTATAATTAGTGTTCATGTTTTTTTAATCTTGTTAGAACTGAAAAAAGTGTTATTCAAATTGACATAATATATATTTTAATCTATGCTTATTGCTGTGTAAAAATATCTATCATTGACACTGTGTATTGACATTTATATGTAATGAAATGACTAATGTAACTAAATATATAAATTTAATTTATCTGGATCATATTTTAATGTATAATAAATAATGTATGTTAATATTGTAATAATAATCTGATATAACTTAAATTTTTACTAACTTTTGCATACCATAAAGGTGGAATATGGAGAACTTTGTACAATTTAGAACTTGTTTACTACCCATGTTCATGCAATAAATATATTTGAATTTGAATTATGAAAAAGGATGGCGCGGCGCAACGTTACGCGCGGGTTGGAGCTCGCGTTTATAAAACATTTGATGCTTATATTGCAAGTAGGATATTACCTTTCGTCAGAAATGGCTTACTCCGTCCTTTAGGCACAAAGTTTTATTTTTATTTTTTATGCCTGATTGGTTAGCCTTTGACCACTATCTCACCTGATGGTAAGTGATGATGTGGTCGAAGATGTTGTTCAGGTTAACCTAGAAGTACTGGCTCTCAAGGACAGCTGCCGGAACACACCGTTAGGTGCTTGGTGACAGATTTTCTACTTGAGGGTGGTAGCTAGCCAGGCGGGCATTCGCAAAATGCCCTACCACCATGCATTACCTATCGTCAGAAATAGCTTACTTCGTCCTTTAGGTACAAAGTTATAAGTACATACCATAATTCCGTCCGGACGGATATACGGAATTATAGTACGGTGCGTGCCGCGCCAGAAGAGATCAGAGCTATGCGATAGAAAGAGAGACCCCTTGTAGGTGAATATCAATATTAGGTACCCCGTGCTTTGCGAGCTGAAGTGCACTTTATTGCTACGTAACTATATATATCAACTCAAGTAGAAGATCTGTCGCCAAGCACCTAACGGTGTGTTCCGGCAGCAGTCCTTGAGAGCCAGTACTTCTAGGTTAGCCTGAACAACATCTTCGACCACATCATCACTTACCATCAGGTGAGGTAGTGGTCAAAGGATAACCTATCAGGAAAAAAAAAAAAAAACATTACTGATGACTTATGTACGGACCAACATTGTGTTTTGTTTTATGGACAAATATGGAAAGAAAAAAAATAATTTTTCTGGTACAATAAACTATTATTATTATAGGTAAGTAATATCTTTGTAAAAGCACCGCAGTGCAGCGGCGCGGCGTTGTCGGTGCGGTTCAAAGCTTGTTTCACTCTGTTGTAACTACATAGTTCAATGACCGGGTAGGATGGCGCGGCGCAACGTTACGCGCAGGTGGGAGCGCGCCTTTATATAACAGCTGATGCTTATATTGCAAGTAGGAACCTATCGTTACCTATCGTCAGAAATAGCTTACTCCGTCCTTTAGGTATAAAATTACAGGTACATACCATAATTCCGTCCGGACGGATATACGGAATTATAGTACGGTGCGTGCCGCGTTAGAAGAGATCAGAGCTATGCGATAGAAAGAGAGACCCCTTAGAGAGACCCCCTGAGCGTCAAACGCGATACCGGGGTAAATGATACTTAATACGTGCCATCCTCCCCGTTAAACTCCAACACCGTGGCCAGGGGGGTCGGTGAAACTGTTTTTCCCATCTGCCCCTTTGGCGGGACGGGGACACCGGGGCGGATGGGAGCAAGACGTTCTTTTAACACTGTTCTCTTTTAGAATGTTGCATGTTTCCTATATATTGTAAGTATCTAGTTTGTAAATAAAATATGGTCATAATTAAAAAAAAGTCACGGACCCTGGAGTCTGTAGAGTGTAGATTTATATAATAAAAAAAAAAAAAAAGAAAAAAAGAGAGACCCCTTGTAGGTGAATATCAATATTAGGTTCCCCGTGCTTTGCTAGCTGAAGTGCACTTTATTGCTACGTAGCTAACTATATTGTAATGTAAGACGTTTAAAAGAAAGTCCCCGAGTTTCTTGCCCGTTTTTCTCGCAGTGACTCTATAATTTTTGTTTGCTGAGCGTGGCAGTAGAATGTAGAATATTTCAATATTAAAATTTGTAATTGACCTTCATAAGAGCATCGTAGACGCGTAAAGTGAATAAATAATTTTGACTTTGACTACTTTTATCGTTTATAAAGAAAATCATCTTCTCTAACAAGAATTATAATCTGTTTTTATATTGTTATGTTTGCAATAACGCCTGCTCGGCGGATTACATTACAAAATTAGAAATATACGAGATAAAAAAAATATAGTCATGTGCGGGATTCGAACTCGCGTCCAGTAATTATTATCTGTATATTTTTTATATTGTTATGTTTGCAATAACGCTTGCTATGCGGATTACATTACAAAATTATAAATATACGAGAAAATTTAAGTCGTATGCGGGATTCAAACCCGCGTCCATCCACCCTTTTAGCCGGTATATGCACTAACGAATTGAGCTAACATGACAATGAGTCATAGCTCAAATTTTTCATATCGTTCTTTAACCATCGTATTGGGATAGAGCGACATCTATAGTACAACTTACGTTGTACTACAAACAATACCAATTTCGCTATTGGTTGTATACTTGTAAATGATGACGCAACCTTATAATTTTAATATTGTTATGTTTGCAATAACGCCTGCTATGCGGATTACATTACAAAGTTACAAATTAACGAGAGGAAAAATTTAAGTAATGTGCGGGATTTGAATTACCCGTTTAGCCGGGGTATGCTCTAACCAATTGAACTAAATCCTGCACATGACTTAAATTTTTCGTCTCGTATAGAGAGACGAATTTCTTAGCATTCCATGGATTCACCGTGCGGGTGCCGGGTCCATCGCGTTGCAGAGGAAGAGGCTCTAGTCAAGGTGCCTGGGACTTGCAACCCAGGAGTAGATTAATGTAATTTTGTAAAATAATCTGTATTGTTTTAACCTAATTCCAGTACATAACAGTAAAGTTGGACAACAACAAGCAAGCAATGAGCGTGAACCTGTCCAACGGAGTGCAGGTATCTCTGAACATTGGCCTGCACTACTACGCGTCAGACGACCCGCGCGCGATGGGTCGCGACGACGAACTCGAACCCAGCTCCGTCATATTCAAGCCTATGGACGACGCGCCCGAGCTGATCATGGATACGAAATATTTAAAAGCTTCAGGTATATCCAATAAAGCGCTTTTTAAAGCGCTCGAAGCGAAGTTTGCTTAGATGTTTTGAACCAATCAGCAAAGTTAAGCAACGTCGCGCGCGGTCATGAGCTGGATGGGTGACCGCTACACTGAGAAAAACGACTTAAAGGCTTAAATCAAATTTGACCTTTTACCGTTGAATTTTAAATACGTAAGATGAATTCACAACTCTTAAGATGATTTTCACCAATCAATAAAAATGTACCATGTTTTATAATAAACAAAACCGTCAAAAACACCTTCCGTAAAGTATTTTCAGAAATGAACTTTTTAATACGATAATAATTGCAGTATTGACCATAAAATATACCTTACTTTTACGGCGGTTTATATGGTACGGTGATTATCATATATAACGTACGACTTAATCAGCCTCATCGAAAGTGAATATTTAAGACAGACCACAAAATACACCTTAAATGAAGACGAAAAGAAACATTCGCCTTCACTGACCTCGTTTAACGCCTTCTAGCTGGAAGGCGTTTTTGTACGTATTTACGTTTGGTCGGTTTTTCGCCTTATACCATATAAATTGGCCGTCATTAGGGCGCTTTTGACTTTAGATTTTTCTCAGTGTAGTGACTGAGCGTGCACGTGCTTCGTAGGGCACGGTCCCGGTTGTCATCTTCGGATGGCAGTCGTTATTGCAGGGTGATACGTCATTTTACGAATAGCTAATCTGTATCTGTAGCTCAAGTAGAAAATCTGTCGCCAAGCACCCAACGGTGTGTTCCAGTTCAGCTGTCCGTGAGAGCCACTACTACTAGGTTAGCCTGAACAACATCTTCTACCACATCATCACTTACCATCGGTTGAGATAGTGGTCAAAGGCCTATCAGGGCAAAAAAAAGGCAGTGTCAAAAATAAAAAACAATTGTTTTGGCATCAGTCTCAGCTACAGAGTGCTCTCAAATTTTTTTTTTCAAAATGTCTGCCATGAACAGAATTGCGTCTGTTACAGTTTTATTATAAGTATAGATAGATTATGGTTATTTTTATATTTTTATTCAACCAGAATTTGGCGTAACAACGCTGCAGTTACCAAACTGAAGTCACTTACCTACCCAACACGCTGCTACCCAAAGGCCATTGCAGGCATAGAACATATCATAATACTACGTATAGAATGGACACTCCTCCAAAACCACCAAAACGAGTCTTCCTCACCCCGCCACCGATTCTGAGCTGTCGCTGAGCTGACCCGAGTACGGGACGCGCAACTCGCGCACATAGACGTGACGACGAAGCGTGACGATAGTACGAGAATTTTAAAAGTTGAGAATGGTACTCTTGTGTTGTTTACGGTTGCTTATCAACTAATCCAGAACAGGATTGTTTGTTGTGAATAATGATTTTTTATTAAACGAGAAGAACATAAATTACCTACTATTGTGATTGTAATTATTATCGTTAGGTACTTGTATAAAATGTGAACTTGGAATGATACTTTTTGTATAGTATAGGTATCTATTATTGTATAAGTAATGGAGTGAAATGTGAAGTAATGTTACCTACTCTGTTGTGTGTTGCATACTCCTACGTCGTACATGGAGTTGGTTTGTTGTGCTTGAAATGTTTCTGAAGGTAGGTAAGCATAACATATGAAATCTAATACGTCATAATAACCGCATCAAACGATTGTTAGGTAGATAAGTTCAACAATTATTCATACGATGACAACCTTAGACTTCACGCACACATTAACGCGTGTACAAAAACAACAATTGTGTAGTGTCTGTGTAATAGGTAGTTAGAACGCAGCTTTTGTATAGAGATTGAGTCGAGTGTCCAGGCTGTGTGCAGGCCCACAGGTAATCCAAATGTTCCAACCCACTACCAGTTGGCAGAGTACCCAGGATTCTAGCAGCATTGCAATGCTTATAATAGTAATTAATATCACACTTGATCAAGTCTTTATATATTAGAAATGTTTAATCCATATCGGTCATTTGGGAGGAATGATTTTTCAAAGCTCTATTATTTCAAAAATGTTATTATGATATTCGTGATTTTTTATATGACAAATTTTAAATGACGACCTTTTATTTTATAATTATGACCTTTACTGATAAAAATTTACTAATTCTATAATCTATGATTTATTTCTAATTATTTATTAATAATTTTGCGTGACATGTATTATATTCAAAAATGATTATTTTTAAACTCTATAACTACTGCAATATTTGGAATGTTTTTATTTTATTGAATTTTGTATTTTATTCAATGTTTGTAATTAAGACATGGCTTCATCTCTCCACATTGTACGCCTTCATAGGCAAAACATGATGAACCCTTATTTATTATGTAACAACAAATGTCATGAAAGTGTAAAACTACTCATGTTACAACAATAAAATTATCTTTATCTTTATGATGATAAACAGACACGTCAAACTTTTTTCGTCGAGAGTAAAAAATACTCTGACACATGTTGCTATTTGTCATATCTGTCCACGTAATCTGTGCATTTCACTCCGTGAACATGGCTATCTATGCTTTGACGTGAAGCATGATCTTACTCAATTACAAATCTACAAATTAATGTATTCGGGCGTGTTTAATCTTAAAATATGAATTCACTTGTGAAAAGTGAAACCATCGATTTTGTCTGTTTTTCCCGATTGGTTTTTGCAGTGCCTTAGGACGCAGGATGCTATTTCGAATACACAATTTTCGAACGTAAAGCGCGTGTAATCTCTGCGAGTGCCCAGCTGCGTGTGCGGGAGAGTATGCCGGTTGGCTTACCTGCACGGGTCGACTATGCTCGTTTGAGATGTTGCGTCTAGTATATATAGGTCAATGGTTAAATTATATTTTTTTTTCATCTTCAGTGATGAAAACCCATATGGTAGAAGAGACGCACAATCGCTTCGCGAGCTGGGCTTCCTTCGCTCTGCGCGTGTACCAGGATCGACCCGTGATTGAGGTGGACTGGGTGATTGGACCCATTCCCGTACATGATGGAATTGGTGCGTACCTATAGGAAATCATTTTGAAGCGCTCGTAGCGAAGTTTAGCTTAGCCGTTCTTAACAAACCTACTTCTAGTGACATTACTACCGAGCGCTTCCGTGCGGAGGGCACGTTAAGCTGTCGGTCACGGTTGCAGTGATGGCTCAGTGGCATTGGCTATAGACTGCCGTGCAGCCGGTCAAGGGTTCGAAGGGTTCCCGCCGCAGGCTTGAGCTTCACCGCATGGTGGAAGGGTATTTTGCGAATGCCCGCCTGGCTAGCGCACACCCTCAAGTAGAAAATCGATCGCCAAGCACCTAACGGTGTGTTCCGACAGCAGTCCTTGAGAGCCAGTGAAATTACAGGCACATGAGACTTAACAACTATGTCTCAAGGTGACGGGCGACTTGTGACGAAATGCATCTGTTATAGGCAGAGGTTAGTCCGCTTAACATCCGGTGGGCTTCGAGCTTGTTCCTAACATCCAATAACATATAAAAAGGACACCCCCCCAAAGGCGCAAGGCCCGATTGAGTTCGGGCCTACCGCTGGGGCAAGATGGTGAATGCAACCCAATCTTGCCCCACCTCAGCGGAGGACTGCTCACTGGGGGGTTTTAGTGGGTTCAAGTCCCACACAACCCCTTCCACTAGCCCAGTGGCGAAGGCATTTCCCCGCTCAAAAAAAAATCTATTATCCAAGTTCATCCAAATAGGTTGCGCGTGAACTTCGATCAAGAATTTTATCGAAGCGCGTGAAGGAGTAACAAATATACACGCTCACTTCCACACTTACGAGAATTAATGTATAATGCATATAAATAAATGCTCCAGCTCACTACCGGTTGCAGCGTGCCCAGCATGATGTCTTCAATAATAACAAATATTTTCAAAATATTTTACGAAAACATCAAATTAATATTTTAATAAAACACTTAAAAAATATAAAAATATATCTAGTGACAATTCCGCCTAATTTTCCTGCTAAGCCGACGTGACGTCACAAACGCCACGCAGCCAAACCGGAAGAATTTTCGACGCGTTTCGCTTCTACACGAAGCATCCTCAGGAGGTCTTGACTCTTCGAGCGCACGATCGAGAATTTCTCGCGTTTGTGACGTCATGCGTCACGTCGGCTTAGCAGGAAAATTAGGCGGAATTGTCACTAGATATATTTTTATATTTTTTAAGTGTTTTATTAAAATATTAATTTGATGTTTTCGTAAAATATTTTGAAAATATTTGTTATTATTAAATATGGATTTCCGCAAAGTAACGCCTGAATCTATTCATTATCATGATGCCTTCATTTGCTTTCATTGTAGTAGCTGTAGTGTTGTATATAGTTCGTAGTATTTTGTTAATAAAGGCATACCACCGGTTAAAAAAAATACGGAGGATATTAATCAAAATTTACAATCAAAACTAGCCCATTCTAAGATTGTTTTACCTGTAGATGAGTTGTGAACTCCCCATATTTACTAGACGAATGCAAGGTAATTGCCGTAGTCGCTACCAGTCTTGCACTTCCGAGCGTCCGTTGAACACGTTGCCGATAATCGTGTTTTTTAGGTTAAACTTATGGACAATATGCATTCCTGTGTCAGACACTATACTAATTATACAGGCACTGTGAGAGATAAGAAAATAATTTCATTTCACGCGTAAGTATTGCTTTTATTATTGAAATAGAAAATATTGTCATTTTGTTATCTTAGGTGACTGGGCTACGTTCCGAGCCTCAGCGTGTAGTTGTTGGTTGTTTTTCAATCTACTCGAAGGTACGCAACGACAAGGTCGTTTTGTAACCTCAAATAGCGATTTTTGGCGGGGAATTAGCAAAATAGGTATATACACTTTTTATGATATTTGAAAGACATAATACCACCGTTACCTGCAAAATTCAAATGAGTGCAATCATCAACATATGTCAAGGCCATGTCAGTTAATGTTGTAGGATTTTGATAGTTAAAAAGTTGTAACCTTCAAGGAACATCTCACAATGAAATGGATGAGCGAGATGTGTGGATCGTTTTGTGTAAGAGAGTGAAAGAGATCGCAGCGTAATGGTGATCGAAAGTACCTATATCGGCAACACAAATTGCTTATTTATCCCTTTCTAACTACAGATATGACGTATTAAAGCTGGAGTCTTAAGAACAGCTGCTGGAACACATTTTTCGGTGCTTGGCAACATATTTACTAGTTGATAGCTAGTTAGGCGTCCTTTCGCAAATTTGTTAGAGATATCATACACTAACGACCCCCCATAAAATTGGATCAAGGTAGGAAGGCTATGATTTTTCTTTCAGTTATATAAAATACAAAACAGCATTTGCATTGTATTAGCAGTCCTCTCTCCAAACGCAATATTGATATTGCGAGCTGTTTCTGCTGCATTAGCTCCGCGTCGGAACTCGTATACAAAAATCACTCAAATTTTCGAAATATATATCTTTCTTTCCTAAGCTGAATAAAAAAAACAATTGAAAGTCGATAATCGAATGTTGCAAATTTTTATAAAGAAGAACCTCATAGGTACCATGTGAAAAAAGTTTCACTCAAAAATGTCAAACTATGAAGGTTCTATGTCAATTCGAAATACCTACTACAATAAAACGTCAATTTCATATATTAACCCCTGATATTTATTAAGAAGACAAGCCGGTGCTGATCAACCATGCACATCGCCCTGAATCCTACTTACTTACTGTACATCAATCCTTACATACAACATTCCTCTGCAGGAAGAGACGTATTCATCAGGTACTCCACAGACTTGGCCAATGAAGACTTCTTCTACACCGACTCCAATGGTAGACAGACTATAAAGAGGATGAAGAATGACAGACCGATGTATCATCCAGTCTTTCCTACTGCGGTACCAGGTAAGTTATAAAGGTGATCCGAAAACACGATTATATATATATCCTTTGATAAAAAAATCATAAATACAGCCTTCATTATGCAGAAGCGTGCTGTGAGGGCGATTGCAAAAGTTAGTATGAAACTTCAGCTAAACCGTACTTTACGTCGTTGCAGATACACACACTAACCAGGTTGCTGTGTATGTGAGACAAAACCTTTCAGAGTTTTGCGGACTTGCACTCGCAGCCTGTCAATACCCGTGGCCCTAGTAAACTCGCCAAATCTGGGGGCCAACTCCCATCTCTTAATACAGTCTTATTTTAACCTTGCATTTACAATTTTAAATCACACTACCAAATATCAATATAGTAAACTTACATTGGACTTACTTCAACGTGAGAGCGCATGCATTGAATCGAATAATTTGTGCGATAGAGATAGCGCTATATCCCCTCGTGAGTACTCGTCTGCTCACCTCCAATTACCCAGTCGTACAAAATGCTCACGTTTTTTTTTCCGCGACGCCCCGTAACGTTTTTTTGTAGTACTAAGTAGTTTTCCATTACCTAAACATGTCACCCTAACATCCCCATACCCTAATATATTACCTATACCATACAAAAAATAACATTTTCATCCATTTAGTTTGAGTGCATCAAACAGCGAATAAAAATATATTTTTCCAGATTTTGAGGTATTTTGTTTTTTAATCGAGTTTATTTGTGGCAGTCTCCAATCAACATATAAACTTCTTGGTACCAATGCAATCCTCATCATATTTGCTTTACGGGAAAAGAAATGAAAATAGACCTTTTCATGGAAAATTTTACAGGAAAAGGGGTTTGAACAGATGACGAAAATAGCGGGAAACAGCATTTTTTATATATTTTTTTTAATTTTTTTTTTCCGAAAATATTCCACCTACAACTTTGTTTTTTTTTAATGTGAGTATTTATTATGGTTCTTTACCCATGAATTATACCACATTGTAAGGATAAATATTTTATAAGTAGTAACGAGATTAAAACAACGCGATTTTTTTAAAGAATTTTGGCGGGAAAACTGTACATAAGCGCATTTTATTTTTTTTCTCAAAAACTATACCACCTACAAATTTGGTTTTTCTTTTGATATGATTATTTAGATGTAATCTATACACCTGAATTATTTCAGATGTTTAGGTTTATAGGTTTAAAAGTAGTTACGAGATTATTTATTACGTAAATTTCGATCGGTGAGTGTTTGCGCGGCAAAATGCATCGAGTGAAAGTTATTTTTTTTCATTTCATGATTTGAGTAACTTTTTGTTACCATAGAGTAATGCGGTTTTTTTTGTTGTATAGCCAATGATAGTAGCTTACTAACAACGTTTGAATAATAACGATCGGATAAATACAAGCTTCACACTAAACCTTTTTTTTAGACCACCGGAATTCCGGCTGGAACAAAAACGGGGGTCAAATAAAAAAATATATAAAAAAAAAGTTATCAATCCTTTTCCTTTTAATTTCTTTTAACATCGTTATTGACTTGTTGCCTATACAAATGCAAAATTACAGCTTTCTAGGTTAATTACTTTAGAAGTAGTGACGAGATTATTTTTAAATGACATAAATATAATCAATATTTTGGCGCCAAAATGTAATTTGAGCTGGTTTCAGATTTCATATCAATTTTAAACATACTTTCTGTAATATCAGAATATTGTGGATTTTTTCTCGTATAGCCAAGGATCCATCCTCACTAAAACCGTTTGAATTATGAAAATCGAACTTACCCAGATTTTATGGTGAATATGTAATCACGACTATGACCGCTCACCGGCAGGCCGGTTGGGACACACAGGGTAAATCCGGCAGGCCGGAGAATACATTTGCGAGGGAACATTATTGTTTCGATATAGCCATGGTACGAATATCATTATATCATTGTCAATATTTTATGCTTAAAATAATGACGTTTGTTTTCCATAATAGTTTTTAAAAGGTGGGAGTTGGGCCCTTGATAAGCTGACGTATATAATGGAACTTTATGTGTTTAATAAGCTGCCAGAGAATATTATAAACGCAAATAGCTTACCATTGTTCAAAATAAAATTAAAATCATGGCTCAACGAGAAGGCGTTCTATAATTTCGAAGAGTATGTTTTTGTGCAAAATTCTTTTTTAATATATATTCAACTTCAGAATCTGACAGGTGCATTTGTAATATTGATTTTACATAATTTTAATGTTAATTAATAATCATTATGTTATATATTATTACACAATTATATTATTATTAATTAATATATATTTATATTAACTATATTGAAATCTGTAAAATTCTACGTGATCATTTTATAATCGTATATTTTTATTGGCAAATACAGTTACAAAAATTATGTTTATATATTATTATTAGTCAAAACAGAGTCAAATATTAATAATAATTAACTATATTATTTTTGATATATTGTGTGTGTTATGTTAAGTATGCATACGTTTATATTTTATATAATGAAATGATTTGACTTGTAAATTGTTTTACAAATAAATTGACTATCTGACTATCTGAAATTTCGCTTCATCCAATTTTGTGTATACAGGGTTATTGGAAAAATGCTTACAACCTCTTAGGGTTGACTTCTGCTAGACCTAAGAAATATATTGATTTTTTTATGTTTATTTGACGGAGTAACACGGGGACCACCTGATGTAAAAAGTTTCTTGTGCCTGTAATTTATTATTTCATATTTTTTATTACTTTGCTTGATGTAAATATTCGAATGCAGTGTTGCCGCGGCGCTCTTGGCTCGTAGTAATCATTGTCTTTTACTACGAGACACAGAACTTAAAAGTGTCAGACAGTACTAGAAAACCCTATTGTTTTAATTTTAATATTGTTAGGTTTGCAATAACGCCTGCTGTGCGGATTACATTACAAAATCACAAATATACGATAGGAAAAATTTAAGTCATGTGCGCCATCCACCCCTTGAGCCGGGGTATGCTCCAACCAATGTCATGTTAGCTCAATTGGTTGGAGCATACCCCGGCTCAAGGGGTGGATGGACGCGGGTTCGAATCCCGCACATAACTTAAATTTTTCTATCGTATATTTGTGATTTTGTAACCCATTGTTTTAAGTTTTGAGTCTAACATCAAGTGGACCTTGTGTTTATTCCAAGTCAAATACACATAAACAAACACAAAAAAAGTCTGTTCAATTAAGGCTATTTAACACTTATCAGCGTCTTAAGTACAATAAAATTTTAACTGTATTCAAATTGATTTCACAGGCAACTATTATCCAGTAACTTCAAAAATCTACATTGAAGACACCAAGAAAAACATACGCTTCTCCGTCTTCAACGACCGAGCGCAAGGAGGCACCTCCTTAAATCCAGGCCAAATAGACCTTATGATACACAGACGATTACTGACTGAGACACCAGTAATGCACCTTAACGAAACTGAGAACGGCATCGGTATTGTCGTTAGAGGGAAACATTATTTATATATATCAAAAGCAGATTATAAACCTAATAAAATATTTGAGAAGAAATTCGCCAAGGAGGTTGAATTGGCACCACAGATCCTCGCGGGTACTTACAAGGGGTATGGAATTAAGAGCAAGGAGGTTTGGTACAAGCACAATAATGAATATACCGGTGTTGCCAGTAAGATACCAGTTGGTGTGCATGTTTTGACGATGCAGGAATGGAATGATGACACTATGTTGCTAAGATTGGAGAATTATTTGGAGAAATCAGGTATATTTTTATATTGTTATGATTGCAATAACGCCTGCTATGCGGATTACATTACAAAATCACAAATATACGATAGGAAAAATTTAAGTCATGTGCGGGATTCGAACCCGCGTCCATCCGCCTCTTTAGCCGGGGTATGCTCTAACCAATTGAGCTAACATGACATGACGTCATAACTCGAATATTTCCTATCGTTCATTAACCATCGTATTGGGATGGAGCGACATCTATAGTACCACTTGCGTTGTACTACAAACAAGACCAATTTTGCAATTGGTTTTATACTTGTAAATGATGACGCAACCTTATAATTTTTATATTGTTATGATTGCAATAACGCCTGCTATGCAGATGAATCCCACACATCACTTAATTTTTTCCTATCGTATATTTGTGATTTTGTAATGAAATCAGGTATATTTAATTTTTGAGATGTAGGTAATCTGCGGATAAAGCGTCATTGCAAAAACATGAATATTAAAATTATAGGGTTGCGTTATCGTAAATAAATTTAAAGCTTATTGCATAAAATAGTTCGTTTGTAGTGCAATGGAAGTTGAACTATAGGTGTCCATCCTCGTACGATGGATACGAACGAAAGGACAAATTAGTCTTACGTCATATTATGTCATATTGGCTTAACGGTAAAAGCATACCCAAGCATACAAACATAGGGGTGGATGGCGCGGGTTCGATTCTCGCACATGCCTATAATTTTTCCTCGACTTTTGTAACAGAATTCGCACATTGCAAAAATAAAAATATTTAATTTGATTGTTTAGGGTACTAAAACCAAAAGCGCGTTTGCTTTTTGGGTTAAGTACCCTAAAACACAGCCTCCCCTATTAAGGGGGTAATTGGCAGGTGGTTTGGAGATCGCAGTGTAGGATGGCATTTGTTCAGAAGGCGCTGCTGCCCACCTTCCAGTATTTTTCTCTAAGTCGCCTCTTACGACACCCACGGAATGATATGGGGAGGTGCAATTTCAACCCGGCACCCCACGGGGGAATTATTAATTATCGTTATTAAATTACAGGCACATTTTTTTTTTTTAATGCTATATAGGCCTTTGACCACTATCTCACCTGATGGTAAGTGATGATGTGGTCGAAGATGTTGTTCAGGCTAACCTAGAAATGCACATGAGACTTAACAACTGTATTACTATTTTATTATCACACACTGTTAGGTGTTTGGTGACAGATTTTGCTTAAAGTAGCTAGCCGGACCAACATTCTCGAAATGCCCTTCATTTGGTGAAGCTGACGCTGGCATGGTGGTCCTGCGGCACAGCAATCCATGGCTATTTCCGCTCCGCTATCACGGCTTCAAATCTTTTAACGAGATGTTACAAACCTAAACCCTAAATAAGCGATGCCCATCCCACACTTGGACAATTTTTATATAGTTCATGATCCTTAGTTCAAGTCCGGCTTGCACTTGGACAAACCTTTAATGAAATTACTCCTTGATTGACATTTATTTTTACAGATACACCAAAATCCGGACACAAAATTGTATTCATAAAAGACCTCTTCACGAACATAAAGATGATAAGTGTGAGGGAGACGACACTAGGAGGCAATGTTTGGCTTCAAGACCATCGACCACTGAAGTGGAGCACCAGAGACAAGTTCGCGATTAACTTTAATAAATATTATAGGGGTAAGTATTGATATATCAGAATAAAATATAAAACAAGAGCTTTCCTTCACTATACAAGTGAAGGATAGTTCTTGTTGTATATTTTATTCTCATTTTTCAGAAGGACAGCTGCTGGGGCCCACTACTAGGTGCTTAGCGACAATTTTTCTGCTTGAGGGTAGTAGCTATCCAGGTGGGCATTAGCAAACCTTGTAAGTTTCAATGATAAACTAGTAGGGATCTCAGCGTTTGTATAGTTGTATATTTTATTCGACTTTCGATTAATTATTCATAAAATTAATATTTGCGATATAAAATTGACAAGTGCGAGAGCAACGACACTAGAATGCAACTTTTAACTTCAGAAATGTCGACCGCTGAAGTGGAGCACCAGAAACAAGCTTCGCGATTTATTTTCTAGTTCAATATTTATCTTCGGATCCATTCATTACACACCAAACACCAAAACCTTCAAAGGTTTGTATATAATTCCGTTTACCAGCTAGAGAACCGTGACATACAGATGAACAAACGAACCGAGAGACAGTGGAGTCTCGTTAGAAGAGTTCATTTTGCCGTTTGTTAACGGAACTCTAACAAAACTATGCTACCTAAAAGAATCTACTATAGTAAAATTATTCGCCTGGGCTTTAACTAAATCGACCGCCAAATTACATATCTTACATATAACAAAACTATTTTAGCATGAAATCTCACACCTACAACATTATTTGCTTGTATTAAATTAGTCACTTAATGCGTAACATTAAAATATGGTACAAACTAAACAAAAACGCGCCACGACATGAGCGGAATGTTGAATTATCTAAATCAAACTACGGGCGAACGGCGAAAGACGCGATGCGTGTCGTCATCATACAAGCGATGCTCTGGAGCAGGCGTTTCGAAATAGTGGAAAAGAAAACCTTAATAACGTCATGATTTCTTGATGGATTTAAATCATTTAAAAAACCAAATGGTCAGAATGTCATAGAACATAATATGTCCGTATGTTTACGCCATCTACAGGCATTTTTTAAAACTACCTTCCATGTGATTTCATACGATAATGCACTTGAAGGAAATGCACCGACCCCTCGTGGATGACGTCTCAGTCGCCGTCAAACCTCAGTAGAAGAATATAGTTCTAAACTAACACGCGCTCCGCATATTCAAAATCTTAAATACTCGCTGTCAAGCTCGCTAATCGACAAAATAAACTACTAAGTGTCTTGTGAAATTCGCTACTTGTGTATAAACCGCAGTTCTATTGGAGCTTAGCCATACATGTGATTGTGCTCATCATCATCTTGAGGACCTGCCGGCCGGCGTGAGAGACTGGACGCAGCAGCAAGGTTGGTGCATATTGATAGTGCTTGATCAGAAATCACATGTATATATTTTTTGTATTACAGTCCATTAAATAGGCGTAGGGCTTCGCCCCTCGCACTCCCGCTTTGGCGGCTCCATAAGTGGTCCTTCAGCCGAATCTGTGATTCCCGTACCTATTATACATATATCCACCCGCCATATTACCTTATAATATCTGCGTATTATTTGCATAATTGAAATTATCGATCTAAATTACTTCTATCTATTTTATTTAACACGCTGCCATACGCCGTAACCTAAATGGGAGACTAGCATCTGCCTCATTTGCACACGTTAAGATAACCATTTTCTGTTTCGCTGCCTGCTCGCGCCATTGCTCCTCGCTTCAAAACGCATTACATACCTACGAGATATTTATCTACCTTCTTTATTATTGAATTATTTATTATTATATAGTTTATTTGAAATAACTTGAACTACTTAGTCTACACAAAGCATTTAAATACTTATCTACCGCGAATTCTATGAAAATGAGTAGGCACAAAGCTGACGTTGAACAGCAGGCAGCTAATCCTAAACTTTTAATGTTGTTGGCTAAACGTGAGGCTTTATTCGAGCTGGTTCAAAATATTTTTGATACATCTGCGAATATAAACATTGACGCTGATGCGAGGGAGACATTCCTTGCTGGTTCCGCTAACATTGACGTCTTGAGAACAGACTTCGTGACGGTGCTAGATAATTATAACACATGTTTATTGGAAACGAACCCTCAAGCCAAACCAGACTATAAATGTTTAATTGCATTTGAACAATTGTATAGCCGCATTAAGCGACTTCAAACGCAAAACATGCCCGCTACGCCAACTGATGCATTACC
This sequence comes from Plagodis pulveraria, assembly GCA_963890685.1. NCBI lineage: Eukaryota > Metazoa > Arthropoda > Insecta > Lepidoptera > Geometridae > Plagodis > Plagodis pulveraria. The sequence goes on along the minus strand of OY982979.1, from coordinate 5,019,052 downwards.
GCAGAAAAGTAAACCTCGCTTGCCTGCGATCGAGTTAGTATCATTCGCGGGTGATATTCGGTCGTGGCCACTGTTCTATGCCAGTTTTAAGACGACAGTACACGATAACCCATCGCTGTCAGATGCCGAAAAACTGTATTATCTTTTAGGCAAGCTGTCGGGCAAAGCTAAATCAGTGTGTTCTGGTATAACACCTAGTGCAGAAAACTATAACACAATTTATCAAGCTCTCATAGACAAATACGAAGACAAGCGAATGCTCGCGTCGGCTTATATGAACCAGTTGTTTGATTTCAAACCGATAAACAACGCCACCGCTAGTAATCTGGAATCTTTTAATGATCAGTTCGTTAGCGCAGTTAGAGCCTTAAATAATCTAAAAATAGATAGCATGCATGATTTGTTCATTCTGCATGTTGCCTTGAAAAAGCTAGATTCGGAAACAGTTCGCGCGTTTGAATCGAGTGTGGGTTCAAGAATTCCATCATTTGACGAACTAGTGCAGTTTGTGACAAATCGAACTAAAGTACTTGAACGTACACCGATGTTTCCGGCCGCTTCTAGTAGTACAAATAATAATAACTCCGCATTTAAATCTAATAAAGATAGTGATCGCTCCCGCTATAAAGAAAACTTTGTAAACAAAGCGCCTAAGTACCAGACGTATGTCAGTACCGTGCAGCCAGCTTCATCTAATAAATGCTTATGTACAAGTATAAGTCATCAGCATTTATTTAAGTGTCCCGATTTTCATAAGTTGTCACCTGAACAACGCTTTAACCTTGTAAAGGAAAATAATGCGTGCATAAATTGCTTAAGTACGAAGCATAAAGTTTCACTTTGTAAGTCCGAATTGAATTGTCGCGTGTGTAACTCCCGCCATCACAGTTTGTTACATTTTACACAAACACAACCAATTCGATCAGCTGTCAGCGTCGCTGCGCGGACCGAACCTGTCACGCCCGCTTCCGCATCTATACATAAATCGAACCCGCGCCCCCCGGTTTTACGCACCGGGTATTTTAACCATTCGGCCGCGCCGTCTGAGAGCCAATGCGTCGCAGATACAATAACCGCTACAGCGATGCAACCGTCGTCGCTGACCACACGCTCTGATGTCGCGCTGTGCGCAACATCCATTGCCGCTCCGCAGCCCCTAACCGTTACTGATCCTGTACATAACAATCAATGTACGGTGCTTCTAGCCACAGCACAAGTTGTTACGTATGATAGCCGCGGTAATAAACATGTTTTGCGTGCGCTACTCGACTCCGCGTCGCAAAGCCATTTTATTACAAAGAATACTTGTAAAACTTTAGGCATTCCGATTAATGACGTTGGACGTACTGTGGTAAAAGGTTTCGGTGGTACAGAAAAATTAGTTAACTCTAGTTCAGTGAATTTAGACTTTTTCTCACGCTTTGACAATAATGTGAAATTTAATATTTCGCCGTTAGTTGTCGATCAGATAACCGACTCGCTCCCTAGTGCCGTGGTAGACCCCTCAGTCATGTCATACTTTAAAAATCTACCGCTCGCCGATGAAACGTTCGGTACGCCTGATAAGGTAGACATACTGATCGGCGCGCCTCTTTTTTCGTGCTTACTACTCCCCGATGTAGTACGCGCCTCTCAAGCTGCATCGGTGCCGCCAGCTTTGCATACGGTATTGGGATATGTTCTCATGGGTTCCGTACCTACTTTGAGTAATCACCAGACTTTAACATGCTGCTTTGTACACGTACAGGATCAAGGTATAGACACTTTAATGAAAAAATTCTGGGAACTCGAAGAGCCTCCCAACGCGCAGCAAGTTTTAAGCCCCGCTGACGCTGAATGCGAAGATTTTTATAAAAATACTACAACCCGCGATTCCGTTACTGGCAGATACACAGTCGGACTGCCATTCAACGACGATGTATATTTATTAGGTAATTCTTACGAAACCGCCCGACGACGCTTTTTGTGTCTCGAGAAAAAACTTGAATCATCCGCCGCGCTGAGATTAGCTTATGATAATGTTATTAAAGAATATTTGAAGAATAATTATATTTCACCCGCACCCCCAAATATACGATCTGAACTCGCGCCAATTTACGTGATACCGCACCACGGAGTAATTCGTGAGGACAAGACATCGACGCGTCTCCGCGTTGTCTTAGACGCCAGTTGTAAGACAAGTACAGGTGTTGCTTTAAATCATATTTTGCATCACGGACCAAACCTTCAAGGTCATTTATTTAAAATAATTTTAAATTTTCGTCTTTTCGCGGTCGCCTTAACAGCTGACTGTCGACAGCAATTTCTACAAATTGCAGTCCGTGAATGTGATCGCCGTTTTCAATGCATACTTTATAGATTCAACCCGCAAGAACCATTGATGGTGCTGTGGTTCGAACGCGTGTGTTTTGGTTTAAAATCAAGTCCCTATCACGCGTTACGTACGGTGCAGCAGCTAATTGCCGATGACGGTTCTAAGTACCCGCTAGCTAGTGAAATCGCATCTTCATCCATCTATATGGATGATATTGTTTTCTCACTGATGTCAGAAGAAGAAGGGGTAGTTGCAGCCGATCAGCTCATTAATTTATTTAAAGGAGCTCAATGGGAATTAGTAAAGTGGAATAGCAACTCTGATTTAGTTTTAAAAAACATACCCGCGTTCCATAAACTGTCTACCGACGTAGAATTTGACAAGTCCGCTCAACATAAGATATTAGGTCTCCACTGGTCGAAGCACACTGATGAGTTTTATTTTTTAATCTCACCCCCTGACTGCAGTAGTTGTACTAAGCGCTCCATTCTTTCAACTATCGCGCGCCTGTGGGACGTGATGGGCTTCGTCGCGCCCACAGTGCTTTACGCTAAACTTCTCATGAAACAGCTTTGGCAGCTTAATATAGGATGGGATGAGACGCCGCCGCCAAACATAATAAAGTTGTGGAACCAGTTTTGCTTAGAGTTGCCAGCTCTTAACGAGCTACGTATCCCACGCCACTTAGGAGTAGTAAAGGACTGTACAGTGACACTCTTAGGATTTTCAGATTCTAGCCAAAATGCATTTGGCGCGGTCGTGTATCTTCACGTAAGTTCTGCCAATGGTAATACCATACGCCTCGCCTGCGCCAAGTCTAAGGTCGCTCCGTCTAAACCGCTGTCCATCGCTAGACTTGAACTTTGCGGAGCAGTCTTGTTATCTAAGCTGCTTCACACAATTCATGACCATTACGCTCACCGCTTCCCCATGGAAATATTCGCATTCATAGACTCCAAAGTGGCACTTTATTGGATTAAGAGCTCGCCACACAAGTGGCAGAGTTTCGTTGCCAATCGCGTGGTTCAAATTACCGAAAACGTCTCAGCAAAATGTTTTTATCACGTTGCTGGAACTGAAAACCCAGCTGATTGCCTGTCGCGAGGCGTCTCTCCGCATAAATTAATTTCGCATCCGCTTTGGTCTCAGGGACCTCCATGGGCTATATACTTCATCCTACCATACTACATCCGTCTCAGTGGCCTCTCCACGAACTCGACAGTCAACCCCTCGATAACATGCCCGAGCAGAAGGTGCTGTCTCACGCTGTTTGTGTAACTCCCAGAGAGTGTATTGTTTACAATGCAGCCTTACGAGTCTCTTCTTGGAGTAAGGTTCTTCGCATTTTAGTCTACGTTTGTAGATTCGCCAAGCTGTTACCGCGACGTGGCTCCCTTACGGTAACAACTGACGATCTCGAGTTTGCAGAAAATAAATTATTACGCGCCCTTCAAGCAAAATATTTTGCAGAAGATTTAAATAATATTCGCAATAATGTATCGACATCTCCCGCGCTCCGTAAACTAAGCCCTTTTATTGACAATTACGGTTTAATTCGACTTGGCGGCCGTTTAAGCAATTCGGGCTTGAACTACGCGCAAATGCATCCCGTTGTTCTACCACGCAGCGACCATATTGTCGATCTGCTTGTTGATTATTATCACGTCAAAAACCTACACGCTGGACCTGAACTATTGATGTCACTTCTTCGACAAAGATATTGGATTCTTTCCGCGCGTCGGGTTGTTAGGCACCGCGTCCATTTGTGCACCCCCTGTTTTAGGCTCAAACCGCGTCCTACGTATCCACTAATGGCTGATTTGCCCGAAAGCCGAACGCGTCAGGCCATTAAATCATTTTCTGAGACAGGTTGTGATTTTGCAGGACCAATCGCATATGTACCCGTACGTCGTCGCGGTGTCCGCAGTGAGAAGGCATACATTTCTCTATTCACTTGTTTAGCGACGAGAGCAGTCCATATTGAGATTACTAGAGACTTAAGCACACCCAGTTTCATCGCCGCGCTTAAACGTTTTCTCAGTCGCCGCGGCCCTGTCCAAGTCCTGCATACAGATAATGGGACGAACTTTAAGGGCGCCGATAGGTACCTGCGAGATTTATATAATTTCTTAAATAATGAGTACCGCATTAAATTGGAGCATGAACTCGCCGAAAGTCGCATTCGCTGGTCATTTATTTGTCCCAATTCGCCCCACAAAGGTGGCGCTTGGGAGAGCATGATTAAGTCTATAAAAACGCATTTATACCGAGTAATCGGAACGCAGTTGCTCTCGTATGACGAGCTCATCACTGTGCTTGCGCAGGTAGAGTGCGTGCTTAATTCACGACCCCTAACCGTTCTGAGCTCTGACCCTGCCGAGCCAACAGCTTTGACTCCGAGTCACTTCTTGCACACCGCACCGTTATTCTCATTACCCGCACCCACATTGGCTTCAGATAATGTCAATCTGCTTCATAGACACTCGCTATTAGACAAATTGGTGCAGTCATTCTGGCAGCGATGGCGGCTCGAGTATTTGCATGGGTTACAAGTTAGGCAAAAATGGCACGATCATTCTGTACCAATCGCTTCTGGTACCGTCGTAATTCTCATAAATGACAATGATCCACCTCTCGCTTGGCCATTAGCGATTGTGGAAAAGGTGCATCCCTCAAAGGATGGCGTTGTCCGCGTTTGTACTGTTAGAACCGCAAGAGGTGTCTACCTGCGTCCAGTGGTTCGTCTATGCCCACTACCGCGACAGTAAAACTCACTACGCAATCTACATATTTTACCTAGTTATATTATATTAGCTATAATATTTAATTTATTTTAAATTGTCAAATAATACGCATATATATATATATCTTTTTCAATTTTCGCTTTATTTCATTTGCATTTCTCATGTACTGTTTGGGATCTGCTACACGCATCTATTATGCGCATCTATCGCTCGCTTACGTATGAGCTTTCGCTGTAATTTTTTGTTCTTTCTTTTATGATTGTCATTTAAAGGTGACCCTTTAAGGGCGGGTGGAATGTTTACGCCATCTACAGGCATTTTTTAAAACTACCTTCCATGTGATTTCATACGATAATGCACTTGAAGGAAATGCACCGACCCCTCGTGGATGACGTCTCAGTCGCCGTCAAACCTCAGTAGAAGAATATAGTTCTAAACTAACACGCGCTCCGCATATTCAAAATCTTAAATACTCGCTGTCAAGCTCGCTAATCGACAAAATAAACTACTAAGTGTCTTGTGAAATTCGCTACTTGTGTATAAACCGCAGTTCTATTGGAGCTTAGCCATACATGTGATTGTGCTCATCATCATCTTGAGGACCTGCCGGCCGGCGTGAGAGACTGGACGCAGCAGCAAGGTTGGTGCATATTGATAGTGCTTGATCAGAAATCACATGTATATATTTTTTGTATTACAGTCCATTAAATAGGCGTAGGGCTTCGCCCCTCGCACTCCCGCTTTGGCGGCTCCACCGTATGATTACAAATCAAATATCGTGTTATGTGAGTGCTAGCAGCTCGTGTGGTGCCGAGTTGGATAGAATGCTCGTTGGCTCGAAGCGACACTACTGTGTTCAGGCGTGTAGGACACTAGCAAGCGAAATTACTGGGCGAACTAAACGTAAGAACTAACGTATCGGAGTGACGAGTGAAGTGAACTGTCAAGCAGAGCGCGAAAGGTGACACTGCAACTGTAATCAATCAATCAATCAATTTATTTAAGATAAATCACAATCAAAGTCAAAGTCAAAATCATTTATTCAATTTAGGCGTATATGATGCTCTTATGAAGGTCAATTACAAATTTTAGTATTGAAATATTCTACATTGTACTGGCATTTTCAGCAAATAAATTGTATAGAGCCACTGCGAGAAGAACGGGCAAGAAACTCGGAGCCATTATTTTAAACGTCTTTTAACAATGTGTTACATCACATTCTATAATCCATAAATAAATATTTGATTATGGATTAATAAACTAATTTATATTAAATCCAATCATTAATAAATGCTTAAATTAAAATCAATTATCATTAAAAATAAGTAAGTAAAATGTCACATATTAAATATACATTTTTTCCGTTGTATTCAAGGGGGCTTACAGCTTTCATTCAAAAAAATGTTTGTTACAGACAAATTAAACCCATTTACAAGCCTCTATAATTGCAAATATATGCTATCTCTATTAAAGTTATGGAAAATACATGTAATATTATAGCATACATAAAACTACTGTTATTCATTATTAAAATTGCAGTTTAATTAGTAAAGTAAAGAAAAAATACATTAGCTTATATTAAGTCAATTTATTTTACGTAACGACGCAAGGGCAGCACATGCATCTTAATTAATGAAGTTGCATGGTAAATCTGTCGCCAAGCACCTAACGGTGTTTCGGCAGCTGTCCTTGAGTGCCAGTAATTCTAGTTTAGCCTGTACAACATCTTCGACCACATCATCACTTACCATCTGGTGAGATAGTGGTCAAAGGCTAAACTATCAAGCATAAAAAAAAGTGTCTAACAATACCAATAAAGTAATGTCGAGGCGTGTTGCTTACCATCATACGTCTCATTACTTCATAACATAAAAAAATACATGTCACTAAACGTCAATTTTAATTAAATCATTGTTTTATTTGACAGGTAATGGCAGTGTCGTGTACAGTGAAGATGGTGTGAAGGAATACGATGATGTTGACGTTTTGGACAAAGGAGTGATGTTGACACCACAGCAAATACGTACTTTTATAGTTTGGTACGAGTTTCGTACCTAATTAGCATATACATATATTAAGATTATAAGAAGTTATGGGCCTATTCCATTTGACGCTAATTTCGTTATTTTCGATAATTTTGACCACATTCTGCGTCTATAGTTGTGATCACTGTGATCGTTTGTAACTGTTCTCCCCTGTTCCATTTGGGATAAGAACGCTAAGAATGCCACTAAAATTTGCCACTTCTGTCACTTTTTACATAAGATGTAGGTAATTGAAACTGTTCCAGTAGCTTCAAGTAGCTTCATAACGTTTATGGCGAAAATAATGCCAATACCCAAGTGGAACATCTTTTTGGGAGTGTGATCGTTTTTAGCGTTTTTGGGGAATTTAACTTCAAATGGTACGCACCCTATTTAGTCAACTAAAAACTGTGTTTAAAGTATTCTATCAATATACTTATAATTTGAATATTGTTATGTTTGCAATAACGCCTGCTATGCGGATTACATTACACAATTACAAATATATGAGAGGAAAAATTCAAATCATGTGGGGGATACGAACCCGCGTCCGTCCACCCCTTTAGCTATATGGGTATGCTCTAACCAATTGAGCTAACATGACAAAGAGTCATAACTCAAATTTTTCCTATCGCTCTTAAATCATCGTATTGGGATGCAGCGACACCTATAGTTCAACTTACGTTGTCCTACAAACAAGACCAATTTTGCAATTAGTTTTATACTTGCAAATGATGACGCAACCTTATAAAATATAAATATTGTTAAATAACAATATGAATATTGTTATATATATTAATATTAAATTTTGTTATGTTCGTAATAACGCCTGCTATGCAGATTACATTACAAAATTACTTATATTATTGGTTAGAACATACCCCGGCTAAAGGGGCGGGTTCGAATCCCGCACATTAGTTATATTTTTCCTCTCGTATATTTGTTATACATATTATTATCATGCCTTTTTAATTCCAAATGAGTAGGCAGAGGTTAATCAATATTCCAGTCTGAAAATTCACGCATCTCCAATATCGCTACCTCCACATGTAAAGTAGTACGCAATACAACCTCTTCAATATCATTGGTTCTTCAGTCGTCATGGTGTGCGTGCGATCTGCGCGAACGTGTCCGAGTTCACAGTAAAGTCACTGAACGCACACATTTAAATAATCACGATTAGTAGCGGGGCGTGCAGTTTTAAACTGAGAGATCTGTGTATATGTTACTGCTAATAGCCAAAGTGCGGTTGTACGGTTACACCTAGACAGGTGGTTTAATTTCAGTGTATCCTACTAGACGTAGCATATTTCGTTATGGACAAATCAATATGCACAACTTCTTCTTCTTAGTCGCTACACTCTTGACAGAGTGGTCGTGGTCGTCACATCAGGAGTGGTGACACGCCTCACAATCCGTCGCCATTCCTCTCGCACCGCTGTCTTCCTGGTACACTCGTGGAGTGGACGATCTAGAGCAGCCTTCACTTGGTCCGTACAACGCATGGGTGATCTGCCGCGAGCTCTTTTGCCATCCACTTTTCCCTGCACTACAAGGCGTTCCACAGACATGGCTCCTTGCCGCGAAACATGTCCAAAGAAACTGAGAATTCGACCCTGTATGATGGAAGAATGGCGTTGTATGACTTTGAGTTCGTCAAGTATGGCAATGTTGGTTCGATGTTGAGTCCATGATATGTTAAGCATTTTTCTCCAACACCACATTTCCAGAGCGTTTTTTTTTCTCAGTCTCTCTTAGCGTCCTTGTCTATGCACAACTAGTTGTGCCAAAATATTAATTACTTGTAGCATAAATAATGTAGACCGCATGTTTCAATAGTTTGGCCACTCTTATATGTAGAGTTTCATTGCGGACCTGTCTCTTTCGCAAGTATGTCATATCCCTAATTGATATCCAAATTTTCATAACATATTTTTTCTGATAATTTAGTTTTTGATAATTGACTAAGATTTTTTAATTAATTTCTGCAATTTTTTGTACTTTGAATATGTAGGGTTTAAGGCCCTATTATTGGGGGTTTCTTTTGATCGGAGGTGCATTCGGTCTCGAGAGCGTATGCAACGAAGAATACCTGGAGTTATCAAGGGTTTAATAATTCGTTAATTGTGCGGGACTTTTAATATGCGAGTATTGTCTTTAACTAGGGCTATTAATGATAATGATATGATCTAAACATAATTTACCTCTGGTCACTTCATTACGGGATGCTAAAATGCTATGACTAGCCAATGAATCAGAATATTCAACAGAGTTTCTGACCTGATTATCTGGTCGAATGTTGATATTGTTGTCACCCATAACTGCTATTGTATGATATTTTTTGCATGAAGACAATAGGTACATTAATTACAGAAGTTAGAAATGTATCTAAGACAGTAAGAGAGGGTGATTTATACAAAGCAAAAATAGATATATTGCACCGAACTTTTATTAAAAGGCAATTACTATCTTGGAAATTCGGTTCTTCCATCTTAAGTTCTAAACTACTTTTGGAATACACGGTAATACCACCGGTTCTAGTTAGTACAACATTAAGTATATGATCTGACACACTAAGAAGGAAAAACAGAGCCCGGTAGAATATCAAACTGAAGCCACTAGTTTCTATATGTGTGCAATGGAAGTGTGGCCATATGTAAGAAAAAATAACTAATTTGTGGGATTTATGACAGATACATTTTTGATGATATAAATATACTATTACAGCAAAATCTGGTCGTTAATATACAATAATATTGCACAATCCTCACGATTATTATTTTATATAATGGTTCACAATTTTTTTATGATATTCTGTAATTTATGTTCTCTAGGACAATAAATAATTGACTAAGGTCGTATTAGGTCACGTATATGGTAGGGATTCGATGCAGGTACCGTAGTTGGAAATAAAACTACCTGGCGGGGGCTTTTTTAACCGATTTCAATAATGGAGGTAATCAATTCCACCCATGTGTAATATTGTCAGAACTGTACAGTTTTTTGATATGTACACTTATGTTTAGAAGCTAGTATAGACATTAGTCTAGTATTAACTAGTTCCAGATAGCCAGATAGTTAATTTATTGGTAAAACAATTTACAAGTCAAAACGTTCATGTACACAAACATTACAGCTTCTAAACATTTGTGCCAATTTCATAAGTGTATGTATATTTGTATGTTTGTCCACGTGTTACGTAGAAAATATAAATTGTATTCAACAAATTTTTGTTTTCGTGAATAAAGTACTTCTCAACTTTAGAGTCATTGTAATTTTTATCAAAATCGGCTCAGTAGTTTCAAGATACGAACTTTTAATTTTAAAATATGAAGGTTTCAATGGCGCTGTACCAACTACTGGGCGGATTTGAACATAATTCGGCAGGTATATCACTCATAATATGTAATAAAGGGAAGTTTTGTGAATAATATTTTTTAGTTTCAAACATAACGAGTAAATACTACTGAAAATGCATAAATAAAAGTAATTTAAAGAAAGAAAACCAACTCTAAAATAATTAAATTAACCAATAAGTGATATATAACACGAAAAACATCAAATGGGCATCTACATAAGCAGGTACATATACCAATTAATTATGAGGTTTGTCAAGGACTTATCGATGATAGTTTAGGGCCTGATAGCAACCTTAAAAAATAGTTGATTTACGTACCTCCTTAGGTGAACAGTTATTTTGAAATACAAAATTTCTTACTATTTATTTCCGCTATAAGATACCTCTTCGATTTCCCTAATAAACATTAACTTTACAAAATTACAACATTACGAGAAAAAGAATTATATTCATTTGCGGGATTCGAAACCGCGTCCATCCACCCCTATAGCCGGGGTATGTTCTGATCGCTTGAGCTAACATGACAATGGATGGGGGTTTAAATCCCGCACATGACTATAATATTTTGTCTCATAAATTTGTAATGTAATCCGCCGAGAAGGCGTTATTGCAAACATAACGATATTAAAACATTAGCTTGTTTAATTAAAGTATATAACATATTGCTACATCCACCGACTTTTATAAACTGAACACTTTTGGAAACAACCTAAAATTTATGTCTGGCAACACTTTTGTTTACATTTTTATTCGAAATCATAACCTAAATTGCGTTGTATAATATTTAGGTGTTCGAGCCTTCGCTTGAACCACAATGAGATTACTCTTTCAATATTCGTCATCCACATCTGCTATCCTTGTCTTTCATCGTGTGTTTTCCTGGCAACCCGTCTATGTCTGTCCTTGTCTAACGAAAGCTGGGAGCTACGAGGCGGCGCCCGGCGGCCATTTGCTTCAGTACGCTTTTAATATTCGTCCAGCGAACACGTGCATCGTGCGCCGAAAAAAAATAATAATAACTTGGATCAAGAAAATTGTCTTACAAGTAAGCATATACACTTTCCGCTCGGCGCCCAGGGCCCAGCGACGACTCGAGTCATCATTCTACTATGATCTCGACAAGACTAGAATTATTAGTCTGTAATAAAATGCAAAGTCACTTCGACTCACTGCAAATCGTCGTATCAAAAAAAACGATGCGACGTCTCAAATGTCGCATCAGTTTTTATTCCGGATGACGCTTCAATTTATACGACGTGTCAACTTCTGAGTCGACGTATTGATCGAAGCGACAACATCTATGTATACTGAACTGTTTCAGTATTTGCATCTATTTGTTGCAGATATGCCTGAACTAACAACCATGGGCGAGCTGGCAGCTGGACCATGTCCAGAGGATGAAGCCACTTCAGTTAAAGCGATCGTAGCTTCGGTGGATAAAAAATTCCCTGACGGATGGCGGGACTGGCCGATTTATAATTACTCACTGCAGGATCTGTTCGAAAGCAAACATGTGCCGCACGCAGTAGAGATTAAACTCAGATTCGATATCCCCACAACGGATATGATAAGAGCTTTCGATGAATCGGCATCGTCTCTATCAGAACGAGCTTACAGGGCTATCAGAGCAACGATCATCAGATGGCCATTGGGAAGGGCACTGCTATACTCACCCCACAGCTTGATGGAGAAGGTACACGCACCGTGCTACAATGCAGTTATGTCCACTGTAGCAGCACTCAAGCCCAAAATAAAGTCACGTTCCGAGAGTTCTCGCTGGGGAGGTCTTTAAAAGCAAAAACCGCGAAAAGAAGATAACCCAAAGCAACCGCTTGCGACGTCGGCACCGCCAGTGCAGGGGAGCAGTGAACACTTGCTAGCAAATGTATTAAGCCAGCAAATGGCACTTCTCAATAAAATAATAGCGAGGCAGTCGGAACAAAATGAGACTGTCAAACTAATTCTACAGCATCAGTCGGTTACCTGCCCAGTTCAGGACGAGCTCGACAGATCACTCGAATCTGTTCCAGACAGTACCGACGACTCTGACGAAAAGGGGGAAACAGGTGCATCGCAGGAAGAAATCTTGCGAAAGAAAATCGCCGACACCCAACGACAGCTCGCTGCACTTCAAAACGAAGTTTCCGATGACGAACCTGCAATTGATTTTGCTCCCATTACCGTTAAACAAGATACCGATATCCAAAGCTGATTCAGAGGCGTTGAAAAACGCCATGAACTGCCAGAAGTTCAGAGATTCCGAATGGCGTAGTGTAAGATACGCGGAAACTCAAAAACAATTCCAAGCTTCATCTGCATTTTGTGCGTTGAAACCTAATAACTTACTAACTGGTGTTACCCTCGCTTGGAAATCGAACGAGATACTTGAGAAGTTTGATCTCACATTGGGTGCAATCTCAAATGGTCTTTTTGGAAAGGATGATTATCCAAAGGCTGCTAGAAAGCCTGCGTAAGGAAATGCGGAAAAAGGTCGGCAATGATTTCACAAAAACTGATTCTCAATTTAGAAAATCATCAGATGCTCTTATCCAATACGTCTGTGGAAGACGAACAGAAATCATAGAGCAACGCAGAGATATTTACAAACCGAAAAACAAGAGCTTACGAAATATTCTGCACGAGATTCCCCCATCTGAAACGCATCTGTTTGAAGAAAAGGAATTTACAGAAGCCGTAAAAGAGCAAGGGGGCATTCATAATTTTTTTCCTGCTAAAAAGAAGCAACACGCACCGACCAATATCCAAGCGACCAGCGCAAAATTTGGACACCCCGGTCGACAACAACGAACCCGTGACCGTAAAGCGGCAAGCACTAGTCGGCCCTGCGGTCACGTCAGTCAGGCTTACAAAAGAAAATATCCCTTCGAGAGGCCTCCAAGATATATCAATAACAACACCAGCAACGCCCCCTCAGGAAAAAAGGAGGGGGGGGAGAGGCCACAAATGACTGCTTCACGGTGGGGTGCCTCGCAAACTTCACAAATTATTACTTCAGAATCAATTTAAAAAATCAAAAGCGAATACAGAATACCCTTCAGAAGATCAGCAGCAATAACAAGTCTGTTAAATTTAAACGCTCTGCAAGAGAGCTCACATCAAACAGGATTTCTCTCAACAATGTTTTTGAGAAAGAAAACGAACGGGGAAAATCGCCCTATCCTAAACCTCAAGAGTCTAAACGAGTTTGTATATTCCCCCCCGTTTCGTTTAATCAATCAACAACAAATTCCCTCACACCTAAAAATAGGAGATCAAATGAAAATAGATATTTCTCACGCATGTCTTCCATTCGGACTGGCGTCAGCCCCATCAGCATCCGAGAAAATCACGAATTGGGTAGCGCAACAATCGCGACAGGAAAATATGAGAGTGCTAGTATATCTAGACGATTTTCTTTTCATTCACGAAAACTCTGTGACCTTAGAAAACAAAGTGATGCATGCAGCGAGATTTCTGACAAACCTATCATGGCAAGTGAATCGGACCAAGTCATCTTGTATAGCTTCAACCAGGATAGAATATCTGGGCATTATTTGGGATACGAAAAAAAAATGCCAAGAGTCTACCGGAGACCAAAGTCCTGCAAATAAAAAGTTGCATCCAAGCTCTCATAAAGAGGAATCGCTGGAGCTGGCGCGACGCGAAAGTGCTTTTAGGGAGACTAAACTTCGCTTCCCTGGTGGTGCCTCTAGGCAGGCTTCACTGTCGTCTGATACAAAAAGCATCGATACGTCTCCCATTCAAACAACCCCTTCGCAAGTTTACCATACCGGAAGCAGTTCACGAAGAACTGAATTGGTGGTTAGCGAACAGTTACAAAAGCACCTAAATTCATCACAAGAATCCGACAATATTCATAGCCACTGATGCTGCGGAGGATGGCTGGGGAGCTATAGTAAACAGTCAGTTGCTGTGGGGCCAGTGGACTCCCACTCGGCGCAAGTGGCACAGCAATTTGAAGGAACTTTGGGCTGTTTTCGAAGTTCTTTATCAGCTGGGCCGCGAAGTATCAAACAAAACTGTCATGCTACAATCGGACAATCGAACATCAGTAGCATACATCAACAAACAGGGTGGCACGAAGTCCACACTACTGCTGAGAGCCACTACAAAAATCCTTCTGCATTGCGAGAAAATTAACTGTTGGCTGATTGCCCGACACATACCCGGTGTATACAATGGAATAGCAGACAGCTTATAGAGGAACAAGTCTCTCCCCGAATGGCACTTGAACCATCGAATACTGTCCGTGATATTTCGGAAATACGGCAAACCCCAGATAGATCTGTTTGCGTCCGAGAAATCCGCAGTAGTCCCAACATATGTAAGCGAAAACGCTGCGGATCCCCACAGTCATTTCACAGACGCGTTCAGTTGGAAGTGGGAATACAATCTGGGATGGATATTTCCGCCTCCGGCTATACGTGCACTACGGCATCTAGAAACATCGAAGGGGCGATACTTAATCGTAGCCCCGAAGTGGGAGAGAGCCTTTTGGAAACCAGAACTTCAACAGCGTGCGGAGGGACCACATTTCGAGATCCCGGAACTTCGGAAGAACCTCATCTACCTCCGCACAAACTTACCACCACCAAGAGTAGATCAGCTGAGATTGGGAGTTTGGTTGGTTCGGGCTGGACCAAACACATAGAAAGCTGGTCCGTTAACGAAATAAAACTTTTCGAAGCGTCTTGGAGGCAATCCACACTAAAAACATACAAACCAATTTGGCAAAAATGGTGTCGATGGTCACTCGAAAACAACATCCAGAGGGACAATCCTGAACCAAAAGACTTGGCTAAATACCTATGCTATCTTTACACAGAAGTAAAATTAGCACCTAGGACTATAGCATTGCACAAATCAGTCGTTGCTAACTTTAGCAACCCTCTCCGAACACAGGAACTCAGCTCACATCCACTCGTAAAACGAGTAATTAAAGGCACCTTCGCTGAGAACCCACTAACAAAGAAAGCCATATCATGGAAGATGGAAGACCTCTTATTATTTCTGAAGACGTATAAATTTGAGGAGGATAATCTCTTCGCACTTTCTCGACACACGTGTACTCTGCTTCTTCTAGCTTCTGGCAGAAGGGTCCACGATCTTACTTTATTAAGCCTAGAGAATGACGCTTGCAAAGACAATGATTCTGGAATCACTTTTTGGCCTAAATTCGGATCCAAAACAGACTCACGTTGCTATAGACAATCTGGATGGCAGATTAGGAAGGGACAAAAGCGGCTCGACCTAGTTTTTTGGATTAAAAAAGTGATTAGTGTTTCTTCTGATCGTCGTAAGCCGCATCAGTTGAAAAATCTTTTAATTACGACCAGAGGTAAAGCAAAAAATGCATCCCGCTCGGTTATTGCAGGCTGGATCAGAACCTTGTTTAAGGAAGCTGGTATTTCTCCATCAGTAGGCACCTTCAGAGCAGCAGTTGCCTCTCATAACTGGATCAACAACATGAACATCGATGAGATATTAAAAAGAGGGAATTAGCAAACCAAAAGCACATTCTTTAATCATTACTTTTGGAAAATTAAAGGCGGTTCAAGACCCAACAACACAAATGTACTAAGGGCACAATTTTCTCCAATTACCTACTTAATTATTAACAATGAAACATAATTGGTCAGATTTAATATCATTTTGTTGATTATCATAATTATTCAGATTAAAATATATTTTCAAGACTAGATTCTTGGTTATTTCACAGAATAAATGTCTGTGGGCTATTTAGATTAATCCAATCCTTCACAATAATTTTACTTTAAGCTCACAGTACGCTTTTCTTGAGGCAGCGCCGGCAGATAATAAACACGTCTCATTGTGGTTCAAGCGAAGGCTCGAACACCTAAATAGAACCGTTTTCCCCCCGAAGGGTAGAAAACGGATATTTAGGTTTCAGCCGAAGCTTGAACCACACATTTTAATAGCCTTGCCGGCTTAAGGTTACTGAAGCAAATGGCCGCCGGGCGCCGCCTCGTAGCTCCCAGCTTTCGTTAGACAAGGACAGACATAGACGGGTTGCCAGGAAAACACACGATGAAAGACAAGGATAGCAGATGTGGATGACGAATATTGAAAGAGTAATCTCATTGTGGTTCAAGCTTCGGCTGAAACCTAAATATCCGTTTTCTACCCTTCGGGGGGAAAACGGTTCTATTAAAGAAAGTACATTATATCCAATACTTACATGTGTTTTAATACTCAAATCGGATTTTAATTTATTAATTCCGTTATGTGTGACGTGCGTAATGTGCGACGGTCTATCGTGAATGAGGACAAAATTGGCCGAATTTGGATACGTTTGTGTGAGTTTACATAAAATTGGCCGAATTTGATGCTTCATTTTTGATTTTCATTAGACTCTCTTTCTTATTCATTTCTCTGAGAGTATATGCTGAGTTGTAGTTCTGAAGATCTGGAAAAGGTTTGCCTGTTTTCTGTTCAGCATTCAGTCAACACTATTAGGTACAACACATTGAAAGCCAAGCCTTAGTAGCAGTAATTCCAGATGATAGCTTGGTTATTAGTATAAAGGAGTGATCTACTTGATTCTGATGGGCACAGTTTAACTTCAGTTACTACCAAATCATCTAAGTCAATCTAAGTAATTGCATTAATAATTTTGTTGTACACTCACTAACTATACACACTAATTAAAAAGTTCTAATTTTAGTTTTAGGATTTCTAAAAGTCATTCTGCTGTTACCTCGAACTAAATTGAATACAGCAAATTATCAATACTAAATATAATTCACTTTGCCACTACTCTACGCTAGATGGCGCACAAGTCAAGTTGTTTTATAAAAATGTTTAGTCTGGCTTAACTAAACGTTTGTTAATCAGTTTTTCCAGTACTTTAGTAAGGGCTGGCAAGACCGAAATAGGTCTGTAGTTGTCGACTGCATCATGCGAACCGCTCTTATGAATAGGGTGCACTAAGGAATGTTTAAAGGCTAGAGGAAAAACTCCAGTATCAAAACAACGATTAAAAATATGAGTAAGGGAAGGAACAATGCTAGTTCTTACCATTTTTAAATATCTTGATGAAATTCCATCAGATCCAACTGCGGAATCAGTTCTTAAATTAAGAATAGTAGATTCAACTTCAAAATAATCTGTGTTTAGAAGGACAAATCAGTTGGCATAATGTTTTTGTACAGGGATCTCAGATATCAAATTCAAATTATTAGACATCGTTTTATCAACAAGCTCCTTGCCAATATTACTACCTTTTACCGAGCAAGTCAAAAACCGGTTCCGTTTGTAGATCAGTTCAGTGTATGCTACACGTTCGCGACACTAGTGAAACTATGGGATCCTGGTACTTTATAAAAATAATATAATTATTATAAGTAATATTGTTTCGTTTTAAAATTATTCATAATACCACACTAACACACGTCTAGTCGCTAACGCGGTCCGGGAGGAAGACCAAGAGAAGTTTTTGCAAGGTGGGGACTGGAATTGCTACGATGAACCAAGTGTTTTTAGTCATTTGTACGATACCCACATGTACGCCCACGTTAAGGGAGCTTTGCTATTAAAACTTATAATATCGAGATAAAACCATACGAAATCTCTAATATATATAATATAACGCCACACGTAAACTCGATTATATATCAATAAAAAAAAACTTCTTTTTATAATCAGTATTTTGCTATAGTATCACCAACTTAACTGTGCAGTTGGCGAGGGCGCTGGCGATTAAGGAAATCAACTACAAACTGTCACAATTTGAAGGAATGTTGTAGTTCTTTTTTCTGCCACCAGAACAGATAAGTTGGTGGGACTGTAAACAGATTATATGATCAGTCATTATGATATCGATTTATAATTTTAAATACAATCGGTCATTGAGGATCTCTCGAATCTTCTCTATGGTCACTTCACTTGTTCCTCGAATAAAATAAAATACAGTTTGACTATGATATTCATTTCACGGAAAATTATTTTTGATTAAGTTATAGTTTAGCTAAAATCGAACTAATCTCGAATTGGCCTCACTCTTCCCTCTGTGTCGGGGGTCGTTCGGAACCTCGGTTAGAGCGCACTAGGATTGCAACTTTTCACTCTAACTTCGTTCACAACCTAAAATTTATGGTTACTGAGATAAAAAGTGGAGCGCAACTTTTTATCTATCAAAAACGGTCGTCAAAAGGTTGAATCTGTAACTGACATGACCTTGACATTTCTTGATGAGAGAATTATAGGCACTCTTTTGTATTTTGCAGGTAACGGTATTTAGTGCTTTTACATCATAAAAAGTCTTTATATTTTGCTAGTTCCCCGCGAAAAATCGATTTTGGTTATAAAACAACCGAGTCGTTCCAAACCTTCGAGTAAAGCAACCGACAACTACACTCTGAGGCTTAGAACGCGGCCCTGCTCTATTAAATTCTCTTGACAACTTATTCTTATTAGTCTGTGTTGGTGCTGTTTTGCTTATCTTATCTCTGGTGATGTTGTTTTTATTTTGTTTTCTATTTTTTTGTAATGTAAACAAATACTTGTGTTTGTAGTTTATTAAATTAAATGTACTTATTACAAAATGGAGTTTCTATAAAATAAATACAGTGGTGACTTCAAATACTTAGTAAAATGGGAACACCAAACCATCAACCAGATTTGAAACAGAAGTACGACGAAATGTTGAAAAAACTTGCCAAAAACAAGCGGCCCAAGGTAAAGTCTCTACCTATTTATAAAAGTATATACATTAAACATTACCTATTAAATTTATTCAATAATATTTTAACAGAATCAAGTGCATACATATTGTGGTAACGTAATGTGGCTACATTATAGAGTTTCAAATTTACATCTCGGTACCATTTGCTTCAATGTTTTGTTCAAACATGCTGTATGATCAAATGTGGAGAAATGTTTTATATCCGATTCTTTATACATAGACAAAGAAACACATTTTATTTTTTATTTTATTGTGACGGAACAAGCTCGAGGCCCACCTGATGTTAAGTGGACTAACCTCTGCCTAGAACAGATGCATTTCATCACAAGTGACGTATTGCACTGCGCCCGTCACCTTGTTGTTAAATCTCATGTGCCTGTAATATACTAATAATTTCACTGGCTCTCAAGGACTGCTGCCGGAACACGCCGTTAGGTGCTTGGTGACAGATTTTCTACTTGAGGGTGGTAGCTAGCCAGGCAGTCTATCGCAAAATGCCCTTCCACCATGTGGTGAAGCTCAAGCCAGCGGTGGGGATCGAACCAGGGACCTGCGGCACGGCAGTCCATAGCTATTACCGCTCGGCCATCATTGCTTCAGATCTCATATGACCCACAAGTTGTTCTATGTACATTCTGAAACTGTGAGTGTTGCTTTTTCTTTATGTTTATGATTTTCTTAGGATATTATGCGACGCCAGTGGATCAAACTAACGATACAGAGAATTCTGTCTGCCAAAGATATTGAAGACAAAAGCAATCTGCCGCATTTAGTTAAAGAGGCACTTGAAAGTTTTGATCTTGATAATACAGAACCGGAGCCCAGGTTTGTTTGACTAAGATAATAACACCCATGGCATTATTTAAAAGTAATGGAACGGCCTAGATATTAAAGTTACAAATCAATTTGGTGATGCGGAGTTGTACTTGGTGTTGTTATTGTAGGACAATCACAAATTTGTTGAAAAAATAAGTACACATAAATGTATTGTTTTTAAAGGAAATTATTAGCTTTAATAGTTATTCAACTCTCTTCATCATTTGAATAACTGTGCGAACCTCAAATGTATGTATTCAAAAAATCTAAAATGCATAGTACTTATAGAACTTACATGCTGTTGGAAACAAACATACCTAAAGACCACACAATAAAAACAAACAAATATTATGACCTAACAAATGAATTAACCAAAAACGGTTATGTGGTTAGTTTGTATTCTGTAGAAGTTAGAACAAGGGGTATACCAGCGAAATCCCTATATAACCTACTTAAAGACCTGGGCCTACCAAGAACAACCGTAACTTCCATCCTAGAATGTGTATCTATAATGCCGCCTATTAGTAGGATCTTACCAAATGTTGGTTGGACAGGGGAGGAGGCTCGAGCGGTGAAGGGGAGCATTGATATATCATAAAGAGGCCCCTTAACCACCCACACTGTGAATCCTTGGAATGCTAAGTAAATTAGTCTTTTTAATGCATTCTCCGATGCAGGTTCTACCAAACTATTAATGAATACTCCTATGTCTAAAATATTTAAATTTAAGGAGTAGAATTAGCGCATGCCTTTGACTTGCATTCTAGACACACTCCATAAGGAATAATCCAGAAGGAATATTCCAATATGTGATAATTATCCCTATCCTAAGAAAACACTTTCTGTATTTTACAATGTATTAGCTTCTCTGCTATCATATTATGATCATCAGGGTCATATTATGACCCTCGTTGCATAACGGTGTGTTCCGGCAGCAGCCCTTGAGAGCCAGTGAAATTACAGGCACATGAGACTTAACAACTGTCTCAAGGTGGCGCGCGCAGTGCAATTTGTGACTTGTGACGAAATGCATCTGTTATAGGCAGAGGTTAGACCGCTTAACATAAGGTGGGCCTCGAGCTTGTTCCGTCACAATAAGATAAAAAAAATACAATTTCGAGGGACAAATATAGATATTAAATTAAAAAATAAATTTACGTCACAAATTACAATAACACATGCACCCTGTCCAAACGTGCCCATTATGGCTGCAGTGTTACCACGCTGAATACTAAAAGAAATTGGCTGGGTCATAAACCATCCAGCGCGTGGGTCCCTTCCCTACTCCCTCAAACATTGTCCGAAGTCTCCAAATTTTTTTTGGCGTCTTCACTCCATGTGCCTGCTGTTTCATCATCAAAGAGAACAAAGTCGTTTGCCACGGCCAAATCAGCAATATATAAATATATTTATTTCTTACAGATTGGTAACAAGACTAAATAAGTTGAACGAGCATGAAAAAATTGTCATCCCCCTAGAAGAATCATTTGAAATAGTACTTAAAGCACATCTGTTTACACACCATGGAGGTTGTGCAGCCATGAACAAATGGCTATCTGACCACAAATATGAACCTTCCATAGTCTGTGTTCCTGCATTAATAAATGTTTGCCAACAATGTAATTTGGGGACAACGAACCCCCAGATTATTACTATAGAAGATACTCCTAATAATACAATTGTAGCTTCTAAAAAAATACCCCAAAGGACTACTAAAACTCCAAGAGCTAAAAGAAAAGTTAAAACTATTAAAGTTACAGAATCATCTGATAATATAGTTAAAGAAATACCTAAGGTGACACCAACGCTACAAGATGTTAATATCAATATCATATCAAAGATGTCGATATCATTTGTAAATCTTATAGATATGTCGTCGAGACCGGATAGCTTATTTTATTATCTCCTTATACATCAAGATATTAATACAAGATTCGTTCAAATCAGACCTATAACAAAATATGATGTTGTTGAAGAAATATCTATGGAGTTAGTTAAATTGTTTTGTGATTTTGCTCCACCGCAGTGTTTAATATTGCGATCAGATTTGATGACAATATTTGAAGGTGTAGTGGCAAGGCTTAATGTGATATTTGATCCTAAGATTGCAATTGAAACGTGTGGACCTGCTGAGATTAAGATCAGTAAGGATATAATAGATAAGATTTTAGCATGGTTGAGAGTAAATGAATGTAATTCGTGGTCCATTGGATGTTACAATGTACAATGGGATTTGAACAAATGCGTTGATATTGATGGAACAAGTCCGTTTGAAAAGTTCTTCGGGATCAATTATAAGGAAAACCAATTAGCTGCTATCCATGACAAAAATAGTGAAGGTTTTCAATTGAGTTCGACTCCAAAACATACTGACGCTATAGAAAAATCGACGGTTACAAATAATAAGAAAGCGAATGTCGAAATCACTAAAGCTAAAAAACAAATACCAGCATTAGTTACGGGTGAAGCCTTGATTACACCTAATGCAGAGACACATAGTAAATCTTTAGTTGAAGAAGAATCAGATGTAGAAGTGAAGAAAGATAGAGAGAAACATATATGCTGTACGTGTAAAGATCTTATGCGATCAGAGGTTTATTTTTGCTGTGTGTGTAAAAAGAGTTTGCATCTTTACTGCGGTGCTCGACGCAAGGGTGACAATGATGTCATGGAGAATATCTGTTATACATGTCTGAACCTTTGATAATATATAGCAAATCGTGACTTGGAGTGTAGGACACATAGTGTTAATTTTTTAGGGTTCCGTACCCAAAGGGTAAAATCGGGACCCTATTGCAGAGACTTCGCTGTCTATTCGTCCGTCCTTCTGTCACCAGGCTGTATCTCAATAACGGTGATAGCTAGACAGTTGAAATTTTCACAGATGATGTATTTCTATTGCCGCTATAACAACAAATACTAAAAATAAAATAACAAAAATATTTAAGGGGTGCTCCCATACAACAAACTTGATTTTTTACCGTTTCTTGCTCGTTACTAATAACGGTGACAGTTAGACGCTTTAACTATTCAGAGAATATTTAGTTTTATGTTCTCTTTAAATATAATTAATTAAAATAAAATAAATAATTAAGGGTGTTCCCATACAATAAAAGAGGTTTTCGCCGTACCTACAGCTCAATCGGACACTGCGAAAGTGTCTGTAACTTGCAAGATTAGGTTACAGATAATGGTACGGAACCCTTCGTGCGCGAGTCCCACTCGCACTTGGCCGGTTTTTTACAAACTATACAATTAGTTACTAAGGACTAGATCATATACAAAATGTAAATAAATTATTATTAAAAATCGGTCGAAAAACCATATACTATTATCAATAAAATATATTTATTTACCCCGTGTTTGCTCAAGGCGATGTTTTTAATTATGTAGTAGCATTTGATTACTTCCCAATTATTATTTTTTTGTTTTGCTACCCTTTGATTATCTCTGATGATATTCGAGTAGAGGATGATAAACAGGTTTTTTTATTTAGTACGTAGTAATATTATATGTTCTATGGTATAGGCTAGCCTTTGACCACTATATGACCAGGGCCCCAATTCTCTTAGTTATTGACCAAACGCCATACTACTGCGATGCTTCTGCGATCGAACTGCTGTTAATGTAAAATTTGGTAGTCTGCTAATTCTGGCTCCTAGTCGCAGTTGTATAGCAATCGCGTCGCTATCGTATGGCTGTGCTATGGCTTGCAAATGTTGCCACTGAAATAATAATGAAAACTTCTATCAATCAAGCATCAGTCAAAATATCAATACAGTGGTTTTCTAGGATACATTAAATAAATGTAAATAAATCATTTAGCTATTTTATATCTAAAGTCCTCCAAAATAGTTTATGCCACTGTAGCAACGCAATCGCAACAGAATAGCTTACAGCTTACCAAATATGTCAAAAACTATTGATAACAAGCCACTGATTTGCGTTGCGATTGAACCTAAATAGCGGGCAGACTACGGATACTGTCAAAAACTACAATTTTCATGCAATTAGGTTGCGTTAACGCCGTTCAGTAGCTAAGAGAATCGGGCCCCAGGTAGTAAGTGATGATGTAGTCGAAGATGTTGTTCAGGCTAGCCTAGAATTACTGGCTCTCAAGGACAGCTGCCGGAACACTGTTTTCTGGTGCTTAGCGACAGATTTTCTACTTGAGGGTGGTAGCTAGCAAGGCGGGCATTCGCAAAATGCCCTACCACCATGCTGTAACGACTGCCATCTTAAGATAACACCGGGACAGACGGCTTAACGTGCCCTCCGAAGCACGGAAGCGCTCAATAGTAATGCCATATGCCACTAGCGGTCACCCATCCAACCCCTGGCCGCGGCGGACGCTGCTTAACTTAGCTGATCGATTAAGAACGGCTAAGCAAACTTCGCTACGAGCGCTTCGAAATATAATATTTTAACGTGATTGTGACAGAACAAGCACGAGGCCTGATGTTAAGCGGTAACCTCTGTCTGTAAAGCCACCTGCATTTCGTCACAAGTCGAACTGCAGTGCGCGTGTCACTAAGACATACAGTTGTAAAGACTCATATGCCTGTAATTTTACTGGCTCTTTTTTTTATGTAATGGGTTGGCAAACAAGCAGATGGTCCACCTGATGGTAAGCGGTTACCGTCGCCTATGGACATTTGCAACAACCAGGGGCGTTACCAATGCGTTGCCGACCCTAAAGACTCTAATGGACTGCTGAAGGAGCAAACTGTTAGGTGCTTGGCGACGAGATTTTCTACTTGAAGGTTGTAGCTAGCCAGACGAGCATTAGCGGTAAAGCTCAAGCCGGTGGTGGGATGGGAAATAATTGCGGAAATCTATATTTACTTAATAATCTACACTAATATTATAAACTTGAAAACTACATACTGGACCTAATTGAAAAATTCGGGCGATGCCCCGTCCACCCAGTGGACTTTCCCACTGGTGGGTGGACGGGGCATTCAAGTTTCCCCCTCCACCCACTGCACTCGAGTTGGAACCAAATCAACTGCTTCATCGATATTACAAATAATACTTTTGCTATTTGATTACTACTACTCTGAAGAAAGGCCTTAGACGTGACAGCTGTCAAAGTGACAGTTGATGTTGCAGGTTTCAGTTTCGTTTCTTGTTTGGGATTTTTTAAACTAATCTATAAAATTATTCTTTCACCTTTACAATCCTACATTACCCCTGATGAACAAAGTCTATAAAAGATTGCCGCTAGTAACAAATATTTTTAAAATATTTTAAGAAAACGTTAAATTGAATTAGCGATAACCGCTGATTGTGTTGCCATTGTGTAACTATTATTATTTTTCAATTAATCACACTTTTGTGCTTTTATCTGTAATTTTAATTGGTATGCATTAAAGAGTTATCGTAAATTATAATTATATTAAAACACTTACAACATATATATAATGACAATTCTACCTCACTCTTACTCGATAGTGTGAACTCAAATTGACCGAAGCAGTGGCAGCTATAAATAAAGATCTGCTTCAAATATCAGATTGGAGCAAAGCTTACGGGCTGCATGTCAACCCAGCAAAAACACAAGTAATTATTGTAGGCAGTTCGCGTATGATTAGCAGAATCGATTGGGATGTGTTGCCAAAGGTGACGTTTGATGGTGTTACTGTTCCATTTAGTGACACAGTAAAAAATCTTGGCATAATTATTGACAGTTGTTTAACATGGGGACCGCAACTAGCTGAAACTAGTCGCAAGATATTTGCTTCTGCAGGTGCCTTACGAAGACTTCGCAATTTCCTACCAACTACCACTAAGGCTGCGCTTGCACAGTCTCTCTTACTTCCTATTATTGATTATGCTGATGTCTGCTACCTCGACCTTACCGAAGATATGCTAGATAAACTTGAGCGCCTCCAAAATTTTTGTATTAGGTTTATATTTGGTTTGCGCAAATATGACCATGTCTCCGAATTTCGCACTAAGCTCAAGTGGCTCCCTATACGCCTTCGTCGGAATGCTCATATTTTGTCCCTACTTTACAATATTCTGTTTAATCCTTCTTCCCCGCGCTACCTCAAGGAACGTTTCTGTTTCCTCTCCACTACTCATTCATGTTCTTTACGGTCGTCAAATAATCTTATACTTACAATACCTGAGCACAGGACAAAGTTCTATGATGGGTCATTTTCCACTGAAGCTGTACGTTTGTGGAACTCGTTGCCGCTCGAAATAAAACGTGCACCTTCTATATATGTCTTCAAAAACTTAGTTAAAAATCACTACCTTTCTTGATAACTACTAATTCTTTATTTAAAACTGATTCCACTGTTATGTGCTGTTTGTGATTCAAATCACTGCAAGTATTTTAATAATTTTGTGTTATGTATGTACTGTATATGTATATATTAATTGTATAAGTATATATTTATTGTATCTATAATATTATGTATGTATATTTGATGTGTTTTATATGTATATATGCGTATATGTATATATATGTTAAAAAAATGGTATGTTAAAATGATTTGATACTAATATGATGTAGGTAATTTACGTTTTATTTATTTGCTGTAAGATTATTTCTTGTGTTGGATATTATTATTTATTTTGTACTTTTATTAGCATTGTAATAGATATACCTTCGTCCATCAAACAATAATAATACTTTTGTAACGGGTTGTCTGGAAGAGATCGCTCTCAGCGATAAGACCGCCCATTGACACATCTACTTTAACTAATTATGTTTTTTTTTTAATTTTAAGTTTGTAAATTATTATTGTGTCAATAAAGTGTTATCTATCTATCTATCTAGTGCGCTCAAAGAGTTATAGACCGAAACTTCGAAGCGCTCGTAGCGAAGTTTACTTAGCTATTCTCAATAAAAATTGCCCGCGGAATTGTCACTAGATAGGTATATTTAGAAAACATTATAGTTTTATGTCTTTCACTAAAATAATAATTTCGTGATTTCTTAAAATATTATTATTTATTCTATGTAGTGATAGTGATGATGACACTGAAAGTACAATGATACAATGTAAAAAAAAGCATACACCTTTTAATAGTTCAAAAAATGTTCCTTCCTGCTCAGTAGCGCTACGGCGTTGCTATATTAGAACTCAAATTGGCGTTTTTAGCCCCTATTATACAATCTTGATATCTTAATCCGTACTTAACATGGATCTATGAAATCTAGATTATGTCCATGCAGGCCTGGCGCACTCCACACTTTAGGTACAAAGCTACAAGTACATCGGCGGCTGCGACAAGACGGGTTTACAGTGGGTTGCCGCGCGCCGCCAGGAATGCACGTCATCTCGCTCTGACGCACTGTTTCGTGTTCGTATCTATCCGTAGTCTGTTTACGTACAGTCCCACCAACTTATCTGTTCAGGCGGCAAAAAAGAGAACTACAACATTCCTTCAATTTGTGACAGTTTGTAGTTGATTTCCTTGACCAGTAGCGCCCTCGAAAACTGCACAGTTAAGTTGGTGGTACTATTCATAGTTTCACAGAATAAAAAGGCTAGTAGTTAGGTTGAAATTAGGGCAAAAAGGTACTGCATTGCATTTGGCTGCATGAATAACAACAAAGGTCCGAATCTCACGTTTTTCTCACTTCCTGAGGACATCGAAAGGTAAGGAAATCTACACATACCTATAGGTTTCTTATGTGTACTAATTTGTTACTATTGTGATAAGTGATAATGTGGTTGAAAATGTTGATCAGGCTAAACTATTAAAGGAAACTGCCTCTCAAGTACCTACAGCTGCTGAAACACCGTTAGGTGCTTGGGTACAGATTATAGGTATGATAAGCGGTTATTTACTAAATGTGTAAAGTGCATTAGTTGTCAAATTTACTTTATGTAGGCATACATAAAGTTAATTTGATTGTATAGAACAAGACAACGTAGAGTTAACGATACCTTCCAATACATCATCACTTACCATCCTGTGAGAAAGTGTTCAAAGGTCAGCCTATCAGTTATAAATAAATAAAAATTCAATCCAGATTAAATAAGCTTATGAGTAGGTACCTAAATAGATAGGAACACACTTTATGCCTTTTTCATATTCGAGTACATGGATACATTTTAAAATAGTTTTCTGGTAATATGGGGTAAGTACTTTTGAAATGTATTTAATAGCTTTAATATTTATTGGAACTATATGTAGGTACGTACATAGCTGTAATAGCATGTGAGCACACGATCACAACCCTAACCCACTTACCGCGTCAGAAGAGATATGAACTACGCGATAGAAAGAGAGGCGCCTTTTAGGTGAATATAAATGTTAGGTGGTACTCAGCGGTGTGCGATCTGAATTGCTCTTTATTGCGTCGTAGCAGAGTTGCTTATTTATTTAAACGTCTTAGCGGAGTGATCGTTCTGTTTCTTTTTATTCTGTGGTCCATGGTACTTCATAGGCCGTACTCCACTTAATGCTAATTTCGTTATTTTCGATAACTTTGACCACATTTTGTGTCTATGGTTCATATTAAATGTGGAACCATAGACAATAACAAAATTGTGGCGTCAAATGGAATACTCCCATAGTAGGAATATAGGGCCTATTCCATTTGACGCTAATTTTGATCATTTTGACTGCATTCTGCGTCTATAGGTTGTGATCGTTTGTAACTGTTCTTCCCTGTTCCATTTAGGATAAGAATGCCACTTTTGACATTAGATGTAGGTAATTCAAACTGTTCCAGTAGCTACATAGCGTTTATGGCGAAAATAATGCCAAGACCCAAGTGGAACAACTTTTTGGGAGTGTGATCGTTTTTGGCGAATTTAACTTCAAATGGTACGCACCCATATGACAATTTATTTATCTGTGGCAGCCTTTTTCCTAAAATTTACATCGACTATTTTTAAAATATTTTTGCTGTGATTATAATTCAGAAAAGTAATTTAACAATTACATAACTTAATTTAACAATCAGAGCGCCTGATTATTCTAACATGTAACAGTATTGTATCCTCATCTCATTGCATGTAACTTTGTTTACGCCTGACGCCTGATGGTCGGCAGTGTTACACTGAAATTTACATTTTATGTGGGTACATAATAGATACTGTAACAGCCGACTCGTCCACTGCTGAACACAGCCTCCCCTATTAAAGGGGTATTTGCCATAATCCCCACGCTTGGCAGGCGGCTTGGGGATCGATACAATACCTATAAAATTATGGCGCTGCCGCACATATGGACGTTTTCACCATCATCAGAACCCTATCTTCAAAGATGTATAGCAGCTGCGTTGCTCCAAGAAAATGACAACAATAACAAATGGATACAAATATTTGGTCGCAAACTCGACAATACATCTCCGACCCCTGATGCTGAAGTGAAACCAGCAGCTGAGATCATAGATACAACTCCTTCGCCGGAACAAATGGATAAAAACTATGAACAAGCTACTTATGAAAACTTTTTACCTAACATCGAAAATGGCATTATTAATTTGGATTTCATTATTGAAGAATGTTCAAGAAAACCTGACTTGATGTTGATAATGGCACAGCAGCTCAGTGTTCATACTGTAGAAAAGTTATTCAACCAATTACTTACAAGAAGTGACATTAATACAAATTTTCTTAGTGGTTTCCTTTATACATTTATACCTACTTATATAAAAGTGCAGTACTCATGGTTATGCATACATCTGATAGTTAAAACTAACGATAAATACCCTGAGATGTTCCAGAAACTTCTAGAAATATTATTAGTAGACATACAAATTCCAAATAATGTACTGAGTAATTATGTTAGCATGTTATGTGAAGAGAAAAGGTCAAATTTTATGGAAAACCTTACAAATATAGAATTGACATCAGAAAGTTTCCTTCATAATATTTTAGCGATTAACACAGTGTATAAAGACTGTAAGAAAACTGAAAGAATACAAAAATATATAGAAAAAAACCTGTTGCAACACAGTATAATTTGTGCTTCAGATATAAACTATGGTAAATTATTTCTTGCATATTTACAAGCAGAGAAATCTTTAGAATGTAAGGTGAATGTTAAACAGCTTGAAGAATGTTTAGAAATGCACAGATCTCCATTCAAAAGACCATGTATTAAAATTTTAAAAGAGTTTTATGAAGTTGAATAAAACTTCTTCATTTGTAAAGGCTGCATTTATTTTCTTATTGCTGTTAAACTAGCCTCTGACCACTAACTTACCATAGATGATTCGGGCGAAGATGTTATTCAGGCTAACCTAGAATTACTTGCTCTCAAGGATATCTGGCCGAACAGAGCATTTGGTGCTTGGCCACAGATTTTCCACCAGAAGGCTTTCCAACATTGTGCTAGCGACCCAAAACCCTTCACTGCTACATCAAAAAGTTTGGATGGCTTGGGTAGAAGTTGGCGGGGGAAATGTACAAATCACCCTAGAATTTGGCTTTGTTTTCAGGGATTCAAGCAGGAATTGGCAAAATGCCATCCTACCATCATTAGACAACCAGAAGAGGTAAGGTCAGATCACATTTAAAGGTGATACACATTTTCCCCTTGCATGCTTCTGTGCCAAAACCCTTACCTACCTGAGGTCTCAGGTATGCCTAAGGTAGGCGACACAGGCATGCTAGTTAAGATAGATTAAGTAATATGTATAGTTAAGTTACAATTGTAATATGTCAAACATAGATGACCCAATCCCAACCCATTGGAATACTGCAGACCTCACAGGATCGGCAACTCCATCAGTTTGTTTGCCTGAGTTACTTGACTTACTGGGTTGCCCTCTTGTGCTTGCCGACTTGCTGAGATTGCCGAGCCAGCTCTGAATTGGGTTGTGGAATGCAGTGCGACGGGTACGGCGGGCGACCGCGCGTGGAGTCGTGAGATGCGGGCAGGGGCATGCGTTGATGCTGGTCGAGGGGCAACTGTATCCTGCTTGCCTACTTGCCGACTAGCACTCCTTGAGAACGCACAAGCCATACACCCTATTTTGATTGCAAAGTTGCTGAGCTTGCTGGTTGCCGTCTTACGCTTGCCCAACTTGCCGAGTTTGTTTTGTTTTCTTTGTTTTTGGCCCTGTTTGCGGACTTGCTGCTTGCCGCCCTAGTTATTGGAGGCTTCCACGGTTGGGGCCTGAGCATACCTAAATTAACGGCGAGAGATTTGTGGGAACACTGGAGCATTGAAAATGGACCCAGCAGTAGCAATTAGCAACGAAAATCACGAAGACCTCATAGAATTGACGGATATTGCGCAACAACACCACCGGCCCTGTTTGGTGTCCCTTACTAACTCCTTGGGATCCTCACCGACTCCACTGGTTTACTCGGACCTCGCAATGGTGGAGCTACAGGCCATGGCAATGCAGCGGTGCGCCGCTCACAAGAACGTGCCTGAGGTGGACTCGCTGTCTGCCCCTTTTTTGCCCACATTCCGGACTCACCCTCCCAGGTAATGCTGAATGCCACGGGCCAACCAGGAGAGGAAGGGATGGGGCTGGCAGGTCAATACCATACCACAGTTCCCCAGCAAGCACTAATGGTGGATCATAGTCCCAACGGTCGTCGGCGAGAGGGCGAGGCGTACGTGTACACTAATATTTTGGCCACGTCCTATGAAAACATCACACCGACGGGCAGGTGCAAGTTGGTGTGAGTGATCGGGGAGCTGCCCGGTGCGTCACTGAGTGTTTGTTTGTATTATTTAAATTAATAGGTATTCCTGTGAGTTTGCCAAAATAATTATTTAACAATGCATGAATAACCATGTACATGTATAGTGTACTATTACTGTAGTTTTTGATAATGAAATATTCTATTCCGAAAAAAAAGGAATATATTTTAAAAAGTTTTGGCTTTGGTTCTATGGCTGGCTGGCTCCTAGTGTCAACACTAGTTGTGAATGATCTTGTGTCTATACCTGAAATTTTTCAGTATACAACTACCACTACAGAACCTCACGGGTTGAACACAAAATTGTAAATATGCCTGCCCTAGGTCAATACATTTGTACAGGTTTTTCTTAGTATGATAATGCAAATTATTTGTTATCCTGGCGTTTGTTATCTAACATCCTGGCATAACTTTGGCCCTGTGTCACCTGTTTCTTCTTGCATCTTGCTAATCTAGATTCTCATGTAGTATGATGACACATGAAACTTTATGTCGGCAAGCAGTGGTGGTTGGGATTAAATACCTAATTTTATTTAAGCACAATGGACCCAGTGCAGTGGTAATATAACCTAACAGGTGGAAACGTCACAGCATTTTCATTGAAGTTTTCTGTCATTCCCCACACAATACTTACATTATTTCATATCAATTCAATTTTCTTGTTGCTGATAGGCTAGCCTTTAACCACTTTTTCATCCGATGGTAAGTGATGATGCTGTGTTTCTTACCTGATGGTAAGTGATGATGCTGTCCAAGATGTAGGCTTACTTATATATAATAAAAAATATACAAATACTTTCAAAATATTTTTAGAAAACATCAAATGAATATTTTAATATAACACTTAAAAAATATATAAATATATCTAGTGACAATTCCGCTTAATTTTCCTGCTAAGCCGAGGTGACGTCACAAACGCCACGCAGCCAAACCGGAAGAATTTTCGACGCGTTTCGCGCGTTCGAGGGAACAGACAGACGGACAACAAAGTGATTCTATAAGGGTTCCGTTTTTCTTTTTGAGGTACGGGACCTTAAAAATCACACCATACGAATTGAGAACCGGACAAACCGAGAAGCAGCCCTATGCCTGAGTCGCAACATCGGGTTATTCCACAAAGAGATTGTTTGCAGTCAATTCGAACGGATGAATTATTATCCACCTAAAAATCTATGAATGGGGATCAACTCGCCTGCTTCCGTAGGTTTACTCTTGAGATGAGATGTTACACGTGATCCCTGGGTGGTGCTAAATAGGTGAAAACATCTGGTGGTACGCTTCAGCCACGGCTTGTCACCACCCATTAGACAAAGCCATGTCGCCAAATCGCCTAGCCGTGTTCCGGCATGATGACCGGGGCCCAATTCTCTTAGCTATTGAACGGCGTTAACGCAACTTAATTGCATGAAAATTGTAGTTTTTGACAGTATCCGAAGTCTGCCCGCTATTAAGGTTCGATCGCAAGTCAGTGGTTTATTGCTATCAATAGTTTTTGACATATTTGATATGCTGTAAGCTATTTCTTGCGGTTGCGTTGCTACAGTAGCATAAAATATTTTGGAGAATTTTAGATAGAAAAATAGCTAAATGATTCAAATATATTTATTTAATGTATTGTTTGCTAGAAAACCTCTGTATTGATGTTTTGCTGATGCTTGATTGATAGAAGTTTTCATTATTATTCTATTGCAACATTTGCAAGCCATAGCACAGCCATAAGATAGCGACGCGATTGCTATACAACTGGGATTAGGTGCTAGAATTAGCAGACTACCGAATTTGGCATTAACAGCAGTTCGATCGCAGAACCATTGTATTTGTGTGGCGTTTGGTCAATAGCTAAGAGAATTGAGGCCCTGGTGAAGTCGTTTCGAATGGCGCGCGGGTAGAAACAATTGCGTCTATTAAAACGAGTAAACTGTTTATATCCTGATGGCTAGTTCTGAAAAGCAGTGGGATCTGAGGTACGGTTCTCTGGCAGATAATTAGTAGGGGATCCATGTAGTGTGCTAGCCACACACAGAAGGCTTCCCCGCCATCTCGCGATTGCCTAAAATCCCGGGAATGCATCGTCGTCCTGATTGGCGACAGGAAGAAAGGACCTGATCGATGGACATTGTTGGGGGCTCGGGCGTTCCTGCGGTCTCCGTACTAGCTATCCTTCGAAGCAGCATCTTACGTGTGTTACTGAATCTGTAGTCAACGACTCGTTTCACAGCCGCCATTCTACCTTACCTCACTCTACACTAACGTGTCAAGAATTATGAAAACGGTTTCACAGCGGATGCGCGTCCTCTCACTGAAAGTGCACCTCTCTAACATTCGGATATCGGCTGTAAACACTGCAGGCGCCAGGGTCTGCACTCCAATATCATCCAGTCCACCATCACTTCGAGACTGCGAAACTATATACACA
The DNA here is from genome assembly GCA_963890685.1 of Plagodis pulveraria. Lineage (NCBI taxonomy): Eukaryota > Metazoa > Arthropoda > Insecta > Lepidoptera > Geometridae > Plagodis > Plagodis pulveraria. Next base: position 4,985,022 of record OY982979.1, on the reverse strand, counting down.
TCATGTGTCTTACTCAGGGTTATTGGTAAAATGCTAACAACCTCTTAGGATTGACTTCTGCTAGTCCTAAGAAACATGTGATTTTTTTTTTTCTTTTGTGTCTTTTTTATATGTTTTTGACTGAATAAGCACGAGGACCAACTGATGTCAAGTCTCTTGTGCCTGTAATGTATTATTTCATATATTTTATTACTTAGCTCGATGTAAATATTCAAAACTCTATTCAAAGGGATCACGGCACGGTCCAGTGTTGCCGCGGCGGGCGCTCTGGGCTCGGGGAAGGCATTAAAATATTCAAAAAAAAATTTTTTTTATAAAACAAACAAAACGTCATCTCAAAATGTTTCTTATGACTAGCAGAAGTCAACCTTAAGAGGTTGTTTAGGCTAGTGAAGTGGATTTTGAAGCAGTGATGGCTCAGTGGCATTGGCTTTGGACTACCGCGCAGCAGGTCCATAGTTCGAATCCAGCCGCGGCCTTGAGCTTCACCGCATGGTGGAAGGGCATTTCGTGAATGCCACCTGGCTAGCGACCACCCTCAAGTAGAAAATCTGTCGCCAAGCACGGCAGCTGTCCTTGCTCCCTCCTTATATCATCAATATAGGAAAACACTTTTCAGTTATAGAAGTGTAACTCAAAACGGCGTGGATAATTTTGATGAAATTTGCCACACTACAAGGGAGCACCAGCTTTCATATAAAAAAAAAACATCAAAATCGGTTTACCCAGTCGAAAGTTCAACAATCCAAAAACAAACAAAGAAAAAAAAAACTAAATTAAAAGTTCCTCCTTTTTTTGAAGTCGGTTAAAAACTTGAAGCTCACAACGTTGTAATAAAACAAAAAATCTTACAAAAGTACAAATTTTAATCAGTCGAAAACCAGTTCGAAATGTTAAAAAAAAACAGTTTATCATTTGTAGAGACAATTATTTCAATATAAAAATACCTGTTCACAAAAACGCTAGTTGAAACTTTTGTACAGTCAGACGTAAAAATTTACGTTATTTTGAGCGCCAAAATCAGTTTTTGTTATCTATGACCAACTAGTTCGTGTAACTAGGTATATAGTTACACAATTTCATAGGTATTTATAAAATGTGAAATTGTTAGGAAATGTGCATGTGATGCAAATATTGGACAAGTATTATTTTATTGTGAAATAACAAGAATAATAAATTTAATATTAATAGTTGTATGAAAAAAATTTCCTAATACCTGGTCAAAATTGCACATTGCTTTGATTTAGCTGAAAGTACTTGTCAATAAAAATAATTTCGTATAAACTATAATAATATAAAACAAAAATATAGATTTAAAGATAAAATAATAGTTTTACGTAAATAAATATTTCTTTTATTAATGGTTTTAATGTATAAATGTACTATGCTTTAAAACTTACGTGATGTGTCTACAAATGATAAGAAAATAGTGTTAAAATGCAATGATATGAACACATTCAAGGAAAAAATCACAGACTTTTTAAGCTGCAAATGGTTCTGCAACTTTAGAAAGCACGAGACGCCGAGAAAAAATATTTTGGATTTACATATTGATTTACAGCAAATTTCAATATGTCAAATTAAAATAGTTAAAAGAACACATATACAAGAAATAGCCTAAATACATAATAAAATTGTAAAAATCGAGAAGCATTGCTTTTAAAAGTTGCAGAATATTATTTGAATTATTATAACTATATTAACAATTTGGATTTATCAACAATAAGACTAATCACAGTTTTGCATGTATATGATAATAGTATCAGCCTCTTTTTAGTTTTTTCACATAAACATATTCTAACAGACATCCTTTCGAATTGCAATGCTTAGAATTATAAAATTAGTATAAATTACGAGTAGAATAAGTTTTACTTGATTAAGGCTAGAATTGTTTTATTGTATACAAAGAATAAACCTATATTCCGTGTAGTTATTATGTGTATCGTTTTAAAAAATTGATTACAAGAAAACAACGCGATTGAAGTAAACTTTTTTTATATAGGTAGCACAGTTTAGAAGTTTTTCGCATTCAATCAATAAATGTTTTTGACTATAATTGCGTTCAAAAATACTTCTATAATTGTAGGTAATGAAATACACCATCATAGGAATAATAAATTGATATTACAGTATGCATAAAATCTTAAAATAATTGGAGAAAGCGAATGACATTTAAATTTTACGTGGTTACATTTTTTTTATTTTTTTTTAACGCCATCCGCTCACCCCTTATTCCATATACGTTGGATTACATGCATTAAAGTAGTGACATATATAAGTTAGATACATTAACCTTATATTATGTTATGACTTATCAACTACCTACTTATTGAGGTAAAATGCTATTATTGTAACTTTCTGTAATAAGATTATAGAATAATTATAGAATTATTTTATATAGGTACTCGTTAGTTATACGACATGAGTACTGTGTATTGCCAAAGTGAGTCTACAATAACTTTATTGCAAATATAATCTACCCGTTTCTAAGCAGCACAAGTTGAATACACGTTCATATTACGATTACGAATGCCTATATTTAATCTAACCATTATAAGCAACATGTAAAATACAAAAAAAAATTTTAATAGCCAAATGGTTCAATAAAAACTTAAAATATTCTGAACATCTTTTTCATTTGAGCATTTTTGAGAATAGTTACTATCACAGTTTGTTTCAAAATAAAAATTATCCTTTGATATTTTTAAACTTTTTTATATTAGGTATGTTGAAATTCAAAATTTCGGAATTGGTTTTATACAATCAGTCTTGTAATTTTGAGGGATGAGATCGTGTTATTTCATATTTTTCTTAAAAGCTAGACTATTATTAGATTACTACTATGATTAAAAAGTATATTAAGTCAGTATATGTTGTAGAATTTTAGAGGTAGATGAAGAGAAAAACAGATAATTATATGCAGCTGCAATATTGATCAACATTTCAAAAGCCATATTTGCACATTATTGCCGTTCACATGCAGGACATTAAAAATAATACAAATAACAGAACCTATGCAATAACTACTTACCTATTCTACAATAAATACAGTTTAAATTGTTGGCTTTTGACATTATAACGAAATTTTCGACTAGCTATGTCTACAATATTACAGCGAGCGAAAAGAATAAATTAAAATTCTATTAACAGTTCCATATAAGTAAGAAAGTCAGAGATCAGATTATTTTTGTCAAGAAGAATTCAAGAGCAACACTTACATAATATGTCAGAATCAAAGAAATTATCTACTTAGACATAAACAATAATAATTACAAGCTCAATAATATAAGTTTTTGAAAAACCTGGACATGATTTTTTTAAGACCCTGTTCTTTATATGAACAACTGTTCCACTAACTCACATTTTTTTCAGAAAAATTCTGCTATGAACTGTACACACTTTTTTTGTTTTATTGTTCCGGTAAATACTTTTCGGTACAGATTCGATTTATGTCTATTCTAATTTAATTAGATTTGTTGAAAAATTGACATGACTAACTTCACAACCTTGAAAAGGATGAGAAACTGAAAACATAGTTATTCTTATTTTAAAATTTAGTTGACTTACAATTGACTAATTTCACACCAGACTTGGACAGACTTTCTATATGAACACATTTTCGGCACTTGAGTTTTATTGGATAAGCACCTGGAAATATTGGTCACTTTTTAAAAAACAAAAAGGACTCATTAAAGTAATATTAATTTAATGTTCTACAATTTTATGTTGGGTTCAGCATGTCTAAATTTTACTCCAATCACATCACTATTAAACTTGAATGAATACCCAAAAAGTAATGGTAGGTAACACGCCCATATTGCCAAAATAAAATTGTTGAACCTTACACAATATTTTCATTAAATTACACCCTATGGCAGTGGAAAGAAGAGAATACTTACATACTATTCATTACATACTATTATTATCAATACAAAATACCTACATAGCTATGCAATATTGCTTAAATTACAATTCTATAAAACTATCACACATTTATCAACTAATACACAATAAACCAATAAATTGTAGTGGTACTTATAATTTATTATTGCAGTTCTTTACGATATAACTGTATTATATAAAATGCAAAACAAATGAGTCTTTGTATGAGTTAATATTCTTTCCAAAAAAAAAACTGGAATAAATCAATAAGGCCACTTTAAGCTTTGTTATCAACTGAGTTAACAATATTACTGCAAATAATATTGTTAATTGCATATAATTATTAATATGGCAGCATAATACAATACAAGACTACTCTAAGCTAATATTGCTTGATTTATTATATTGCTTTAAACGAAATCGAAAACCTTAAGCATACATTTCACTTCTTGCACCTATTAATTGTGTATAAACATGTCTTCATTTACGTATATTGTATAGTAAGTAGCACCTACGGATAGAATTAGAAATTAATATTTGTAACAAATAAGAAACAGAAGATAAGAATTCCATATAGTCTTAGACCAAATGAAAAGAAGTATTTAGAGTATTATTTTATAGAAGTATTATTTATAGACTGCCTTGATATGAAGTAAATAGAAATTTGTAAGAATATGTATAATATGTTACATGTAGATAATCTACAAAAGACTTGTTCAAAGAAATGTTGAAAGAAAACTAAATATGTCCGACTGTTGCTTTCATACATAATTATGATTTAAAAAATATTATGATTCAATATTCTAATGCCCGATATTAAAACTTGAACCGCATAATATGATGTAACTAACCATATGCACATTTTTATGTCAATCATAATTTAATGACACCTAATCTATTACAAAGCAGTGAAGATCTGTCAATTAATTAATATTCTCATGCATAAAATATTTTGACAAAAAAAAGCATGTGCATATTTTTCATAGAAAATTCTGTAGTTGAGTGTACTGTGAGCGAACTGCACTTGCATTATGTATACAGTTAATCATCAAATATATCTGAGAGCATCTGACGTCTAGTCACATGTTCATCTTCATAGCAGTGAGCCATCAATATGGATTCTCCGATAATTAAATTTTCAAAGCATAAAGTACAAGCATACAATGCGTCGCCAAAACAGACAATCTTATTATCATCTCTGTACATCGTCATGGGATTTAGAACTGTACTTGGTTGTATCTCCTTACCTGCACTGATACATTTCTTGACATAAGCTGTTTTGTAGACAAAATGAATTTTTTCACAGTGGATCGAGCTCAAAATATGCTTTAACAGGCCATTTTCATCATACTCAGTCATTTTGCAAGTTGGGCAGTGGAATGTTACAACATTCTTTGATTCGAACTCAGACTCCATGGGTTCGCACTTAAGCTGGATGCTATGCACTTGAATGTAGAAAGTTATGCGTTCAATTGCCGCTTTCTGAAGCAATGTGCTGTACAAGCTGTTGTTTGTATCATTGAAGCTGTTGTAGCTAACAATTTGATCTAAAGACTCTGAGTATGCGGACAAAGTGGTTGAGTCTAATGTAAAATTTCCGATTGACGATGTAATTGATTGGTTTGCAGAATCTTTATCAGATTTAGGTGTCAGTTCGGAATCAGATGACGCATGACAGTGGCATGAACAGTCGGTTACCTCAATGTCACTATTAATGACATCAGTCTCTTCAGGAGAAAACAAGTTGAGCATTGCCTCTCGAATATCAGGAAAGTCAAAATGCTTTATCTTCTTTTTGTAACTAGAGTTGCATTTTTTGTGTTGCCGCTTACCTTTATGCATATTGAATGTTACACTTTTACGCAACTGTGACAGTTTTGGCTTGGGTTCTTGGAGATACATATTTATGAATTTGTCTATGGCTTGCTTCATGGTTTGGAGTTGATTTTTGAGCTTAGATTTTGTAGTTGTATCTTCTTTTTCCATTACGATATTCCAACCAGCTGGACTGATGCCTCGTTGAATATTATCAATGTAGGTTACGTCACCCAACGCTTTCGGAATATTGGTCACATCTGTTCCAGGTAACGCAGTGACAATAGATTTACAATTGAATATTTTTGATACTTCTATATGGAATTGGAATTCGGTGAGTAGCTTTTTGAGAAAACATTCGAGTTTTTCTAGCCTCATTTGGTAGTTTAGAAGTAGCGTGATTCTTTCTTCTTCATTCTTGTCAACTTCAACATCTGCAAATGATTCTGGAGTGGCAGATGGTACTGGAGCTACCTGAGGTTCAGGTTCAACTTTTCTACACATTTTTATATCTATGTCTTCATTATCTCCAGAGATATCTGTATCTGAGTGATCTGATAGAGATTCAATATCTATCTCTTCTTCATATGATGATGCAACAGATGCTGCATCGGATATATCAAAGGATTGGTTGAAATTAAAGTTTTTGAACAGCTGAGCACCTTGGCAGTCCAGCAGCTTATGTTTTGGTGTATTTTCAACATCGAGAGAACTTTCTTCAGAGCAATTTACTGAGTCATCAAACGACTGGCTAGCCTTTTTGATGTCAACTTTCAGTTTACGACATTTTTTCTTATCTTGCTTAGTTGCAGCAACAACATTGATGGTGGGAAGATCCATATCAGAGAGAGAACCTTTCTTTGCGGCGTAATTTTTGACTGATTCAGGGAGAATAAGGCTGGTAGCGCATTTTGAAGTAGAATCTGCTTCTACATGATCAAATTCTATGTTTCCCGAAATAAGGAAAGATGAAATACCACCCTGATCCCGACTGGCCGTCGGATCCTCACAATGGTCTGGCATTTCTAAATTTCCATCTTCTCCAGGTTTCGTGAAATATGTTATGTTCGATAGCATTTTTCTGAGCGAAAACGCCATTTCACCGGATAAATTGCGATAAAAATGCAGCAATCAATAAAATATTAGTTTTTCTGTTGTAGTATATTTTCTGGAGAAAAAGAGATTGTAATGAAAAATTTGTCTGGAAACAAAGAATAAAATAGGATTTTTGCTATTTTTACCTGTAAACGGCTACTGCTATCGCGCTGCGACACTATTTGATCGTGGTCACGTCATGTTTTTATATTTTTACACTAGATTTATTCAAAAATACCTTCAAAACCGAGATAAATATAAAATAAAAATTGCTTTGTGGCCTGTGTTTGTGGAATGGGATGGGATGGGAAATTGCCAGTGTGACCAGATTTAAATTTAACATTACTCGCCTAAATTCTGCTAAAGTCTGCTAACTTTATTTTTGATAAATGCCAAAATTCTGCTTTTGAATGAAGACCCAACAAAACGAATGTTATGTATACAAAACAAAACAAATATTTTATTAAAAAAAATATATGATTGAATAGCACGAATTAAAATATTTTTATTGTTACCTAGGCATTTTCTGTGGTGTCCATATTATTATACCTACAGAGCCGGTGAGCTTTGAGAGTTCTCTATAATTTTCTTTGATGTCGTAAAATTTACTTATCTACCCTGATTTTTCATTGTCTGGTCCACATGTAGAATTGCAGCAAAATGTTCATTTTTAAATTTATTGCGCAAAACAGTTTTTATATTGTTCATTTTCGGAAAGTGTCGCTCACACACTGTATTGGACATAAGTAAAACCAGAATGGCCTTTGCAAATTCGACTAAGTGTGGGTACTTATTAGTTCCATCGGCATTTGTTATTTTTTGGAACATGATCCCAAAATTTTCCATTAGTCGCTAATTACGTTAAATTCGATAATTTTGATCACATTCTGCGTCTGTGGTTGTGATCACTGTGATCGTTTGTAACTGTCATCCCCTGTTCCATTTAGGATAAGAACGCTAAGAATGCCACTAAAATTTGCCACTTCTGTCACTTTTGACATTAGATGTAGGGAATTCAAACTGTTCCAGTAGCCTCATAGCGTTTATGGTGAAAATAACGCCAAGACCCATGTGGAACAACTTTTTGGGAGTGTGATCGTTTTTAGCATTTTTAGCGAATCTAACTTCAAATGGTATGCACCCTTAGTGTTCACTTGTGTGGGGTCAGTCAACTTCCTACTGATTTCAAAAAAATCTTCTACTGGTTTACCCAATCTTAATAATTAACTCCCCATTTTCTGAGTAAATTGCTTGTGCGTCAGATTCGTATACCAAATTTGAAAAATGAGAAACTGTTTTGGCCAAACTTGTAAAATACTTGTACACAACGATTTGTGGGTCAAAAAATTGCACTTGTTCAAATAGATCATTAAAATGTAGACGAGACTGTTCAACACAAATTTAAATCAAAAAGATTGAATTCTGAGAATTCCACTAAATTGTGCCTACTTATGACTGCCACAATAGTAAGAAGAAATCGTACATCATTCATGCATACACATATTACAATTAAGAAAATTTCTATCACCACAAACAAACAACAAGTAAAACACAGTTAAATTGCTAGTTCTTCTTCATCTTGATAAGTTTCTGCGGATATTTTATAGAATTCTGCCAAAATCTGCTAATATATTAGATCTGCGACACATTTTGCAAAATTGGATGCTGCAAACTTATAGGTTAGCCTGAACAACATCTTCGACCACATCATCACTTACCATCAGGTGAGATAGTGGTCAAAGGATAACCAAAAAAAAAATAAAGCATAAAAAAAAAAAAAAAAAAAATTATGCTAAAATCGCAGAATTCTGCTAAACCTGGTTACACTGGAAATTGCATTGCATTGGGTTCAAATATTCTATCTAATCTATGGCATTGCTGAGGGCCGTTCCAAGTCTCAGAGTTGAGTTGTTTGGTTGTCAAAGTCAAAATCATTTATTCAATTTAGGCGTCTACGACGCTCTTTTGAAGGTCAATTACAAATTTTAGTATTGAAATATTCTACATTATTCTGCCACGTTCAGCAAATAAATTGTATAGAGCCACTGCTAGAAAAACGGGCAAGAAACTCGGGGCCATTCTTTTAAACATCTTTTAACAATGTGTTACATACTTACTATATAATAAAGTTATTACGGTATTTGTTTAAATTATGTAGGTGACAGGCAATAGCTTGGCAGAGGCGGAATTGCCCATGCATTTTTGTCATTTAAGTAATCAGAAACTGTGTAGTAGGATTTTTTAATCATTATGTATTTCACGTGCAACTTGAATTTCCCTACTGTGAGCGTTGTAATATGTTTGGGAACTTTATTATAAAACCGTACACAATAAAGCCTAAAAAGGGCCTTTTATTTGTCTTTGCTAATCTAAAACCTTGCACTGCTATTTTATCTTTATTCCTTTCCGTTGTTTAACTACTCCAAGGTTCGGAACGACCCAGTTGTTTTATAACCTCAAATATAGATTTTTGGCGGGGAACTAGAAAAATATATGGACGTTTTATGATGTTTGAAAAGCTATAACTACCGTTAAACAAATTCCATCGCTTATATACTTTTAAAGGAAATGCTGAATCGATAAAGCTATGGCATGGACCATGGGCGTACCCAAGGGGGGGCAGGGGAGGGCAACTGCCCCCCCTGGATTATGTCCACCATTGTATAAGTGAATTTTTTGTTACCTCTAAATATTATTACTCTATCGCGAGGTAACCGAAAATCACATTTACTTCAAACACTTAACTCTCGTAATGATTTCGCTACTCTTTTATATTTCTAAACATGATTACAAGCAATATCGCATGCTAAGCGAAAATCACATTCACCTATACATTTTTAGAGTATAAAGTTTCTCACCTCGAGTGGAAATCGAACCCACGTCCCCAGATTTTACGCACCGGGTGCGGGGTGCCTAACTACCATCGGGCATTCGAGGATCGCTCGGTAAAATCTGCTGAAGAAACTAATGAGGAATTATTAAAATCAGCCAATGAAATAGCTGAAGCTTAAATTTAGAGCTGCATCTTCCACGCAATGTTAAATGTTGGTAAAGGGTAAATCATACAGTTGGTTAGTTAAGCGAGTATTTTCACTGCTCACTATTTGGGGCTCTTCCCATTCTGTTCGTTCTCATCTTCATAAAAAGTGAGGTTTAACAAAGATATATTAAAAAAAATACTTTTTAGGGCTGTATAATATCAAAACTGTAAAACGGAGCCCTAATAATGACACTCCACTTAATCTGTCTGTCAGTTCATCCTTATGTTTCGGGTCTCTAGCTTGTAAACGTAAAAGAATTTGTATTAAAAATGAACCCAAAAATTTAAAACCTAATTAGAAATTCTATTAAAGTATTTTTCAGGATTCAATTTCGGTACATAATGTAAAATTTCGTCTTTTAAACAACAAAATAACGTATACTGAAAATATATATGAAAAATTTAGTTTTTTCAGTAAACGTTTTTTACTCCAGTTTGTTTCGAATAATGTGAGACTCTTAATAGCAAGGCCCGATACGCACTCGGCCTGTTTAATTTATTTCAAAATTATTTTAAGTGCCCGAAATTCCTGATTTGCCCCCCCCCTGAGCCAGAAGCTGGGTACGCCCATGGCATGGACTTTATGCTAATGTCACCTCAATACTATATAAAAGTCAACATGTGTACTATACAATCCCAATTATAGTACCACCAACTTAACTGTGCAGTTTTCGAGGGCGCTACTAGTCATGTGTCACAATTTGAAGGTATGTTGTAGTTCTTTTTTCTGCCGCCTGAACAGATAAGTTGGTGGGTCTGTACTATTTATTTAAATACCTATAATACTAATCTCTAAATTGTTTATTTTAAAAATGAACCAACTTTTGAGAACATTTAAAGAAACCTTTTTTCGTCATTTTAGATATTGATATCCTACGCAGAATAAAATAATTGAATCAATAAATAGAACAAAAAACAGTGCAGAGGAAGCTTCTTCCTATACAAATGAAATAGATCAGCGGCGAGATTAAATTAAATATCAAAATAATTCAAACACTATAACTTTTTTAAAAGTCTATAGAATTTAGAAAATTGGCAGTAGCTAATAAAACAAAACGTATTGGTGCGTCAAAAAATACTAGATTTTATGATTGAACTACAAATAATAATAATTGTTAACAGCTGATGGTGACAAGTTTACCGTTCTTGTGCCTTGCAGTATTATTTACTTTTACATACACGACAACTAGGAAAATAAGTATAATATATTTAAAACTGTGACTTTTAATTATATTTAAATTTAAAAATTAAATATTGTAAAGATGTTTTAGTGCTTACATACAAAATACTTTGAGACTATGTGTACAGACCTCAATAATACGGTTTTCGATACTAGCGAAGATATATCGCGATAATATATTTTGATGATTTTGAATAAATAAACCATCATTGTGAAGTATATGTTTTATTTTTTGTTTTATTTTATAAACCTAACCTACCTACCCACCATTTTTTCTAAATCGATTAAAATGGAATCGATTTCATTGTAACTAATCGATTTTATGTATATAGAATCAGTAGTACAACACTCACATGTCACTATTATTGTGTTGGCAATACTGTTTTCATTTGTAATGTTGGTATAAAATAACTTCAAATCTGAGTATCAAAGCAACAAAGTCCGTGCCAACTGCAGTGTTGCCAAGTCAGCCATTTTTTGGCTATATCTGGCCATATTTAAGATCGATTTAGCCAAAAATATTGAATAATATTGGCTAAACATTTTAGCCACAATTTCAGCAACTTTTAATTTTTGACAATGCTAAATATTAGAAAAGGCAAAAATTATAACTTTATAATACGAATTCGATTCCGCAGTCGTGTGCTTCTTGCCAAATACTATTGGAAGTGCTGAATCAAATAGGAAAGCAAGAAAAAATATTTTTTCCTTGTTTCTAACGAACCAGAAACATCAACATCAACGTCAAATGATGTAGAATTAACCTTTGATTAGAGTAATAAAACGTTTTTATAAAGTTATGGACTTTGTTTTTAACCCAGTAATTAATAATTTTAATTGGCCACTTTTAGCAACTTATTAGGTTACGAAATTTTGTACATTCTGGCACCTTTTTAAAAGTATCTGGCCATTTCTTGTTTCATAGACTTGGCAACACTGGCCAACTGTCAACTTAGTGAATTTTATTAGGGCGTTCGGATAGGCTATCGGTGCCAAAAATAACACTCACAAACGCTAAAAACGATCACACGGGCCGTTCGTTTTGGGACTTCGTGAGCAAAAATATCGTTTTCGCTCACCGTTCGGATAGCTTTGAAAACGCTACAAATGACAGAGAAAAGTGATATTTTTGACCCATGTCTTGCCGTGGGATCGTTGTGATCGTTTTTTGACAACTGCTGTTTTGACAGTTGTATTTGGCGCGATTGAAGAGTTTCACAAGTTTTTTATTTATGTAACTATCAGAAGCCATTAACAAAGAAATAATAATAATATAGGTACCTACTTTTTGTTAATTTTAGAGATTGATTCCATGTTTCGTACTGTGCAAAATTGTTAAAATATTGGCGGTTGTCAAAGTATGTTTTAAGCCGTTCGGATAGCATGCAGTCTTAGATTATTGATGGGTCTCCGCTCGCGCTCCGACTAGATACCGCCGGTGTCTTTGTAAAATGCGGCAACTAATACTACGCCGAAGTCGGCGTACCCGAGCCAGTTTCGCCTTTCATTAAGCTTTATCTTTCAAACAATGTACGCTAAAACCTACCTATAATTATAATTATTTTTAATCATATTATTTAAATATTAGTTAAGAGATGTAAATAATAAAATAACTGTTAAAAATGAGGCCTTCAACTAATTAAAATCTTATTTAATTGCCTTGAGTTGCCGCATTTACGGATCTATTGTTTTCAGGTAGCGCGGTATCTAGTCGGAGCGCGAGCGGAGACCCATCAATAATCTAAGCATGCAGTAATTGGTGGTCAAAAATAGCAAAAGCTTCTATCCGAACGCTAAAACACAAATGCCACTTTTGAAAATGCTACAAACGCAATCGAGCCAAAACGAACGCCCCTTATGTATGTCTATGCTCAACAGAAAGAAGCAGATCCAAAGTTACTTTGAGAAGCAGATTATGGATTATTGTTAAATGGAAATTGGAGAGATAAATTGAATGCATTGCATGTTAATAACCTAATCATAACCTACTATCCTAAATCAGAGAGACTGCCTGAGTACCGGTGCATAATAAATTATTATTGCACAGATGATTAATAAATAATCTAAGAGGAATAAACCGGCAATTCCATCTACTACATATCTAATGTATGACTGCTAATGCTGAACCCCTGTGAGTGTTTTGTATGCTGAACTCAGAGCAATTATAGTTTGTCAGAGGTGCTGAACTGACCACATATCCATACAAGGTTATACCTACACGCACGGCTCCAAGTAACCATGGACCCTGCTGACGTCGAAGCTCTGCGTTCCGAACATGAATCCGATGAGCAATGGGAAGTTCGAAGGAGCTTTATGCTAGAGCACTGTAAAGACTTTTCAAAACGCGAACTCATCACTTTGGCCCAGCTATACACCAACATAGAGTTCTTGGGATGCAGGTTTGGGCACTTCGTTTATTTAGAACCTTGTTCTTATCTAAACTCTTTGAATTTCTCACATACAGTAAATGACTTCCACTTCAATAATTATACTACAATCTACATTAGGGTTACCAGATTAAGTATATCAATTCCTGGACATTTCTGGGGTTTGAAATGGGTGTGGGTTCCTACTTCGACCTCAAGTTAAAATTTAAATAAATCTACGGTTGAACTGACAATTTAGGTATGAAATCAATATAACATAAACTATGAAAAAAATATTTGCCTTTGATGCTAGCCAGACTAACTTTGGATCAACATTAAGAGAAAAAACTCTGTTATCTTTTATTTTTGGTTGGCCTTTTAACTAAACTTTGTAATCACACACACAACCGGCATGCGCTGTGGTTAGCATAGCATCGGTTTCCATATGTTTGTGAAAAATCCTGACACTAGTAAATTCTGGGACAGTAGAGTGAAATTACTGGACACGGGACAAGACACTCATTTCTGGGACTATCCTGGATTTCCCGGACGTCTGGCAACCCTAATCTACATGCATGTTAGGGCTGCAAAACTATATTGAATGTGCGTCCTTAACTCTCAATAATGTAATGTCATAACTAGATTGTACATTTTACAGGTACCCACCAGAAACAATGGAGCGTATATCTAAGCTAGCTGAAAAAGTATCAGCCAAGTATAAAGAAAGTCGGAAGAACAAGCTCAAAAGGACTTTTGTCCAAGCCAGTGATGCTGCAGAACAGAAGGCGAAGAGAACATTTAAATAATCATACAGAAATGCAGGGAAGATTTTGTTTGTCTTGACCAGAAAAAAAGTTAGGTACTATGACAAAAATTACAGAAACAGTTATGTCTAATGCTGCATTTTACATAATAATCACACCCTCGGTATATATTACTTTTAGCATGGTGGTAGGGCATTTTGCGAATGCCCGCCTGGCTAGCTACCACCCTCAAGTTAAAAGATCTGTCGCCAAGCACCTAACGGTGTGTTCCGGCAGCTGTCCTTGAGATTCATATATTCCATAAGGTGTTCTAGGTTAGCCTGAACAATATCTTCGACCTCATCATCACTTACCATCAGGTGAGATAGTGGTCAAAGGCTAACCTATCATGCATAAAAAAATATATATTAATTTAAATATACATGTATATTTTTATCTGTGCAGTTGTGTTATAACAGTTAATGGAAAAAGGTGGTAAAGATTTGTTAAGTTTTATTGTTACTGCCATTTCTCATTTAGCTACATTTTAGCCTATGTACAGACAAAATAATTCACCTATACCTTTTGCGGAAAACAAGCACTCCATCCAATAAACTGAAGTGAATTTTTTGTAGTAAACCTCCTGGGCTAAGATTGGTAGAATCCAGCATTAGGAATGTTTCAAAATATAGAATTATCTCAAAATGCTTTATTTCGGTATAGCATTTTCAACAAAACCCATCGAGAATGATGTTATGTTTCTGGTTGGGAGATATTGATCTGATTTACTAGATATCAATCAAATGGGTTATTATTTTCTGTTTAATTTGATATTCACTATTAGGATTTGGTTAAGATAAGTAGTATATGTAAAAACCTGCACAACAAGTTCCTTAGCATCGGTCATGACAGAGCTTGAGTGAAAAGCAGCATAAGGTATTCTACAAATGCAATCCTATAACATCAGAAAAGAAAAGAAAGAAATTCCACCTGTCAAATTTAAATTCAGTGAGAAATTTTAATTTGATCAAAGATAAAAAAGAGCGAAGTACTCATTTATCCAGCACTTTGCGACATGGAGTGAATTGTCCAGGTCTCTTTGCATTATGGTTCAGATCATTACTCGTCATCTCTTTACCCTTCCCACATATATGGCATTTACTGTATACATTACTTCTTGATCCACCCCTAAATTCACTGGACTGCCCTTTATGAGTAGATTCATAAGATCTTGGCTGGCAGTTAGGAGCGTGCATCTAGTTATATTGTATAGTGAATATCGGTACGATAAAGTGGTAAAATCAATGCCTCCAAAACAGAACATTGACAAGAAGAAGAAAAGGAAAGCATGGATAAATCATAACCCAGAAAATTTAAGAAAATGAGATATGTGAATGTCTCCAGCTTACTCTTAATCAATTGAAATTTCTTAATTCTGAATATGCCAATATTTAGAGCATAATTTGTGCAATTATGAATACCAACTCAAAATTTAGGTGCCAAATAAACTTCGATGCTACTTGTGATTATTAGTGTTAGTTGACGTTATGGTCTCCAGCTGACACATGCTGTATATACGAAATGGCTGAAGATGTGATAGATTAGAAAAAGAAGGAAGCGAGAATTAGACAAGAAATACAATTAAAAAGAAAAAAATATTGTTTGATTTTGGCTCATACACCTCCATTCTTTTTGAAAGGTAAGCCCATGTCCTAACAGTGGGAACATGATAGGCTGACAAGGATTATTATTTTGTAAAACAAGTGAAGTGAAAGTGTATTTTAAGTACCCACCAAAATTTTGTACGTAATTAAAAGTGCAGAAATCCAATATTTATAATTTATGTTAATTCTATATAGGATAGGAAGTAAAAAACTGTTTGTGAAGTATGAAATATAATGACCCATGTTACGAGTAAACAACAGTGTCTTAAATGTTTTCAAAATTTTGAAGTCTCAGTAAGCTGATGGGTACTTTTTTATTGCCAAATCTCAATCACAGACCTTGACTGATTATATGGTTGAAGATGTTTAACAGGCATAACCTAGAATGGGAACTGACTTGACAGCTGTCAGAATGCACATTAGTTTCTAACCAGTCATACTGCGACTAATGTACATTATTGGTGACAGATTTTTTTCGTTCATGGTCAGTATGAAATGCCAGCTTTAGTTGGGATATTGTCAATTTAACAAAAATAATCCTCAGTGATCTTAATCACACCCATCTTTTGTAAAATTAAATCACTGCTGTCTATATTGTAAGCAGCACTGAGCAAGTAATACTACATTAGCAGAAACTATTACATAATCCACCTTGCAGACTCAATGAGGGTATACTCTGTTTGAAAAGTAGATTGATAACCAATTAGGTTCAATAAATTACATTGGCACCAAAAAACAACAGCACACATTATGCCTGTAAATGATCCATACATTTATTTACAGGCATAATGGGTGCTGTTGTTTTTTGGTGCCAATGTAATATATTGAACCTCAGTGCAGAGATACTATCATATTCTGTCAAGGCTAAAATAGTAATAAAATCAATTACCATTTGTAAACAATGTGTATTTTAAAATCACATCTTTGTAAATGAATAATCATATCTGATATCACTGAACACAATTACATTAGTAGGTATAGGTACTTTGAACTTTGAATACAAATATTTATAATATGTAACCTTGTGTTTGATTTTGCACTACGCTATAATTTTTAAGAGGGTTTTTAATTTTTTTATAATTCTGTTATTTTTTTATGAAGAGTATCAGAATCGGATGTGTAGTTTAAGGGTGAACTGGCCGGCACGTTTTCTATACAAACGTCGCACAGTAGATCGAAACTCGTCTTTCATAGACATAGAATCTTGAATTATTAAAGGTCAATTTTTTTGCTTGGGACGAGTTCTGTTAATCATTGTTATACTATAAAATGGGATGTGCGACAATTGTGAGCACAAATAGGCAAGATATAATTTTTTTTTGAAAAATTTGTATGGGACTAACATATAAAATGTCAATATCTCCGTAATCACAAGTTTGGCCGTTATATCCTTGCACACGTATATAGTACTAATTATTTATGATTTTTTGATATACTTTGTTTTGCGGCACCACTTGCGATTTTTTTTTTAAAAATCGTCAAAGTTATTAATTTTTTTTTATATTGATGACTGTTTGTAATGCTAAAATATGCGATTATTAGTTCTAGTTTAGGGTATTTTATAAATCTTAACAGAAAACTTTCTAAGAAATCACAAGACTGTTAACCAAAACATTTTCACGTCTCAATACAACTTGCACGGTAATAATAAATTATATATTTTTGAATCTAATCTAGTCACCAGTAATGGTGACTAATAACTAACTTAATGACCTCCGTTACTTCTAATGGTTAAGTAGTCATTTGTTAATGACCTCCGTTACTTCTAATGGTTAAGTAGTCATTTGTTTATGACCTCCGTTACTTCTTATGGTTAAGTACTCATTTGTTAATGACCTCCGTTACTTCCGTTAATACTAATTAATATTGTACCTAATTAAGTAAATGAATATAACATCTAAAGTGACAAATGCTGCTTAATTTCAAAATTAGTTGTGATAATGATACCCTCATTACCAAAACTAATTATAAATTAAGAAAAAATAGTACCCTCATAATTAGTCAATACCTATAAATAGTCAAAAATCAAATTATGTAGCTTCAGTTCATTTTGAGTACTTCTACTGCTAACAACTAATAGTATCTACCTACCCGCTTACCCCGTGATTGTGAATAATGGAAAGTGTAATTTCAAACTTGGACTTGTTTGTTATTCTGAGTAGTCAGAATACTAAATTCGATCACGAAATATTATTTAACACGCTTGTTAATCGACTAGATTCTAGCCTTTCCGATGAAGACCGTGTTACCCTCAAGGAATTTTGTCGGAAATTCACACGGGCTGTTCAGAAGAGATGGATAAGATCCCACCGCAAACCTGATATTTTTAGACGTGATTATTCCAATTGGCTTGAGGCAAATATTGACTGGCCAAGCTGCGTACAAACAAATTTGCTCATACAAGAATCGGTAAATGAAAGTACTTATGCTGAACCCTTACCATCAACGTCAACGATGATATCGGCTTCAACAATGACAAAAAGGTCGCGAAAGCCCTTTGAAGATTTAAGCAACAAGCAGAAGAAGAGGAGATCAAATGAACATAAAGATGAAGAACCTGTTGAATTAGCATATTCAGCTGCAGCACTTTTAAAACAAGATGGTCGTGAGGATATTGCATACGTTATTGAATACATGTTAAAAAATCCAGATGCAACAGCAAGAATTAAGGAAATGATCAAAAAACCAGTCCCTAAAGTATTATTTTCACCAGAGAAAGCACTGGGTTTGTTGCTTTCATTAAAATTATCAAAATGGCAATACATCACTTTGAGGGAAACAACAACTCGAGAAGGTTCGAAAGATATATATCCGTCGTATTATAAACTTCAAAAGGCTAAGCTTCAGTGTTACCCTCCGGAGACATTTGTGACCATAACGGATAGCTCAGCTTCGATTGCACTCCAAGCATTACTAGATTTAACAGTGACCAGGATTATTGAAAGTCTTCCTAGTACTAGTGAAATACAAGGCAAGCAATTGATTTTAATATCGAAGTGGGGATTTGACGGTGCATCCAACCAAAGTAGATATAAGCAGAAAATAGACAGTGAGCAAGATGATTCCAGCATATTTATGACCTCTTTGGTTCCTCTAAAGTTAACAACAGGAGAAGGTGATACTATTTGGATAAATCCAAAACCCTGCTCTTCTACATATTGCCGCCCAGTGCAGTTCAGTTTTTTGAAGGAGAGCAAAGAAGTTGTCATGAATGAAAAAACTAGAATGGATAATGAAATCCAGGCTTTGATTTCCACAAAATACCAAGCAAATGAGATTAGTCATCAATTGTTATTAACAATGATCGATGGCAAAATTTGTACATATCTCTCGGAAGCTAAATCAAATGCGGCCTGCTACCTGTGTTTGGCTAAGCCAACCGAAATGAATCAGTTAGATAATGTAACGTCAAAGACCGTTTCTACTGGTTCCTATGAATTTGGATTGTCACCACTACATGCCCGTATTAATGTAATGGAATGTCTTTTACACATAGCTTATCGCCTCGATTTTAAGAAGTGGTCTGCGAGGGAGGAATCTCACAAGATACTGTTACAGACCAGAAAAAAGCTTATCCAAGATCGATTCAGAGATGATCTTAATCTCTTGATCGACATCGTTAAACAAGGGTCAGGCACAACTAACGATGGTAATACTGCGAGAAGGTTTTTCGAGTTTCCTGAGAAAACTGCAGCAATAACAGGACTGGATGAAAACCTTATCTACAGGTTTGCCGTGATTCTGCAGGCAATCACTTCTGGTGAGATAATTGATGTGCCTAAGTTTAAAGAGTATACCAAATTAACTGCCGAAAGATATGTAGAACTTTATAATTGGTATTACATGTCCTCAACTGTCCACAAATTATTAATCCACGGAGGTGATATAATAGCCGAAAATGCTATTGTGCCAATTGGGAGTCTATCAGAAGAAGCTTCAGAGGCCCGCAATAAAGACTTCAGAAGATTCAGGGAACATCATTCAAGGAAGAAGAGTAGACAAACATCTAACGAAGACATCCTCAACATGCTTCTTCTCTCATCTGATCCTCTGATTTCTTCAATAAGACCAAAACTGGATGCCCATAAGAAGCAGGTATACTTTAGAGAAGCTTTAGATCTACTCAAACTTCAGGAACCTCCGATAGAGTTCTTGGATGTAATGGGAACTGTAGAGTCAGATTCTGAAGTGGATTCTGATGGTGGTGAAGTATTAGAATAATTTAACTTTTAATATTATAAGTAGTTACTTAATTATTGTAATTTTATTTTCACTTGTATTTGACTTATTTATTTATTTATTTTACTTATATTAATTGTACTTACCTAAATCATTTTATTTGATTCCAATTTAATATTTATTGTGTGTAATAATTTCAATTTATTTTAAATTTCAGTTGATTTCATCTTTTGTTAGATTTAAGTATTTAATTTAATTTATTTTGAAGAATTTTATGATTTCTGATATTTATATTTGATATTCATGATTTTATTATGTTTTTTACATTAATAAAAAAATCAATTCTTTCTAAACTTCTTTTTTAATTTTATAACCCAACTTATCTAAGTATCTAATACTAGATAGTTTAAATCTCATATAAGATAAAAGTTTTTATCTTAATTTAATGATAGTTTTATACTATGGATCTGCATAGTATAAAACTGATAAATTACGTATATTTGAAGCATTAAATATAGCCTATAAAAAAGAATGATAATTCTGCACTAATTATTAAATTACGGAGCTCTTAAACTTAATACATATTCTTTTGAGTGTATCCTTTCGCTAATTGCTTTATTAGGTATTTAGTCTATCTGATCACCTAACGGAGGTCATTAACAAATGAGTACTTTTACAGTACTCATTTGTTATTGATTACCATACCATTACAGGTGACTAGATTAGATTCAAAAATATATAATTTATTATTACCGTGCAAGTTGTATTGAGACGTGAAAATGTTTTGGTTAACAGTCTTGTGATTTCTTAGAAAGTTTTCTGTTAAGATTTATAAAATACCCTAAACTAGAACTAATAATCGCATATTTTAGCATTACAAACAGTCATCAATATAAAAAAAAATTAATAACTTTGACGATTTTTAAAAAAAAAATCGCAAGTGGTGCCGCAAAACAAAGTATATCAAAAAATCATAAATAATTAGTACTATATACGTGTGCAAGGATATAACGGCCAAACTTGTGATTACGGAGATATTGACATTTTATATGTTAGTCCCATACAAATTTTTCAAAAAAAAATTATATCTTGCCTATTTGTGCTCACAATTGTCGCACATCCCATTTTATAGTATAACAATGATTAACAGAACTCGTCCCAAGCAAAAAAATTGACCTTTAATAATTCAAGATTCTATGTCTATGAAAGACGAGTTTCGATCTACTGTGCGTCGTAGGGTGATCACTCCCTTATTTGAGGATTTAGATCCCAAATAAAGCATAATACCGATTGATCTCGTCATTATCTAGGATGCGTATAACTTACAACCTAATTATCTTGTCAAAACAAATAAGGGAGTGATCACCCTACGACGTTAGTATGGAGAAGTGACCGGCCAGTTCAACCTTAAAACATAAAACAAGTAACCAATACTCAATGCTTGTTTTATTTTACATTTATTCTATTAAATACTTTTCCCCTTTTAATTAAATATAATAAATGTAAAATAACACAAGCATCAAGCATTGGTTACTTGCTTGAAGAGTTTTTTAATTTTTGCATAGATTCATTCCCAGCCACTCAGACATTTTTTCCATCGAATCACACTATTTATAATCTTTAATTTTCGAATATTTATTCATGTTATTGTGACGGAACAAGCTCGAGGCTCGCCTGATGTTAAGCGGACTAACCTCTGCCTATAACAGATGCATTTCGTCACAACTCACGAATTGCACGGCGCCCGTCACCTTGAGACATAGTTGTTAAGTCTCATGTGCCTGTAATTTCACTGGCTCTCAAGGACTATTGCCGGAACACACCGTTAGGTGCTTGGCGACAGGTTTTCTACTTGAGGGTGGTAGCTAGCCAGGCGGGCAATCGCAAAAAGCCCTTCCACCATGCGGTGAAGCTCAAGCCGGCGGTGGGGATTGAACCAGGGTACTGCGGCACGGCAGTCCATAGCTATTACCGCTGGGCCATCATTGCTTCTAACTTCATATATTCATATTCAAGGAATGCACCCAAAAGTAAACACCAACAACCCCTTACTCATTAACCGTTGTTTGCGCAAATTAAATGCTTTAAAGATTATAATTATGGGGTTTTTTAGTCAGTAATAGAATTGAAAAGAATATTGTATACAAAAAATTTATTGATAAAAAAAACATTTGATTCTCTATTTTAACAATCAAGTTTTTATACAGTCACCAAAAAAATAAGTCTCTTAACACTATTTCTATCTTATGCTTAACAAAAATAAATAATCATAAGTATGTATGACTACGTCACAGAGGTGAAGTAGGGTAGTTAAGGGAAAAGACTCCCAAAGTCAGCTGCTAGAACAATATTGACCGCAAAAAGCGGGCGATGCCCCGTCCACCCACTGGACTTTCCCACTGGTGGGTGGACGGGGAATTCAAGTTTCCCCCTCCACCCACTGCACTAGAGTTGGAAACAAATCAACTGCTTCATCGATATTACAAATAATAGTTTGGTATTTGATTACTACTACTCTGAAGAAAGGCCTTAGACGTGACAGCTGTCAAAGTGATAGTTGATGTCGTATTTTATGTACTTGATTACTTTTCATTTTCATGACATCTGTCAAACTTTTATAGATCTCATAGAGATCTTCATTTCAGATGACCTATTCCAAAATATTCAACTTTAACTTATCTATGGATACAGTCTAGTCAAAAATAACAAACATTTACAACAGAGAATCAAAATAGTAATATATTTTGACGATAATATGTAAGTTTGACAATAAGGTTCTCGAATGGTTACCACATACCAGAAAACGTAGAGTTGGTAGGCCCCCCACTAGGTGGACTGACGACATCATAAAAGTCGTGGGTAGCCAATGGTTACAAGGAGATAATAGCCATTCTTTGTGGCGTTTTATGCGGGAGGCCTATGTTCAACAGTGGATGTCTTCCGACTGATGATCGTGATATAATTTTACGAAAGTCACCAAATGGTCGAGCGAAATCCATAATAGTGACAGTTGTCATATTTTACTTTTGTTTTCAGATTATGACTTCAATCGTCTCAAAAATAACACAAAAAGGTGTCGATGTGACAGCTGCCAGATTTAATCACACATTTAGTTTACAATCAACTCAAAAATAACCCTGAAATAGGCCTTGGATATGATAGTTGTCCAAGGGGCACTTCACAAATAGTATTTCCTTTTGACAGCAGTAAAATGTGACAGCTGTCACATCACATTCGAAAATGCATGGTGCTTTTCAGATGGCTGTGATTGCCGTTTCAAGCTATTCATGATGAGACTACTCATATATAACTTATGGGTAAAGGTCAAAGTTAAACTTGTCCAATTAGTAGAAATATATTATTGCTTTAATAGGAATATAAACAATTTGTATTTGTAATGTTTGAATATGTGTATATTTGCAGGAATAGAACCTGCGATGCTTCATCTGCAGCCAATACTGTCACTCAGCTGTCGACGATTCATTAACAGTTAATTCTTATACTTTCTTGAAACCATGTTTATAAATCACTAACGAGTCTATGAGGTAAATCATTTTTTTAGACTAACCTCATTGTTTCAATCAAATTGGATTGATCATGTGTCAAGTAGCCTTTTTTTTTAGTTTATTTTGCAACCGTATTTAAAAGCATTTCTTTGATTTTCTCGATTAACATAAATCACGTTAAAATCACATTAATTACTCATTTTACTAATAATACAAATACCTAGATAAAACAACTTTAAATGAAGCTTTGAGTGAAAAAATATATTGGTACAAATATGCCTGTTTTCCCCTAAGTCGCCAATATTTTTTTCACCCCATGTAGTAGCGGGGGAGGCTATTGCCATTTATTAGGAACAGTTTAAGACTGCTAAATAGAATTAAAAATACAGGGTTATTAGTAAAATGCTAACAACCTCTTAGGGTTGACTTCTGCTAGTCCAAACAAACATTTTAAAACGTTTTTTTTTTAATTTTCTATTTTGGAGAGACTCATAACTTAAAATAATAAGTTTTTCTAGTACTGTCTGACTATTAATTTCTATGTCTCGTAGTAAAAGACAATGCCTACTCCTAAGCTAAGAGCGCCCGCCGCGGCAACACTGGACCGCGCCGCGCTCCCTTTGTATAGAGTTTTGAATATTTACATCGAGCAAAGTAATAAAAAATATGAAATATTACATTACAGGCACAAGAGACTTATAACATCAGGTGGTCCTCGTGCTTATTCCGTCAAATACACATAAATGAACACAAAAAATCATCTCAATATGTTGGTTAGGACTAACACTGTTAAAAAACGGAAGTCAACCCTAAGATGCTGTTAGCATTTTACCAATAACCCTGTATATTAATCAAAATAAGAGTATTTTTTTATGATATAGCGCAAAGGTGCTGACTAAGTGAACGATTCGACAAACCCCATTCACTAGATAATAAAAATAAAAAAAACATGTGTTTGCTTTACTAGTACAGACCTTCCCGCTCACAAAGGTGCACCCCTCCATATTTTAAATGCAGTTGCAACTACTAACGCCTAACTAAGCGATCATATTGTACATATTATAGGTGTACTGTTTAGATGAAAATCATTTTTATTTAAAGGTTTTTTTGTTTTGAAAGTTTATTTAATAATAATATTTATTTGCAACAGTAGGATACATAATATATATAAAACACGTTGTCTAGTTAACACTATAATATAAACCTTGTATATAAGTATAGAAAATTAATATAAAATGAAAACATGAGTGTAAAACAAGAATTCTTACTAGGTTTCCCCATGCTTAGAAATCCCGTTTTTCTTTTTTATCGACTCTTAATATTGAGTTTACTTTAGAGGCCAACTCATTATTTATAGTAGCCTGGTACTTCTGCTAAATTGTTTTATAAGTCTCCTCAAGATTTATGGTAAGCCTGGATATTTTGCTAGAATATTTTAAAGTCTCCTAAGGATTTATGGTAGCCTGGTACTTCTGTAAAATGGTTCAAAAACAAGGCCCACATAATGTGTTAGTAGTGGTAGTGGTAGTAGTACGTGGTGGTAGTATGG
The DNA here is from genome assembly GCA_963890685.1 of Plagodis pulveraria. Classification (NCBI taxonomy): domain Eukaryota; kingdom Metazoa; phylum Arthropoda; class Insecta; order Lepidoptera; family Geometridae; genus Plagodis; species Plagodis pulveraria. Next base: position 4,960,003 of record OY982979.1, on the reverse strand, counting down.
TACGTGGTGGTCCTGACGATGCCAACTTATAAAGCCTGCTTACCATCCACGACCGCATCATCACTTACCGACAGGTGAGATAGTCGAAGGATAGGTAACCTAAAGCTAAAAAAACACATTGTTATGTGGGCCTTGTTTTTGAACCATTTTACAGAAGTACCAGGCTACCATAAATCCTTAGGAGACTTTAAAATATTCTAGCAAAATATCCAGGCTTACCGTAAATCTTGAGGAGACAACATTTTAGCAGAAGTACCAGGCTACTATAAATAATGAGTAGACCTCTAAAGTAAACTAAATATTAAGAGTCCATAGGAAATTATCGCCTTAGAATGCCTTTAACTCCAGGTTAAAACTAAATCCATTTAATATTAATACGTACAAAACTGTTATATTATAGGGAAGGAACTACCAATCAAGATACGGGTGTTTATATTCCCAGTTTGGTAGGTAGAGCTGCAAATTTGAACGATGTACTTTAAATGAATACATACAATTTTGAATTTGAATTTGTTTGTGTCATTACAATTTGCACCCACACTAAGAAGTTGTGTACACACGAGGTCTACCAGGGGGCCAAGTCTGCTAATAACATGTTCATATTCAGCATAGATTCATTCAAGATTCATACGAGACAGAATCGGTAGTCTGCTGATCCCTTACGAATATATGAATCTATGATCAATCTAGGCTGGTTTGACGATATTGCCAACAAAAAATAATAAGAGAAGAGTAAGGTAATTCAGAAAACAATTATTATGCAGATTTATGATTTACCGCGGAGGGGCGCACCTTTGTACCAGGTCTGTACTGTATCTATTATTTAATTTGTGAAAAATTGAGGTAGTATTATTTGTTTTATCATACAATAAAACAATGATATGTTAGAGACGGAACAAGCTCGAGGCCCATCTGATGTTAAGCGGACTAACCTCTGCTTAAAACAGATGCATTTCATGACAAGTGACGAATTGCACTGCGCCCGTCACCCTGATACATATAGTTGTTGAGTCTCATGTGCCTGTAATTTCCCTGGATCTCAAGGACTGCTGCCTTCACCGCATGGTGGAAGATTATTTTGCGAATGCCCGCCTGGCTAGCGGCAGCAGTCTTTGAGAGTCAGTGAAATTACAGGCACATGAGGCTTAATAACTATGTCTCAAGGTGACGGGCGCAGTGCAACTCGTGACTTGTGACGAAATGCATCTGATATAGGCAGAGGTTAATCCGCTTAACATCAGGTGGGCCTCGAGCTTGTTCACAATAACAGAGAAAAAAATCATACATACATGAACCCCGATAGCATGACACTCCTTTTTTGTGGAGTCGTGTAAATAGGACGAAACTACTTTTTGTATGGTAAGCGGTATGTAATACACAAATATAAACTTTCCGCGCAGAAGGCAAAGCAAGCGCATTAGCGCTAAGTTTTCAACTTTTCATATAGGTACAGTCGCCTGCAATAAGAAGTATACACATTGTAATTTTCAAAATAGTGGCAAAGAGTTGTGTTCTTCTCTATGTTATCAGAAGTATCTTAAAATCGAAGAATAAGTTGAATATTTTTACTCATGTTAATGTTAACTTCGATTATTAATAATTAAGCGACCTCACATTATTTTGAAAATTACGAAATGTATACTTCTTATTGCAGGCTTACTTAAGACTGTACATAGGCATGATATTGAAAGGAATTATAAACATAATAAATAGATTCAGGCGTAACTTTGCGGAAATCCATATTTAATAATAACAAATATTTTATGAAAACATCAAATTAATATTTTAATAAAACACTTAAAAAATACATAAGTATATCTAGTGACAATTCCGCCTAATTTTCTTGTTAAGCCGACGTGACGTCACAAACGCCACGCAGCCAAACCGGAAGAATTTTCGACACGTTTCGCTTCTACACGAAGCATCCTCAGGAGGCCTTGACTCTACGAGCGCACGATCGAGAAATTTCTCGATCGAGCGTTTGTGACGTCACGTTGGCTTAACAAGAAAATTAGGCGGAATTGTCACTAGATATATTTTTGTATTTTTTTAAGTGTTTTAATAAAATATTAATTTGATGTTTTCATAAAATATTTTAAAAATATTTATTATTATGAATTATAAACAGTCAAACACGAAGCTGCAATATTTTTTTTATAGCTAAAAATGCATGTCTTAAATCTATACAATAAATTATTTACATTATTATTTTTATAGTAAAGCCTCCATTACACACACGCGGTATGCACCGCTGTTGTTACCCTTATAAACATATATCTTGCGTTTCCGTGGTATTCAACAAATTAATTAGTAAAAAGCTGAGCTTTGTGAGGGCACGCGTTTATTTTCCAACCAGATTCTAGTGGTGTCATCTAGTATTGAGGAGATTAACTACGATGTATTCGAGTATTGAGGTTAGTTCTGTTGCATCGATGTTAACTATTTGGTTTTCTAACAGATGGCGTTAGTAGTACAATAACATTCTATCCAATGAATACAAAATTGTTAATGTTATTTTTTTTATATTTATAAAATTGTATATTTTTTGACAGATAACACATTTAGATATGAAGTTAAATTACTATGTTAAAGCACAAATCTATAGGCGTGATAGTTTTTCAGTTAAAAGTGTCACAAAATGTTCAAGTTGTGGGATAGTGATAGCGCTCGCTTTGCTTGCCCTAATAAAAAAAACATAAGACCTAAACAAAAACAAAACTAATTCAAGTTTAGGTAAGTAAATACATAATTAATGATATGTCATAAAAATTAACCGGAAAACGTATTCAGTGATGAACTAATTCGAGGGTGGAGTAGCGCAAAGGGAAGCCTTGAAATCTCTAGTCCCTGGGTACGACTCTCGGTCAAATAGTCATTGGGTTTTCTAAAAAATAAATCCTCAGTAATAGCCCAGTCTGAACTATGCCTTATATATGGCATTAGGCTCACTCGTTATTACATGGGACCTAAAAAAACTAGCAAACGAAAGGACACCATTTCGGGAATATACAGCCGTGATAGAATGTGTGTTCAATAACAAATTAACGGATCACATACATAGAAAACCGTAAAAACCGTAACATTTTCCGGTATTTACGATTAGTGTGTAAGGAAGGCTTTATTTCACTTTCATGATAAATAGTCATATCCATGAAATAAGTATAATGGAAGACGCGCTCTGAACAACAAAAACTTTTCTAATAATTGTATGTCATCCGTAAAGGATATATAGGTGTATTTGCTCTCTTTCCAGCAATAATTCGTCACCGTTGGTTAGAAAGAGACAGATATCCTATGGTATTACAGTCCCACCAACTTATCTGTCCAGACGGCAAAAAAAAGAACTACAACATTCCTTCAAATTGTGACAGTTTGTAGTTGATTTCCTTGACCAGTAACGCCCTCGAAAACTGCACAGTTAAGTTGGTGGTACTATATCTTCCAATGTGTTGAAATCCGAAATATTTTCTTATCCAATTAGCGCGCGTTCTCAAAGAATACTCTCGGATATATATCAAAGTTTCAGTTGACTTAAATAAAGCCAACTATAAAATCGAGCCATCTAGCGTTCAAATTTAGGAAGTAATTTCTTTTACACGAAATCTAATATTCTATCCAATGAATACAAAATTGTTAATGTTAATTTTATATATTTATAAAATTGTATATTTTTTGACAGATAACACATTTAGATATGAAGTTAAATTACTATGTTAAGGCACAAATCTATAGGCGTGATAGTTTTTCAGTAAAAGGGGCCACAAAATGTTCAAGTTGTGGGATAAGGTAGACCATAAATGTGATTGATTAACTAGTTTTAGGCTTAATTTTCACAGATATGCTATATTTTATAGTTGGTGGTACATTTTTATTTTAGTAAGTAATAATAGTCAGTCTCTAGTCCTGAGTCCCCATATCGATGTTCTTCTAGTTCCCACTGTTGGCCGCGCGATGGCGCTGTAAGAAATATATATTATCAATTGCTGATAGATTAGCTTCTACCCCCTATATTACTCGTTAAAGGCTAAACCTGAAATCAACAGGCTCTCTGGGATGCACTATTAGGTATACAAATTATTGGAGTACAATTATTTTTTACAGACGGGAATCGAACCCGCGGCCTCCAATTGTATACTCCAATAATTTCTAAATGTGATTTTCGCTGATAGTGCTTGTAATCATATTTAGAAAGATATACATTTCTTTCTATTTTTTTTATTTGACATCTAGCCCCCACGGTCATAAATATATCTGCTGAAAAACAACTAACACACGACTTTTTTTCTAACTATATTTATTTTAAAAGTTGAATTGGCAATATTCAGGCCACATCTCTCGATGAACCGATAACCGATTGGAAAGAAAGATGAGTGGTAACCACATTGCACCGCAAGATTTTAGGTAGGTAGGCCTCACTAGGTGGACTGACGACATCGTAAATATCACGGACAGCCAATGTTTTTTTATGTTCATTGTGGCGTTCTAAGGAGGCCTTTGTTCAACAGTGGACGACTGCCAGCTGATTATGATGATTATTTTACTAGATATAGGTCCCTACTTGAGAACAACACAATCGAACTTAAGTAAGCCTTTGAACACCATCTCACCTGATGGTAAGTGATGATGTGGTCGAAAGTGTTAACAGTCTTAACCTGGAATTACTGGCTCTCAAGGACAGCTGCCGGAACACACCGTTACGTGCTTGGCGACAGGTTTTCTACTTGAAAGTGGTCGCTAGCCAGGCGAGCATTCGCAAAATGCCCTACCACCATGCGGTGAAACTCAAGTCCGCGGCGGGATTCGAATTACGGACCTGCTGCGCGGCAGTCCATAGCCAATGCCACTGAGCTATCAATGCTTCCAAAACTTGATAGAATCTCACCTGAACATGAATTGGTTTATCTGAACGCTCGGCATGGCAGCACGTAGCGCCAACACGGATTGGGCTTGCAGCATTCCCCACACTTCCAAATACTGCAGGGACACCATGCCGTTTAATTTCCTGAAACGAAATTGACAAAAAAAAATAAGAACAGTGAATGGTGTAAGATTAAGAATACTTAATAATTGGTACTTTGTAATCCTGAGCCCGATGTTTTTTTTTTATTTGTATAAAGATCTTTATGATGCATCAATGCTCCCTTTCACCGCTCGAGCCTCCTCCCCTGCCCAACCAAATCTAGTAAGATCCTACTAATGCCGCCTTGGATACACGTTCTAGGATGGAAGTTTCGGTTGTTCTTGACAGGCCAAGGTCTTTAAGCAGGTTATGTAGGGATTTCGCCGGTATACCTCTTGCTCCGACTTCTAAAGCATATAAATTACATAATCGTTTTTGGTTAATAATTTTTTTAAGTCATAATATTTATTAGTTTTTATTGTGTGGTCTTTGGGTATGTTTGTTTCCCACGGCACAGTAAGTAAAGACAGTAAGTCTATAAGTACCATGCGCTTTAGATTTTTAACGAAACACCAACGTCCTCAGGAATTTTGCATTGTTTTTCATACGTGTCCATTAAAAGAATCCAATCGGGAGCTGCGACTAAGACGGAGTAAGGCTTGGAATTAGATTTTGTAGATGGCCCTACACAATACAGCCCATGGCCCATACTCTTTTTTTTTGGTTAATTATAATCATGTTTAAGTTTGAGTTTGACTGCAACTTATCAATCTTCTTGAAGGGAAGTAGTTAAAATATCTTAAAGCTAAAGTGAGTCCATGCCAACGAATAAATAATTATTTCTTCGTAGGTCCATACTTATATTATTATTATTGGAACGAAGTTCCTTATCGCGCGTTGCGAAAGGAGGCTAGACGGAAAACATTAAGAACAAAAGTTGTAACGACACTTTTTGCTATGCAAACAAACAACTATTGTTTACATTGAATAGGCTCTGAAACTACTGGACCGATTAGGATGAAATTTGGTATGGAAATGGTTTGAGACACGGGGGAGGACATAGGATAGTTTTATCCAATTGCGCAAAAAGAGGTTGATGATTTTGCGCGATAACCGATCTACTGGAGCGATTAGGATGATATTTGGTATGGAAATGGTTTGAGACACGGGGGAGGACATAGGATAGTTTTTATCCAATTGCGCAATAAGAGGTTGATGATTTTGCGCGATAACCGATCTACTGGACCGATTAGGATGATATTTGGTATGGAAATAGTTTGAGACACGAAGAAGGACATAGGATTGCTTTTATCCAAATGTGCAAAAAGAGATAAATGGTTTTGCGCGATAACTGAACTACTGGACCGATTAGGATGACATTTGGTATGGGCATTAGCTCGATATAAGGCAATATGTTGGCCCCCTATGTCATAGGACCTTAAACGCATAATTAGCTAATAAGAGTGTTCAAACACCTGCCTACCCCTTCACAGTTATACAAGCGCTTAAAGTATGGTTTTGGTCGCGTATTGAAGTACCAGGACAGCATAAATCGACAAGAGCTCACTTGAACACAACACCTAGATATTATGTAGTCAATATACTCATGCTTAGGCGGCAGCAGATAGCATCGGCTCAAAGGGAGATATCGAGCCTCGTCAGTTCGAGTACGTTGGATAACTAACCGCCGGGAACAGTCCGATAGATCTAGTTCGAGCAGGCGCGGCCAGCGGATGTTAAGCTGCCTCGCCACTAATACTACCAATATATTTAAACACTAGTAGCCTAATTCGACCAAAAAAACTACTGTAACACTAACCTTCTTGTAGGTCGAGTGGGACAGTGTTATTGGCTCGATATATGGCAATATGTTCGCCCCCTATGTCATAGGACCTTAAACGCATAATTAGCTAATAAGAGTTTTCAAACACCCGCCTACCCCTTCGCAGTTATACAAGCGCATAAAGTATGGTTTTGGTCGCGTATTTGAAGTACCAGGACAGCATAAATCGACAAGAGCTCACTTGAACACAACACCTAGATATGTAGTCAATATTCTCATGCTAAGGCGGCAGCAGATAGCATCGGCTCAAAGGGAGATATCGAGTCTCGTTAGTTAGTACGTTACGTAGAGTACGTTGGATATCTGACAGCCGGAACAGTCCGATAGATCTAGTTCGAGCAGGCGCGGCCAGCGGATGTTAAGCTGCCTTGCCATTAATACTACCAATACATATAAAAACTAGAAGCCTAATTTGATCTAATAAAGTCAGTCATTTTTATTCTGTGGTAGTACTAACCTTCTTGTAAGTCGAGTGGGAAAGTGTTATTGGGTATTTCTGATGTCTATACTGTATTCGATATAGGGCAATATGTTCGCCCCTTGTGTCATAGGACCTTCATAGGACCTTAAACGCATAACTAGCTAATAAGAGTGTTCAAACACTCGCCTACCCCTTCGTAGTTATACAATCGCATACAGTATAAAGTATGGAAATACCAGGATATCATAAATCGACAAGAGCTCATCTGAACACAAGACCAAGATATATGTACATATATAGTGAATACTCATGCTAAGGCGGCGGCGGGCAGCAGATAGCATCGGCTCAAAGCGAGATGTTCTAGTCTCGTCAGTCCGAATACGTTGGATAACTGATAGTCGGGAACAGTTCGATAGATCAAGTTCGAGCAGGCGCGGGCAGCGGATGGTAAGCTGCCTTGCCATTAATACTACCAATATATTTAAAAACTAGCAGCCTAATTTGAACTAAAAAAGTAATGTAACACTAACCTTCTGGTAGGTAGAGTGGGACAGTGTTATGGGCTCGATATATGGCAATATGTTTGCCCCCTATGTCATAGGACCTTAAACGCTTAACTAGCTAATAAGAGTGTTCAAACACCTGCCTACCCCTTCGCAGTTATACAAGCGCATACAGTATGGTGTGGGTTCAGTATTGAAGTACCAGGATAGCATAAATCGACAAGAGCTCACCTGAATACAAGACCTAGTAATATGTACATATATAGTGAATATACTCACGCTAAGGCGGCTGCGGGCAGCAGATAGCATCGGCTCAAAGCGAGATGTTCGAGTCTCGTCTGTCCGAATACGCTGGATAACTGACAGTCGGGAACAGTTCGATAGATCAAGTTCGAGCAGGCGCGGGCAGCGGATGGTAAGCTGCCTTGCCATTAATACTACCAATATATTTAAAAACTAGCAGCCTAATTTGAACTAAAAAAGTAATGTAACACTAACCTTCTGGTAGGTAGAGTGGGACAGTGTTATGGGCTCGATATATGGCAATATGTTTGCCCCCTATGTCATAGGACCTTAAACGCTTAACTAGCTAATAAGAGTGTTCAAACACCTGCCTACCCCTTCGCAGTTATACAAGCGCATACAGTATGGTGTGGGTTCAGTATTGAAGTACCAGGATAGCATAAATCGACAAGAGCTCACCTGAATACAAGACCTAGTAATATGTACATATATAGTGAATATACTCACGCTAAGGCGGCTGCGGGCAGCAGATAGCATCGGCTCAAAGCGAGATGTTCGAGTCTCGTCTGTCCGAATACGCTGGATAACTGACAGTCGGGAACAGTTCGATAGATCTAGTTCGAGCATGCACCGCCAGCGGATGGTAAGCTGCCTTGCCATTAATACTACCAATATATTTTCAAAACTAGTAGCCTAATTTGAACTAAAAAAGTAATGTAACACTAACCTTCTGGTAGGTAGAGTGGGACAGTGTTATTGGCTCGATATAGGGCAATATGTTCGCCCCCTATGTCACAGGATATTAAACGCTTAACTAGCTAATACGAGTGTTCAAACACCTGCCTACCCCTTTGCAGTTTTACAAGTGCATACAGTACGATGTGGGTTCAATATTGAAATACCAGGATAGCATAAATTGACAAGAGCACACTTGAACACAACACCTAGGTATATAAAGTGAATATACTCACGCCAAAGCGGCTGCGGGCAGCAGATAGCATCGGCTCAAAGCGAGATGTTCGAGTCTCGTCAGTCCGAATACGCTGGATAACTGACAGTCGAGAACAGTCCGATAGATCTAAATCGAGCAGGCGCCGCCAGCGGATGGTAAGCTGCCTTGCCACTAATACTACCAATATATTTAAAAACTGGTAGCCTAATTTGATGTTAAAAAAGTAATATAATACTAACCTTCTTGTAGGTCGAGTGGGAAAGTGTTATTGGGTATTTCTGATGTCTATACTTGATATAGGGCAATATGCTCGCCCCCTGTGGCATAGTACCTTAAGTGCATAACTAGCTAATAAGAGTGTTCAAACACCTGCCTACCCCTTCGCAGTTATACAAGCGCATACAGTATAATGTGGGTTTAGTGTTGAAGTACCAGGATAGCATAAATCGACAGAAGCTCACCTGAACACAACACCTATAATATATAGTGAATATACTCACGCTAAGGCGGCGGCGGGCAGCAGATAGCATCGGCTCAAAGCGAGATGTTCGAGTCTCGTCAGTCCGAGTACGCTGGATACAGTGCCCACTGAAAGCCGGGAACAGTCCGACAGGTCTAGCTCGAGCAGGCGCGGGCAGCGGATGGTAAGCGTTTCAACCACTGAAATAGAAATGTGTGGAATTAAAGCTAGTAGGAATGGCTCAAGTTTGCTATTTAAGGCGAAGGGTAAGGGCAAAACAAAATCGAGGTGTTTATGCACGTTTTCTGGCGAAAATATGTCTTAGCGCCCGACTAGGTGGACTGACGACATCGTGAAAGTCACGGATAGCCAATGGTTACAAGCGGCTAATAGCCGTGCCCAGGTGGCCGAGTGGTTAAGGCATCCGGCGCGAAATCGGAGGACACGGGTTCGATTCCCGCCAGGAGCATAAAATTTTGTGCTTCAATAATTTGTAAAATATTAACTTTAAGTTTATTTTTATATCATAGAGACCCTAAGAGGTTGTTAGCATTTTACCAATAACCCTGTATATCTTGTATATAATACGTACTATGATCGTTCATGACCCTAGCGCCTCCAACGTTGAGTCGATGCAGCCGCTGCGGTAGAGAAGACACCAACACTTCTAAGGAACTTTCACACAAATTGCACCAAGACACGTTCAGCGATTGTAGACTGTAACAAGGAAAAATACAAACGTCAAATCTCTAAAAAGGTTTTATATCACACTAGAAACCCACAATGGCTACACACGGGTATTAAAAAAAATATAAATTGGAACACATAATAGTATATAATGACCAAGTTGCTCACGAGTTTCATACCTTTTCAACATCCTTGCGAGGAAAAATATAAAAATATATATTGCACAAATGCGATACAAACAACATACGAAAATTATGGAAAATAACGCGTATTTTTTTTTTGTGCGCGGCAAATGTATGATGTTTATTACATATAAACCTCTTTGATGTTACAAATCTGTATTACCCGGTTAAATTGAAAATGTTCTATTTACTCGCATATAATTTGCAGTTAGGTACTAAATTAACTTTGTAGGGATAATTCTATTGCGCACTAGTGTATAATATTATGCACGAGGGTGTTATAGTTCGGTTTATGGCCCTAAGAACGATATAATAAAGCTCACTTTACGAGCAAGGGTGTTGAAAAATTAGTTCCTTACTTGGTGCATCCTTTTAGTACACAAGTCAGTCCTTCTGGAGTTATCCCTTGTCCCATAGTCAGGTTCAATGTTTCTATGTTACTGCACTTGCCTGAAAGGAAAACATTCAAATTTATTCACGGAACTAGAAAAGTTTTGGAAGCAGTGATGGCTCAGTAGCATTGGCTATGGACTGCCGCGCAGCAGGTCCATGGTTCGAATCCCGCAGCAGGCTTGAGCTTCACTGGAATTGTGAAAGGGCATTTTGCGAATGCCCGCCTGGCTAGCGACCACCCTCAACTAGAAAATCTGCCGCCAAGTCAAAATCATTTATTCAATTTAGGCGTCTACGACGCTCTTATGAAGGTCAATTACAAATTTTAGTATTGAAATATTCTACATTGTACTGCCACGTTCAGCAAATAAATTGTATAGAGCCACTGCGAGAAGAACGTGCAAGAAACTCGGGGCCATTCTTTTAAAGATCTTTCAACAATGTGCAAGCATCCAACGGTGTGTTCCGGCAGCAGTCCTTGAGAGCCAGTGAAATTACAGGAGACTTAACAACTACGTCTCAAAGTGAGGAGCGCAGTGCAATTCATGACTTGTGATGAAATGCATCTGTTATAGGCAGAGGTACGCTAAACATCAGGTGGGCCTTGAGCTTTTACCACAACAAAAACAAAAAAAAAGTTACTTTTGCCTACTTACATCTGATAGATAACTTGGCATTGGTATTTATGTATTGTTTACACTTCCAAAATTGCATAGAGACAGTCACCGAGACAGATATCAGTTGAAGTGGCTACGGACTAGCTCTCACGCTTAGTTTCTTTATAAAAAGATATCCTTCTAGAAGATTATTAATTGTAAAGGTGTCTATAGTAGTCATTCTGCGGATTAAATACTAGGGCAGCATAATCTTATACAAACAATTACTCACTGATAAGTTCACAAGTGCTATCTTCTAATTTCAAATGCTCTAAGCGAAGTTTCTTTATCAGAAGATGTTGTCTATAGTAGTCATTCTGAGGTCTAAATACCAGGGCAGCATAATCTTATACATACAATTACTCACTGATAAGTTCACAATCGCTATGTTCTAATTTCCAAATTCTTGAAGAAAGTTTCTTTATCAGAAGACGTTGTCATAGAATATTATTAATTGCAATGGTGACTATAGTAGTCATTCTGAGGTCTAAATACCAGGGAAGCATAATCTTATACAATCAATAACTCACCGATAAGTTCACAAGTGCTATCTTCTAATTTCAAATTCTATAAGGGAAGTTTCTTTATCGGAAGACATTGTTAAAGAAGATTATTGAGTGTCTATAGTAGTCATTCTGAGGTCTAAATACCAGGACAGCATAATCTTATACAAACAACTACTCACTGATAAGTTCACAAGTGCTATCTTCTAATTTCAAATTCTCCAAGCTAAGTTTCTTTATCAGAAGACGATGTAATAGAAGATTATTAATTGTAATGGTGTCTATAGTAGTCATTCTGAGGTCTAAATACCAGGGCAGCATAATCTTATACAAACAACTACTCACCGATTAGTTCACAAGTGCTATCTTCTAATTTCAAATTCTCCAAGCTAAGTTTCTTCAGCAGCGGACATCGTTGTAAAAGACTATTAATCGTTGTAGTGTCTATAGTAGCCATGCTGAGGTCTAAGTATTGTATACGTGATGGCTCGATAGGACCGCTGGGGCGCCATTCTGCTATCTGAAACAGATAAGTTTTTTTGTAAGCTAGGTGATAATTGTTGTAGAAAGAAGCAGGTGTGGCCTAGTAAAGGGAACTTATCTTCAAGGGCTGTTACGGGAATACACCAGTAAGTGCTTGGCGACTGATTTGCCATAAATTCCACCAACTTCAGATCAATATTAAAAATAGGGTAGGGAACCAATCTCAATCCTGTTTTTTTATGTCTGATAGTTTCGTTCAAGTAAACGGCACCCTATTTTTTTAAGTTTACGCTGCGCGGAGTCTTTTCGTCCTTGAAGTACCAAGGCGGCAGAACCACTAAACAGATTTAGTATGCTAAAGATTGAATGCTAAAACCGACCAAGTAAAAATTTAACCCGGACTTGTACTAGGGAATCATAAGAACTTAAAAGAGCATATTATGGACATACCTCTGAGCTAGCCAGGCGGACTATAATAGGTTTTCTAGACAGTATTCTGCCTAAAGCGTCTTTGGATAGTGTCTTGTTGCCTAGATCCAGCCTTTGCCATAGTGTTTCATCGCAGGCCACTCTGTACCACCTGAAAAATATAGAAAGTTTTTCTTTATAAATATGCTATTAAATATGATGGCAAAATCTACGGACTCGCCACATGGATCCAAGGAAGATCTTGGTTGGATGGAATCCCGTCGCGGGTTTAAGCTTTCACGGCATGGTATCCACCGAAGCTTTGTGACGGAACTAGCATGAGGCTCACCTGATGTTAAGCGGACTTACCTCTGCCTATAACCGATGTATTTCGTCACAAGTGACGAATGCGCCCGTCACTCGAGCACAGCCTGGACAATCGACCCATTCTCTATATAAAGCCGCTTTCCAACTACCTATTACACAGACACTACACAAATGTGTGCGTTAACTCTAAGGTTGTCATCGTATGAATAATTGTTGTACTTACCTACCTAACAATCTTTTGATGCAACACACAACCGAGTAGGTAACATTACATCACATTTCACTCCATTACTTATACAATAACAGATACCTACACTTTACAAACAGTATCATTCCAAGTTCACATTTTATACAAGTCATAATTATACGTGATAATAATTACAATCACAATAATAATTTATGTTCTTGTCGTATTATAAACAATCATTATTCATAACAAACAATCCTTTTCTCGTTTAGTTGATAACAACCGTAAACAGCACAAGAGTACCCCATTCAACTTTTAAAATCGTCACGTCATCATGCGCGAGTTGCGCGTCCCGTACTCAAGTCAGCTCAGGATCGGCGGCGGGGTGAGGAACGCTCGTTTTGGTGGGGGGAGAGGAGTGTCCATTCTATACGTAGTATTATTATATTTTCTATGACTCGAGTCAAGATGCTCACTTACAAACCATCTTGGTGGGCAGATATTAGAACACACACAGTATCACTTCCTGATAAAGCCATTGCAAAACGTGAAGTACCAGGACAACATAACAACATAAGAGACTCACCTTTTACAGACCATCATACAGTGTGCTAGGGTACGCTTGGGCAGCCATCGGAAAACGCTCAGCATTACTTCATCAGAGAGCGTTCGGAATGAGTCAGGGCCTACCGGCTCCCATTTTGGACGCTTGATCAGCACTTGCTCCTCTTCATTCCCTAATGCTGTGAAGAGAATGGTTTTACCTTTTATTTTGCTTGCAGAGATTGTCGGTAAGGGATATTTTACCAAAGCATTTATTTTAGCAGGCAAGCCTTTTCAAGCTTCTTGGTGATAGAGTATACACTAGCTACCATTATCTGTTAGAAAATCAGTCGCCAAGCAGCTAGCATTGGGTATCAGTAGCTGACAGTGGAAGTCCATTCCTAATCTGGGTATATCCTCATACGATATTCAATATCATTAACAACACGCAAACGCCGAATATTGTTTTTAAGCGGTAATAAATTTTTTTTCTTGCAAGGTTTTATGTGGAATCCTAATATAGCAAGGTAGGCGAGGTTGATATTTGTTTTTTATTAGTTCCCAAGGAAGCTTTGTAAAAGCATATTCCAAGACATTCATAGAAACTTAAATTGCTACATGCCAGACAGTCGGCAAAGGGTAATAATGATTACCATTATAAAACAAAAATAGACGTCAAAAGAAGGGCAATAATGACTTACGTGTTAAATTGACAAAATTGTATTGACATAGTAATTAAAAAACTTTAAACGGTTTAAATCGCGTATATTTATCATTATTTTTCCTTTTTGTCCCGACGTTTCAAACACCCCGTGACCACGATCACTGCAATGTGTTTGAAACGTCGAGACAAAAGTAATGATAAATATACGCGATTGAAACCGTTTAAAGTTGTTTAATTACTGTGTTATAATCGCGAAAACCTAAGACAAATTTTATTGACTTGCGTGTAACACTGCCTACCTGCCTGGTAGTCGTCAAAGGGTAATAATGACGTACGTATAAAACTGCCTACCTGCCTGGTAATCGTCAAACGAAAGGTAATAATGACTTAAGTGCAAAATTGCCTAGCCGCCTGATAAACGTCAAAGGAAGGCTAATAATGACATGTGTATATATCTGCCTACCTGCCTGGTAATCGTCAAAAGAAAGGTAATAACAATTTTACGTGTAAAATTGTCTAGCTGCCTGAAACTTCAAAGGAAGGGTAATAATGACGTACGTATAAAACTGCCTACCTGCCTGGTAATCCTCATACGAAAGGTAATAATGACTTACGTGTAAAAAAGCCAAGCCGCCTGATAAAGGTAAAAGGAAGGGTAATAATGACTTACGTGTTAAATTGACAAAATTTTATTGACTTACGTGTAACACTGCCTACCTGCCTGGTAGTCGTCAAAGGAAGGGTGAAAATGACACGAGTAAAATTGTCTAGCTGCCTGACAAGAAAAGGTAATAATGACGTAGGTAATCGTCAAACGAAAGGTAAACTGACTTACTTTGAATAGTTAAAATGACTTACGTGTAAAATTGCCCAGCTGTCTGATAGACGTCAAAGGAAGGGTAATAATGACTTACGTGTAAAATTGACCAGCTGTCTGATAGACGTCAAAGGAAGGGTAATAATGACTTACGTGTAAAATTGACAAATTTGTCTAGTAGTCGTCAAAGGAAAAGTTAAAATGACTTACGTGTAAAATTACCCTGATGTCTGATAGACGTCAAAGGAAGGGTAATAATGACTTAAGTGTAAAATTACCAAACTGGTCTAGTAGTCGTGAAATGAAGTGTAAATCTGACTTACGTGTAAAACTGCCCTGTCGCTTCACACCCAGTCCAGGTGGGTGGTAATCCGCGCTCACTGATTGGCCCATAGGAGTTTCCTCGTCGATCAAATAGTCATCACCGATTATAGTCGTTTCTAAAAGCTGCATCTCTGCTAAGGGTTTTGCTATAAACATGCAATAAAATATTGAATTGAACAATATAGTTTGTTAGGAACGCAACTTACGTGGGCAATCTACTCTTTGTTTTTGACACCTCTATTTTTTTGGAGCGAAACTTTTTGGTTAGACTTGGTGAAATAAGCTTGTTTGAAAGACCGCCTTTTTGGAATTTTCGCGAGTGGTAATTTTTGTTTAAAAGACCCTTGAAAGATTATAGTAGTGCAGTGCTTGAACTATGAACTATTGCTAGATAGTATTGTATTTGTGATTTTGGAGAATCTCAAGAAGAGAACTGGACCTCTCATCAGCATCACCCAAGCAGTAAGTTCTTAGTTAATGTGTCGTTGGCCAACCTCTCATTAATTAGGGAAGCGCAAGGGTGGGGTCGTCGAAGGAAAGAAGACCGGAACAATTTTGTAAGTCGTTGACTGTATGTTACTTTCAGCCCCGCGGGCAGTTAGGATTCACAAAACAGGTTGTTCAGGTGGAGGACTCTGCTTACCATGCCTGCCTAGGCAATCTGGAATCTTAACATAGTTTTAAGATGTACTCGTAAAGATGCTTTACATTATATCAAAAACCCAAATGACAATACATCATCGACACCGCAATACCGCGAAACCAACAACAGACTTTTTAAAGCAATGATGGCCGAGTCATCCCCACCGTCGGCTTGAGCTTCGCCGCACGGTGGAAGGGCATTTTGCGAATGCTCGCCTGGCTAGCTACCACCCTCAAGTAGAAACTGTTGCCAAGTACCTAACAGTGTGTTCCGGCACAAAAATTACGGGCACATGAGACTCAACAACTGTATATCTCAGTGTGACGGGCGCAGAGCAATTTGTCAAATGACGAAATGCATCTGTTATAGGCAGAGGTTAATCCGCTTAACATCAGATGGGCCTCGTGCTTGTTCCACCACAATCACATAAAAAAAGACTGTAGCGTTACTTAGACGAGACATATTTTATAGAACGAAAAAACTAAATAACTTCTGCTGTACTTTGAGCTATTTTGAAATACGCATTATTGAACTATATATACTATTATTTAACTCAATTTAATATTTTTTTTTTAAACACCCTTTTTTAGTGACTCATGCTACTTACGCGACCGATTGTCATTCACTGTCAATATCTATATCATCAAGGTAGAAAAATGTTTTTCAGTTATTGCAGTGTAACTCAAAAACGGCTAGACGGATTTTAATAAAATTTTAATGGGAGTCCACAAGAAGCATCAGCTTTCAAATAAAAAAGAATCATCAAAATCGGGTCATCCAGTCAAAAGTTATTAGGTCACAAAAATAATACAGTCGAATTGAATACCTCCTCCTTTTTTTGAAGTCAATAATACACTTACGCAAATGCACTTACGCTGTTTTTTCATTTTATATGGCATTCGACAATCGATCTTTTTAGGCATATACGCGGAATTGTGGGTAGAATACAACATAATAATATTGTTAGAAAGAAGTTACATTACTCAAGTAATAAAAGTCATCATTTCAACTGGTAGGAACTAGATTAAACAATCTCGTCATTAAAACGTCATAACAGCGTGCCCAGCATGCTGGCAGCAGTGCCCCGTTGAATTGCAATGCTTATTCGTCGAGCCAAATGCCAGCATTTTGATCACGCGTGGCATCGACCAAGAGCTCTGATAAGTTTTGGAAAATAATATGCTAGGTGAGCAACATCTTTGACCGCATCATCACTTACCATTTTTTTTATGCCTGATAGGTTAGCCTTTGACCACTATCTCACCTGATGGTAAGTGATGATGTGGTCGAAGATGTTGTTCAGGCTAACCTAGAATTACTGGCTCTCAAGGACAGCTGCCGGAACACACCGTTAGGTGGTTGGCGAGAGACATATAGTGAGATAGTGGTAAAAGGTTAGCATAGCAGCTGTAAATTTAAAAAAAAGCAATGTGCGAGTGGGATTCGCGCACGATGGGTTCCGTACCATAATCAGTAACCTAATCTTGCAATTTACAGACACTTTTCGCAGTGTCCGATTGAGCTGGGTAAGTACGGCGAAAACCTCTTTTATTGTATGGGAGCCCCCTTAATTATTTATTTTATTTTAATAAATTATATTTAAAGAGAACATACAAAACTAAATATTCTGTGAACAGTTTAAGCGTCTACTTGTCACCGTTATTAGTATCCAGCAAAAAACGTTAAAAAATATTTATTTTATTTTATTTTTAGTATTTGTTGTTATAGCGGCAATAGAAATACATCATCTGTGAACTGTCCGTTCTTGAGATACAGCCTGGTGAAAGACGGACGGACAGCGAAGTCTCAGTAATAGGGTCCCGCTTTTACCCTTTGGGTACGGAACCCTAAAAACTGTTCTAACATTACGATATGAAGGCGCAAGTTGGCTGACATTCATAAAACTGCGTGTTCAGGGTTTCTGTACGATCAGCTGATTTTTCGCTTTAATGCTGGGTCATATTATGACCTGGATTTAATGTTTATTCATTAAATTTATAGCGATTATTTTAATTCGCTTGAAATGGTTAGTTGGGCAATACATAAGACGTAAACGTGTAGGGTATACCAACGAAATCTCTTTATAACCTAATAGTATCATGGTGGTAGGGCATCTTGCGAATGCCCGCCTGGCTAGCTACCACCCTCAAGTAGAAAATCTGTCGCCAAGCACCTTACGGTGTGTTCCGGCAGCTGTCCTTGAGAGCCAGTACTTCTAGGTTAGTCTGAACAACATCTTCGACTACATCATCACTTACCATCAGGTGAGATAGTGGTCAAAGGTTAACCTATCAGGCATAAAAAAAAATAGTATGTTAAAATACTACCGTTTTATTTTATTTTCTTTGATAGCATGTTTGACGGATCAAGCTCGAGGCCCACCTGATGCTAAGCGGACTAACCTCTGTCTAGGACAGATGCATTTCATCACAAGTGAATTGCACTGCGCCCGTCACGTTGAGACATAGGCGTTAAGGTCTCATGTTTATTATTTAGTAACCGGGTAGGAGTCGGGTAATATTTAACGGATATTGCTCCGACCAGTTTCGAACTTATTTGAAGTTCGTCTGGGAAGCGAAGCGAGCGCGGGCCTCAGCACGTAACTGAGTTACACAGTTAGGGCTGTGTGATATAGAAATTGATGCGACTGGTATTTTTTATACTGTTAATGTGTTTTTAAGGGAATGCAATCCCATGATGTTGATAATAAATAACTTCATATAATCTCATTCGGTAATATTCTAATTGTAAATGAAATACAGACTTTTATTGGCATATTTTATTTCTATCTTTAAGAAAATTAAAAAGTTAAATTAAAGCATTATTCTCCTAACAAAACAATGCTTTAAAACATTTTTTTAATTATTAAAGTATAATGTGTCCCGACCAAGGAGGTTTCAATACAATTTAAGTACACATTATCTGTGGTGAGCGCTGGTTCCGAGCCATAGACCAATAACAGACTTTTTCCATTTTTAAAATTACAGGCTAATGAGACCTAACAACTGGACGTCTCAGTGTGACGGGCACAGTGCAATTCGTCGCTGACGAAATGCGTCTGTTATAGGCAGAGGTTAGTCCACTTAACATCAGGTGGGCCTCGGGCTTGTTCCGTCACAAAAACATTTTAAAAAAATTGGCGCTATTTCCTACACACGAATTTGAGTAATATTTTGTTGGATAATTTTTTCATTTAATGTAGCTACTTATAGCCATGAGATTAAATAAAGTAGTGTATGCAACTGCATATAATTAGGTATTAAAACACTCGTGTAATCTTATTTTGAAAATTACAAACTAAATTGTAGTTATTAGTCCCGGGTTAGAATTGCACCTCCCTATTTCTTCCCGTGGGTGTCGTAAGAGGCGTCTAAGGAAAAAGTGCGTCAAATGAGCAGCACGCCACTTCTCAAGTAGATGTGAGTAGGGTGTTGTGTGCATTAGACGCACAATAGGGCTGTATACCATCTTAGACCCCGGGTTTCATACAATATGTTCTTGTGTTCCTGTCTTATATGTTAGGGTCGTCACATTATTCGTTATGTTTGGTCCAATGTGTTAGAGAAAACATTTTGTGTGACCCTTAAACTTTGTCCCGTGAATGGCAATAGGCTCGCTCCTTATTACATGGGACCAAAACCTAATTGGCGAAACCTGGATGTTTTACACTGTACTGTATCAGCCGGATCGTCCACTGCTGAACACAGCCTCCCCTATAAAGGGGGTATTTGCCATAATCCCCAAGCTTGGCAGGCGGCTTGGGAAACGCAGTGTAAGATAGCAATTTTTTAGAAGGCGCTGCTGCCTACCTTCCAGTATTTTTTCCCTCAGTCGCCTCTTACGACACCCACGGGAAGATATGGGGAGGTGCAATTCCAATCCAGCATCTCACGGGGCTATGGCAATAGGTTCGCCCCCTATTACATTATGTTTTACACACTGTGATTATATTATTTATGTATGTGAATTAATAAATAACATAAAATAAGTACTAGGCTAACAGAAATGTCAAGAAGTAGTTCATCACTTACTTTTCTCAGAGCTCCTAGGGCTGCGTACTTTGGAGGGTCCAGCGCTAGGGCTGGACAATTTTCTTCCACTGTGTTTTCTTGGTGAAGCAATCACATTAGGGCTTACGTTTTCTATGTTGTGTTTTCGTTTTAGATTTGGTCTATGGTGGTGCTGCAAAGAAAAACAATTTTAAAAAGTCTGTTCTTAGTTATGGACAAAACAGAGTTTATTTTTTATTTATAGCCTTAGATCATATCTATCATATCACCTGATGGTAAGTGGTGATGTGGTCGAAGGACGAGAGGAAAAATTGGAGTTTTTCCTCTCGAACGAGTCATTGTCATGTTAGCTCAAGCGGTCAGAGGATTCCCCGGCAATAGAGGTGGATGGACGCAGGTTCGAAACCCGCACATATCTACACCGTTAAGTGCTTCGCGACAGATTTTCTACTTGAGGGTGGTAGCTAGCCAGGCGGGCATTCGCAAAATGCCCTACCACCATGCTATAACGACTGCCATCCTAAGACGACAATCGGGACCGACGGCTTAACGTGCCCTCCGAAGCACGTGCACGCTCAGTAGTATTGTCACTAGCGGTCACCCATCCAACTCATGACCGCGCGCGACGTTGCTTAACTTTGCTATCGGTTGAGAACAGTTAAGTAAACTTCGCTACGCGCGCTTCAAAAATTTATAGCCTTTGATCACTGTCACCTGATGGGAAGTGGTGATGTGGTCGAAGATGTTTGTTCAGGCTAACCTAGTAGTATAAAACCAATTGCAAAATTGGTCTTGTTTGTAGTACAACGTAAGTGGTACTATAGATGTCGCTCCATCCCAATACGATGGTTAATGAACGATAGGAAAGATTTGAGTTATGACGTCATGTCATGTTAGCTCAATTGGTTAGATCATGCCCCGGCTAATGGGGTGGATGGACGCGGGTTCGAATCCCGCTCATGACTTAAATTTTTTCCTATCGTATATTTGTAATTTTGTAATGTAATCCGCAAAGCATGCGTTATTGCAAACAACAATATTATGTTGTCTTAGGTTTTCGCGATTATTACACATAGTAATTAAACAGCTCAATTGGTTAGAGCATACCCATGTAGCTAAAGGGGTGGACGCGGGTTCGAATCCCGCACATAACTTAATTTTTTTTCCATACAATGCACCTAATGGTATAAAATGTTAACAAACAGTTGTTCTTGAAAGCCAGTTGCTAATCTAAGAAATAATCTAATTGGTCAATTAATAATTGAATTTTGAATGTTAGTAGATAATTTTGCAAGCTATTCTAACACAAAAACTCATGCGAGGAATCTCTTACCATGCACCTAATAGTGTTATCAGCTGTTCTTGAAAGTCAGTTCCCAATTTAAGTCAGTCTTAAATGTAATTGAAACAAAATAACAATTGAATTTTACACGATAGATCATTTTGGAAGCTCTTCTACCACTAACTCCAGTGGAGAATCTCTCACCAAACACCTGGAGGTGTTAGCCTGCAGCTATCTTTAACAGCCAGACTATCCTGGTAGATATCTTTCAGTCAAAAATGCAGGTCCCTCAAATGCCTTTACACCTACATACAAAACAGTGGTATATACACTATACACGCGAGTGTGTCTGTGTTCACAGTAAAAAGAGTCACTCACACAGTAGACACTCGGGGATTGAGAAGTGTTAATTTTTTGACTGAAATATCTCTGCCATAAGGTTTGTATGATGAATCGTTTCTTACCATTATTGTATCTGTATTGGTCTCACTTTCATCTTGCTCCAACAAACTAACCCCCATCTCTTGCAAGACCTACAAACAATGTTTTTGATTATTCTCAAATTATTCCAAAATATAAGAGTGTATTAAGAAGAGAAGTAATATAGAGTCAAAATTCAAGCCTCACTTTATTGTAGGTATTGGTCGTGATATGAATTTCATGAACTCAAAATACCGGCAAATGTAGGTGTTTATTGTACTGCATCAGATATACTTTGTTATATGAGAAAATGTAAAAAAACGTGGCCGACTTCCACACTAGACGAAAATGATAGCTATAAAGTGCATGGAATGAGCTTGGAAATGCAAAGCGAATGGCTAACCATAGGTGAATTTTGTTTCCCTCTGGCGTTAAAGTGGCACACCTTGATATACGATTGGTCACCTGCCTTATCAAAATTCTATCTTAACGCCTTTCAGATGACCCTCCTAGACCAAAGTAATTTAGTAAGATGGGGGAAATCCACCGAAAAGTTTTGCAGTATTTGTCGAGAAGTGATAACATATTCTTATGAAAATCAAAAACAAATTTGATAGCAAAATGTTTTTCCCATCTTTTACCTAATCAAAAGATTTTTTAATGTTTTTTTATATACATAACAATAATATTGATTGGTCAGCTCTCTTCTCCTATATTGCTACACACTTTCAGGTTTATTTAAGAAACTGTAACTATCAAATATATTTCCAGACTTATGTAATATTCATGTTGTAATAGGATTGAAAACATGCATAATTTCCTTAATAGAAAGTATATCCAAAGCGACACTTAGGACTATATAAAATATTGCTAATTGAGGAAGAAAGCTTGAGATGTAAAGGCGAGTTTAGATATTCATCATTCCTTAACCCAACAGTCTCTTTAACCTCAATCTCAAGGCTTCAAAACTCAGACATGACTAGCTTCTTCCGCTGCAATATAAATTACCTGGCATCTGAATGCTGAAACTATGGAATGCTAAGTAATTCAACAAGCATTCACCAAGTCGAACCAAAATAATTGAATAGGAGAACTGTGGTTGTTCATGAAACTTAAAATAATAACCAAACCATACACTAAATGTATTTGATGTATCACATAACATAGCTCAGTATTTCTGTAGTTGTGACACAGAAAAATGCCTAAGTACAAGTGGACAGATGGAGACACGCAAAGTTACAACCTCAGACTTTTATTTTCCATTATGTATGTTTTGTTACATTCTTTAGATATATTCTCACAAATGTCATTGGAATAGGAACTTACTGCATTTAAAGGCATCATGTAAAGGTGAGATTAACGGGATAGAGACGGAAACCGAAGGAAAATACCACAACGACCAAGCACTAGTTTATGGTGGGAAAATAGTTGACGTACACGATTTTATCACTAATAACTGTTTATAATAATAACGATAAGGCTCTACGATGGTTTTCAAAGCTATTTCAGTAAATATTCTGTGCAGTAAGTCGTATAATATCATTCAAAATTGATACATAACCAAAGAGGGGGCGAAAAAGAGCGGGAATAAAATTTCACAATAAGTACCTCATGATCGGTTCTTCGGTCCATTAAACTCCAACTTTTGCGTCCAGAATTATCCGGACGCGTACATTTCCTGTAAAAAACACCACTTATTTAAATATCCCTCGAGTATTTTTGATTATCTGTAATGCAACGTTGGGAGCGGTTTGGCGCCTTTTGACTTTCCCGCTTGGCGGACGACGATCAGCTGTCAGCAACCAAATCAACATCTACTAGAATAGTTTTTATTTTATGAATCAAACATAGTATTTACCGGGGACTATCCACATCTTCACCGTTTCTAATCGAAGCACATTCTTCATCAAAATTATCTAAATTCATATTTGGATTTGATTTAATAATTTTCTAAGATTTTTAAGTGCAATTTTGCGGTCACTGAACTAAACGTCATTCATTCGTAGCCAATTTTCTTTTTTTTATGACATTGACATTTGACTGGCTTTGCTATCAGCTGACAAAACAGAAGCATGTGGTGTGATGATCCCATAGATACAATATATATCGATAATATTCGGTTGCTACTCCCCGCCAGGTGGCACGGCATACATTTGGAATATTACCTAAACCTAAAGCCCTCTGCACACCAGACGCGGGGCGTGTCCGGTTGATGGTCCCGCGCAATCTGTAATGTGAGGGATTGTATGGAGGCCTTCACACCGAGCACCCACGCTGGACCCGCGCCACGCATCGCCCGCACACGCTACCCGCGTCGACAAGAGCACCGCACCCGCGCGGGCCACGTGCTCCTTCGGTGTTACTAGTTTTGTTTATGGTTTCGATGTTTTCATGAGTATAAAATCAAAGAACTACTATTTAATGACTAAGTTGATTTTTGGAAGCTCTGCTATGTACATATTTGTATGCGTGTGGTTGCCGTTTATATATGTAAAGTTCGTAATCAGTTTTCAAATCTAAAATCTGAAATATTTAAACTACGGCTTATTACTTTTGAATAGTTGTGTAGAAGTATTGATTCTAATTGATCGAGCCATCACCAAATGGGAGCGTAGCGTCTCTGATCCAGCTTACACAAAAATGCTTTCGTACGTCCCTTTGTTCTCCTCTACAGGGTGCATTTCTCAACCGATTCTTTGTGAGGTTTGATATATCTTTTGAATGTTTTTTGTTGAGTCAGTTTTTATAAAATTTGAAAATGATAGAGGTATGGGGTTCTAAAACTTTAAAATAATCGTATAAAGACACTAAAAAGGGCGAAAAAAGTTCAAACACTCAAAAGTTTGAACAAATAACTTGTTTAAGTCGGTACCATAATGATTCAAAAGTACATATTATCACAATATTTAACCGACTGCCCTCCGAAGCACTCAACAGAAATGTCAATAGCAGTCATCCAAGTCATGAGGGCGGCGAACGTTGTTAATTTAGCTAATCAGTTAAAAATTAATAAGGAAACTTCCCTAAAAAGCGCTTCAAAAACAGCAACATAAATATCTAAGCCATAGCAAAAAAAATATCAATCAGCTGCTTTCCATTCAAAAGACCTTCATTAGTAATAATTGTATAAAGTCGATTGCGTTGTTCTGTCTTCATAAAATGTATTGATGATAAGATTCTCTCTAAGCCGGCCCTAGAATCTGGTAAAAAAATTGTGTTTAAATTAAATAAATTCATCATAAAGAATAGATATTGTAAACAATATTTAATAATATTACAATACAATGCAATATTTAGTTATTTTAGAAGTCATAAGCATTAATATTACGGACGGCTTTTACTGGGTCATTTATTTTGATATGTTCAATTTTTAAGCAGATTGCGGCAATAAGTTCACTAGAATGTGAAAATTCTGTATAAAATCTGTATCCAAAGCTAATCTGTATCGCACATTGAAAATCCGTATAAATACGGTGAAATCTGTATATATGGCAACGCTGGCGGTGGGCCCGCGCCTCTTACGCGCCCCCATTTTGGCATTCGGTGTGAAGGCCACCACACTGCTCAAGCCCCGCGCCCGACACGCCACGCTACCGCCCCGCGTTAGGTGTGTCTAGGGCTTTAAATAGGCAAAAAAGGCAAATACTTTGCCACTGTTGGTGATAGTTTGGCAAATACATCAAATTCCTTAGTGAAGAGCCGCCATAACAAAAAATGGCTAACTTTTGTGTTTGCAATACGTGTTTTACTGACATATAATAGCATTTTGTTTTGAGAATTTTGAAGCTTCCAACTTTTATTTTGTGGAAACACAACTTTCACTATGGCCCCATACATTTATATCATGGTGTAATATATTTACCCCGGTCAAAGTTGTGGGGCGAGGTACTGTAATCTAAACTATGGCCCGCTAGCGCTTACACGTGACTTTCACACGTTTCCTAGACATTAAGGGTGCGATCCGATAGCTCAATTACCAATAGCACGTTCACAGCTGGTCTGATTTGTACCAAGGGCACCAAACATTTGTGTGGCTGATAGGTGTGATCTCTGAGAGCATTTTATGGCCATGCGTTGGTTTGCTCACTTATCTGTAGCTCAACTGTCTGTGCAAATGGAAGGATAAACAATATGTAGTCACGTGCAGGCGTACGTCCAGTCGCCGTGACGTCTTGTCAACAACTGACGCTCGCGTACCGCCCCACCACTTGTGTACATGAGACAAGGTATTAAATCTATTAAATAGATACAAACACTACATGTGCAACTATCAGGATTCCGCTCTAACCCTTATTTGACTTGTTCTTGTGTAAGTCAGGGTAGCAGTCTGGGTCCAACCCAGTTCAATCATAATCAATGATTTGCGGAAGGTCGTGAGAACGGCCAACAAATACCAATTTATGTTATATGGCGATTACTTTGAAAATGAACTTATTTTTTTTTATTTCTAATTACTCATTTCACTTGATTTCATTTGCTGCAGTCGTATTTCATTTCGTAGTTCATTTTTACGTTTAAAACATGAATGGATATGACTTCTACATGATTAGGTCTTGACTATGACAACTGCTATGCAATTTTAACTGATGTACCTGGAGAAATTATGCGATCCTGTTTAAACTTACAAATTGAAATATACGAATTCAGCAGGAAAATTAGGAGAGGAGGGTTATTAAAGTTGTCTTAGGTTTTCGCGATTATTACACATAGTAGTTAAACAACTTTAAACGGTTTAAATCGCGTATATTTATCATTATTATGTCCCGACGTTTCAAACACTTTGCAGTGGTCATGGTCAAAATAATGATAAATATACGCGATTTAAACCGTTTAAAGTTGATTAATTATGAAGGAACAAGCGCGAGGCCCACCTGATGTTAAGCGGTATCCTCTGCCTATAACAGATGCATTTCATCACAAGTGACGAACTGCACTGCGCCCATCACCTTGAGACATAGTTGTTAAGTCTCATTTTTGCCTGTTATTTCACTGGCTCTCAAGGACTGTTGCCGGAACACACCGTTAGGTGCTTGGCGACAGATTTTCTACTTGAGGGTGGTCGCTAGCCAGGCGGGCATTCGCAAAATGCCCTACCACCATGCGGTGAAGCTCAAGCTCTGGGCGGGATTCGAACCATGGACCTGCTGCGCGGCAGACTATAGCCAATGCCACTGAGCCATCACTGCTTCAAAATTTTCTAATAATTTACTATGGCGCACCTGTCAAGTTTTAATCTGTCTTTCAAGATGATAAATTCCTTGAGAGCGAGAAAACAGGATCACTGCCTCTTACATCAATGATGGCAAATAAGGAAAATAAAATGTCTTGCAAGCAGCACTGAGCTGGATAAAAGAGTTTTGATGCTTTTGTTTTAGTCATACGATTTCTAGATACGCTTACTCTTTCATCACCACGGAGGCATAATATAACCGCCATATATTATTACTTTATGGCTAAGTAGTACAATCGAAATATGTTTAGTTATTAAAATATTACAGAAAAATTCACTCAACACAGTCCCGTCAATTAAAAATTACAATTTGAAATAAAACAATCATACACTCTAATCATTTCATATTTACAAAATTTATATTAAATGAATATTATTAATGTTTTTCAGAACCACATAATGGTTCCAAAAATATATTTACATAACTTGCTATTCATCAGATCATAAATATGACATTTCAATTTATTCTTTCTTTTCTGAATACAGTCATTTTAATCAATAAATTCAGGCAATAATATGCAGAAATCTTTCATGTATAAAAAATGCCTGAAAATTATAAAAAAAAAAAATTTCGTAAAATACCTAACCAACAGATTAGAAAAACATTGAATAAGAAACTTAAAATATTATGTAACAATTCCGACAAATTTTCCTGCTGAGCTGACGTGACGTAGTAAACGCCAAGTAACCTACATGGAAGAATTGTTGACGCGTTTCAGCTCTACTCGAAACATCATAAAGAGCTCTAGACTCTTCGAGCCCATGATTTAGATATTGAAGAAAATATCGAAGGAAAAACTACTGCATGTACATGATGGTTTCATGACTTGTACCAATTTGCTCGAAATATCGAATCGGTTATCGGATTACAACTATCTGTGGGAACTAAACACTACTTTCATCTAATACATTTTATATACTCGGTTCGTTTTGAAATACAGGAATTTGCATCATAGATCAGAGAAATATGCACTGTTTGCCATGGAAGTAATAAACTTAGTACTTATTACTTCCAAGCTGTTTGCTCGCTTTTGCAATTTGTCTCCATTGCATGTGAAATTTGTCAACAATTTGCTTTTGTCGCAATTAACCTAAATAAACCTTTACTTCAACATTCCACTTTATTAGTATTCAATTTCAATGTGTTATCTATCAGTAAGTTGAACTATAGATGTCTCTCCATCCTCATACATTAGTTAAGAACTAGAGGACAAATTAGAGTCGTGAGGTATATGTCATGTAGGCTTAGCGGTTACCCTGGTTAAAGGGGTGGTTTGAATCATGCATTTACTATAATTTTTCCCCTCGTTGTAGTTTTGTAATATATGAATAATTATTTTAGTAATATATGAATAATACACCCTTTTAAACACTTTTCCTTTTTTCAGTGGAAAGTTTGAAAATGTTTGTTGACTTTATTTAAGATATATGTAGTTGTAACGTTGATATAGTGTAAGAATCCGCTCAAACCTCCTTTCTTCTGATCCTAAATACGATAGGTCTAATTTTTTTGCATACCAATAAAATTTCGTAACTTCCCTCTTATGGGAACTATTTTTAAACTGTGGGTAAAAATGATAGTTTTGACCTCTGGTATCTGTATGCCAATCGGATATACACCGATTTGCGGTATTTCATCGATATTGGACTCGTTCACCAGCAACTAGGTCGATACATGTTTAGTAATTTATCCACGGCCTTGTTTAACATATGTATGACTTTTACATGACAATAAAGCAAATTTAATTTTTTTTATGTAAATATAACTTGAGGAATGGCAAATGTACAAATAGTACGAGTTTAATTTATATCCAAAAAAAATACGCTTGAACTTCTTTTTTTGAGTGGAAAAAGAAAAATACGCTTGCCTAAACAATAATAGTTTGAAATTTGATTAACTGTATCTAGCCCTAAGCCTTAGCTTAAGGGTGCGTACCATTAGCGTGAGATTCGCTAAAAACGCTAAAAACGATCACACTCCCAAAAAGTTTTCCACATGGGTCTTGGCGTTATTTTCACCTTAAACGCTACATCTAATGTCAAAAGTGACAGAAGTGGCAAATTTTAGTGGCATTTTTAGCGATCTTATCCAAAAATGGAACAGGAGAGAACAGTTACAAACGATCACAACCATAGACGCAGAGTGTGGGCAAAATTATCGAAAATAACGAAATGAGCGTCAAATGGAATAGGCCCTAAGATCAAAATTATCGGTGGCCACAGAACACCACACCGTGAAGCCCTAGACACAGTAGCGTGGCGTGGCGGGCGCGAGGCGTGAGTAGTGCGGTGGCCTTCACACCGAATGCCAAAATAGCGTCGCGTGTGAGGCGCGGGCCCACCGCCAGCGTTGCCATATATACAGATTTCAACGTATTTATACAGATTTTCGATGTGCGATACAGATTAACTTTGGATACAGATTTTATACAGAATTTTCACGTTCTAGTGAACTAATGGCCGCAATCTGTTTAAAAATGAAACATATCAAAATAAATTACCCACTCAAATGCCGTTCGTAATAATAATGCTTATGACTTCTGAAATAAAAATATATTGTATTGTATTGTAATATTATTAAATGTTGTTTACAATATCTATTCTCTATGGTGAATTTATTTAATAAACAAGTTTTTTTTACCAGATCCTAGTGCCGGTTCTTAGTAAGAATCTTATCATCTAACATTTTATGAAGACAGAACAACGCAATAGACTTTATACAATTACTATTGAATATCTTTTTGCATGGAAAGCAACCGATTGTTTCTTTTTGCTATAGCCTAGATATATATGATGCTATTTTTGAAGCGCTTTTTAGGGAAGTTTCCTTATTCATTTTTAACTGATTAGCTAAGTTAAACAGCGTTCGCCGCTCTCATGACTTGGATGGGTGACCGCTATTGACATTACTATTGAGCGCTTCGAAGGGCAGGTTAACAGTCGGTACAATATTGAAATCATATGTACTTTTGAACTATCGTGGTACCGACTTTAACAAGTTATTTCAAACTTTTGAGTGTTGAGTTAAAGAGTAAATTTTTTACGAAATTATTTTTTTAAGCAAAAAAAATAATTTCGCTCTTTTAAGTGTCCCTTTCTACTTACGGGATGAATTATCATTCACTGTCAATGAATATAACATTAAGATAGTAAAATATTTTTAGTTATTGGAGTGTAACTCAAAAATTTCTGATGAAATTCAAATGGGATCACACGGAAAGCATCAGCTTTCACATAAAAAATATATTAAAAATCGGTTCACCCAGTCAAAAGTACTGAGGTAACAAACATAAAAAAAATACAGACGTATTGAGTACCTCCAACTTTTTTTTAAGTCAGTTAGTAAAGTTTTAATATAGTGTCTAATATTGTATAAAGATAATGACACGGAAACCTTCGTGCACAAGTCCGACTCGTATGTAGCCATATTTTTTCGTACGTTTTAATGACCTCCATTTTGGTAAAAAATCTAAAAACTGATTCAACAATTTTTTTTATGTAAGTACTCGAGATTCACGAGATTCAGTTGAGAACTGCGATCTGTAGGGGAGAATACCTGGACAGATAGGAAAACATTTCTGTCCAAGCAGAAACGGAGACGCTTTGTGCTCACTTGATAATAATGTCGATTTCTTTCGTCCGGCACTCATTTTCTCCTCTCTTCGCTATTCCAAAATACCAATTCCAATCAGTAAGCAACAAAATCCGTATGGAAAAACCAAAGTCATTCAAATACAAATAATATCCAATCAGTATGAAACGTTGTCCATAAAGAAAAGCTAAAGTTGGTAGGTAGCTAAAATCCATGTGTAACCTGCTCCGAAACATTCTTGAAATAGACACAATAATCAAACACTTTTGACAATCATTGTTCTATATGACAGATATACGATTATTTAAAGTAATTTTTAGAATCCCATATTTCTATCATTTTGAAAAATTTATAAAAACTTCCTCGACAAAAAATTTTAATAGATATATCAAACCTGCTCACAAAATTTTATTAGAATCGGTTGAGAAATGCACCCTGTAGAGGAGAACAAGGGGACATACGAAAGAATTTTTTGTAAGCTGGATTAGAGACGCTACGCTCCCATTTGGTGCTGGCTCGATCAATTAGAATCAATACTTCTACACAACTATTTAAAAGTAATAAGCCTTAGCTTAAACATTTCAGACTATACTACACGCTGTGTTGAATTAGATGTGAAAACTGATTACGAACTTTACATATATAAACCGCAACCACATGCATACAAATTTGTACAGAGCAGAGCTTCCAAAAAGCAACTTAGTCATTAAATATTAGTTCTTTGATTTTATCCTCATGAAAACATCGAAACCATGAACAAAACTAGTTACACCGAAGGAGCACGTGACCCGCGCGGGTGCGGCGCACTTGACGACGCGGGTGGAGTGCGCGGGCGGCGCGCGGCGCGGATCCCGCGCGGTTGCTTGGTGTGAAGGCCTCCATACAATCCCTTACATTATAGATTGCGCGGGACCGCCAACCGCGCACGCACCACGGTCGCCCCGCGTCTGGTGTGCAGAGGGCTTAACTTCATGGCTGCCTTCCGTTTCACTCGAAAAGTTATTTTGGCTATGTAGTCGTTTCAACCGACCACCGGGACCAACAACGTCCCGTTTCAACGAAATTGCGCCAACGAACCTCACGGATCGTTCCAAACCCCTGATGCTTGCAACTTTTTAACTATCAGAATTGGTCGTTAAACGGTTGCCACCTTATCAGAAATTACTTCGACATTTGTTGATAATAGAATTATAGGCACGCATCTGAATTGTGCAGGTAACGGTGGTATTATGCTATTCAAACCATTTACCATACACCTTTAATATTTTTCTTCTTCCTCGCCAACAAACCCCATAACATAGATACGTCATAGTTTAATATCAATGTTGATATTTGAGGTTATACAACTACTGTGACGTTCTGTAACGCCAAATAAGTTGCAAAACAACCAAACAGTCTGAATATAGCCCTACAAACACTTAATATTATAGGGTATACAAATAGCAATGTAAATTGCTGGCATTTAGTCCCGCTTAAAAGTTGCCAGCATTTGTTTAGTGAAAATAAAGAGAAGTAATACACCGGAAAGTGAAGACACCACAAAAGTATGTCCCTATGCCTATAGCATAGAACATATAATAATACTACGCCTATAGTTAGATATGATAGCCTAGTTAGGATCAACATGTTTTCTATAAGCAGTTGAAGCCATATTACAAAGAATCGTGCATTAAAATGCGAACGGAAACTAAATTATTATTTGCAGTTCCAGGGAAAACACGCATATAAATTCATATATTAGTTATTACTACTCATCAATAGATGGCAAGACAATCAAACAATTTTCAATAGCAATCGATCGATTTATTTGTAAGTAAAATATGTATAGGGACAGCACTAGCACTCTCAAAATTCAACCAATCATAGCTATTCTTCCTATGATGAAGGAACGCTATTGGCTGAATTTGATCAGGTGATAACCCAATCAGCATATCAGCGATTAGCACGCCGCTCGTCATCGTAGCGGATGAAAATCAAAATACAGCGCCAAAAGAAAACAAACTACAAAGGCTTTCGTGAGTTTCGTGGCTGCAGTGCATGTAAATTTGTTTATTTCGATAAATATACGCGAGCTCCATTTCAAGTGAACAAACTTTTCGTGTGTACAGCTTGTGTTGCGTTTGTTATTCGAAGATGACGACTCGAAAACTGAATACAATCGAAGACCTATCCGGTGAGTAGTAACAAATGTAACAATAGAACCAAAACAAAAACATTGGGAAACTTGATATCCAAACCTGTTTAAAAATCAAGGATACGAGAAACATAAATGTTGCAATCACTTATTGTAGGTACATACGCAGTTTAAATTTCCTAATATTGCGTAGTGGCGTACGTATGCATATTTACTACTTCCGACTTTTCATAATATGTACTAAGATCTGCGTCATTCCAAATCAAAACAAAATATTACTCACGGAGTCGTGGCCTACGTGAATGCCTAACATAACCCAGCCATATTACATATCTGCGTATTTAATCAACTGGCCCGTCCGATTAGCTACTTTCGAATTCGGTATTATTATACGTGATTGGGTGAACCTCCTATGGTTTCATATCACCCTGGTACTTGTACCTATCGATTGGCGGACATTATTGTTTACTTTCCTTTGTTTGTAAACATAGGGGAATAGAGGTAGGTATGATAAGAATACCTACTGTGTGTAGGGTTGCCAGATCATGGTATATCAATTCCTGGACGTTTCTGGGATCAGAAAGGGCCGAGTTGGTTTGACCAATCTCCGGTCCAAAAAAAGTTCCAAATTAATAATATAGACTTATACTTATATAGATTTAGTGGTTTTATTATACATAGGGAAAAGAAACGGCAATTATAGTTAGACAAATTTATTTTTGACAAAGATAATAATATGTTACCTAAATTAGATAAGTAATAAAACGATATACCTAACTTAAAATTGAACTATAAATAATATTGAGAAACTCTTTAAGGCTAACAATTCACTAATTATGAAACTGTTGATAAACTTAAAAGAAAACAACTAAATTTTGTAATCTTATTTAGGCCTTATAACTTTGTAATTAAACACACAGCCGGCATGTGCGTAGTAATAACCTGAAGTCGAGGATTCCTGGACAGTAGAGCGAAATTACTGGACACGGGACAAGACACCCCATTCCAGGACAATCCCGGTTTTCCCGTACATCTGGCAACCTTGTGTGTCTACATTTTACATGACATTGAAGTATAATAAAATTGTTAAGACAATAAAGTTTATGAATAAGAAACATCCTTCTTATAATTATTTAATTATACTATTGATCAATTTAGTTCTAAGATAGACTTTAATGTAAGGATAGCTTATTAAATTTTACCTACAGCATATTTTATCGTCACCATATTCCATTGGCGGAATCAGCAGTATAATTTTTTTTCATTGTTTAGTTTCTATCTTTGTTAATATATGCAGCCATACATACTTTCAGCAGCAGGCAACTAAAAGGAAGCATTTTTAAGGAATTGTGGTGGAACAAACATGAGGACCAACGGATGTTAAGCAGTAACCTCTGTCTATAACTACGCTTATCACCTTGAGACATAAAGTTGTTAGAAGGGCCCTTCCCGGTCCGTCTTCAAAGGGAGTATGATTGAAAAGCTTGTTCTTTCATCTTCAGCGATTGGCATTCAACACCCCAAAGTCTTTCAAGTAAGACGGGTTGGCCGCTCTTAAGTCTCATGTGCCAGTAATTTCATCGGCACCCATACCCTTCAAACTGGAACACAGCATTACTAATGTTACTGCTTTGGGGTAGAATTAGGTATGGTGGAACTTAAGATAATGAATAGATTCAGGCGTTCCCACAGACTCTTTAACTTTCTTTGGAAATTTCTCAGACTCCCTAACTTTCTTAGAAATTTCTCACAGACTCCCTAACTTTCTTTAGAAATTTCTCACAGACTCCCTAACTTTCTAAGAAATTTCTCACAGACTCCCTAACTTTCTTTACTTTTCCCACTGTTATTTCTCGATTGTGCGCTCGTAGAGTCAAGACCTCCTGAGGATGCTTCGTGTAGAAGCGGTTGTAAATGGTAATTGTTAGACGACATAGACGTTCCCATACTTCCATTGCTGATGGCTTGCAAAGGTTCCTTACGTCATCACAAAACTTGTTTTTTGCTCCTTTCTTTGCCAGAGTATCTGCCATGGTGTTACACGGGCATGCTTGATAGATACAATCTTCATTATTGTATATATCAACTGGGCTAAGCAACATCCGCTGTGGTAATTACTTAAATGGGTGACAATTTTAGTGGCATTTACTATTGAACGCATTCGTACTTCGGAGGGCATCTTAAGCTGTTGTTCCCGGTTGTTGTCTTAAGATGGCAGACATTACAAGGTGGTGGTAGGGCATTTTGAATTTTACCCCTCGTTGTAATTTTTGTAATGAAATCTGTGGAGCATGCATCATAGCAACAATAAAAATATTCAAATTATAGCATCATCGTTAACAAGCTTAAAACTAATTTCCAAAAATAGTCTTGTTAATAGTTCAGTTAAACTATAGATGTCACTCCATCCCCATACGATGGTTAAGATCAAAAGGACAAATTAGAGTAATTTGTCCTGTTGGCTTAGCGGTTAGAACATACC
Source organism: Plagodis pulveraria (assembly GCA_963890685.1). Classification (NCBI taxonomy): domain Eukaryota; kingdom Metazoa; phylum Arthropoda; class Insecta; order Lepidoptera; family Geometridae; genus Plagodis; species Plagodis pulveraria. The sequence goes on along the minus strand of OY982979.1, from coordinate 4,924,714 downwards.
CGGACTATACGGATGGATGATGAGGGTTTGAATCCTGTACATGACTATAATTATTCATCTTGTTGTAATTTTGTAAAGCAATCTCCTGTTGTTTTTATATCTGTTTTTTTTTACTGATAGTCTAACCATTGAGTACTACCTCAACTGATGGTAAGTGATGATGTGGTTGAACATGGGCTTACCTAGAATTACTTGAGAGCCCTCAAAGACAGCTGCCGAAATAAACTGTTAATCGCTGTGTGGATAATTTTTTGACAAATGGTAGTTAACTGTGCCTGTCTAATTAACCTGTATCCACAAGGTAGAGCCACAGTAAAACCATACAAGTAAGTTGACTTCACAGAGTAATACCAAACGCCGCTTGCATGTGTGCGCGCTAAGGTTGCCAGGCGTCCGGGAAATCCGGGATAGTCCCGGAATAGGGTATCTTGTCCCGTATCCAGTAATTTCGCTCGACTGTCCCGGAATTCACGAGTTTTGGGTACTCAAAGCTTAGTTAAAATGCTTATATTACGTTACAGAGTTTTTTTCATTTAATGTTGATCCAAAGTTTCATAATTAGTTAATAGTTAGCCTTAAGGAGTGGCTCAATTTTGTTTGTAAGTAAAATTTTATGTTATTTCAATTTATTACCTAATTTACGTAACATTTAAATTTGTCTCAAATCTCTAACAATAATTGCCATGTCTTTCCTAAGAAAAAAAAATACATCCAACCAATATTTATATAAATATTAATTTGTCAGTTCAAGCATAGATTTATTAAGATTCTAATTTGATGTCAAAGTACCAACTCCCTTTCTAACCCAAGAAATATCCAGGAATTGATATACCTTAATCTGACAACCCTAGCGCGCCCGTACGCACGTGCCGCAGCATGCAAGTGTGCATACTGCGGCACGAGCGCACTGGCGCATGTCACCACTGTGACAAATATTTAGCGTGTCCAGAGTGCATTGACATATTTAGAAGAGAACATATTTATAAACAAACATCAAAATCGTGCTAATCGTAATAAAACTTAGAGATATGGACAACTTAATAATTTCTTAATAGACAAATCATTTCTTAATAACTCATGTGACAAATAAAACCAATTAGTCACCCCGTGACCACGATCACTGCAAAGTGTTTGAAACGTCGGGACAAAAATAATGATAAATATACGCGATTTAAACCGTTTAAAGTTGTTTAATTACTATGTGTAATAATCGCGAAAACCTAAGACAACATTATTTGGACAACCTGCATATATCTAGACTAGAGCAGGCATTTGACTCACAAGTATGGGATTCCAGTTTATTTTCTTTTTATTCCTGATAGGTTGACCTTTGACCACTATCTAACCATGGTAAGTGATGATGTGGTCGAAGATGTTGTTCAAGCTAACCAAGAAGGCTGCAAATTAAATTTACTTTTCTGGTTTTACCGTCGTATAGGGCACCTTCACACCTTTCTGCTTCGACCTATGCAGTATTATCCATGCCTTATCTAACATTTGTTACTTGCATTGCTGTTCAACCATTAAGCTTGGTCTGCCTAGAAGTACCCCATTCTCTAACTGCCTATAGAGCACATGATTAAAGAATGGTACATAATGAAAGCTTCACTACTACACGCACAGCTTTGTGTGCGTAACTAGTCACTGTGAAGACGTGCGGGGGTCACAGCGGCCACAGCGGCGTCCGCTCGGGTACAAAACCACAGAATAAAAAGGAACAGAAGGATCACTCCAGAAAGGCGTTCCAATAAGCGACTCTAGCTACGAAGCATTAAAGTGCACTTCAGCTCGCAAAGCACGGAGTACCTAATATTTATATTCACTTACAAGCCGTCTCTCTTTCTATCGCATGTGCACGCATAGCTCTGTTCTCTTCTGACGCGGCACGCACCGTACAATAAGCCCGTCCGGACGGGTAAGCTGATGTACCTGTGGCGACGTAACTAAAGTGCTAAGTGAGCCAGGGCTGGCAGATACCGGTTTGAACTAGCTCAGTAAGCTGGAAAGTTCTCGTAGATTTCATTCTATTCCTTTATTTATTCACGTAGTAACATAAAAAAAAATACCCCGAACTCGGCGTGTGTTGATAATGATAACACGCAAGGTTATAGTTTATCAGTTTCGCTATCGGTTTACATGGAAAAAACCTAAATTAAAATTGCCACAACGTTTGTTTTAACTGTAATTTAAATGACATTTATCTGCATAATCGTATGCACGTGAAATATTAAGTTAATAAGTAAAAACTTTATCGATCGTGCGCTCGTAGAGTCAAGGCCTCCTGAGGATGCGTCATGTAGAAGCCAAATGCGTCGAAAACTCTTCCGGTTTGCCTGCGTGACGTTTGTGACGTCACGTCGGCTTATAGCAGGAAAATTAGGCGGAATTGTCACTAGATATATGTTTTAAGTGTTTTATTAAAATATTAATTTGATGTTTTCTTAAAATATTTTAAAAATATTAAACTGGCTAAGATTGAGTTGCGCCTTGGTTCACTAGGGCTCCACACAATGTCCGATCTCTCTTTGTCGGCCGGGATGGTTGGTGACGAGAGGTCGTGGGAGGCTGTGGCAGAGGCGGAGGAGAGGGAGAGAGATCTCTTCCGATCCGTGAAGTGCGGTCACGGAGGCGTGCCAATCGGGCTCGTACTCCGTCTCCACTCAGAGGGCCTGGAGCGGCCCCAAGGTTAGGTCCTCATGAGGTGTGGAGGCTCACATGTTCTGGAGCCTCCCAAACGGCAGAAGTGGGAAGTGAACCCCAGAGTATAAGGCGATGACGTGTACTGAATATATATACTAGAACAGGTTTTTATCAATATGTATTTAGTTTGTAGCAGTAAGTAAATGTATATGTTAATCTAAATCTAAAAAAAAAGGACAGCTGCCGGAATACACCGTTAGGTGCTTGGCGACAGATTTTCTACTTGAGGGTGGTAGCTAGCCAGGCGGGCATTCGCAAAATGCCCTACCGCCATGCTATAACGACTGCCATCCTAAGACAACAACCGGGACCGACGGCTTACCGTGCCCTCTGAAGCACGGAAGCGCTCAGTAGTAATGTCACTAGCGGTTACCCATCCAACTCATGACCGTGGGCGACGTTGCTTAACTTTGCTGATCGGTTGAGAACAGCTAAGTAAACTTCGCTACGAGCGCTTAAAACTCTTTACTTGTCTTCAAAAATACCCCACACACTACCCAATTTATTTCAAAAATACTTCGGACTAAATTGGATGCAATCATATTCAATGAAATGTTTTTAAGAAGTCTCTAAATTTAGTTCAGTTTATGTCGTTATCCAATTTGTTCTAATTGAACGATGTCTGAGCATTGTGTGGGGTACACTGGTTCTTCATGTTGATACAGAAATTGATTAAATATATTTATATATGCATTATATATGTTAAAAGCCAAGCCTAACTGTGATTTGTTTGCTGATGGATGGCAAAGTACAGTCCCACCAACTTATCCGTTCAGGTGGCAGAAAAATGAACTAAAAGTTTCCCTCAAATTTTGACAGTTTGTAGTTGATTTCCTTGACCAGTAGCGCCCTCGAAAACTGCACAGTTAAGTTGGTGGTACTATATCTTGTCTGCATGTTTGGATTTTTCTGAGAGGGATGAATGATCTAAATTTTACTATCGTATGTGGGTATTTTAATTAGTCAAATTGTGTTTATGAATCATGGTATTATTTTTTTTTTATTATTATTATTCTAAACGTTTTTAATTCAAGATTCAAATTTCTTTATGCAGACAAATTACAGTCCATGGGTTAGTAGACACAACAAAAAAATAAAAAATAAAAATAGAACTTATTAACTAGTGTTAGTGTATGGGCGATATAATAAAATAAAAACATAAAACTTTGTTTTAACTGTTATTATATTTTAATAGCTATTAACTATATGCTAATAAAATATAATAAATTATAACTATATGCTATTAAAATATAATAAATTATAACTGTATGCTATTAAAATATAATTTAATTTTTACTGTATAATTATTAGTTAGGTGTGTGTTATCTGACATTATATATTTCAATGTGTATAGGTATTAGAATTGATAATAATTAATGTAATTGGTGTAAACCGGTTTAATTGTTAATAAATAATATTTTGTTAATAAAGAAAATAAAAATAAAATAAATAAATTGTAAATAGATAAATAAATTAAGCTGTATTTTTTTTAATACAAACCGCGGAATGTGCGTTGCGTTAAAAATACATTAAAATATTCTTAAATCTAAATATTCTGTAAACATTTCAACATGTTGTCATTTTAATAACGAAAAAATCACGTTTATTGTAGCTATAGGGCCCTCCGAAACTATTTAATTTATTTTAATGTACCTAATTGTTTATAGAATGAATTATTACTAGCTACCTAAGTACTGTAACAGCCGACTCGTCCACTGCTGAACACAGCCTCCCCTGTTGAGGGGTATTTGCCATAATCCCCACGCTTGGCAGGCGGCTTGGGGATCGCAGTGTAAGATGGCAGTTCTTTAGAAGGCGCTGCTGCCCACCTTCCAGTATTTTTCCCTTAGTAGTCTCTTACTACTCCCACGGGAAGATATGGGGAGGTGCAATTCCAACCCGGCACCCCACGGGGGTACCTAAGTAGCTAGTAATAATTCATATAGGTAGATTGGATAGCAGAGCAAAATGGGATTGCTATTCGTATCGATGATAGGTATTTGATTTTTAACATCACGCACGTACTCACATCAAGCAATAGCAACAAGTGTCTGTAACTTGCAAGATTAGGTTACAGATAATGGTACGGAACCCTTCTTGCGCGAGTCCCACCCGCACTTGGCCGGTTTTTTAACAATGTGTTACAAACTATAGTATACAATTATTACATAATTTGTTCAAATTACGTAGGTATGTATGTTGATGAGCCTAATATCTATCTATTTAGCTTCTGTTGCGCCAGTTTTTTGATTTATTATTTATTTTAACCCAAAATATGAAAATAATGCCTAAACAAAACAATTTTTCGAATTAGTTTAGAAAATACTTAATATTACTTAAATCCCGTAAACCAGATTTTTACCATACGAAACGATTTTTCAAATTATTTTAGAAAATATTTAATCCAGCATATAGATATTAGGCTCAAGGAAATATTTTTTACGGGTACTACTTTTTTTACGGTATGTGTATGATGGAACCTTTAAAAAGTAGGAATAAAAAATCATGTTGTGTAATATGTACCTAAGTCCTTTGTGAAGTATGAGTGAATAATTCTAGGCTAGCCTGATCAACATGTTCGAACACACCATCACTTACCATTAGGTGAGATACTGGTCAAAGGCTAGACTATCAGCTATAAAAAAATGTAGGTAGGTTCAAGAGGTTTTACGCTCCTTGCCCAAATCTGTCAAGAAACAATAGATGTGGGTGAAATAAAATATGTCAATGAAAACAAGTTAGTTCAGGTGTGGGCGTCAGTGTGACGAAAAACGGTACTGGTAACGCGTTCGGTAATTCAAAGTATAGTGGTTCGCCTGTTCTGAATATCCTGTCATCAAGAATGTCAAAGTATTCTTTCGTAAAAAGACCTAGGGGCCAAGTCTGCTAATTACATGTTCATATTCAGCATAGATTCATTCAAGATTCATACAAGACAGAATCGGTAGTCTGCTGATCCCTTACGAATATATGAATCTATGATTAATCTAGGCTGGTTTGACGATATTGCCAACAAAAAATAAAAAGTAAGGTAATTCAGAAAACAATTTCGTTATTTTTCATTATTTAGTTTCGTTTTCACATGAAACCGAGATTGAATCAATATTGACTCAATATGAACGATATGAAGTTAGTAGACTACCAAAACTGTCAAAATTGACTAGGCCGAGTCCATTATAGATTCATATTGATTGGCAGACTTGACGCCCTGACGTCAACAACTAACAAACAAGAGGCTTCGAAAAACCGTTCTTTCGACCATAGCTGTTTTCATTTATACGAGAATCGATAATGGCTGGTGTCGATGAAGCATATCGGATCGGTGAAGAGTGATTCGGAAGACCATATCGATATTCAGTAGGAACGGAAAACAAAATGGCGGATTACGTTCCGTTCTTCCGAATTATAACAATAATTTATTTATTTATTTATTATTAAAACAATACATCTATCCTTACAGGTTATTTCCTAATATATATATTATAATGAATATGAAAAACAATTTTACAATGTCCGATTACGTTACGAGATCCAGCAGGAGGACAAAACAAAATGGCGGATTACGTTTCGTCCATTCGAAGTATAATAATAACGATAAAAAGCTTTAAATATTTTTTTTAAATTGTACATATGCGTTCCGTTCTACGCAATAATGGTAATAAATAATTAGGGTTGTGTACTAGAAAACGGGACCCTATTACTAATTCTCGTCTGTCTGTCCCTCTTTTTTTTATGCTTTATAGGTTACCCTTTGACCACTATCTCACCTGATGGTAAGTGATGATGTGGTCGAAGATGTTGTTCAGGCTAACCTAGAAGTGTGTATCTAAGAAACTGTAATATGAATAGGTAGCCGATTGAAATTTTCACAGAATATGTGTTGGTATATTCTATATGCCCCGTGGGTGTCGTAAGAAGTTTTATGAAATCCAAAACATTGTAGATAATACTTACATATATAATTTATTACAAACTTGTACACTTTCATACTAGTACTATTCGCCTCGAAATCTCTTTCTTACCAGAATGACCATTCGACGAACCGACTGGTTCTCACTCCTGTGTTTTCCCCCCAAAACGCGATACCTAGTGATAAACCTTCTCTGATTGGTCGATCAAGTGAATCGTGATTGGTGGACAACCGACCACGTGAGGCTGACTGTGTTGCTACTTTTTCTTTATTTTAATTTTTTTAATACCGAAATATTGAATAAAATATTGGTTTAAATAAAATAATCTCGAAATCAATTGAAGTTCATGACAGAAGCGACTAAGGGAAAAATACCGGACGGTGAAAAGTAGCGTGTTCTAAAGAACTGGCAACTTCTACTACGACCCCCAATGCAGCTGCTAAGCGTGGGGATTACGGCAAATCTGATGATGGAGACCTTGTTCAACAGTAGACGTTCTGATTATGAGGTAGACACCCGTGCGACACATACGAACGAACCGACAGCAGTCTGACATAGGGCAGCTGGGGCAAGATGGTGAATGCTAACGTGACCCCATCTTGCCCCATCTCGGTGGAAGACTGCTCTACGGGGGGTTTTATTAGATTCAAGTCCCACACGTACCCTTCCAGCACCCCAGTGGTGAAAGGGAAGTCCAAAGGCATTTCCACCATACAAAATGTCTCCATTTCACCTATTAACCAACATGCCCCACTTGCCCCTAATACCTTAGCTTCGCGTGGTAAAAATAGTCATACTGACAATCACTTTCGTCTTTTTATGTATATAGACAGTCTGACCTTCGTATTAGAGTAAGGTTACAGCGAATTTGATATATTTTTTATGATATCCTGTTACCTGCGCAGCGCGTGATCATCAAAGCGAGACTGGTGATAAAAAAACATGCTACTAGGAGAACAGAATTAATAATAATAATAATGTTTGCTGACATAACTAATGACTAATTTAACAATTAAAGTAAGAAACTAACTTTAGAAGGTGTGATGGCTCAGTGGCATTGGCTATGGACTGTCGCGCAGCAGGTCCATGGTTCGAATCCCGTCGCGAGATTGAGCTTCACCGCAAGGTAGGAACGGCATTTCGCGAATGCCCGCCCGAAGTTGAAAATCTGTCGTCAAGCATCTAACGGTGTGTACCGGCAGCAGTCCTTGAAAGCCAGTAAACTTACAGGCACATGGGACTTAACAACTATGTCTAAAAGTGACGGGCGCAGTGCAATTCGTGACTTGTGATGAAATGCATCTGTTATAGGCAGAGGTTAGTCCGCTTAACATCAGGTGGGCCTCAAACTTGTTCATTCATAATAACATACAAAAAAAGAAAACTTACGTACTTGAAACTTGAAAACATAACAGTCCTGTTTTTGGGCAGTCGTGTAAAAAGAGGATTGTCCGGAAATTGGCCCGGCGCCATATTTGCGATGTTGAAGAAGACAGCAGTGGTATTTATAGAACATGATCGTCAGGAGATGATTGTAAACATTGAACGTGGGAATGAACTGTACTAAAGAAAGTAGCTTCGCATGTCCGTGTATACGGATTTTATATTTGTGCGAGAAGGTTCTGTTTTTTTTTTTTTTGCCTGATAGGTTAGCCTTTGAACACCATCTCACCTAATGATAAGTGTGCGGTGTTATTCAGGCTAACCTGGAATTGCTGGCTCTCAAGCGCAGCTCAAACACACCGTTATGTGCTTGGCGACAGATTTTCTACTTGAGGGTAGCTATACCGCAGGTGGGCATTCGCAAAATGCTCTTCCACCATGTGGTGAAGCTCAAGCCTGCGGCGGAGTCGAACCATGGACCTGCAGCGCGGCAGTTCGTAGCCAATGCCACTGAGCCATCAATACTTCAAAAACTGAAACACTGCTTCAGACAGAAGCATGGCGTATCCGTCTATACGGATATTATATTTGTGCGAGAAGGTTCTGGTAAGATTTTATTTTTTTGCCTAATAGGTTTGCCTTTGACCACCATCTCACCTGATGGTAAGTGTGTGAAAGATGTTGTTCAGGCTAACCTATAATTACTAGCAGCTGGAGAGCACATCTGCCGGAACACACCGTTATGTGCTTGGCGACAGATTTTCTACTTGAGGGTAGATAGCCAGGCGGGCATTCGTAAAACGCCCTACCATGTTATAACGACTGCCATCCTAAGACGACAACCTGGACCGACAACTTAATGTGCCCTCCGAAGCCCGTGCACGCTCAGTAGTAATGCCATTAGCAGTCACCCATCCAACTCATGACCGCGGGCGACGTTGCTTAACTTTGCTGATCGGTTAAGAACGGCTAAGCAAACTTCGCTACCAGCGCTTCGAAGGTTTCTTCAGGAAATGCTTTTGGGGATCCCATACACGAAGGGTGAAACGGAACCCTATGAATAAGACTCCATTGTCTGTCTGTCTGTATGTCTCTAGATCTTAGAGGATTGATGTAAACCCATTCGTGAAATTTAAGTATATAAATAAAAACTTTATAAAATGAGGTCTTCAAGAAAAGGAGGGATTTCAATTCGCGTGTTTTTATCTTTTTTTTTTATTGCTGATAGGTAAGCCTTTGACCACAATCTCACCTGATGGTAAGTGATGATGTGGTCGAAGGTATTAAACAGGCTTAACCTAGAATGACTGGATCCCATAATATCTGTGTTAGATTACAAAATTACAAATATACGATAGGAAAAATTTAAGTCATGTGCGGGATTCGAACCCGCGTGCATCCACCCCTTGAGCCGGGGTATGCTCTAACCAATTGTGCTAACATGACATGACGTCATAACTCGAATCTTTCCTATCGTTCTTTAACCATCGTATTGGGATGGAGCGACATCTATAGTACCACTTGCGTTGTACTACAAACAAGACCAATTTTGTAATTGGTTTTATACTTATAAATGATGACGCAACCATATAATTTTAATATTGTTAGGTTTGCAATAACGCCTGCTCTGCGGTATACATTACAAACATTCATCCCAATACGATGGTTAAAGTTATCATCCATTGTCATGTTTGCTCAATTGGTTAGAGCATACCCAGGCTAATTGGTGGATGGACGCGGCTTCGAATCCCGCACTTGACTTAAATTTTTCCTATCGTATATTTGTGATTTTGTAATGTAATCCGCATAGCAGGCGTTATTGCAAACCTAAGAATGTAAAAAATTCTGTGTTTGTGTTACCTCATAACATAGGCTGTACCGATTTTGATGTTATTTTTATATTCAAAAGCTGGTGCTTTAGTAGTCCCATTTAATTTTGAGTGAGATCTGTCGAGTAGTATTTTAGTTATCACTAATAAAATTAATAATGCGTATTTAATTGACTTCGACTACATTGATGATGTTCTCATTTTCATTTTTCGATGTAAAATTAACAAAAAATAACTGTATACGATGGTTTGGTTTGTATACTTACGAGTAAAACTTTTAATCATTAATATAACTATTACTGCTAAACTAATATTTTTTTTTTTATGCCTGATAGTTTAGCCTTTTGACCACTATCTCACCTGATGGTAAGTGATGATGTGGTCGAAGATGTTGCTCAGGCTAACCTAGAAGTACTGGCTCTCAAGGACAGCTGCCGGAACACACCGTTAGGTGCTTGGCGACAGATTTTCTACTTGAGGGTGGTAGCTAGCCAGGTTCGCAAAATGCCCTCCATGCTATAACGACTGCCATCCTTAGACGACAACCGGGACCGACGGCTTAACGTGCCCTCCGAAGCACGTGCACGCTAGTAGTAATGTCACTAGCGGCCACCCATCCAACTCATGACCGCGCGCGACGTTGCTTAACTTTGCTGATCGGTTGAGAACAGCTAGGTAAACTTCGCTACGAGCGCTTCAAGAATACCATAAATGAATATTTCCAGATTTTTTAAGCCAGGTGTTTTGCTTTTGGAGGGGGGGGGGGGGACCCCCCACTGGAACATAAATTTGCACTTCAAAGTATAATATTTCGTAAATGGAGCATTAAATCGAAAAATAGTATTAGCAACCCCTAAGTCATTTTAAAAGACCTATTCAACGATACCTCGCACTGTGAGGTAGACAACAAAAAATAATTCATCCCCCACATCACATGTATGGGAGCTACCCTAAATAAAATATTTTTCATAGTTTTATTTTACCACTTTGTCGGCGTGATAAGTATACTACGCTTACAAAATTTCAGCTTTCTAGTACAAACTGTCTCTTACCAAAACCTCGGACAGACGGACATGACGAAACTATAAGGGTTCCTTGTCAGGACTACGGAACTCTAAAAAACAAGACTTCGAGTCAAAGCACGGCCAGAAAACGGAAGTAAAAACATTTGCATTGCGAAATAAATTATACCGACCACACCTGAAGTGGGATAAAGGGAGGAGTTGCACTATAATTGATTACACACAACGCAATAGTTTCAAGTATTTATGGCTTTTAAATTTATCTTATCTATATTACTCAGAAAGGTCAATCTGTTAAGAGCTGCATACTTTTTTTCTTATCTTTATCCTTTGGGGGTCTTTTTTTAATCCTTCCGCTTTGATAAGATTTTTTTTACGTATCTCAACCTTATGCTTGGTTATGTATTAACCTTAGGTATCTAAAATTCTTTAGTGTTAATATGATTCTGTAATAGCAAAACACAAAAAAAATAAAAAAAATCCACACTCAAATGTGTGAAAAAACTTGTTGATGTCGGTGTCATGATGGTTCAAAAGTACCTATTATCACAATATTGTGCGCTTGGTACCGACTTCGACAAGTTATATCACACATTTGAGTGTTGAAGTCGGTTCCATTTTTTGGTAAAAAAAAAAAATATATAGCCCTTTATAGTGACCCTTGCTATTTATAGGATCGATTGTCATTCACTGTCAATGACTGTATCATCAAGATAGGAAAATACTTTTCAGTGTAACTCAAAAACGGCTTGACCGATTTTAATGAATGAATTTTTATGGGACCACACAGCAAGCATTTCAAATAAAAAAGAATTATCAAAATCGGTTCACCCAGTCAAAAGTTCTGAGGTAACATAAAAGAAAAATACAGTTGAATTGAGTACCTACCTCCTTCTTTATTTGAAGACAGTAAAAAAGCTAAACTGACCTCCAACACTGAAAAGTCTGAAATAGCTTGGAAGTCAGTACCATTTGAAGCAGTGATGGCTCAGTCGCATTGGCTATTGACTACCGCGCAGCAGGTCCATATTTCGAATCCCGCCGCGTGCTTGAGCTTCAACGCATGGTGGAAGGGCATTTTGCGAATGCCCTGGCAAGCGACCACCCTCAAGTAGGAAATCTGTCGCCAATCTGTGGTAGCTAGCCACGGACATTCGCATAATGCCCTACCAGCATGCAAAATATACCGTAACATTAAAAAAAACCTAAGTAAAGATTTGCAAGAGATAACACAGAAAGCTTATACTATGTTACTTGCCGTAGATAAGCAGTCAATAGGCGTAATACATAAAGGAAGTACAATGTAATAAAATTTTGAAGCGCTCGTAGCGAAGTTTACTTAGCTGTTCTCAACCGATCAGCAAAGTTAAGCAACGCCCGCCGTGGTCTGGAGTTGGATGGGTGACCGCTAGTGACATTACTACTGAGCGTGCACGTGCTTCGGAGGGCACGTTAAGCCGTCGGTCCCGGTTGTCTTAGGATGGCAGTCGTTATAGCAAGGTGGGGCATTTTGCGAAAGCCCACCTGGCTAGTGATCACCCTTAAGTAGAAAGTCTGTGGCTAAGAACCTAACGGTGTGTTCCGGCAGCTGTCCTAGATTGCCAGTAATTCTAGGTTAGCCTGAACAACATCTTCGACCACATCATCACTCATCAGGGGAGATTGTGTCAAAGGCATACTTATCAGCATATAATAAAAAATATAATAAATAGATTCAGGCGTTACTTTGCGGAAATCCATATTAAATAATAACAAATATTTTTAAAATATTTTATGAAAACATCAAATTAATATTTTAATAAAACACTTAAAAAATATATCTAGTGACAATTCCGCCTAATTTTCCTGTTAAGCCGACGTGACGTCACAAACGCCACGCATTTCTCGATCGTGCGCTCGTAGAGTCAAGACCTCCTGAGGATGCTTCGTGTAGAAGCAAAACGAAAATTCTTCCGGTTTGGCTGCGTGGCGTTTGTGACGTCGCGTCGCCTTAACAGGAAAATTAGGCGGAATTGTCACTAGATATATTTTTGTATTTTTTAAGTGTTTTATAAAAATATTAATTTGATGTTTTCATAAAATATTTTAAAAATATTTGTTATTATTAATAAAAATATAAAAAATAAACTGTTAGCCTTGTAAAGATTTGCAAGAGATAACACTGAAAGCCTATACTATTACTTGCCGTAGATAAGCAGTCAATAGGCGTAAGAGATAAGAGTATATATAGATATATATATATATATCGACTCACAATACAAGAACAATACACCCACTTTGATAAGATAGTACAAGCTATTTGTGTTATCTATAAAGCCGATTACGAATTAAAAGGTTAGATTTTTTCGAATACAAATGACTAATGAAGACATGGAAGAAACAAGTAATATTGTCTTAGGTTTTCGCGATTATTACATATAGTAATTAAACAACTTAAACGGTTTAAATCGCGTATATTTATCATTATTTTTGTCCCGACGTTTCAAACACTTTGCAGTGATCGTGGTCACGGGGTGACTAATTAATTGGTATTATTTGTCATATGAGTTATTTAGAAAATTATTTGGTCTACCGTCTGAAATTTTTTATATTAATCATAACGTTCCCTATTCACGCAGTATTCGCTCACAGTGTCCAGAGGTCTTGCAGATTTGTGTCGGCCTTGAGATTTAATTAATTTGATGACAGGATCCCAAGCAGGTGGTACTTGCCAACCATCATCTCTATTGAAATTTGGGTATTTTTTGATTTCAATAGCCTCAAAGGGGGGCCTCAAAGCTTGCTCCGTCACAATAACATCTTCGGCGTTTCGGTTCTCCGCTTGGAGCTCCCATGGGGGTTCACCGGCCAGCACGCAGGACACTGTCCGGTATCCGCGGGATCAGGCCTGATCGCCCAGAAACCTAACGACCGCCGGGCCGGGTCGAGTTATGAGGGCGGACTCTCTTATGAGTCACTGAAGATACCCATCCATTTTAATGGATGAAGACGAGCCTTGAAAACCTAATGCCTTAGACAGAAATGTTTAAGGAGACTCCAGTATTCGCGTATCGTTCACGTCTCGACAACCCGCTGCGGACATCGTTGCAGCAGGGTCTTGTTGCGGTCGTCTATGTCTATATAACTTTTTCTAGTACTGTCTGAAACTTTTATGTTCTCTGTCTCGTAGTAAAAGAGGCTACTCCGACTCACTCAACCGTAAGGGTGACAAATCAACATCGAGCTATGCTGCGCTGTGCTATGTTTGGTCAACTCGCTCGTCTAATATTTTAATGAGGATACAAACAAACCATGCTGTGCTGCGCTGTGTGAGGCTACGCTCTGTTTAAAAACGCAGCAGTCTCGAGCGAGGCGCGCTACCCGCCGTGCTGAGCCGCGCTGTGCCGAACTGTGCTAGGTTTTTCAAACATGGAGCACGCTGCCTGCCTCCCCATCGCCCTCAGACGTCTCTCTCACTCTCGTACACCCATCTCTCGCTCTCAGCTCGATGTTGATTAGCTAAGGAAAGCGCAGCACAGCTTGATGTTGATTGTTAACAAAACGTAGCTGAAGAAACAGCACAGCACAGCGCAGTACAGCTCGATGTTGATTTGTCACCCTAAGAGGTCGTTAGCAATTTACCAATAACCCAGTATATCATACAAGATCATCTGAATAAAAGCTGTAAAGAGTTCACGCTCCGACTGATCTCGCAGACTTCCTGCCGATGCTTGCCCCCATTCCGGGCACGTAATAAATCCTTCTTTCGTTTTATTATAACAAGTAGTATTTGGGTTTTTTGGCAATCATTTCATCACTTCATATTCCAAATTTGAATAATCTCAATATCGTGTGAAGTACGTGGCTGCCCATGCGCACGTCGATTTCATTTGAACCATTGCCAAGATTTCAATGACTTGCTCATTAACTTTTCGAAAGTTATACCTGGGAAGCGATTTTAGTCATTAGAACGAAGTAATGGAGCGTCAAAAGTGTTTTGAAATTGGTTAACGGATTTAGAAAACTTACGTGTAATGTTAGTTTTAGGTAATGAATAGATTCAGGCGTTACTTTGGGGAAATCCATTTTTAATAATATCAAATATTTTAATAGTATTTTAAGAAAACATATTTGAGTCTCAATCGAGCGCTCGTAGAGTCAAGACCTCCTGAGGATGCTACGTTTAGAAGCGAAACGCGTCGAATACTCTTCCGGTTTGGCTGAGTGGCGTTTGTGACGTCACGTCGTCTTAACAGGAAATTAGGCGGAATTGTCACTGGATATGTATAATTTTTATAAAGATTTTTTAAGTGTTTTATTAAATAATAAAATTGATGTTTTCTTAAAATACTTATAATATATTTGTTATTATGTGATTTTAGGGTTACCATGTGGCAGGCTTTTACCTGATTTGCCGGGCATTTTAGCACTTGTTCGGGAGTTCGGCCGGCATTATTCTAAGTCTGGCATTTCTACCCTCCCCCACACAATTACTGCACATAATGCAAACATGAAAAGGACTTCAAAAAAAAGGAGGAGGTTCTCTAGTGGACTGTATTTTTTGTGTGTTTACCTAATAACTCTTTACATGTTACCTTTTTTCATTAAGTGAGATCTATCGAGTGAAAATCCGACTAAACTAAAAACTATTAAATTTAGTACCAGGCGGGACCCAATTGCAAATTACATAAGACAAAAGCATTTTTTTTCGTCCGTCCGTTTGCTACTAAACTAAATGTGAAATTGTCTACCCTTTTACGGTATTTTTGATGCAGTTTGTGGGAAACAAACATACCTAAAGACCACACTATAAAAACATACAAATATTATGACCTAACAAATAAATTAACCAAAAACGGTTATGTAGTTAATTTATATGCTGTAGAAGTCGAAGCAAGGGCCACCAGCGAAATCCCTATACAACCTACTAAAAGACGTAGGCCTGTCAAGAACAACCGTAACTTCCATCCTATAGAACGTGTATCCAAAGCGGCATTAGTAGGATCTTACCAAATGTTGGGCAGGGGAGGAGGCTCGAGCAGTGAAAGGGAGCATTGAAGCATCATAAAGGGGCCCCTTAACCTTACTCACTGGGTTGCAAGACCCAGGCACCTTGACTTGGGCCTCTTCCTCTGCAACGCGATGGACCCGGCACCCGCACGGTGAATCCATAGAATGCTAAGTAATTCGTCTCTCTTTTATTATTATTTATTTTATCAGTCGTGTGTGGATTTGAGAACAGAATAGGAAGTACAATAATTTAGAGAATTCTTATAGGTCTTGTTTGTTTAAACAAGTATAAATTATTTAAATCCCGACTGCATTTTATTTATTTTCTATGAGCGTTTTTTCGTGCGATGAAATAAAAACTACAAGTTATATATAGGTATGTATAGAGTCGTTTTTTAAAGCCCTTCATTTTGATACAGCAATCGATGGGTAAAAAAAAAACTTAGAGTTTGGCGTTTCAAATCCACCAGTTTGTATATTTTTTTATTAGTTTTTTATGTACTTAGTGTCACTTGCACTATCAAGACGAATCTAATGATTTATTAATCATTAAAATCGGCTTAGCAGTTTAGAAGTTTTGGTGGAATAAAGAAGCTCACAAACATACATACATGAACACTGCAAACATAACACTACCTTTTTGGTCAGGCGTGTACTTAAGAAATTAGTAAATAGTGACTGATGTATCCATATTCTATATAATAATAATAATTTATTTCCAAAGACACTTATTTACAATAATTAATTTATATCAATAGGCTTCCCACTAGGATTTCCTGTTTTGGGAAGTCTATTTACTTCCTAATATACAAATTTATATGATTGATATTGCATCTATACAAGACAAAAATTAAAATAAGATCATCATAAATCATTCAAAACTATTAATTACATTCAATTTACATTTACATTTACAATTTTATAATAATTATTAAATATTTTAGTAATTTTTAAATTTCACATTAATAATAATAATATATAAAATTAAATGGAGTTATTTTATATTAAAGTTAATATTGTTGCATTATAATATGTGTGTGATGTGTTGTGAAAGCGTGAGTATGTGTGTGATGTCCGAGGCATGTTTGTTGGCGTTTGTGTTTTTAGCATTTATATAATAGTAATAATTATATTATATATATAATGATCTTGCCTTCCCGTTTTGATTTATTATATGAAACACGAGCAGGTCAGTGCTCTGCTATCAATACGTGCGTGCGCGCATGACGTTATCTATTAGTCTGCCGCTTATTGCCCTTATCTTACACCGCTGTATGGACTAAAAATATAGCACTTCGTCATTTTGTTGACTAACCTCCAGTTTCTGAAAAGTTTATATAAACCTTGATTACTAGAGACATATCTTTCAGAAATTGAAGCGTAGCATAGTTTGCTCAGCTGTTCTTAACCGATCAGCTAAGTTAAGAAACGTCCGCCGCGGTCTTGAGTTGGATGGGTGACCGCTAGTGACATTACCACTGCGTGGACGTGCTTCGGAGGGCACGTTAAGGTTCCGATTGTTGTCTTAGGATGTCAGTCGTTATAGCATGGTGGTAGGGTATTTCGCGATTGCCCGCCTGGCTAGCTACCGCCCTCAAGTAGAAAATCTGTCGTCAAGCACCTAACGGTGTGTTCCGGCAACAGTCCTTGAGAGCCAGTGAATTTACAGACACATGAGACTTAATAATAGTGATGAAATGCATCTGTTATAGGCAGAGGTTAGTCCGTTTAACATCAGGTGGACCACGAACTTGTTCCGTCACTATAACATAAAAAAAAATCTGCCGTCAATCAGGCACACCCAGTCGTAAATAGCTTTGTCAATGTTTAGAAAACAAACAAAAAATATACGTCACCCAATGTTTGTCTAAATCTGAAGGTCACCCAACCCTAGACCGCCCTTACCAAAGTCAGACACACCTAGACGTCTGGGACGCCCTTAGCCTTTTTCGGGTCATAGAACCCGTCTGGTAAATTTCTATAAAACCTACTCGTGATTTCTGGACGCCTGGTAGTTATAGCGGGGTCGTGTTGTTTTTGTTTGGGTGAAAGGTTATTTTAGTCGTTGTTTTCTAGTTGAGTATGCTTGACTTGATGCTACTCGTGATTTATGGATGCCTGGTAGTTTCGGTGAGGTCGTATTGTTTTGGTGAAAGGTTATTTTAGTTGTTGCTCGTGATTTCTGGACGCCTGGTAGTTTCGCTGAAGTTATTTGGTTTTTGTTTGGGTGAAAGATTATTATTTTTGTCGTTGTTTTCCCCCGACAGGGCGGCTTCTTAAAGACACGTTATCAACAGTAGGCCAAAATTGAGTTGTTAACATCTCGCGATAGCGTGACCCATTGACCGTTACCGCATTTCCCAAAAAGTGATTGAATTGTGAAAGAATCGACATCTGTCGGCGTGCTCGTGGTGGACATTTTCCAGATATCATTTTTCATTCATACTTTTCTCTTGGTAATACAATAAATAACCGGCCAAGTGCGAGCGGGACTCTCGCACGAAGGGTTCCGTATTTTTAGCAAATAAACGGCGAAAGCCTCTTTTATTGTATGGGAGCCCCCTTCATTATTTATTTTATTTTAATTTATTATAATTAAAGAGAACATAAAACTACATATTTTGTGAATAGTTAAAGCGTCTACCTATAGCCAAGAGATTAACCACCGTTAATAGTATCGAGCAAGAAACGGTAAAAAAATCAAGTTTGTTCTATGGGAGCCCCCCTTAAATATTTATTTTATTTTATTTTTAGTATTTGTTGTTATAGCGGCAATAGAAATACATCATCTGTGAACATTTCAACTGTTTAGCTATCACCGTTCTTGAGATACAGCCTGGTGACAGACGGACGGACGGACAGACAGCGAAGTCTCAATAATAGGGTCCCGTTTTACCCTTTGGGTACGGAACCCTAAAAAATAAATCAGTTTCATCTAAATTCTTTATTTTATTTCGTTTTAGAAAACAAACCCCGTAAGAATTTAATATTTTGTTAAATTATTTGTCAAAGTGAGATTTGTTAAGGCGCCATAATGGCAGTAAAATAGGTTGTATTCAAGGTACACAAGTACATGTGCGAAAAATAAAAAACAAACGTCCAGGCCAGTCTAGATAATACGTCATATATGTACTTCACTTAAGTAAATATGTGTTTTCAATATTCAAAGACTTATTGCGCGTTAGAAAAATAGTTTTATACTCTCACACCTCGTCAGATATTAGGATTGCTGATTAGATGATAAGTTGAATAACAAATACTTATTCTTTTCTTTTAACTTTCGTGAACTAAGCTCATGTTTCTAAATCCTAAACGGGAAAAGACGCACGAATAAACTCGTCTCTTTGTCTCCGCATGCATATTATCATACTGTTAATGTAGTGTGTCGAGGTGACAGTGATAAAGACATAAACGAAAACCGAACGGAGGTAGATTTAAATCGCTCCCGCCGCTCCTCAAGACGATGACAAAGCGACAGTCTTCCTGGGAATCAAAATGGATTCCACTTTACAATGGGATCCACATATACATGATCTCTCCGGAAGACTTAGTTCTGCTGCATATGCAGTTCTTAGGATAAGACAGTTAACAGACGTAGCTACTGCTCGCCTAGTTTATTTCGCGTACTTCCACAGTATTATGTCGTATGGCGTATTGCTGTCTTTCTTTATCATACAAAAGCGTGCAATTCGAGCCATATATAAAATGGGTCCTAGGGAATCTGTGAGGGATCTTTTTAAAGAAATTGATATTTTAACTTTACCAAGTCTGTATATATTTGAAAATATTATGTATGTTCGTAAAAATTTGAGTAAATTTAAATTAAACAGTGACAATCACGATTACAATAATAGGAATAAAAATAAAATAGTGGTGCCAGGTTTTAGATTAGCAAAGACAAATAAAAGGTCCTTCTTAGGTAATTGTGTGCGGTTTTATAATAAAGTTCCTAAACATATTACAACGCTCACAGAAGGGAAATTCAAGTTGCATGTAATAAACATATTGATTAAAAAATCCTACTACACAGTTTCTGATTACATAAACGACAAAAATGCCTGGACAATTCCGCCTCCGCCAAGCTATTGCCTGTCACCTACATAATTTAAACAAATATTGTAATAACTCTATTATATAGTATGTATGTAACACATTGTTAAAAGATGTTTAAAAGAATGGCCCCGAGTTTCTTGCCCGTTCTTCTCGCAGTGGCTCTATACAATTTATTTGCTGAACGTGGCAGTACAATGTAGAATATTTCAATACTAAAATTTGTAATTGACCTTCATAAGAGCGTCGTAGACGCCTAAATTGAATAAATGATTTTGACTTTGACTTTGATGACACCCGCTTCTTCAGTCTACTCGTGACCACGGTCAATGCAACTTGATCGAAACGTCGAGGTTAGTCAAAATATCATTATTTTGATGTTTATTCGTGCGTGAGAAGACCCGTTTAGGATTTAGAAAAAAAATACTTATTAATTTTCACCATAGAGAAATACATTACTATTCGCTTATTATTTCACTGAGAGATGGTAGGTGGACTGACGACATCGTAAAAGTCGCGATGGTCGCCAATGGTTACAAGCGGCTAATAGCCGTTCTTTGTGGAGTTCTATGAGGTAGTCCTTTCACCAGCAGATTGGTAAATGGTGATGTGGTCGAAGATGTTGTTGAGGCTAACTTGGAATTACTGGCTCTCAAGTACAGCAACCAGAACACACCGTTAGGTGCTTGGCGACAGATTTTCTACTTGAGGGTGGTAGCTAGCCAGGCGGGCATTCGCAAAATGCCCTACCAGTGGACCTAATAATGGAACTTCAGGCTGATGATGATGATTACACTAAGGTTAAAATTACCTAGAACATTATTAGATATATAAAAAAACGGGAGACACGGCACCCGTATCTTGAACATGGCAATGTCAAATCAGGCGACGTCTCCCGATTGAGTCTCAGCAGTGTGCGTAAGTCTGTCTTCTTGTCTCAGGGTGACGGGCGCAGTGTAATTAGTTACTTCTGATGAAATGCGTCTGTTATAGGCAGAGGTTAGTTCGCTTAACATTAGGTGGGCCTAGTGCTTGTACAATAAAATAGTATATTATTATAGTTCACTAGCGGCCTGCCCCTGCATTTAACAAAAATTATAAATTGAAACATTAAAAGTAGTTATTGTGACATAACTGTAATAGTTAGACATATGGTATTGTGGACTTTTGTAGATATTGATGTCCTCTATAAAATTGTAGTACATCACTTTGCTCCATTGTCAACAATTTCCGCAGCGTACGCGATATAACGATTTCTTTGGTATATTTTTCACACGTTGGGTTACATTATCGAAGTTTTCATACGGATCCCTAAGTTTTTGAAAATATTCTATAGTCTATGTTCATCAGGGATAGTGTAGAATTCTAATGGTGAAAGAATTTTTCAAATCGGTTCAGTAGTTTTTTAGTTTATTCGTTACATACAAAAATACAAATCTTTCCAATAATAACAAATATTTTAAAAGTATTTTAAGAAAACATTTAACTAACTATTCAATAAAACACTTAAAAAAATATTTATAAAAAATTGTATATATCTAGTGACAATTCCGCCTAATTTCCTGTTAATCCGACGTGACGTCACAAACGCCACGCAGCCAAACCGGAAGAGTATTCGACGCGTTTCGCTTCGAAACGAAGCATCCTCAGGAGGTCTTGACTCTACGAGCGCACGATCGACGTGTCTCGAACGCCTGAATCTATTCATTAACAAATCTTTCCTCTTTATAATATCAGTGTCATAGTAGAAAGAGAGGAAGTAGGCCATCTCCGGCCCAATCCGCGATATAATTACCTACCACACTTGTCTGTCTCAGGGTTGTCACTTTTAGCAAAATTTTAATTCAGTGCCTAGAAATTGGCAACGGCCGGGAAGATGTGTTTTTTACTTATGTTGTGTGGGTTCAGGGTAAGTGAGGTCGGTTTTACCTAAACCATGATGAAGCCTTTCACGATGATAGAAAGAGCGACAGAAGATACCTATGTGGTTGCGGGGCCAGACACGGGCGACGCGGGGCGGTGATGTGTACGAGTACCTACGGTAGTTTACGTGAGTTTACTGATAGTACTGTCAACCAATTCACTAGTTTAAAGCCCGGCCCTTGCCAAAGATGACACGTCTATGTATAGCTAATTTAGTGATTCAATAAAGTTCAACAATAGTTTTCCTAACAAATACAGAAATGTATTCAAGATTCAGAACAGTACCTACTATTTATAAAAAAAAGCGCCGTTTCGGACACGCCCATATGTAAGGTTTCGTAGTTCATGTGTAGTTATTGCGTTAGTTTTTTATTGTTTGTAAGTTTTGTTTGTTTTCGCATACATTTTATATGAAAAAAAAACAAAATAACTTTGCTTCTGTAATTTGATGCTAAATACCTTTATATTTCGAAAACTATAACTTACATTTTTAAAAGTTGTACTATGGGAGTTATTCGTGGAACTAAAAATATGTCAAAAATGGGGCTTTGATAGCAATATCTTGAGACAGACACATTCAATTAACTTTGTTTCAATCTTACTACTTACTACTACCTACCTACAATACTGAGAAATCGGCATGACTAAATGTAAACAAAGCAATAGCGGCATATCAATTGACAGATCAAATATACCTAGGTAATACATTGTAGTGGGAAAGTAGGCCTGCCTACTTCGTCTGCCTGATAGAAAACTACCAAATAAAATCTATAGGTATCTCACACATCATCAATTAAAAATTATAGGTATGCTAGAATAACTTGCTTACCTTTCCTGTTCAGTAGGTAATCTGAACAGAGACATCTCTGAAATAGATGAACTGTTTAAACAGCCAAACACAGCAATAAGTTCTCCTGCGATTACTACACATTTTTAATTTATTTAGAGGTGCCGAAAAGCCGTGACGCTCAAACTTTGTGCGATGTTAGCCCCGACTGGCGCACGGTCGAAACCGGTCGAGATTTTGTTAGAGTGTGCGTGCGGGACGCATAGATATTATGGCGCACACATACAAGCCGCGCGCGGTGCGTTTGTATGAAGATAACTTACTTCCCACTCTTTCTACTATGTCAGTGTAGAGTATAGATATAGGTATATCAACAAAATAGAAATTCACGTATCTTGAGTCATTTTACCTTGAATATTGATAGATAACGAATCAGGTTGAGGGTAAACTAGATGACAAGTAAACAAACATGTTTTCGAAGTTCAAAGACGTAGTGCGCATCGGAAAGTCGTGATGTAAACAAGTAGTACTGTAGCTATTTATGCTTCGATACCGTCTAGATTTGTTATTTTATGTATTGAGTTTTTCCCCGTATTAACATAGAATAAGAAGGAACAGAAGGACAACTCCGCAAAGCCACTCCAATCAATAAGCGACTCTAGCAACGAAGCAATAAAGTGCACTTCAGTTTGCAAAGCACGGAGTACCTAATTTATATTGACCTACAAGGCGTCTCCCTTTCTACAAACATGTTTTCGAAGTTCAAAGACGTAGTGCGCATCAGAAAGTCGTGATGTAAACAAGTAGTATTGTAGCTATTTATGCTTCGATAGTTTCGATAGCGTCTAGATTTGTTATTTTATGTATTGAGTTTTTCCCCGTATTTTTTTTTTATATTATGACGGAACAAGCTCGAGGCCCACCTGATGTTAAGTGGAATAACCTCTGCCTATAACAGATGCATTTCAAAATGCACTGCGCCCGTCACCTTGAGACATAGTTAAGTCTCATGTGTATTTCACTGGCTCTCAAGGACTGCTGCCGGAACACACCGTTAGGTACTTGGCGATAGATTTTCTACTTGAGGGTGGTCGCTAGCCAGGCGGGCATTCGCAAAATGCTCTTCCACCATGCGGTGAAGCTCAAGCCCGTGGCGGGATTCGAACCATGGGCCTGCTGCGCGGCAGTCCATAGCCAATGCCACTTAGCCATCACTGCTTCTTGTTATTTTATGTATTGAGTTTTTCCCCGTATTTTTTTTAAATATTATTTTACGGAACAAGCTCGAGGCCCACCTGGGGTATCCGTAGTCTGCCCGCTATTTAGGTTCGATCGTAAGTCAGTGGCTGGCTATCAATCGATTTTGACATATTTGGCTTGCTGTAAGCAATTTTGTTGCGATTGCGTTGCTAGTACAGTGGCATGAAATATTTTGGAATATTTCAGATAGACAAATAGCTAAATGATTTAAATATACTTATTTAACGTATTGTTTGCTAGAAAACCACTGTATTGATGTTTTGACTGATGCTTGATTGATAGAAGTTATCTTTATTATATCAGTGGCTACATTTGCAAGCCATACGATAGCGACAACAGTACAAAAGTAGTTCGATCGCAGAAGCATCGCAGTAGTGTGGCATTTGGTCAATAGCTAAGAGAATTGGGGCCCTTATGTTAAGTGGACTAACCTCTGCGTATAACAGATTTTCGTCACAAGACACGAATTGCACTGCGCCCGTCACGTTGAGACAAAGTTATTAAGTCTCATGTGCCTGTAATTTCACTGGTTCTCAAGGAACACACCGTTAGGTGCTTGGCGACAGATTTTCTACTTGAGGGTAGATGAACATAGAATAAAAAGGACCAGAAGGATCACTCCGCAAAGCCACTCCAATAAATAAGCGACTCTAGTTACGAAGCAATAAAGTGCACTTTAGCTCGCAAAGCACGAAGTACCTAATATTTATATTCACGTACAAGGCGTCTCTCTTTCTATCGCATGTGCACGCATAGCTCTGTTCTCTTCTGACGCGGCACGCACCGTACATAAGCCCGTCCGGACGGATACGCCGATGTACTACACGTCGTCCTTTTTATTCTGTGCTACAGCACAGAATGCGGAGAATTGCGGAGTGAGACAGGCCTGGATTTGTCGGAAACTAAATTTGTTCTTTTACGGGCCGTTGCCAGTTGTTTTATTTTCCTCGTAGGTGTAGCACTATGTATCACTCGGGAGAAAGTTATATTTCTGTTCTTGAGTTATACAAATAAATCGTTTTCTCCCCTCGGTGTACAATGATAAACTCCTTATTTAAGATGACGCATCTCCATAATTTATAAATGTACAGGAATCTTGGTGTACTTTCAATGATAATTAGTATTCTGAGGCAATTGGCCAATATTTGGAGATGAGCCACGCGTTGCAGCGCATCCGACAAATGTGGCTCATTAGGTCATTATGCTAGACCTTGACATACCCACGCGTAAACAGACATAGTATACAAAGTGTAACAATAAGATATCTGAATTAGGCCCTGTTTCAGAATGTTCGAGTAAGTTCCGGTTATACTACCCAGAACATTATATTATGTTCTGGGTAGTATAACCGGAACTTACTCAGACACCCACAGGTACAAATGGGGGTGGCATTCGAACCAGACACCCTGCGGGCATCTAGACGTTTAGGGATAAAATAAATAATCAATCGAAAACTGGCAAACCAGAAGCATAGATATTGGACTCGGCAATATGCATACAAAATTTCATCGATTTTGTACACTTAGAACTGTTTCAGAATGTTCGAGTAAGTTCCGGTTATACTAGCCAGAACATAAAATAACTGAATGATAAAAATGACAGTTAAAATGCAGCGCGTTTCAAGCTTTAACCGATGGATAGGCTAAATCGATGACTGTGAAACGCAAAGATAGTGTTTTATTTATTAAATATGTTCTGGGTAGTATAACCGGAACTTACTCAAACATTCTGAAACAGGTTCTAATTGATTCAGGCGTTACTTTGCGGAAATCCATATCTTGTATGGTGGTAGAGCATTTTGCGAATGCCCTCCTGGCTAGCGACCACCCTCAAGTAGAAAATCTGTTGCCAAGCACCTAACGATGTGTTCCGGCAGCATTTATTGAGAGCCAGTGATATTACAGGTACATGAGACTTAAACAACATATCTCAAGGTGACGGGCGCAGTACAAATCGTGACAAGTGACGAAATGCATCTGTTATAGGCAGAGGTTAGTACGCTTAACATCAGGTGGGCTAGATCCGTCACAATAACATTAAAAAAATCGCTGGCTTTCTCAAAAAACATTTTCAAAATATCTGCGATGTACAGAATTGGACCTGTTACAGTTTTATAAGTAGTATAAGTATAGACAATTACCATTATAGGTCAAATGACCAATATTTGGATGTGAGCCATGAGTAGCGGCGGGCAAATGTGGCTCACTAGGTCATTATGCCAGACCTTGACATCTACGAGTAAACATAGACACTTTGGTACACAAATTTGAACAATACAGATGGCTAAGTGCGTGGCGGACTCGAATTCTGAGATATAGTACCACCAACTTAACTGTGCAGTTTTCGAGGGCGCTACTGGTCAAGGAAATCAATTAGAGCATACTCCGGCTCAAGGAGTGGATGGACGCGGGTTCGAATCCCGCACATGACTTAAATTTTTCCTATCGTATTTTGTGATTTTGTAATGTAATCCGCATAGCAGGCGATATTGCAAACCTAACAATATTAAAATAATTTGGATATATTTCATCATGTTAATGTTAACTTCGTTTATTAATAACTTAGCGACATAACATTATTTTGAAAATTACGAAATGTATACTTCTTATTGCAGGCGACTGTACATACCACTTCTGATGTGAAGTAGAACACCATATACAACTCTTACTTATAAAGATGACGTAATCTGATAATATATTAAATATAAATAAGTATAATTAAACTGATTCTGCCTTATCAAGGACGCAAGGCGTTTATGACAATGATCACGTATTACGAATTTATAATTTGCTTTGTTTTTATTTTTATTTCTGATAGGTAAGCCTTTGACCACAATCTAACCTGGTGGTAAGTGATGACGTGGTCGTTAACAGGCTTAACCTAGAAGTACTGGCTTTTAATGACAGCTGCTGGGACACACCGTTAGGTGCTTGGCGACAGATTTTCTACTTGAGAGTTGTCGCAGGCGGGCTTTCGCAAAATGGATTTCGAAGCTAATTCAATTTGGAAGATTGTGCATGTTTTGTTTATTGTGAACTTGATGAGATCGAAATCAATGCGTTATTATATATTTAAACGAAGGTTGATAAAAAAAAATCTCATCCTAGTAAATCCATAAAATCAATCCAATAAAAAAAAATACCAAAAAATAGAACCGACTTCAACACTCAAATGTGTGAAATAACTTGTTGAAGTCGGTACCGGTGGTTCAAAAGTACATATTATTACAATATCGTGCGCATAGTACCGGCTTCGACAAGTTATTTTACACATTGGAGTGTTGAAGTCGGTACCATTTTAAGGGGAAAAAAAAATTCACCCTTTTTAGTGACCTTTGTTACTTATGGTATCGATTTTCATTCACCGTCAATGACTATATAGATAGGAAAACTTTTCAGTTATTGGAGTGTGACTCAAAAAATACCCCATTAAGGGTGAACTGGCCGGCCCGTTCTCCATACAAACGTAGTAGGGTGATCACTCCCTTAATTGAGGATTTAGGTCCAAAGCAAAGCTTGATATCGATTGATTTCGTCATTATCTAGGCTTGTATGATGCCGAAATTTTAATATAATAATTAACTTGAGAATTATGAGCATCGAAACATTTTCATACAAAGTTTTCGAGGGTCATAACTTACAACTTAATTATCTTTTTAAAATTTTGGCATCATACAAACCTAGATAATGACGATATCAATCGGTATTATGCTTAAATCTGGACCTAAAATCTCGAATAAGGGAATGATCACCCTACGACGTTTGTATGGAGAACTGACCGGCCAGTTCAACCTTAAAGGCAAAAAATCTCATGTGCCTGTAATTTCGCTGGCTCTCAAGGACTGCTGCAACTAAATAAAAGCTTGTAAAAAAATACATTGAATTGAGAATCTCTTCCTGTTTTGAAGTCGGTTAAAAATAGTAGTTAAACAACTTTAAACGGTTTAAATCGTTTCAAACACTTTGCAGTGATCGTGTAGTAGTCACCCCGTGACCACGATCACTGCAAAGTGTTTGAAACGTCGGGACAAAAATAACGATAAATATACGTGATTTAAACCGTTTAAAGTTGTTTAATTACTATGTGTAATAATCGCGAAAACCTAAGACAACGTCGGTTAAAAAGTTAAAAACAAACACACATATACCGTAACCTAATTGGCAATCAATATCGGATGCAGTGCAATGAAACAGCTTGTGTACGAATGAACGGCCATGAACGCTACACAACCAACGTTGAGGCTAACGAAAAGGAAAACGTTTTCATACAGTTATGTGCAGATAATATATCATGTATTAGCGGCCCGCTCCGGCTTCGCACGGGTGCCAAATATAATATGTTATTTTTATTTTTTATTTTTTTATGTTATTGTGATGGAACAAGCGCGAGGCCCACCTGATGTTAAGCGGTATCCTCTGCCTATAACAGATGCATTTCATCCAGTGACGAACTGCACTGCGCCCATCACCTTGAGACATAGCTGTTAAGTCTCATTTTGCCTGTTATTTCGCTGGCTCTCAAGGACTGCCGGAACACACCGTTAGGTGCTTGGCGACAGATTTTCTACTTGAGGGTGGTCGCTAGCCAGGCTGGCATTCGCAAAATGCCCTACCACCATGCGGTGAAGCTCAAGCTCTGGGCGGGATTCGAACCATGGACCTGATAATCCATAAGACATAGACATATACCACAGCGGAGTTTTCTGTAGACCTTTTCAATGTGTACAATACTTAGTACATTATTTTGATAAATCTCGTAGGGTTCAGCCTGCGTTTGCAATGTAAGCGGAAAAAAAATAATTATTTACGTCATCACATTAGAAACCTCAAAAATAACAGTATGTTTCCACTATTTAATGGATGTTATTATACATATAAACCTTCCTCTTGAATCACTCTATCTATTTAAAAAAACCGCATCAAAATCCGTTGCGTAGTTTAAAAGATTTAAGCATACATAGGGATATAGGGACAGAGAAAGCGACTTTGTTTTATACTATGTAGTGATTAGTGATAGTGATACTAAACGCTAGTAATAACTAACAATAAACAGTCAGTGGCATTGCCTATGGACTGCTGTGCAGCAGGTCCATGGCTCGAATCCCGCCGCGGGCTTGAGCTTCACCGCATGGTGGAACGGCATTTTGGGAATTCCCGCCTGGATAGCCACAACCCTCAAGTAGAAAATCTGTCGCCAAGCAACAGTGTGTTCCGACAGCAGTCCTTGAGAGCCAGTAAAATTACAGGAACATACATGAGACTTAAAAACTGTACGTCTCAGTGTGACGGACGCAGTGCAATTCGTCGTTGAAGAAATGCATCTGTTATAGGCAGATGTTAGTCCACTTAACATCAGGTGGGCCTCGGGCTTGTTTCGCCACAATAACATAAAAAAAACAATAACATACAATTCATATTGTATTACTTTTTTGCCGCTATAACAACAAATACTTCAAATTGGCCAAGTGCGAGTCGGAGTCGCGCACCGAGGGTTCCGTACAAGCCTGTAGGTATATAAGTAAAAGTAATAGTATTTTTTATTGCTAAATGAAATCCATAACATTTTTTAAATTATTTTTATTATATGATGTCACAAAAAATTTATGATTTTCGCAATTTTTCCTTTATCTGTGCTATAAAACGTTGCTTCGTACCAAATTTCAAGATTCTGAGTTCACGGGAAGTAAGTACCCTGTGGGTTTTGATTCCCTTGCGAGCGTAGAAAATTTCCTGCACAAACGGCTGTATTTTTTGATTGCGTTGGCTTAGAAGTTTGATTTTTTCACAGCTCCAAGTGACAGTAGACATGAGTATTTGATATGAATTTCAGCTTGATACCTCCACGCGTTCCTGAGTAATAGGTTCTTGACAGACAGACAGTGGGACAACAAAGTGATTATATAAGGGTTCCGTTTTTACCTTTTGAGGTATGTAACCCTCAAAATAGAATAAGAAGTATACATCAAGGGGGTTCCCAACTCGCCGTAAAAGAAATAAAACTAAGAAAGAACCTCATCCTGTCTTGATCAGTTTTATCAAGCCTCTTCCGCCATATGCTTCGCTGAACACAGCCTCCCCCACTATGGGGGGTTCGTCATAATCCCCACGCTTGGCAGGTGGCTTGGAGATCGCAGTGTGAAATATCAGTTCCTCAGAAAACGCTGCTGCCCACCTTTCTGTGTGTCACCCTTAGTCGCCTCTTGCGACAGCGACGGTTAGAGATGGGGGGGTGACATTCTAGCCTTGCACCCCACGGAAATCTCTATTCAATGATGCTCATAAATTCCCCAAAATATTGGGAAATTTAAGGTTAAATTAAATATAAATTTAGCTCAAACAAAACTTGAATTCTGCGAAAGGCAAACCTGGCACTGTTCCAATGCATTGTAAGCTACAAGCGACTCCAGGCCATATGCCAATTTAAATATGGTTGTTAATGATTCAGCGCTTTAAATGGACCAGGATGAGAGTCATCGTGGAAAGTGACGGTGGGAGCGATCGCAGGAAATGGAATTGTCCAATAGGCGATCAGTTTTTTCTGGAGGAATTATCACGTCATATTTCTCAGCTGTTATTGGTCAATCGTGGGAAGATTTTAAGGCGGCGGTTCATGTTATTTCTGCTGTTGCATCTTTCTTCCCTTTATCCCGCGTATGTGGAATCTGTACGAAAATTTCCAATATATTTATTTATTGAGATAAAAACGAGACAGGCTCAATTAAGTAAATATTAATATTTTAATACGGAGTAAAAAAAAAATTGAACCAACTTACACACTCAAATGTGTGAAATAACTTGTTGAAGTCGGTATCATGATGGTTCAAACAATATTGTGCGCATGGTACCGACTTCGACAAGTTGTTTCACACATTTGAGTGTTGAATTCGGTATAATATTAGGTAATAAAAAAAAAATTACCTGATCCTTGCTACTTATGGGATCGATTGTCATTCACTGTCAATGACTATATCATCAAAATAGGAAAATACTTTTCAGTTATTGGAGTGTCACTCAAAAACGGCCTGACCGATTTTGATGAAATTTAAATGTGACCACACGGTAAGCATCAGCTTTCATATAAAAAAGAATCATCAAAATCGGTACACCCAGTCAAAAGTTCTGAGATAACAAACATAAAAAATACAGACAAATTAGGTACCTCCTCCTTTATTTGAAGTCTGTAAAAATGGAAATGTACACTACAAATTATGTCCGTCAACGTTATTATTGAATTTTGAAATTCATAATCTATTTACTTTATGATTTTCAATGTATAACGTTCAATGCCATTTTTTTTTGTGATGGATCTAGCACGGCTCCCTCCTGGTGTTAAATGAACTAACCTCTGCCACAGACAGGACTGGACACTCGACTCATTCTCTATACAAAAGCCGCGTTCTAACTACCTATTACACCGACACTACACAAATGTAGTTTTTGTACACGCGTAAATGTGTGCGTGAAGTCTAAGGTTGTCATCGTACGAATAATTGTTGTACTTACCTACATAACAATATTTTGATGCTGTTATTATGACTTATTAGATTTCGTAGGTTATGCGTACCTTACCTACTTTCAGAAACATTTACAAGCACAACAATCCAACTCCATGTACGACGTAGAAATATGCAACACACAACCGAGTAGGTAACATTACTTCACATTTCACTCCATTACTTATACAAAAAGTATAATTCCAAGTTCACAATTTATACAAGTACTGATAATAATTACAATCACAATAATAATTTTAGTTCTTCTCGTATAATAAACAATCATGATTATTGAAGTATTGCTTTTCTCTATGGTAGGTATAGGTCTAGGTATAGGCTACACTTGTTTCGCTGCATACGAAGTCGATATCCACGGATATTTTATTGCAAACGAAAATCTTCTAAAATAATCGTTATTTGAATAGCAGTTTGAATAAAATACAAAGATAAAGTATTGTTTCTATTATTTTCAATACCTACTGTAAATTACCGGTTTTTACAAGTTACCAACTGTATAACTGAAGAACGACAAATAGGTACCTAGGTACTTAGTGTAAGTTACCAAGAATGACTTACATCGTTTTATCCTCAGGAAATCTATTAAAACTCCTATCCTTTTCTAGTTTAGTTGATAAGCAACCGTAAACAGCACAAGAGTACCCCATTCTCAACTTTTAAAATACTCGTACGATCGTCACGTCATCGTGCGCGAGTTGCGCGTCCCGTACGCCCGCAAGTCAGCTCAGCGACAGCTCAGAATCGGTGGCGGGGTGAAGAATGCTCGTTTTGGTGTCCATTCTATACGTAGTATTATTATATGTTCTATGCCTCTGCCTAAAATAGATGCATTTTGTCACAAGTCACAAAATGCACAGCGCCCGTCACTCTCAGATATAGATGTTAAGTCTCATGTGCCTGTAATTTAGTTTAATGGCTCTCATCGACTGCTGCCGGAACACACTGATAGGTGCTTGGCGACAGAATGTCTACTTGAGGGTCGTAGCTAGCCAGGCATACGCAAAATTCCCTACCACCATGCTGTAACGACTGCTATCGTAAGACAACAATTGAGAACTAAGCTCTTGCACGCTCAGTAGTAATGTCACTAGCGGTCACACATACAACTCATGACCGCGGCGGACTTAGCTGATCGTTTAAGGTTGAACTGGCCGGTCAGTTCTCCATACAAACGCCGTAGGGTGATCACTCCCTTATTTGAGATTTTAGGTCCATAATATTGCCATTTCGCCATTATCTAGGTTTGTATCGTAACGAAATTTTAAAAAGATAATTAAGTTGAAAGTTATGGACCTTGAAAACTTTATATGAAAATGTTTCGAGGCTCATAACTCAACTTAATTATCTTTATAAAATTTCGTTACGATACAAACCTAGATAATGACGAGTTCAATCGATATCATGCTTTATTTTGGATATTATCCTCAAATAAGGGAGTAATCACCCTACGGCGTTTGTATGGAGAACTGACCGGCCAGTTCACCCTTAAGAACGGCTAAGTACATACGCTACGAACGCTTCGAATATTTTCTATCAACACTATCTATCCAGTCTTTCTGGGCCTCAATAATTCTCTTAGCTATTGACCAAACGCCACACTACTGCGATGCTTCTGCGATCGAACTGCTGTTAATGTCAAATTCGGTAGTCTACTAATTCTAGCTCCTAATCGCAGTTGTATAGCAATCGCGTCGCTATCGTATGGCTGTGCTGTGGCTTGCAAATTTTGCCACTGAAATGATAATGAAAACTAACATCAATCACGCATCATTCAAAACATCAATGCAGTGGTTTTCTAGCAAACAAGACCTTAAATAAATATATTTAAATCATTATCCTATTGTTCTATCTAAAATCATCCAAAATATTTTATGCCTCTGTAGCAACTCAATCGCAACAAAATAGCTTACAGCAAGCTAAATATGTCAAAAACTATTGATAGCAAGCCACTGACTTGCGATCGAACCTAAATAGCGGGCAGACTACGGATACTGTCAAAAACTACAATTTTCATGCAATTAAGTTGCGTTAACGCCGTTCAATAGCTAAGAGAATCGGGGCTCTGGTTGAACTATGAGAAGCTACCAAGGTCGCGTTTATACAACTGTGTTGATATCCTCAAAGGGCCATCCTAATAGCAATACATATAGCGTTTATATGTGTGCACAAATGTGTATGTGTGTGTATGAACGGCCATGACTGTATGACGTGGGATGTAAAGTAAGCTGATACACTTGGTTCAACTTGTGGCCTAGTTACAGCAGATGGTAGGCGGTATAACATTTTGCATATTCTCGCCTTGCTAGCTACCACCTTGAAAATCTGTCACCAATTGAAGCTATGATGGCCGAGCGGTAATAGCTACGGACTGCTTTTTTATCTATCTTTTGCCCATCGATTTAATTAAAATTCACTCACTCCTCCGAGTTATCGTCGTAAATGAGATAGAGAGACATAAACGGACGAGCATGAACAAGATAGCAATATACGTCACTGCTACACAAACAAAAACGATTCGGATATCCTCGGTGAACCGATAATCGTGTGTAGTTCTGTCTCTGTCTGCAAATGGCGATCAAAGAGCGATGTAAATCGGAAGAAAATTAAAGAAATAATTCGATTTGTTAGTATTTACGAGTGAAAAGTAATGCCGTGAAACTTGTTTTTAGTTATTGAACTTTTAGTGCAGATTTTAAATACCTACACATGATTGTTGCTGTTTTTTTACCTAGATATAAGGTGATTTTACGTACACAAACGCGTGTTCCATTGCTTTACTAACGTCAATTGTGTTCCTGGGCCTAATTTATGCGCTCCAAGTCAAAGATTGTGTCCCGCATCTCCCGTATTTTAATTACATTGATGTTTTTGCCGGATACATTTTTAGTCCAGTCATTATATACATTTGGAAAAGAAAGTGAACCGAGAAAGCCAAATTTTTGATATTACGTGGGGGGTGGCTAGAAAAGCTTAAGTTCAAATTGTCGACCAAAATAACCTTGTGCAATTTCCGCCATCTTGAAAAAACCCTTAAATTCAGTTTTTTCATCATAACTCGGCTGAGATACGAAAATTTTTATGGAATACTTTTTTGTAGCTTTTTTCACGATCTACAATTAAGGTCTTTTCGACTAATAGGAGAAGAAAGAAGAGATTGAGCTGGTAGAAAATTATTTAATTTTTGCTTTTACATACCGCAACACCATTTTGTTTTACACCCAACCATCAGAGAGAATTTCAAACATCACATTCAAAGAGAAGAGCTACTAAAAAACCATAGATAAAATATAATTGTTGTCTCAATTCAAAACACCCCCTCAACAGTTATATTTTACCCTTACACCCCCTTAAGTTATAACATACCCTTAATATAATAAGTAGATACAAAACTCAAAAATAACCATTAATTCAAACTAATTAAACTGAAACACTCGTTTGCTAAACTTCTAGCATATTAACTTATCAATATGTACTAACAGTACCTACTTATTTAATGTAATATTAAATTTCTAAATTTTAAAAACAATTGCTTACCTAAGGGCTTTGTGAACAAGTCAGCAATATTATTGTTTGTATTTATGTATTCAATATTTACAAGGCCCTTAGTAATATTTTCTATTATAAAATGATATTTTATGTCTACATGTTTTAGCCTTTTGTTGCTATCATTATTTTTAGCTATGTTAATTACACTTTGATTGTCTTCAAATATATTAAATAAAATATTATCATAGCCAAAATCTAGCAATAGTTTCCTTAAAAAACAACCCTCCATTATAGTCATACAAAGTGCTAAGTATTCTACCTCACAAGATGACAACAACACACTAGATTGTTGTTTTGTACACCATGAAATTGGACAGTTAAATATGTATAAAATTTGTCCTGATGTTGATTTACGATCTTGAATATCCCCTGCCCAGCTGGCATCGCTGTAACCTTGTAATGTTACAGTTACATTATCATCAAATTTATATATAAGTGACAGATTAATGGATCCCTTTATGTACCTCAGTATTCTCTTTAAACATTTATATAATGCTGTACTAGCACAATGTAGATATCTACTAAGGAATCCTACTGCAACTGCTAAATCTGGTCTTGTACAAGTTGCATAAAGCAAACTACCTATTAAACTTCTACATTGTTTCTCTATATCAGCATTTTCTGGTTTCTCTCTTTGTAACAATTCAAAATTAAAGTTTTGTTCTATTGGTGTAACAACAGACTTACATTTAGACATTTGATATTTTTCCAACAATTTACTTAAGTAACTTTTTTGATTGATCTCTGTTACACCATTCTTTAAGTCCTGTTTAATATTTATACCAAGATAATTGCTTGCTAATCCTAAGTCTTTCATTTGAAAGTTATTACATAAAGCATTTTTAAAAGAACTTAAGTGACATTTATTACTTCCAAAATAAATCAAATCGTCAACAAATACTAGAACATACATGAAATCATTTTCATTTCTTTTAATGTAAAGACATGGATCATTCTTTGACCTTTCAAACTTTTCATTCATCATAAAATCATTAAACTTAGTGTTCCAGTATCTAGGCGACTTCTTCAATCCATAGATTGATTTTTTAAGTTTACAGACCTTATTATCAGGCAACTTCATGTGAACATTTTCATTTATATCACCATATAAAAAAGCTCCTGTCACATCCATCTGGAATACAGGCTGTTTTTCCTTTGTGGCCACAGCCATCAACAACCTAAAAGTAGTTAACTTCGCAACAGGTGCATAAGTTTGGTCATCACAGTTTTTTTGCTCAAAACCTCGTGCTACAAGCCGAGCTTTATAAATGGATTTTCCTTCTGATTCCTTTACTTTAAACACCCACTTACTGCTTACTATATTTTCACCTTCTGGGATATCTGAGACCTCTTCCCAAGTATTATTGTCCTTAAGAGTCTGTAGTTCTTTCTTTACTGCTTCTTCCCACATGCATCCATCAGGTCTCTTTATAGCTTCTTCGTAAGTGGTTGGCTCATCACAGCTGTAACTTAGATAATTGTTAGCACTGTCATCTGAATTTTCTTGCTCATAATCATCTAACCATTTTGGTTGTCTAGTTACTGTCTTCGGTCTAGTTTCCAAGATTTCTTCCTCTTCCAAGACGTTAGTTGGATCTTGGCCATTTGTACTTTCAAAAGTTTCATTAGCCTCTTCAGATATATCCTGGTTTATTTCTTCTTTAGCGCCTCCAATATCTATGTGAATTTTCTGCCCAGGTTCATTTGCTCTATTTTCAGTCTGTTTTGGAAATGGGAATTTATGTTGCTTCCCTTTTAAGCAGGATTCGCAATTTTCTTCTTCTCCTTTATCATATGATATATTTTGTTTTTTTAGAACACACTTAACTTGTTGAATGTTCTGATGGCCTAGCTTCGCATGCCGTTCTCTCAACTCTGTGATTAGTGCCAATTTTTCATCCAACTTGAAGTTCATCACAAACATTTTGCCATTTCTTTTAGCTGTGGCACATATTGTTTCATTTTTTATAATATGGCATTCATCTGCTGTACATTTTAATGTATATCCTTTGTCAAGAGCTGTACTCATAGAAAACAGATTTACCTTTAATGCTGGGACATAAAGTACATTGTTTAATATTGTTGGTATCCACCATTTTCCATCAAATGCTTTTAACTTAATGTCACCGCATCCCAATGCTTTTATCACCGTGCCATCACCAACAATTATGTCCTTTGGTACAGTCAACTTTTCAAAATTGTTGAATATTTCTTTTGTCGAACACATGTGTTCAGATGCTCCACTGTCCATTATAAAACAATCATTATTACACAATTTTGATGTTAATGCATTTGTTGGCACTGATGTTAAAAATGCATTTTGTTTATCGTTTTTCATATATTCTTCATTTTTATTTTTAAACCAACATTTTTCAGTTGAATGTCCCTTTTTATTGCATTGCTTACAGAACAAAATAGGCTTATTTACCTTACAATCCCGCTTGTAGTGGCCCACTTTACCACAATTGAAACATTTTCGTAGTTCTTTCTTCATGTCAGCCTTAAATGCTGTTTGGTTTTCATTTTCACTTTGTTCTTCATATATTTTGTTTCTTTGTTCTTCTATCAATAACCTCGCTGTCAATTCAGATAATGTTCGCTTGTTTAATGGCACAGAATCCCAAGCGGATACAAAATGTCGGAATTTTTCACCCAATGAACTTACTATTTTCGTTATTACCATATTTTCCGGTATCTCACCATTTGCTTGTCTAATTTGGGATACAATTCCTTCTATTTTAGCAATAAACATTGCTATGTCCTCATTATGATTGGGTTTTATATCAAAAAATTGTTGTTGTAAAATATGAAGTGATATGTCTGATTTTTGATCATAGACAGTGCATAATTTGTCCCATATTTCTTTCGCTGTTTCGCAATTTTGTACTTGTAACATAACTTTTGGGGCTAGTCTGATCACAATCATACCTTGAGCTTTCGCGTCTAGCTTCTGCCATTCTTGCCATTTGGCTTGTTCCTTTTCATTTTCGGATTTGGTGGGACACGTGCGAGAACCATCGACAATCTCAAAAACACATATTGCCTTGAGTAATACCTTCAGCTGAAATTTCCAACTGCTCCAGTTAGCAGTTCCTTCCAACCTTAATCCCTGGTTACTCGACATCGAACTAAGATTTTCTGTCTCCATCTTTTTTTTCAGAATACTGTTTTACCACAGTTTTTGCTTGACCGCAAATACAGCTCAAATCTCTCTATATCGATCAGGTAAGGTCTGGGCCCATAACCTTTTCGACTAATAGGAGAAGAAAGAAGAGATTGAGCTGGTAGAAAATTATTTAATTTTTGCTTTTACATACCGCAAACACCATTTTGTTTTACACCCAACCATCAGAGAGAATTTCAAACATCACATTCAAAGAGAAGAGCTACTAAAAAACCATAGATAAAATATAATTGTTGTCTCAATTCAAAAAGGTCCTCTACATTTTTCACGTATCGATCGTCGTTTTCGAGATATCGATCAAAAATATCGAAAATTTTTGGAGAATTTTTTTTTATTTCGCTATTAACTTTTTTTTATGGAAGATATCAAAAAATGTTTGAAATAAGACTTGTAGAGCGTGTCCAGACCTACAAATTCGTTTTTTTATTTTTCATTTCCGACAAAAATTACGACCTCCAGCGCGCCACAAAGTCAGTAAAACTGTGCCCGGTTTTCATTTAGCCGCTCGCTCGGTTGTATCCACACGTCGAAATGGATGGAGAATGGTTCAGGGAATTATTGCAATACAAAAAAAAATCATAAACCAGCCGAATTATAAATCAAATACATGAAATTTATTGATAAAATAATTTTACATGAAATTTATTGATAAAATAATTTTTATGCAGCAAAAATAATGATTACAGGTGGTAATTTTTTTCATTTTCACGTTCACACATTTTCACACAATTTTTCAAACACGTACGCTCGCTTCAAAATACTCCAGACAACTGACTGGAATGCTACGAATAAGGAGCAGATGTTCCGGCATGAACACGAAAAAAGGGTCTTTTATACCTGACCCACGCCCAAACTCTAACGGTCGCTCTATGGCGAGACGCCATAGAGCGCCATGGAGACGCGTCGGGTGCGCTGGGGCCGACTTTGTGGCGCGCTGGAGGTCGTAATTTTTGTCGGAAATGAAAAATAAAAAAACGAATTTGTAGGTCTGGACACGCTCTACAAGTCTTATTTCAAACATTTTTTGATATCTTCCATAAAAAAAAAGTTAATAGGGAAATAAAAAAAATTCTCCAAAAATTTTCGATATTTTTGATCGATATCTCGAAAACGACGATCGATACGTGAAAAATTTAGAGGACCTTAATTGTAGATCGTGAAAAAAGCTACAAAAAAGTATTCTATAAAAATGTTCGTATCTCAACGGGGAACCGAGTTATGATGAAAAAACTGAATTTAAGGGTTTTTTCAAGATGGCGGAAATTGCACAAGGTTATTTTGGTCGACAATTTGAACTTAAGCTTTTCTAGCCACCCCCCACGTAATATCAAAAATTTGGCTTTCTCGGTTCACTTTCTTTTTGAAGCCGATTTTTCCGACGTAATGACTGGACTATTTGGAGACTGCGCAATGAAAGTAAACAATCTAATATATATTCGTTCTACCGCCAAACTAGAAGAACCTCCTTGAAAAAAGACGCACAAAAAGACACCGTTTTAAGATCAAAATTCCAAGAAACGCACAAAGTACTTTGTTTCAACATTGATTGTGCGAACCGCGAAGTAACTCTCTGAATAACTTAACTACTGTCTTCTGGAAAATACAACCCGGGAGTTATCAAACCTAAAGTAAAAAGCTCTTTTCTGAGCTATGCTTTACTAGGAGTGCTTCACCGCAGACGACAGCGTTACTTAATATGAGATAAACAGTGCTCAAATGTAATTAATTAGTCTGCAGTAGTACGGCAATCACGAACGAAGTCGCAGGTACAGCTAGTATAAAATATCACCCTTAACTGTATTTAAAAAAATATTGGAGTGCAAAATTGTATGCCCAAGGCGGGAATCGAACCCGCGTCCTCCGATATCCGATGCCTAAACCTGCTCGGCCACCTGGACTCGGCATTTCTATCCGAAATTTCATGCTCCAATTTTATTACTTTAACCGTCATAGGGGACGGTGCGCGGCGGTAATACAATTGGTCTATATATTATATTGGATACTATATCGCGTCGGATGCCTAAACCTCCTAAGGTTTAGGCATCCGACGCGATATCGGAGCACGCGGGTTCGATTCCCGTCTTAGGCATAAAATTTTATACTCCAATAATTTTTGACATGAATTTCTCGTGAGTTTCACACATATTTAAATATTATAAATTAAACCGGCAAAAACACACGTTGAGGATCGAATACGTCTCGCGGGTTTCGAGCATATCAGATGCTCATCATCAGGGTGAGTGCACAGCTGCGTCTGCGAGCTCCCGGCGGGCACCTGGGCCGCGATTCTCTTAGCTATTCGGTAGTCTGCTAATTCTAGCTCCTAATCGCAGTTGTATAGTAATCGCGTCGCTATCGTATATATGGCTGTGCCATGACTTGCAAATTTTTCCACTGATATAACAATGAAAACTTCTATCAATCAAGTATAGGTCAAAACATCAATACAGTGGTTTTCTAGCAAACAATACATTAAATAAATATATTTAAATCATTTAACTATTATTCTATGTAAAATCCTCCAAAATAGTTTATGCCACTGTAGCAACGCAATCGCAACACAATAGCTTACAGCATACCAAATATGTCAAAAACTATTGATAGCAAGCCACTGACTTGCGATCGAACCTAAATAGCGGGCAGACTACGGATACTGTCAAAAACTACAATTTTCACGCAATCAAGTTGCGTTAACGCCGTTCAATAGCTAAGAGAATCGGGCCCCTGATATGCTCGAAACCCGGGTCTACGTATTCGATCTCCAATAATTTGTTAAATATATTTTCGCTTAGCACGCGATAAGGCTTTTAATCATATTTAGAAATATACCCTTAACTGCTTCAATAAAAGTATATACTTATTCTTACCATAGTGCTTACGTGACTTCGCCTGCGTCGGTGACTCCTAATCTAGTTCAAATAATTGACCAATTGCCTCGTCGTGCACATTGTTGCTCGGTCGACAAGTGGCTTTTGATTGCTTTGATAAATAAATTAAATTACTGGAATTTTGAAGCCAAAACAGTTGATGTTGGGTGTAAAATTTTAGTATTGAGCGTGAGTAGTTTTACACGACTGCCCAAAAAAGGAGTGTTCTTTTTTCGGTTTTATGTATCTATGTTTGTGAGTTTCTTTATTCCACGTAACTTCTAAACGGCTTAACCGATTTTAATGATTAATATATCATTAGATTTGTCTTGATAGCGCAGGTGACACTAGGTACCTAAAAAAGTAAAAAAGAACAAAATGGCTGATTTTAAATGCCATATGGTGAAAATAAATTTTCTTCTCTATCTGACCTTAGCTTGTGAAAAATCCGATATGTAACTAATATTTTAAAAACTATGGCACCGTTTGCTCTTTACTGTATCAACCGGATATTCCACTGTTGAACACAGCCTCCCACATTAAGAGGAGTTTTTCCATATTCCCCACGTTTGGCAGGTGTGTCGGAGATCGCAGTTTAAGATATCAGTTCTTCAGAAAACGCTGCTGCCCACCTTCCGGTATTTTACCTTTGGTCGCCTATTACGACACCCACGGGTACGAAGGGGGGGGGGGGGGGTTATGTGGCATTCTAACCCGGCACCCCACGGGCATTTTGACATTTGGGAATAAAATAAATAATAAATCTGAAACTGACAAACCAGAAGCATATATATTAGGTTCAGCAATATACATACAAAATTTCACCGAATTTGTACACTTAGGGCCTGTTTCAGAATGTACGAGTAAGTTCCGGTTATACTACCCAGAACATAAAATAACTGAATGATAAAAATGACAGTTAACATGCAGCGCGTTTCAAGCTTTAACCGATGGATAGGCTAAATCGATGACTGTGAAACGCAAAGATAGTGTTTTATTTATTAATTATGTTCTGGGTAGTATAACCGGAACTTACTCGAACATTCTGAAACAGGTCCTTAGTATTTAAAATATGACGAATTCCATGGTGCTTCTGGCAATTGGCGACAAAAAATCGAGAGGCGAAATTAACCAAACACGTTTGATTTCCTTTTTCGCTTATTCACGTAATAGCTTGCTGATTTTCAGCTCGTATTATTAATATGCATAGATATATGCATAGATATTAGGCTTAGAAATATGCATACAATTTTCACCGCGTTTGAACATTTACAGCCTTACTTATACGCTACTTAAATTTTAAGCATTACTTAGCCGCTGATTAGCAAAATTTCTTACTCATAAACGCTACATAACTTTATCCAGTACCTAAGTACTGCTTAAATCAGCTGTCAATTTAAACACCGTCCCACCCATGTTTAAATATTTAAGTAGCAAGATGGCGCCCATATTTCTGATCAGCTGATTTGTTTACAGACCCACCAACTTATCTGTTCAGGTGGCAGAAAAAAGAACTACAACATTCCTTCAAATTGTGACAGTTCGTAGTTGATTTCCTTGACCAGTAGCGCCCTCGAAAACTGCACAGTTAAGTTGGTGGTACTATACAAAGAAAAGTATTATATTTACTTTTTAATTTCAAGATATTTAGCACTAGATACATGCTATTTGGCCATTTAGGTCATTCATAATACTTTTTAGTACAATGTTGTGTATTTAAAATATGACAAAACTACGTTTGTATAGAATGTGCTTCGTACTCTTAAAGGTTTTAATTACTGAACTATAAGATTTCGACAATACATTTTTATTGGATAGAGTGCTTTTGGACAAAGCTGTTTCTTAAAATCTCGTGAGAGGAGTCACGTATGCTCACGGTATACGTGCTATAGGTCCATGCTTCTAGCAATCGGGGACAAAAAATCGAGAGGCGTTTTGAAATTAACCAAAGAAGATGAATAGATTCAGGCGTTACTTTGCGGAAGTCCATTTTTAATAATAACAAATATTTTTAAAGTGAGAAAACATTTATTTGATTATTTAATAAAACACTTAAAAAAATCTTTATAAAAATGATATATATCTAGTGACAAGTCCGCCTAATTTCCTGTTAAGCCAACGTGACGTCACAAACGCCACGCAGCCAAACCGGAAGAGTATTCGACGCGTTTCGCTTCTAAACGAAGCATCTTCAAAAGGTATTGACTCTACGAGCGCACGATCGAGACATCTAGTCTCGTACATAGATAAATAGAGTCTCGATCGTGCGCTCGTAGAGTCAAGACCTCCTGAGGATGCTTCGTGTAGAAGCGAAACGCGTCGAATACTTTTGTTTTATTAAATAATCAATTAAATGTTTTCTCAAAATACTTTAAAAATATTATTATTAACCAAAGACGTTTGATTTCCTTTTTCGCTTATTCACGCGCTTATACGTAATGCTTGTAGCTGGCTGATTTTAAGCTCGTATTACTACTAACTAGCTGTACCTGCGACTTCGTTCGCGACTGCCGTACCTGCCGATTAATTATTTACTTTTAAGCATTGTTTATCTCATATTAAGCAACGCTGTGGTCTGCGGTGAAGCACTCTTAGTAAAGCATAGCTCAGAAAGGAGCTTTTTACTTTGGGTTTTAAAACTCCCGGGTTGTATTTTCCAGATGACAGTAGTTAAGTTACTCAAAGATTTCCTTCGCGGCTCGCACAATAAATGTTGAAGTACAGTACTTTGCGCGTTTCTTTAGAATTTCTATTTTAAAACGGTGTCTTTTTGCCGAGGTTCTCCTTGTTTGGTGGTAAAACGAATATATATTAGATTGTGCACTTCCATTGCGCAGTCTCCAACATGTATCCGGCAAAAGATAGATAGTATCGAACTGATTGTGACGAATGTTCCCGATTTTAGAGTAATAACTTAAGAAGCTTGCTAAACTAAATATAGGTGCCGGGCTGCCCGTAAGGTGCCGAGCTGCCCATGGGGTGCCGGGCTGCCCGTGGGGTGCCGGGCTGCCTATGGTGTGCCAGGCTGCCCGTGGGGTGCCGGGCTCACTCGTCTCTATTCTAACAAAAAAAGAATACATGAAGTCGGACAACGCGTTAATAAATTACAACTGAGTGTACATTTTGACTTTCATCTCCTTTCCCGAGGGAACCGTACTGAATTGCGGGATAAAAAGTATACAATAACGTTCTTCGTAGTATGAACACAAATCGTGTTAAGTTTCATTGAGTTCCATTCAGTAGTTTTGGAGTGATGCGCGGCCGGGATACAGACACCAATAAAAAAAACAGTTTTGACGTCAGTGTCAGGTACAGATTGCTCTCAGATAATTTTTTTTCAAAATATCTGCCATGTACAGAATTGGATCTGTTACAGTTTTATTTTAAGTATAGATAGATATGCCGTTTTGTGTTATCGTGTGTACTGCGAAAGAGTGG
Source organism: Plagodis pulveraria (assembly GCA_963890685.1). Lineage (NCBI taxonomy): Eukaryota > Metazoa > Arthropoda > Insecta > Lepidoptera > Geometridae > Plagodis > Plagodis pulveraria. The sequence continues at coordinate 4,880,315 of OY982979.1, read as the reverse complement.
AACTCCTTAGCGTGAACAGTTTTTAACGACTTCAAATAAAGACGGAGGTACTGAACTCGACTGTGTATTTATTTTATGTTTGTTACCTCAAAACATTTGTCTGGGTGAAACGATTTTGATGATTCTTTTTTTTTATTTGAAAGCTGATGCTTGCCGTGTGGTCCCATTTAAATTTGATCAGAATTGGTCCTGCCTTTTTTGAGTTACACTCCAATAACTGAAAAGTATTTTCTTATCTTGATGATATAGTCATTGACAGTGAATGACAATCAAGATATTTAAAAAAAAAAATTCTTTTATCACAATATTATGCGCATGGTACCGACTTGAACAAGTTTTTTTTTTTTTTTTTTTTTTATACTTTTACACTACAGACTCTGGGTCCGTACTCTTTTGAGATCTTCCTTTTCCTTATCATAGTAATACATTTTGTTAAGTAATCGTTGTCTCCAATACATCAGTCTTCCTGAAGGGAAGGGTGTTAGTTTGTTAACACTAAAGTGAGTCCATTTTTTATTTTATTTGTATACAATTTTTTTTTACATATATATCTAGTTTGATTAAAACTAACGTAAGTTTGACACATATTAAATGACATTTTTATCCGATTTAACTTACGGTTTTTGATGTGACGAAGCGACTCTGAAAGTCGCGAAACCGGTCGAGACGCCTTCTCGACGTAAAAAACCGTAAGTTAAATCGGATAATAATGTCATTTAATATATCTAGTTTGTTAGGTAAAAATTAAAATTTATATAGTAAGTATTTTTATTATCCTAAGTTGAAGGGCCGGCCACTGGTTCCGGCGTTGCCCTTGATAATTGTAGATGAGCCCTTACGACCCCTTCGTCCCGGTTTTCAAGGTGAACAAGTTATTACACTCTTTTGAGTGTAAAAGTCAGTTCCATTTAATTTTTTTTAAGAATAAGAATAATTTATTATCAAAAAACTACAGTAATAGTACACTATAAGTACATGCTTCAAATAAAATAATACAACAAGTAACTTACGATTACAATAAGTACAGATAGAAACGTTGACAGCTGTGCTTGGTCGAACCTGTGTTACAGCTGTCAACAACTTCCCACTGTAAGGCGACATTCCGACGAATCCATAATTTAACTACTTTTTGCACATAATCAGCACACCATTATTACTAAACCACTTGAAACATTAAACATATTTTATAATTTGTTTACAACGCTATCACAACATTCCTTCAACACTAAATTAAAGATTTGCATTAAAATTGTAGGGTAGACAAAATAGTAAACATGAATTGAGTAAGTGCAGTCATAGATAGCAGCATTCATATGTGTGCGTGTTTAGTGCTGTCGGCTTGCTTTTAATATGCGTCACAAAGATTCCCGGTACATTATTTATTTAATGTTTTTAAACATATCCCGCGCTAATTATAAAAGCTTCAATGAATGTGACTCCTTAAAAGTAAAGTCATATAAACAGACGTTGGAAAGTCACCTCATCCAAACCTTCTAAGAGCAATCCATCATTCGAAGTGATGATTGGCACGTACAGTTCCCGGAATAATTCTGAAGCAGTGATGGCTCAGTGGCTATGGACTGCCACTCAGCAGGTCCATGGTTCGAACCCCGCCGCGGGCTTGAGCTTCACCGCATGGTGGAAGGGCATTTTGCGAATGCCCGCCTGGCTTGCGACCTTTCAAGTAGAGAATCTGTCGCCAAGCACCTAACGGTGTGTTCCGGCACCTGTCCTTGAGAGCCAGTAATTCTACGTTAAGCCTGTTAACACCTTCGAACACATCATCACTCACCATCAGGTGAGATTGTGGTCAAAGGCTTACCTATCAGGAATAAAAAATAAAAATAACAACAGTAGGTAACTACCATCCTAGAACGTGTATCTAAGGCAGCATTAGTAGGGTCCTACCAAATGTTGTTTAGGCAGGGAAGGATGCTCGAGCGGTGAAAGGGAGCATTGATGCATTATAAAGGGGCCCCTTAACCTTACTCACTGGGTTGCAAGTCCCAGGAACCTTGACTCTAGCCTCTTCCTCTGCAACACTATAGACCCGGCACCCGCACGGTGAATCCAAGGAATGCTAAGTAATTCGTCTCAATATTTTGTTATTTTTATAGGCCGTTATCGTTTACAGCGCTCCATTCCTCTTTCACTAATTGACCACACCACACCGACATACTAACAATATTTTTTTATGTGAAAACCAAATTATTAACTAGAAATAATTTATATAATTGCCGGGTCTGCTAGTAATAATATTCATATATACCTACATACAAGATACATGCAAGCATATCTCAAAAACGCGTACAAACGTGATTTTCAAACAAAGAAAATATAAATACTCTCCGGAAAAGCAGTACCCAGTACATATATTCTCGCTTTATTTGTGTTCGCGAGCAGATTTCCAAATGCATATTTTAATCCCGCGATGGCATTGAGATCGAGTTTATTGCTACTGTTTAATCTGTGCCACTCAGCTTCCGCCTCTTTACTAAAACCTTTTTCATTTCGACGGAATGTATCAACTTTATCGTTGCAGATAGCATACACAACACGGGCAGTATAGTTTATAAAGTTGCAGAATATATAATAGTACCTTCTAATATTCATCTTTGTGTTTAGTGTAAATATCAACGTGGCCGGTGGCGCGGTGTCTGCGCCCACGCAATAACACACGCCACCCGTTTGTTTACGCGGATTCTATATTTGAAAATTTCATATTATTTCCACCAGTCTTGATCGGCCGCTCGGCGCGTAAGGACGCGCCGGCGATTGCTCCACATTAAAACACGATTAAAAAATACTTGCGTTTGTTTGAAGTGGTCTAGTATTTGCGCAGTTTGTTTTTTCTGTTTGTGGTTAATTGAATTGAAGGATATTTCAAGTGATAGTGTTGTGAATATGACGGAACAGAAGTGCTTGGCGCCGGTGGAGGATGATTTAGGTATTTACTATTGTGATGCTTTGTTTTTGCACGTGTTCACGTTCACGTTCGCGATGCGTAGATAGCATGTGCGTTTTAATTAGGTTTGGATATTTTTGGTTTGTCAATGAGTTTATTGGGATTCTTGATGATTCTTCTAGAATCTTCTCACTGCCCTTGTCTTAAGCTTAGTTGGGTAGGCACAACGTATTGCTTTTGACTATCTTACCTGATGGTAAATAGGCTTAACCTACAATGAGACCTGGCACTCAAGGACAGTAGCCGGAATATATTGGTAGGTGCTTGGTGACACATTCGCTACTTGAGGATGGTAGCTAGCCAGACGGGTACTCGCAAATGCCTTACCACCATGCAATTAAATGTTATGGCATGTTATCTTCCTTACACTAAATAAAAAATACACATATTAGATTTTTTAGATCTATTTTTATGATAACGGCAATTCATTTTATTTTATAAATTATTCCACAATTTAAATTGCATTTGATATTTATATATTAAGGAAACCTAGTTATATATATATCATAGTTTTGCGGTCGTCTACGTATTTATCCTATTTTCTGTACCTAACTATTATGTATCTACTTCTTGGGAGGTTTGGTCTCTTTGTTTTTAATTGATTTGGGGCGTAAAGAGAGACTCGCCATATTATTTCAAAATAAGAGTATCTATGTCAATGTTATATTTTTTTTTTCTTAATTTATTTATTGAATCCATTATAAAAGTAATAAATAATAAAATCATGCATGCTTCAAATTCATTCACCAGTAATAATTATTAGCGTCGTGCTAATAAAGTTACCAATTGTAATAACTACTCTAAATATTTTTTTTTTGCTGCTTGCAAAATGCTATTTAAAATATATATACACCGTGTCCCAAAATTCAACGATAAGCCGGCATCGGTGCATGGACCTACTCATGACTACTCAAAAAAATTAAAAAAAAATTATAACTCGTTTTTTTTAAATTACAGAGACATTTATAAAGTTGCGCCAACTTTTAATAAAACTTGCCATGGTAGTGTCCATACTTTTTTTTTTAACCCAGACTATAGAAAGTGCATAGAATGTTAAAATCTATGAAAATTATAAGAAAAAATTTTTTTTTTACTGATTTTTGTAAAATAACTACAGACTTTCTGTAATTTTAAAGGATTGTGGTAGATAGCCGTCCTTCTTAGGTTGCTAATGCACAAAAAATATAAAAAATATGTCAAAAATTGTGGTCATGGTAGTTGAAAATAGCATAATGGGTATCGAATATCGATGAAATTTATAAAAGTCTCTGTAATTAATAAAAAAAAACAGTTATAATTTTTTTTTTATTTTTTTCCGAGGAGTCATGAGTAGGTCCAGGTACGACTTTCCATTGACTGCCGCCGAATTAAGGGGGGAGGGGGGAGGGGGAGGGGGGGAGGGGTTTCCCTCCCCCCCTCTTCTAATAATAAGCACGGGAACCCCCCCTTTTTTACTTTTTTTTAAATTTTTCTAATTTTATGGATTAAAATTAAGATAATATTTTTTAATAGATTGGCATGAAATAGGGGGTTGAAGGGGGGAAGGATAGGGTCCTCCCCTCCCTTTTTCACCATTTTTATTACAAGGTAATGCATAGTTTTTGAGTTATGCTTATTTTTGTAAAATCATGACCTCACGTTATTTAACACTTCGCTGATCTAATTTATTGTTTTGTTGGATGTGTAACTGACTTTTTAGCGCTTCGCCGGCCGCTGCCGCGGCACGCTCGCTTCGCTCGCTCGGCTCGCGCGTTGGTTGTCGCAGTTTCAACCTAACCTAATTTTTTTTCGTGTGGTGTTCTTATTTATGGGGGGGGTCTGCAGAAGAGCTCGCGACAAGTGGCTCATCAGAGTCCAACACTAGCACTACACTCGATTCTACAGACGGAACGGCACCACACGAGGGGCCTGAAGAAGAGCTCGCGACAAGTGGCTCATTAGAGTCCAACACTTCCACTACACTCGATTCTTCAGACGGCACGGCAGAACACGAAACCTGGGGCTTCGGAGACGCCATGTTAGTAGTCAAATGTTGTTTACCGACAGGAGTACGAAAACGCGCTCAACTGCAAGGAACACAAAAGATGACTGACTGACGATGACAATGACAATACAAAATGGCGTCAATTTTACGTTTCGTTTCACAAACCGGCAAGAGACGGTAAATACTACCCATTTTAATAGCTAGTAATGAAAAACAGCTGAAATAAGTACGAAATATAATTATTTACGTAAAAGTAATGAAAAACAGTTGAAATAACTTCAAAATATAATTATTTACGTAAATTTATATAAAATAAAATGTTACCGAATGTACGACAACTTAACTGTAGTTAAAACGAAACGTTCAATTGCGAGAATTCTACATAATCTGTGGTATGGATTCACGTAAATATTGCAAAAATAATTGATTTTCAATAATTTTTTTCTCAAAAACTACGCGTTTTCTGGTATTGAAACTTGGCGTGTGTTCATATAATAACGTGACCTTTCTGTGAAAAAAATATCAACCCTCAAACCGACGTCAGGCAATGGAAAACTGAGCCTAGGTCCATGCACCGATGCCGGCTTATCGTTGAATTTTGGGACACGGTGTATATATATATATCAAAAGTAGTTATTACAATTGGTAACTTTATTAGCACGACGCTAATAATCATTACTGGTCAATGAATTTGAAGCATGCATGATTTTATTATTTATTACTTTTATAATAGATTCAATAGATAAATAAATAATTTAAAAAAAAATGTTAAATAAAATGCGGACATATCACATAAGACATACTTAAATATTTTATTAAGATTGAAATATTTATAATAAATACTAACCAATAAAACTTAACTTTAGACCATATTTTTTTTGTTAGTTGAAATCAAAATCTTGTTTAAAGTTACCCAACTTGACTACAACTTTTACCATTCCAAATTCAAACATAAATTTTGACCGGAAATCACTAACGCCGGTAGTTTTAAACAGGAAACTGTTGTCATAGACTCGAATAAAAATATATACTTGCTAACTTTGCTAAGTACTTATAAATCATCTAATGAATAAAGATCAAAGATATAACGTCAGATGTTGAATGAAGGAGTTCTAAAACAATTGGTACATAATTTATTACAGTATTGTCATGCTAACATTGTATGATAAAACCGCCCAAGAGCAAACAGGACTCGCTTAGTGAGTGTTCCATACAAACATATAATATTTTTTATAGGTATTCGTTGTAACTTTTTAAAATAAGGCCTATTTAAAATCAAACTACCGAACTGATTTTGATGACATTTCTATGAAAACAATCCCTTACAAAAATCTAAACCGACCATTTGCACGATGACAGGGCATTTTGCGAATGCCCGACTGGCTAGCTACAGCCCAGTAGAAAACTTGTCACACCTAACAGTTTGTTCCAGCAGTTGTCCATGAGACTTCTCATTCCAGGATAAGCTTGCTTACCATCCACGACATCATGTATCAACAGTTGAGTCAAAGATTCCATGATCTGGCCAAAAACAAAGCACTTTGTGATGTCACCTTTGGTTTTAAACCATTCTGTAGAGGTACCAGGCTAGCATAAGGTATGTGTGGAATCTGCAAGCAACAGTTCCCATTCCAGGTTAAGCTTGTTGGCCATCCACGACCGCATCAATACTTACCAACAGGTAACTGTGGTAAAATGATAACATATCCAGCTGGATACAATGCAGTCATTGTTACATTTATCAGAAGTACCAGGCTTCCATAAACAATGAGGAGACTTTTAAAATTAACCAAATATGTATTGTGTGGGATAATCAGGAAATTATCGCGGCTTAAAATGCCTTTAACTCCAGGTTAAGCCTGCTTACCATTCACGATAGCATCATGACTTACCGACAGATGAGATAGTCAAAGGATAGGTAACCTAAAGCTAAAAAACAAATTGTTATGTAGGCCTTTGTTTTTGAACCATTTTGCAGAAGTACCAGGCAACCATAAATCATTAAGAGACTTTAAAATAGTCTAGCAGAAATAACCAGGCTTACCATAAATCTTGAGGAGACTTACAAAACAATTTAGCAGAAGTACCAGGCTACTATAAATCATGAGTAGGCCTCTAAAGTAAACTCAATATTAGGATAGATAGGAAATAATCGCGAGTAAGAATGCCCCTATGTCTATTTTTTTTTTTTTATGCCTGATTGGTTAGCCTTTGACCACTATCTCACCTGATGGTAAGTGATGATGTGGTCGAAGATGTTGTTCAGGCTAACCTAGAAGTACTGGCTCTCAAGGACAGCTGCCGGAACACACCGTTAGGTGCTTTGCGACAGATTTTCTACTTGAGGGTGGTAGCTAGCCAGGCGGGCATTCGCAAAATGCCCTACCACCATGCTATAACGACTGCCATCCTAAGACAACAACCGGGACCGACGGCTTAACGTGCCCTCCGAAGCACGGAAACGCTCAGTAGTAATGTCACTAGCGGTCACCCATCCAACTCATGACCGCGCGCGACGTTGCTTAACTTTGCTGATCGGTTGAGAACAGCTAAGTAAACTTCGCTACGAGCGCTTCGAATATATGATATGCAAGCAATTGGAAAGTCAATTTCACTACATACGATAATGAAATTGAGATTACTTACTCGCGTAGGTATTCGAGAATATATTAGATTTCTCGGAACTCGTGTGTGTATCGATAGATTCGCACTATTTAAAATAATACCGATAACTCTTTTTATTCGCATTGATTGATTTTTTATAGTGCAACAGACATTGAGAGGGCTCCGTTTAGTCCCCCCCTTAAGGGCCGGAACCGAACCGGAACCAAGAAGGAAAGTGCTTGGCGACAGATTTACGACAAACTGAGAAACCAGAAGCATAGATTTTAGACTTTAGGGCATGCATGCAAAATTTCACGAAGAAACTACTTAATATAGAAAGAAAGGTATAGAAAGCGGTATGAAGACACTTAAGAACGGCTAAGCAAACTACGCTGTGAGTGCTTTAAAAATACAAAGGTGTAATAGAATCGATAAATAATGATTCATTTTGAAGCAATGATGGATAAGCGGTCATAGCTATGGACTGCCGTGTGCAGTTCAGGTATATAGCTTCACCGCATGGAAGGGCATTTTGCGATTGCCCGCCTGGCTAAAGTAAAAAATCTGTCGCCAAGCACCTACCAATGTGTTCCGGACGCAGTCCTTGAGAGCCAGTAAAATTACATGAGACCTAACAACTGTACGTCTCAGTGTGACATGCACAGTGCAATTCGTCATTGAAGAAATTTATATGTTTTAGGCAGAGGTTAGTCCGCTTAACATCAGGTGGGCCTCGAACTTGTTCCGTCACAAAAACATAAAAAAATGCATGCAAAATTTCAATGAGTTTGAACACTTGGTATGTAAAATACGACGAAGCTACTTTTGTATAGAAAGCTATATGAAAACACTTAAGGCTAAGCAAACTACGCTGCAACGCTTTAAAAATACGCTTAGTCTCGTCGACGCGCTCGTAGCGAAGTTTACTTAGCTGTTCTCAACCGATCAGCAAAGTTAAGCAACGTCGCGCGCGGTAATGAGTTGGATGGGTGACCGCTAGTGACATTACTACTGAGCGTTTCCGTGCTTCGGAGGGCACGTTAAGCTGTCGGTCCCGGTTGTTGTCTTAGGATGGCAGTCGTTATAGCATGGTGATAGGGCATTTTGCGAATGCCCGCCTGGCTAGCTACCACCCTCAAGTAGAAAATCTGTCGCAAAGCACCTAATGGTGTGTTCCGGCAGCAGTCCTTGAGAGCCAGTAAAATTACAGGCACATGAGCCCTAATAACTGTACGTCTCAGTGTGACGGGCCACAGTGCAATTCGTTATTAAAGAAATTCATATGTTATAGAGAGAGGCAGAGGTTAGTCCGCTTAACATCAGGTGGGCCTCGGGCTTGTTTCGTCATAATAACATAGAAAAAAATGCATGCAAAATTTCAACGAGTTTGAACCCTTGATATTTAAACTACTATTGTATGGAAAGCTATATGAAAACACTTAAGGCTAAGCAAACTTCGCTGCAACGCTTTAAAAATACGCAAAGTCTAATAGAATCGATATATGACGTGGAATTATATTTGGAAAATATCGATTGTCGTATAAAATAGTGTTCGCATTCAATATCAAGTATTTAGAATATAAAAATCTACATAGCGTGACCTTCGTTCGGTCCTGATTGTTCAGAACATCCGGGCCATCGCAAGTATACCGTGACCCGTATCGACAAAATCGGTTTCAGTACATATTGGGCCTATAGATTAACATATATTGAAGATGACTCTCAAAGAAAAAAAATGAAAATCAATTATATTCACAGAAAATTTCTAAAAATAAAAACTATTTACGTTACTAGTTTTGTGTTATTAAGCTTACTTTAGTATTTTACGTAAACTGATCGAGGTTTTACTATCGCTGCCTCTCTTTCACTCCTACGCAGTCCGATAGTGACAAAATTTCAGCATTTGACTTATTTGTTTTGCAAATTTGTTATTTGGCACGAGTACTTGTACTTTCTGTATTGTTGTACTGTACCTGAGGAAGCGAATTGAACCACTAGCTTTGCTTGTGTGTTTAATTGAACCACTAGCTTTGCTTGTGTGTTTAATTGAACCATTAGTTTTGCTTGTGGTTCAATTCTCCAATCCTTTGTTTTCAGGGCCATCTTGAATTCGTTTCATTATAAAACCGAGTAATACCTTACATACTGATACACGTCACACAGCCGTCACACAACTGGTTCACTCTAAAATTAGCAAAACTCAAGCTTGACTCTAAAATCTATCATCTAGCTATTTTTTTCGCTATTTGGCTGTCTACGTATCACATTGTACCTAATTAAGATACAGTATGATATTATACCTATTTTTATAGAGAATTCAATGTCTAGACAAACCTGACATTGGTTTTAAGACATTACGAACATAAAGCATAATGTATATTATATTTTTTTGGATAAATAAATAAATAATCATAAAATACATACAATTTCACAAATGTTTTTGAAGCAGTGATGGCTCAGTGGCATTGGCTATGGACTGCCGCGCAGCAGGTCCATGGTTCGAATCCCGCCGAGAGCTTGAGCTTCACCGCATGGTGGAAGGGCATTTTGAGAATGCCCGCCTGGCTAGCGACCACCCTCAAGTAGAAAATCTGTCGCCAAGCACCTAACGGTGTGTTCCGGCAGCAGTCCTTGAGAGCCAGAAAAAATACAGGCTAATGAGACCTAACAACTGGACGTCTCAGTGTGACGGGCACAGTGCGATTCGTCGTTGACGAAATGCATCTGTTATAGGCAGAGGTTAGTCCACTTAACATCAGGTGGGCCTCGGGCTTGTTCCGTCACAATAACATAAAAAAATAATTAAGATACAGTATGATATTATACCCATTTTTATAGAGAAATCAATGTCTAGACAAACCTGACATAGGTTTTAAGACATTACGAACATAAAGCATAATGTATATTATATTTTTTTGGATAAATAAATAAATAATCATAAAATACATACAATTTCACAAATGTTTTTGAAGCAGTGATGGCTCAGTGGCATTGGCTATGGACTGCCGCGCAGCAGGTCCATGGTTCGAATCCCGCCGAGAGCTTGAGCTTCACCGCATGGTGGAAGGGCATTTTGAGAATGCCCGCCTGGCTAGCGACCACCCTCAAGTAGAAAATCTGTCGCCAAGCACCTAACGGTGTGTTCCGGCAGCAGTCCTTGAGAGCCAGAAAAAATACAGGCTAATGAGACCTAACAACTGGACGTCTCAGTGTGACGGGCACAGTGCGATTCGTCGTTGACGAAATGCATCTGTTATAGGCAGAGGTTAGTCCACTTAACATCAGGTGGGCCTCGGGCTTGTTCCGTCACAATAACATAAAAAAATAATTAAGATACAGTATGATATTATACCCATTTTTATAGAGAAATCAATGTCTAGACAAACCTGACATAGGTTTTAAGACATTACGAACATAAAGCATAATGTATATTATATTTTTTTGGATAAATAAATAATAATAAAATACACACAATTTCACAAATGTTCAACAAAGCAATTGTTTACCTTGACATTGGTTGTAATCAATTATATGTCAAAGATAATTTCGGTTCATTGTCCTCTAATTAGGGATGTTACGAATGTCTGCATTTGAATTCGCATCAAGCGATGCGTATGTTTACGTCGGCCTTATTACCTTTTTCTAAAATATAATATGCCTCTTTTGAACTTTCACTATACTAGCAAAAAGCTGAGCTTTGTGAGGGCTCACGTTTATTTTACAACCTGATACTAGTTGCGTCATCTAGTATTAAGTAGATTAACATTTTTTTTTTTTTTTATGCCTGATAGGTTAGCCTTTGCACTATCTCACCTGATGGTAAGTGATGATGTGGTCGAAGATGTTGTTCAGGCTAACCTAGAAGTACTGGCTCTCAAGGACAGCTGCCGGAACACACCGTTAGGTGCTTGGCGACAGATTTTCTACTTGAGGGTGGTAGCTAGCCAGGCGGGCATTCGCAAAATGCCCTACCACCATGCTATAACGACTGCCATCCTAAGACGACAACCGGGACCGACGGCTTAACGTGCCCTCCGAAGCACGGAAACGCTCTGTAGTAATGTCACTAGCGGTCACCCATCCAACTCAACAATTGTGAGGGCTCGCGTTTATTTTACAACCTGATTGTAGTGGTGTAATCTAGTATATCTGTTGCAGCGATGTTAACGCTTTTATAATCGATGGCGTTAGTAGTACAATTACATTCTATCCAATGAATACCTACAAAATTGTTTTGTTAATATTTTTAATGGTTATAAAATATTTTTTGAGATATAACACATCTAGATATGAAGTTCAGTTACTATGTTAAAGCACAAATCTATAGGTGTGATAGTTTTTCAGTAAAGTGTGCCACAATATGCTCAGGTTTACCTTACACCAAAATTACATGGGATAGTGATATGTATATAATTACAGTATAAGTAAAGCACTTGTTTAGTTTTGTAATATTTTTTTATATTCCTATTATAAGTAAAAAAAAGTATTAAAGATGAATAAAGTTATAATTTTAAATTCGCATGCGTACATTCGCATACTGATAATTAATTTTACATTCTCATTTTTTCGCTTTCTCTATATAAAATATATGACATTCGTAACATCCCTGCCTCTAATAATACTCCTACGCTGAACTTGCAGTTGTAAAATTATTATTATTCCTAAATGCAATTTTAATGTAAGCCAAGATAAGAACATTTTGATAATAAATTCAACTCCGGGGAGCCAACTCCCATCTCTTAATTCAGTCTTATTTTAACCTTACATTAACAATTTTAATTTGCACTACCACATGTCACCATAGTAAACTTACATTAGAACTTCAACGTGAGAGCGAGCTGCATGCATTGAATCAAGACATTTGTGCGATAAAGATAGCGCTATATGAACATTATTGTTTCGTGACGGCCGTGGTACGAATCTTAGTATCAATATTTTAAGTATGAAATAATGATGTTGGTTTTCCATAATAGTTTTTAAATAGGGGAGTTGGGCCAAAGGACAATTGGTCGAAAAGTATTGCAGTCATTTTCGGGCTCTAATCATGTCCTTGATCATGGAGGTCAATGTTTCCAGCGCAGTTGGGTTCGGTTGTTAATTAGGGTTGTCAAAATTACGATTACAATCAGAAATTGCTACTTATTTATTTATATATTATAATAAGAACACTTACATTGCAATTACACTTATTATCAAAACAAAGCCAAAACTCATGATACATATAAATAATTCATAGATCATGATAATTAATAAGATTCATTCTAATTGTCAAGGAGGTACAATATAAATATTACATTTATAAATTATAATTTCACAATTATACATAAATACATATATTAAATAGGTATATAATGTCAAAAAAGTCAAATTGCAACAATATAAATATTAGATTAGAATATTAAATTATCATATCACAATCACACATAATGATGTCATAGTCTTATAAAGTTACATGAAAGCCTATCGGCCTCTACCTTGTCTCAAAGACATCGCTTCGCTCCGTCAATAAGTTAACAGCTGGTAGCGTCTGTGTTTTACTAAAGGCTGGTTATACAATCATCAGATAAAATATACCAGGCTGATAAAACCTTAACCGACCAAATCTAAAATAAATTCACTTTTCTTATTAACAACCTTATTTTTTGTTCTTTTCATATTGGTTGCATATACATTTACTCGCATGAAAAGTTAATATCTGATGATTGAAAAAAATCCACAGATATTTTATTCTATATATAAGTTACTGGGGCGCAAAGACAAAGATGCAAGTAAAATTATTCCGTTGATAGAGGGTTTTATTCCTCGGTTATAAGCATTACAGCCCACATGCATAAAGAACCGTACAAAATGAAAGCTTCACTACTACACGCACAGTCTTCTTTACTCATCTATGTGTGCGTAACTAATCACTGACAAGCGCGAGCTTAGCAGTGGATACAGTGGCGCTATTCAAGTGCAGAACCGGTTTGAACCAGTTCAGCAAGCATGCAAAGTTATCGCAGCTTTAATTCTGTTCCTTTCGTTATTCTTTCCAACCATTGAAAAATTCAGTATCTTGTTATCTATGCTACGAATAAATATATATACCTAGTATCTATGGAATAAATTCTATCTGACACCTTATCTGACGATTGAGAAATCGGCCTTAAGTACATTATCTCCATTGCCCTATCATACCCTTGACACAGGGCCGTCAGAAGTTCAATAAACTTGTAGATTACAAAAACAATGTGTACACAATGTGAGTTATATGATATGATATGATAAGGATGAAGAAAGCATTGTTTATTTCTCGTGATCAAAGACTTTGTTCATACCTACTGTCTCTTCTATATCATACACTCTACTTATCTCCTTTACTTACTTTTGTTCTTATAAATTCCACCGATCTTATCTCACTTACACCTTTAAACAATAATGGCGGAGCGGTAATAGCTATGGACTGCCGTGCCACAGCTCCCTGGTTCGATCTCCACCGCCGGCTTGAGCTTCATCGCATGTTGGTAGATCATTTTGCAATAGCCCGCCTGGCTAACTACCACCCTCAAGTAGAAAATCTGTCGCCAAGCACCTAACGGTATGTTCTAGTTCCTAGAGAGCCAGCGAAATTACGGGCACATGAGACCTAACAACTATGTCTCAAGGTGACGGGCGCAGTGCAATTTGTGACTTGTGATGAAATGCATCTGTTAGGCAGAGGTTAGTCCGCTTAACATCAGGTGGGCCTCGAACTTCTTCTGTCACAGTAAGAAAAAAAGCCTTATTTTTATCTGATAGGCTACCTTTTAACCCCTGTCTCACCTGATGGTAAGTGATGATGTGGTTGAAGATATTGTTCAGGCTAATCTAGAATTACTGGCTCTCAAGGACAGCTGCCGGAACACACCTCTGTTGGCCGCAGATTTTCTACTCAAGGGTGGTAGGTAAACAAGTGAGCATTCGCAGAATACCTTACCATCATGCTATAACGACTGTCATCCTAAGACAAGCCGAAGCACGTGCACGCTCAGTAGAAATGTCACTAGCGCTACAAATTGGCTTTTATTATACAGGGTGTCCCAAGAAGTAGTGATATACTGAAGCTGGGAGGTAGAGGACCTAGAGGGCTATCTGAATCACCCACATGTATGTTCCGCGATGTTTCGTATTTTCGGAGTTATGACATTTTTTTAAATTTTTTACTTATCGCCGAGTACGATGAGAATTTTATTTATATTAGTGCATTCAGACGTTTAAAAGGCAACTTTTTCCGGCGATGTCGCACTTGCATTGAGCAACAGGGGAGCCCTTTTGAAAATTTATTTTAATTAAACACCTTGTAATTGGTTTTACTTTGCTTGCATTAATCATGTAAATTAAAATTTTGCACTTACCACACTTAGATTTAAATTATTGATTGGAGCCTCATGAATAATAAAATGAAAATTTTCAGGGTAGATAGGGTAGACCTGATAGATAGAGCAAGTTTTTAAAAGCCAAACGGTATTTTTTTATGTGATTTTATTTTTTAATGGCCTTTGAAGTTGTGAACATACTGGGTAATTTTATCTTTCTTGGCATTTTTTTTTATTCCATTCAAAGATCTAACGATAGTAAATGTTACCATATAGAATTGGCCTATCTATCAGCTTAGCTCACAAAAAAAATCAAGCATCTCCCGCAATAATCCACGTCACCATAAATAAAAATCTCATCGTACTCGGCGATAAGAGAAATTTAAAAAAAAAGTCACAACTCCGAAAATACGAAAAATCACGGAACATACATGGGGGTGATTCAGATAGCCCTCTAGGTCCTCTACCTCCCAGCTTCAGTATATCACTACTTCTTGGGACACCTTGTATAACGAAACTACGGTTTTACGAAGACAATAGACAGTGCATTCGATATGTCGTGGTAGAGGTCAAGGAGTAAGTCACAATGTGTGCCTTTATTCTTTGAATGACGCATTGGGGAAGGTCAAAATTAACAGGCCCCGTGCACAATGATAAGCTGCTCTCTGCACACTGAACGCGTGCGCGGTTCCGCAGATTAACTGTGGCAGGCCTGCGCGATCCGCACTGTATTGAAAAATAGATAGATAGAAAACTATTTATTATTTGGATACCTTAAAAAACATTAAAGTGATATATTATTACACATATGTAAGCTACATGATACAAATAAGGCCTGCCTTATTTCAAATCTATTTATATTTTCTCAAACACCCTCGCTGGATGACTGGTAGACAATGCCTTAGCATTAAGTCCTCCTTTTGTACATTTTTTTTTGTGCAATAAAGTATTAAATAAATATTTTTTACGTCTAAATATTCATCTCATTACGACTGCAAGTGTTGATTCTTACAAATTTAACCTCGCTTTAAAATAATTACATGTCTTTTTGCACTCTATCTCTTATTATTATTTTTGAAGCGCTCGCAGCGAAGTTTACTTAGCTGTTCTCAACCGATCAGCAAAGTTAAGCAACGTCGCCCGCGGTCAGGAGTTGGATGGGTGACCGCTAGTGACATTACTACTGAGCGTTTCCGTGCTTCTGAGGTCACGTTAAGCCGTCGGTCCCGGTTGTCGTCTTATGATGGCAGTCGTTATAGCAGGTGGTAGGGCATTTTGCGAATGCCCGCCTGGCTAGCTACCACCCTCAAGTAGAAAGTCTGTCGCCAAGCACCTAACGGTGTGTTCCGGCAGCTGTCCTTGAGAGCCAGTACTTCTAGGTTAGCCTGAACAACATCTTCGACCACATCATCACTTACCATCAGGTGAGATAGTGGTCAAAGGCTAATCTACCAGGTATAAAAAAAAAAAAAAAAAAAATTGAACAAAATAATGGCCTTGCGTTGTCTAACTAGGCCTGAATTGATTTTTAAGGTCTCAGATTTTCGGAAACTATGATAACATTATAAATAATATTCTAAGTACATTAGTGTAAATACTCAACAATTTATGCATAGTTAGGTATATTATAGGATACTTATATCACATCTGAAATAATTAACTTGGACAACAAAATTGACATTTAAGATGGAACAGGCCTTATTATACGAAGCATATATACGCCTTATAAACATCACTTTTTAATATATTTAATATTATAAGAAATAATAGACTGTGTCTTAGCTGAATTGTTCTGCTTTTGAATTTTCTTTCTTTATGTCCTCTATAATGAATACCCAAAGCATAAACACTATGGCAAGCCCATTGTTTTTTTCTAGACGCCTTATTATGGCGTAGGCCTTATTTGTATCACATACCTTATACACAGGGCGGTATTATTGCTTAAAGCAGTTTCTTCCAGACAACCGAACAGGAATAAAAAAGACAGGAATAAGCGCGAGGCCCACATGATGTTAAGCGGTATCCTCTGCCTATAACAGCATGCATTTCATCACAAGTGACGAACTGCACTGCGCCCATCACCTTGAGACATACCTGTTAACCCATTGGCATCGGCGATAATTATAACAATAGATTTTCATTCATAAATTGGCCATAGTTGTCCAGTCCGATGCCAACTTATTAAGTCTAATTTTGCCTGTTATTTCACTGGCTCTCAAGGACTGCTGCCGGAACACACCGTTAGGTGCTTGGCGACAGATTTTCTACTTGAGGGTGGTCGCTAGCCGGGCGGGCATTCGCAAAATGCCCTTCCACCATGCGGTGAAGCACAAGCTCTGGGCGGGATTCGAACCATGGACCTGCTGCGCGGCAGTCCATAGCCAATGCCACTCAGCCATCACTGCTTCAAAAAGTTAAGTCTCTTGTGCCTGTAATGTATTATTTCATATCTTTTATTACTTTGCTCGATGTAAATATTCAAAACTCTATTCAAAGGGACCACGACGCGGTCCAGTGTTGGCTCGGTGGGCGCTCTTGGCTCGGAGTAGGCACTGTCTTTTACTCCGAAATATTCAATTACAAGCACAAGAGACTTCTAACATTAGGTGGTCCTCGTGCTTATTCCGTCAAATACACATAAACAAACACAAAAAAAGATTCAAAATGTTTGTTAAGACTAGCAGAAGTCAACCCTAAGAGGTTGTCAACATTTTACCCATATTCCCAACTAAGTAAACCAGTCATCTCAATCGAAACCTTAATTAGTGATAATATCATATGCAATCAACATGTGTGTGTGACTACGCACACGTAACAACAATCCTATTAAACTAGATACCACCATAGAGAAGGAACTAATAAGAGTAGCAATCGCAACGTACGCTGAAATAAGCTCAAATCTTGTATTATATCCAGATGGCGCTGACTCGTAGCCTGGAAATGTAGACTTCGACACTTAAAGCCGATAAATTTGAATTGCATCGATGGTAAACAGGCCCAAAAAATTTCTTGTTTTTTTTGAATACGAAATCGTATTCAAAAATTTTTAAATTTTTATTGTGTTAAAATACTGCTCCGATAAATTTGTTTTTTTTTATGGATAATTTACCATGATTCATAAGTTTATTGATAGATGGCGCTGCACCGCATGTAAAATATATGGCAAATAACGCCATCTAGCCATTTGTTGTCGTTCCAACACGAGTGCGAGTAGCCATATTGAGATTTATGACGGCCATTAAAAATTTACTTTCGTTATTTTATGTGATTTTATACATTTAGCGACATCTTTCGCCGAAGCTGGTATTTAGTTATCGGTGTACGCTGTCATGTATGGTCTTTGTCACTCTTATCAGTACTTTCTCTATGATATCACTAATGCATTGCACGGCAGTCGACACAAGTGCTGTTTTTTTTTTGTTTACTTTGTTGGTTTGTAAACCGTTACTTACAGCAAGAAATTTTAAAAATAATCTTATATGAAAAGAACATGATTGGCTGAACAGCCTTCTAAGTACAAACACAATGTGGCATACGGCATGTACACAAATTTTTGCACTCTGAATGAAAATAATTGATTGCATAGATATACCGACCAACAGCATCCTACCCTTGTCCCGTTAAGGCGGGGTATATATTTGAAGCGCTCGTAGCGAAGTTTGCTTAGCTGTTCCTTACCGATCAGCAAAGTTAAGCAACGTCCGCCGCGGTCATGAGTTGGATGGGTGACTGCTACTGACATTACTACTGAGCGTGCACGTGCTTCGGAGGGCACGTTAAGCCGTCGGTCACGGTTGTTGTCTTAGGATGGCAGTCGTTATAGCATGGTGGTAGGGCATTTTGCGAATGCCCGCCTGGCTAGCTACCACCCTCAAGTAGAAAATCTGTCGCCAAGCACCCAACGGCGTGTTCCGGCAGCTGTCCTTGACAGCCAGTACTTCAAAGTTAGCCTGAACAATACCTTCGATCACATTATCACTTACCATCAGGAAAAAATATATAGGCTTACCATTTATTATGATGTGCCAAATAGGGACGCAGAACAACATAAGGCTCATTTTAGCCTGTTTTGCCTTTCGCATGATTTATTTTTCTATTTTTATTGAGTCGATAATCTAAATTACGAAGAACAAGGCCAAAATAAAATATATGTATATAAATGTTATATATGTTCATTTTCTACAGTCTTCGAAAACAGGAAGAGGTACTCAATTCGTCTGGGTTTTTTTTTCGTTACCACAGAATTTTTGTTTTTTTTATTTCAAATAATAAAAGAATCATCAAAATGCTTACCGTGTGGTCCCATTAAAATTTCATCAAAATCGTTCATATTTCAAAGAAAGTCGAATAACTACTGAGCGAGCATGTGCCTCGGAGGGCATGTTAAGTCGTCGGTCCCGGTTGTTGTCAGAAGCCGATTTATCATGGTGGTAGGGCAATTATCGAATGCCTGCCTGGCTAGATACCACCCTCAATTAGAATATCTATCGCCTAGCAGCTAACGGTGTGTTTCAGCAGCTGTCCTTGAGAGCCAGTAATACTAGGTTAGCATGATTCATCACATCATCACTTACCATCAGGTAGATAGTTGTTAAAAGCAAGCATATCAGTTAAAAACATCATGCCAGAGTATAATTATATTTATATATATATATTTATAATTATATAATTATTACGTAACGGATGTTGTTAAAATGAGGCACAATCACGCGACGCCATTGTTTACACTGTACAAACTACCTATATCTACTCTGGTTTTAAAAATATAATGTGACATTAGACCGGATGTTAACCTTGTAGGACAAGAAGCAGTGATGGCTCAGTGGCATTGGCTATGGACTGCCGTGCAGCAGGTCCATGGTTCGAATCCCGCCGCGGGCTTGAGCTTCACCGCATGGTGGATAGCGACCACCCTCAAGTAGAAAATCTGTCGCCAAGCACCTAACAGTGTGTTCCGGCAGCAGTCCTCGAGAGCCACATTACAGGCTAATGAGACCTAACAACTGGACGTCTCAGTGTGACGGGCACAGTGCAATTCGTCGCTGACGAAATGCGTCTGTTATAGGCAGAGGTTAGTCCACTTAACATCAGGTGGGCCTCGGGCTTGTTCCGGCACAATAACATAAATAAATAAAAAAAAAAAAACTACATTGTTCCATCCGAAACAGAAATAGTACATTATGCAACAAGTGCGCGAAGTTGTTTATTACAATCGAGAAGGTTCGATCTCAGGCCTAAATGGAGTAGAGATTGTAATAAACAACGCGCACGAGTTTCATACGACGTTTCAACACACTTGCGAGGAACGAATACGAAAATATTTTCTTGATCTTTTTGATAGCAATAATAATCTGATTAAGAAGGTTTATAATTAAATCTTCTAAAGTTCTACTTCAGTAGGTAAAAAACTCTTTGGTTTGTTTTTATATGAAAAACGAACGAAACAAACTACAAACTAGGTGTTACCCGTTAAGGTGGGGTATATATTTGAAGCGCTCGTAGCGAAGTTTACTTAGCTGTTCTCAACCGATCAGCAAAGTTAAGCAACGTCGCGCGCGGTCATGAGTTGGATGGGTGACCGCTAGTGACATTACTACTGGGCGTGCACGTGCTTCGTCCTGGATACCTAAAGAATATCGATGTAACGAACGAAACCAACTACAAACTCCTTGGTGAGAAGTGTGGAAACGTTGTTTTTTTCTCTATTTAAAACACTAGTGCGGTAAAGTAAAAAAAAAAAGCACGAGTGCGTAATAGACTATTATTATGACACTAAAATCGGCGCATTTAAAGGCGCGTTACGAGCGAGTGTGTTGAAAAAAAGTAACCCTAACAGGATCAGTTACGTGTCTTTTTATTTCTGGTTTTGTGATGGAACACAGGCCTACCTGTTAAGCGGTAACCTTTGGCTCTCAAGCACTGCTGGAACACACTGTTAGGTGCTTGGTGACAGATTTTCTACTTGCGGGTGGAAGGCTACCACCATGCTATAACGACTGCCATGCTAAGACAACAACCGGCGCCGACGGCTTAACGTGCCCTCCGAAGCACGTGCATGCTCAGCAGGAATGTCACTAGCGGTCACCCATCCAAGTCATGACTGCGGCGGACGTTCAGTAAAAAGGGCTAAGCAAACTTTGCTTTGTCTGCTTAAATAATTTTATAATATAGTAATTAAACAACTTTAAACGGTTTAAATCGCGTATATTTATGTTTATTTTTCAGTCACCCCGTGACCACGATCACTGCAAAGTGTTTGAAACGTCGGGACAAAAATAATGATAAATATACGCGATTTAAACCGTTTAAAGTTGTTTAATTACTACTATGTGTAATAATCGCGAAAAACTAAGACAACATTAATTTTATAATAGTTAATTTGGTCCCGAAAATCAATAGCAAAATACCATTTTGTACAGTAAGTTTAGTACTGTAAAATGTATAGTACTGAACCCTGCTCTACGTATGCTAGACCACCACTTAATTGATTTTTAATTACCCGCCGAGTGTACATTTCCTACGCTAAAGGCATTAACGCGATTTGCGACATGTTAGCGACTAAAACAAACAACTTAACTGACTAACAAATTAAATGACTATAAAATTAAGCTTGGCGTCTACTAGGACTAAATTCCACATAAGGCCCATCACCGATATGGATAGTCAAGGATATCTCGTGAAGTAGAAATTAAGTCTTAGACCGACGCGATGATTGCATCGTAGCACAGCTACGCCTACAGCAGAGAAAACTATACTTACTTCATGCTGTAGAGCCGACCATCGCTATATATATATATATGTCTGGAAGAAATCGCTATAAGCGATAAGGCCGCCATTTTGCACTAGTGTATTTGGTTTGTTTTTTATTGTAATGTTAATTTTAAGTTCTTGTGCAAATAAAGTGTTTTCTATATATCTCTCTCGTTTGGACCCAACAACATCCAGGAACGATGTACTTATACATTAAAGAGAGGTGTGAAAGACGTCGCGTGCCATTTACAACGGCTGGAATTCAGCCTACAGTTTGATTTATTTTAAATCATACGTGCTTCTGGTATCAGCGAAGAATAAGGATGCTTTCCTAGTTCCCGACTGGTGCCCGGAAGGCGTAGTATACATGCGCTATAGGGAGGAGAGACCGAAAATGAATCCCAAAACAGTTTATAAGTGTTTTTTTATTATATTATATATTTTTATTACCTGAAATAAAGAGATACTGTAATTATTATAAGCATCGAGTTGTGCTGAAATTAATTGCGTATCTTTCTTTCCGCGTTCGATTCACACGGCGTGACGGTGGCCGTGGACGCAGAGATTGCAAATGACAGTTTTAGCTCAGAAAGGAGCTTTTTACTTTGTGTTTGAAAACTCCCGGGTTGTATTTTCCAGAAGACAGTAGTTAAGTTACTCAGAGAGTTCCTTCGCGGTTCGCACAATAAAGAGTTTTGGCGTCAATGTCAGCTACAGATTGCTCACAAATATCTGCCATGTACAGTTTTTTTTTTTTTTTTTTTTTTTTAATGCCTGATAGGTTAGCCTTTGACCACTATCTCACCTGATGGTAAATGATGTTGTGGTCGAATATGTTGTTCAGACTAACCTAGAATTACTGGCTCTCAAGTACAGCTGCCGGAACACACCGTTAGGTGTTTGGCGACAGATTTTTCTACTTGAGGGTGGTAGCTGGCCAGACGGGCATTCGCAAATTGCCCTACCACCATGCAAAATCTGTTACAGTTTTATTATAAGTATAGATTTGTAGGATGCGATTTAGTTCTATTCGTAGCGTTTTAGTGAGCTTAGTTGACTAGCACGTTGTTAAGCATAAATACTGACAATGTTTACCATCTACGAATCTTAGTTTTGTATAAATAAACTAATGTACGACTTTCTTTTGTTACAGAATCATGGGTTGAGCTTAACACGGGTGGCGGGCTCGCCGCTGTCGAGA
This sequence comes from Plagodis pulveraria, assembly GCA_963890685.1. NCBI lineage: Eukaryota > Metazoa > Arthropoda > Insecta > Lepidoptera > Geometridae > Plagodis > Plagodis pulveraria. The sequence continues at coordinate 4,857,477 of OY982979.1, read as the reverse complement.
ATGAATACATTCGACTGCTGCGTGAAGCGCAGCGCGAGAGTAGAGACTCCTCCGTGAGACATTCGCGCGCCTCTAGCGTCAAAGGCAGGTGAGAAATCAACATTTGCTTAATATTTCTAAAGGTCTAGAGAAAGGTAAAGTGAATTTTAATATTGTTATGTTTGCAATAACGCCTTCTATGCGGATTACATTACATTGCAATTCAACGGGGCAATGCTGCCAGCATGCTAGGCACGCTGCCAACTGATAGTGGGCTAGAGCATTTGGACTCCCTATGAGTCCAAATGCTTTTATTGTAGTAGCTGTAGTATTGTAGTAGCTGTAGTGTTGTATATAGTTTGTAGTATATGTTTAATAAAGGCATACCGCCAGTAAAAAAAAACATAACAAAATTACAAATATACGATAATGTAATCCGCATAGCAGGCGTTATTGCAAAAATAACAATATTAAAATTGCAAAATTAGTCTTGTTTGTAGTACAAGTTGTACTATATGTCGCTCCATCCCAATACGATGGTTAAAAAACGATAGGAAAAATTAGTTATGACGTCATTGTCATGTTAGCTCAATTGGTTAGAACATGCCCCGGCTAAAGAGGTGGATGGACGCGGGCTCGAATCCCGCACATGACTTAAATTTTCCCAATCGTATATTTGTAATTTTGTAAAGTGACATGTCCTTGGTTGAGAGGTTGGCGGGCTCACCGCAGTCGAGAATGAATACATTCGAGTGTTGCTTGAAGCGTAGAACTAGACGAGAGACTTGGCAAATTTTGCTTATTACTTGCTCTGTGATTCGCGTGCTTCTTCTAAATTTTACTATAGCATTTATTTGTTCAGTATAGGTACGATACGTATTCATATCATTTTTTTCTACTGGGTAATATAACTGGATAATAACACTCGTTGCTCTTGTACGTGGATCCGATTTTGTGCATCGGGTGGATAGAGCTGGACTGAGCGAAGCGAGTGCTGACGTTGCGTCAATTGCATGCTCTTAGGTATAGTAGACGAGCTCCTTAAAATGTTAGACCCCACATATCACAGGTACTCAGGGCACATTAAAAGATTTTAATGATTGGAGCAAATTAAAACAAGCGAGCTATCGAAACTAAAACGTTAAAAAAATATTGACTAGAATATATTTATATTTTTTCTTTAGCTGGTATGGTTAGCCTTTATTTTCTTTATTATATTATATTCGGTTATTAGTATCTCAATTGTTAGTAAATGATATCTTGAAGGATTGATAGCTAGGGTAGCTTTTGCGAATCAGCATGGTAACACAGGGTCCACGCATGCTAAGAAGTCAGTAGTTTAAAAACAATTGCTATTGTACAACACCATGGAAGTAATAAGTACTACGTACAACAGGAATGAGCTGTTGTCGTAAAATTGAAGCCGAACGAGAGCTCAGTAACTGTACCTCTTATCCCTTTCTGGCGATGGTGACCATATTGAAATATGATTTAAGGACAATAATTACAAAAACTGATTTGTGATATGACGTCAGCATATCATTTCTTCAGATGGATTTTAATCGAAGATGCTAATGATAAACTTGCCCAATAAATACAAATAAATGCCAATACAAATATTTATTTTTTTAAAATCACATAGAACATTTTTAACTACACATTAATTACAATAACGTTGTTTTAATGGTATATGATCTAATTTTATAGTATAGTTATAAACATTGACAACTGTGCTAGGTCGTACCTGTGTTACAGTTGTCAATGTCTTCCTCCAGTGCAGCAACATTCTTGGGTATTTAAAATAGGCACATAAAACATGTTTTTTAATAAACACATCATCCATCTCACTGGAGTAATAAAAATAAAAAAAACACTATACATGTAGGGTAGACAATTTAACAGCAACAGTAAACTGTATAAGCTTAGCAATACTCCGATCGTCCCATTAAGGCAGATAGCAACATTTGCTTATAGAGCACTATACATTTCCTGTTTTTGCTTGCTTTTCACACTCGCGTCATATAGGCAGGCCTGGTTCACTCCGCACTTTAGGTACAAAGCTACAAGTACATCGGCGGCTGCAACAAGTCGCGTTTACTCTACAAGGGTTGCCGGGCGCGCCGCCCGGAACGCACGTCTTCTCACTTCAACGCGCCGTATTTCGTGTTGGTGTTTGTTAGGCTGTTTACGTACCTAGTAGCACAGAATAATAGGTTAGTACCTATTAGGTACTATTAGGTAGGTTGGAATGAGGGCAAGATTATACAGCATTGCATTTGGCTGCATAAATAATAACACAGGTCTGAACATCACTTTTTTTCTCAATTTCAAAAGACATCGAAAGGTAAGGAAACGTACGCGTTCCTAGGTAGGTATATATAACCTATTGTTTCTAATGTTAACTTATTACCTACTATTTTAAGATTTTCATACACCTAGGTAGTGCCAGTTGTGCTTTAATGGGGACAATAAGTGTAAAGTACGCAAAGCAAAGTTTACTTGGCCGTTCTTAACAGATCAGCTAAGCAATTGTCAGCTACTAACAATTAAGTTACGTCCACCGCGGTCATGACTTGGATGGGTGACCGCTAGTGACATTACTACCTGGCACTTCCGTGCTTTGTAGGGTACGTTAAGCCGTCGACCCAATTGTTATCTTAGGATCGCAGTTATTATAGCATGGAGGCAGGGCAATTTGCGAATGACCACCTGTGTAGCTTCCACCCTCCAGGAGAAAATCTGTCGCCAAGCACCTAACGGTGTGTTTCGACGGCTGTCCAATTAATTAGTTAAGAAAAAAGCAGTTTAGTTTACATTTAAGTTTAATTCTAAATCAGACATTGCTAAATAAAACAGTCTTGTGAAGTTTCTGCCGCAAACCCAGCTTATTCCTTATATGTTTCACTGATTCTAATTTTGCATTATGAGTTAAACGAAAATTGATATATGAATTCGCTAACTCCTTCACCAATTGAATATCATGTGGATCTTCAAATATATATTGAGGAGGTTGTGGTGGATTTTTTCTATAACATTAGGATCTTTAAGAAATCTGAAATTGAAACGAAGTGATTTTAATAGAGAAAGGAATAAAAAAATGCATAGGTATTTAAGTTATTTGTTCTTGAACTAGGACTGGATAGTCATGCATGGTCACCGTAATTCATCACTAACAAATTATGTTTAAAACTATTACCTGTGAAAAGATAAACCACAATCAGGATAATAATCGATTCCGCAAGCCTCCACGACAAAAATATTCCCCATTTTAACTAAAATTCTTCCAAAATATCACACAATCAAAAAACAATCCGCCATTAAAGTCCGAGTCTGCGATTTCAAGTGGGGTTGTCAGGTCAGGTGTCCGTATTTCATACAAATAAAAGAAAACCTATACGATATAGCAAAATTTTTGCGTTAATAAGGCTTTACACGTAGCAACAAAAAATTTTGCTTTAACATGTCGGTAATCAATTATTATTTATATTTAGACACATTTTAGAAGTAAATGGTTTTACTTCATTACATAACATTAATCACATATTTTTCTACAAACAACGAAAGGATTGAAATCAACTTAACTCTGGCAACTCTAGGTCACTGTTAGAACGAGACACAGGGTTCAGTGGTTACCCTCTCACTCGGCTTCATTTTTATTTTGCGCGCAACAAGACTCTTACGCCCTTAGCATAAGGTTTTATTTTCTTTATTTTAGCTGCAAGATGTACAGATAGAGCTCATTCCTGTTGTACGTAGTACTTATTACTTCCATGTACAACACACATTCAAGTACAGTGAATAATCGTTTTTAATCTCATATTTAAGTGTTTGAATTTAGAATCAGCACGTTGCCACGGTTACTGAAGGTTATTTCATATATTTTTCAGTTCATATAGTTTATAGAATTTTGAAGCGCTCGTAGCGAAGTTTACTTAGCTGTTCTCAACCGATCAGCAAAGTTAAGCAACGTCGCCCGCGGTCATGTGTTAGATGGGTGACCGCTAGTGACATTACTACTGAGCGTGCACGTGCTTCGGAGGGCACGGTAAGCCGTCGGTCCCGGTTGTTGCCTTAGGATGGCAGTCGTTATAGCATGGTGGTAGGGTATTTTCCAAATGCCCGCCTGGATAGCTACAAACCTCAAGTAGAAAATCTGTCGCCAAGCACCTAACGGTGTTTTCCGGCAGCAGTCCTTGAGAGCCAGTGAAATTACAGGCACATGAGACTTAATAACTGTCTCCTGGTGACGGGCGCAGTGCAATTCGTGACTTGTGACGAAATGGATCTATTATAGGCAGAGGTTAGTCCGCCTAACATCAGATGGGCCTCGAGCTTGTTCCGTCACAATATAAAAAAAACACTCAAGTTTAGTAAATAATCGTTTTTATCGTATATTTAGTGAAAACAGTATACTAGTGTAAAGGGTTTCACACGGAACCCTAATACAAAGTAAGGCGGGGCGCCGTCTTTCTTTCCGTCTGACCTACCCTTAAAAGGCTTTATCCTTTGAACCGTAAAACGTAGCGGGGTTGCCCTTAAGCAACGCTTTCTACAAAACATGGTGTTATATTATCATACGGTATTTTATCCTAACAAATAAATAAAGAAAATTTTATAATAACAAATATTTATAAAATATTTTACGAAAACATCAAATTAATATTTTAATAAAACACTTAAAAAATATAAAAATATATCTAGTGACAATTCCGCCCAATTTTCCTGCTAAGCCGACGTGACGTCACGAACGCCACGCAGCCAAACCGGAACAATTTTCGACGTGTTTCGATTCTACACGAAGCATCCTCAGTAGGTCTTGACTCTTCGAGCGCACGATCGAGAAAACGTTTCTAGTTATTAGTTACGTTTCTCGTATTTGTTATTATTAAATATGGATTTCCGCAAAGTAACGCCTGAATCTATTTATTAAAGAAAATTTTGCTTAGCCTGAACAATATTTGCGACCAAAACCATCAGGTGAGATGGAAGTCAAAGGCTAGCCTATTAGCTATAAATAAATAAAAAATCTGTTGGATCGTCATACGAGAAACTTCTTTTTAACCGACTTCCGAAAAACTTCACAATATTTTGTGTATTTTCCTCGATAACCGACCTTATTGATTATTTTTTTGGGCAAATGAGAGTTGATCCTGTTTTTTTTTCAGTTTTAGTAAGTAGCTTTTCAATCAACCTATATAGAACTAACTGAAATAGTAGATTGTTCACCAAGGGAGAAAACAACCATTTTAAATAGTTGTTGGCCCCGAGGTGGACAATACTTTTTATCACCCTCTTTGTGAAAATAAGTAAGTGCAACTTATGAATAAGAATAGTACGTATATATTTAGATATACATACATACATACATAAAATCACGCCTCTTTCCCGTAGGGGTAGGCAGAGACCATGGATTTCCACTTACTACGATCCTTACATATCTCTTTCGCTTCATCTACACTCATCAACCCTTTCATACATAAGCGTCGGTTTAGGGTACTCTTGAGCTGGCCTTTTTTCAGAACGTCTTCAATCTGATTTCGGAACGTTCGCCTAGGTCTTCCTCTTCCAACACTTCCGTTCACTTGTCCCACGTATACCTGTTTAGTCATTCTCATTTCAGTCATTCTCTCCACATGTCCAAACCATCGTAACATACCTTTCTCGATTTTTGTCACTACATCCTCATTCACTCCACATCGTTCATCACACTATTCCTTATCCTGTCACTCCGTTTGACTCCCATCCTGCTTCTCAATGCTCTCATCTCCACTGCATTTATTCTACTTTCATGCTTTTTCTGCCATACCCAACTTTCACTATTTAGATATAATTAGGAAAAATAGGATATTTAGAAATAGTTAGAGGCTGTGTGTGCTATTGTTTATTTTTGAATAAAAATAATTTTGGAGGTGCATCGTAACAATTTTACCACTACCATCCTTTACAGTTGTCGATTTATTTACAGCTTAAGAATTATTAATAGTCTCAGAAGACGTCGTCTCAGGATGTAGTTTTTGTAAACAATATTAATTTTTACATTGTAAAAAAAATATAAAATATTAAGTAAAAAAAACAGCCTGTAACTTGTTCATACAATGTTTGTGATTGATTGTTAAGTGATTGGAACTTTTACTAAAAATATCCACAATCTAAATTCAAATCACTTTTTGTCCCGCCGGGATTAAAAAGCTATTTTTGACCCGATTTACGAAGAATAAACAAGCTCTTTCCGAATAGATGTGATGAAAAAAGTATTTGCTTAAATGTCTACAGCTCGATAACATAATAATTGCAAATATTGGCAACCATAAGTTTGTACGAAGCATACAATCGATTCTACACCAAAACGAGAAAAAGTAAAAAAAAATCTTTAAAAGAACTGAACCGACTTCTATCTCTTCAAAGATAAAAAACACACAACAAGTTTAGAAGAAGTAAACCGGCATCGACTTCTGTCACTGAAAAATAAGTAATATCTTGTGCAAGTTTGAACCGTGAAAGTGTGAGCTCAGGGAGTTTGAACCCATGTTACTGACTTCAACTAGTTATTTCATACTTCACTGTTTTCTTTATCTAAAGAGTGTTGGTTCCGAAGCTAATGTATGGTAGTGAAAGTTGTGTATCAGAAAAAGCATGAAAGTAGAATAAATGCAGTGGAGATGAGAGCATTGAGGAGCATGATTGGAGTCAAACGGAGTGACAGGATAAGGAATAGTGTGATAAGGGAACGATGTGGTGTGAATGAGGATGTAGTGACAAAAATCGAGAAAGGTATGTTAAGATGGTTTGGACATGTGGAGAGAATGAATGAAATGAGAATGACTAAACAGGTATACATGGGACAAGTGAACGGAAGTGTTGGAAGGGGAAGACCTAGGCGAACGTTCCGAAATCAGATTGAAGACGTTCTGAAAAAATGCCAGGTCAGGAGTACCCTAAACCGACGCTTATGAAACGATTGATGAGTGTAGATGAAGCGGAAGAGATTTGTAAGGATCGTAGCAAGTAGAAATCTGTGGTCTCTGCCTAAACGCCCCGGGAATGAGGCATGATTTTATGTATGTATGTAAAGAAGTGAGGAGACGACATCAAAAAGTTATTTCTTATGTCTCGTTAGCCTGTAATTCACTTGTTACAATGCCCTTCGCGCCTAAACACAGATACACACTACTGATTTTAAGCAGAATATATATCACTGCGGATGTTTTTTTTTTATGTTATTGTGATGGAACAAGCTCGAGGTCCACCTGATGTTAAGCGGACTAACCTCTGCCTATAACAGATGCATTTCATCACAAGTCACGAATTGCACTGCGCCCGTCACCTTGAGACATAGTTGTTTAGTCTCATGTGCCTGTAATTTCACTGGCTCTCAAGGACTACTGCCGGAACACACCGTTAGGTGCTTGTCGACAGATTTTCTACTTGAGGGTGGTAGCTAGCCAGGCGGGCAATCGCAAAATGCCCTTCCACCATGCGGTGAAGCTCAACCCGGCGGTGGGGATCGAACCAGAGTACTGCGGCGCGGCAGTCCATAGCTATTTCCGCTCGGCCATCTTTGCTTCAATTGCGGTGGTAAAATCTTGTAAAAGTCAGTTCATATTTCTTTATTTATTTTGTTTTAGCTTTCTTTAATAGCTGACTTTCCACATAAACTACGTTTAAAATTGATAAAACTCTTTGTTCAGTCTGCTCTTAACAAAAAGTAAGTAAGTACTACCAGGGGTTAGTCACCCCCTATTTCCAAACACAAAAGTTTAAAGACCTTTCCTTTGTCCGTGTTTTACACCCACACAAAGAAAACTGTGATTCACTCGTGGCGTCGAACTCTTGCTGAGATATGTTCTCCTAGTACTCGGTAGCCAAAGCAACGCAACATAGGCCGATTTGATTTGACATTGAATTTAAAAAATATGTAATTTAATCAATATTAAATTAGCATACTAAAGCAAAAAAGTGAAGCAGTGATGGCTCAGTGCCATTGGATATGGACTGCCGCGGAGCAGGTCCATGGTTCGAATCCCGCCGCGGGCTTGAGCTTCACCGCATGGTGGAAGGGCATTTTGCGAATGCCCGCCTGGCCAGCTACCACCCTCAAGTAGAAAATCTGTCGCCAAGCACCTAACGGTGTGTTCCGGAAGCAGTCCTTGAGATTCAATGAAATTACAGGCACATGAGACTTAACAACTATGTCTCATGGTGACGAGCGCAGTGCAATTCGTGACATGTGACGAAATACACCTGTTATAGGCTGAGGTTAGTCCGCTTAACATCAGGTGGGCCTCGAGCTTGTTCCGTCACAATAACATAAAAAAAAACTATATCAACTCTATTACTAAAAAGAGGAAAGATTTGTATGAATAAACTTAAAAACTACTGGACCGATTTGAAAAATTCTTTCACCATTAGAATCCTACACTATCCCTGATGAACATGGGCTATAGAATATTTTCAAAAACTTAGGGATCCGTATGAAAACTTCGATAATGTAACCCAACGTGTGAAAACAATACCAAATAAATCGTTATATCGCGTACGCTGCGGAAATTGTTGACAATAGAGCAAAGTGATGTACTACAATTTTATAGAGGACATCAATATCTACAAAAAAGTCCGGAATACTACATGTCTAACTATTACAGTTATGTCACAATAAATACTTTTTAAATGTTTCAATTTATGCCGCTAGTTATTAATAAATTGAAGGCTTTGCCATTGTGACCTTATTAAAATTATTCATAAAAGATGATTTGAATACCTGAATTAACCGATTTTGTGTCCGAGATCTAAAATCACGTGTGGATGACGCAGTCAATTACCTTAATCAGGCGTTTTATAAACAGTCTAGCTTTGTTTATTTTTTACGTTTTATAAACCGTCTAGCTTTTTTACATTGGCATTACAATGTAGAATATTTCAATACTATAAATTTGTAATTAAATTTCATAAGAGCGTCGTAGACACATATTTTTTTTTTTTTTTTTATTGTTTTATTATTGTGACCGAACTAGCCCGAGGCCCACCAAATGTTAAGTGGACAAACCTCTGCCTATAACAGATGCATTTTTTCGTCAACGACGAATTGCACTGTGTCCGTCACACTGAGACTTACAGTTGTTAGGTCTCATGTGTCTGTAATTTTATTGGCTCTCAAGGACTTCTGCCGGAACACACTGTTAGGTGCTTGGCGACAGATTTTCTACTTGATCGTGGTCGCTAGCCAGGCATTGTGGCAGGGCATTCGCAAAATGCCCTTCCACCATGCGGTGAAGCTCCAGCCCGCGGCGGGATTCGAACCATAGACCTGCTGCACGGCAGTCCATAGCCAATGCCACTGAGCCATCTCAGCCACAGGTTCAAAAATTAAATTTATAAACTATAATTATAATTAATGAATAAATTATTTTGACTTTGACTTTACTAAACGGCGCGGTTAATGCGTAAATTAAGCTATTAATTGGCTAGCTGATGCTTAAGCTGTTTATAAAATTATATGCTCGTTTATACACTTCTGGACTCATCTATTGGCCCACCTTGTATTTTCAGTTTCGTTTGGTCCTAGCTAAAATTTTATAATAGGTCGAGCAAAAAGTTTTATGCAGTTTTGAACCTGGCACATTCACAATTTCATTCAATAGTCTTTTTTTGAATTTCGAACACAGAATTTAAAGAAACAAAAGACAATTTGGAGCCTGTTTGTTGATATCAAACAATCGAATACTAAGAAAACTTGGTTTTATTGGTTTACTTGGATTTAATTCTTGAAAAAGTGATTGATATCTTTGGTTTTGCAACAAACATTACTTATTCTTAACATTAAGGTGAGGTTCTATCAATAATCTATGGATACTTCACCTGAAGTCGCCGCCCAAGCTGTGGCACTTATTCAGGCCGGACACAGCCAAAGAAACGTGAGTGCTCAACTTAATTTAAGTCGATCTGCGGTCCGAAATGTTTATCGGAGGTACCTAGAGACTGGCGGCTTTGTTCGTCGCCAAGGAAGGCCACGATCTCGGATCACAACTGAAAGGCAGGATCGGTTCATCGTGACGACCAGCTTGAGAAATCGTCACCTTACCTCCATTGAGATACAAAACCAACTTCGCGACTTCCACGGAGTATCTGTGAGCGCTCGAACTGTTCGGAGAAGGTTAAAAGAACGCGATATGGTACCACACAAGCCAGCTAATGGGCCCAAACTAACGCGAGCCCACCGAACAGCGCGCCTTCATTTCGCACGCAGTCATTTAAATTGGACACAGCAAGATTGGAGCCGTGTACTCTTTTCTGATGAGTCTAAAATTGTGTTACATGGCAATGATGGAAGGAAGAAGGTCTACCGACGTAAGGGAGAGCGTTTCGCACAATGCTGCTTTGAAGAGAGGGTTGCTTATGGCGGTGGCTCATGGACTGTCTGGGGCGGTATATCCGCGAGCGGCAAAACTCAACTTGAGGTTGTTACAGGACCACGGCTGCCAACATTAAATGCTGAAAGGTACATTCGTGAGTGCTTAGAACCTCACTTGATACCATACGCGGACTATGTGGGCCCAAATTTCCTTTTTATGCATGATAATGCAAGAGCCCATGCGGCCGGCATCGTCAGGGAATATCTTCGGGATGTGAACATCACAGTTATGGACTGGCCAGCCAGAAGCCCAGACATGAACCCTATTGAGCACATGTGGGACGAGCTAAAAAGACGTGTTAGGGCTCGTCAGCCAGTTGCCCAGACGATGCAGGAGTTGAAAACTGCCATAGAAGAGGAATGGGAGATGATCCCTCAAAATTTCATAGAGCGGTTGATAAACTCTATGCCTAATCGTATGAGAGCTGTGGTAGATGCCCATGGAGGCAACACGCGTTATTAACCCGGCGAGGATGTGGTACAAAAAGGGTACATCGAGGATGTGGAGGGTCTTGAGGACCCTGTATTTAATTCATATTTTAAAAGTATTTATTGCAATTTTTTAACATAAGATAGGAAGTTAACTTACGCATTAGTTATTTATATAAGGATTTTCATGAAAAGAAACACTATTATGCGTATAAAAAGTTTCTATATTTCAATTTTACAAAAAGTCTTATTTTAGTCAACTTTAGCAGGACTCTGCCATACATTAAAAAAAACAACACATACAAATATTATTACAAGTAATTGGTAATTTTTGGTAGGAATTTATATATTATATCATGTTTTATCACAAAATCAGTAATTATCCAGTCTTTTAGGCTACTAATCATCTCTATAATATGGGTCACAATTGCCCTATTTGAGTTTGCGCACGTTTACCTGCTTGCACGTGTTGCACCCGACTAAGTGGAGGTGGGAAAAAGGGAGGGTATTTTATTGACTACAGCTACTGATAAACTCGACAGCATGCGACTGCAGGTAAAAAAACTGTACATCAAACAAAATGAGCAGGGTCAAATTGACCCTACCACATCCTCGCCGGGTTAAATTAAACCTTTATTTGATAAAACATGTTTTTTATTCAAAAATCAATTGCCTTTAACAAGGCGCATATCCGACTTGTTAGGCGTAGCTCCATGTCGTATGGTATTCTGAATTCAAATTTAAAACAATACGATCGAAAAAGATGGTAAAATGTGCCAGGTTCAAAACTGCATAAAAACTTTTTGCTCGACCTAATATAAAATTTTAGCTAGGACCAAACGAAACTGAAAATACAAGGTGGGCCAATAGATGAGTCCAGAAGTGTATATGTCTAAAGCCAATACTAAGGCGAGCGGGGTGTTCCTGCACATTGGGCTCATAACCTTCAGAAATAACAATAATCACAACAGAGTTCCTTAATACCTCTTTACATGTAATGTAGCGGGAATACTACCAATGAAAATTCTAAATAAAAGAGGACTGAAGTTGACCATAAAACCGAACACGAAACTTTTCACAAGTATGTCCTAGTGTAATTAGAGAAAATCGCTTGAGTGAGATAAGCGTATGAAGATGGTGGATTGTCTACAATAATTAATAACATTATAAAGATGTAAAGTTTGTATGCTAGGTTATTTATTCATGTGGTTATATAAGTAGGGGCTAATCTCAACTATAAATAACTAGGGCAAAACACGTTAAACCAGTCTTGGATACTAGGCGAACATAACTGCAGTAGCGGTAAAATTAATCCGGAGTGAACTCTATGCTGTGCCAAAATTAAATCACAAAGTATTACTAGGATGTTTACAAGGTATGGTACTAGGCGATGATAACTTTAGGAGAGGTGCATGCTAATTAACCCGTGAAAATCCACTAGACGGCCAAAATTAGTATTCAAACTGTACACAAGCACTAATTAACATTGGCAAAAACGTATGCTGTGCCAAAATTAAATCTTAAAACTAAGTTAGAAGAAACGTTTGTTACTTTCTTTATAAGGTATAGTACTAGGCGATCATAAGTCTAGGAGAGGTAAACTTCAGTACATGCTGAAATTAACTCGTAAAAATCCACTAGACGACCAAAATAATTATTCAAATTGTACACAAGCACTAATGGCAAAGACGTATGCTGTGCCAAAATTAAATCTCATAACGAAGTTAGAAAGAAACGTTTGTTACTTTCTTTATAAGGTATATTACTAGGCGGTCATAACTCCAGGAGAGGTATACGTCAGTTCATGCTAATTAATCCGTAAAAATCCACTAGACGACCAAAATAATTATTCAAATACACAAGCACTAATGGCAAAAACGTATGCCGTGCCAAAATTATATCACAAAATATTACTAAGACAGAAACAACTCACTTTACAAGATATGGTACTAGGCGATCATAACTCTAGGAGAGGTTTTCAATTCATGCTAATTAACCCATAAAAATCCAATAGGCATAAATTCATTCATTCCCATAATAATACCGACGTAATTATTCAAATTGCATACCATGCACTAACGCCAAAGTGGATACCGCTGATTACGCATGCGTAACTCTACCCTATTTATTATGCGGCTTCCTAATAGCATTGTTTACTAATTACCTATGAGCCTAGACAAGCAGTCAGGCCTAAGTTACCTAACCCATAGGCGATGTTAGACGTTTTCCTGTTTGCCTGTTAGTTTCTCTAAAGAATAATATTGAAATTTTGTCTTTCCGTACTACCTTTTAAATCGTTATAGACGCCTAGATTTAAATAAAATAGGAAGATAGATTACGCTCTAATATCACGACAATACAATGTGGAGAAAATGTAACACAAGCATATAATGCACACAGCTAAACTTCCATTATAAATACTGTATCAGCCGGATCGTAAACTGCTGAACACAGACTCCCCTATTAAGGGGGTATTTGCCATGATCCCAACGCTTGGCAGGCGGCTTGGGGATCGCAGTAAAAGATAAAAGTTCTTCAGAATGCTACCCACCTTTCAGTATTTTTCCTTTAGTCGCCTCTTACGACACCCACGGGATGATATGGGGAGGTGCAGTTCTAACCCGGCACCCCACTGGTAACCCGGCACCCCACTGGTAACCCGGCACCCCCTTGTATATGAAACGTTTTAATGAATGACATAGACAGGAAGACAAGTAGAAGCACATACGCACACTACTGAGACTCAATGAGGAGACTTCGCCTGATTTAACATTGCCATTTTCGAGGTGCGGGTGCCGTTTCTCCCGTTTTTAATAAGATCAATGCGTACACGTTTAAAATTTTCGCAGGATTTGTATAATTATAATATGGCCTATATCCTAATAAATAATAGATAGATGAACTCATTATCGAAACACCATAATTTATACAACTGTAACAATTAAATAATATGGCTAAGTGTTACAGTGGGCGGTCTTATCGCTCTAAGCGATCTCTTCCAGACAACACATTATAATAAAAAATAAAAATATGAAGGGAGATCCATGCAATATTTTTTCTTTCTATGGTAAAAACGGTAACTATATATAACATACTAGGCAAAATTTTGTGGTATTCTAGTACAAAATGTAAGGTAAAGCACTACTAATAAACATTTTAGATTTTTACATTTTAGATTTCATTAGAATTTAGCATGGTGGAATGGCATTTTGCGAATGCCCGCCTGGTTAGCGACCAGTCTCAAGTAGAAAAATTGTCGCCAAGCACCTATCGGTGTGTTCCGGCAGCTGCCTTTGAGAGCCCGTGAAATTACAGGCACATGAGACCTTACAACTGTACGGCTCAGGGTGACGGGCACGGTGCAATTCTTCGTTGACGAAATGCGTCTGTTATATGCAGAGGTTAGTCCGCTTAACATCAGGTGGGCCCCGTGCTTGTTCCCTAATAATAACATTAAAAAAATATACATATATGAATAAATTTAAACCCACTACTTTTTATTTCAGAGTAATCAAGTTCACGATTAATAAAACATCTAAAATCTTCAAGCTGACACATGACGTCTAGGCAAACGTTAGAAGTTAAAGTTGTTTTGAAGAAATATAAATATATATGTAAAAGCAGCGTCGTAAACGACACGCGGTGCTGTTTTCTGTCTGTCAGCAGCCATCTGGACAATGTACACTTTTATTTGTTGTTACATTAAAAAGCTAAAGTCGTTGGATATGTTTTATATTTAAGAACTGACATTCGGCCATTTTAACTCGGTGCTTTATTGTAGGCGTTACCTATTTACTAACTTCTATCTATGGGCCTATTCCATTTGACGCTAATTTCGTTATTTTCGATAATTTGATCACATTCTGCGTCTATGGTTGTAATCACTGTGATCGTTTGTAACTGTTCTCCCCTGTTCCATTTAGGATAAGAACGCTAAGAATGCCACTAAAATTTTCCACTTCTGTCACTTTTGACATTAGATGTAGGTACTACAAACTGTTCCAGTAGCTTCATAGCGTTTATGGCGAAAATAATGCCAAGACCCATGTGGAACAACTTTTTGGGAGTGTGATCGTTTTTAGCGAATTTAACTTCAAATTCACTCTATAAAATATAATATGTTTAGAAATTTTTAGCAGACATTTTCATCATGAGGAACTTTAATAGTACCACCGGTTATAGGGTCCTGGTACTTTAATCTCTTAAAAATCGATACAGCTGAATGAGTGTGTTTTGTTTTTTTTTTTTTTTATTATCTTATTGTGACGAAACAAGCTCGAAGCCCACCTGATGTTAAGCGGACTAACATCTTCCTATAACAGGTGCATTTCGTTACAAGTCACGAATTGCACTGCGCCTTGAGATATAGTTGTTAAGTCTCATGTGCCTGTAATTTCACTGGCTCTCAGGGATCGCTGCCGGGACTCACCGTTAGGTGCTTGGCGACAGATTTTCTACTTGAGGGTGGTCGCTAGCCACCGTCGCTAGCTTCGACCATGCGGTGAAGCTCAAGCCCGCGGCGGGATTCGAACCATGGACCTGCTGCGCGGCATTCCATAGCCAATGCCACTGAGCTATCACTGCTTCAAAATTAGCCGAAAAATAATGGCCGTATATATTATTACTGTTGATATCATAAGGCAAACCAGAACAGCATTTAATCACTATTTATATAACTTTGAAAAAAATTACATAACTGTTATTGCTGTTGGCCGTCAAAGTGTTAACTGGGCCGAATTGTACTTTCGGAGATCTCTTCGCATTTCATAACCGCCTGGTACAACGATCTCGTGAATGTTTTCACTTTTAACTCTTAGTTGATTCGGCTTACGACTATCTGTAGTTGCTGGTCGCCTGGTACCGTACGTACGTATATTTTTACGAAATAACTTCTTTTACTTGTTCTTTTCTTTTTGGGCCGGGTAATGGAAAAACGCCCATTAGGTGTGTAAATCAGTATATTATGTCTCAACGTGACGGTCGCAGTGCAATTCGTGACTTGTGATGAAATGCATCTGTTATAGGCAGAGGTTAGTCCACATAATATATAATATGTATACAGGGTTATTGGTAAAATGCTAACAATCTAAGAAACATATTGATATGATTTTTTTTTTTGTATCGAAAAAAATATATATTGCATTTGGAAGGATGTGCGGTAACTTTAAGAGGCTTCTTTACATATTTACACGTAAAGATAAACCTAATTTTGATATTTCCATTTGAGAAGATGACCCTTTAGGGGGTCCTAATTTCAAAATGAATATAATTTTCGTTCGAATTAGACAATAAGGTTCGTTTGTACTACGTTTGTTTGGTGCACGCTACAGGCATAATAATATGAATAACATCATAAATGTCCTACGTTTGTTTGGTGCACGCTACAGGCATAATAATATGAATAACATCATAAATCCATTTGAGAAGATGATCCTTTGGGGGGTTCTAATTTTTAAATGAATATAATTTTCTTTCGAATTGGACAATAAGGTTCGTTTGTACTACGTTTGTTTTGTGCACGCTACAGGCATAATAATATGAATAACATCATAAATCCATTTGAGAAGATGACCCTTTAGGGGGTTCTAATTTCAAAATGAATATAATTTTCGTTCGAATTAGACAATAAGGTTCGTTTGTACTACGTTTGTTTGGTGCACGCTACAGGCATAATAATATGCATAACATCATAAATCCATTTGAGAAGATGACCCTTTAGGGGGTTCTAATTTCAAAATGAATATAATTTTCGTTCGAATTAGGCAATAAGGTTCGTATATACTATGTTTGTTTGGTGCACGCTACAGGCAATAATATGAATAACATCATAAATCCATTTGAGAAGATGACCCTTTAGGGGGTTCTAATTATAAAATGAAGATAATTTTCATTCGAATTACACAATAAGGTTCGTTTGTACTACGTTTGTTTGGTGCACGCTACAGGCAATATGAATAACATCATAAATCCATTTGAGAAGATGACCCATTAGGGGGTTCTAATTATAAAATGAAGATAATATTCATTCGAATTACACAATAAGGTGCGTTTGTACTTGTTTGTTTTGTGCACGCTACAGGCACAATAATATGAATAACATCATAAATCCATTTGAGGAGATGATCCTTTGGGGGTTCTAATTTCAAAAGGAATATAATTTTCGTGCAAATTAGACAATAAGGTTCGTTTCTACTACATTTGTTTGGTGCACGCTATAGGCATAATAATATGAATAACATCATAAATCCATTTGAGAAGATGATCCTTTGGGGGGTTCTAATTTCAAAATGAATATAATTTTCGTTCGAATTAGACAATAAGGTTCGTTTGTTACGTTTGTTTGGTGCACGCTACAGGCATAATAATATGAGTAACATCATAAATCCATTTGAGGAGATGACCCTTTAGGGTGTTCTTATTTTAAAATGTAGATAATTTTCATTCGAATTAGACAATAAGGTTCGTATATACTACGTTTGTTTGATGCACGCTACAGGCATAATAATATGAATAACATCGTAAATCCATTTGAGAAGATGACCCCTTAGGGGGTTCTAATTTTAAAATGAATATAGTTTTCTTTCGAATTAGATAATAAGGTGCGTTTGTACTACGTTTGTTTTGTGCACGCTACAGGCAATAATATGAATAACATTCAAATTAATTTATCTTAACATCGTGAGTCACACGCCACGACGACTTACTTGTTTTCATAATATAATCATTACCTCCTTGGTATATATTAAATCGATTATGCACGCTCAATGGGTTTCACAAGGCAGGCGTAATTAAACGGTAGGTACGTAGAAAGGCCGGAGCCGGTCAATTTTATACAAATGTTCGTTTTTCGGGTTCCGTACTTGTTTTATTTTTAGTCTACCGACTTAAAAAATAAAGGAGAAGGTACTCAATTCGTATGTTTTTTTTAATGTTACTCAGAACTTTTGACTGGGTGAACCGATTTATATGATTCTTTTTCTATTTGAAACCTGATGCTTGCCGTGTGGTCCCATTTAAATTTCATCAAAATCGGTGAAGCCATTATTGAGTTATCTCAATTATTGAAAAGTATTTTCCTATATTGATGATATAGTCATTGACAGTGAATGACAATCGATCCCATGAGTAGCAGGGTCACTAAAAAGGGTGCACAATTTTTTTTAACAAAAAATTAATACGACTTTATAGTCAAATGTGTGAAATAACTTGTTGCAGTCGGTACCATGCGCACAATATTAGGGTATTGAGGTACTTTTGAACCATCATGGTAGCGACTTCAACAAGTTATTTCACACATTTGAGTGTTGAAGTCGGTTCTATTTTTTGGTAATTTTTTTTTTACTGTCCTGACTTCTAACGCTGATAAGTGTGAAATGATAATGTGATGTCAGTTCTGAATCAGTATAGTACGGACTTACACAAGTTATTTCATACTATACAGTATTAGAAGTCGGTTCTGATTTTTGTGATGCATACTCCTTACTGGATCATTCACTCACACACTGAATAATTTGAATATATGTACATAAAAATCCTAACCTCAATCACATTTGGCCCTTGGTCAAAAATATAAATATGGCATGGATTTTTATATACCTTAACTCAACAAACGGACTAATAATAATGCCAATACAAAGATTTTTCATATCAGGTCCATAGGGTTGCCAGATTAAGGTATATCAATTCCTGGACATTTCTTGGGTTAGAAAGGGAGTTGGTACTTTGACATCAAGTTAGAATCTTAATAAATCTATGCTTGAACTGACAAATTAATATTTATATAAATATTAGTTGGATGTAGTGTTTTTTTCCTAGGAAAGACATGGCAATTATTGTTACAGATTTGAGACAAAATTAATGTTACAAAAAAAATTTTACCTACATACGAGATTTAACCACTCCTTAAGGCTAATTATGAAACTTTGGATCAACATTAAATTAAAAAAACTCTGTAACGTAATATAGCATTTTAACTAAGCTTTGAGTACCCAAAACTCGTGAATTCCGGGATAGTCGAGCGAAATTACAGGATACGGGACAAGACACCCTATTCCGGGACTATCCCGGATTTCCCGGACGCCTGGCAACCTTAGGTCCAGATCAGTATTGAAAGTGACCGACATTCTTTGTGTAAAACTCACGAGAACTTCACAGCTATAGTATTACCGACCCCACAGTTAGTGGAATAAGGTGAGGGAGATGAGTGTTCGTAACTAAATACGTGGTTACATAACAGGTGTGTGTAGCTGGTTGTGTATCAGAATATCGGATAGCTGCGGTCACATAGGCGCCTCGACGTCGCCGCGCCGGCATTTAGAAGGCATCGCTGTTTTGTATATCAAGTGTTCTGCATATAGGTAGTTTTTTTTATGTTATTGTGACGGATCAAGCACGAAGACCACCTGATGTTAAGCGAACTAACCTCTGCCTATAACAAGTGCATTTCGTCACAAGTCACGAATTGCACTGAAAAAAAAATCACCCTGCAGTTTTATAATACCGATCGAAAGATTTCATCATAAGGATAATTTTTTAGTAAATAACAGTGTCAGATTTTTTTTTTTTTTTTTTTATGTAATGGGTTGGCAAACAAGCAGACGGCCCACCTGATGGTAAGCGGTTACCAACGCCTATGGACATTTGCAACACCAGGGGCGTTACCAATGCGTTGCCGACCCTGTAAGACTCTTTTAACACCTTTTTTTGAAGAAGTCCATACTGTAGCCCTCCGGAAAAACGCTAGATGGAAGATCATTCCACATTTTGCAAGTATGCGGTAAGAAGGA
Organism: Plagodis pulveraria; assembly: GCA_963890685.1. Taxonomy (NCBI): domain Eukaryota; kingdom Metazoa; phylum Arthropoda; class Insecta; order Lepidoptera; family Geometridae; genus Plagodis; species Plagodis pulveraria. Next base: position 4,837,875 of record OY982979.1, on the reverse strand, counting down.
GCGCATAAATCGAGCTGTGTGAGAAATAAAAGGAAGACCATGAATTTTAACATATTAAGATTTGTTTTCTTTTTCTCGTGTAACGGGTTCGATTGCCGGTTCAACCATGTAATTATTTAAATATATATGAATGCAGTTTTAATTGTTTTTTAAATTCAAATAATGTCTTCTTTCAGTAAAATGTTCCATCTACAATATTCAAGGTACTTTCCCTCCATGTGGCATACCCGTGGACACCCTGTATATAGGACATATCTAACTGCGCAAAAAGAGCTTAATGGTTTTGCGCTATAACCGAAATACGCGCGGCCGGAAAGCTAGTGGAATAAAGAAACTGACAAACATACATAAACCCTGAAAACATAACACTCCTATTACAAAATCACAAATATACAATAGGAAAAATTTAAGTCATGTGCGGGATTCGAACCCGCGTCCATCCACCCCTTGAGCCGGGGTATGCTCTTTCTACTACGTTCTTTAACCATCGTATTGGTGCGACCAATACGATGGTTAAAGAACGATAGGAATGATTCGGGTAATGACGTCATGTCACGTTAGCTCAATTGGTTAGAGCATAAAGGGTGGATGGACGTGGGTTCGAATCCCGCACATGATTTAAATTTTTCCTATCGTATATTTGTGATTTTGTAATGAAATCCGCATAGCAGGCGTTATTGCAAACCTAACAATATTAAAAATAACTCCTATATTTAAGCAGTCGTGTAAAAAGAAAACCGATTATTGGCAATGATAAATTTATAAATAAACATCGTACGGCAGTCGTGTCTAGCTCTCAGACCGGTCTGGCAACATTGCTGGGACGGCAAATGCACTTATAGTACCACCAACTTAACTGTGCAGTTTTCGAGGGCGCTACTGGTCAAGTAAATCAACTACAAACTGTCACAATTTGAAGGAATGTTGTAGTTCTTTTTTTTGCCGTCTGAACAGATAAGTTGGTGGGACTGTACGCATACACACGTCTCATTCAACACCGGTATTGTAAACAATGTTTATATGTGTGTGTGTTCGATGACCTTGGAATAGTGAAGGTAGACTTGACTCCCGACCAGAATAGCTGTGGGTAACCTTGAACAGATCGTCTCCGCATTATTATTTTTTGAAGTAGTGATGGCTTAGTGGCATTAGCTATGGACTGCCGCGCAGCAGGTCCATGGTTCGAATCCCGCCCAGAGCTTGAACTTCACCGCATGGTGGAAGGGCATTTTGAGAATGCCCGCCTGGTTAGCGACCACCCTCAAGTAGAAAATCTGTCGCCAAGCACCTAAAGGTGTGTTCCGGCAGCAGTCCTTGAGAGCCAGTGAAATAACAGGCAAAATGAGACTTAACAGGTATGTCTCAAGGTGATGGGCGCAGTGCAGTTCGTCACTTGTGATGAAATGCATCTGTTATAGGCAGATACCGCTTAACATCAGGTGGGCCTCGCGCTTGTTCCTTCACAATAACATAAATATATATATATATATATATTGTTAGTTCAATTATTTATTTTAATACTTTTAAAAGAAGCGCAGTTGACTACGGAAGTACTAAGTGGCGCCATCGTGACGTTTCATGTAACGCCAAGATGGCCGCCACACGAGTATTGCAAACGGCAGTCTGGCTTTTGGTGCCGAACAGAACGGTCGTGCTAAGAGTGATATCGCTTTTAGAGTAATCTATAACTCATTTACTAGATTATAAATTAGTGTTAATTGATAAGTGGTGATTATGTGACAGTGTAGAGAAAACGATATTACGGAAAGAGTATGCTGACCCCCCAAAGTAGTAACTTATTGCATATACTGTAGTGTATCAGTCGGATTGTCCACTGTTGAACACAGCCTCCCCGTTAAGGAGGGGTTTGCCATAATCCCCACGCTTGGCAGGCGACTTGGAGATCGCAGTTTAAGATATCAGTTCCTCAGAAGGCGCTGCTGCAGGCGTCTCTTACGACAGCCTCAGGTAGCAATGGGGGGTGACATTCTAGCCCGGCACCCCACGGGGGAAGACTTTACTTCATAGGATCATTTCTACACTAAGCTCTTCCCAAGACTGACACAATAACTTATACATATAAAGGGTTTTAAAACAAGAACTTTTATTTTTATTTTTTATGCCTGGTAGGTTAGCCTTTGACCACTATCTCACCTGATGGTAAGTGATGATGTGGTCGAAGATGTTGTTCAGGCTAACCTAGAAGTACTCTCTAGTAGGCTCTCAAGGGCAGCTGCCGGAACACAGCGTTAGGTGCTTGGCGACAGATTTTCTACTTGAGGGTGGTAGCTAGCCAGGCGGGCATTCGCAAAATGCCCTACCACCATGCAACTTTCTTTTCTAAAACAAAATAAAACTAACAATTTAGATGAAGATGATTCAAACTTTTATTGTATTACGAAGAGAAAAGTTTGGCAATTATGAATGAAAAATGATATCTGGCAATTGTCCACCACGAAGCACGCTGACAGATGGCGATTCTTTCATCAAAGTTTTTAATCACTTTTTGGCAAAATGGCGGGTCTATTACGTTAATAACATGACGGATTATGAGGCTGAAATCGATTCCATTGGCTCTGTATAGACTCTGTCCTTAACATAGCCTTACAAAAAATAATCCAGTGGTGTTAAATCACACGATCTGGCTGGCCACTTAAGGTTGAACTGGCCGGTCACTTCTCCATTCAAACGTCGTAGGGTGATCACTCCCTTATTTGGGATTTTAAGTCCAGACTTAAGCATGATACCGATTGATATCGTCATTATCTAGGCTTGTATGATGTCAAAATTTTAAAAAGATAATTAAGTTGTAAGTTATGAGCTTCGAAAACTTTATATGAAAATGTTTCGAGGCTAATAATTCTCAAGTTAATTATTTTATTAATATTTTGGCATCATACAAGCCTAGATAATGACGAGATCAATCGGTATTATGCTTTATTTTGGACCTAAATCCTCAATTAAGGGAGTGATCACCCTACGACGTTTGTATGGAAAACGCGCCGGCCAGTTCACCCTTAACATAGCCCTACAAAAAATAATCCAGTGGTGTTAAATCACACGATCTGGCTGGCCACTTAACCGCTGAATTTCGTGAAATTATGCGATCGGGAAATTTCGTTTGTAATAAACTTATGAACGAATGTCTATTATATTCGGCCACCGGAACCTTACTCTTTCTAGCCGAAATGTTGTACTCCAATAGTATTACTTTAACCGTCATAGGGGACGGTGCGCGGCCATCAACCAGACTACTAGACTTCATCTGATCTAAAGAAGTGCTTTTACAATCACTTAATTCACTTAACTGTAATCATATTCCGAAATAAATTTACTAGTTGCTCTGGTACCTTGCGACTGAAATATGATTTTTTTTAAACTGAAAAGGATGTTCTCGATTCTACTGTAGTATTTGTATTTTCATCAGTTTCATAGGCCGGCCGTCCGCATTCCTGATGTGACGGATGTTCTTGGAAAGATTATTGTTGGTTTAATAAATTAATATTAGGCAACTTCTTTGATTCCAGCCCCAAATCGCCGCCGAACAGCCCCAATCTAGAGCCGTCGACGGAAGACGAGCTTAAAGGTGTCTACATCAACTGCTGGCGGGTGAGTGAACAGCTTCAGAGATTCAGGATGCTTGAGAGGGATAGGAAGAAAATTTATGATCAAACGGCTTTTCGAATTCACGATCAATCGACTTTTCGAAATCACGATCAATATACTTTTCGAATTCACGATCAATCTACTTTTCGAATTAACGATCAATCGACTTTCGAACGCACGATCAATCGTCTTTTCGAATTCCTCTGATTTGTCCTCCAAAACTGAGACGATTCATATTCGTCGTTATAGTAAATTAACTGGAAAATTATTTTGTTTATTACCTGGATTTTTTCATGTGTCTTTTCATGGAAAATTATTTTGTTTAGCTGGGTTTTTTATCAGAAGAATAAAATTGTAAAGTTGACTCTAAATTAAGCTTGCAACGTAAATATCGAACTGATCGCGATTTCACCGTCGCTGCCTCTCTTTCACTCCTACGCAGTTCGATAGTGACAAAATTTCAGCATTTGAAAACGTCTTATTATTTTTTTTCAAAATTCACATGCCGATTAAAATAGGAGAAATAACATAAAAACTTAATATCAGTGTAAAATTATGTAACCCTATTTTAAGTGAATAAATTTTATTTTGCAGTCTTGCATAAAACATAACTATTTCATTAACGAAACTAGTTTTAACGTGACCATTTTGTCTACATTTCAGGATGACTCCAATGACTGGGTATGGGAGTGGAGCAGTAGGCCGGATCAGCTGCCGCCCAAGTGAGTAAACTCTGTTTCTGATAACCTCTTCTGTCATTCTGGTAACCTGGTACTTTATTTGTTTATGATTACGTCTTCTGTCTTTCGAAGCAATGATGGCCGAGCGTAATAGCTATGGACGTGCCACAGGTCCCTGGTTCGATCCCCACCGCCTTGAGCTTTTATCTCTCTAGAAAATCTATCGGCAAGCACCTAACGATGTGTTCCGGCAGCAGTCCTTGAAAGCCAGCAAAATTACAGGCACATGAGACTTAACTTCTATGCCTCAAGGTGACGGGCACAGTGCAATTCGTAACTTGTGACGAAATGCATTTGTTATAGGCAGAGATTAGTCCACTTAACATCAGGTGGGTCTCGAGCTTGTTCCGTCATAATAACATTCAATACAAGATTAATTAAAGGTTTTTTTTATGCCTGATAGACCACTATCTCACGTGATGTGGTCGAAGATGTTGTTCAGACTAACCTAGAATTACTGGCTCTCAAGGACAACTGCCGGAACACACCGTTAGGTGTTTGGCGACAGATTTTCTACTTGAGGGTGGTAGCTAGCCAGGTGGGCATTCGCAAATTGCCCTACCACCATGCTATAACGACTGCCATCCTAAGACAACAACCGGGACCGACGGCTTAACGTGCCCTCCGAAGCACGTGCACGCTCAGTAGTAATGTCACTAGCGGTCACCCATCCAACTCATGACCGCGCGCGACGTTGCTTAACTTTGCTGATCGGTTGAGAACAGCTAAGTAAACTTCGCTACGAGAGCTTCAACTACTAGTTACCATAATGTTGTCTTAGGTTTTCGCGATTATTACACATAGTAATTAAACAACTTTAAACGGTTTAAATCGCGTTTAAATCGCGTATATTTATCATTATTTTTGTGTTTTTGTGTTACAGTCACCCCGTGACCACGATCACTGCAAAGTGTTTGAAACGTCGGGACGAAAATAATGATAAATATACGCGATTTAAACCGTTTAAAGTTGTTTAATTACGATGTACTAGTTACCACCCTCAAGTAGAGAATCTGTCGCCAAATACCTAACAGTGTGTTCCGGTAGCAGTCCTTGAGAGCCAGTGAAATTACAGGCGCAGTGCAATTCGTAACTTGTGACGAAATGCATCTGTTATAGGCAGAGGTTAGTCCGCTTAACATCAGGTGGGTCTCGAGCTTGTTCCGTCATAATAACATTCAATACAAGATTAATTAAATGTCAAATAGTAAATAATTGTAAGGTGATTAAGCAATAACATTCATATTTTATTATCAACCTATTCATTAATATTGTAATAAACTTTACAATACAATACAATAATTTATTTATAACTCCAAGTTACAAGTCAATAAGGAAAATACATTATTTTGATTAATATTAATCAAATTCTAAAATAAATATAACATAATAAGCATATTTTTTCGTAGTTAAAAAGTCAGTGAGTAGGTTTTTAAATATATTGATGTCACTTTTATAACGTATAGCTGATGGTATTTAGTAAATATTAATGGTGCCATACAGAACAAACCCATTCGCAGCAACTTGCATGGTGCTGCATCACACTTGTCGTATCAGACAGCTGCCGGAACACACCGTTAGCTGCCTGGCGAGAGATTTTCTTTTCGTAAAATGTCCTACCACCATGCTATGATAACAACCGGGACCTACGCCCGTGTCTATAGCCTATATTTTTTATTTATTTTTTTGTTCCTGTTAGGCTAGCCTTTGACCACTATCTCACATGATGGTAAGTGATGATGTGGTAGAAGATGTAGTTCAGGCTAACCTAGAAGTACTGACTCTCAAGGACAGCTGCCGGAACACACCGTTAGGTGCTTGGCGACAGGTTGTCTACTTGAGGGTGGTAGCTAGCCAGGGGGGATTCGTAAAATGCCCTACCACCATGCTATAACGACTGCCATCTTAAGATAACAACCGGGAGCGACGGCTTAACGTGCCCTCCGAAGCACGGCAACGCTCAGTAGTAATAGTAGCGGTCACCCATCCAACTCATGACCGCAGCGGACGTTGCTGATCGGTTAAGAACAGCTAAGCAAACTACGCTACGAGCGGTTCAAAATATTTACATCTTAATGTACGAATGAACCGACATTTGATATTGTATTATTATTATTTTAAAATTTGGACAAAACTTTATATATATATACATACCATATATTATACTAGCGACCCGCCCAGTCTTCGCACGCGTGCAATGCTGACACTAAATATACTACAGAACGTCTTTATATACAACGTTCACAGCTTTTATGTCATTAGACAATAAAACATGTTTTCTTTAGAGGTTTTTTTGAAAGAGCGAAATATAATTTGCCATGTGAAAAACACTTAATGCACGAGGAAAATCTAATGCTGTAAAGGGCCATATTGATCTTTATAAATGTACCATGTATATAAGGTACTTAATTGGATAAGGATTAATGCTGTATTACATATAATCGCTTTGTAAGTAACCCATTATTTCTCTTAAAAAGTAAAGGACAAAAAAAGGTTTTTTGTGGGTTATCCTTAAGAGATCCTACATATGCGACCTTTTTATGACGTACAATATTATAGTACATTATTTTGATGTATCTCGTAGCGTTTGCAATGTAAGCGCAAATAATATGTTTATTTACGACTACACATTAGAAACCTCTAAAATGATTAGTGTTTCTCTACTATATTATGCATGTATTATACATATAAACCTTCCTCTTGGATCACTCTATCTACTGAAAAACAACCGCATTAAAATCGTTTGCGTAGTTTTCAAGATCTAAACATATATAGGGACAGGCAGACAGCGAGCAGTGACTTTGATTTTTACTATGTAGTGATCATGCATGATATTCCTTATTTTGTATGCAAATAAATAATCTTTATATCTATGAGTTCAGATAACTTTGTATGTTGTACTAAGAAATAATTATTATTTTCAGGGACTGGCGTTTCAAGCATCCGACGAATGCTCGCGGTCCGCCCTCGGCCACCTCATCTATTGAAGTGTTGGAGCAGCCGCTCACTGCGCCCGTAATGCAACAGGTAATTTGCAACTTCTTCTCAAGTTATGATAGCCTGGTACTTGAAACAGCTGGGAAGATATAGTTGTAGGAAGGAAGCTCCGCCTGCCGCTTCATTTATCTTTTGAAGTGCTCGCAAGCGAAACTATTGCTCACTGCGCCTGTCAGACTATAGAAGTAACTTGCAACCTCTTCTGTATTCATGATAGCCTGGTATTTGAAACTACTGGGAGTATATAGTTGCAGGAAGGAATCTCCGCCTTTTAGCCACTTCATGTATCTATTGAAGTGCTCGCAAGCGAAGCAATTGCTCAACTGCGCCTGTCATACAATACAGGGTAACTTGCAACCTGTTCTGTAGTCATGATAGCCTGGTATTTGAAACAACTGGGAGTATATAGTTGCGGGAAAGAATCTCCGCCTTTTAGCCACTATTGGTATTCGCAAGCAATCGCTCACTGCGCCTGTCATACAACAGGTAACTTGCAACCTCTTGTGTAGTGATGATAGCTTGGTATTTGAAACAGCTGGCAAGATATAGTTACAATAAGGAAGCTCCACCTTTTATCCACTTCATTTATCTATTGAAGTGTTCGTGGACCTACTGATCACTGTGCCTGTAGAGCAACTGGTAAATTGCAATCTCTTCTGTAGTGATGATAGCCTGGTATTTCAACAGCTGAAAAGATATAGTTGCAGTAAGGAAGCTCCGCCTTTTAGCGACTTATTTTATCTATTGAAGTTTTGGAGGGAGTTCGTATTGGAGCAAGCGCTCACTGCGCCTGTCATGCAACAGATAACTTGCCCTCTACAATAGTTATGACAGCCTGGTACTTGAACCTACCAGGAAGAGAGAGATATAGTTCCGACAAGGTAACTCTGCCTCTAGCCACTTCTCTATTGAAAGTATTGGAGCAACCGCTTCCGGCGCCTGATTTGCAACTTGCAATCACTTCTGTGGTTATGATAGCCTGGTACTTGAAACAGCTATTATATAATTGTGGTAAAGAAGCTCCCGTCTATTATAGCCACTACATTTATCTGTTGATGTTGGAGCAACCGCTCACTACCCCTGTCATACACAAGCGGCAACTTGCAACCTTTCTGTAGTTATGATAGCCTGGTACTGGCAACAGCTGGCAAGATATAGTTGCAGTAAATAATGTAACCACAAAACTTATTGAAGTGTTGTTGTAGCAGCCACTCACTACGCTTGTCATGCAATATGTAATTTGCAACCTTTCTGTAGTTATGATAGCCTGGTACTGGAAACAGCTGGCAAGATATAGTTGTAGTAAATAATGTGAGCCTTTCAACCACATCATTTATTGAAGAGTTGTAAGCAGATACTCAATGTGCCTGTCATGCAACGTAACTTACAACCTCTTCTGTAGTTGTGAAAGCCTGGTACTTGAAACAAGTTGGAAAATACAGAGAATTATTAAAAAAGCAGTTTCTCCAAACAAATAGAAGAAGATTAAAAATTAGTTTTAATAGGTTTCGCTCATCCCCATACGATGGTTAAGAACGAGAGGACATATTAGGCTTATGATTCATTAGTCATATTGGTTTAGCGGTCAGAGCATTCAGCGGTCAGCAATCCTACATTATCCCTGATGAACACGTAGAGGACGTTGCAACTGGACAAACCTCTACGAGGTTTTTTTGTTGCTAGCAGTAATTTATTATGTATTGTAATATGTTCTAAATAAATAAAAAAAAAAAAAAAAAAAACATAGGCTATAGAATATTTTCAAAAGCTTAGGGATCCGTATTAAAATTTCGATAATGTAACCCAACGTGTGAAAAAAAATACCAAGAAATCGATATATTGCGTACGCCGCGGAAATTGTTGACAATAGAGTAAAGTGATCTACTACAATTTTATAGAGGACATCAATATCTACAAAAAAGTCTGCAATACCATATGTCTAACTATTACAGTTATGTCACAATAACTACTTTTTAAATGTTTCAATTTGTAATTTTTAAATTTTTGTTCGAGACCCGTGCGAGGCCTGGGCGGGCCGCTAGTACTTTATAAACTTTCGCTTTCTCAGCCTTCAGTAAAAGTACTGTACTGTATCAGCCGGATCGTCCACTGCTGAACACAGCCTCCCCTATTAAGGGGGTATTTGCCATAATCCCCACGCTTGGTAGGCGGCTTGGGGATCGCAGTGCAAAATGGCAGTTCTTTAGAAGGCGCTGCTGCCCACCTTCCAGTATAATTATTCCCTTAGTCGCCTTTTACGATACCCACGGGATGATATGGGGAGGTGCAATTCTATCCCGGCACCCCACGGGGAATTCTATCCCGGCACCCCACGGGGAATTCTAACCCGGCACCCCACGGGGAGTAAAAGTACTCGCACTAAATAACGACATTGCAGCCTTGGATAACCTATAACTATTGTTTTATAGAGCCACTGCCTGTCAGTGCGTCGCACGTGCCTGTTCAGTCGCGGAGCTATCGCGGCCGTCATCGTCACCAACATAGTGTCGCTGCTGCTTGGCGCCGGCATTGGGTAAGCATATTTTAATAATAATAATAATAACGTACATTTTAACAGACCTGATATTTCTGTATTAGAAAAAATCAACAAAAATGCTTATCTTATAGATATTGCCATTTGCAATACACACAATTTACAAATAACACACACGGAAAAAATAGCAAAATACACAGACTTATCGATAGAGATCAAAACACAGTGGCAAATCAATAGCACCAGAACAATACCAATAGTCTTATCCACCACTGGGGTCATACCCAAAACATTGCTGACAAGCTTGGATACCATCGACATTCCTGTGACTGCTTACAAGTTGCTCCAAAAAGCAGTGATCAATGAAAATGAAAATGAAATGAAAAATGTTTATTTTGATAAGTAAGAGCACAGTTTAAATGGAATGGTTGAGCACCTGATTCCCACACTAGGCTCGGGGCCCGTATTATGAGAAGAAGGACTCTTCCGTCGAAGTCGTTACAAAGAAATAAATTTGTGCCTTTCATCAAAGTAATTCATAATGAGTATGGCAAATTATTCAATAGTTATACATGGCAATATTAATATTATGAGAGAGTGAGTGGAATAAGTCAATCAATACTAAACACTTGCAGGCTTGTTAGAAATTTTTTATCATTAGAATTGAAATAGCACTTGGCTCCGGCCAGTGCAATATAAAAACCTCCATCAGCGGAGAGACATAAAACGTTTTTGAAAAATTTTTTTTTTTTTTTATGCCTGATAGCTTAGCCTTTGACCACTACAGTCACCTGATGGTAAGTGATGATGTGGTCGAAGATGTTGTTCAGGCTAACCTAGAAGTAATAATAATAATACGAAGATAAGAGCAAGTAATTCTAGTTCAGCCTTAATAACATCTTCGCCAGGCAGACGGGCATTCGCAAGATGCCCTTCCGCTATGCGGTGATGCTCATGCCCGCGGCGGGATTCGAACCGTGGACCTGCTGCGTGGCAGTCAATAGGCAATTTTTTTTTTCTGACTTGTAATCATTTGACCACTATCTCACCTGATGGTAAGTGATGATGTGGTCGAAGATGTTGTTCAGGCTAACCTGGAATTACACATCTTTAGGTGCTTGGTGACAGATTTTCTACTTGAGGGTGGTAGCTAGCCAAGCGGGCATTCGCAAAATGCCCTACCGCCATGCCAATGCCACTGAGCCATCACTGCTTCGAAGTTATACTAACATTGTATCCCAAAACAGAAATTTCGGTCACGTCTGGTGAGGCGTGTCCGTATGCTCCTAGTTAATTATCAATAATAATATTATATAAGTAACGTGAGTGGGCATGTATGTACGTAGTGGTTGAATTGGTGCTGATTGCTGCTAGCTATGTGGATAATTATGATTATTATTAACCAAGAAAATAAAAATATGTCTTCTTACATAGTTTGAAGTATATCGCTTAGCTTGTTTGCTCGCTCGTGCACGTGTGCCCCCATAAGCATCATTATATTAAGTTGCAGGTTTATAAATTACCTTTTTGTAAATTTATCATTACTCTTTATTTTATTAGAGCACAAAAGTGCCCGTTCGATACTTTTTGTTTTTGCTGAATGCACATATGTTTAAATCACAATCCAGTTCAAAACTAAATATATTTATTATATATATATATATTGTAAACTTAGGTGATGTTATGATTGTTATTTGTTTTGTGCATCTAAATAAATAAATAAAAAAAAAAAAAAAATTGTAATGGAATTTTTTGACAACGCCGGCTAAGCGAATACTCATAACAACACAATATTATAACAAAAGGATTTTTTTAACCACTGGAGCTATCAACTCAATAGGCAGAGCATGTCCCCGGTCTAGGGAAGGATGCTTGCGAGTTTGGATCCCGCTCGTGATTCAAATTTTTTCTTTCGTTGTATCCTGATACTTTTCGTAGTAATTTATTTGTCATTGTTTATTTACAGCGTTTGGCTGAGCAAGCGAGGCATGCTTCCGCCCAGACTGATCGTGATCAACTGAGCTCAAGACTGATTGAACAGCGTACGTTCAACGCTACTTCGTATGTGCTAATATACTTACTGTTATTAGATATGAACCTTTAAGGATGGGGTTACGTTTTCGCCAAATTTTTTGAAAATATTGAATTAATAGATCGTTTTTTTATATTAGCTGTGCAATAACAAAACATATATAAACAGTTTTTAATTACTATTTTATATATATTTGATTTCGAAAAATTACAAACATACTAAAGTAAATAAAATTCTTCACTTTTACGTAATTATTTGATACACTATTATTTTATTCATAGTTCAGTGTACAATATTATCTAATAACAATATGTATTTAGTAAGACTGTCCGTCAAAAGGAATGAGTAGGGTTATTAAAAAAAAAGAGTTAAAAATAAGAAAAAAATAGCTTTAGACTTGTACCACTTTTGTATTTTTCTTACACTCTCAAATCTTTTCTCGGAAACTCGAGTTTTTATTGAAAATTAAACCAACGTGTTAGTTCTGAAAATTTCGGAAGTGGCGTTAGTGTGCTATAAATTCTCGAACCGCTATTGGTCAGTAATCTGACAGTGTCAATGCCAGTTTTTCTACCAATCAGGAGGTGCAGTCATTGACGCCATCTTGCCTTTTGAATTCAGAATTAACGTATCTTGGACCTTTTTTTAATAAAAAGCGTCAAGTTTTAGCTTGAACCTAATAAGGGCCCTGTCACATCAAGTCTAAATTACGCTGGTTTATTTTTTTCGTGATTCGAAATTTCTGATCTCGTTTTTAAAGCAAATTTCAAATGCAAAAGATTGGGCGTTGATTAATAATAACGTTTATGCATAATAATATAAGGTTCATTTTTGTAATTACGTCGTGGTGTGACCGGGACCTATAAATATTTTGTATAACAGGAGCCTAGTGTATAAGTTTTAAATTTACTAAGAATTAGGATTTGTGATCTTTTTCTATTAAAAAAATATGCTTTTGTAAGCTGTAAGTGATTTTTTTTACATTTGTAACGGTAGTTGATGATTTTATTGTGTTTATTTCAAAGTTTAATTTCCTCAGAGTTACTTTCAAGCCATCGGCGTATAATTTTTATATCAATATGTGTATTTATATATATATATAAATACGGAATTAATCACGTGAATAAGACCGTTAATATTGCTCATAATTTATTTATATTTTAAGTATTTATAGAAAATAAGGGTCATAATTACGATAGTAAATTTCAACTCGAAGACAATGATCTATGTTTTATATCCTTAACATGTTTAATTTTGACGGAATTATTTACTTTCTCCAACTATCGCTAATCGCCTGAAGACCTCGTTCATTTGATGACCTATTTATCTGATGACCTCGTACATTTGACGACCTATTTATCTGATGACCTTGTACATTTGATGACCTCGCTTGTGACGTACACGCAGCGGCCCCAGAGGGCGACACGTGTCTGGTCAATGTTGGTTATTGAATCTTTTTAAATGCCAAAAACTATTTTCACAATTGATTCTTCTTATTTTCATTTTACAAATATATCTATAAACATATCATAACAACGGTAATCGTTACAAATGAAAAAAAAACAATATTATCTTTGACACTAACAATAAGTAATAATACACAGGGAGCAGAACCAAATTAGGATTTCTGTGTTTTGTTGAGAAGTTGATAAATTTTCTCGCATTTTAAGTTAAAATTAAAGCACTAAAATTGTCCCAATTGCGTTATAAAGATTGTTTTAAGTTTGTTTATGTGAATTTAATACCAATTGAGAAATGATAAAAAAAAGAATTATTTATTACATTTTGTAAATGGAGAATTATTTTATTGAAAAATAATAACACCAAAAATATCCACAAAAAAAAAACATTTTTTAAGCAATTTGCAAAAAGCGCTGACAAGTGCTAAATACCTTTATTTGATAGGTTTTTATCAAAACATATTTAGTTTCCAGCAGTAGACAATTTTTCTGTAAAATTTTCTTAATCGAATAAAATTTCAAAGTTGACTTTGAATTGCGTTTTTACGTAAATATCAGTTTGGTTTGTATGTATGTGTATAAAAATGGAACAATAAAATAGCAAAACCTTATTAAGAGGGAAAAGTTAATTTACATTTTCGATTTAAGTGAAACATTTTGTGTTTTTTCGTTTTACCCCCAAACTGATCGCGATTACCCCATCGCTGCCTCTCTTTTACTCCTACGCAGTCCGATAGAGATGGAACTTTAGTATTTGTCAGTGTGAATGTTATATTGTTGGAACAAACTGTGTATTATTGATTATTGTTAAACATTTATAAAGCTAGATGTGTTAGTAACGCGTAGCCATTTTCCTAATTGTATTTACTTATTTAGGTGAAAATATATTGTGGTAAAATATATTATACTAAAATGTATAATGCATTAGAGATCTTTTGAAATAACATGCGAGTTAAAATCAACCACAGTAATAAAATTTACGACCGAATTTTGTGAATAGTGGTTTTGCGATTACCCGCCTGGATAGATGCCACCCTCGAGTAAACCTGTCGCCAAGCATATAACAACTGTGTGTTTCGGCAGATGTTCTTGACGGTCAGTTCCCCTAAGTGCTTGAAGTCAAGGTATTTTAATCGAATAATGGTCAAGCTATTCAGCAATAAAGGCTTAGAGGGAGTCGCTTCGCGCTCTATTAGTTCAAAACATGAAACAACAAATTTTTTTTAGTCAAAGCCATGTTTTTTAAAAGATCTCATTGGTCGCTTTATTTACTAGTTGTCAAAAAGTCAGGTATGTCAAAGTTAATGATAAAAGGCAGAAAAAAGGTTGGACGCTTTACTATAATAATATTAATAAATAAATAATGCTCTTATAAACTTTTCAAATAAAGCGACAGATATAATGAAAAAATAGCTTATAAAAAAAATATTGAAAAAACATGAAAAAATATCACGAGCCGTTCTGTGATTTATCTATATTTGTATCTATTTATTGTGGAAATTGTAATTTTTGGTTTAAAACATTTTTTTGTAGTAAAAGTGTTGTCATATTATTTCTGTTATTTTTAAGAATCAAAATGACCTGTTAGTTTCAATTTTTTTTCTATTAATGTGTAATTTCATGTCTGTAGCGGGGAATTCGAAATTTTATCAGTTTTATGGCAGTTTTAGATACGTTTGTTAACTTTTTTACATGATGGTATTCGCGAGCTTAAAGTAATATTACTCGTATTACCTTGCAAGTTATTAAACACCAATTTACTTAAAATATACCGCTAAATAACTAATATACGTTTTTTGGGGTAAATTTTGGAATTGTGTAAATTCCTAAATTTTCCCCTACGTAAAAAATAATAATTACGTGTACCAGTAACAAATACAATAAGTTTTGTAATAATAAATTAGATATCATAAAAAAACCGATTGGATTATTTCTTCTTCTTTCGCGTCTTACGAGTCAACAAAATAAAATTAAAAGTAACCCGCTATAGACATTCAGCGTTCCTCTTAAATGCAATGATTTTAGATGAAGAGGTAGAAACTCTTTTTTCTAAAATCATTTCTTAAATGTGTCTTATTTTCTTTTCACACGAAGGTTGTTTTCTTTTTATTTCTTTTTTTTTCGTGTTATTTTTATTTTGTTTTCGAATGTTTGACAGTAACAGGTTGTTTTGGTAATAAATATTAATGAAAATATTACATTCTTATGTAGTGAGTAGGTTTTTTAAGTTTAACTAAATATAATTTTAAATGCCAGTTTTTGTTTTCTTTATTCCTTAATACCTTTGTGTTAAGTCGAGTTACGTCGTGTATATCTTACATGACATAGCTATAGAAAGATGAGTAGGCGGTTTATGAGAAAGCTCATGCTAGCTACCACCATCATACATCTTATGTTCTGTCAATGGCTTCTAGGTTAGCCTGAACAACATCTTCGACGACATCATCACTTACCATCAGGTGAGATAGTGGTCAAAAGCTAACCTATCAGGCATAAAAAAATAAATACAGAACCATGGAGCGATCAAATGTTTCATGAGTATATAATTATGTAAGTTACTTCTGGTATTATTATTTCTTGGGGAATCCGCCATTCAAACACATATTCTATGAAAATTTCGATCAGCTACCTATTACGGTTCGAAAGAAACAACCCTTTGAAGGTCGGACAGTTAGACGTACAAGGCAGCAATAGGGTCCCATTTACTATTATGGAAACCTAAAAGAGGTTAGTATGCTCTATGGTTTGTGAAAATATCTACAATATGTGCCCTGCAGTTTCATCCGCGTAGACAATGATAAAAAGTGTTGAATGTCCGTATGGATTGAGGAGCCACTCCAGATTTTAAAAGGAAACTCACGCCCTTAGTAGCAAAGTAAAAATTTTGTAGGACAAATTCTAGAATTTGTAGTATAATGCATCAAAAGTTATATCAATTTAAAAGTGGCTCCTCAATCTAAGCATCTGAATTGAGGAGCCACCTGGAACTCCGAAAGTAATGGATCAAAATATCTGAAAATTTGGTATCATTTAGTAGTAATTGTGTATGGTAACTATAAAAAGTCCGAGTTCCGTACTGATGAAATTAAAAAAGATACGTAACATTTAGTGTGGCTCCTCGATCTATATATAAGAGGGTGGATTTGGAATGATTTGATCGGTTCATTCATAAGTTCGACTTTATTATAGTTTAGTAGGGAGAGTATACAAATTTGTAATATAGTGATGGTGAAAAGTATTGTGTTTATCCAGTACATAAACTATACATATTACAAGTTATATCCAAAGTGGTTCACCCGTCTCAGGGTGAAGGAATAACAAAAACAAACTCGCATGCACTCTCATATACTTTCGTATATTATTTTGTTAGTGTGATCACTGTTTTTTTTTTTTTTTATACAGAACTGGGTAGCTCTTGACCACTATCTCACCTGATGGTAAGTGATGATGCGATCGATGATAAAGCGCGCTTACGCAGAAGGTATCTATTCACTCGCTTCTTGAAGACCCCCATATTGTACTTAACCGGAAACACAGACTCAGACAGGGTGTTCCATTCCCTAAAGCATCATACATCGTGATGGTAGGCAGATGATAATTTAGGTTGGTAGTTGAGTCTGACAAAATGAAGATGTGTTAAAAGATAACTTTAGTTGCTCAATAGACATTTTACCTAGAGATAATACATCAAGTGTATCTACATAAACGGTTCCTCGGCATGTCTGGCTCTCAATTTGTCTGATTTCTGAAATATTCCGGTATCTTTTTTTGTTTAGCCACTCGTCTGGTATAATTTAAATTAACCTATCATTCGAAACAAGAATGAGAAGAGAAAATTACGAATACGATAAACCTAAGATTATAGTTCTTTCTCAATTCACTTGCCAGACAAACTACTATTTTTGTTCGCAATACCTCTCTTGAACAAACTACATGAGGAACCTCACATGAAGTAGAAGATAACCTGTGATTGTATTTCACGAATTGGGGCTGTGGTTTAAACCGGTTGCTTGCACCTGGTTTTAAGAGCGGAGGAACGCATCAACGCATAAATTACTATAATTTAATGAACTTCTGAACTAGACATCCTATTCAAGTAATCGCGGGAAAGCTTATATGTACAAAAGCGCCATCTAGTGCTGAGTAGCAAATACTTATCAGAAATCGAGTTGTTGTAGTGTATTCAAAATTGCGATTGCTTCGGATCACGCGCTTAGTCACATCACTAGTTTTCTTATCTGTCTGTCCCAAACGTCAAACAAATTGTCTTCAATCAATGGCGGATGGCCACACATCGTAGCCAAAACAGATTTATCATTTTATTACCTGAATTAGAAACTCAATCAAATACATGCCATCGGCATTCGCATTCCGAAATTAAAATATGTCTACCGTCGTCTCAGACTGTTTCACTATCGGCAGTATAGTCCGGACTAGGACGTGTTACAATGAAGATATTGAGGGGGAAGTCCTGGCTTTTGATCCACAAACTAAGATGCTAATTCTGAAGTGTCCCTCTTCTAGCGGGAACCCGAAAAGACACGACGTGAATATCGTGAACTTGTCGTTAGTAAGCGACGTCCAGATAAAGAAAGAAGTGACCACAGTTCCGGAACCGCCACAGTCACTCAACTTGCATAGATTAAATACAAGGGTTAGGAATTCAATAGAAAATAAGAGAAGATTGGTATGTATTACTGTTATTTTTTATTTACAAAATGTTCTTCCTGATTTATATAAGTAGAGAAATTATGTAACAAAGCTGTGGTATTTCATCATGAAATCTCAGATATCTTCCAAAACTATTATACAAAATGATAGCACATATCCAAAAGCAGTCTTACTAGCTGACTAGTGGCTGCTTAACTATTCTGTGTACTATTAAGCAACCACTAGCTACTGAGGCAACCGGGGTTGTTGTCGATGTTGACTTAGGCACTACGATGTTGAACAAGATTACTGTATATCAACATAAGTAAAACAGTCTTCGTTGTCATTGCTACATAATTTAAATACTGATATAACTAGGTACCTGAGATCACACACCACACCTGTACGTTAACTTAACAGTCATTACAAAATTACAAATATACGATAGGAAAAATTTAAGTCATGTGCGGGATGAACTATATTAATGAACTATAGGAAAACTTCAAGTTATGACGTCATGTCATGTTAGCTCAATTGGTTAGAGCATGCCCCGGCTACAGAGGCAGATGGACGCGGGTTCGTATCCCGCACATGACTTAAATTTTTCCTATCGTATATTTGTAATTTTGTAATGTAATCCGCTTAGCAGGCGTTATTGCAATCATAACAATATAAAAATAACAGTCATTACCACCGCTTGACAATCACCTTTAGAATGGTTGTGCTTGTCAAAATCTATGCTCAATCCCTATGGGTCCTTGGTTCAAATCTCGCCATGAGCTTGAGCACATTGCATCTTGTGAACTCCTGACTAGGTACTATCCTCAAGTAGAAAATCTGTCACTAAGCACCTCATAATGTGTGGCTATCTTTGAGAGCCAATTCCAATTCTAGGTTATTTGCTATGTACTAATCTCTATTGTCAAGTTATTGTTACATAATGTCAATCAAACAACGGTTGAATGTAGTCTGCGTTTATTTGGCCTACCGCCGAAGCGGTAGACAATAATAATTACACAAGTGATACATAACAGTTATGAATGAAATTCGTTTCGTATCATTATCTAAGATGCGCATGCACACATCACCACTTACCGACAAATGAGATAGTGGTGGGTGGTTTACTTACCTGCATAAAAAAATACACTTTAGACCTGTTCATTCACTAAGGCATATATGGGTGGGCCTCGTTGGATGTCAATTAGCAGTAATGATCATTAAATACCATCAAAATCCATATAAAAGGCATGGTTTACTGATACATTAAAGTTAATGAACGTCTCTGAGTGCATCAGTTAGTTTGAGTGTTAATGCTGATGATTATAAAATGTACTGTAAGACAATTAAATGTAAAATATGATCGATTAAGTAGTATTTGCAACTACAATTTTAAGGCGGTGACAGCCAAGCGGTATGGTCTGCTATGCCTGCAGGCCCATGGTTTGATCCCTAGCTTGAGCTTCACTGCATGGTGATAGAGCACTTTGTGAATGCTCACCTGGCTAGCTGCCTCTTTCAACTAGAAAATATGCCCCCAAGCACCTAACAGTGTATTACGGTAGCTGTCCTTGAGACCCGGTAATTGTAGGCACATGCGACTTTAAAGTATCTGGCTGTTGAATGCAGTACAGGTTGTCATGCATTTGTTTGGCAGAGGTCAACGCTTATAACCAGATGGGCATCACATTCAAAAGGAATGGAGGGATGCGCCTTTGTGATGGAAAGGAGAAGGATTTTAGGTTTCCGGCATATATGTGTTCTATGAGGTGCTCCAGTGGCATGAGTTTGTAGCAAGGATGTGGTAGTTCTGTTTTGATTAGGGTCTTTTTTAGAGGGACTTTGCAAAAGAAATTGGGAGAGTAAGTTATTTCTGTTTCCAGGTATCAGCACTATCAGCATGCTTGGACCCAGAGGGTCAGAGGCTGTTCCTGGCCATCGCTAGAGTCATTGAGGATGTCACCTGGTCTGGACAGAACATCAGAGTATACAAAGAAGTTCTCATCACGCCACCATACAAGGTATCATTTAGACTCAATTCAGGAAAACAGAATGTGAATATGTCACTGGAAACAAGAATATTATTTGAAGCAATGATGGCTGAGTTGTAACAGCTATGGACTGCCGTGCCGCATGTCCGTGGTTCGATCCTAACCGCTGCCTTGAGCTTCACCACATGGTGGAAGGGCATTTTGCGATTGCCCGTATGACCAGCTAACACCCTCAAGTAGAAAACATGTCGCCAAGCACCTAACGGTGTGTTCCAGCAGCAGTCCTTGAGAGCCAGTGAAATTACATGCACATGAGACTTAACAACTATGTCTCAAGGTGAAGGGCGCAGTGCAATTCGTGACTTGTGATGAAATGCATCTGTTCTAGGCAGAGGTTAGTCCGCTTAACATCAGGTGGGCCTCGAGCTTGTTCCGTCACAATAACATAACAAAACAAAACTTAGCGTTGGTCTTATATTAAGCTTCTACTCTCAGTTTATCAGATATTTGAAGGGCTGTATCTTGGAAACAGTGATAGGTTTAAAATTTTAATTTGTAAGGTTGACTGTTGTCATCAAGCTACACACCAAGACTGAAAAGGAAACACCTTTTAACCCTTCAAGAGGGTAACAGTGCAAAATGAGCAGGTGTTCTCAGTGGAGGCTTGTTCATCAGTAACTAACAAAAGCTTTTAAAAATCTACTAAAAGTGAAACCATTGATTGTAGATAATAAAACAAAAAAATATTTTTGACGTTCAGTTTTAGAATGTACTAATAAAATTCCACATTGTCAATCAACACATATATTAACTGGATATTAAAAGTGTTTGTATGCAGAGAGTTACACAATCATCTTTCTAAAAAAAATATAAATATAAGACATAAATAGTAAATGATAAATGTAGTTATGAGTTTTAAAAAAAATTGGCATTGACATGCAGTCTTAATGTGCCCTCTGAACCATAGAAGCGCTCAGTAGTAACTAGTCACCCGGCGGGAATATACAAGCATACTGACATGTTTATTAATTGCAGGTAGACAACGTGCTCGGAGAGAAGGAATCGAAGCCGTATAACTATATCCGCAAGTTTGTAGAGAGACACTGGCGCGACCACCGCGACCCCGCGTCGCGTCATCAGTAGCCACCTATAGCTGTACACTACTAATATATATTGTTATTATATCACAAACTTTTTCGTTTCATTATCTCCTGGTGATAATCAAGTCTAAGAATTGCAAGTACCATACATATTATGCGTTAACACATCAGAAGATGTGGATAAGTTGGCTAGTAATCAGTCACTATGGGCACACCCTGGACACTCGACTCATTCTCTATACAAAAGCCGCATTCTAACTTCAGTCATTCTGGGTAACATTGGACCACACCTTAGACAAACACTTTCCATTATTTTTACACTGTTTCCGAACTTGCTTTAGTAAAATGAATGTATCCGAACATGAAATACATACCTATTACACACTACACGAATGTGGTTTTTGTACATGCGTAATTGTGTGCGTGAACTCTAAGGTGGTCACCGTATGAATAATTATTGTACTTTACATACCTAACAATCTTTTGATACTTTTATTAGTCGTATTAGATTTCGTAAATTATGCATACTATCTATACCGGCAGAAACATTTACATTACATCAATGCACGACAATCCAACTCCACGTACGACGCGGCGACGTAGGAATTTGCAACACATAACCGAGTAGGTAACATTACTTCACATTTCACTCCATTACTTATACAATAATACATACCTACACTATACAACGTACTACTCAATATATTCATCACATTATCAGGCGGAAGACGTCCGCTGAAGAAACGCCTCCCCCATAGAACGCCACAAAGAACTGCTATTGGCCGATTGTAACCATTGGCTACCCCCGACTTCACGATGTCGTCAGTCCACCTGGTGGGGGCCTACCGAGTCTACCAACTAATATATTATTTATATATTATTGTCCATTTTGTGACAACCCGTGGACATAATCGAGTAACAGCGTAAGTACGTACGACGGCGGCGGTTTCGCCCGACATCAAAGGCGTTTCATCACCTTCCAAATTCAATTTGGAATTGATTTGCCGTTTAGAAATGCTCCGTACCGATTGGTCGCGTCGCAGTAATGTTGCGTTGCACGGTAGTTTAAACCGCGCGGTAAGGTGCAGCGTTCTGCTTTTTTGAGCTTGAATTACATTTCTTTATGTTTTTGGTTTTTCACCGAAAATTATAGGACCGAATACCCAGAATCACGTCATCAGTAGCCACCTATAGCTGTACACTACTAATATATATTGTTATTATATCACAAACTCTTTCGTTTCATTATCTCCTGGTGATAATCAATGTTTAATTTTTTTAATGTTCAAGAATTGCAAGTGACATACATGTTATGCACTAGCGGCTCGCCCCGACTTCGTACGGGTATAACAAAAATGTCATAATTAAAAATTATAATACATACATCTTTCTTTTTGCGTCAGGTTACTAAAAAAAAGAAAATTATGAAGAAAGTTAGAATGTTATTATTTTAAGAATTGTCTGTAATTTCTGAACCACTATTTTGCTAGAGTAAAGGCGTGTCTTCTTTTACTCTTTTTTTTTATAAATTATGATATATAATCCTTCGACCACAACCTCATCTGATGGTAATGATGATATGGTCGAAGGTGTTAACAGGCTTAACCTAGAATTACTGGTTCTCAGGGAAGCTGCCGGAACACACCATTAGGTGCTTGGCGACAGATTTTCTACTTGAGTGGTCGCTAGCCAGGCGGACATTCGCAAAATTTCCTGCCACCGTAAGCTGAAGCTCAAGCCCGTGGCGGGATTCGAACCATGGACCTGCTGCGCGGCAGTCCATAGCCAATGCCACTGAGCCATCACTGCTTCAAAGATGCGCATTGATACACATTATTTCGTAAAAAGGTTTAATCCCCACAAAATGAAAGTAGTTATAGAAGCATTAATACATTTATTTCTACTAGAAACTACTACATGATAGTAATACGTTACATCTACAACGATTCCAAATAGAAACGAAAAACTTAATTATAACATTGGTTATATTCATTTGTACTATAAATACTAAAGTATTTTATGATAAAGAACCATATAGAGGAGTTTGGGCGAAAAAAAAACTATTACAATTGCATCATTTTTTCGAGGATATACAGAGTTATTGGTAAAATGCTAACAACCTCTTAGGGTTGACTTCTGCTAGTCCTAACAAACAATTCGATCTGATATTTTTAATTTTTTTTTTTTTAGTTTTGATGCCTACTCCGAGCTAAGAGCGCCCGCCGCGGCAACGCTGGACCCTTTGAATAGAGTTTTGTATTTACATTACATCGAGCAAAGTATAAAAAATATGAAATAATACATTACAGGCACAAGAGACTTTAGACATCAAGTAGTCCTTGTGCTTATTCATTCAAAAAAATATAGGAAAGAAGAGAAAATTAAAAAAAGAAATCAATACAAAAAAAACATGTCAAAATATTTGTTAGGACTAGCAGAAGTCAACCCTAAGAGGTTGTTAGCATTTTACCAATAACTCTGTACATTAAATAATAATGGAAAACTACTAACATTTAAGTTTTCGTGAACGTGCCCAAGTGTAGTCAAGTCAAACGAGTGCACGAAAATTAAAAGTCACTTTTCGTGTTCTCGCCTATACACTTTATAAAGTTTTAGTGCTAGTACACTAAATGAAGTGCTGCTTGAAAAAATAATTAAATTTCGTAATAAAATCGCTCGCCTTCTCGATTATAAAATACAATTTCAAGCATAAGCGAAATTATTAAAAAAAAAAAACAGGGAATAGAATGTCAAGACGTTCAGAATCACGTTCGTAGTACCAAAAAATAGCATTTTTCTATTGATTGGGTAAAGTTGATACATATAATAATCTCTATATATTAATATTTTGATTAAGTAATAAATAATAATTAAATACACATATTGAATAATCATAACAAATTATTTTAATATTATGCATTTCTTTTGGAATGTATACATGATTTTTATATAAATAACATAGATTGCAGAAAAAAAAGCGAGAGTATAACTGTAAAGTCCTAAGGATTGATTTACACTGGCGCAAAATTGACGCGCATCGAAAAGTCTTACAAGCCACGACTGAAACGCAGACTTTCGCAACGAGAGACAAACTTATCAGTTTTGTTTTAACAATTAATCGTTCATGTTCATGAACGCAATCGAGCATTTTACTTTACATTTCCGCACTAGTGCTTTTTACTTTACATTTCCTCACTAGTGCTTTTTACTTAACATTTCCGCACTAGTGCTGAACATGTACTCTTTGATATTTCAGTTTTATTTTTCCTCGTAGTTGAAAAACGTCTCAAGAAACGCGTGAGTATTCCGACATATATCACTTTTCATCGCCACAAAGTAATATTAATAATAAATATATATCATTTCATGATTAAAAAATTGTGCTATATAAAATGCAAAGATATTGTCACGTGAAAGCAATAAACGGCTATTTCACTATTAAAAAAACAAACCTACATATTTATCTTTGATATTTATAATATATGTAAATTTGGTAATACTTCTAAGTTTCAACAATGATTATATTATTACATAACTTATTATGTCTATAATATTAGGTACATATCGAAAGCAGAGTCAGGTTCGATTTTAGACAAAAATCGATTTTGAAATATCTCGAAACAAGATGGCGGACATTTACTTTCATACCCATAACCTATAAATATAGGGTCATAACAAAATGTCTTCTCTAACATCGCTAGAAAAGAGAGAGAACAACAAAACCTGTGGGATAAGTTAGAAGACTGTAAACATACGAAGGCCATGTTTCCAACTCTAAACAAGAAGCTGACAAATAACTTGCTAAAGCTACAGCGGGATGAATTGCGCCTTGTTGTAGGCCTCTTTACGGGTCACTGCAACCTGAACTACTTTCTGCATAAAACTGGAGCAACAGACAGTCCTCTATGTAGAGGCTGTATGCGTGAAGAGACCGTGGAGCACGTCCTATTGCACTGTAAAGCCACGGAACAAATAAGAGTTGAAAGGGGTCTATGTGAGCCATTCTCACCATCGAAATCCTTTCCACCACCACACACGTCACTGGAGCAGCTATGCCAGCGACCCAGAGTCCTTCTCCGCTACGTTAAGGAGTTGGGATGGCTTGGGTAGAAGCTGGCGGGGGAAATGCACAATACACCCCAAGCGGGACGTCAGTGCAGGGCATATCGCCCCCAATAAGAATAAGATAAGAATCGCTAGAAAATATTAATAAATATGTTTTCGCTAACGACATACAAGATATAAGACACGATTGTAAAATGTTTGGGCTTTAGTTTTAATCGAAACAAAATGGCGGATATCGATTTTAACAAGTATAAATTACTTAATAAAGTAAAAAAACCCGACAGCAGTTTATTATTTTATCGTTCCATTGAAATTAAAACTGCAAGTTATATATATTTATGGAATCGTTTTTTTAAAAGCCTACATTTTGATACAATACAAATACAAAATATTTATTTCGGTAAACTTAATCTAATTTACATTTTATATATTTGAGACTCTCTTTTAAGTATTGACATACCTGTGTTAGAGGATCTCGCTCTTCCGTATTAAGGTTATTGTGATTAAGGTTGAACTGGCCGGTCACTTCTCCATACAAACGCCGTAGGGTGATCACTCCCTAATTTGAGATTTTAAGTCCAAACTTAAGCATAATACTGAATGATATCGTCATTACCTAGGTTTGTATGATGCCAACATTTTAAAAAGGATAATAAAGTTGTAAGTTATAAGGCTCGAAAACTTTATATGAAAATGTTTCGAGGCTCATAATTCTCAAGTTAATTATTTTATTATAATTTCGGCATCATACAAGCCTAGATAATGACGAGATCAATCGGTATTATGCTTTATTTTGGAGCTAAATCCTCAAATAAGGGACTGATCACCCTACGACGTTTGTATGGAAAACGGGCCGGCCAGTTCACCCTTAAGTAATGAATTACATAGCTGTTAAAATTTGTATATAAAAAAATGCTACCTACAATCAAATAATACTAAAAATTAAGGTATATATATATGTGTTATACTTTTATATTAGGTTAAGTATATATATGTTTAATACACCAAACGATGAGTCGGTTCGGTTAAGCTAACAAAAATAAACTAATTATATAATTATATAAATTATATAATTTTATAATTTCTTTTTAGAAGTTATGGTGGAAAAAAGAAGCTCACAAACATACACGAGTTAACTTGTATCTCACGTACCCTGAGATACAAGTTAACTCTTAGTTCGGGGATGGAGATCTTGCCCAGGTGATGTGGTTTTTGGATCGTACCTACCAGATATCAAAAATATCTACTAACAAAATGTTTCATACTTCACAAATGTTTTTATTTTATTTTTATAATGTGTATTCTTGTATTTTCTTTTCTATTTTCTACATTATTTTTGTATCTGTATTTGTTAATAAATGATTATTATTATTATACATACTTATATACATGATCTCTGAAACTTAACACTCCTATGTTTGGGCACTAGTATAAAAAATAATTCTCTAAGGGCCTATTTCAGAATGTTCGAGTAAGTTCCGGTTATACTACCCAGAACATATTTAATAAATAAACCACTATCTTTGCGTTTCACAGTCATCGATTTAGCCTATCCATCGGTTAAAGCTTGAACCGCGCTGCATGTTAACTGTCATTTTTATCATTCAGTTATTTTATGTTCTGGGTAGTATAACCGGAACTTATTCGAACATTCTGAAACAGACCCTAAGTGTTCCAGTTACATTACAATAGAACGATTTTAAGCGTTTAATGACGTTCTAGTTATGTCAAAGATTGTTTTAAATATTCGGTGAATTATTGTAAATAACTGCCCGATCTATGTTTTTCTTTATTCGAGATATTTCTCTCGTTTTTATTTCGATAACCGTCCGCCATCTTTGTTCGAGATATTTCGAATTCGACTTGGTATCGATAACGTAAACATCCGCCATATTGTTCGATATATTTAAAAATCGAATTAATGACGCGTAAATTGAACTCCTGAGTTTAAATAATTCCCTGCTAAGGTTAGAACGCTCAGTGCACCTGAGTATTCTGCGCGGCACTGTATTCACTAGTTTCGTGTCTGGTGACTTTAGTTGACCAGCTTTGTGACGTAGTTGCTCGGGAAAAGGCCGGTCATGCCTCGAAGTTCACCTGCAAACAAACAGTAGATTTTACAGAAAATGCTTAAAACAAGCAATTTTTGAAAATGGGACATTAGCACGAGTTATACTCTCGGATTTTCACTTTTTTTAATGCCCGGTTAGCCTTTGACCACTATTTCACCTGATGGTAAGTGATGATGTCGAAGATATTGTTCAGGCTAACCTAGAAGTACTGGCTCTCAAGGACATCTGCCGGAACACACCGTTAGGTTAGGTTAGCGGCAGATTTTCCACTTGAGGGCGGTAGCTAGCCAGGCGGGCATTCGCAAAATGCCCTTCCACCATGCGGTGAAGCCCAAGCCCGCGGCGGGATTCGAACCATGGACCTGCGGCACGGCAGTCCATAGCCAATGCTACTGAGCCATCACTGCTTCAAAACTGTTTTAGTAGGAGAAGCTATGTTCAGCAGTGGACAATAATACCATAGAGAAAGTACTAATAACAGTGAGAAAGACCATACATGACAGCGTACACCGATAACTAAATACCAGCTTCGGCGAAAGATGTCGCTAAATGTCACTGTAAATCACATAAAATAACGAAATTACATTTTTAATGGCCGTCGTAAATCTCAATAAGGCTACTTGCACTCGTGTTGGAACGAAAACAAATGGCTAGATGGCGTTATTTGCCATATATTTTACATGCGGTGCAGCGCCATCTATCAATAAACTTATGAATCATGGTAAATTATCCATAAAAAACAAATTTATTGGAGCAGCATTTCAACACAATATTTCGAATTCAAAAGAAACAAGACATCTTTCGGGCCTGTTTACCATCGATGAAATTCAAATTTATCGGCTTTAAGTGTCGAAGCCAAAACTTCCAGGCTACGAGTCAGCTCCATCTGGATATAATACAAGATTTGTGCTTATTCCAGCGTACGTTGCGATTGAAACTTGGTGGGTCGTAACCATAAGGGGGGTGCGGTAAACAAAAAGAACGGCCTCGGGAGCGAAAAGAACTTAGAGCACTAACCTGGAGCCTCCAAATAAAACCACGGTGCCGAGCACGCTCTGCGTCTTTCTAGTGTCTACCTCCTTTAGCCTCAAATAACGGTGGCTGTCAACGATTCCTTATAATATTATGATGTCTGATCTGCTTTATTCAATGCGGTTGTTTTTCGTGAAAACTCAAAATGTAATATAATTTTTATGCGTAAGCGTCGCTAGAAAAAAAACTTCTTCTTCTTCAGATGAGTTGCTGTCCTAGGTCGAAAAATCTCCACAGCTTGGCGCTTGACAGTGACAGGCGTCAGTATCTTCTGTTTTTTTTTTTGTTTTGCCTTCGGGTCACAATGGCCATCACAAGCGCACTCCATCGTACTATCTTTCCCATTAGCCGAAAGAGACAACAATGAATTGCGGCATAAAAGCGCGCAAACAAAACTCTTATTAGTACTTTTCTCTATGATAATACTAATAGAGATATATTACGATACCTTGCCACCAAGCGGGGTCCTTGGTTCGATCGGTGACTGCGATGATGTCATCCTTCTCGAAACTCAACTCGTCCGCGTTCTGAGCCGCATACGGATACAGGGCTATCACCTGACACACAACAAATTACAATTAAATACCTATAGTCTGTGTATGAAGCAGTAATGGCTCAGTGGCATTGGCTATGGACTGCCGTGCAGCAGGTCCATGGTTCGAATCCCGCCGCGGGCTTGAGCTTCACCGCATGGTGGAAGGGCATTTTGGGAATGCAATGCCCTCCTGGCTAGCGACCACCCTCAAGTAGAATCTGTCGCCAAGCACCTAACAGTGTGTTCCGGTAGCAGTCCTTAAGAGCCAGTAAAATTACAGGCACATGAGACTTAACAACTGTACGTCTCACTGTGACGGATGCAGTGCAATTCGTCGTTGACGAAATGCATCTGTTATAGGCAGAGGTTAGTCCACTTAGCATCAGGTAGGCCTCGGCTTGTTCCGTCACAATAACATTAAAAAAAAGAAAAAAAAAAGTCGTTATTTAAAAAAAAAGAGTACTTACCGAAAATTTGACTGCGTTGCTATTGGCCCACGTAATCAACATAAAGTCCGTTCCACACAAACGCTGTAGTTACTTGTAGGTACATTCAGTTGAATCTTCGACTACCCGCGTCGAAAAATATTGCTTATATCAAATTAATACCAAAGCTGCAACTTTTGGAATAGGGTAAGCAAAACAAAGATCGTATTGAAAAATGTGTTGTAGATAAGTGAACAAATCGTCTCGTCATACGCCTGCTGACGTATCACTGTGAGTTTAACCCAATTGAACTCTTTTGATCTCAAGTGAAGGGCTACACGTGGCAGGAAACAAAAGTTATAAAATTGTCGTGTGAAATTGACCGAGAGAGAACTAAGTTATATCGAAGCGTCTCTGCTTCAACTTACACAAAATGCTTTTGTATGTCCGGTTGTTCTCCTCTACAGGTCGCATTTCTCAACCGATCTGTTGTCGCTCTTCTCGACCCACACTCATACATTTTTGTATGAATAAAGAGGCTAATAAAGAAAGGCTTATTACGTGAGTAACATCAAATTTAAAAAAATAATTATACTAAATTACAAATTTACGAGAGGAAACATTATAGTTATGTATGAGAACCGCGAAGCATGCTTATTACAAAAAAATAATATAACAATTTTTCTTGGATTTATGATCTATTACTATATCTATTACCCCATCAGCGTGCACAGTGAACCTTTATTCAATTGTAAGCTATGCAAGGGCAAACTCGCGAGGTTCATAGCTCCGAGAGTTACTAGTATGTATAAGTACGATACATTTTCCAATATGTGGTACTATGAATAAGTACGAAACTTTTTCCAATTTGTTTAAGTACGATACATTTTCCAATGTGTAGAACTACATATGTATAAGTACAACACATGTCAGCGAGAGACATAAATTAAAGATGTTTTCTTCTTAATATTCTATTCAATTTTTACAGTAGAATGGACCCGACAATGTCGTGCCTCCTGCACCCCCGTGTACCCGCAGCTGAAGTATAGGGATGTGGTGAAGCAAGATGTCCGCGCCTACAACGATTTTTCCAATGTGTAGAACTATGTATAAGTATACATTTACATACATACATAAAATCACTTTCCCATAGGGGTAGGCAGAGACCACGGATTTCCACTTACTACGATCCTTACATATCTCTTTCGCTTCATCTATACTCATCAATCCTTTTCGTATACATCGATATATTCATATATATTAACATCGATATATTTTTCTATATTATATATATATATATATATGTACTGTAACAGCAGACTCGTCCACTGCTGAACACCGCCTCCCCTATTAAGGGGGTATTTGCCATAATTCCCACGCTTGGCAGGCGGCTTGGGGATCGCAGTGTAAGATTGCAGTTCTTTAGAAGGTGCTGCTGCCCACCTTCCAGTATTTTTCCCTAAGTCGCCTCTTACGACACCCACGGGATGATATGGGGAGGTGCAATTCTAACCCGGCACCCCACGGGGGGTAATATAGATATATTATATATATATAATATATATCTATATTATATATATATATTATATATATATATATAATATATCTATATTATATGTTATTATAAGAACATCGATATATTCATATACAATCGAGTATACATTTATCGATGCAGTAATCAAGTAATCAACTCGGGACAAGCTCCCGAGTATTCCCGAGAATGGGGTAAGGGACGTTGATGAGGTGCCGACACGGTACTTGCGCGTTGACCTTTATTATCATTTAAACAGCATAAAAAAGAACAAAATTAAGGTAACAACTGTCTTGAAAGAAGTATTCTATTACGGTACTCTAAAACCCTAAAGAGTCCCGTCCAGAATGTTTAAGTTATTTAAATTGACAAACATAAGGGAAGATTATTACAAAAAAATAATGGATAATTAAAGAACAAACCTTATCGATGACCGTTTCCGAAGGTAAGGTGTCCATCTTGGACAGAACTGGGGTAGTTCTGCCAGAGGTGCGCCCGGACGGCTGCAGAATCTACAAATAAGAAAACAAATATTGTAATTCAATTCAAATTCATTTGTTTCGAGCTACTTAGGACTCATATCATAGACACAATCACATATTTATCAGAATTGAATATGATAAGAAATTGAAATTGTACTTTGTAGTATAATTAAAATAATGATTAATAATTAAAAAAATATATAAATACACATCCAAAAGTAAATAATGCCAACAAATTTATAATAAAAGTAGGTATGTCATATTAATAATTTGAATTTCATTTAAACAAAAATAGTCATCTCTCATGGAATGAGGGAGCATGCCTATCACAACAATGTCTAATAATAGGACAATCTAATTATAATTAATAATTAGTAAGGGTAATTCAGAAAACAATTTCGTTATTATTTATTATTATTTTATTATTTCGTTTCAATTTCATATGAAACCGAGATTGAATCAATATTGACTCCGTCACCTTGAGACAAGTTGTTAAGTCTCATATGCTGTAATTTCACTGGCTCTCAATGACTGCTGCCGGAACACACCGTGCTTGGCGACAGATCTGATCTGATGATGGAGTTGGAAGGTGGCCAAAGGAACTTTGCAATGAAACAATACAACCTCATCGAGTTTGGGCTCATTTGAAACGTCTTGACAAGTAGTTTTTTAACTTTATGTGATTTTATTGTTCTGTACCTACTGTAAAAGCAATAGATTCTTGAAATATAGTAAACAGCCCACTTGTTTGCGTACTTTACCTGCCTATTCTCTTTCCCACCATCCACTGTCTGCCTTCTTGGGAACCACGAGCATAGGATTTGATCTGAGACAGCTGTATACTATACTGTTTCATTGAAATGAAAACTATTTTATACACCTCGCATAGCTAGCTGAGGTGAAAACCAACCTATTTGTTAATGTTGTTTCTTTGCTTGCAACTCATCTTACCACGGTCTAGCTTCTTGGGAACCACGAGCACTTGGCTTTTAGTCAGAGACAGCTGTTTTGCCCTGGGAAGGGAACAGTACCTCGACATAGCTAGCTGGGAACCATCCTAATTGTCAATTGGCTACCAACTACTTCCCAATACCAGTTTTTACTCTTTTGGGAACCACAAGAATTTGGGTTCTGGTCAGAGACTGCTACTTTGCACTGTGAAGAGAACATTACCTTGACATAGCTATCTTGGGAAATATTCAATTTAGCGAATGCGTTCTTTAGCTTGCACTTCTCCTTCCCACCATCCACTATCTTCCTTTTTCAGAACCACACGCATTTGGCTTTTGATCAGAGACAACTGATTGACACTGAGAAGGAGACAGTACCTTGACATAGCTAGCTGGGAACTATCTCACTTGTGAATTTCATCCATTGGCTTGCTACTCTCCTTCCCAAAATCCCCCGTCTGCGTTCTTGGGAACCACAAGCATTTTAGCTTTTGGTCAGAGACAGCTGTTTTACACTAGGAAGAGAACAGTAGCTTGACATAGCTAGCTGGGAACCATCCCACTTGTGCATTTCATCTTTTAGCTTGTGACTCTCCTTTCCACCATCCACTATCTTCATTCTCGGGAACCACAAGCATTTGACTTTTGATCAGAGATAGCTGTTTTACACTAAGAAGAGAACAGTACCTTGACATAGCTAGCTTGAGGCCCATCCCATTTGTCGATTGCGTCCCTTAGCTTGCAATTCTCCTTTTCAACGCCCGTTATCTTCATTCTCGGGAACCACGAGCATTTGACTTTTGATCAGAGACAGTTGTTTTACACTAAAAAGAGAACAGTACCTTGACACAGCTAGCTGGGAACTTCTTGGGAACCACAAACATTTTAGCTTTTGGTCAGAGACAGCTGTTTTGCACTAAGAAGAGAACAGTACCTTGACATAGCTAGGTGAGAACAATCCCACTTGTGGATTGCATCACTTAGCTTTCAATTCTCCTTCCCACCGTTCACTTTCTGCCTTCTTAGGAACCACGAGCATTTGACTTTTGATCAGAGACAGTTGTTTTACACTAAGAAGAGAACAGTACCTTGACATAACTACCTTGAGGCCCATCCCAAGTGTTGATTGCGTCCCTTAGCTTGACATTCTCCTTTTCAACGCCCGCTATCTTCATTCTCGGGAACCACGAGCATCTGACTTTTGATCAGAGACAGCTGTTTTACACTAAGAAGAGAACAGTACCTTGACATAGCTACCAAGGGAACCATCCCACTTGTAGATTGCGTCCCTTAGCTTGCAATTCTATTTCTCGCCATTCACTTTCTGCCTTCTTGGGAACCATAAGCATTTGTTTTTTCACAAAGACTTCTATTTTGCACTAAGAAGAGAACAGTACCTTGACATAGGTAGCTGGGAACCATCCCACTTGTGGATTGCATCACTTAGCATGCAATTCTCCTTCCCACCGTTCACTTTCTGCTTTCTTGGGAACCACGAGCATTTGACTTTTGATCAGAGACAGCTGTTTTACACTAAGAAGAGAACAGTACCTTGACATAGCTAGATTGAGGCCCATCCCATTTGTCGATTGCGTCCCTTAGCTTGCAATTCTCCTTTTCAACGCCCGTTATCTTCATTCTCGGGAACCACGAGCATTTGACTTTTGATCAGAGACAGCTGTTTTACACTATAAAGAGAACAGTACCTTGACATAGCTAGCTGGAAACCATCCCACTTGTCTATTTCATCTTGTAGCTTGCAATTCTCCTTTCCACCGTCCACTATCTTCATTCTCGGGAACCAGAGTCAGAGACAGCTGTTTTACACTAGGAAGAGAACAGTACCTTGACATAGCTAGCTGGGAACCATCCGACTTGTCGATTGCGTCCCTTAGCTTGCAATTCTCCTTCCCACCATCCACTGTCTGCCTTCTTGCGAACCACAAGCAGTTGGCCTTTGGTCAGAGACAGTTGTTCAGTGCTGTAAAGAGAAAGCTTTATATGAGAGAAGCTCTTCTGACTATTTGGCGACAGTAGAACCATACTGATCCAAGTATCGATCTCATTATATTGAGAAAAATAACGCGTTTGAACTTGTTTTAAAACAATACGTGATTTATTAGGCTTTAATCTTTATCAAAATGATGGCTAATATGTTAGACAAAATAAAAAAAAACATGATTAAAATATTTTGATGAAAAGTAGTCAACATTTTTATATTGTTATGATTGCAATAACGCCTGCTATGCGGATTATATTACAAAATTACAAATATACGATAGGAAAAATTTAATCCCGCACATGACTTAAATTTTTCCTATCGTATATTTGTAATTTTGTAAGTAGTCAAAATGTTGGTTTCTGCAGAAAAAAAATCAATTGGATCATTTTGGCACAAAATATTTATCCAAATTCAAGTTGCCTTACATCGAGAAACTATATGACAAATAGAACTCATAGAAAAAAAAAGTAATATAATACTTGTTCCGTTGTCAGTTGAATGAATATTTTGTACTTGTATATCTTTTTCAATAAATCAGGGCCATAGTAATCCAAATTCGGTTTTTACTTGGATCAGTATAGCAGGATATATTTTTGAAAGTAACTATAATGCTAAAGTGAAAAATTGAGGCCCTCTAGAAATATAAGGCGCTTTTAGTTCTTGGATCAATGTGGCATGAATGGAATATTTTTTTCCTTGCATTTGTTGCATATAACTCCAATATAGAAAAATGACCTGGATAATCTAAGCCCGCTCTAACCTTGATGCAACACGTAACCACTCGTCACGCTGGCTGTGTCACGAGTGATGGAAGCGGGCGTATTAGAAGCTGAAGTGGTCATTTATACCAAACATCATAGGACGAAAGCATTTTTTGTAAAACTATGCTGCTCTTTGACCTAGATGTGCGCAAAATGTGTCAGTAAAATGATATGAATGAAGTATATCTTTTTGCTCGGTGAAGTAGTTCATTCATTTAGTTCAGTAGCTCTGAACGAGTCAATAAGATAATGTTGTCTTAGGTTTTCGCGATTATTACACATAGCAATTAAACAACTTAAAACGGTTTAAATCGCGTATATTTATCATTATTTTCAATTTATCACTGCAAAGTGTTTGAAACGTCGGGACAAAAATAATGATAAATATACGCGATTTAAACCGTTTTAAGTTGTTTAATTACTATGAGTCAAAAAGATATCCTCCCCGTGGGGTGCCGGGTTAGAATTGCATCTCCCCATATCATCCCGTGGGTGTCGTAAAAGGCGACTAAGGGAATAATTATACTGGATGGTGGGCAGTAGCGCCTTCTAAAGAACTACTATCTTACACTGCGATCCCCAAGCCGCCTGCCAAGCGTGGGGATTATGGCAACTACCCCCTTAATAAGGGAGGCTGTGTTCAGCAGTGGACGATCCGGCTGATACAGTACAGTAATAAGATATCCAGCTCGTCTACTGTGCGTAATAAAGTAACGAATGACGCACTTTTGATTTGTAGTGCAATATCAGCTATACCTAATCTATCACCTTCATTAGAAATACTTAATTTTTAGTACATTTTGTATTTCTATTTTCCTTCATTACTATACAGGCTTAGGACCGTCAACCAAGAAACTTGAGATATGGTATTTATAGTTAAATAAGGCAGTAAATGCACACTTTCCTAATGGCAACATTAGTTAGGAAACGGAAGCCATCCATTTTGTTTTTCTAGACCAATAGTGTAATGTCGTTGTTCGTTTGTTCGCTCGTTTGCATATTGATACTCTGCTAAATAAATCGACTCTGCTAATTAGACTGTTTTATTGTGAATACCCAATATGCCTTATCAGAGATCAATCAATTTTAATTAAACATATATTAATTTAGAATTCTTGTCAAAAAATGGAAATTAGAAACAAAATAAACAATATTTTTTGGCGAACATAATTGTACTTTAACTCAACTGTGAAAAATTTAGTTTTGATTGCATTGCAATTACTTTAAGAAAAGAGAGAGAGAGAGTTATAGGCAGGCAGACGCTTCAGCAAACTTACGAAAACAAGGCGAGCAATAATGATCTTTAGGTGAACGCCGAAACTCCCTTTTTTCTTTATCTAGAGCCGTACGTGAATACTGAATGAAATGAAGTAGATTCACGTTTGAATGAGTGGCGAAGGAATGAACTACAACAACTTGCGAAGTGATGTAATTAATTTCCTTCATTCGTTTGTGAACTATTTAATATCATACCCATATTTACTTTGTCCATTTATGCTAGTACTTAAGGCCATATACATGAGGTTTGAGATATTTTATTTCTCATAAGAAAATATTTCACTTACATGAGAATAATGTTAACATAAGCATAACTAATAATTATCGATATCGTACAAAGCAAACATATTTTTTTTTATTGGAGGGTAGTTACAAATAGATAAAATCAATCATCTATATTGTTTGGTTCGATACGAGCGAGGTTTAGTCACAACATGGCTACTAACAAGTTACAGACGAAGATCAAGCGTACCTGGAAGTGGCTCAAGCGCACCTACATTAAAATTGTAAGTATTTTTTTTTCTGTGTTGTTTTATGGAATAGCATATACACTCGAGAGCAATGAATCCGGGTCACTTAAAGAATCCTAAAAATCTCGGAAACTAAAAATGCTAGGTTAATGCAATAAATTGTATTTAATAGACAATGTAATACTCCTTAAATGAAGGTATTAAAACTTCTTAGTTATTGTAAAGTTATATCATAAAAAAATCAAATTTGAAAAAGGGCCACTTTCGAAGATGGAACTACGAAATTACAGCATTTGGTTTTGCTTTTGTTTGTATTCTGTCATTTATGTGGGTACATAAACCATGTTGATAGTGCTCTATATTCATTATTCAAGCTGAAATTATGTCGCTTACGCCTGAAGAATGCACCAGAATACTTACAATGCTGGAAACCGGCCGGAGTCAGCGCGATACAGCCAGGACTGTCGGTGTGTCGCTGTCAACAGTACAAAGAGTTCTCCGACGTTACGAAGAAACTGGTTCTAACCTACGCAGACCAGAAACGGGCAGAACCAGGTGTACCACAGCACGAGAAGACCGATACTTGGTGAACACCATGCTTCGAAATCGCTTTCTCACAGGAACTGAACTCACCAATCAGTTTCGACGCCTCGGAGGAAGTAACCCAAGTGCATGGACAGTAAGACGTCGGCTTGCTGAATCTAACTTAAAACCCCTTAGACCTGCAAACGGCCCTAAACTGGAGCGTGGGCATCGTATTTCGAGACTAAGATATGCCCAGAGCCACGTAAATTGGAGTATTGAAGATTGGTCAAAAGTTATGTTCTCCGACGAATCAAAATTTATGCTCTACAAGCACGATGGAAGACACAGAGTGTATCGAAGACCAGGGGAAAGATTCAAGCAAGCATGCATCGAAGAAAAAGTAGCCTACGGTGGTGGGTCTGTACTTGTGTGGGCCGGAATTTCTTCTGAAAGTCGCACAGAGCTGGTGATCATAGAAAACGGCTCTTTAACTAGCGTAAGATATGTGGAAGAAATCCTCAATGATCACGTTGGTCCATTTATGGTCAATTTAGGTGAGGATGCTATATTTATGGATGACAATGCCCGACCTCATACAGGTAGGATTGTGAATGACTACCTTCAAGAGATGAACATTACTCGTATGGAGTGGCCAGCGCGCAGCCCGGATATCAACCCGATCGAGCATGCTTGGGACGAGCTAGGCAGATGCGTAAAACAACGAAACCCTCCCCCAATCACGCTTCGTGAGCTCAAAATTGCTCTCACAGAGGAATGGGAGAATATTCCCCAAAATCGTATAAGGAACTTGGTGTACAGCATGCCAAACCGCGTAAACGCAGTAATGGAAGCACGAGGAGGCAATACGAAGTATTAAAATTCAAGAAAATCGTAATAAAGTTCAAAAATTTCATGTTTCCTATTTTTGTTTTAAGGAGAGATCAGCAGTTTTTTTCTTTATGTAATTTTGTGTTAATAAAATGTATGGTGACTCATATTTTTTTTACTTTCATTTAAGGAGTATTACATTGTCTATTAAATACAATTTATTGCATTAACCTATCATTTTTAGTTTCCGAGATTTTTAACATTCTTTAAGTGACCCGGATTCATTGCTCTCGAGTGTATATTATAATGTAATTAATTTTTACAAGTATTTTTTTATATTTTTTTACGTTTTATCTCTAGTTTTGGGAGGAGCAAATGAGTAGTGTAGTTTATTTCAATGTATACAATAATAAGTTAGGTACAGTTTTAATGTATACAATAGTAAGTTAGGTAAATATGTTTTTATTTATAAGTTAATATCGATGAGGACGTAGGCCGATTTTCATATTATAGGAATTTTATATAGTAATATTATAGAATTTTCTGCAATAAATGAATACCTGTGTTAATGAATTGTGCATTTTATATATTAATATCGACGAAGCCATAAGCCGATTTACTATAGAAGTTTTAGAAATAGTTCTGGTGTTAAAGAATTATGAATTTTATGTATTAATATCGACGAGGTCATAGGCATATATTTTTTTTTATTTTATATAATAGAATAGAAATTTTAGAGATAATACGCATGTTAATGAATTATGTATTTTAATAAATATATTGTACATAAGGATTACTCTGCCATAACATACTTAGACATGTTTGAATTAATTTAATTATAACAATATAACTGAATAATTATAAAGAATTAATTATAATTATTTAATTAAATTAATTATATTCATTATAATTAATTGATTATAATTAATTCAAATTCATCCCCACGAAACCTTATATATACTCTTATTAGCATCAGGGTAGAAGTACCAGGACATCATAACTTACCTGGTAGCGGTATAGTTTGCCAGCGCTTGTGCCACTTCATTTTTCCTACGTCCCGTCACGCTGTCACGGCCGGAGTCACGCCGCGTGACGGAAGCGGGACGCGTGTTAGAAGCGGAAGCGTTCGCGTTTTCCGTTATGGAAGCCACCTCAGATGAAATGGGAGTTGAAGATTTTTGTTCCTGGAGAAAGAGAAATAATATTAAATTCCCATTTCAGAGTTAGTTTAGCAACATTTGTTTAAGAGGCCTTTTACATTATGCAGCCCTCTCACTCGCACTTTTAAGATAATTTCAAATAGCAACAACATGGTTTATATTTTTTAAAATGTGGTCAATCATTATTTCGCTGCATGCAACTATAGATGTTCTCTACTAATTTTCATTTTGATATCTGTTATGGGGGATCCAAAACGCGTAATTTAGTTATTTTAAATTTTGGGCCTCTAATTCTAATTGGACTCAACATGTAACAAAGTAAAAATATTTTGAGAGCATCTATAGTTGCATGCGGCGAAATAATGATTGACTACATTTAAAAAAATATAAACCATATTGTTGCTATTTGAAATTATCTTTAAAAGTGCGAGTGAGAGGGCTGCATAATGTAAAAGGCCTCTTAAGCTACAGTTAAGTTAGAATGCCTTTACAGCCCGTGAGGTGCCTGGCTAGAATGTCCCTCCTCCATCTCTACCCGTGGGTGTTGTAAGAGGCGACTAAGGGTAACACACCAGAAGGTGGGCAGTAGCGCTTTCTGAGGAAATGATATCTCACACTGCGATCCCCAAGACGCCTGCCAAGCGTGGGGATTATGGCAAACCCTCCCATATAGGGGAAGGCTGTGGTCAGCAGTGGATAATCCGGCCGATACAGTATGTAACAATAGCAGTGACGTTTGGTAGGCATCTTCAGCAAGATACTAAGTTAACAACTTTAAACGGTTTAAATCGCGTATATTTATCATTATTTTTGTCACGACAATTCAAACACTTTGCAGTGATCGTGGACAAAAATAATGATGAATATACGCGATTTAAACCGTTTAAAGTTGTTTAATTACTATGTGTAATAATCGCGAAAACTTATTTTTTTTTTTTTATTCCTGATAGGTTAGCCTTTGACCACTATCTCACCTGATGGTAAGTGATGATGTGGTCGAAGATGTTGTTCAGGCTAACCTAGAAGTACTGGCTCTCAAGGACAGCTGCCGGAACACACCGTTAGGTGCTTGGCGACAGACTTTCTACTTGAGGGTGGTAGCTAGCCAGTTGGGCATTCGCAAAATGCCCTACCACCATGCTGTAACGACTGCCATCCTAAGACAACAACCGGGACCGACGGCTTAACGTGCCGTCCGAAGCACGGAAACGCTCAGTAGTAATGTCACTAGCGGTCACCTATCCAACTCATGACCGCGCGCGACGTTGCTTAACTTTGCAGATCGGTTGAGAACAGCTAAGTAAACTTCGCTACGAGCGCTTCAAAACCTAAGACAACATTATCTTCAGCAAGATTCCTTCTTCGTGGAAACCTCAAAGCATTCTGCCTTGTGTTTTGTTGCTAGTTCGTTTAACACTTGCTCAACACGTAATACGCAAAATTCGGCTAAGTATTTGACGATATTTATAGTTTATAATAACAAATATTTTAAGAAAGCATTCTTTCCAATTCTATAGAATTTGCGTTCGGAAATTTAAATTCTCGACATGGTTACCATAATTTATATGTTTTCTTAAAATATTTTGAAAATATTGGTTATTATAAAATATAGATTTCCGCAAAGAAACGCCTGAATCTATTCATTAAAAAAAGATATGTTACAACGCCATAATCACTAGTTTTTTTTTTTTTTTTTTTTTTTTAATGCCTGATAGGTTAGCCTATGACCACTATCTCACCTGATGGTAAGTGATGATGTGGTCGAAGATGTTGTTCACGCTAACCTAGAAGTACTGGCTCTCAAGGACAGCTGCCGGAACACACCTTTAGGTGCTTGGCGACAGATTTTTTACTTGAGGGTGGTAGCTAGCCAGGCGGGCATTTGCATAATACCCTACCACCATGCTATAACAACTGCCATCCTAAGACAGCAACCGGGACCGACGGCTTAACGTGCCCTCCGAAGCACGGAAACACTCAGTAGTAATGTCACTAGCGGTCACCCATCCAACTCATGACCGCGGGCGACGTTGCTTAACTTTGCTGATCGGTTGAGAGCAGCTAAGTAAACCTCGCTACGAGCGCTTCAACTTCAGTTTGTATGAAAAGTAGAGAAAACCCGTCTTAGTTGACCGCTCTTAAGTTACATTTACCTGAACAGGTTCTAACGGCAATGGGTCGGGCTGCGGCTCGGGTTGGGGCACGAAGGGCGCCGGCTCGGGCTCCGGTTCCGGCTCGGGGGCTTCCGGGATGTCTCCAGTACCAGGGGCGGTGGTCACGTCTTTAGTCACGTAGTTCGATGGGAAGATGCCGGTTCTGAAAGAAGATGTTTATATTATTTAAAAAAGTATATTTGAATAATTCTCTTCACATCTGAGGCTGGATATTCATAGTACAGTCCCACCAACTTATCTGTTCAGGCGGCAAAAAAAAGAACTACAACATTCCTTCAAATTGTGACAGTTTGTAGTTGATTTCCTTGACCAGTAGCGCCCTCGAAAACTGCACAGTTAAGTTGGTGGTACTATAGTTTATGCAACTGTCATATAATAGAGGGTATTAAAACATGAGGGTAGTTTCAAAATAATGTTACACGAGTGTTTTAATACCTAATTATATGCAGTTGCATACACTACTTTATTTAATCTCATGGCTATAGGTAGCTAAATTAAATAATTTTTTTATCCAACAAAATATTACTCAAATTAGTATGTGCGAAATAGCGCCAAAATGGAAAAAGTCTGTTATTGGTCTATGGCTCGGAACCAGCGCTCACCACAGATAATGTGTACTTAAATTGAATTGAAAGCTCCTTGGTCGGGACACATTATACTTTAATAATTAAAAAAATGTTTTAAAGCATTGTTTTGTTAGGAGAATAATGCTTTAACTTTTTAATTTTCTTACAGAAGTATGTAAATAAAACAGCTTTAATTAACAGTTTTATTGCGGAAGGAACTAGATTTGCTAACCATTTTATAATAGATGATAAAATTGACGGGTTTAAATAGTAATTTATTTAAGAAAAGTTGTTTTTAAGTGTGATTTTTTTTAATGTTATTGTGACGGATCAAGCACGAGGCCCACCTGATGTTAAGCGGAATAACCTCTGCCTATGACAGATGCATTTCATCAATTCACGAATTGCACTGCGCCCGTCACTTTGAGACATAGTTGTTAAGTCTCATGTGCCTGTAATTTCACTGGCTCTCAAGGACTGCTGCCGGAACATACTGTTAGGTGCTTGGCGACACATTTTCTACTTGAGGGTGGTCGCTAGCCAGGCGGGCATTCGCAAAATGCCCTTCCACCATGCGGTACAGCTCAAGCCCGCGGCGGTATTCGAACCATGGACCTGCGCGAGGCAGTCCATAGCCAATGCCACTGAGCCATCACTGCTTCATAACTTTTCGGTTACTTTAAATCCCGTGCTAGCAAAGTAGCTTAGA
Organism: Plagodis pulveraria; assembly: GCA_963890685.1. Taxonomy (NCBI): domain Eukaryota; kingdom Metazoa; phylum Arthropoda; class Insecta; order Lepidoptera; family Geometridae; genus Plagodis; species Plagodis pulveraria. The sequence goes on along the minus strand of OY982979.1, from coordinate 4,795,243 downwards.
ATTGAATCACGAGCGTAGAGAGGGATAAGCAAAACTCTCAAAGAAAATCTGTTATTAATTACATAACACCAATGTGTTACATAAAAAAATAATAAACACTTTATCATCATGCTTCAAGTCCACTGTTTAACAAAGATCTCCCTGATTTTGTGGGGGATTAACGTAATCCCCACGCTTGTCAGGCGTGGGGATTATGTTATATAATTTTATTAGGTTTGAGAGTGCATATAATAGATCTACCAGGCTACCATAAGACACGAGAAAGTGTAAAAGGAAGGTAACATATTCACATAACGCTTGGTAAAAGTACTAGTACATCATAACAGACCTATTTATTCGGTCTGAGAGTGTATAATAATACAATAGATCTACCAGGCTACCATGAAAACAGGAGAAGATATAAAAAGAATGTAACATATGCACATAATTCTTGGTAAAAGTACTAGGACATCATAAATGACCAACTGTTTATGCGGTCTGAGAGTACATATAAAAGATATACAAGGCTACCATGAAAACATGAGAAAGTATAAACAGAAGGTATATTTAATAATAACAAATCTTTTAAAAGTATTTTAAGAAAACATTAAGTTAATTTATTTATTTAAACACTTAAAAATCTTTTTAAAAATGATATATATCTAGTGACAATTCCGCCTAATTTCCTGTTAAGCCGACGTGACGTCACAAACGCCACGCAGCCAAACCGGAAGAGTATTCGACGCGTTTCGCTTCCAAACGAAGCATCATATAACTGACCTGTATAGTCGGTAGTGCAGTGCATATCTACCAGGCTACCATAAAACACGAGAAAGTATAAAAAGAATGTAACATATCCACATAATTCTTGGTAAAAGTACTAGGACATCATAACTGACCTGTTTATTCGGTCTTGGAGTGCATATCTACCAGGCTACCATAAAACAAGAGAAAGTATAAAAAGAATGTAACATATCCACATCATTCTTGGTAAAAGTACTAGGACATCATAACTGACCTGTATAGTCGGTAGTGCAGTGCATATCTACCAGGCTACCATAAAACACGAGAAAGTATAAAAATAATGTAACATATCCACATAATTCTTGGTAAAAGTACTAGGACATCATAACTGACCTGTATAGTCGGTAGTGCAGTGCATATCTACCAGGCTACCATAAAACACGAGAAAGTATAAAAAGAATGTAACATATCAACATAATTCTTGGTAAAAGTACTAGGACATCATAACTGACCTGTATAGTCGGTAGTGCAGTGCATATCTACCAGGCTACCATAAAACATGAGAAAGTATAAAAAGAATGTAACATATCCACATAATTCTTGGTAAAGTACTAGGACATCATAACTGACCTGATACCAATCCTGCCGGTCCACCAATCGCCATCCCTACGGACGACTTCGATCCTCTCCCCAGCTTCGAAATTCAAATCTCCGGGTTCAGTAGAAGTGTACGGATACGCTGCTATGTAGAAGTCACCGCCTTCTGAAAATTTATCAATAATATTCCACTTTTTTCAATGGACTTCAAAAATTGAGGATGTGCTATATTCGGTTGTATTTTTGTTTTTTCTTAAAACATACATAATATCACGCCCCTTTGCCGTAGAGGTAGGCAGAGACCACAGATTTCCACTTGCTACGATCCTTACAAATCTCTTTCGCTTCATCTACACTCCTCAATCGTTTCATACATAAGCGTCGGTTTAGGGTACTCCTGACCGGGCCTTTTTTCAGAACGTCTTCAATCTGATTTCGGAACGTTCGCCTAGGTCTTCCCCTTCCAACACTTCCGTTCACTTGTCCCACGTATACCTGTTTAGTCATTCTCATTTCATTCATTCTCTCCACATGTCCAAACCATAACAGTTTACGCCACCGAGGTCATTGAGCCCATGGAGGAAGGTAACTATTTGGGGAAATCAATAAGAATCAAGATCGAAAAGCACCTAGATCACTGCTGTCTCTCAAGGACAGCTGCCGGGACACTTCGTTAGGTGCTTGGCGACAGTTTTTTATTTTAATTTTTTATTGCTGATATGTAAGCCTTTGACCACAATCTCATCTGATGGTAAGTGATGATATGGTCGAAGGTGTTAACAGGCTTAACCTAGAATTACTGGCTATCAAGGCCAGCTAACGGAACACACCGTTAGGTGCCTGGCGACAGATTTTCTACTTGAGGGTGGTCGCTAGCCAGGGGAGCATTCGCAAAATGCCCTTTCATGCGATGAAGCTCAAGCCCGCGGCGGGATTCGAACCATGGACCTGCTACGCGGCAGTCCATAGCCAATGCCACCGAGCCATCACTGCTTCAAATATGATATATAAAAATGTATATAATTAGACTTACCGACAGATGGTATCGCGCCGCCTAAGTCATTCGCGATTTCCGCTTCGGGCACTTCCGCTATACCTGTTTACAGACAAACATATTTAATTTTGAAGCGCTCGTAACATACCTTGCTTAGTCGTTCATATCCGAACAGCTAAGTCAAGCAACGCTTTGAAGCAATGATGGCCGAGCGGTAATAGCTATGGACTGCCGTGCCGCAGGTCCCTGGTTCTATCCCCACCGCCGTTGAATGTCTACTAAGCTAAATTACAATTATAGGATAATTGATTGAAATTAGAACCCGGGATCATCCATCTCTGGGGTCAGGTTTTTTTATGTAATTGTGGCGGAATAAGCTCGAGGCCCACCTGATGTTAAGCGGACTAACCTCTGCCTATCACAGATGCATTTCATCACAAATCACTTGCACTGCGCCCGTCATCTTGAGACATAGTTGTTAAGTCTCATTGTGCCTGTAATTTCACTGGCTCTCAAGGACTACTGCCGGAACACACTGTTAGGTGTTGGGCGACAGATTTTCTACTTGAGGGTGGTAGCTAGCCAGGCGGGCATTCGCATGATGCCCTACCACCTTGATTTTACTCACCGATTTTGACCACCATTTTTTTTAATTTATTTTTTTTAGCCTGGTAGGTTAAGCTTTTGACCACTATCTCACCTGATGGTAAATGATGATGTGGTCGAAGATGTTGTTCAGGCTAACCTAGAAGTACTGGGTCTCAAGGATAGCTGCCGGAACACACCGTTAGGTGCTTGGCGACAGATTTTCCACTTGAGGGTGGTAGCTAGCCAGGCGGGCATTTGCAAAATGCCCTACCACCATGCAAAAACCATTTTTCTTATTGTGTTATGTGAACGTTTATTTTCCCTTAAATAGTTACCTTCAAGCTGAGTTTTGACCTCCATGGGCTCAATGACCTCCGTGGCGTAAACTGCTGATGAAGCGTTGATGTCTTCCACATAAGACTCCGGGAACCATCCCTGTTGACCTGCAATATCAAAATCTACGCGTTATGCATCTTCACGACTGTATATCTCCGAAGGGGTAGCCAATCGAAGAGGTTTCATGTAAGGCGAACCTATTGCAATCCATCGAGCACAGACAAGCTCAGTTAATAATCTATAGAATCGTACTTGTATAAGGAAATATCTAGAAATTATATACAAATAAACACTAATATAAATAAATAATGTTATACCTGTTTTCCAGGGGGTTAGGAAGAGACCACGAATTTTTACTTGCTACGATCTTTATAAGCCTCTCTTGCTTCCTTCACCATCCAACGTCACCTAGAGACTTATATCAAACAGTAACATAACAATTACAAATATTTATAAAATATTTTAAGAAAACATCAAATTAATATATATTTACTACTAGATATATTTTTTAAATAAAACATTTAAAAAATATATCTAGTGACAATTCCGCCAAATTGTCCTGTTAAGTCGACGTGACGTCACAAACGCCACGCAGCCAAACCGGAAGAATTTTCGACGCGTTTTGCTTCTACACGAAGCATCCTCAGGAGGCGCACGATCGAAAATCGTTTCTCGATCGTGCGCTCGTAAAATTAGGCGGAATTCTCACTTTATATATATTTTTTAAGTGTTTTATTAAAATATTAAATGGATGTTTTCTTAAAATATTTTAGTATCATTTGTCATTATTAAATATGGATTTCCGCAAAGTAACGCCTGAATCTTTTCATTAAACCGTAACTTGTTTAACGAATTGAGCTGAGAACTACCAGGCTCCCATAGCACACAAGGATCTCTTCGATAATTTTCTAAAACTATTCAGAGGCATTTTCAACTCCGGAATTATTCCGTAGAGATTATGTAAAAAATCGTAATATGACAAAAAAAAATTGCATGAGCGGTGTCACACCGACCACATCCGACTCCAAAAACAGTTCATCATCACTAAAGAGCTTGAATAGTAAGCTGAACTACTAATAAAAATATGAAGCCAGACGGGAGAGAGAGGATTCTAGAAACGAACCTCTTCAGTATGATAGATGGTATTTTGGCGAATAGATAAAGCCATTAAGATAGATCAATTATGGCACAGAAGTACCAGGCTATCATAACACACTTGAGAGTATTCCTAACGTACACAACGTTAGGAACTCTTGAGTTACATAGTCATTGTTAAAATGCATCCACTTCAGCTCAGAAATACTAGGTTACATAATAAAGTATTTCGCAATCATAAGTACCAGACATAACAAGATTCAAGAAATTTATTAGAAAAGTACATAAATTCGAACAATGACCAAAAAATACTGTACCAAAAATACTGTACCACTTCCCTTTAGAATTTGTTATACTAAATTTAATCTTATTTCTATAGCAATAAGGACAAACCTCTAGTGGCTCCCCACCACCAGCATAAGAGAAAAATACATCAATTACAGTAGTGAAGTAGGAGGCTATCATAACACACCAGAAAGTATCTCGCAATCATAAGTACCTACCAAACTAACATAACAGCATATAAGATATAACAGTACATAAATTAGAAGGAAGACCAAAAACCACTTTACCAAGACACTTTCCTTTAGGAATTTGTCATACTAAATTTAATCTTATTTCTATAGCAATAAGGACAAACCTCCAGCAGCAGCTCCCCACCACCAGCATAAGAAAAAATACACAAATTTTCAGAAGAACTAGGCCATCATAACACGCCAGAATGTATCTCGCAATCATAAGCTCCAGGCTACCATAACAGCATACAAATCATCTATTAGAAAAGTACATAAATTCGAACAAAGATAAAAAAGACTTTACCTACACTTCTATTCAGGAATTCGTCACACAAAATTCAGTCTTATTACTATAGCAATAAGGATAGACCTCTAGCGGCTCTCCACTACCAGAATAAGAGAAAAATACGTCAATAATTACGGTACAGAAGTACCAGGCTACCATAACAACATACATGACATTGGTGTGAAAGTACATAAATTCAAACAAAGATCAAATACAACTTTACCAAGGCCCTTCCATTCAGGAATTTGTCATACAAAATTGAATCTTATTTCAATAACCATAAAGACTAACCCTCTAGCGACTAGCATAAGAAAAAAATACACCAATTACAGTTCACAAGTACTAGGCTATCATAACACCCTAGAAAGTATCTTGCAATCATAAGTACCAGGCTACCATAACAACATGCGAGACTTCTATTTGAAAACGAACAAAGATTACAGACAACGATATCAAGACACTTCCCTTTAGGAATTTGTCATACAAAATGTAATCTTATTCCTATAGCAACAAGGACAGACCTCTAGCGGCTCACCACTACCAGAATAAGAGAAAAATACACCAATTACAGTTCAGAAATACTAGGCTATAATAAAACACCAGAAAGTATTTCGCAATCATAAGTACCAGGCTACCATAAAAACATGCGAGACATCTATTTGAAAACGAACATAGATCAAAAACCACTTTACCAAGACACTTCCCTTTAGGAATTTTTCATACTAAATTTAATCTTATTTCTATATAAATAAGGACTAACCCTCTAGCGACTAGCATAAGAAAATAATACATCAATTACAGTACAGAAGTACTAGGCTACCATAACAGACTACAAAGTATTTCGCAATCATAAGTACCAGGCTACCATAACAACATGCTAGACATCAATTTGAAAAGGAACAAAGATCAAAAACCACTTTACCAAGACACTTCCCTTTAGGAATTTGTCATACAAAATTGAACCTTATTCCCATAGCAATAAGGACAAACCTCTAGCGGCTCCCCACCGCCAGCCGGGCTCAGCATGCCTGGGCGGCGGCGCGGCACTGACCAAGTCTCCCGGCTGCAAGGACAGTTCGTCACCACTACGCGCCGTGAACTCGTAGATGCATCGCCATACTGGCTGGTTGGTTGCTGTTGGAACAGCCGTCGTAGCCACAGGTTCAGTTCCTGGAATAACACAAGTTTTATAAGCTGACTGCCACGAAGCAGGTCCATAGTTCGATTCTCACAGCCGTCTTGAGCTTCTCAGCACGGTGAAAGGGTATTATGCAATTGCCCGACTGGCTAGCTTCCACCCAAGTAGAAAATCTGTCGCCAAGCACCTAACGGTGTGTTCTGGCAGCTGTCCTTGAGAGCCAGTGAAATTACAGGCACATGAGACCTAACAACTATGTCTCAAGGTGACGGACGCAGTGCAATTTGTGACAGACGAAATGCATCAGAGGTTAGTCCGCTTAACACAGGTGGGCCTCGTGCTTGTTCAGTCACAATAACATAAAAAAAAACTTATCAACAGGTGATATAGTCAGGGGCAAGCCTAGAAATTAGATACTGACCAGTAGTGGGCGGCGCGTCGACGCCCCAGGCTTCTTCGGCCACCGCGGGTTCCCCCCAAGCCTCGTCCGTTGTGCCCCAGTCCGCCTCTGGAACAATCAATCAACCATACTCATGAGAGAGATGGATATGTTTTTACAAGGGTACAAACATTTTTTTTGAGCATTTTTATACGTTCTCGTGTTTTCATGATAGCCTGGTAGATCTATTATATTATTATGCACTCTCAGACCGAATAAATAGGTCAGTTATGATGTCCTAGTACTTTTACCAAGCATTATGTGAACATATTGCCTTCTTTTTACTCGTGTTTTTTGTCTTTTTCTCGTGTTTTATGGTAGCCTGGTAGAGATCTATTAAATGCACTCTCAGACCGAATAAATAGGTCAGTTATGATGTCCTAGTACTTTTACCAACCATTATGTGAACATATTACCTTCTTTTTACACTTTCTCGTGTTTTCATGGTAGCCTGGTAGATCTATTATATTATTATGCACTCTCAGACCGAATAAATAGGTCAGTTATGATGTCCTTGTACTTTTACCAAGCATTATGGGAACATAAATATTACCCTCTTTTTACACTTTCTCGTGTTTTATAGTAGCCTGGTAGAGATCTATGAAATGCACTCTCAGACCTAATAAATAGGTCAGTTATGATGTCCTAGTACTTTTACCTAGCATTATGTGAACATATTACCTCCTTTTTACACTTTCTCGTGTTTTATGATAGCCTGGTAGAGATCTATTAAATGCAGGCTCAGACCTAATAAATAGGTCAGTTATGATGTCCTTGTACTTTTACCAAGCATTATGTGAACATATTACCTTCTTTTTACACTTTCTCGTGTTTTATGGTAGCCTGGTAGAGGCTACCATAAATTAAATGCATTCTCATACCGAATAAATATGTCAGTTATGATGTCCTTGTACTTTTACCAAGCATTATGGGAACATATTACCCTCCTTATACACTTTCTCGTGTTTTATGGTAGCCTGGTAGAGATCTATTAAATGCATTCTCAGACCGAATAAATAGATCAGTTATGATGTCCTAGTACTTTTACCAAGCATTATGTGAACATATTACCTTCTTTTTACACTTTCTCGTGTTTTATGGTAGCCTGGTAGAGATCTATTAAATGCAGGCTCAGACCTAATAAATAGGTCAGTTATGATGTCCTTGTACTTTTACCAAGCATTATGTACATATTACCTTCTTTTTACACTTTCTCATGTTTTATGGTAGCCTGGTAGAGGCTACCATAAATTAAATGCATTCTCATACCGAATAAATATGTCAGTTATGATGTCCTTGTACTTTTACCAAGCATTATGGGAACATATTACCCTCTTTATACACTTTCTCGTGTTTTATGGTAGCCTGGTAGAGATCTATTAAATGCATTCTCAGACCGAATAAATAGATCAGTTATGATGTCCTAGTACTTTTACCAAGCATTATGTGAACATATTACCTTCTTTTTACACTTTCTCGTGTTTTATGGTAGCCTGGTAGAGATCTATTAAATGCATTCTCAGACCGAATAAATAGATCAGTTATGATTTCCTAGTACTTTTACCAAGCATTATGGGAACATATTACCCTCTTTTTACACTTTCTCGTGTTTTATGGTAGCCTGGTAGAGATCTATTAAATGCATTCTCAGACCGAATAAATAGATCAGTTATGATGTCCTAGTACTTTTACCAAGCATTATGTGAACATATTACCTTCTTTTTACACTTTCTCGTGTTTTATGGTAGCCTGGTAGAGATCTATTAAATGCATTCTCAGACCGAATAAATAGATCAGTTATGATGTCCTAGTACTTTTACCAAGCATTATGTGAACATATTACCTTCTTTTTACACTTTCTCGTGTTTTATGATAGCCTGGTAGAGATCTATTAAATGCACTCTCAGACCGAATAAATATGTCAGTTATGATGTCCTTGTACTTTTACCAAGCATTATGGGAACATATTACCCTCTTTTTACACTTTCTCGTGTTTTATGGTAGCCTGGTAGAGATCTATTAAATGCATTCTCAGACCGAATAAATAGATCAGTTATTATGTCCTTGTATTTTTACCAAGCATTATGTACATATTACATACCTTCTTTTTACACTTTCTCGTGTTTTATGGTAGCCTGATAGAGATCTATAAAATGCACTCTCATATCGAATAAATAGGTCAGTTATGATGTCCTTGTACTTTTACCAAGCATTATGGGAACATATTACCCTCTTTTTACACTTTCTCGTGTTTTATGGTAGCCTGGTAGAGATCTATTAAATGCACTCTCAGACCGAATAAATAGGTCAGTTATGATGTCCTTGTACTTTTACCAAGCATTATGGGAACATATTACCCTCTTTTTACACTTTCTCGTGTTTTATGGTAGCCTGGTAGAGATCTATTAAATGCACTCTCAGACCGAATAAATAGGTCAGTTATGATGTCCTTGTATTTTTACCAAGCATTATGTGAACATATTACCTTCTTTTTACACTTTCTCGTGTTTTATGATAGCCTGATAGAGATCTATAAAATGCACTCTCATATCGAATAAATAGGTCAGTTATGATGTCCTTGTACTTTTACCAAGCATTATGGGAACATATTACCCTCTTTTTACACTTTCTCGTGTTTTATGGTAGCCTGGTAGAGATCTATTAAATGCACTCTCAGACCGAATAAATAGGTCAGTTATGATGTCCTTGTACTTTTACCAAGCATTATGGGAACATATTACCCTCTTTTTACACTTTCTCGTGTTTTATGGTAGCCTGGTAGAGATCTATTAAATGTACTCTCAGACCGAATAAATAGGTCAGTTATGATGTCCTAGTACTTTTACCAAGCGTTATGTGAACATATTACCTTCTTTTTACACTTTCTCCTGTTTTATGGTATCCTGGTAGAGATCTATTAAATGCACTCTCAGACCTAATAAATAGGTCAGTTATGATGTCCTAGTACTTTTACCAAGCATTATGTGAACATATTGCCTTCTTTTTACACTTTCTCGTGTTTTATGATAGCCTGGTAGAGATCTATTGTATGCACTCTCAGACCGAATAAAATTATAATAAAAAAAATGGTATAACAAGCGTGGGGATTACGTTAATCCCCCACAAAATGAGGGAGACCTTTGTTAAACAGTGGACTTGATGGATGATGATAGTGTTTATTATTTTTATAGCACGGGATTTAAAGTAGCCGAAAAGATTTGAAGCAGTGATGGCTCAGTGGCTTTGGCTATGGACTGCCGCGCAGCAGGTCCATGGTTCGAATCCCGCCGCGGGCTAGAGATTCACCGCATGGTGGAAGCCCGTCTAGCTAGCTATCAAGTAGAAAATCTGTCGCCAAGCACCTAACGGTGTGTTCCGGCAGCAGTCCTTGAGAGCCAGTGAAATTGCAGACACTTAACAACTACGTCTCAAAGTGATGGACGCAGTGCAATTCGTGACTTGTGCATCTGTTATAGGCAGAGGTTAGTCCGCTTAACATCAGGTGGGCCTCGAGCTTGTTCCATCACAATAATATAAAAAAATACATAGCAATTACAAGAATAGGAAAATGTTTAAGTACTAGCGGGATGCAAACTTGCTACCATCCGTCCCTATAGCCGGGATATGCTCTGCCAACTCAGCTATCGTAGTGGGTGAGTCAAACCCCATCGCTGGATGACTGGTAGATAATGCCTTAGCATTAAGTCACCATTTTTTTTTGTGCTATAAAGTATTAGGTAATAATAAAAAATGGTCAACGACTATATCCTATACTACTATATATATTTTTTCTTTGTTTCCCGAACAGTATAATTTGGGAGTCTTCAAGTCTAGAGAAAAAAGGTATCTTCTAGGCAAGCATGCTACATCTTCGGCCGCATCATCACTTTCCATCAGGTGAGATGGAGGCCAAATGTTTGCCTATCAGGCATAAAAAAAAATTACATGGTTATTGGTAAAATGCTAACAACCTCTTAGGGTTGACTTTTGATAGTCCTAACAAACATTTTGAGTTTTTAACACAGTTTTTAAATGATGACGCAACCTTATAATTTTAATATTGTTAGGTTTGCAATAACGCCTGCTATGCAGATTACATAACAAAATCACAAATATACGTCGTACATCCACCCCTTTAGCCGGGGTATGCTCTAACCAATTGAGCTAACATGAAATGACGTCATAACTCAAATCTTCTCAAATCCTTCTTTAACCATCGTATTGGGATGGAGCGACATCTATAGTACCACTTGCGTTGTACTACAAACAAGACCAATTTTGCAATTGGTTTTATACTTGTAAATGATGACGCAACCTTTTAAATTTAAATATGTTATGCTTGCAATAACGCCTGCTATGCGGATTACATTACAAAATTACAAATATACTATAAGAAAAAAATTATAAGGTTGTGTCATCATTTACAAGTACAAGTATAAAAACAATTGCAAAATTGGTCTTGTTTGTAGTACAACGTAAGTGGTACTATAGATGTCGCTCCATCCCAATACGATGGTTAAAGAAGGATTTGAGAAGATTTGAGTTATGACGTCATTTCATGTTAGCTCAATTGGTTAGAGCATACCCCGGCTAAAGGGGTGGATGGACGTGGGTTCGAATCCCGCACTTGAATTAAATTTTACCTATATCGTATATTTGTAACTATTTTTTTTTAATGCCTACTCCGAGCCAAGAGCGCCCGCCGCGGCAACACTGTACCGCGCCGCGCTCCCTTTGAATAGAGTTTTGAATATTTACATCGAGCTAAGTTATAAAAAATATGAAATAATACATTACAGGCACAAGAGACTTTGACATCAGGTGGTCCTCAAGCTTATTCAGTCAAAAACATATAAAAAAACCCCATAAATAAAACTCAATATGTTTGTTAGGACTTGCAGAAGTCAACCCTAAGAGGTTGTTAGCATTTTACCAATAACCCTGCATAAACTTCTAGGTTAGCCTGAACAACATCTCCGACCACATCATCACTTACCATCAGGTGAGATAGTGGTCAAAGGCTAACCTATCAGGCATAAAAAAAAAAAAAAAAATAACAACATACCAGCGGCCGGCCAAGCGCTCTCCGCTGCGGGTGCGCTGCTTCTATCCAAATATTCCTGTCTCCTTTCCTCGTACAGCTTCCAAACTGCTTGACACTTGTCACCGAGGGCTGTCACCTGAGCTGTCAATTCTGACAGTTGAGATTTGTTGTTGTCAAGGTCGGACTTCTTGGTCTCCACGATCGCTTTGGCCGCTTCCACCTGTAAGATGTTCCAGGGATGAGAAGTAATAATACAGAAACATCGTTATTTAAAGATTCCCTTATATGACCACGGTACCCTATTACTAAGTCTATACTGTTTATCCGTGTACCAATTTTGCGCTGTAATTTTATTACTTTTAACACCAATAAAATTTAATATCAAGTCCAGTATATAAACATATCATTCAAGCCCGGTACCCCCCCCCCCCCACATCTCTACCCGTGGGTGTCGTAAGAGGCGACTAAGGGTAATACACCAAAAGGTGGGCAGCAGCGCTTTATGAGGAACTGATATCTCACACTGCGATCCCCAAGACGGCTGCCAAGCGTGGGGATTATGGCAAACCCTCTCATAACGTGGCAGGCTGTGGACAATCCGGCTGAAACCGTAAGTCTTATGATGGCCGCATCGTCACTTACGACAGATAAAAATAGTAAAATTAAGACATAATTTACAAAAATATAAGGCCAAGAAGTTAACCCCCAACATCACCCGGTGAAAAAAAACTGGAGAAGCAGGTTCAATTCCCGGTATAGGTGAGAATTTTGCTTGAAGACAGACACTGCGATGATACCTACCAAGGCGTAGTACGTGGTTTAATATACACTTTGGCTGTGTACAAAACCGGAACCCCTTAACTAGTTGCGACCGATAACATGTTCTTCTTGTACAAAACTAGTTGCGATCGAAGACTTTTGATCTTGTACGGTACCAGTTTCAATCGAAGACTCATATCATCCTTGTATAAAACCAGTGGTGACCAAAGACGGTTAGTCCTTGTGCAATACCAGTTTCAATAAGACTTTTTCGCCCTTGTTCGAAACCAAATGCGACCACAAACAAGTTTATTCTTATACGGAAACAGTTGCAATCAAAGACTTTTTCGTCCTTGTACGAAACTAGTTTCAATCGAAGACATTTTAGACAAAATAGGGTTAAAAAATATATTTTCGAAAAACTGGTACCATACAAAGACTTGTATGATAACAGTTTCAAACGAAGACTTAAATTTTTGTACAATACCAGTTTCGATCAGACTTCTTCGTCCTTGTACGTAACCAGTTACAATCGAAGACTTTTATCCTTAACAATATGATAAATAAATCTCTAAATCCTAAACGGGTCTATTCACGCACGAATAAACATAAAAAATAATTACATTTTGACTATCCTAATCAGTCCACTCGTGACCACAGTCAATGCAACTTTATCGAACCGTCGCACAGTGTGGTATTCAACCTCAAAAGCTGGCCAAAAATGATTTTTTTAATACCTGGTTCCTACCCCTTTTTGCCATTTTTTCGAAAAGTCAGGTACCTGCTGCATCAAAAGACGAACCCTACAAAGTGCTAGCATAATTGAGCACGCCTCACTCTCAGTCGGAAGTTACCGTTCACTTAGAGTGTCGTGTGATTTGTCGATGTGCTCAGATTTTAGTGTTTCTCTATAAATTCCTGTGATTTCGTGCATAAGCAAATTACTGTTTTTTTGTGATGGATTATTCTGACCCAGGTATGTACTTTATGTAACACTACTTTTTTTTAATGAAAATTCAACCAATTTTACTCAGTATGGCTGACAACTTAGGTGTGTTCAACTGTTTGATATATGTGTAATTTAAAATATTTACTAAGGGTTTTGTTATACTTCTGATCATTTCTAAGCTATGAAAACTATTGTATAACATGAAGCGATTAGTACGTAACCCATTTATAAAAAAATTAGCCGCCCGAAACCGCCCCCTTTTTTTTAACGATTTTTTTTAATGTACGCTGTATGTATGATGTTTTTTTTATATTTAGTTTTTGTTGTATTGTCTTATTAACAGGGCCTTCTGAATTGAGGTCTATGACTCGAAATCAGTTATATACCATCATGCAAAACTCAAATGAAGCAACATTTGAAGGAAAACTTAAATTTATGGAGCAAGATGTATTAAATAATTATGCTGAAAATTAACCAATGCTCCTTGATGTGAAGCAAAACCTCTCCATTATAAAACACCAATTCAAAGAAAAATGGTTAGCTGCTCGCAAAACAAAAGCAAGGTTTGAAGAAAACAATGCTGATTGGCTAAACGAAACTATCTGCTTACCTGGTACAGGTACGTAAAAACAATGAAGGCAAACCCCTATTATTCTTTTGCATATTTATGTGTTTTTGTACTTAGTGCAAAGACACTTCACTTTTTTGTGATTATGACAGTTATGTATATATTATGTTTATTGTTATAGGACTCAGACCTGGTCGTCCTCAGAAGTCTTTTATAGACTCAAGTGAAAGAAGCAAAAGACGGAAAACCCAAGAGCTTCGATCAACAGACGTGGAAGAGTTGACCTATGCTACACAAATGAAATTGCGAGAGTCAGGCAAGGTCGATGCTTCAAAAGTGGTAAGGGACCTTACAAAAAGTCCTAGAAGAGCAACGAAATATGTAAACGCGATGAAAAAAAGTTTTGAAGAACAAGAGCAACCTCATCACTTGTCGCCTTTACGTGCTTTGTGTATGTTCACGGAAGCAGGACTTACTAAAGCGCAATATGAAATAATAAGGGAAACGAACAAAAGCTTTTTCCCATGTTATTCTGGCCTCAAGAAAGAAAAAAAAAATTTACCCTGAACTTCACAGAGTTACCGAGACATGTGCGGAAATACAAGTGCAAAAGTTGATGGATCACACGGTAACACGACTAATCGAACATCTTAGAGAAGCTGTAGAATTTTTAAGTGAAGACGAAAAACAATCTTTAACTTTAATCAGTAAATGGGGTTGTGACGGCTCGCAGCAAATGCAGTATAAAATGAAATTTGAAAATGAAGCTGATTCTGATGCAAATGTGTTTCAAAGCTCTGTAGTTCCACTTCAATTAATTTACGGACAGGAAAAGAAAATACTGTGGCAAAATCTAACTCCATCATCACCTCGCTACTGTCGACCTATTAGAATAAGGTTGAAAAGCACTGAAATCGACAATATGTCCATAAAACATAAAATGTGTTTTACTATGGCAGACGGAAAGGTATGCAATGCCGCTACGCATACCAAATCCTTGATGAGGTGCTATTTATGTGATGCCACTTCATCAGAGTTTAATGACTTAGCAAAGACGAGGCCGTCCTTATTACATGCTCGCATTAGATTTTTCGTGACTATTTTACATGTAGTATATAAGCTGCCCGTAAAAAATGGAACGTCCGTCTTACTGATGAAGAGAAACAACTGGTGCAAAACAAAAAGAAAGAAATTCAAGATAATTTCAAACACCAGCTCAGGCTTTTAGCAGATATTCCGAAAGCCAATTATGGTAACACAAATCGTGGCAATACCAGTAGGCGATTTTTCGAAGAATGTGAAATTTCAGCAGCCATAACAGTAGTAGATAAAACTTTGATTTATAGGCTTAAGGTTATCTTGGAAACCTTATGTTCCGGGTTCAAAATCAACACAGATGCATTTGAAAAATACTGTCAAGAAACAGCTGAACTATATGTGCTGTATAGTTTCTATCCTATGTCCCCAACTTTGCACAAGGTACTACAACATGGGACTGAAGTCATTAAGGACGTAATACTTCCTATAGGGCACTTATCTGAAGAAGCTGCAGAAGCCAGGAACAAACACATCAAATCATACAGATTAAATTATACGAGAAATTTTTCACGTGTGACCTGCAACCTGGATGTTTTGAATAGGCTTCAGACCCATTAATAACAGGAATGCGTTCGTCTTCAAAACAAGAAAAAAAATCTATTATTAGTTGACGTTTTAAAATAGTTGTGTGAAAGTGATTTCACAAATATTAATGTTTTAGAATATAGTAGCAGTGAAGAATAAAATGTGTTTTAATTATTAAATTGTTGTTTAATAATTTTTCATTCCATAAAATGTACATCTGAAGCTGTTAGTGATATAAAATATTTTTGGCCAGGATTTGAGGTCGAATACCACACTGTGCGTCGAGGGTAGTCAAAATATAATTATTTTGATGTTTATTTGTGCGTGAATAATCCCGTTTGGGAGTTAGAACCATGAGTTTTGTTCACGAAAGTTTAAAAAAAAGTATGATAATTAAATGTTAGTTATTCTTGTACGAAAACAGTTGCGATCAAAGACTTTCTCGTCCTTCGTTACTTAACAAGTTACAATCGAAGACTTTCATCATTAACAATATGATAAATAAATGTTAACCAAACAGTTTTGTTGAATTTACCTTATCGCGTAGTTGCTTCAAAGTAACCTCCATCATGTTAAGTTTCCCATCTTCATCTGACGCTTTAGCCTGAAAAATACATTTAATATCATTTTATATACTAGACGCGACATCTCAAACGAGGATAGTCGACCAGAGCAGGTAAGCCGGCCGGCATACTCTCCCCCACACGCAGCTGGGCACTCGAAGAGATTACACGCGCTTTACGTACGAACATTGAGACGAATTTACTTAGCATTCCATGGATTCACCGTGCGGGTGCCGGGTCCATAGCGTTGCAGAGGAAGAGGCCCAAGTCAAGGTGCCTGGGACTTGCAACCCAGTAAGTAAGGTTAAAGGGCCCCTTTATGATGCATCAATGCTCCCTTTCACCGCTCGAGCCTCCTCCCCTACCCAACCAACATTTGGTAAGATTCTACTAATGCCGCCTTGGATACAGTTTCTAGGATGGAAGTTACGGTTGTTCTTGACAGGCCAAGGTCTTTTAGTAGGTTGTATAGGGATTTTGCTGGTATACCCCTTGCTCCGACTTCTACAGATTATTATACACAATTTTAGAACGTAAAGCGCGTGTAATCAACTAATGTTTATTATTAAGAAATAAATGCAAGCATCACCTAACTTTATTCCATTCATATGGGGTCGACGTATAAATATTCTATAACAAACTATATCATAATTTTAAAATAGTACATTATGATACGATTGCGGAAAATTTAATTTTCCAATCAATGTTACGATGCATTAAGCTCGAACTGTAGATATGGTATTACAAGGCTTTTGTGGGCGAGCTGTAGGCGAAGGCTATAAGTCATAATCAAGCCGAGATTGGTATAGCTAATGAAGATGTCGTTCAGGCTAACCTACATAACTGGACTAGCATTTAATCCTTTCTTCTATACTTCTGAAGTATGCTAATTAGTGTTAATTAGCTGCCGCACTAGAGCCATCAATTAACTAGAGCCATCAATTAACTAGAGCCATCAATTAACTTTTAACTAGCATTTAATCCTTTCTTCTATACTTCTGAAGAATGCTAATTAGTGTTAATTAGCTGCCGCACTAGAGCCATCAATTAACTAGAGCCATCAATTAACTAGAGCCATCAATTAACTTTTAACTAGCATTTAATCCTTTCTTCTATACTTCTGAAGAATGTTTTAGAAGCAGTGATGGCTCAGTGGCATTGGCTATGGACTGCCGCGCAGCAGGTCCATGGTTCGAATCCCGTCCAGAGCTTGAGCTTCACCGCATGGTGGAAGGGCATTTTGCGAATGCCCGCATGGCTAGCGACCACCCTCAAGTAGAAAGTCTGTCGCCAAGCACCGAAAGGTGTGTTCCGGCAGTAGTCCTTGAGAGCCAGTGAAATGACAGGCACAATGAGACTTAACAACTGTCTCAATGTGACGGGCGCAGCGCAATTCGTGACTTGTGATAAATTGCAACTGTTATAGGCAGAGGTTAGTCCACTTAACATTAGGTGGGCCTTGAGCTTGTACCGTCACAATAACATAAAAAAAAAGTTATTTAGCTGCCGCACTAGAGCCATTACTTAACTTTTTAGTCAATCTTTGAGTCTCAGAGTTCATATTCAGTCTCTCCGGCGAGCAAGACTTCGACAAATACTCTAGAAACTTATTCTCTTGAAATTATTTACATTAAAAAAATACAGAAACCAGACAAATGGAGAACCGGACCGGTCAATTGACATTTAATTAGCATTAAATCTTTCTTTTTGTTTCGCTTTTGACGATAATGTGAATTGGCGTCAATGACCGCGGCACTACGAAAAATATATACCTTGGCATCCAATTCTGCTTTCTCCTTGTTTAAAGCTATTTGCTTGGCGTTCAACTCTTTGACTCGAGCCTTGAGTTGCTGCATTTCAGCCATACTAGCGTCACGTTCCGAACTGAAACAAATTTTATTGCGATTAATAAAATCGGCCAAAGATAAATAGTTGAAATTACAAATATACGATAAGAAACATTTTAAGTCATGTGCGGGATTCGAACCCACGTCCATCCACCCCTTTAGCCGGGGTATGCTCTTACCAATTGAGCTAACATTACATGACGGCATAAATCAAATCTTTCCTATCGTTGTCGTTCTTTAACCATCTTATTGGAATGGATTTTTCCTTTCTTATATTTGTAATTTTGTAATGTAATCCGCATAGCAGGCGTTATTGCAAACATAACAATATTGAAAAATAAATTGTTGGTTAAATTTTATAACATTTTCAAAACTACATATAAAATCGGAACTATTTTATTTATGTTTTATAAGTTAGCCATTCCTATCCCACCTGATGGTAAGTAAAGTAAAGGCTCTCAAGGACAGCTGCCGAAACACACGTTTAAGTGCTTGGAGACAGATTTTCTACTTGAGTGTGGTCTAGGTAGCTAGCCAGGCGGGCATTCGCAAAATGCCCTACTACCATGCTATAACGACTGCCATCCTAAGACAACAACCGACACACGACTGTTTAACGTGCCCTCCGAAGCACGTGCACGCTCAGTAGTAATGTCACTAGCGTCACCCATCCAACTCATGACCGCGCGCGACGTTGCTTAACTTTGCTGATCGGTTGAGAACAGCTAAGTAAACTTCGCTACGAGCGCTTCAGAGATATCTTCACAATGAGTAGTACTTTAACGTTGTCAGTACAGAATGTTTATATGTTTATAGATTAGTCTAAGCATAGTAAGCAAACACATACACACCCGCACGTACACACACAACACACACAACAGTTCCCCAGCACACATCTACTTACACATTAAAAAACTGGCATCGGCACCCACATTGTTGTTACTTGCGCAAGTTTATTTAATATATAATTTTTAATTCTATTACACAAAAATATTTAATATATAGATCGCATAATTATTTTCAATTATTATTCATGATGTTATTTAATATATCGTATATGCAAAAGTTCTACTAATAGATTGCTGTTTTGTCTGTGTTTTATTAAGGTTTATTGGTAATTCTTGAACTCGCTTTTTTATACTCTTTCTTTCTCGGTGAACATCTTAGCCCGAGTTCAGGAATCCACTGAAAATCAGTGTTATGGTAGCTCCTTGACAGGTGTGGCCATAATTCAAACTGAGTGTATTCCTTTTGCTATATAATTATATAAGTTGTATATTGTTTGTAAGAAATTGTGTGTCATTTATTTTCTTTTCTGTAGCAATAATTATTCTATTCTATATGATAGTAAGCGCTCACCGCATGGCGTCGATTCCGCACTTGTTGGCGGCGACCGCAGTGCGGGTGTCCCGTATGTCGGAGGCCAGGGTCCGCACTCGCACTGCGCCCGCACTCAGCGAGCTCGTCAGCGCTTGACACTTGCTCTTCAAGCTGAGGACCTTGGACTGTTCTTCGGTGCGAAGAGCCTCAAGCTCGCGGGTCCTGAAAAATAAAAAATACATACATTCTAGTTGCACTACGAGCTGACTGAAATGTATATAGAATAGAAAAATATACAGCCCAAAATATATACGATAGGAAAAATTTAAGTCATGTGCGGGATTCGAACCCGCGTCCATCCACCCCTTGAGCCAGGGTATTCTCTAACCAATTCAGCTAACATGACATGACGTCATAACTCAAATCTTTCATATCGTTCTTTGACCATCGTATTGGGATGGAGCGACATCTATAGTACCACTTACGTTGTACTACAAACAAGACCAATCTTGCAATTGGTTTTATACTTGTAAATGATGACGCAACCTTATCTTGGTTGACTTAAATTTTTCCTATCGTATATTTGTGATTTTGTAATGTAATCCGCATAGCAGGCGTTATTGCAAACATAACAATATTTAATAAAATACAGCCCACATTTTGAAGCGCTCGTAGCGAAGTTTACTTAGCTGTTCTTAACCGATCAGCAAAGTTAAGCAACGTCGCGCGCGGTCATGAGTTGGATGGGTGACCGCTAGTGACATTACTACTGAGCGTTTCCGTGCTTCGGAGGGCACGTTAAGCCGTCGGTCCCGGTTGTTGTCTTAGGATGGCAGTCGTTATAGCATGGTGGTAGGGCATTTTGCGAATGCCCGCCCGGCTAGCTACCACCCTCAAGTAGAAAATCTGTCGCCTAGCACTTAACGGTGTGTTCCGGCAGCTGTCCTTGAGAGCCAGTACTTCTAGGTTAGCCTGAACAACATCTTCGACCACATCATCAGTTACCATCAGGTGAGATAGTGGTCAAAGGCTAACCTATCAGGCATAAAAAAAAAAGCCTAAATTCAATGGCCATTAAAATATAGGTATAGGTCATTATAGGTCACCTCCCGGTCGCAGCGGAAGACCAGCGTCGGTTGCTGTTCGCAGCATCCGGCATTATGCTGAGCTGAGGCCGGGTTTGTGACACACACTGTCTTATAATTTCTTGTTTGTTTTAATTGGTCTGTGTATATATGTGTGTGTGTGTTGCAAATAAACGTTTTTCTATTATATTCTAAAATATTTATCAAATAACCGGTTGGATTAAAATAAGAAAACATCTAAAAACGTATTAATTAAAATTATAATATATGATGGCCGAGCGGTAATAGCTATGGACTGCCGTGCCGCAGGTCCATGGTTCGAATCCCGCCCAGAGCTTGAGCTTCACCGCATGGTGGAAGGGCATTTTGCGAATGCCCACCTGGCTAGCTACCACCCTCAAGTAGAAAACCTGTCGCCAAGCACCTAACGGTGTGTTCCAGCAGCAGTCCTTGAGAGCCAGTGAAATTATAGGCACATGAGACTTAACAACTATGTCTCAAAGTGACGGGCGCAGGGCAATTCATGACTTGTGATGAAATGCATCACTTATAGGCAGCGGTACGCTTAAAATTAGGTGGGCATCGAGCTTGTCCCGTCACAATAACATAAAAAAAAACTGATAGAACATTCAACACACTTTTTACATTTCCACACAGGGAACATTCAAGTTTCATATTAAAACATATGAAAAGTCTAATTATTTAGTCTCAGTGTAATTATTTAGTACCAGAGATGTTTGCTGAACTCCGCCTCTGCCAAGTTACCAGTCAACTAAGTCAAGTATAATGATATTATAATTTTTTGACCCTTGCTTCTTATGGGATCGGGTTACACCCGTAACCCCAGAATGCATTTCCAATTATGCTCATGAATGGGTTGCTGGCAAATCGAATTCATAGAATATTACACTATTGAATTTACCACATTACAAAATAAAACCTCGCTACAGAAGTCTCCAGTACACATTACCATATGTACAAAAATCAGTACCTACAAAGAATAGTATTTTTTTACTTTTTAATATCAAGATATTTTCATAAGATTCATGCTTTTTGGCAATTCGGGTCTTTCATAATACCTTTTAGTTCAATGTTGTCAGTTTAAAATACGTTCGACCTCATTATCCATTGCTTAGCTAAATAGTTGCTAAGTAGCGTTTATAAGTAAGAAATATTTAAACATTACTTAAACACTGTTTAGTTATCCATTACTTAGCAACTACATAGCGGATGTTTATAAGTAAAAGGGATATAGCTACCTCTTTTTCTCCCACTCCAGTTGGCATTGTCTCTCCATCTCTTTTCTGGCGGCCTCGCGTTTTTCCTGCAATATACACAATAATATAGTTTTGTTTACATTCCGCGGGTAAGCTTCAGGGAGAAGAATTAAGAACTAATTTACTACTTACTGAGCAAAACGTTGACTTTGTTTTTTTTTATGCCTGAGTTATCCTTTGAACACTATCTCACCTGATGGTAGGTGATGATGTGGTCGAAGATGGTGTTTAGGCTGACCTAGAATTACTGGCTCTCAGGGACAGCTGCCGAAACACACCATTACGTGCTTGGCGACAGATTTTCTAATTGAGGGTGGTAGCTAGCCAGGCAAGTATTCGCAAAATGCCCTACCACAATGCTATAACGACTGCTATACTAAGACAACAACCAACACAAGACGGCTTAACGTGCCCTCCGAAGCACGTGCACGTTCAGTAGTAATGTCACTAGCGGTCACCCATCCAACTCCTGACCGCGGCGGACGTTGCTTAACTTTTGCTGATCGATTGAGAACAGCTAGGTAAACTTCGCTACCAGCGCTTCTAAGATATTATATATTTTAATCTTTCTTGTAACTAGTATTAATAATTATAAAAGTGCAATATAGTGTTATCTATCTATCTATCTAAGCTTTAGGGAGATGAATGTTCTTAAGTTACTACTTACTAAACAAAACGTAGACTTAATAAACCTATGAATTTAGTATTTAGACACATAGCCCATGTCTTACATAAGTTAGTTTTGTCTATTATACTGTATCAGCCAGATAGTCCACTGCTGAACACAACCTCCCCCAATATGGCCATAATCCCCACGCTTGGCAGGCATCTTGGGGATCGCAGTTCAAGATATCAAGTTCATCAGAAAGTGCTGCTTGGGAAAAAGGAAAAAAACTGGAAGGTGGGCAGCAGCACCTTCTAATGAACTGCCATCTTACACTGCGATCCCCAAGCCGCCTGCCAAGCGTGGAGATGGCAAATACCCCGTTAATAGGGGGAGGCTGTGTTCAGCAGTGGACGAGTCGGCTGATACAATACAGTGCAGTATATGTTAAATAGCAGGCGCGCCAACAAATAGTGACGTTAAAAGACTTTTTATTAATGAAGTAATAGAATAAGACGGTTATTTCATTAATTCTACTACACGGAGTTTACGTTATTTCATGAATATTTAACTCCATATACTCCATTCTCTATGTAGTATCAACTGCCAATAAAATTTATAACTGTACATTACAAAATCACAAATATACGATAGGAAAAATGTAAGTCATGTGCGGGATTCGATCCCGCGTCCATCCGCCCCTTTAGCCGGGGTATGCTCTAACCAATTGAGCTAACATGACATGACGTCATAACTCGAATCTTTCCTATCGTTCTTTAACCATCGTATTGGGATGGAGCGACATCTATAGTACCACTTGCGTTGTACTACAAACAAGATCAATTTTGCAATTCGTTTTATAATTGTAAATGATGACGCAACCTTATAATAATTCTGTATTTTTACATAATTATTATAAGGTTATTTAATTATTAAATTTTACCATATCGTATATTTGTGATTTTGTAATGTAATCCGCATAGCAGGCGTTATTGCAAACCTAACAATATTAAAATTTATAACTGTACGTTTAGTGGCGTAGTAAAATATTTGACAGTTCATAGAAAAAGCTCCGCAAAGCGTGCAATGCTTAAGTTACGTAGTCGATTTCCAGTACGAGACGAGTTAGCATAGCACGTTATTTAAGAGCTGTTCCAAAAATCTCTAAATACAATCATGAGGCTAAGGATAATATTGATGGACGAAGGCATTTATTTAAGCTTTTTTTGTTGTTGTTAGGTTAGGTGCTTGGCGACAGATTTTCTACTTGAGGGTGGTCGCTAGTCAGGCGGGCATTCGCAAAATGTCCTTCCACCTTTGAAGCGCTCGTAGCGAAGTTTACTTAGCTGTTCTTAACCGATCAGCAAAGTAAAGCAACGTCGCCCGCGGTCATGAGATGTATGGGTGACCGCTAGTGACATTACTACTGAGCGCTTCCGTGCTTCGGAGGGCACGTTAAGCCGTCGGTCTCGGTTGTTATCTTAGGATGGCAGTCGTTATAGCATGGTGGTAGGGCAATTTCCGAATGCCCGCCTGGCTAGCTACCACCCTCAAGTTGAAAATCTGTCGCCAAACACCTAACGGTGTCTTCCGGCAGCTGTCCTTGAGAGCCAGTAATTCTAGGTTAGTCTGAACAACATCTTCGACCACATCATCACTTACCATCAGGTGAGATAGTGGTCAAAGGGTAAACTATCAGGCATAAAAAAAAAAAAAAAGCATGTGGTGAAGCACAAGCCCGCGGCGGGATTCGAACCATAGACCTGCCATGACTGCTTCAAATAGCTTGGAATCATCTCTGAATCGTAGGCCACAGCTATTAAGCTGTGCTCTATTATTTTATTAACATACCTGTTCCTCTTTTTGCTTTCTCATCAACTCCTCCTGCTCGCGTTTCTGTGCTTCTAAGCGTATCTTCTCTCTCTTTTCAGCTTCTTCCCTCTCTTTCCTTTCTCTTTCAGCCTATAAAATACAACAACATGAATAGTTTTCATCGATACCAGCCCTGTCTCACTCCACACTTTAGGTTCGCTACAGGTACATCGGCGTACCCGTCCGGACGGGCTTATTGTACGTCCGTGCCGTGGCAGAAGAGAACAGAGCTATGCGTGCACATGCGATAGAAAGAGACACGCCTTGTACGTGAATATAAATATTAGGTACTCCGTGCTTTGCGAGCTGAAGTGTACTTTATTGCTTCGTAACTAGAGTCGCTTATCTATTGGAATGACTGCGGGGTGATCCTTCTGTTCCTTTTTATTGTGTCGATACGTTTATTTGTTTGCAGACAAATGACAATAGTAGTAATGTTTCTACTACAATATAATTTAGTTAAATACAAAGTTCTTATTTTGTTTACGCCGTAAAAAAATAGGACAAGCCAGTGATTTATTTAGATCACTGCCATCAGAATGGCATTCTATAATATATATTCGGCTCCAATTTTACAAGTTTCGCTGATGAGTGTGAAAGAAGAATCGAAATGTATATGAGTAAAAGAGATAACTATCTCAACACAACTGCGCTTCAAATGTTGCTTCTTACCCACTGTCCTACGGGGGCAACAAACATTGTAAAACAAAAATCAACCAATACATAATAGTCACGTTGATGAGTCTGTGCATTTTTTCTGTCGTAATAAGTCACATCGCATCAAACCAATGTAATTGTTTATT
This sequence comes from Plagodis pulveraria, assembly GCA_963890685.1. NCBI lineage: Eukaryota > Metazoa > Arthropoda > Insecta > Lepidoptera > Geometridae > Plagodis > Plagodis pulveraria. The sequence continues at coordinate 4,770,218 of OY982979.1, read as the reverse complement.
TTCAAGAATACAAGTAAATAGGATCTTAAAAATATTATTACACACAGTTGTACTCTGTCTGCAAGCAGACGTGCAACTATTTCATTTAGTTACATTGCAATTAAAATTACTCTTATATTTTACATAGTAATTTTATTTATACATTTATATTCTTTAAGCTCCTTAATATTATAAAAACAATTATATAGCAGCCATGCAGTCAATTCTTTTTTAAATTTATTTCGAGACAGTAATTTTACTATGCTATTGGGTAATCAGTTGTAAATTGATCATCGCGTTGTAAATTGGAAGTTTCCGTTGCTCACCTAGGACAATGGGTAAATGCAGGGCCAAGTCGGCTTAGCGGGGTAACTTGTATCAGAGTGGTATTACCAGTATACCATCCATTTTAATATATAATTAGGTAGGGGTAACTATCTTTTTTATATAATTAGGTAGTATAATATTTTATTAAGTCTAGGTTAAAACGCTGGCTGATCAATCGAAAGGTTTACAGCTTTTTTTTCCATTTATTTATCCTATACATCTAATATATAAAATTCTCGTGTCACAGTTTTCGTTGAGTTTGACGAAATTTTTTGTGCTTATCCGGTATCTATGAGAATCGGCCAACATCTATTTTTCATCCCCCTAAATGTTAGGGGTAGTCCACCCCTAAATTTTATTTTTAATTTTTTAGACACAATTTTTAATTTCTATTTTTTTATGATACAACATACAAAAATACATACAATCCTCAATTTTCACCCTTCTACGATCAACCCTTATTTTTTAAATTATTTATATGGCAAAACAACGTTTGCCGGGTCAGCTAGTTTCTTATACAATATTTTACTTAAAAGCATTACAAAACCCGCAAATCGGTTTGTATGAATGCTCATAGCATCATTAATAAAAAAAATAATCATTAAGATAGCTACGAGGAGTTCCTATCACATATATATATAAAATATATAGGAATTCTTATACATAGGTGGTAGGCATTTTTTATTTATTGATTGTGAGTACTGTGAGTATTTCTTCCTATGATTAATTTGTATTTTTATATTTCTGACATAATTTTATAAGTACGTTATAATATTATTATTTTTTCTGTTTGAATTTACTTTTGACATGCATTTTTTTTTAAATTATTTTTGACGTATTATTATTATTATTCAATTATTCGACATGTATGATTATGATATTTCAAATTATTTAATTAATTTGATAACTTTAGAGACGTAGATTATAGTATATTAATTATCTTAGAGTGTAATATGTCTGTTTCTTTTTTACACATACTGAAACGTATTATTGACGTGTATATTATAATACCAATAAATGAATATGAATATAATTAGGTATTTATATAATTAGGTAGGGGTAAAGACATTAAACTACTATTCTAAATCTTAAATAAAATATTTTTCTACACTAATTTTCTAAAACTTTATTAACGTTAGTAACTATTGAAGATTTGTCAATTCAAACTACTTTTCTAAATCTTAAATAAAGCAATTCTCTACACTTTTTAAAAATAAATATTTGTGTTAGTTAGACATAGTTTATTATTAACTGTTTTTCTACAACTTTGCAACCACAAACATGCTAAAGAACGGTCGAGCTGTAAGAATTTCGGTCACTGACCCCTGACCGTCTCTGTCTTATAACACATACAACTGTATTGCCCTATCCCTCGCGCAACGACGGTTATTGACGATTCCTTGTACAAACAAATAATCAATCGCCACACCTTTATTTCCCGAAGGGGTAGGTAGAAGTGTCTAAACAAACACGTTTCCTCAGCTCATATCAATGGTGAAGTTCCGATGAACCACGGCGCACGATACAAGTGAAGAAAAAAAAAAAACTCGTGAAGCGTGAAAGGGAGAGTATGACAAGAGCATTTTTTTTTCAATTGTATCGTGCGCTTTGCTCCATTTCAACTTCTTTATCATCCCAGATCCCCACAGAGAGTTTTTGGTCCCAAGAAATAAAGGACGAGTGTGCTGCCATTCACCAGGTACAGTTCTAGACTCCGGAATATATTGGGTGTGCAATACAAGCCTGACAGTCCACCAGCTGTTAAAATAATTAGGTGATGATTCAACAAAATATTCTTGTTTCTTAAACGTGGGTACGCTATTCTTCTGATCATGATTCGTCTAGACTATTTTTGTAGCTGTATAAAAAAAACAGCTGTGTCACTTCAATGTACCTCAAAAAGACATTTTTGGCAGAATATTCACTATTTATTTTTTATATATATTTATAATTAACCTAAATAATATCATCAATAAATCATTATTACTATTAAAATATGAAGTATATCCGCAAAGCAACAGTTGAATTTTGTTTAAAATCGATGTGTTTGTACGGATAGAACAGAGACGGACGGGGTCATTGCCCTAAATTCTTCCTGGCATTGACTGTACATTATAAACTCTCTACATGTATTTATTCATTATGTTTACCTCCGCTTCCTGCAAGTGTTGATGAAACAGAAAAAGCACATTTAAAAAGCTGAAGCAATATGGCAAGCACATATAGTATAACATATATATATATCGTGTCCCATTCCCCGAATGGGTCGGGCAGGTATCAAGGATCCACATTTCACGAGATATGCTTTGGTCTTATACAAGAGCCAATTAAATAGATTCAATTACTGTCCACCAGGCATTGTCTCAGATAAGAGACTGCTACTGAGAATTTATTTGTTAGAAACAATCAGTAACTCCATCGGGGCGTTAATCGAAGCATGATTCTAAAGCCAAGCCTTAGCCGCTACAGCCCAAAGTATATTGTAGTAGGTTGTATTACTATTGCATAAAACAAGTCACTGTAGCCGAAACATTGGCGAGGGCTGCTATTAAATTAGATATTAAAATTGGTTCTATTTACGAGTTACACACTCAGCTTTTAATTTTTTTGCTAAGAAATTTAAAAAATTCTAATTGTAAGTAATATATCTTTAAATAATATTGAAACTGATATTTGAACAATGTTCTATTTTGAGCGTCATTGTTTCGACAAAATGTATGTCTGGGTCTGTAATAATACCTTTTATCTATGGGTATTATTAAAGACCCATTCCTACATTAAACTATACAAACTATCCTCCATGTGTCTTTTTTATATTATTGTGACGGAACAAGCTCGAGGCCTTACTGATGTTAAGCGGACTAACCTCTGTCTATAACAGATGCATTTCATCACAAGTCACGATTTTCCCTGCGTCCGTCACTTTGAGACATAGTTGTTAAGTCTCATGTGCCTGTAATTTCACTGGCTCTCAAGGACTGCTGCCGGAACACACCGTTAGGTTCTTGACGACAGATTTTCTACTTGAGGGTGGTCGCTAGCCAGGCGGGCAATCGCAAAATACCATCATTGCTTCAAATGATGAATTATATCAATTTTAAAAATAATACAGTAACTATTTTACATTAACCCATTGGTTTCTGAAAGCGGCCATAGCAGCCATACTATTGTAAATAAACAATCTTACTTTATCGTAAACGTAACTTTCGTAGTAATGACAAGAAAGGTGGAGTAACATAAGCTGTAAGTACATTTTGTTTTTTATTTTTTTATGCCTGATAGATTAGCCTTTGAGCACTATCTCACCTGATGGTAAGTGATGATTTGGTCGAAGATGTTGTTCAGACTAACCTAGAATTACTGGCTCTCAAGGACAGCTGCCGGAACACACCGTTAGGTGTTTGGCGACAGATTTTCTACTTGAGGGTGCTAGCTAGCCAGGCGGGCATTCGCAAATTGCCCTACCACCATGCTGTAACTGCTGTCATCCTAAGACAACAACCGGGACCGACGTCTTAACGTGCCCTCCGAAGCACGTGCACGCTCAGTAGTAATGCCACTAGCGGTCATCCATCCAACTCATGACCGCGGGCGACGTTGCTTAACTTTGCTGATCGGTTAAGAACAGCTAAGTAAACTTCGCTACGAGCGCTTCGAATCACGCTTTAACCGATGGATAAATCGATGACTGTGAAACGCAATAGCGTTTTATTTATTAAATATGTTCTGGGTAGTATAACCGGAACTTACTCGAACATTCTGAAACAGGCCCTTAGACTCTTGAATTATTGTATGCTTAATTGTAAGAGTAAGTACATACCTTTTCTTTCCCTTGCGCGTGCTGTAGCTGCTCCCTTCTACGTTCCAACTCGGCCTGACCACGCGCCATGTTCTCTCTACGACGTTCAGAAAACGACTTCCCACTTCCGATTGACGTCACAGACTCGCGTCTGTAGTAAAAAGAACAGAATAACAAACATTTTTTCAACACACTAGCTCGTAACGGGCCTTTAAATTCACCGATTTTAGTGTCATAATAGTCTTTTACGCACTCGTGCTTTTTTTTCACTTTACCGCACTAGTTTATTTATTTATTTATTTATTTAGATACACAAAACAAATTACAGTCAATTTCTCATTTACAATAATTATACAAGTTATACAAATTTTGAGCTGGATTGTAATTCAACATATGTGTATACAGAAAAGTAAAATGAAATCCGAGACGAAGTTAAAGAAAGTACTAACCGCAAATCAAAGTGATATTTTATTTTACTAGTGTTTTAAATAGAAAAAAAAACCTCACTTCCCACCAAGGAGATTGTAGTTTGTTTCGTTCGTTTTTTCAAATAGAAACAAACAAAAGAGTTTTTTACCTACTGAAGTAGAACTTTAGAAGATTTAATTATAAACCTTCTTAATCAGATTATTATTGCTATCAAAAAGATCAAGAAAATATTTTCGTACCGAAATGTTCGTATTCGTTCCTCGCAAGTGTGTTGTAGCGTCGTATGAAACTCGTGCGCGTTGTTTATTACAATCTCTACTCCATTTAGGCCTGACGATTGTAATAAACATCTAACACGCGCACTTGTTGCATAAAGTACTAAAATAGTAGATATTACATATGTATGTGTGCCGGGATAGAATGCGGGGGGCATTCTCTTCCTCCACCAATCTCTTCTCCCATGGGTGTCGTAAGAGGCGACTAAGGGAAAATTACCGGAAGATGGGCAGCAGCGCCTTCTGAGGAACTGTTATCTGATACTGCGATCCCCAAGACGCCTGCCGTGCGGGGGGATTATGGCAAACTCCCCCTTAGTGGGGAGGCTGTGTTCAGTCAACAATCCGGGTGATACGGCACAGTATTTTAGCCGAGACGTTTAAAATCCCGAGTTAAAGGCGAAGGCCGATGCTTTATTCGAGACAAAAATGAGTTTTATACCCAAGTTATACACTAAGCTTTTCACTTCAAAAGATTCAAAACTATGATATAATAAGTCTTATGTGTTTAATTAAAATCTGAAACTGATATTTGATCAATTTTATATTTTGAGTGTCGTCTACAACTTGATGTCTGAATCTTTATTACCACCCCTGACGAATGGGTGTTGTGAAAGACCCACGCTAAATACATGAAAAATATTACAAGCTGAACAAATTTATATATATAAGTTATTTATGCTCTTGTGCTTGAAAAGCAGATTTTTATACACTAGAGCATATAGAGCCATTTTAGTCCGCATAAACAAGAATTGTACTAGAATGATTAGTGATAAAGTGTTTTAAAAAACATTACATAATATAAATAAGTATATCTGGTGACCATGGGGATGATTACTGAAAAATATATTGCAGAGGGAACTGTATCTTTGTTACTTGGCAGAAGTCTGGCTTCCAGGTGAGCTGGCGGGCTAGAATTCCGCTCCCTATATCTTACTGTGGGAATCATCAGAGGGTACGAAGGGAGAAATACCAGAAGGCGGGCAGCACGCCAAGCCACGTACGTCAATCATCCCCTATTTTGTATATTGTCCAGAGCGGACCGGCGCATTATTGATGAAATGTCCACGTTTTTATCCCTCGACGCTCCGTGACGTGTTTTTTAGTACTAAGTTGTTTTCCATTACATAAGGGTTCACTGTAGTGACAGCTGGTACTCCAATTCAACAGTCCACGAGGGCGAAGTTGAGGGAAGAAGATGGTCAGGAAAAAAAGTACAGTACCTGAATGTAGGCGGTATTAGTTCGACGGGTAGTTTGGCTGGGGTTGGTTCGCCTTGCGTCGCCTTCTCGCATAGATACATAGCCAGGACGAATTCTTCACAGCCTGTGGACAGCATATATGATCCATCATTATCACCACAAGTGGAGAGAAGTCACCTATCAATTCAAGACTTTTTTTATATTTTATGTTATCGTGATGTAACAAGCACGAGGCCCACCTGATGTTAAGCGGTATCCTCTGCCTATAACAGATGCATTTCATCACAAGTGACGAACTGCACTGCGCCCATCACCTTGAGACATACCTGTTAAGTCTCATTTTGCCTGTTATTTCACTGGCTCTCAAGGACTGCTGCCGGAACACACCGTTAGGTGCTTGGCGACAGATTTTCTACTTGAGGGTGGTCGCTAGCCAGGCGGGCATTTGCAAAATGCCCTTCCACCATGCGGTGAAGCTCAAGCTCTGGGCGGGATTCGAACCATGGACCTGCTGCGCGGCAGTCCATAGCCAATGCCACTGAGCCATCACTGCTTCGATGATGGGTAAATAGAACCGACTTCGACACTCGAATGTGTGAAATAACGTATTGAGTCGGTATCAAGACGGTTCAAAAGTACCTATTATCACAATATTGTGCGCATGGTACCAACTTCGACAGTTATTTCACACATTTGACTGTTGAAGTCGGTTCCATATTTTGATAAAAAAAAACCACCCTTTAGTGTCCCTTGCTACTTATGGGGTCGATTGTCATTCATTGTTAATGACTATATCATCAAGCGAAAAAAATACTTTTCAGTTATTGGAATGTAACTCAAAAACGGCTTCACCGATTTTGATAAAATTTAAATGCGACCACATAGCAAGCATCAGCTTTCAAATACAAAAAGTAACATAAAAATCGGTGCACCCAGTCAAAATTACTAAGGTAACAAACAAAAAAACATACCACGCGAACAATATTGTGCTAATAGGTACTTTTGAACTATCATGGTACCAACTTCAACAAGTTATACACTTTTAAAAGTTGAAGTCGGTTCCATTTTGAGGTAATTTTTTTATAAGGTACGTTAGTATAATTTTAGTTACCAAGCTACCCATCGCGAATGGAGCATCATAGACCGGGCTTAAATTCTACAGTAAAACACTGATCGTGTGCTTTTAAAAGTACATTGGTTTTGTCCTACAGAAAGAACACTTGTTTTATCAACTTACCAAGCTTCCCATCAGAGTCGAGGTCGGCTAGAGGCCAGATCTGCGCAAGAGTCTGCTGTGGCAAGCGCGACTGAAGCATGATAGAGCTAGTGTATCCCGTGTGGTCCCATTTAAATTTCATCAAAATCAGTCAAGCCGTTTTTGAGTTACACTACAATAACTGAAAAAGTGTTTTCTTTTCTTGATGATATAGTCATTGACAGTGAATGACCATCGATCCCATAAATAGCAAGGGTCACTAAAAAGTGGTGAAAAAAAACTTTTACCAAAATGGAACCGACTTCGGTTCGGCTTCTGTCGAAGTCGGTACACGGTCGAGCACCGCAGATAATAGGTACTTTTGAACTATCAGGGTACCGACTTCAACAAGTTATTTCACACTTTTAAGTGTTGTAGTCGGTTCCATGATGAGGTAAAATTTTTATAAGGTACTTTCTTTCACCAAGCTAACCCATCCAGAATGTAGCATCGTAGATAGGACTTAAATACTTTAGTGTAACACTGATTGTGTGCTTTTAAAAGTACATTGGTTTTGTCCTACTTAGAACACTAGTTTTATCAACTTACCAAGCTTCCCATCAGAGTCGAGGTCGGCTAGCGCCCAAATCTGAGCAAGAGTCTGCTGCGGTAAGCGCGATTGGAGCATAATAGAGCGGGCTTGAGCACCAGACACGCAGCCGGACTTAGCGCGGTCTGTCGCGTTGAACAGCTGTGTGTATCTGTGGATATTTATAGGACAATGGTAATAAATAGAAGTTAAAAAAATCTATACAGTCAACTTAAGTCTTGAGTTATAAGTTTCCATGAAAAAAGAAAAAAATAGTAGATTATGTAATCTTACTATTTTCAATTACATGTATGTACATATTATATGTAATCACGCCTGTAATCGCCGCAGGGGTAGGCAGAGGTGTTTAAACACCCACGTTTCGCCAATTTGGGTTTAGTTGGTCCCATGAAATAGGGGCTTATTGCCATTCACCAGGCACAGTTTCAGGGTCATACAAAATGTTTTTTTCTGATTAAACGCTCGTAGCGAAGTTTACTTAGCTGTTCTTAACCGATCAGCAAATTTAAGCAACGTCCGCCGCGGTCATGATTAGGATGGGTGACCGCTAGTGACATTACTACTGAGCGTGCACGTGCTTCGGAGTGCACGTTAAGCTGTCGGTCCCGGTTGTTGTCTTAGGATGATGACATGATAAGATGATGGTGGTAGGTCATTTTGCGAATGCCCGACTGGCTAGCTACCGCCCTCAAGTAGAAAATATGTCGCCAAGCACCTAACGGTGTGTTCCGGCAGCTGTCCTTGAGAGCCAGAAATTACAGGCACATGAGACTTAACAACTATGTCTCAAGGTGACGGACGCAGTGCAATTCGTGACTTGTGACGAAATGCAAATGTTATAGGCAAAGGTTTGTCCGCTAAACATCAGGTGACCACTATCTCAGCTGATGGTAAGTGATAATGCGGTCAAAAATATTGTTAGGGCTAACCTAGAATTACTGGATTTCAATTCTCTTAAAAATAAGAACTTACTTAAGTTTCTGCGGTTGCGGTATACCCCATTCGATTGGTGGTGGACTCATCACGCCCATCGGCATTTCCGTAGGGCTAGTTACAACCGAACCCGCTACTGACCCTGGAAAACCATAATGCAGCCACTATACAACCACTATACAACTATGGGTAACATATCATCAAGCTATGGTACAACTATACAGCTTAAAATATAGTTTGACAGTCAGTAGCAGTATAATTAGAGTATAGCCCCTTATAATTGTGTTCCCTACCTGACTATTTAAGAATGTTCCCCCTTTTGTAAGCCCTATATATATAATTTTATATACAAGGTGGGCCAAAAGAAATCACCGTATTGGAAGATGCTCTCATTTTTGCAAATGGCCGCCAATGTCAAATCTGTTTTGACATTTGTGGACTAGACAGATGCAGAATACAAGTAAACAAGCCATGGAGCAATACACTCCCCAAGAACGCGGAATAATCGTGTCTATTTTTTTGCGTAACAATTCTTCTAGTGTTGGCGCAGCGCGAATTCCGTCGCCGATTCCCCGGCCATCCGACACCGACTGCGCAAACACTGCGCCGCTTGGCCACCAACCTTGAAGAGTATGGGACCACCCGAGTCGTTGCCAAGAGTGGCCGGCCCCGGAGCGCCCGTTCTGCCCAGAATATCGCTGCTGTTGCCGAGGATGTCGAGCTGTCGCCAGAAACATCGACCTGACGCCGTGCCACGCAATTAGCCGGACGTCACTAAGGCGAATTTTGGTCAAAGACCTGCGCATGTTCCCGTACAAAGTCCAGTCCGTGCATCAGCTGCTGCCTGCCGACCGCCAAACGCGTGTAACCTACGCCCAAGCCATCCTCAATCTCGAGGAAGAAGTGGACGATTTTTAGACCAAAACCATAATGAGCGATGAGGCTCATTTCCACCTCATCGGGTACGTGAACAAGCAAAACCATCACTTCTGGGGCACCGAAAATCCACGAGTAATGCACGAGGAGCCATTACACCCGCTCAAAGCGACTACATGGTGCGCTGTTCACGCTGGAGGAGTCATTGGGCCATTTTCTATCGCTAATGCCACTGGCCAAACGACAACAGTGGACGGTGCGCACTATAGGGCCATGTTGACAGAGTTTTTTCTGCCGCAATTGGATGAATTAGGACAGGACGGAGCAACGGCACACACTGCGCGACCGATATTCTGAAGGCAGCGTTCCCAGATGGCCTCATCTCTCGTTTTGGCGATTTGCACTGGCCCGCAAGATCGCCCGATTTAAGCATTCCAGACTTTTTTTGTCTCGTGTTTACGTGAACAAGCCTGAGGCTCTGGAAGCCCTCAAACACAACATTCGAAACGAGTGCAAGAATCTATTGCCCGAAGTTCTCGCCGAAGTGATGAAAAATGCCATAAAAGCCCCGTATGCAATCAATTGCGACGGCGCCCATTAGGCCGATATAATCTTTTTGATTTGACCAATCAAAATCTTAAGGTTTAAATAAACATAATCAAAAAACAGAATCGAAGTTTTACATTTAGAAAAAAAGCCAAGCAACATCGGATGACTTCTTTTGGCCCACCTTTTATAAGGTGGCTATTAATATATCAACAATATCGCGGAGAGTGGTTTAGAATCAATAACTGAATGTTTAAAACTCTCGTTTAATTTTTACACTCACAAAATCAGTTCTATTATCTAAGCTGTAAAGCAATGCCTTTGAGAATGATTGCAAGAACTTTTGAGAGGCATAATTTCTAGTACACAATAAATTTGCCACGTGGTAACACTCTATTCAACTAGATCGAAACGTCCCCACGTGGTAACAGTCGATGACCTCGTGATAGTTCCGTCACAATCGCCAAAAAAATTATATTAAAAGTATAAAAAAGTTAATAAACACCAACACAAATAAGCACGCAAGACAGTTTAACTACAACAATGTACAACAAACACTTTACAATTCTTTATACAGATACTGTACCAAAATAAAACCAATATCTTGAACCCCATGGGGTATTTTTCTTTACAAGAAAATTGCCAAGGCATGCGGGTCGACGATAAAACGGAATATAATTTTTTTACAATGCGTTATCGTGTTACTATGTTGTTAGAAACCCCATACTGTACAGACCCCTCACCCCACATGCTTAAGAATAGGGACTTGTATGAATGTACCAAAAATCGTTATTGTTTTTCATGGAGTTTATGACCATTAGCGGGAGACCAATGCTTGCAGGTTATTATACCATGTTTTTAGCTTTTATGTATTACCTACAGTTTTTAAGTTCTAATTTATTAGTTTTAATAAAAAATATCTTATAAAAAATATTTTTATGAAAACTGAGCCTACTTCCAACGCTGAAAAGTATAAAATAACTTGTGGAAGTCGCTACCATGCTGATTTAAAACACCAAGCTCACATCAACTCAACAACATTAATTGACATTAGTGAGTTATTTTATAATTCAGTGTTGGAAGTGTTCAGTATTTTATAATAAAAAAATCTCTAAAAATATTGTTTATCGTAGACAACAGCATATCCAGGTAAGCAAATACATTTTCCAGTTAATTGACTATAACTTATGAAAAGAATTAACCGATTTTGATAGTATTTATATGGGTCCACATCGGATACCAATAAAAAATAATTATCAAAATCAGACTACTCAGTAAAATGCTATGCATGGTCAATGGTTATACATAAAAGATATACATGTCGACTTGAAAACCTCCACATTTTGTGGAAGTCAGTTAAAAACTAAGTTATATATAAGTATCTTATTTAGTAAATGATAAGGTCTGATTTGGTTTTATTTCGTTACCAGAAAAATTTGTACTTACCAGGCTTGGATAGAGGGTCACTTTTCACAGCAGTGATCGGGGTCGACGTTATTGGCTGTCCAGGTATCGAACCCGCTACAGAGGTCAGTGGTTTAGGCGGGCTGGTTATCAAAGAAGCTACAGTGCTACCCAAGGGAATTTGGGGTTGTGATGAAGGGATCAATGGGGTAGGACCTACTAACGGCTGTGTTGGAGGAATAATCGGCTGGGTGGTGGCCATAATCGGTTGGGTAGCGCCCATAATCGGTTGTGTAGCGCCCATAATCGGTTGAGTAACGCCCATAATCGGTTGAGTAACGCCCATAATCGGCTGGGTAGTCTGGGTCGGAGCCATTAACGGCTGCGAGCTCATTATATTCTGCGATGACGGTATCAAAGGCTGCGCGCTCATCATTGGTTGGGTTGACATGGGCTGTGAGGCCATAGTCGACTGAATAGTAGACTGAGACATGGATAAACCTACAGTCGATCCACCAATCAGAGGCTGGGTGTCGATCAAAGACGCTTGCTTGACGCCGGAAATCAAGTCAGGGACGGCTGCTTTCATTGGCGCTGGGGGTATCATGGGTGGCATGATTGGCTGAGCAGCCGGTGTCGGTTGGGAAGCCATAAGCGGTTGAGTAGCGCCCATAATCGGTTGGCTAGCGCCCATAATTGGTTGAGTAGGCGGAATCATTGGTTGGGAAGCTACCGGGGCGGTGTTTATAAGCGGTTGGGTATTAAAATCGTCGAGCAACGATTGGTTAGATAATGGTTGTGTTTGAGATAGGCCAGATATTAATGGTTGAGAGGGCATAGGTGGCATTGCAGGCATGATTGGCATTGCTGGAATGGTGGGCATTGCTGGCATGGGTGGGATGGGGGGTTTAGCTGGCTGTGCGAATTGTTGTGGTGGTTTTTGCACGCCTGCAAACGGAAAAGCACCATTGTAAATGTTTCAGAACCTTCTAAAAATTATTAGGAATTTTAGTACTTACTTTAAATTAGTTTATTTTAAATTACTTTAAACTAAAATAGCAAAGAAATTATAAAAAATTGGGATAAAGGTGTAAGTGATGGTAAATGTGATTAGCCAGCCACAAAAGCCGTTATAATTACAAAATCCAAGATGGTGGAATCAAGATGGTGCCCATACAAAATTAATTGACTCGAAAGAAGTTGGGTTTCAGTGAAAAATAATGTAATATAATTTTGACAGTATATCATTTAAGGCATTTATTCAAAATATATTCTATGAAAGTGTAAGGTGATCATGGAAAATAACAAATGAAAATTAAATGGAGGATAAAGGAGTAACGAAACAAACGCTGTGGAAACAGCATTGAAAAGAATAGTCTGATAATCTGAAAAACATAACGTCACAGACAAGATAAAACACAATAAAGCACATGTGGCATCCCTTATCAATATACAAAACATACCATACAATAGATTGTCCAAAGAGTGCATAAAACACATCATCTTCAACAAGACATTGCACTGCACGAGGCAAATGCAAACACTGATATTTGAGTCGAAGAAAAAATGTGTTTTATGCACGAGTTATACACTCGGCTTATCAATTTTGATAGAGAGGAAAACAGCCATAGATTTTGATAGAAAAGAAAAATTTCTTCTCTAAAAACTGATATTAAAACTACATCTACACTATTATTGTAAAGATGAAAGAATTGTATTTATGTATGCAACAAGGAAACTTAAAAACTTCTGAACCTGAAATTTGGTATGGAAATAGTTTCAAGATCTGGGGAAGGACAGTAGTTCTTATATAAATAGTAATTTTTGTTACTATGTATTGGAATATAAAGTTAATTAATATTAAGCTATCACATTAATATTATAAAGGCGAAAGTTTGTGAGTGTGCTTGTATGTTTGTTACTTCTTCACGGGCAAACAGCTGGATCAATTTCAATGAAATTTGGTATAGAGGGAGATGAGGTACTAGATACTTTTCATCATCATAATCCATCGCGGTTGTAACTACTAGCTATGGCTAGTAATATTATATGTTACCTGTAGGGCTCAGGGATTCCAACAAGGAGGGTGGCAGAACTTTTGGGACCTCAATGTGGTGCAACTTGAGGTTGATGATCTGAAAGTTGAAGTTGTTTTGTTGAAGCAGTGATGGCTCAGTGGCAATGGCTATGGACTGCCGCGTAGTTGGTCCATGGTTTGGATCCCGCTGCAGGCTTGAGCTTCACCGCATGGTGGAAGTGGTACCGCATTTTGTGAATGCCCGCATGACTAGCGACCACCCATAAGTACAAAATCTATCGTCAAGCACCTAATGGTGTCTTCCGGCAGCTGTTCTTAAGAGCCAGTAACTCTAGGTCTGTTAACACCTTCGACCACATCATCACTTACCATCAGGTGAGATTGTGGTCAAAGGCTTACCTATCAGCAATAGGAAAAAAAAGCCCTTTTGGTGCCACTGGGCTACCATGACATGCTCAACAACTACTATTATGAATAACAATACATTTGAGTGATATATATACCTTGCAGGCTATGGAGAACTCCTTTAAGTCAAGTTTTCCGTCAGCATTGGTATCAGCGAGGGACCAGATCTGGCCCAGAATTGGTGGTGGCAACTGGCTCTGGAATAAACAGCAATCAGTTTTCATTTATAAATAGATTGACACATTGCAGTTAGATTTATTCAAATAAATATAATAAAGCTTTAGCTGCATCTGTCACAGCAAATTGGTGCATATAGTTATCAATGATACTATAATAATTCACTAACACTATCACACCCTGGAAGTGCTTTTCTTTCGGAGATTAATTATTCTCGGTGAGAATTTATGAATGAACGCAATCTGTATCTGGTTGCTGGCCACTTGGAGAATTTAGATCGGCCTAGGTCACACCCGCAATATACAAGAACAAGGTATCTTTTCCTCCTGCTTTGCCATCTAATTCAGATTTCTTTACAGGCAGGTGGGAGCATAGCTTTTTCCACTAGTCCATCATTAATATTACCGTATTATCAACTATCCTTCGAGCTAATTTTATGAAGTTATGGAGGGGTCCCATACTTGCAGGTATTGTGCTGTTATATTTCTACTATGATGTAAGCTGGCGTTCTCAACAAGATTTGGACCTACCACTCTATCAGGACACTTCCAGTATGCTGTAACTGTTGTAGAATTACAACAGACCTTCAATCTAGCTCAATAGAAACCAAATTATTCTATACTTTGATGTCACTGAGTACAAACCTGTAACATGAACCGTTTAGCCTGCTCTCCAGTGAGCATTCCATTTACCGGACCGAGGTTCCGGAAGTGTTCTGCAAACTTGGCATGCTCATGTGGCTGTATGACCCACGGGTCTCCGGCCATATTGAGAGCTGTAAACAACAATTAGAATAAATGTTTACTGCTTATATAACTAGACAAGTAGGGTATATTCCATTAGTCGCTAAGAACGTTATTTTCCAAGAACGTTGTGATCATTGTGATCATTTGTAACTGTCATCCCCTGTTCCATTTAGGATAAGAACGCTAAGAATGCCACTAAAATTTGCCACTTCTGTCACTTTTGACATTAGATGTAGCGTTTATGGCGAAAATAATGCCAAGACCCATGTGGAACAACTTTTTGGGAGTGTGATTGTTTTTAGCAAATCTAACTCAAATGGTCACCCTTAGTATTCTTATGTAATGGCAATCAGTATTATGAACAACAGTCAAAACATAAAATATGATGTTATACTAAATCAGTATATACCACTGTGTACCTTAGTATATATAAATATATTATCATAATATAATACATACATAAAATATATAACTTCAATTAATTATTTGATGAAGAATGTCGCACTTTTAACTTATCTAGTTAAATAAACAATTTTATGAATACTTATAAATACTTTCTCACGACATTGGTAGCCTCACCTGATGGGCGAAATTCAAGTCACAACCAAATTTCGGTGAAAACTTAATCCCTGGTTACATAAACAAACATCTTCAATTTAAACAGGTAAAGTACTATCAAGAGACTAATATTGCGACTACATTCATGGAAAAGCAAATGAGCCTACACAAATCCTTATCTTTAAGGAAAAAATAACCGCGGGTGGGATTCGAACCCACAACACAATTTCCCTAGGGCAGAGCGTGAAATTTTACACTTTCTTCGAATTGATGAGCCAAATGGTAAGTAGCTACTTTAGAAACAAAAAACCCTTTCCATGTATATCTTCAGTATTTTCTAGATTACAAGGCAACATCAAGAAGACTCTATCTTCCCAGTTACTTAATTGAATACGGTAAGAGATCGTAATGACTAGAAAAGTAGGATGAAGTAGACTTTTCATGAATGTTATTGCAGAACTTACGTTCAGTGTATAGAAGTCCAACAAAAGCGAGGCTTTGATGGCCGATGCAATAGATGGTGCAGATACGCCCCTTTCTAGTTTATCTCAATTCACTGCGGCAATTGGCGAAAATTTCAATTATTGATCGAGTGGGCAAAGGGTTTCCAGTTCTGGTTGTTTAATGTGATATTAAAGTCAGAATTTTAGGGCGTTCGGATAGCCTATCGGTGCCAAAAATAATACTCACAAACGCTAAAAACGATCACACGGGCCGTTCGTTTTGGGACTTCGTGAGCAAAAATATGGCCGCAGCTATTTCCCCGCAGTAATTTTAGCACAGACTAAATATACCTGTTCGTTCTTCAGTGTAATGTTACCATTACTAAGATTTTCAAGTAACTCAGTATTGGCCATACAACTGACTTGTAACCGTGAATGGGATGCTATGCCAAGCTATTTATTATCGCAGTAGCTATTTCCCCGCAGTAAATGACAGGAATATATTATCTGTGGAACCTTGCATAGATAATATAAAAGAGTGAATGAACCCTGTAAAACTGAGTGCGTGAATGGGCAGCTTTTCATAGTTTTAATTATTTGATTTTTACTGACGAAAAATAGCTGTGGGAGCATAGAAATATTCCAAAACTATTGAAAAATATTTCATTAACAATTCCTTTTGCTTCTTTTTTCGTTCCTTTTGATTTTTGTATGAACATATATTGTTCACATTGTCCTAGATAAATACGAAATCTGAATATTGTAAAAAATGGCAACATGGGTGCCCGGAGTGTCAGAAATATGTGTATGTGTGTATGTATTTCTTTGAAAGTGTGAAGGTTTTTGTGTATGTGTGCTACTGCGTGGGCAATGTTTTGGCTATTTCCCCGCAGTACCAGTATAAAATAACCCTTGTCACCGTTCGCCTTTCTAGATTGTAGGGGTCTTTTAGACTGGTTCTTTTATAGTGTGCTGTATGTATAAGGCTTTTACGTTCTTACGAAGATATACGTTCCGTGACACGGAATTAAGAGTTGTTCTTATTCTATACGAATTTTGTTTTAGTAAATATATGTAAATGGCTTTTTAAAAGGATTAAGAATAAATTTATACTTAATGTAAAGTAAATTAAGAAAATATAAGAAATTTTATAGACATATATCAATACTAGCTGGCCCGGTGTACGTTGTTTTGCCATATAAATTATATCTAGTGAATATTTTGTTAGTGACATAAAAATGACTAACTTATTTAATGTAAGTAAGTAAAAAAAGGAAGAGGAAAGAAGCGCTATTAACGATAACCGCATATAAAAATAACAAAACAAAGATACATTTCTTGAATTCATTGTCCTTTTATTATCTTACCTAACTAATAAATTTTAAACTACATCTTTTAGTCTACATTTATATTTTCAATACAAAATACAGCCTTTTTTTTTATATTGCGTTAATTCTTTCATTCACAATTACTTGCCAGTTTGCTGCTTCTCATCGTACTCAACATGCTATGCTATTTTGGATATCCGTGAACATTTGTGAACATAGTGAAATTTTAGGAAATAAAACTGTTGAAGCCCTAAACTCTAGGAAGTGATAGAAAGCTTATTGTGTGAAAAAGACAGGAGTCCTGCCTACACCATGCTGTTTACGGGGTTAGAAGTGACACCGATAGACGCCTGGCGGAAATAACAGAACGAGTGGTAATAGCAGCCCTAAAACGGCCACAGCAAATTCATCTCTAGGCAATTCATTTCCTGATCAATTATCGACCGCCGAGAGTAGAAAATTATTAAAGTACCTACTTGTATAGCTATTAAAAAATAGGTGTTGGTGGTAGAAGGGTGAAATTTTAGGGTTTAATGTATTTTAATGCCAAATCGTAGATAAATTAAAAAAATGTTTTTGTCCGAAAGATAAAAATAAAATGTTGGGTATGAAAAATAGTTTACGTCATATTCTCAGACCTACTGAATATACACACAAAATTTCATAGGAATCGGTTAAGCCGTTTCGGAGGAGTTTTGATACTAACACTCAGACATGAGAATTTGATATCTACCTACACTAATTAACCGAGCGAGAACTTAACTCAAGAGAAGCGTCGCTACTACAAAATGCTTTCGTATGTCCGGTTGTTCTAAAAAGGTCGCATTTCTCAACAGATTCTCACGAAATTTTGTGAGCAAGTTTGATAAGTCCATAAAGTATTTTTATCCATTAAGTTTTTGGAATTTTTTCGTAATGACGGAAATATTTAATTCATATATTTAGATACACAAAACAAATTACAGATAATTATGTCATACATTATCTTATGTCAATTATAACTGTTATACAAATTTTTAACTAGATTGTAATTTAACATAATGTGTGTACAGAAAGGTAAAGTAAATTATATTATTATTATACATTATATTATGGTGTTGAAAGTATGGACTCCTGCCTTAAATTTAATGGCAATGTCCCCAATACGCACGTCGTCAGATGCCTATAAGTGATAGGCTCTCGCTCTCTCTTGTATAATCAATTATTTTATTACGATGTTTCTGTAGCCAGTGTATTATTTCTAGTTAATTAAATAAAAATATATTTTTTTTGATGTTGGCAAAAAAAATTACAAAACACCAAACATACATTTCTTGAATTAATTGTTGTTTTATTTATTATTCTTGCCTAACAAATTTTATTAAACGCAATATTTTGGTCTACATTGATATTTTCAAAATACAGCCGTATTTTTTATCGACTTCAAAAAAGGACGAGGTACTCAATTCGTCTGTGTTTTTATTTTTTATGTTTGTTACCGCAGAAATTTTGACTGGGTAAACCGATTTTTATGATTCTTTTTTTATTTGAAAACTGATGCTTGCCGTGTCGTCCCATTTAAATTTCATCATCGGAAATCGGAAAGTGGATCAGCCTTTTTTGATCTTGATGATATACTGATTGACAGTGAATGACAATCGATCCCATAAGTAGCAAGGGTCACTAATGAGGGTGAAAAATAATGTTAAGGACATAGGATAGTTCTTTCCAACTACGCAAAACGATAACCTACATACGCGCGGACGGAGTCACGGCCGGAAAGTATTAGATATTTATATTACGTACATTATTTTAGTTTTAATTTAGTTCGATTGATATACAATTTAAGTATTTTTATCCCATCAAGAAATCATAGATAAATGTTTAATTATATTAACATACAAATAGGAAGGGAGAATTTGTTTACACTATTGAAATAAAATTTTAAATATTTTACTGGTTTTTGGTTGATCATGGCCTTTTTACTATCTTGTTCATATCATAGGCATCTCCGGTATTTTTGAATACATACAGATGTAAGTACATGTTCGATATTTGGAAATTTAAACCATTTGATATGACGTAGGTACTGGTAATAATTTATTTTGTCTATGTATTTGTTCACAAGTTATGTAGTCACAAGGCTTCAGTTTCCATACACGTGCATAGTGGCTATCACATCACACCACTCTTCCGGGATAAAAAGTACCCCATGTGGTCTACAATGCAAACCCTAATATATTCTTATTATATATTACTTACTAATATAAGATATTTATGGGGTTTACCTATAGCAGGGCTGAAGCTTTTTTGAAGCAGTGATGGCTCAGTGGCATTGGCTATGGACTGCCGTGCAGCAGGTCCATGGTTCGAATCCCGCCGCGGGCTTGAGCTTCACCGCATGGTGGAAGGGCATTTTGTGAATGCCCGCCTGGCTAGCGACTACCCTCAAGTAGAAAATCTGTCGCCAAGCACCTAACAGTGTGTTCCGGCAGCAGGTAATTACAGGCTAATGAGACCTAACAACTGGACGTCTCAGTGTGACGGGCACAGTGCAATTCGTCGTTGACGAAATGCGTCTGTTATAGGCAGAGGTTAGTCCACTTAACATCAGGTGGGCCTCGGGATTGTTCCGTCACAATAACATTAAAAAAAAACTATTCAGATATCAATCGACGACACGAGCCTAAAGCTGAAGCATCGAGAAACTAACCTCGAGAGTGGAATTCATGGTTCGGTTTATCTGGCAACTAGTGTGTTGTATCGGACACACTCCAAATTTAAAATATCCTTCCTCCTAGTGTTGTGATTACAGTACTTATGGTGGTGAATATCGATTTTATATAGATAATTGTCGATATTATGATACCCTTCTTATGGTAAATTTTTGATTCCAACTAAGGAATTTTTACACGGAAATTCATAGTCATCTGGACCATCACTGCTTCTAAAAGATACAGTGGAATTTAAACAGATATCGCACAACTTATTAATTTCTATCTATATAGTTTTGTCTTACATAGTTAGTAAAATATCTACTACACCTATACACTTATAATATGGCCATTATTATTATTATTCAATTTATATGTATATATACAATGTATATGTATTGTATAAAAGATCTTTATTTTATTTGTTTGAATTAGTTTTATGTATATCTAAACACACTCAAATACTTATTTTATAAATAAACCTGTTACACTTCGAAGGAAGCCTTATAATTATAATAAACCATTTTTAATATTTTCAAATACCGAATTTCTTAATACTCAGCGATCTAATTTTTTTCAATAATGTCGTAGTAGATATTTGATTAGGTTATTTAGGGAGTCATTTAATATTTTACTTATTTTAAGAGATGCGAATCATAGTAATTACTTTATTTATAACCTATATATATAACTTAAAGCTTATAAAACAATATTTGGAAAGCTAGAATGAGTTTGGTAAAATTATAAGTTAGAATGAGTATTCTAACTTAAATTTTTTCCGTTGTTTTAGTCTTTTTTTTATGTAATTGTGACGGATCAAGCACAAGGCCCGCCTGATGTTAAGCGGACTAATCTCTGCCTATAACAGATGCATTTCGTTACAAGTCACGAATTGCACTGCGCCCTTCACCTTAAGACATAGTTGTTAATTACATAGCCTTTGACCACTATCTCACCTGATGGTAAGTGATGATGTGGTCGAAGAGGTTGTTCAGGTTAACCTAGAATTACTGGCTCTCAAGGACAGCTGCCGGAACACACCGTTAGGTGCTTGGCGACAGATTTTCTACTTGAGGGTGGTCGCTAGCCTGGCGGGCATTCGCAAAATGCCCTTCCACCATGCTTTGAAGCTCAAGCCCGCGGCGGGATTCGAACCATGGACATGGGGCACGGCAGTCCATAGCCAATGGCACTGAGCCATCACTGCTTCGTATTTCTTCTGTATTTTATTTTATCTTATTGATAGCTGTGAAAACTAAAATATTAACTTACATTATGTGGATTAGCTAAAATGCGCTGACTTTATTAAAAATAGACTTAGCAGAATAGACACGGTGAGTGACTCATGTTAATTTATAAGTGTTAATTGATAAGTATCCCCTGGGCTACCGTGCTAGAATTTTACTCCACCATTGCTAGGTAAAATACCGAAAGGTACAGCGCTTTCTGAGGAACTGATATCTTAAACTGCGATCCCCAAGACGCCTGCCAATCGTGGGAATTATGGCAAACTCTCCCTAAATGGTGGAGAATGTGTTCGGAAGTGGACAATCCTGCCAATACAGCAGTTTGTAAGTGTATTTGACGTTGTAATTTGCTAACATTAGGTTTTGTTACACAGTAGTTTCCATTGTTTACCTACTTCTTACAGACAAGCATAAATAGAATTCACACTCAACGCTTAAGATGTTTATAGATATATTACCACGTTGATGTTCTAAGTATGCACTATATCGATATCGATTAAAATTGCACATTCGTTCCGTCCCATCACTATAAATTACGTGGTCGTGGCTTAGCCAATTAGAACGTGTTTCGATATGAGAAAAATTGACAGAAATTTGTTTCTTACAAAGCTAATAGAATGGCGTCTCTTCGGGTTACTTTCTCGAAGAGCTGAAGAGAGTAACTAACGAAGCTGTATAGGCCAAACTCATGAAATTCTAATAACATTCACTCGCTTAAAATAGTGTTCATCGTGGACAATAGCAAATACTATTAAATTTAATAACAAATACCAATAAAGTTTCTTGGTGAATGTGATATGTTTTTACTTCTTTGGAGTACAATTTACTGTACTGTATCAGCTAGATAGTCCACTACTGAACACAGCCTACCCATTTAGAGGGTATTTTTGTTATCCCCACGCTTAGCAGGCGTCTTGGTTACAGCTGAAAACCAGCGTTGGGTGTTTGTAATACACCCAACACATGCTGAGCTGAACACCAGTTAGGTACTTGCGTTCAGAAGTATTTAAACACATATGAGATGAGCGGAAGTTACCTAAAACCGTAGTTTCTGTCTGCCTTCCCCTCCAGGGTTCAGGCATGACTTTATGTACATATGTATCTTTGTGTGTTCCACTTGGTTATTCATTTGTTAGATATTGGCTCTGTGTTCTATATTGTGTAAGTACCTAATAAAATGTTTCTTTCTTTCTTGGGGATCGCAGTCTACGATCGTAGTTCTTTAGAAGGCGCTGCTGCTCATCTTCAAGTGTTTTTCCATGGGAAGATATGGGGAAGTACAATTGATAATAATTTAAAATACCAGACTGACTTTCCACCTAACAGCGAAATAAGAAACAGTAAATTGCTAGCATTGAAATCGCAATTAAGAGTCGTCGGTCTGTACATAACAGATAATTGAATTCGCTCGTAGCGAAGTTTACTTAGCCGTTCTGAATCGATCAGCTAAGTTAAGCAATGTCCGCCGCGGTCAGGAGTTGGATGGGTGACCGCTACTGACATTACTACTGAGCGCTTTCGTGCTTCGGAGGGCATGTTAAGCCATCGGTCCCGGTTGTTGTCCCACGTTACAGCATGATGGATGGGCATTTTGCGAATGCCTGCCTGGCTTGCTACCACCCTCAAGTAGAAAATCTGTCGCCAAGCACCTAGCGGTGTGTTTCGGCAACTGTCCTTGAGAACCAGTAATTTTAGACTAGCCTGAACAACATCTTCGACCATATCATCACTTACCATCAGGTGAGATAGTGGTCAAAGGCTAGCCTATCATAGATATAAAAACAATTATTATAAACATTTTTCTTGGTAATATACCAACAAAAATCTTTTTTAATAAATAGGAAGGTGTTAGTTTCTAATATTTTTTCTTATTTCTAATACCTATATATTTATAGGAGTCCTGAGGTTTAGGTTTTTGTTTAATCTAAATCAGTCTACCCAAAGAGAAGTTATGAGATTAAAACATGATTATTATATGCCTATACAAAGGTAACGGAATATGGATAACACTTTGTTGATGTCATACTACTAATGGGCAATGGAAAAGAAATAAATAAAGCAGTTCAGTTATTACAGGAAGAGTTTAATATTTATAAAGAATTTCTAGATAGTAAATTATTTAGGTATTGAAACATAGGCACATTGATATTATCACAAAAACGTTACTGGAATATGCTTGACTGTACACAGGCTTGACTAAAGACTTGATTGAAGACGTCAATGGAGAAAGATTTTACGTTCCTGAAAAAGAATGGAAATTATATTCATCAGTACCTATGTCTCAACAAGTTCTTATTGACTGTATACAAAGCTGCGATGTGATCACAGCACAACACTGCTATCATAGCCCTAGAGCAATAGCACACATCTTATTCAACTGGCGTAATAATATCTGTAGAGCAGCATCAAGTTGTGCCTGAAGCTAAGCACCACCCGTGCTCCCATTGCAATGTCACCCAGGAGCTTAGATCTGAATACGTGCGTGGCACTGCTCTGCCCTCGTCACTCCAAGATTTTGGTTTTACGTTACTGGAATCTGAAATCTCTACATTATAGTCGGCTTGTACACCTATCCCTACCAAGATTTCCACTTCAATCTACCGGTTGTGCTGTCTGTCTTAACAGACATACATATAGTAAATAATATTCATACATAGGGATAAGTGAACTTAAGTTAACATCTGTCACAGCACAACGTGTGTAAGTAATACTTGTGACTTTGTTTTTAGCATAGTGGTGGGGCATTTTGCGAATGCCCGCCTGGCTAGCAACCACCCTCGAGTAGAAAATCTGTCGCCAAGCACCTACCTTGGCGATAGATGTTAGGTGGTTGGCAAAATGACAGCTGTCCTTGAGAGCCAGTAATTGTAGGATGATTAGTAAAGTGTGTGCCTTCCTCCTTTGTCCGGGCTGAGGACCGGCATCATATATGTCAAAATTCAACATTATGAGGCGGAGTTACACAAACACTCATCTTTTATAATTTTATAAGCCAAGTATATACTAACACCTTATTTTAATATTCTTAGGTTTGCAATATCGCCTGCTATGCGGATTACATTACAAAATCACAAATATACGATAGGAAAAATTTAGGTCATGTGCGGGATTCGAACCCGCGTCCATCCACCCCTTGAGCCGGGGTATGCTCTAACCAATTGAGCTAACATGACATGACGTCATAACTCAAATCTTTCCCACCGGTCTTTAACCATCGTATTGGGATGGAGCGACATCTATAGTACCACTTGCGTTGTACTACAAACAAGACCAATTTTGCAATTGGTTTTATACTTTGTAAATGAGGACGCAACCTTATAATTTTAATATAGGTTTGCAATAACGCGTGCTATGCGGGTTCGAATCCCGCCCATGACTTAAATTTATCCTATCGTATATTTGTGATTTTGTAATAACACCTTATTTACTAGACATGCAGCCTGAGGAAGCAGAGCCCCCTAAGTAAGTTGAAACAGAAACATGCATTATAAACATAATACTGCAAAGATCTAGCCTGCATTGCCGTTCAGCCGCGTTACTGTACAGGAGCAACATTACAATAAACACAAAAATTCTTCTAATAGACTTAGGGGTTGCTAATACTAAGCAACCCCCGAAGTAATTTTAAAAGATCTATTCAATGATGCCCCACACGATGGGATAGACGACCAAAAAAAAATCATCCGCACATCACTTATATGGGAGCTACCTTAAAAAAAATATTAATAAAAATATTTACCACTTTAACAGCGTGATAAGTTTACATACCCTTACAAAATTGCAGCTTTCTTGTACAAACAGTATCTTAGCAAAACCTCGGACAGACGGACATGACGAAATTATAAAGGTTCCTTGTCAGGACTACGGAACCCTAAAAATGTAACAAAAAACTCATTAATATTGCTCTACTATAGTTTAATGCATAACAGTATAACAAATCACAGATTAAGTAATTGTACCTATATACATAACTATGTTAGATTAATATTGTTAGGTTTGCAATAACGCCTGCTATGCGGATTACATTACTTGAGGGTGGTAGCTAGCCAGGCGGGCATTCGCGAAATGCCCTGCCACTATGCTATAACGACTGCCATCCTAAGACGACAACCGGGACCGACGGCTTAACGTGCCCTCCGAAGCACGGCAACGCTCAGTAGTAATGTCACTAGCGGTCACCCATCCAACTCATGACCGCGGCGGACGTTGCTTAACTTAGCCGTCGGTCCCGGTTGTTGTCTTCGGATGGCAGTCGTTATAGCATAGTGGTAGGGCATTTTGCGAATGCCCGCCTGGCTAGCTACCACCCTAAAGTAGAAGATCTGTCGCCAAGCACCTAATAGATTGTTCCGGCAGCTGTCCTTGAGAGCCAGTAATTCTAAGCTAGCCTAACAACATCTTCGACCACATCATCACTTACCATCAGGTGAGATAGTGGTCAAAGGCTAACCTATCAAGCATAAAAAAAAACTAAAAAAACTGCTGAGATGCAGTATAAAGTACATTAGCTTAAAATCTCGTTCCTTTAGTTTGTACATGAATAAGTGTAAAATCCAAACAATATCTTTCTACCAACACGTTTTTACAAGTACTTTTATTAGACCATTGGAAAAGTACCCTTGTTATGGCAGTAGTGATTAAATTCACAACATACACCAAACACCATTGTCGTCGAATCAAAATACAAGTAAATTATTTAATACATTTGAAGTTCTCGTACAAAAATAAGTACCTATTTATATAATTATTGTAAATAGTTCTAAGAACCTTGAAACCTTGCCTGATAGACTATTTCATTTACATGTTCTGACTGACACTGAACTTATAGTCAATGAAAGCACTCAGCTCAAATGTTAATTTAAAATAAGTTATTGACTCAAGTACTTTGCCGACTAAAATACTATATGAGTGTGTTATACTCACATGTAACAAAACATCAACTAAAGTTGACCATTTCTTAATAATTTTTTAAAGAAATTGATGTGTAAATAACCTCTGCCATGGTAAAAAAAACATGCGCACAAGGGTTTTGATTGTTATTAAAATCTATCTGGCAAAGACGTTTGATTCCACTAATTCAAACTTGAATAAGTTTTAGACCAGACACAAGGACAAAATCCCAGCATATGCAATCTAATGTAATAATTAAGTACATATTATGAGGATGGGGGAAGCATTTGTTCAAAATTGTATGTCTTCGGGCTTATGATGATAATGATAAACAAACATACCTATACACACAATAAAAACAAACAAATATTATGACCTAACAAATGAATTAACCAAAAACGATTATGTGGTTAATTTATATGCCGTAGAAGTTGGAGCAAGGGGTATACCAGCGAAATCCCTATATAACCTACTTAAAGACCTTGGCCTACCAAGAACAACCGTAACTTCCATCCTATAATGTGTATCTAAGGCAGTATTAGTAGGATCTTACCAAATTTGGTTAGGTAGGGGTCCTCCCCTTAATGCTCCCTTCACCGCTCGAGCCTTCTGGCTCGGTGAAGAGAGCATTGATATATCATAAAGGGGCCCCTTAACCCTACTCCTGGGTTGCAAGTCCCAGGCCCCTCTAGCCTCTACCTCTGCAACGCGATGGACCCGGCACCCGCACGGTGAATCCATAGAATGCTAAGTAATTTGTCTCTTGTACAAATAATGCTTCACTACTTATACAGAAAAATAACTGATTATCTACGTACACACAAGCTACCTACCTACCACAAACAAACCAGCCTATTACAAAAAATACTTCTAGGTTAGCCTGAACAACATCTTCGACCACATAATCGCTTACCATCAGGTGAGATAGTGGTCAAAGGCTAACCTATCAGGTACAAAAAAATAAAAAGAATAGTCAATATATTTAGTATCATTGGTATCGCAAAAAAACAAACCACGGTTTAATCACATGTGCCGTATGTGCAGAGAAAAGTTCAGCACATCCAAGTATAAATATCTGCTTATAAATTTAAATTTGTTCATTGTTCAATGAATTTACTCATGATTTTAAACCACCTACAGAAATAATATTTTTTATTTTTCAAATATTGGTATTCCTACTAAAACGCATGCAAGAGTGTATATTTGAAAAGCCATGCAAGGGCTTTAAAAATTGTATGTAGATTTAGAATTTATCATTCAATTATATATAAGGCACAATAAATATATGAAAAATAAAAATGACTAAAATAATTATTTACAGTAAGTAATTTATAAGAAAGTTTTCTATCATCGTCCTTTAATGAAAAGCTGATAAATGTTTTGTTTATTTAACTTTATGCTCCTGTGCCCATCCTACAAGAAAACAAAAACATTTTGTCCACTCCTTTGCCTCTATTCCGTTTCTTTACTGGTTTGCATCAAAAGCCAGATTTTATTTACATATGGTGTGTGCATATTAGATATAAAAATTAAATTCACTTAACTTTTCCCATGGAAAGAACCCGCTCACCCTGTGTTATGTAAAATAAATTGATTTTAGCTTTAGACCTTTTGACCTGTCTATTATTCAAAATTTTTGAAGACATGTAACAAAAATGTACAAATGTATTACTACCTATAATTTCACTCAAAAGATGCGAAAATGAGCTACCTACAGTATGGTAATATGTTATGGCTAAATATGGGTGTTGAAGTAAACTTAACGTTAGTCAGCTATCTTTGAGTAACTTTTTTAGGAAAGGCTAATGTTTATTTATTTCATTTTTGACTTGGAAGGACACTTGGAAGATAGACTGCAGGAGTTCTTCGCAAGCTGTGTATAACTTTGGTAACCATGTTTGTTTGCGGTTTGTTACGTGTGTGCTTACGGTCTATTCGGTGTATCATGTATTAACTTGATACCCTTGTTTCATCTTTATTATGATTGCCATTTTGGATGGTTGCCTACACACGCTGTGTGGGATCAATCCTGACTGGTATTCATCTTATGCTGACTACAGCTCCAAAGTCGACCCAGGCACATATTTCGTCTCCAAGGCGGGGGGGGGGTGAGATCTGGGTTGTTTCAGAATCTTGGGGTGCGCACTTGACCAAGTTTACGTTTCATGGGTTACCGGAGACGTCTGGTATATCACTCGCGCCTTTGAGAGTGAGATTTTATGTGTATCGCGACACAGTGATTGAATTTTAGTCATTGCCCTGATACTAGTTATGTTTGCAGTTGACCGAGAAGTAGTGCACCGAGGAGCGCCACGGGCTTACCGTGACTCCGCGGCAGGATGGGTGATTAGGTATACTCATCTTGCATTAATATCTATAGGAGGTGGATGTAGAGAGCAGGCTGAGACACAACAACAACCCATAACGAAGGCGAAGCAGAGACAAAGAATTAGCAGCCTACAGGAAGACGAATCTAGGTATGAGAAATACATTAGTACATCGCGAAGCTATAACCTCATATGTATTTTATAATAAGATAGATAGGTATGGCAAGTTTTGCGACACTGACCATATAGGTTATATTATTATAGGTGACCAATTGACCATTAGTAACGTTTTCAACTGACCTATTTCAAGATTAGGAGGGCGTTTCATTATTAAAAAATAAAAGCATCTCTTTATTAATGGCAAATTGTTAGTATTTACAGTGATTCCTACCATGCAACAGTTAGAGGTTTTCATAACGACGTTTTGTTGTATTATACTGGACTTACTTACATTTGATATAAGATCGGACTTGACGGACAATTTCTAAAACAATCAATCTTTAATAGCTTTTATATTTAGAGAACTTCAGTTTTATAAAATACAATAATGTAAACAAACCTAATCATCGACAGACGTATAACACAGATAATAAATCGCTTGGCAAAGCATCCCATTCACGGTTACAAGTCAGTTGTATGGCCAATACTGAGTTACTTAAAAATCTTAGTAATGGTAACATTACACTGAAGAACGAACAGGTATATTTAGTCTGTGCTAAAATTACTGCGGGGAAATAGCTGCGGCCATTTATTATCTGTGTTTATACGTCTGTCTATCTATGATTAGGTTTGTTTACATTATTGTATTTTATGAAGTTCTGAAGTTCTCTAAATATAAAAGCTAATTTATATTGACTGTTTTAGAAATCGTCCGTCAAGTCCGATCCCATATCAAATGTAAGTAAGTCGAGTATAATACGACAAAACGTCGTAATGAAAACCTGTAACTGTTGCATGGTAGGAATCACTGCAAATACTAACAATTTGCCATTAATAAAGAGATGCTTTTATTTTTTAATAATGAAACGCCCTCCTAATCTCGAAATAGGTCAGTTGAAAACGTTACTAATAGTCAATTGGTCACCTATAATAATATAACCTATATGGCCAGTGTCGCAAAACTTGCCATACCTATCTAGGTATCTTATTATAAAATACATATGAGGTTAGAGCTTCGCGATGTACTAATGTATATCTCATACCTGGATTCGTCTTCCTGTAGGCTGCTAATTCTTTGTTTCTGCTTCGCCTTGGTTATGGGTTGTTGTTGTGTCTCAGCCTGCTCTCTACATCCACCTCCTATATTAATATTATTCCGATATTAATGCAAGATGAGTATACCTAATCACCCATCCTGCCGCGGAGTCACGGTAAGCCCGTGGCGCTCCTTGGTGCACTACTTGGTCAACTGCAAACATAACTAGTATCAAGGCAATGACTAAAACTCAATCACCGTCTCGCGATACACGGATTAACATACAATCTCACTCTCAAAGGCGCGAGTGATATACCAGACGTCTCCGGTAACCCATGAAACGTAAACTTGGTCAAGTGCGCAGCCCAAGATTCTGAAACAACCCAGATCTCACCCCCCGCCTTGGAGACGAGATATGTGCCTGGGTCAACTTTGGACCTGTAGTTAGCATAAGATGAATACCAGTCAAGATTGATCCCACACAGCGTGTGCAGGCAACCATCCAAAATGGCATTCCTAATAAAGATGAAACTAGGGACGAGATGAATTTACTTAGCATTCCATGGATTAACCGTGCGGGTGCCGGGTCCATAGCGTTGCAGAGGAAGAGGCCCAAGTCAAGGTGGCTGCGACTTGCAACCCAGTGAGTAAGGTTAAGGGGCCCCTTTATGATGCATCAATGCTCCCTTTCATCGCTCGAGCCTCCTCCCCTGCCCAACCAAATTTGGTAAGATCCTACTAATGCCGCCTTGGATACACATTCTAGGATGGAAGTTACTGTTGTTCTTGACAGGCCAAGGTCTTTTAGTAGGTTATATAGGGATTTCGCTGGTATACCCCTTGCTCCGACTTCTACAGCATATAAATTAACCACATAATCGTTTTTGGTTAATTCATTCGTTAAGTCATAATATTTGTTAGTTTTTATTGTGTGGTCTTTAGGTATGTTTGTTTCCCACTGCACAGTAAGTTCTATAAGTACTATGCGTTTTAGATTTTTTGTCTATAGAAATATATCCAGTCTGGATGACGAAACACCAACATCCTCAGGAATTTTGTAATGTTTTTCATACATGTCCATCAAAAGAGTCCAATCGGGAGCTGCGCCTAAGATGGAGTAAGGCTAACTTCTACAGCATATAAATTAACCACATAACCGTTTCTGGTTAATTCATTTGTTAGGTCATAATATTTGTTTCTTTTTATTGTGTGGTCTTTAGGTATGTTTGTTTATCATTATCATCATAAGCCGAAGACTTACAATTTTGAACAAATGCCTCCCCCATCCACATATTATGTACTTAATTATTACATTAGATTGCATATGCTGGGATTTTGGCCTTGTGTCTGGTCTAAAACTTATTCAAGTTTGAATTAGTGGAATCAAACGTCTTTGTCAGATAGATTTTAATAACAATCAAAACCCTTGTACACATGTTTTTTTACCATGGCGGAGGTTATTTACACATCATTTTCTTTAAAAATGTATTAAAAAAATGGTCAACATTTGTTGATGTTTTGTTACATGTCAGTAGACACACACTCATATAGTATTTTAGTCGGCAAAGTACTTGAGTCAATAACTTATTTTAAATTAACATTTGAGCTAAGTGCTTTCATTAACTAAAGTTCAGTGTCAGTCAGAACATGTAAATGAAATAGTCTATCAGGCAAGGTTTCAAGGTTCTTAGAACTATTTACAATAATTATATAAGAGAACTTCAAGTGTATTAAATGATTTACCTGTATTTTGATTCGACGACAATGGTGTTTGGTGTATGTTGTGAATTTAATCACTACTGCCATAATGAGGGTACTTTTCCAATGTTTTAATAAAAGTACATGTAGAAACGTGTTGGTAGAAAGATATTGTTTGGATTTTACACTAATTCATGTACAAACAAAAGGAACGAGATTTTAAGCTAATGTACTTTATACTGCATATCAGCGAATGCCCGCCTGGCTAGCTACCACCCTTAAGTAGTGTAATCCGCATAGCAGGCGTTATTGCAAACCCAACAATATTAATCTAACATAGTTATGTATATAGGTACAATTACTTAATCTATGATTTGTAATACTGTTATTCATTTAACTATAGTAGAGCAATATTAATGAGTTTTTTTGTTACATTTTTAGGGTTCCGTAGTCCTGACAAGGAACCCTTATAGTTTCGTCATGTCCGTCTGTCCGAGGTTTTGCTAAGATACCGTTTGTACAAGAATGCTGCAATTTTGTAAGGGTATGTAAACTTATCACGCCGTTAAAGTGGTAAATTTTTTTTTAGGGTAGCTTCTATACAAGTGATGTGGGGATGTTTTTTTTTTCGTTGTCTATCCCATCGTGTGGGGTATCATTGAATAGGTCTTTTAAAATGACTTCGGGGGTTTCATTAGTATTAGCAACCCCTAAGTCTATTAGATGAATTTTTGTGTTTATTGAAATGTTGCTCCTGTGCAGTAACGCGGCTGAACGGCAATGCAGGCTAGATCTTTGCAGTATTATGTTTATAATGCATGTTTCTGTTTCAACTTACTTTGGGGGCTCTGCTTCCTCAGGCTGCATGTCTAGTAAATAAGGTGTTAGTATATACTTGGGTTATAAACTTATAAAAGATGAATGTTTGTGTAACTCCGCCTCATAATGTTGAATTTTGACATTTATGATGCCGGTCCTCAGCCCGGACAAAGGAGGAAGGCACACACTTTACTAATCATCCTACAATTACTGGCTCTCAAGGACAGCTGTCATTTTGCCAAGCACATAGGGATAAGTGAACTTAAGTTAACATCTGTCACAACCGATAGATTGAAGTGGAAACCTTGGTAGGGATAGGTGTACTAGCCGAGTATAATGTAGAGATTTAATGGGATTGGGATGGAGCGACATCTATAGTACCACTTGCGTTGTACTACAAACAAGACCTCCATCCCAATACAATGGTTAAAGAACGATAAGAAAGATTTGAGTTATGACGTCATGTCATGTTAGCTCAATTGGTTAGAGCATACATAAGACCCCATGAGCTGGGGGCCTCAAGGGGTGGATGGACGCGGGTTCGAATCCCGCACATGACTTAAAATTTTTCCTATCGTATATATGTGATTGTGTAATGTAATCCGCATAGCAGGCGTTATTGCAAATCTAACAATAATAAAACTGTTGAATATAATTTCCATTCTTTTTGCAAAATCTTTCTCCATTCCTTGTCTTCAATCAAGCCTGTGTAAGCATATTCCTGTAACGTTCTTGTGATAATATCAATGTGCCTATGTTTCAATACCTAAATAATTTACTATGTAGAAATTCTTTATAAATATTAAACTCTTCCTGTAAAAACTGAACTGCTTTATTTATTCCTTTTCCATTGCCCAGTAGTAGTATGACATCAACAAAGTGTTATCCATATTCCGTTACCTTTGTATAGGCATATAATTATCATGTTTTAATCTCGTAACTTCTCTTTGGGTAGACTGATTTCGATAAATCAAAAACCTAAACCTCCTCAGGACTCCTATAAATATATATATAGAAATAAGAAAATATATTAGTGTCTAACACCTTTATATTTTGAATTTATATTTTGAAGTTGAAGCACTCGTAGCGAAGTTTACTTAGCTGTTCTCAACCGATCAGTAAAGTTAAGCAACGTCGCGCGCGGTCAGGAGTTGGATGGGTGACCGCTAGTGACATTACTACTGAGCGTTTCCGTGCTTCGGAGGGCACGTTAAGCCGTCGGTCCCGGTTGTCGTCTTAGGATGGCAGTCGTTATAGCATGGTGGTAGGGCATTTTGCGAATGCCCGCCTGGCTAGCTACCACCCTCAAGTAGAAAGTCTGTCGCCAAGCACCTAACGGTGTGTTCCGGCAGCTGTGCTTGAGAGCCAGTACTTCTAGGTTAGCCTGAACAACATCTTCGACCACATCATCACTTACCAACAGGTGAGATAGTGGTCAACGGCTAACCTATCACTCATAAAAAAAAAAAAAAAAAAGGACTTGAAACATTTCGTAATAGTCATAAGAATGTGCGCATAGTCACGGAAATGCTATCATTACCGTGGTGTTGTCAGCAATTACAGCGGTGAGCGGAGTTAATAACCGATTTCCAAAAAAGGAGGAGGTTCTCATCCACACGTATATTTTTATCTATTTTATGTATGACCGCGCATAACTTTTAACAGAGTAGTCCGATTTTGATAATTCTTTTTTTTTATTAGAAAGGATATACCATTTAGGTGGGTCGATATAAATTTCATTAAAATCGGTTGAGTAGTTTATATGTTATACTTAGTTAACTAATTGAAAAATTTATTCGCCTACCTGGATGAATTAATGGTATTTGCTATTGTCGACGATGAACACTATTTTAGGCGAATTAATGTGTTAGAACTTCATGAGTTAGGCCGGCAGCTTCGTCAGTTACTATCTTCAGCTTTTGGCGTCGTGTCGTCGATTGAAAGCTCAATAGCTTCGGTACTGCTATAGGTGAACCCCATAAATATCTTATATTAGTAGGTAATAGATAATAAGAATATATTTGGGTTTGCATATTAGAGAGAGCACAATGGGGTACCTACTTTTCTTCCCGGACGAGTGATGTTGTGGGATAGCCACTATGCACGTGTATGAAGTCGTGGGAACTGAAGCCTTGTGACAACATAATTTGTGAACAAATACATAGATAAAATAAATAATTACCATTACGTCATATCAAATGGTTTGAATTTCCAAATATTGAACATACATTTACCTACATCTTAACGAGTCAGTATCGGCACCCGAATTCGGGCATATATATGAAATTCAATTGTTTCCATTACCTATGATGCGCAAGAAATGGTTGATGTATTCGAAAATACCGGATATGCCTATGATATGAACAAGATAGGAAAAAGGCCATGATCAATAAAAAAGCCAGTAAAATATTTTAAATTTTATTTCACTAGTGTAAACAAATTCTAACTACCTATTTATATGTTAATATAATTAAGCATTTATCTATGATTTCTTGATGGGATAAAAATACTGGAATTGTAAATCAATAGAACTAAAATAATGTACGTAATGAAAATATCTAATACTAGCTTTGCGGCCGCGACTCCGCCCGCGCGTATGTCGGTTATCGTTTTGCGCAGTTGGAAAGAATTACTATCCTGTCATAAAAATATACAGACGAATTAAGTACCTCCTTATTTTGAAGTCGGTAGAAAAATGGAACCGACTTCAACACTCAAATGTGTGTAATAACTGGTTGAAGTCAGTACCATGATGGTTAAAAAGTACCAACTATCACAATTTTGTACGCATACCGACTTCGACAAGTTATTTCACACATTTGAGTGTTGAAGTCGGTATCATTTTTTGGTAAACATTATTTTTCCCCCTTTTTAGTGACCCTTGCTACTTATGTGATCGATTGTCATTTACTGTCAATCACTATATCATCAAGATAGGAAAACATTTTTCAGTTATTGGAGTGTAACCCAAAAAAGGCTTTACTGATTTGGAGGAAATTTAAATGGGACCACACGGCAAGCATCAGCTTTCAAATAAAAAAAAATAATCAAAATTTAACATTTGGCACAAAAAGGTTTTTGTGCCCATTGCAGGAATGAACTGAGGCCAAAAAGTTATTTGGTGAAATTGGGCGCAGGTTAAAAGAAAAAACTGATGACTTCCGCTCCAGCTCGTTCCTGGTGCAGAGGAGGGCCATTGCCATTCAACGCGGAAACGCTGCAAGAGTTATGGGCACCTTTGCACCGGGAGCGATCAGGGGTGGGTTATTTGATTAGGCTAGTTTTAAGTTTTACTTAATTATTATTAATTATGTTTGTAGTAAATAAAATTGACTTATACTCTAGATGTGATAAAAAGATGATTTCACCCTGTTTGGCACTGTTTTGTTGCAGAAAGACATATATACGATAACATGCCCAATCTTTACCTATGCAGCATCAATTTCTAATAATTATTGTCCTTAGAATAGAAATATATGTTAAATAGTTACGAGAACTAATCAACCAGTTCAACTAATTGGACCAATCAATTCCAATCCTTTTATTTACTAGAAATAATATACTGGCAACAGAAACATCGTAATTAAATAATTTATTATACGAGAGATAGAGCCTATCACTTTTATAGGCATATGACGACGTGCGTATTGGGGACATTGCCATTAAATTTAGCGCAGGAGTCCATACTTTCAACACCATATAATGTATAATCATTATGTAATTTACTTTACCTTTCTGTATACACATTATGTTCAATTACAATCTAGTTCAATATTTGTATAACAGATATAATTGACATAAGAAAATTCACTGTAATTTGTTTTGTGTATCTAAATAAATGAAATAAATATTTCCGTCATTAAGAAAAAAATCCAAAAACTTAATTGACAAAAATATTTTATGTACTTATCAAACCTGCTCACAAAATTTCGTGAGAATCTGTTGAGAAATGCGACCTTTATAGAACAACCGGACATACGAAAGCATTATGTAGCAGAGACACTTCGCTTGAATTAAGTTCTCGCTCTGAAGAGTTCCGAGCGAGAACTTTACTACTTTTGATTAGTGTAGATATCAAATTCTTGTGTCAGGATGTTAGTAACAAAACTCCTCCGAAATGTCTTGACCGATTTCTATGAAATTTAGTGTGTATATTCAGTAGGTCTGAGAATAGGACGTAAACATTTTCCATACCCAACATTTTTTTTTTCAAACAATTATTGACAAAAAACTATTAATTTATCAACAATTTGGCATTAAAAATACATTCAACCCTAAATTTTCACCCTTCCACCACCAACACCTATTTTTCAATAGCTATTTTAGTAGGTACTTTAATATTTTTCTAGAAGATGACTCTATGTCTGCCTCCAAAATATCTTGTAGACATTTTAAATGCACATCTACTATGCATCTGCTAGACATGTCTTCTAGATGTCTGTTAGTAAATATATAAAAGATATCTTCTAGATGATCTACTATATATCTAAATGGAGGTAAGCAGATTGACCTCTATATATCTTCTAGATGACTTCCGAGTGCATAAAAGATATCTTCTAAACGTCTTATAGAAGGTATGCTGAATGTTTTCTAGACGTTTTCTATGTAGGTTGAGAGGATGTTAAAAATGAGATAAAATAATTTCAAGTTGATTAAATATAAAGCAGTTCGAGAATTATTGCTTATTTTATACCAATAAAATGTTTAGTTATTTCGCCCCGTAAACAGCACAGTGGGCCGGACTCCTGTCATTTTCACACTATAAGCTTTCTATCACTTCCTAAAGTTCAGGGTTAGTTAGTTTTATTTCCTTAAATTTTACTATCTTTACGGTCACAAATGTTTACGGATATCCAAAATAGCATAGCATCTTAATCACGATGAGGAGCAGCAAACTTGCAAGTAATTGTGAATGAAAGAATTAACGCAATACAAAATAAGGCTGTATTTTGTATTGAAAATATCAATGTATACTAAAAGATGTAGTTTAAAATTTATTAGGTAGGTAAGATAAGAAAAGGACAATGAATTCAAGAAATGTATCTTTGGTGTTTTGTTATTTTTATATGCGGTTATCGTTAATAGCGCTTCTTTCCTCTTCCTTTTTTACTTACTTACATAAAATAAGTTAGTCATTTTTATATGACTAACAATATATTCACTAGATATAATTTATATGGCAAAACATATAAATTATATCTAGTGAATATTACATACTATATACTAATAATATATACCGGGCCAGCTAGTATTGATATAAATAAAATGTCTATAAAATTTCTTATATTTTCTAAATTTACTTTACATTAAGTATAAATTTATACCTAATCCTTTTAAAAAGCCATTTACATATATTTACTAACACAAAATTCGTAAAGAATAAGAACAACTCTTAATTCCGTGTCACGGAACGTATATCTTCGTAAGAACGTAAAAGCCTTATACACACAGCACACTATAAAAGAACCAGTCTAAAAGACCCCTACAATCTAGAAAGGCGAACGGTGACAAAGGTTATTTTATGCTGGTACTGCGGGGAAATAGCCAAAACATTGCCCACGCAGTAGCACACATACACAAATACCTTAACACTTTCAAAGAAATACATACACACATACACATATTTCTGACACTCCGGGCACCCATGTTGCCATTTTTTAGAATATTCAGTTTTCGTATTTATCTAGGACACTGTGAACAATATATATTCAAACAAAAATCAAAAGAAACGAAAAAACAATCAAAAGGAATTGTTAATTAAATATTTTCCAATAACTTTGGAATATTTCTATGCTCCCACAGCTATTTTTCGTCAGTAAAAATCAAATAATGAAAACCATAAAAAGCTGCCCATTCACGCACTCAGTTTTACAGGGTTCATTCAATATTTTATATTATCTATGCAAGGTTCCACAGATAATATATGTCTGTCATTTACTGCGGGGAAATAGCTACTGCGCAAAAAATATCGTTTTCGCTCACCGTTCGGATAGCTTTGAAAACGCTACAAATGACAGAGAAAAGTGATATTTTTGACCCATGTCTTGCCGTGGGATCGTTGTGATCGTTTTTTGACAACTGCTGTTTTGACAGTTGTATTTGGCGCGATTGAAGAGTTTCACAAGTTTTTTATATAAGTAACTATCAGAAGCCATTAACAAAGAAATAATAATAATATAGGTACCTACTTTTTGTTAATTTTAGAGATTGATTCCATGTTTCGTACTGTGCAAAATTGTTAAAATATTGGCGGTTGTCAAAGTATGTTTTAAGCCGTTCGGATAGCATGCAGTAATTGGTGGTCAAAAATAGCAAAAGCTTCTATCCGAACGCTAAAACACAAATGCCACTTTTGAAACTGCTACAAACGCAATCGAGCCAAAACGAACGCCCCTTTTGTCAAATTCAAAAATCAAATCTTCTTACTAACTGTCAAACTGACGTCAACTTCAATTTTTTTAGCGACACGTTAGCTTCGTATGATTAGCACATTTCAGCTGTACATTTTCAAAACCTCCCCTAAACTGTACAAACCGGGACAGTTTAGGGGAGGTTTTGAAAATGTACAGCTGAAATGTGCTAATCATACGAAGCTAACGTGTCGCTAAAAAAATTGAAGTTGACGTCAGTTTGACAGTTAGTAAGAAGATTTGATTTTTGAATTTGACAATTGAATAGCATTTTTGTGAAAAGTCGATATTTTTGGGATATTAATAGTCTATAGGATAAATATCGAGAATCGATAAATTTATCCCAATTTTGATAACTGCACCCTGGGGGGCAATTCTCAAAATTGGGATAATTGTATCGATTCTCGATATTTATCCCGTGTCACCTATAGATTAATAATATCCCAAAAATATCGACTTTTCACAAAAATGCTATTCTCGCGAGTGTTAGATATAAAAGTATGTCCACAGATGAACTTGTGTTCATGTCTATAGAAAGTATAATGATAATCCCGATATCGCATTGTTGCGTGTCGATCGCTAGGGCTTGATATTTATCGATAGTGATATTGCGAGAATAACACAAAACTACACGACTCGATATTCGCCATGTTTTCTCGATATTTATCTACTATGATATTCATATCACTGCACGAGAATCGCCGTCCTGAGAAATTACTCGTTTTCGAAAATTTCCCTACAGGAGCACGTTCCTGCAAGGCCGGGCCAAATATTGGTGAAGCTAAATTTGCTCCAAGGTACCTGGAACGACCTTTAAGAGCTAACTGTCAAAATATGAAATTGTAAGCGATGTTTTTAAGTGATCAAATATTTTATGTATGTTTTGAAATGAGCCCCATAACGTAATTAAGCAATTATAGCATAGCAATCACTATCCGTTGGCTTAGCTTGTACAAAATTTATAAATTATTGTATAATCTGTCACATTTGACAGCTATGAGCTAGCCAAGATTTGGCCGATTCAAAAGGTAGTAGAGTCCCACCAACTTATCTATTCAGGCGGCAGAAAAAATAACTACAACTTTCCTTCAAATTGTGTGTTTGTAGTTGATTTCCTTGACCAGCAGCGTCCTCGCGAACTGCACAGTTAAGTAGGTGGTACTATAGGTAAAATGTTGCTAGGCAGAGCAAAATTAGCTCTGACAGACAGGTAACTCGGCGGGCCACGGGCAGTAATGAATAAATCAAAACTACTGGATCGATTTTAATTTTTCAGTGAATGATATAGGCTATATATTCATACCCGTGCGAAGCCGGAGCGGGCCGCTAGTTAGGTATATTGTAAAATCGATGTTTGAACCCATAATATCGATGAACATCGAAAACCGAGGATCATCGAACATCTCTAATTTGCCACTTTGTTATTGTTTTGTTGTGATTTTGTTTTCACTTCACGTTTGTTTTGCACAAAAATTGTTGATTTGCACAAAAATTGAAAACTATCTGTTCTATCGATCAACAAAATGACGAAAACAGCGGATAATGTAAACCCAAACGTGTACGAAAAGGGCTCAGAACGCGTGATAACTTCTACAGACCGTGACGAAGATACGGCGGACGAGTTTGACGAGCGAGAGATTTTCGATATGATCCGTAATATTAACGATCCAGAACATCCTCTTACGCTTGAGGAACTGCGAGTTATTGAAGAGAAGAACATAGTTATCAATAATAAGGATAATACAGTGCTAGTAAACTTCACACCTACGATACCACATTGTAGTATGGCAACGCTCATAGGTTTGTAGAATTTTAATTTATTTGGTTTCTCTATCAAAGGAAATTGCTGTTTAGAGTTTTTGTGTTGTAGATTTCATACGAAATAAGTACTTAATGTACCTACAGGTTGAGCCAGCTTGACGTCTTTGATATTATTACTTGGTTATAGTACAAGTCCTACATATAACTATTTATATCTTTATTAGAAAATGTTCTCAAACTACCCTTCTGCCATAGGGGTGAGAGAATTGCACCTCCCCATATCATCCCATGGGTGTCGTAATAGGGGACTAAGGGAAAAATACTGGAATGTGGGCAGCAGCGAATTCTGAGAAACTAATATTTTAACCCATTGGCCTCGGCGATAATGATAACAATAGAATTTCATTCATAAATAGGTCATAGTTGTCCAGGCTGATGCCAACTTATTAAAACTGTGATCTCCAAGTCGCCGCCAAGCGTGGGGATTGTGGCAAACACCCCCTAAATAGCTGTGTTCAGCAGTGGACGATCCGGCTGATACAGTACAGTAAATGATGTACTGTCTCAATCAAGGCTATTATTATTAATATTAATTCCTACTTTCAGGCCTTTCGATCCGGGTTCAGCTACTCCGAGCACTCCCCTCCCGCTTCAAAGTAACCGTCCAGGTCTCGGATGGAACACATGTCTCGGAGCATGCTGTGAACAAGCAGTTAGCAGACAAGGAAAGAGTTGCAGCCGCGTTAGAGAATAATAACCTGTTGCAGATTATCAACCAATGCATAGCTGTTGTGTGATATGCAGATAAATTATTTTGTCATATCTGTATATACAGATATAATTTTAGCCAAGCTTCGGTAGATATCCCTTATAATAGGGGTCAAGCCTACTGCCATCTAATGGGTACAGTTGTGTGTGTACTGGCCAAACCTGTGTCAACATCGTCACACAAATCAATTTTGCAGATTTAAACTAGCTTTTGTAACATCTCGGCCAAGGCCATACCCCGAGCTCCCGGATTGATTGAAAAACAGCATTATATATACCATACATGTAGTCCAAATGCACTTATATGTAGTCCAAATAAACTTCGAAATAAACCATGGATTGATTAAAATGTTTTAAAACTAGTGGCTGAAAAAAAAACTCTGTGGGACAATTACAGGACCTCTGGCTCAGAAAATGACTACCAACTCTACAGAGAAACAAACAACAAATGTGTTGATATGTCGAGGAAACAAAGGAGCTGCTATGAAGCCGAAATACTTAAATATGGGGACAAATCATTTTACTCTTACATTCAGAGATGTTCGTCTTCAAAAGTGAGCATCCCAGCAGCCATCCGGAGCCAGAGTGGTGACCTGGTAACGCAGCCTTCTCAAATGGCTGATGTTTTTGCCAAAGAATTTCAAAAAACATACTCATTAGAGCCCTCTTTGTCACAACTGGTGAAAGTTGGTGTGGCTCGTGTGGAACATGATCTATGCGATATATCCTTTTCTGTAGAAGATGTGGAGAAAGCAATTGCAAGCCTGCGTATCAACTCATCTCCTGGCCCTGATCAAGTTCCAAGCCTTCAAATTCAAATTCAAATTCAAATCATTTATTTGCCATAATGTAGGTACAGTACAGGTCTTAACTAAAATAATATGTGACTCTACATTTAAACCTTAAAGGCGTGCAAATTACTGGGTTCATCTAAATTAATTTTACAAATTATTATTACAATGTCATTTCATTTACTTACAAAAATATATTATTCATGTCAATCATTAATTTATAATTTATCTGTGAGAAATTCATCAATAGTGTAATAAACCTTATCAATAAGAAACTCCTTTAATTGCAATTTAAATATGTCATTATTCTTTGCCTCTTTTATGGTTTGCGGTATTTTATTATATATATTAATCCTTTTGCCAAACACACTTTTACTAATTAAAGCCTTTTTATGTCTCTGAGCGCATAGTATATTATCATATCGTTTTGTTGCCAACGTTTTATAGTCACTAAGATTATTTCTCATGAGAATAGCTGCTTCATAAATATACATAGACGGAAGAGTGAGAAGTTTTAATTTTTGAAAATACGGCTTACAGGACTCTGTTGATTCTAGTCTACATATGGCACGAATGCATTTTTTCTGAGCCTTAAATGCTGATTCTTTTTCTGTGGCATTTCCCCACACTAGAACTCCATATCTTAAGGTGGAGCCTACATATGCATGGTAGGCGCTTAAAAGCGCTTTATCGTTGGCTACCTTTCGTAACATATACAATGCATATGAAAATTGGTTTAACTTTGTACATACATGCTTGATATGTGAATTCCATGTTAAGTCAGAGTCTATGTAAATGCCTAGAAACTTGGTCATATGTAATTTGTCAATATATT
Organism: Plagodis pulveraria; assembly: GCA_963890685.1. Classification (NCBI taxonomy): domain Eukaryota; kingdom Metazoa; phylum Arthropoda; class Insecta; order Lepidoptera; family Geometridae; genus Plagodis; species Plagodis pulveraria. The sequence goes on along the minus strand of OY982979.1, from coordinate 4,727,514 downwards.
TATTATTGTAATGAATGTTCAGAATGTCAAAATTAGAATTAATATTTTTAAAAGTCATTATATGTGTTTTGTCCAAGTTAATTTGAAGATTATTATTTCGAAGCCATTCTATTATTAATTCTAATGAGTGATTAATGTCGTATTCATGTTCACCGTTTTTATTGTCAGTAAATATCGCAGTGCTGTCATCAGCAAACATAATCATTGGATGATCGATAGACCGTGGAAAATCATTTATGTAAACTAAGAATAATAAGGGTCCTAATATACTCCCCTGAGGAACCCCAAATTTCACAGTTCGGCAATGTGATCTATATTTAGTTTCTATTTTTGTAACCATATTTAACCTAGTGATCTCTGTATATTGTTGCCTATTTACGAGATAAGACCTTATCAATTTCAATATATTACCTCTTATGCCGTAATGGTCTAGTTTTCTAATTAGAATGTTGTGATCTACATGGTCAAAAGCCTTGCTCATATCCATGTAAAGTGCTGTGACTCGCTTTTTGTTATCAAGACCAGTATAAACCTTTTCGAGTAAATTTAGAAGAGCCATGTTTATGGACTTTCCTTTTCTAAAGCCAACCTGTTCTGGTACAAAAATTTTATTACATTCAAAATAATTGCTTAACTTGTTGTGAATAACCCTTTCAAAAATTTTTGAAAACACTGGTATGAGTGCAATTGGTCTGTAAGAGCGCATGTCTTCTCTGTCATTGTTTTTATAAAGGGGCACTACAATGGAGGTCTTTAGCTTACTGGGAAATAAACCATCCTCGATACATTTATTAATGATGTGACTAAGAACAGGCGATATGAGATTAGCTGTTAATTTCACTATTTTTGTATTTATGCCATCATAACCTGTGCTATTCGTGCTTTTTAGGGAATGCATGATATTTAGTATTTTATTCTCATAAGTGGGTTTCATGAAACAAGAGTTTAAAACAGATTGCTCTAATGTGGTTGGAGCGCTTGTGTTATTCACACAGTTTTTTTCCACTACTTCTATGAAAAAATCATTGAAATTTTTTGCTATTTCTTTAGGGGCAGATATCACTGTTTTGTTTACTTTTATATGTCTAATTTCATCTTTAATATTATGTTGTTTGTTTTTATTTATTATGTTCCACACAGCTTTACATTTATTGGATGATTGTTGAATAAAGTAGTTGTTTTGTACTTTTTGTGTTTGTTTAATAATTCTCTTTAGTTTAGCAGAATATTGTTTGAAAATATGTTTATCTGCGTGAGATGAAGAGCGCCGATAATTCCAAAGAAGGTAACGTTTTCGTTTTGAGCAAATTTTTACACCTTTACTTAACCATTTTGGTCGTTTAGTTACTGGAATTTTAACTTTTACAACTGGAAAGCATAGATTGTAGAACAGCAGAAAAATTTCGATGAACTCATTATAAGCCAAATCAGCATTATCAGCATTGTAAACATTGCTAAAACTTAAATTGCGCAGGCATTCAATGAATTTGTTGACATTTTGGTTATTGTAGTCTCGTTTCCACCTAAAAAAATGTGTGATGAAGTAACTCGTCTTCACTGGACATTTCAAAATTTGTGCAGTGTGATCTGATAATGCACATTCCAAAACAGTTGTTTTCCCGCCTCGTATATTATGTGCTATGTTATCAAGACATGTATTGCTAGATAGTCTAGTTGGTTGATTTACGCTCGGCTTGAGATTGAACTGCGATAGTATTTCTTCAAATCGTCTAGTAGCTGGATCTTTCTTTAGCAGATTTATATTAAAGTCGCCACAAATTACAATTTTCTTACTCCGGTAACAGATATTATTTAGTAGTTCCACGAGTTTTGTAAAAAATTGCTCTCGTATGGACTCTTTCTTTCTTGGAGATCTGTATATGCACACTATTATGATTTTATGTTCTAGCAGTTCAATCGCACAGCATTCAAATATATTTGTCGCGCTCAAAGAATTAATGTCAGTCAGAATTTTGTATCTATGTTGATTATAAACTAATATACATGACCCACCTGCTCTATTGTGTCGACAAAATTTAGTAGCTAGAGTGTAGTTTGGTATGTCAAGCGTTATATAGTCGTTTTGGATCATATTGTGCTCAGTTACACATATTACGTCAGTAAGAGTATTATTGTTTCTCAAATCATCAATACATAAAGTCAAGTCGTCCATTTTGCTAACTAAACCATTTATGTTTTGGTGCATTATATGTACAAAGTTATACACGAAAAAACTCTCGGTTCATTGTATCCCGGTCGTGCTTAGGGGTATCATAAGAATTTATATTGATTTCTATCTCCGTTTGTGTACTTTTACTAGATTTTACAATTGTCTGTGTGGCCTTGGAACTAAATGTTTTATTATTTAATTTATATTTATAATCTAAGCGTACAATTTCTCTCAAAATATGTCTAGCCATGTAAGTCGTAGTATGTTTCCCTTTTGGTATATATCTACTGTAGTTCATATCTATAAAATTAGCATTGCTGTATTGATTGCATATGGATTTCAAGTCACCATTTAGTTTTTTAACTCTTAAAGAATTATTAAATGGTATTTCGCAAATAATGATATTAGGTTTTTCAATGTTTGTCAAGAAACTGTTTAGATGAGCTTGAAATTCATAGGGACTTTTTTCGTTTATTCCACCTAAAATAATTATATAGTCATCTTTGTTAAGACTTCTTAAATGTTCTTGGTGGCTTGTTAGAATGCGATGGAAATTAGCTCCTGGTTTCAGGATGCTTTCGACTGTATATTCGGGGCCTACTAATTTGTCCAGAGTTGATCGTAATTGTTGTCCTTGTTCATCGGCAACAATGATAATTCTTTTCTTTTGTTTATAATTTTCGTGCTGGGTTATTGGTTGTATTGTTGGCTTCTGCATGTTCTTTTTCTTCATTACCACTGGCTCTTTTTTGTTAGTCGTGTTTGGGTTGCTTATGTTATGGCAGTCATTTTGTGGTGATGTTGGAGAGCAACTTGCAGTGTCATGATCTTGGGTGTTGATAGATGGATTTATAATTTTTACTGGTGTTTTGAGTGGGGTATTTAAATTGCTATTAGTCCTCTGTATTTTTGATTTTTGTTTTCTCAGTGACATAGGTGCAACATAGTTCAGTTCCGACGATCCTATTTTTTTGTACATTTCTATTACTTTGTTTGACTTGTCTAGCATTTTTATTAACTTTGTATTTTCCAAATTCAGATTGTCGATTTCACGATTTGCTGTCTGTAAGTCTTGTTGTAGTTTATTTATTATATTCTGGAGTTCTTTAGTAGTCTCTGTTTCGTCTATTGATGAGTTTGGTAGGCTCAAAGCGGTCATCTCAAACAATGTAGTGTCATGGCTACAAGCTGTAATATTATTCAATGAACTGGTTCTCCGTAACGGCTTTCTTAGCGTAATATTTTCTGCGTGTAAGTTATCCATTTTTTTTTACTATAGTATTTTTCAAACTAATGTCAGAGAGGTATAAATAATATTCATAAAAAAATTTGCAGTCAAAAAGTTGTGCAAAAATAATCAAGTATGTCAAAAATGTATAGTGTAATTCATTAAATCTTAATTTGCACCAAAATCAATCAAAAAGTGCAAAATCACAATCTGCAACTACCGAGATTTGAAGTCAGGCATTGCGCACGGCAGTCAAGGTGTATATCGACTGCGCTATCAAGACAGACACTATGTGGACGAAAACTGCTTATAGTAAAGGAGCGTGAATAATTCAATAGTTGATGTAGGGTAGACCTCGTATAACGTTCGTTACACCGGTTACTTGTCAATTGCCATGCAAGTAATTCGAGTTCAAATTTTACCGATGGATTTCAGAATGCACTATTTTAGGTCACTTTTGTTATTTATTACATGATTTAGGTCGAAGAAACGTAATCATTAGTAATATGAATGTAGTTTTAGCACTTGTTAAGACTTCCAACATTCGGTGAACAATTATGTTATTATTCGGCTTCACACTAATTATTTCACTTTGCAAACGATAGCACTTGTTAATCATCACTAGTAAATCACCATTTTAATGTTTTAGAACTTATAAATGCACATTAAACATTTTTTTATATTAAATTGTTGCGGTGCCGTTACGTTGTTTGACACGTCGCTCGAGCGTCGAAAAAGGCTCAATAACGCTTATACTTAAGAACAGTACCCACATCTTGGCTCCTGTACTTAGCACACTTTTTAATATGTCCTTCAAAAATAGTTACTTACCTCAAAACTGGAAGCATGCCCTGGTCACGCCGATTTATAAGAAGGGTGACAAGATGGTCTCCGGAAACTACCGCCCTATTAGTCTTACCAGTACTGTTGTAAAATTAATGGAAAAAATTATAAGCATAAAATTGACCCAATTTTTAAACAGAGAATGTGTAATATCTATTAAACAGCATGGCTTCACAAAAAAGAGGTCCACCATTACAAATCTGCTGTCATGCATACACTCATGGACAAAAAGCCTTGACAACAACAGTCCTGTGGATATTGTGTACTTAGACTTTGAACGCGCCTTTGACAAGGTCCCTCACCAACGCCTTCTGATTAAACTAGAGCATTTTGGAGTACGAGGTACACTACTCAAGTGGATAGAAAACTACTTAAAAGATAGAACTTTTCAAGTACGTGTTGGAACATACCTATCTCAACCAAAACAAGTATTTAGTGGCGTTCCCCAGGGGTCGGTGCTCTCAGCTCATCTATTTGGAATTTATATCACTGATCTGGTAGAGTTGATTCAATCCCAGACCGCCTTCTTTGCTGATGATGGTAAAATCTTTGCCAACCCACTAATTAAATCCGGACAGCTACAGGAGGACCTTAATTGCATCCAAGCCTGGGCCAGGGATTGGATTATCAAACTGAATGCAGCAAAATGCACTGTATTACACTTGGGCTCAGCAAACCCTAGAGCAAAGTATATGTTAGACAAAAGTGATATAGAATCTGTTGATCTGCAAAAAGACCTAGGAGTGTTAATAGCATCTAATCTTAAATGGGAAGATCAAATCACATCTATAGTGAAAAAGGCCAACTCATTTTTATATGTCATACGGAGATCATTCCAATTCTTCACTGTAGAAGTCTTTCTAAAAATATACAAAACATATATCAGACCCCTGCTAGAGTATGGCTTTCAAGTTTGGAGCCCATACTTCCAAAAAGATATTAACCTTCTAGAAAGTGTCCAGAGGAAAGCAACCAAATTACCACAGGTCCTGCGTCACAAGTCCTATGAAGAGAGACTCCTAACACTACACCTCACTAGTCTAGAAGAAAGACGCCTTAGGGGTGATCTTATTGAGACATTTAAGATCATTAATCAATATTATAACCTACCTAACATAGAAGACATTTATATAATCAGAGAAAGCTCAAGGCCAAACCGGGGACATAAAATCCAGCTTACTCGGGATTTGGCCAATACAAAGCCTGCACACCATTTCCTGAGTAACAGAGTAGTGCATAACTGGAATAAACTACCAGAACATGTTGTGTCAGCCACATCAATAAACAATTTTAAAAATAAACTGGACAAATGGCTATCTACAGAAAAGAAATCTCTTCTGAAACTATAAATCCAACACTGCAATGATATGGACATATCAGCATATTGCTGCTCGTCCATTAATAATAAATAAATAAATAAATAAATAACTTTAAATATGATTATAAGAAATATATTTTTAGTTCTATTCTAGTTATTGTAAATACAGAAGTATTTCTACTTTGTAAATAAATATAAAAAAATTGTTACTCACATATTTGATTTTATATAAATCTTATTTAACATCACACTTGTGATATTAACATAACACAAGTATACATTAATTAAAAAAGTAAAAAAATCCGACTGCAAATTATTTATTATCGTTAAAAGTTTCATTGTTCCATTGAAATGCCGTTCCACTTGACGCCTATTTGTCCACACCAGATTTTGTGTCTATGGTTCATATTAAATGTTATAAGCATAGAAGCAAAATGTGGTCTGTACTGTATCAGCCGGATTGTCCACTGCTGAACACAGCCTCCCCCATTATGGTGAGATTTGCCGTAATCCCCACTCTTGACAGGCGTCTTGGGGATCGCAGTGTGAGATATCAGTTCCTGAGAAAGCGCTGCTGCCCACCTTCTGGTGTGTTACCCTTAGTCGCCTCTTACGACACCAACGCATAGAGATGGGGGGTGGAACCATTGCTGCTTCAAAAATGTTCTGGCGCTAAACATAAACAGTGTATTCCGGCAGCTATGCTTGACAGTCAGTAATTCAATGTTCAGCCTCTTCACTATTCTCGAACACATCATCCATCACAAGATGGTCCTAGCTAGGGACTTAAATAAAAGGGTGGACTGTACAGATCAGGGGTCACCAAATGGCGGACCACGGTCCGAATCCTACGTAAAGAGTTCAATATTATTAGAGACGAATTTACTTAACATTCCCTGGATTGACCGTGCGTGTGCCGAGTCCATAGCATTGCAGAGGCTCAAGTCTTGGTGCCTGGGACTTGCAACCCAGTGAGTAAGGTTAAGGGGCCCCTTTATGATGCACCAATGCTCCCTTTCACCGCTCGAGCCTCCTCCCCTGCCCAACCAACATTTGGTAAGATTCTACTAATGCTGCCTTGGATCCACGTTCTAGGATGGAAGTTACAGTTCTTGACAGGCCAAGGTCTTTTAGTAGGTTATATAGGGATTTCGCTGGTATACCCCTTGCTCCGACTTCTACAGCATATAAATTAACCACATAACCGTTTTTGGTTAATTCATTTGTTAGGTCATAATATTTGTTAGTTTTTATTGTGTGGTCATTAGGTATGTTTGTTTCCCACGGCCTGTGCCGTGGGAAACAAACATACCTAATGACATTCTATAAGTACTATGCGTTTTAGATTTTTTTTTTGAGTATAGAAACATATCTGGTCTGGATGACGAAACACCAACATCCTCAGGAATTTTATAGTGTTTTTCATACGTGTCCATCAAAAGAGTCCAATCGAGAGCTGCGCCTAAGATGGAGTATGGCTTTGATTTCGATTTTGTAGATGACCCTTCTTTTACAAAAGCTACCTGTCGTTTGTTCGTGGTCAACCCTTATTTTGCTCTAGCTACCGAGAGACTCACTGCTTCGCATATGATTTCGAGGACTCATCACGGCGTGAATAATGACTCCTATCAAGGAGCACCTTGCATCCTACCATTAAGTGCCTTGCTGTACCTATGGCCTCCCGACAAATACCGCAAGACTTTTCGGTGGCTTTCCCCCATGTTACTAAATTACTTTGGTCTGGGATCTGAAAGGCGTATAGAATTTTAATAAGGCAGGTGACCAATCGTATTATCGAATCGAAGCGCTCGTAGCGAAGTTTACTTAGCCGTTCTCAACCGATCAGCAAAGTTAAGCAACGTCGCGCGCGGTCCGCTAGACCGCTAGTGACATTACTACTGAGCGTTTCCGTGTCGTCTTAGGATGGCAGTCGTTATAAAGCATGGTGGTAGGGCATTTTGCGAATACCCGCCTGGCTAGCTACCACCCTCAAGTAGAAAAATCTGTCGCCAAGCACCTAACGGTGCGTTCCGGCAGCTGTCCTTGAGAGCCAGTACTTCTAGGTTAGCCTGAACAACATCTTCGACCACATCATCACTTACCATCAGGTGAGATAGTGGTCAAAGGCTAACCTATCAGGCATAAAAAAAAAAAAAATAGTACCTGTAGCTTTGTACGTAAGTACGGAGTGAGGCCTAACCAGGGGTAAATTTTTCTTCCCATGGTCAACTAGGCGTACCAGGATTATATTTTCTTCCCGTAATGCAGTACTATGAGTGTGTACAAAACATTTATTAATGTTTACTGAAAAAATACAGATTTCATATGTATAGATAAGTTTGATATCCGCCAGAGATTACCTACACAAAAGCAAAGAAAACAAAATGCATAGAGTCTGGCTAACGAAAGTAGATACTGGATTTTTTTGCAAACTTTTTATATGACAACACTAAAGTGTTCCTACCATCGGATATTTACCCTTAAAATTGGGGTATTTTAAGCAGAAAGTACTTAGGGACAATGAATTCCAAAAAGGCATTTTTAAAACAAACTTATTTTAAACATATTATAAAATGAGTTTTAAAAATTCGTACGTTTGCTAAAATTGTATTCATCGAAAATAAGTATCGTATGTACGTGTTGGATCATTTCAAGAGCAACACTAAGCCTTAAGTTGGTCTAATAAATAGCTTAATTCATTAGTGTACACTATTTACTAGAGAAAAACATGGCAACTTTATTTTAAAGAAATTAATTTTCGGCTGTTTTCCGAAAGATTTGGTAAAATCAGAATCAGTGTATGGTATCCCTATCTCTGACGCAACAAGATGGCGTGTTGTTGATGTTTCGTTGTGGTTGACTTGCGTATAGTTTTGTTGTGATATATCTGTGTTAATGCTATATCATGGTGGTAGGGCATTTTGCGAATGCCCGCCTGGCTAGCGACCACCCTCAAGTAGAAAAGTCTCTGTCGCCAAGCACCTAACGGTGTGTTCCGGCAGCTGTCCTTGAGAGCCAGTACTTCTAGGTTAGCCTGAACAACATCTTCGACTACATCGTCACTTACCATCAGGTGAGATAGTGGTCAAAGGCTAACGTATCAGGCATAAAAAAGAAAAAAAAATGAATAAAACTATAAAGAGTGAAGTGCGAAAACTATTGTTTTGTATGATTTCGAAATATGAAAAGAAAAAGCTTGTGAAACAAGCCGTATTGCGAGAAAAACAGGATTATTTACGTACTGTGACTGATTTTTTAGGTTAGTACGGTCAAAATGTCTTGATATTTTTTTATTTTAAATAAGTACATATCAGTTTTAGTTACTTTATATAATGTTATTGTTCTTTTACAGAAAGTCTTGAGGATAATGCACGAACTGCTGAAGTAAAACAAGCAATTAAAAAGATCATAGATTTAGATCAAAAAGATATCATGAAATCGCAGAACCAGTACATAGAAGAACTATCTTCACTCACCGGTAAGTTTTTACTCAACGTTAATCTTAGACTAGTTTTGTAATACTTGTGTATTTTCTATTATTTCTTAGTTATGAGACTCACGATAATTGACATTTTATTTTATTCTTTTTACAGATGTAAGTGTTATTACATTGAAGAGAATTAAAAAAGAAGGTGCGGTGAACGAAGGGGTCTGGAGGACTCCAGGTAGTTTAGAAAGCTTCATCATCAATTTAAGAGACAGCAGCGACTCCAGTGATTCTGACGATTCACTCCATGTTGAATTTTTAGTATAGTGATTAAAAAACAGTAAAAATATATGGTCTTGTTTTCTTTGATACGTACTCACATAGATTTACAAATATTTAAACTCATGATAATATTGATACTCATGATAGTGTTTGATAGCCTGTTTGTTCCTTTAATACGCCACAATGGAGTGACGTATCCGTGTGATGTTTGGTATGGAGTTAATAAAGAGTTAACAAGTGATATAAGCTTTACTTTTAATCTCGTCATAACGCGGACAAAATTGCAAGCATCCACTAGTAAAATAAAAATAAATGTCAATGTATCAAAGTGAGTTGTTCCAACTTTCCTTTTTACTTTAGGGCTGCCATGCTGATATTTTTTAAATTTGCCGCGCTTTTTCAGTATCAACTTTCATTAGCCAGACTCTACAATACCCACAGACCTAGGATTTTTTCGCTACGCTCAATCTTAAGCCTATGACAATACCTACGACTTACTTTCCGAGCACGAGTGATAAAAAACTTCAGTGATTTGACGGAGAGGCTACAACACAGAGCAGTTTGGCAATGCGGCACAATAAAAACCAAAATAATTGTTGGAGTTCTCGTAAGAACCCGTTTTTGTAATTTTGTGTTGCGTCAAAGGCGTCATTTTTGCTTGCGTTATCGCAGCGCAGTGTGACTTTGCACTTATTAGCCCCGTGGATGAGTTGTGCACGTTAAATTCTTGTAATGTTTACATCCCTTGCAGGTGCAATATGTTTTCTCTAACACGAAGGAGGACGAGACAATTTCGGCTGCGGTTGTACGGGACGGGTGACGCCAAAGAAGTAAAGGCTAATTTGGTATTATTTTGACGGTCAGCACTGACGGTAGGTACCCACCGAGCGTCATTCGGCACTTGGAGTTTGGCATTCAGTACCATAAAGTAACTTTGTATATACTTCAGTACTCTACTGACTAACGTACGGCACTTACACTCGAGTTCTGCTTCCGTATGCACACGTGGTCATTGAATTCCTAAAACGCAATGTTTCCATAGTGGCAGCTCCGTACGAAAGTTAGTAGTGACTGTCAGGATAAGGGTTCGATATCGAGCGTCGCTGACGATTTAAACTGCTCTACTTCACTACTACTACTGCACCCGCGGCACTTGCAGCTTGCAGTTGCAGTTAGCAGCATCGTTCAGAATAGAACCTTTAGACTAGTATAGGCATATAATTATAATTGATAGACATAACTGTCAATAATAACCATGGTAAAGCGGAGAAGGTAGCCACCGTGGTTACAAAACCTTGTGACCACTGTTGATACAGCTCAACTAAAACTACTCGTCGAGCTAAGTGACTAAGTCACGCTGTCATCATTATTATAAATGAAAATAATATTGTAAGATCTATTACAAATTTAATACAAATCATTGCTTACACTTCAGTCTGGTTTCGATTATAAGGAGGTATATTTTTATCCCACCAATCGCTTTCATCATCTAACATCGGCATTCTAGGCAGCCTCACAGGACCACTCGTTGCAATAAACTCTGCTTTGGGATAGTTGCGGTTATCATATTGATCAAAGTCGGTTTTCTCTCTCAATGTCGTCATGTCGGCTATTGCTCTTAATCCTCTGAATCTGGTAGTTTCCGTTTTTAGCATTTCTGACTTTGAGGTTTTCCTCTCCTCTTTTATTGGCTTTCTTTCATCTCTCGGATTCTCGTATTTATCTACCTGTGGCATCTTGTGATTGGATTCTAAAGAACTGAGAGCTGAAAGTTTAACTAAGCCACGTTTCTCCGTTGTTTTGTACTTTGGACCTGATGGACGCCTTTTGACAAGTTTTGATGGAATGTAATCCTTGTTAAATTTGGACTCTTTGAAATCGCGCGAGTCTCTTTCTTTAGATATGTTATCTGGACGAAGTTTTTGTTTTCTCTCTTCCCTTTGTAATATTTTTTTACCGTATTTCTGAGGTTCTTCTGCGGAGTATTTTTCTTCTGAAATCTCATTCCTTTGTTTCTCCCAATACTTCAGTTTTGCTTCTAATATGTTAGCGTCGCTATCCGTTTGGGTAATTGGAGGTGGAGATGGAGTAGTACGTGGTTTGTATTTGTATTCACTGTACCTATCGTTATATTTTTTTGTGTTATCAGGCTTTGCAGTTCCCTCACGTAGTACATTTCGTATAGTATAGCTGTCATCGGATACATCTTGGTTGAGATCGTTTTCTTCGGATACGTTGGGTGTTGGTGAGTTAACTTGTTCGGTTGCCTGCAAAATGAATTCTGCTATTTTGTCAGCAAGAGATTCTGAGACGAATTTGCTTGCTAGTTTTTTGATGTCATCCATATTAGCTGTTAACAACACGAAAGATTGTGCTGTGTACACTAAAATCAGTAGGTTTATGCCTGAAAAAGTAATCGAAAAGAAATATTAATGAGCATCAGAATTTGAAATCGTGATGGCTCCCTTATAGTGACAATCAGTTTGAATTCACCCGGGGGGAAAAGCAAGCCAGCGTGGCCTAGTATCAACCTTGACTCAAGTGGAAAATCGGTTACCAAGGACATAACAGTGAGTTCCAACAGGTACACTTAAGAGCCAGTTCCCACTTCATCATCACTTACCAAAATGGGTAAAAGTGTTTAAAATTGTGTTCAAAGTTTAAATTGTCTACCTCTATCACGACGTGTTACGAGAGCTTGTTACGGGATGGCGCTATACGTAACATTATAGGTGTCCAAAACTTAAACCTCTACCTCAGTAATCGATAAGACTTCATGTTATAACAGATAGTCAATAGATGGCGCCACTCATAAAATTAGCTATCGCAAGCGTTTGCCACGGCTTAATTAAGTTGCCAATTTTTAAGTTTGAATAAATTTGTCTTGTGCCACTAGGTTGAGAGTTTTTTTTTATTCTGATCACCTGGCTTAGGGCACTATTAGTAGTGCGCGTACTGTATTAGTACAGTACGCGAAATGTACAAATGGTAATCATAAAATTCAAATTTATCCTGTGTAAATATTTCCAAGCCGATTAGTTGGTGTTAACTTACTAAACTTAATACCATTTGTAATTGAATATAAACTTTTTTATCGTACTAATTTGGATTTTAACATAAATAACGTTTGTTCCTAATTAAATTTTGTTTAGTTTGTGATGGAGAACAGTATTAGAGGCATACGGACACAAATTTACACAATGTAATTAAAGTTGGTCTGCTGGTCACTTCTCCATACAAAGTACAAACATCGAAGTGTGATCACTCCCCACTCTCCCCAGTCATTGAGGCTCCAATTTTTTTTGTAATTGTAACTTTTCCCTTAATTATCTCTTTACAAATTTGTAACAGTACAAGCCTAGATATATATACCGATAAATCGATATCTTGCTTAGTTCTGGAACTAAAATTTTAAAGAAGGGAGTGATCACCCTTCGCAGTTTCTATTGAGAAGTAACCGACCAGTTCAACCTTAAGTGTAGCGTTCATAGATTTTATACTTAAAAGTTAGTCTAGGAAAATATACCTACTAGAAGGTACTTATTACTATGCTCAATTTCCTTTGTTTTCACTTTTGAAGCAGTGATGGCTCAGTGGCATTGGCTATGGACTGCCGCGCAGCCGCTTCATGGTTTAAATCCCGCCGCGGGCTTGAACTTCACCGCATGGTAGGAGGGCATTTTGCGAATGCCCGCCTGGCTAGCAACCACCCTCAAGTAGAAATTCTGTCGCCAAGCACCTAACGGTGTGTTCCGGCAGCAGTCCTTGAGAGTCAGAGAAATTACAGGCACATGAGACTTAACAATTATGTCTCCAGGTGACAGACGCAGTGCAATTCGTGACTTGTGACGAAATGCATCTGTTATAGGCAGAGGTTAGTCCGCTTAACATCAGATGGAGCTTGTTCTGTCACAATAACGTAAAAAAAAAACTATAATTGCACGATATCGTCCACGTAGATGCCAAACACAAAGCCGGATTCTCTAATCTTATATTACCCTTTTTGTTTTCTGAATGCCAGTAAAATTAATCTTTCAAAGTTAATTTTGTTCTTAATTGACCTTTTCAAAAGCGTCGTTGACTTAACTAATATAAGAAATCGACTATACTTTTTAAGTAAAAATAAAACAACTTACCAACAATGTGATATCTGTACGGTACCATTTTTGCTATACAGAATCGATTTGATATATAAACATAAAATATATCGATAAAAAAATTACGATCGATGAAAGTAAATTTTACTGTAGTAGGTATTATTATTGGAATTGTTTTATATCTTTATTGAACAACCTTAGGGCTATAATTATATTAGTGTTTACGTTTCCTGCCCAAGGCACAGAATAAAAAGAACCAGAAGGATTGCTCCGCAAAGTCATTCCAATAAATAAGCGACTCTATCTACGAAGCTATAAAGTGCACTTCAGCTTGCAAAGCACGGAGTACCTAATACTTATATTCACATACAAGGCATCTCTCTTTCTATCGCTTGTGTTCGCATAGCTCTGTTCTCTTCTGACGCGGCACGCACGTACAATAAGCCCGTCCGGACGGATACGCCGATGTACCTGTAGCGACGTACATAACGTGCGGAGTGAGAAGGCCTATTTTACTTAAATACCAGCTAAAATGTCATGTATTATGCAATAGTTGTACAATAAATACATCGAAGCTGTCCATCAGAGGAACGGGAAGAGAAACTCCTATAGGAAAATAGGTATTTTAACAAAGTGATGCTGTCTCGCCGCTAAACAGAGTAGTGCGATAAGGACAATTGCAGCTTCTTCAAGTTTTGACTTAGAATTTGCGCATAATTTGCGTTCTGGGAGAAAACTTTATAAACCTGGATATTGATAACATCTATAACATTTCCAAAAATCATCAAAATCGGTGATTGTTAAGGGGGGTAGAAACGTTTTCTCTTTTTGTATGAAAATTCGAGACTTCCCTCCAGTCTTAAGAGCCAGTAATTCCAAGTTATTCTGAACAACATCTTCGACCACATCATCACTTCCATCCGGTGAGATAGCAGTCAAAAGCTAGGTATAAATAAAAAAAAAAATTTTGTCTGGATCTGTAAAACGTAGGAAGAATAATAATAAAATTAATTTTAAACATATAATCAAAAATGTAAACATTTCCATACAAAAATTCTACGCTACTGTGCTAAGGTGCTTCATTTAGTTCTTCAGTTTTCGCTAGATGGCGCTGATTTAAGAACGTGGGATCTTCAGATTATTTATGGGTATATATTGTTGGCACATGAATAAAGAACGGCAACTTAACGTAAAATCCTATCTTTATTCATGTGCTATAAGTTAAGTTAATATGTAAAGGTAGGATTTTGAGAGGGTCTTCACATCCGTCCGTTAGAGTGCACGATGGGCGTGGCAGACCTGCACCTCTGAAACAGAAAATACCAATTTATTAATATAATAAATACTAACACGGCTTCACAAAATTTCTAATTATGATAACAAGGACATGCATGCTGAGTTAAAAATTTAAAAATTATTAGAGCACATTTTTTTTGTTCTGGATGGGAATCGAACCTGCGTCTCCGATGCCTACTCCTCTCGGCCACCGGAACCTTACTCTTTTTAGCCGAAACTTTGTGCCACAATTGTATTACTTTAACCGTCATAGGGGACGATGCGCGGTCATCAACCAGACTGCTAGACTACATCTGATGGAAGGAAGTGCTTTTTCAAACACTACCCTTATATTTTGAAGCGCTCGTAGCGAAGTTTGCTTAGCAGTTCTTAACTGATCCGCAAAGTTAAGTAACGTCGCCCACGGTCATGAGTTGGATGGGTGACCGCTAGTGACATTACTACTGAGCGTGCACGTCCTTCGGAGGGCACGTTAAGCCGTCGGTCCCGGTTGTCGTCTTAGGATGGCAGTCGTTATAGCATGGTGGTAGGGCAAATTACGAATGCCCGCCTGGCTAGCGACCACCCTCAAGAAGAAAATCTGTCGCCAAGCACCTAACGGTGTGTTCCGGTAGCTGTCCTTGTGAGCCAGTAATTGTAGGTTAGGCCTGTTAACACCTCCGACCACATCATCACTTACCATCAAATAAGATTGTGTTCAAAGGCTTACCCATCAGCAATAAAAATAATAAACTGAAAATTTCAACTGTCTAGCAATCACGATTCATGAGATACAGCCTGGAGACAAACAGACAGACTGACAGTGGAGTCTTAGTAATAGCGTCCCGTTTTTACCCTCTGGGTACGGAACCCTAGAAAAGAATGTAGTACTGTACCTCTCTGTAGTCAGCCTCAGCGACGACAGGCGTCAACAAGTCGACTCTCCTGAGCGGTTCCTGCTCCATATTGTGGATCATCTTGTACGTGGCAGAGTTCTGGAGGTGGTCGAGACTCACCGGCGGCTTTTCGTATTTCATGAAGTTGATCCTGAGGATTATTCAATTTGTAGGAACGTGCACAGTGCACAATAATGCATGAGGCTGTTTGTATGCGTTGACTGATTCAGTTGTCGAAAAAAATATTGCATTTTCTCGTAAGGCCCTGTTCCACTTGATGCCATTATCGTTATTTTTGATAATTTTGACCACATTTTGTGTCTATGGTTCATATTAAATGTTATACCATAGACACAAAATATATTCAAAATTATCGAAAATAACGATATTGGCATCAAGTGTAGGTAACAGGGTCTTAAATAATATCGTGTGGTGACTGCTACACGCTCAATATTGATCGCGATTCAGTTACAGTATGTTTATTTAAAAAAGTTATTCCGTAATTTTATTTACATTCAAGAGACAAAATTATCTACAGAGGCAAGAAAAATTGTCTCCTTTTGACATTTCCGTGGAAATATGTTTCCGTTATAAAGAATCGACATAGAACGTGGATAAAATTTAGGTGGTAAGGCTCAGTCACGCATTCCAAACACCCTCTTGCAGTATTGTGCACTACTTAAAGGCCTTCAACAATATTGAAAAGAGTAGTAGGTATTGGAATTCGATTATTAAAACTGAGTAGTTGGTTATGAGAAATCTTCAAATAGAACGTAACAAATTAGTGAAATTTATTACTTTCCACACAAACTACATGCAATGTTGTTATTTTGTTTCCATTTCGAGACATGATGTCGATTCCACACAAATTATCTAAATTTAAATTTATCTAAACTAAAGTAGTTTTACACTTATTCTGTTCACACTAAAATCCACATTTAATTAGAAGATATATTTTTGAAATATTTTAAGAAACCATCAAATCAATATTATTGTAAAACACTTCAAAAATATGTCTAATGACAATAGGGTAGTTGACACAGTCTAAAATAAAATACAGTGTAACGTTAACATGATAGTAGTTGGAGCACATAACTCGATGAAATTAACAAATTATTTATTCTGCATTGGATTACCTTTATTTTGAGTAAACAAAATGTGTTTAAATTTTCTTTTAGTCACGTGATCTCAAACGGAAGTAAAGGCGGAAATGATGTCATAAGGACAAAAACAAAGCCACAGTATAGGTAATAGTAATCATGAGAGTTTGTTTCCAAAGGTTTTGACAGTGACAATTGACATTAGTAATTGCTAATAGCAAGCAACCCACAAAATGTCGCATCACTATCGATTTACTACTTAGGCCCCTACTACACTATCAAATCCATTGGATCCCATATATATAATAGTGTAATACGTACATTTGACTCACTTATCTTTGATTATATTTCGCCGTGAGATTTGATCAAAGATTAGCATAGATAATAAAACCCAAACTCGGAATAAGAATCTATGGAAACATTTTCCAATTATTACTCTTAGTAATACAACAACTTTAAACAGTTGGAAAAGCTTATATTTATCATTATTTTTATTCCGACGTCACTGCACGCCATTGTCTCGATCACTTAAAAGTGTTTACATTTCGGGATTACAAAAATGTTTAATAAAATTGTGATTTTGAACTGTTTAAAGTTGTTTAATTACCATGTATGAAAAAGAATTGATAATGCTGCCACTCATATATCCGTGCTTCAAACTGTGTTGGCTCTGTGATTGTTTTATTCAGTCTACATACACCCCTACACTATGGTACACGTTCTGCCGAACAAACTGTATAATCGATTCTAAAATCGATTACGCACGACACTACAACAAACAAGCAAAACGTATTACATTTCAGCACTATTTGTTTTTGCCCTAGTGACGTCATAAGCTTACAGGCCGCCATTGAATGATGTTTTAGCGCCAATTTTAAATGTTGAAAAAAAAAATATTAAAAATGCTAGGTGTATATTTCGGTGTCCTGAATAATTTAACATACTTTAAAAAAACAAGTCAACAACCCTATTCCGCCTAATTTTCCTGCTAAGCTAACGTGACATGACTTAAAGGACCGACATTCGCATGTGTTATACAAATATAAAATTAAGGTGTACAGAATAAAATCTGCCATAATTACATTCGCTAGCGTTGTCCAAATTTGCATTTTAGTTTGAACAGAATAAGAACAACCACAATTAAGAAAATTTTAAGTTTAGGTAATTTGGATAGATTCGACACCAATATTAGGTTATACTATCGATGAGTCAGTACAGTATTAATTTGTTGATCGTGAAAAGTATTCCTAGTGTATGGTATGTATGCTCAATATGATCTCTTTATTAGAGCGTTCTGTACCTGAAACGGATCGATAGATTGACACACTGTCTACACTGGCAAACGTAGATAGATTATTTTTTCCAGCTATCCCTAAGCCAAGACATTAATGAGGTGTTGTTAGATTTATCTTCAGTCGAGGTAATGATTGTCAACATTACACGGAGTTGGTGACGTCGTAAGAAACATAATGTGAATGAAACCAGCATCAGCAATGGTGGCATACATACATGTTTGACAATCTATAAATTCTGTACGTAACCTCAACTAGTTATTCTGTTATCTGTGGCCGTAGCCTATTTGTGCAATAAAGATGCTGAGTCTCTCTTAATGAAGAGGTCAAAAAAAGTAAAGCCGCGTTTCAAACAAACATAGCTTGGCAACTTTTTTTACCATCACGTGTTGAAAATCTCTTTTTAACACAAAAAAAAACATTTGCATGATGTAGATACCCAATTTAACTTTTTTACTAGTACTTTATGAAAGATTCAGCATTTTTTACAGAAGTTGTTGATGGTCAAAAGTGTATGCTTATGCCATCATTGCCGATAATTCTCTTTTTAGTTTCTTTCATATTCAATATTTTTTAAAACAACATCCTTACTCATTTCTTTTATTATAATGATATATATGGCACTTTCCTCGTCATTATTCATTATTCTGATGAACTGTTTTTCTGTGACTTACTTCAATTAATTTGTTATAGTCAGATACCATTTTGTCGCGTAGAGTGTGAAAGTCCACTAAGTGGCAGTTCGATTCTCTGGAACATGTTTTTTATGTAGAAAAGGTTACTTCATTTTGTTAAAAAATTAACTAAGCTTCATATATTATAAAATATCTAAAATTGTGTTTTTGATTAATATTCTGGAATGCACCACAAAATTAACTAAAATTAAACAGTATAATTTTTTTTATTTCGTTTATTTCAACCTCCAGATTAGTATAACCGTTGAACATGTTGATCCTAAAATTAAATTTATTCTGTGCAATTTTGAGCAGATTTAGCCGTCATTTAAATTGATGCTAACCAACTTGACTTAAGATTCAATAGAATTTATAATTTATAGCCTTGTTGTTCATATGTTAACTTAAATTTTACCTACAGAAAGACTTTCGTACTTTAATTTTAAATAGTTAGTGGTGAATAGCAGAATTACGACCCTAGTATAGCATTTTTGATATTTATAAAAATAAATATTGAAATTATTTTTAACGTATACGTACCTATATTTCCTACAATACGATTTCGTATCTCCCCAAGGCCATATCTTGTTCCAGGTTTCGATCTGCCATCGCGAACAAACATGCAAACAAACAGAAAGCAGATGTTAAGGCAAACAAACACACATGCGCGCATTTCTACCTACTGCCTTATTAGAAAATGTTTTTATGACATAAATATGTAGTGGTATTTTTTCGTTCAATGCCTTGGAAATATAGCCTTTTAAGTCTTTTGCTGTTTTACGCAGGTAAATCGCTTGATTTACCTACGTAAAACAGTAACTGATTGAGTATCAACAGATATGTTAAGAACACGAACATAATAAATAACCCACTATGTATAAATATTTTAATTTTATTTTAGATTGCATTATTAACTAGGTTCTGTTTGGATATAGTCTGTTATTTGTTTAACTAGCTGATTAATTACTTATTCCATTTAAATTACTTTTTACGTCGAAGATTCAAAGATAATTATTATTTATCATATTTTTGTATAAAAATGAATTGCTTCGGTGCAGTGCTGTAAGCACAGGAAATATCAAGATAAAATCTGTAAAATTATTTGTTCAGTTGTTCTTTCTTCCGTTAAAATTTACATTAATAACAATTTTCATAATAAAGCAATAAAGTTTCAAACAAAACCATATTACTAAACATAAAACAATAACAATCAAAACTAAAATGAACGTGTCTATGGCTCCAAATAGAGAAACAATGTATTCTGAGGTATCATCTATGGCTAACACAACACAGCTAAAACAAAAATCTATACAAACATAAATCACATTATGAAACATATATATAATCTAAATAATACTCGACTAATGAATAAACAACACATATCATACAAAACTATTGATTTTCTTAAAAACTAATTAATGTACACATAATGTATATAATACTAGACTAAAAATACCAACAACATATGAAATGATGTTAAACCTATCTAACTTACATTATGTTTAACAATGTAATAAACAAGAATTATTGTATGTACATATACCATATAACCAAATACAATTTGAAGAAAACCATGATAAATCTGATTATCAGTAATTTTTGACCAAGAAACTATAACAAAAACATCGCGTTTCGTCATACGTTATGGCATCAAATTATAAAAATATCTATGGCACATGGTAGCATAATTTAACGATAAAGATCGAGTGTAGGCATTCGTGCACATGTTGCACATATATCAAATACCGCATCTACCTCGCAAGCTTGATGTTTAAAGGTAAATTAAGTTGAGTAAGAAGACGCTGAAAAAACATACTCTTTATGTCATAATTATCTCGTATGAAGAACAACATATTCGGTTATCATTATTTTCTCGGAAACGTATCCATATAAATACTTTAATTAACCTTATATGTTTGAGAGCTTTTCGATGTAATAAATAGGTAGTATAATATTTTAGAAGGCTAAAGCGATATTTGACTAGTAGACTGGTAAATAGATACTTATGTATTAATATGAGTAAAAGTAAAAAACCAATCTAACTAAATTTAAATAATGAAAAGAATACATATATATGAAGCAGATTTTGAGAACAAACTGAAGTGTTTTCGAAAAGGCTTAAGAACTGAATGGATGTATTGCAAGTACAAATATTTACAACCGTTGCAAAATGTATACTTGTGAAATGTCATCTCTTACGAAAAAAGCTACTGTAAGCATTGACTACATATACTTTGCCGGAAGGATACAATTCCGCACTATTTGGTGCCGTGACCAGGATTCAATTTCAACGTGCAAAGATTTGATTTCAATCCATTCAGGATTTGATTATATAACGCGTGACTAGAATTTAATGTATAAACTAACGGGAATAGAGATTTCCTAGCGTATCCAAGATTTTAGAATTTTACCAGGGTTTTATTACTTCTATGAACCCATGTCATGGCATAACTGACTAGTCTGGACATATTTAAAGTAATATTAAATGTCCTTAAGAATAGATTTTCAATGTTTAATTATGAAATCGTACTTTGGTAAGAACTTATTATCTGACTACAAAATATCTATAAGTAAGTATCTTGCGTATATAAAGTTTAGATTGATATTTAAGATAAATAAATCGATTGGCAGAAATAGTTGGGGTTAGTATTAATTTATATTTTATATGTCAGTGATCCC
Organism: Plagodis pulveraria; assembly: GCA_963890685.1. Taxonomy (NCBI): domain Eukaryota; kingdom Metazoa; phylum Arthropoda; class Insecta; order Lepidoptera; family Geometridae; genus Plagodis; species Plagodis pulveraria. The sequence continues at coordinate 4,706,233 of OY982979.1, read as the reverse complement.
TGTTTTACGCAATTGCTTCGGTGCATTAAAAGTTTAGTAAGTTATAATTTTAATATTTATATTTGGCCTGGTATATTCATTACTAGGTAACGATCGGTAAGTGGATGTAATCCTTTAGTTAGGCCTTTGCAGTGTGCGTCATATGAATTAAAATGAGTTAACTCTACTTTTAGACAGTGATTTTGTGAGAATTATGTGCAAACGGAACAGCGTTTGGGGTTTTGTTAAGTTTAAGGCACGTTGCGTTGCCTAAGACATAAGATATGATCAGATATATCTTCTTGGAATGTAACTGTTTAGACGTGCAAATCATAGACCCATATCTAAGTAGATGCAAACTATATGAAAACCATATCATAAACTTTTTGGGCGTAGTTTTAAGCAGGACTAAGAATATCATAATCAAGGTAGTCGAGTTGGGAATCTCTTTGGGTATAGGTCTGTGTTGCAAACTTAATTTATAATACGTTTATATCCTGTGTAAGTAAGGCCCTTAAGTATTTACATAATGTACATGGCTTGGACATGCGTAAATTCATTATTATTATTAATGGTTATGAAAATGACAAACCTGTCGTCATATGGTAGAAGCTTGCTTTCGTACCTAAAATAGTGACAATGTGCATGGTTAACTATTCAAATAATTCAAATAATGCGTGAATAAATTCAGCCACTTCATTTTGCTACAACAAAATTAGTTTTGTCAAGTTTTTAAAACGTAAATTAATTAATTGTAGATCTTCTTGATCTAATTGGACTAAGTAACCAGAAGACTAGATAGCAAGATAAAGTGCCAATAAGTTTTCTAAACTATTGCGAAATCTATTATAAATCCACGTGTTCCACGACTCTTTTGATCTATATTTGTTGATTATCACCCAAAGAGCTCTTTGGTCTAAGCGCCAAAGTGTACATTCTGTAATAAGTCAGACCCTTTGGGGTCTACTAATATAAATCTATTAATAAAAATGTTTGAATTGTAAATTGTTGCCATGTATCTCTTATCACTATAATTTACTTCAAAATAATGTTTATACTTTTCAAACAGTGTTAATCTTATTTTGTGCATAATGACTATTTTTGGTCATCTAAGCCTTTATACGTAGCATGTAGCCAACAGTCATGGAACTTATATTACTAGGCCAGTTTTAAAAATGCCTTACACCTTATCCTCAATTAAAATAAAAAAGTCCATTATTTGTTTCATTTTATTATAAATTTGAAAAATATTTAGTTTAGCCAACAAACCATGAGCTTTGTGGAAAATTATTAGTTATGCTCTGTGTCATTTCCGACGTCCCGCTGGTTTATTTAAAAAAACATCGCAAATATAATGGACCTGCGACGCTTTTAGTCAGCCACCTAGACCGTCTTATCCTCGGGCCAAATATAAAATGCCAATATCATAAAATACCTTAGTTTTAAAGTAAAATGGCTTTGCAGCAAAGGATGCAATGCACCCCGGTCAAAACAATGTCTTCAAAAATGAGCCTTGAAGATTAATGGGTTACAAAGAAATGACACAACTATAAAAAATGATATTTCTAAGATTATAAGCACTGTCGCCTGCTAAGCGAAAATCACAGTTACAAATGATTAGAGTACAAATGTTTTGTCGTGGGCGGGTATCTCTACTCTAAAACGTTGAAAGTAATATAATTAGAGCACAAAGTTTCAGCTCGAAAGAGTATGTTCCGGTGCCCAGTAGTTTAGGCGCGTGAAATCGGAGGACGCGTGTTCAGTACCTGTCCGAATTTGTCGAAACAAAAATGTTGTACTCCAATAATTTGCAAATAGAGAATGATTCTAGAACATATAACTATTTTTATGGCTGAATTGATTCAACTTTGCGTTGTAGAAATCCATATTCAATAACTTAAAGAAAATATCGGCCAAGTTCGACTCGATCCCCTCCATCCCATCGCAACAATGTCATCAAAGAATAATTGTTTGTTTGTTTTGATCATAAGTTAAAAATAATGTTAAACTATCGTTTAAAGTATATTTTGTTGTTAAAATAGGGTCGTGTGTAAAAAGTAGGTGACTCGGGCGTTGGTTGTGGCGACAGAAGGTAGCCCCCCATATTCCAGGGTATCCAACGAGATGAGGGGGTTTCCCAGAGTTTGGTTTTGCGTAAGCGGGCAGTGTCGTTGGCTGCAGTTTAATGCGCAAGCGGTACCGCGCCCACCACCAGCCGAGGAAGGTGGAACATTATGATTTTTAGTTGGTGGTGGGGTCCTTATTGCCCTAAGCCCGATATCACCTAACTGCTTCCCGGTAGTTGGGTATGCGTTAATGCATTTTCCCCATGCCAAAACAAAAGCGCATAATAATATGGTCTGTGATATAGTACATAATACACAGAAATATTAGAATCCTAACTGGCACGGGACACGGTTCAATGAAATATACAATTAAACAAACCAAATACCTATGTTATTATTTTGTGTTAGAAAACCCAAATTTTATTATTGAAATAGAAATATAATCAAAATTTTAATAAGCATTAAGGCCTTATTATTATGTATACATACATAAACACCAATTTCGTTATTTTGGATAATTTTGACCACATTTGTGTCTATGATTCATATTAAATTAAATTCTCTCCCAGTTTCCCGTGATGGGGGACCCCTGATAGAGCGAGGACCTATTCGATTTCTTGGCCGATTTTTTTCAGTTATTGATCAAATACTTCCACAAACCAAGTTTTCGGTAAATATTTTCAATTCTACGATATATACCCCATGACTTTCCCCTGTAGGATCTCGGACTGCGCCTGCAGAGTCTCTGCTATCATTTGCTCATTGTAAGCATCCTTGGGTCCTCTCCAGCGGCGGCCCCCGGGCAACACGAGGGGTCTCTCTTCAGGGTTCAGGGGTCCAAACACAGGCTTCGGCTTTCCCACCCGTGGGGCAGCTCGCTGCTTGATTTGACGAGATTCTTGTTCCAAGCGGATTCTCTCCTGCTGTTCCTATGTTTTTAAAGAAGTAGACTAAGTCTAGGGTAAATATATAAGGGTTTAATTGAAGGTTCTCGAGTGGTTACCACACTACACCGGAAGACGTAGAGTCGGTAGACCCCCCACTAGGACTGATGACATCGTGAAAGTCACGGGTAGGCAATGGTTACAAGCGGCTAATAGCCGTTCTTTGTGGCGCTCTATAGGGGAGCCATTTGTTCAACAGTGGACGTCTTCCGGCTGATGATGAATAGAAGCATCAGCATGACAAAATAATACCCCATATTTTGAACAAATAAATTAGCATGCTGTTCTGCGAGCCTTCCGGGCACTTTCCTTTTTAAAATGTATCTTAATTTTTTTTATTTCTTATACGTAAGCCTTTGACTACAATCTCACCTGATGTTAAGTGATGATGTGCTCGAAGGTGTTAACAGGCTTAAACCTAGAATTACTGGCTCTCAACGATAGCTGCCGGAACACACCGTTAGGTGTTTGGCGACAGATTTTCTACTTGAGGGTGGTAGCTAGCCAGGCAGGCATTCGCAAAATGCCCTTCCACCTTGCGGTGAAGCTCAAGCCCACGGCGGGATTCGAACCATGGACCTGCTGCGCGGCAGTCCATAGCCAATGCCACTGAGCCATCACTGCTTTAAACATCTTAATTTTCTTTTCAAACTGGAAAGTGTTTGTTAAACATGATTGAAGGTGTATCGCATTGTCAAACAAGTTTGACAAATTAGTTTGACGTCCTCTTTGATCGTCTACCGCTAGTTTGATAAAAACGTGATGTTTGACAAACGAGATTGTCAAACATATTTGATCGTCTACCAGTATCTTTACACCTTTCTGTTCATTATTGTTATTATTCAAATATCGGTAATTATAATGAAAGAAGAATTATAGTGTGATTTTAGTCCACTTTAGATAAGTCAGTGCGTAGATATATCTACATATACACTGCCTTGCCTTTTAGGCGAACGCAATATATGCAGATTTTTTGCTACAGGTAGAGTATATTGCGAACGCCCGCCTGGCTCGCTACCTTAAGTAGAACATCTGTCGCCAAGCACCTAACAGTGTGTTTCGTCTGCAGTCCTTGAGAGCCAGTAAAATTACAGGCACATGAGACTAAATAACTGTATGTTTCAGTGTGACGGGAGTATTGCTATTCGTCCATTGTGACGAAATGCATCTGCTATAGGCCGAGTTTACCGCAAAAACTTGTGGGCCTCATGGTTGTTCCTTCACAAATTCATATAAAAATATATTAAAAGAATAGTAATAGTACGAATGATTCAAAAACGAAACCTACCTTTTTTTCCTTCTCACTTCTTCTCATTTCTTCTAGCATGGCTTCTTCTTCTCGCTTCAGTTCTTCAGCTGTTATCGATGGTTCATCGGACTGGATTTCTTCAATGGTGACATGTCCATTCTGGGTTGTTTCTTGCCCGTTCTGGGTTCCTTCTTGCCCGTTCTGGGCTACTTCTTGGTTGTTCTGGACGGGCTCTTGCTCGCTGTACTCTTGGATCGAAGCCATGCTGCATTCTCTGACTGAAAGTACATACAAAAAAGTGTTAAGTATATTTTCCACATTTACAAGTTAATGAAGCACGTTTCATTTTTTTTTGTTTCGTATGGGAATCGAACCCGTTGCCTCCGGTTTCGTGCCGGATGCCTGCCGAGGGTAATAGGTTTTCGCTTAGCACGCAATAGTGCTTGTAATCACATTAAGAAATATGTTTTCCAGCTTAGCGGTCAGAGCATACCCCGGCTATAGGGGTAGATGGCGTGGGTTCGAATTCCGCACATGACATAATTTTTCATCTCGTCATTTTGTGATTTTGTAATGTAATCAGCGGAGCATGCGTTATTGTATTAGTAAAAATATTAAAATATATGCTATAAATATATTTTTATTATAGATAAGCAAACATTGACGGCATCCTCATCTGATGGAAATTGACGATGCGGTTAACGGTGCAACATGCTTGTCTAGAAGTTATCTATTCACTATGCAGTTCAAGACGTAATTTTTTTTTAAATTGTGACGCACAAGCTCGATGCCCACCTGATGTTAAGCGGACTAACCTCTGCCTATAACAAATGCATTTCATCACAAGTCACGAATTGCTCTGCACCAGTCATTTTGAGACAAAGTTGTTAAGTCTCATGTACCTGTAATTTCACTGGCTCGCAAGGACAGCTGCCGGACCACTCCGTTAGGTGCTTAGCGACAGATTTTCTGGCAAAATTAGAGCAGCTTCTTGGGGGTGAGTACAAAAGTCATAGACAAGCTACTTATGTTCATATCAGCAATGTGGTGGTTCGTCCGAAATCTGTTAAAATACTACTCTTGTTGTGAAAATAAAAAAGTATACAATAGGTACGTCCCCGTGGCTGACGGGTTAGGATTGCATCCTCCCATATCTTCCCGTGGATTTCGTTAGCAACCACTAAGGAAGAACTACTGGAAGGTTGGCAGTACCACTTTCTAAAGAACTGCCAATTTACACTGCGATCCCCAAGACGCCTGCCAAGCGAGAATTATGGCAAATACCCTCTTAAGACGCTGACAAGAGTTAAATAGCTTCACTTGAATAGATTTTTAGCAAAATACGTTTAGTTTGTATCAATAAGAAAATTATATGTTAATCTTGATAACATTATCTAAGGTCAAGAAAAGTCTGAAACACGTTTCCTTAAAATGTTCTCTATAGAATAACATTGCAAAGTTGACTCTAAATTAGGCTTGTAACGTAAATATATTAATTATTTACGTATGAATGTGTATTAAAATATATTAATTACTAGCAAAACTTTATCAAGAGGGACAAGAAAAGTTAAATTTTCGATTTACGTATTTGACGCTGTCAAATGATGAAATTTTGTCACTATCGAACTACTTAAGTGTGAAAGAGAGGCAGCGATGGTGAAATCGCGATCAGTTGAGGTAAAATCCGAAAGTAAGCTTAATAACACAATTAGTAACAGAAATCGATAATGTAACTTTTGTTGTCCCTCTTGATAAGGTTTTGCTATTTTATTAAAACATTTTCATACACATTCATACATAAATAATTAAGATATTTACATTACAAGCGTAATTTAGAGTCAACTTTGCAGTTTTATTCTATCGAGAAAATATTAAGGAAACGTGTTTCGGACTTTTCTTGGCCTTAGATAATGTGATCAAAATTAACATATAATTTTCTTATTGTTGTTAACTGAACACATTTTGCTAAAAATCTGTTCAAATAAAGCTCTTTAGGATTCAAAGTCAAAGTCAAAATCATTTATGCAATTTAGGCGTCTACGACGCTCTAATGAAGGTCAATTACAAATGTTAGTATTGAAATATTCTACATTGTACTGCCACTTTCAGCAAATTAATTATTAAATAGAGCTACTGCGAGAAGCACGGGCAAGAAACTCGGGGCCATTCTTTTAAACCTCTTTTAAAAATGTGTTACATACTTACTATATAATAAAGTTATTACAATATTTGTTTAAATTATGTAGGTGACAGGCAATAAGTTGGCAGAGGCGGAATAGTCCAGGCATTTTTGTCGTTTATGTAATCAGAAACTGTGTAGTAGGATTTTTTAATCAACATGTTTTTCACATGCCACTTGAATTTCCCTTCTGTGAGCGTTGTGATATGTTTGGGAACTTTATTATAAAACAGCACACAATTACCTAAGAAGGACCTTTTATTTGTCTTTGCCAATCTAAAACCTGGCACCGCTATTTTATCTTTATTCCTAATATTGTAATCGTGATAGTCACTGTTTAATTTAAATTTACTCAATTTTTTACGAACATACATAATATTTTCAAATATATACTAGTCAGCGTCATAGGCTTTCTTTCGGATTTTACCCTAACTAATCGCGATTTCACCACCGCTACCTCTCTTTCACTCCTACGTAATACTATAGTGACATTTCAGCTATTGATAGTGTCTTAATTGACCGAGCGAGAACTTAGTTCGACCGAAGCGCCTCTGCTTCAAATGTATTGACCGAGCGAGAACTTAGTTCGTGCGAAGCGTCTCTGCTTCAACTTAGACAAAAATGCCTTCGTATGTCCGGTTGTTCTCCTCTACAGGTCGCATTTCTCAACCGATTCTCACGAAATTTAGTGAGCAGATTAAAGTCCATAAAATTTTTTCGTCGATTCAGTTTTTGGAATTTTTTTAAATTATACATTATAAGGTGTTGAAAGTATGGACGTCTGCGCTTATTTGAATGGCAATGTTCTGATACGCACGTCTGTTGCCTAAAAGAGATATGCTCTCTCTCTCTCGTATAATCAATTATTTATTTTCCATGTTTTTGTAGCCAGTATATTAATATGAGATAAATACATTACCAAGTATGTAAAATTATTGTATATTTACTACTTACCTACCTATTTCTGATACAACTAGCCTTCGCTGGGGCCCGCGTGTCATTTATTTTCTTAGACATAAGTTCAAGAAAATCATTTATTATTTACATTACATATCTAGATTTTTGGATTTCTTGACCCATTTTCCCATTAGCATGCGCAGCGAACCTTTATTCAATTGTAAGCTATGCAAGGGCAGACTCGCGAGGTCTACAGCTCGGAGAGCCACTAGTATAGGAGGTTGTGTTAAGCAGTTGACATAAATGTGTTTTGGTTAAGAATGCGTGCAATTTTGCTTCTACCTTGGACTTCCTGATGGTTTTCCAGTTTCATTTGTGCTTCATAGCTACGTTGTTGAGATTCCTGAAACCAAATTATTCGGGTAATTTAATATTACTAGTTATATATACACTTTTTAGAGTTCGGTAACTCAAAAGAAAGAAACTGCACTCTTATAGGATCACTTTGTCGTCTGTCAAGACCAATTTTCTCAGGAACGCGAGGAGATTGATCTGAAATTCATCTCCAATAGTCATGTCTATTGCCCTTGCAGCTTTGAAAAAAATTAAATTTCTAAGCCAACGCAATCAACGATACAGCAGTTTATGCCGCAAATTTTCGGCACTCGCAAGGGAATCAAAACCTACAGGGTACTTCTCGTGAACTCAAAATCTTGAAATTTGGTACGAAGCAAACGTCTTATAGCACAGATAAATGAAATATTGCGAAAAGGAATCAAAAATATAAGAATCAAAGTCCTGACTCACTAACTGACAGACAACGCACAGCCTAAACTACTGCTCGCATAGACTTGAAATTTGGAGGGTGTATTCGTCATGGTGCGTAGGGGTGTACTAATAAAGGATTTTATGAAATTCAACCCCTAAGGGGGTAAAATGGGTGAAAAAGTTTGTATGAAAGGCCTTTGCTTTTTAACTTGCAGTTCTGAAAATATGTACTTGGAATTTCAAAATAAAAATTCAAAATAAAAAATAGCGTACTTAAAAAAATTGTTTGAAATTGGGGATGAAAAAGTCATTATTTTTGAAGTTATAGTGATGAAAATTGGTATCTGGATAAACCTTTTAAAACAAAAACATGCCACTATAATATTTTTTGCTGTGGTTTATTGGAAGGAGTGAAAATGGGGAGGAAAATTTGTCACCTGAACCTAAAACAGTGGCGCGCGGCCTATTCGTCAATCTGTCATATCGATGTATCTTTTAAACCGTAATATGCAGACACTTGAAATTACAACAATTAATATAAAATTATAAAGGAAAATAGAAACTTAGAAAATCTTAGTAATATAATTTTATTATTAAAATTAATAATATTATAGTATCATTGTACAACTAATATAATTTTGAGATATTACACTTATACTACTTTTTTATTACAAATTTGTTTTACAATCATGGAGAGAATGCTAAGAGCTGAGGAACGGAATTCGGATGAGACGTCCGTCGCGTGTCGAGTATGACAGGCTACTTGAGTATAGTTTTTTTTATGCCTGATAGGTTACCCTTTGACCACTATCTCACCTGATGGTAAGTGATGATGTGGTCGAAGATCTTGTTCAGGCTAATCTAGAAGTAATATAAAAAAAAAGGTACCGGAACACACCGTTAGGTGCTTGGCGACAGATTTCCTACTTGAGGGTGGTAGCTAGCCAGGCGGGCATTCGCAAAATGCCCTACCACCATGCTATAACGACTGCCATCCTAAGACAACAAACGGGACCGACGGCTTAACGTGCCCTCCGAAGCACGGAAGCGCTCAGTAGTATTGTCACTAGCAGTCACCCATCCAACTCATGACCGCGCGCGACGTTGCTTAACTTTGCTGATCGGTTGAGAACAGCTAAGTAAACTTCGCTACGAGCGCTTCAAAAGACCTGCAAGATAGGGTTCGCTATCTATCACGTGGTGCCTCACCACTGAGCTCGGACCAAGGTTACTTAAGCGATGATCGCGGCCACTCAATCCCTGTCCTAAACCCCTATTCGTAAAGACAGGTTATACGTTGTCAGCCATGTAGTGGCTATTTTCAAGAATTTGCGGTTCTGTTTTATGATGCTAAGTGTAACGGAGACAGTTTCACCATAGTAGAAAGAGTGGGGAAGTAAGTTATCTTCATACAAACGCACCGCGCGCGGCTTGTTTGTGTGCGCCATAGTATATATGCGTCCCGCACGAACACTAACACAATCTCGACCCGTTTCTCAGTGCGCCAGCCGGGGCTTACACCGAACAAGGTTCGCGCGTCACGGCTTTTTGGCACCGCTAAATAAATGAAAAATGTTTGATACTCAATACTCAATACTTTATTGTTTTCTGTAGTTTAGACAAAGATGTTAAAAATAAGTAAAAGTTCATTACAGACCCTGTCGGGCACACAATAATTAGGAGAGAGGAGGATTACTAACACTCTTATTGGTTCAAATATAATAATAGTTAAATTGTCATTTATAAAAGTCATTACATGAAGAAATATTATTTCATTTATTTTATAGGTGCATATTCCATCACTTTTCTAATCAAAATTAATAACAATACAATAAAAGATATGCAACATTTAGTAATTAGATACAAATTTATAATTTTATGTTTTGTCAAAAATTACAATTTAAATAGTTAAAAGCATTTATATACATATTAATTATTTAAACATTATTATCATTGAAATATTCCTCTACCGTGTAATAAGCCTTCTTAATTAATAATTGTTTTAAGTTTTGTATGAAATGTTTGTCATTATTTAGGTTTTTTATTTGTGGTGATGATAATCGCAGGAGAGAACTTATTGCTATGTGTTCGGCTGTTTATACATATAATTCGTCGATTCCAGAGTTGTCTCTGTTCAGATTTCCTACTGAACAAGAAAGGTAAGCAAGTCACTTATTCTAGCATACCTATCATTTGAGAAACGGTCCCCAGTCTTTCTACTATGGTTTCACCTCTGCGGCTGTGTAATTAAGGGCATTACGTTTGAAATGGCAGCCGCGGGGCAAGTATATAAGTATGTTTGCGAAGTGTATCAGTATGGAACACTTTATGGAAAATTTGGTACTGAAGGTATAAAACGAATATGATTTACGGGGCAAATTTAAAAAGATCAAAAAGGATTAAAAAGTAACCTATTTATATACGACACGTTTTACACGGCTACCAAAAACCGGTAACGGTTCCTGAGTGCCGTCCTAAGACAACAGCCGACGCGCGACGGCTTAACGTGAACTTCCAAGCACGTGCACGCTTAGTAATAGTTGTGTTGATGACACTCTTGGCTTGGGATAAGGGTAGAAACAAGAAGGTGTATATACCTGAGTGCTCATCGCCGTGAGCTGTCGTGTAAGCATTTCGAGCGACTGCTGGATGACGCACGGCAGCTGAGCGAGCGCGGCCAACTGCGCGCGCATCTGTGACAACTGCTGCTCCAGAGATGCTTGCGGATCTGTGGATTGGATACCTTTATTTTTTACTGACTTCAAAATAGGAGGATTTTTTTAAGATTTTTTTTTTTTTTTTTTTACTCTTTTCCTGTTTATTTTTTTATGTTTGTTACCTTAGAACTTTTCACGGGGTGAACCGATTTTGATGATTCTTTTTTTATTTGAAAGCTCATGCTTGCTGTGTGGTCCTATTTATATTTAATCAAAATCAGTCAAGCCGTTTTTGAGTTATACTCCAATAACTGAAAAGTCTTTATGATATAGTCATTGACAGTGAATGAGAATCGATGCCATTAGTAGCAAGGGTCACTTGAAAGGGGTAAAAACAAATTTTTTGCAAAAAATGCCACCGAATTCAACACTCAAATATGTGAAATAACTTGTCGAAGTCGGTACCATGCGGACACTATTGTGTTCTTTTGAACCATCACTCTACCGACTTTAACAAGTTATTTCACATATTAGAGAGTGTTGAATCTTTGGCATATTTTGGTAAAAAAAAAGTTTTATTTTATTGTGACGGAACAAGCATGAGGCCCTGCTGATGTAAAGCGGTAATCTCTGCCTATAACAGATGGATTTCATCACAACGCTGCACTGCGCCTGTCTCTCTGAGGCATACCGGTACAATTGTTGAGTCTCATGTGCCTGTAATCTTACTGGCTCTCAAGAACTGTTGCTGTAACACACTTTTGGGTGCTTGGCGACTGATTTTCTACTTGAGGGTAGCTAGCCAAGCGCGCATTCGCAAAATGCCCTTCCACCATGCGGTGAAGATCAAGCCGGCGGTGGGGATTAAACTATGGACCAGCGGCACGGTAGCCCATAGCTATGACCGCTCCATCATCATTGCTTCTACTGTGAGATTTAAGGAATACACTTTTTATTGCAGATACTGATCCGTTCGTTTGGTTTATATTTATGGTAAATTTGCACTCTTTTTGAAGCAATGATGGCTCAGTGGCATTGGCTATGGACTGCTGAGCAGCAGATCCATGGTTCGAATCCCGCCGCGGGCTTGAGCTTCACCGCATGGTAGAAGGGCATTTTGCGAATGCACGCCTGGCTAGCGACCACCCTCAAGTAGAAAATCTGTCACCAAGCACCTAACAGTGTGTTCCGGCAGCAGTTATAGGCAGAGGTTAGTCCACTTTATTATTATCAGGTGGGCCTAGGGCTTGTTCCGTCACAATAACATAAAAAAAAACCTCCCTTCTCCACCATATCTTTCCATATAACTAAAATCAAGCCTGGTTCACTCCACACTTTATGTACGTCGCTACAGGTACATCGACGTACCCGTCCGATGGGATGGATGAAATAAAAAATAAGCCTATAGGCTTATTTAGACTCATAACTCTAAATTAGATTTAGGAGTCATTATGTCATGTAAGCTTAAATGGTCAGAGCATACCCCGGCTATAGGGGTGGATGGCGTGGGTTTGAATCCCGCACATGACTATAATTTTTCTGTCGGAAATTTGTAATTTTCTAATGTAATCCACAGAGCACGCGTTATCTCTGCGCGAGACACTCCTCATGCTATTGAACTTACCAACCATACTCCTGACGCTATTGACCAGCTGCTCAGCCATCTGGTTCCTGTCCATGTCTCCGTGCATCTTCGGAGGTTCTTCTACTTCTGGCTCCGGGGGGTCTTCTGGGGGCAGCTCTGGTGGGAGTTCTGGGGCAGGGAGAGGTTCCTCTGGTGGAGGAGTTGGTGGTAGCGTTGGTAAAGGTATACCTGAAGAATTTAAATAAGAAGTTAAAGATAAACACTATAGCCACTACAATGAAATCATTTGGGCAATCTAAAGGCAGTCCCATAGGGAGTCTAAATGCTCTGACCCACTGCCTGTTGGCAGTTTTGTTCTTTTGGAAAATAATAATATAATAATCTTCTGGTTTACTATTACGGTGCAAGTAAAACTTTGGTTGGAAAGTAGCAATGATGGTCGAGCGGTAATAGCTATAGACTGCCGTGCTACATGTCCCTGGTTCGATCCCCACCGCGCGCCTGGCTAGCTACCACCTTCAAGTAGAAAATCTGTCGCCAACCACCTAACGGTGTGTTCCGCAGCAGTCCTTGAGAGCCAGTGAAATAACAGGCACATGAGACCTAACAAATATGTCTCAAGGTGATGGGCGCAGTGCAAAACGTCAGTTGTGATGAAATGCATCTGTTCTAGGAAGAGGTTGGTATTATCAGGGCGTCAAGTCTGCTAATCAATATGAATCTATAATGGACTCGGCCTGGTCAACACGTTTGACAGTTTTGGTAGTCTACTAACTTCATATCGTTCATATTGAGTCAATATTGATTCAATCTCGGTTTCATATGAAAACTCTCTCCCTTTTTAAAGTAGATAGGAAAGACAGTGAACTGACGCATGTAAATAATGTATTATCTAAGATTTGTAAATGGTTCGCCGCTAATAATCTTCTCCTAAACTCAAAAAAGACGAAAAGTTTTCTGTACCAAATGTTCCTTATGTTGAACCCACAGACCTAGGATTTTTCGCTACGCTCAATAAGCCTATGGTTGAACCAAACATAAAGCTTGGCCCAGATAAACTCCCTATTGACAAAGCGACAGTCTTCCTGGGAATAAAAATGGATTCCACTTTACAATGGGATCCACATATACATGATCTCTCCGGAAGACTTAGTTCTGCTGCATATACAGTTCTTAGGATAAGACAGTTAACAGACGTAGCTACTGCTCGCCTAGTTTATTTCGCGTACTTCCACAGTATTATGTCGTATGGTGTATTGCTGTGGGGAACTGCTGCTGAGATAGAGACAATCTTTATCATATAAAAGCGTGCAATTCGAGCCATATATAAAATGGGTCCTAGGGAATCTCTGAGGGATCTTTTTAAAGAAATTGATATTTTAACTTTACCAAGTCTGTATATATTTGAAAATATTATGTATATTCGTAAAAAATTGAGTAAATTTAAATTAAACAGTGACAATCACGATTACAATACTAGGAATAAATATAAAATAGCGGTGCCAGGTTTTAGATTAGCAAAGACAAATAAAAGGTCCTTCTTAGGTAATTGTGTGCGGTTTTATAATAAAGTTCCCAAACATATTACAACGCTCACAGAAGGGAAATTGTGGCGATAGAATCGTGGCGTTTGTGTCGTCACCGCGTCGGCTTAACAGGAAAATTAGGCGAAATTGTCACTAGATTGATTTTTATAATTGTTTAAGTGTTTCATTAAAATATTAATTTGATGTTTTCTTAAAATATATTAAAAATATTTGTTATTATTAAATATGGATTACCGCAAAGTAACGCCTGAATCTATTCATTAGTTATTGTATTATATTATACGTATATCTTACCAGTATCTTCTAGATCTGGCACTTCGCTTTCTGGCAACGGGTCTACTGCTTCAAGAAACTCTGGAGTAGCTTCCGGTATCAGTATAGGTTCCTCAGGTGGTACAGGGGAGGGTACGGGTTCTGTCAGAGCTCTTTCCTCCCAAGGTAGAGGTCCTGTATCGAAGTCCTGAGAAAATAGTGAGGTGAAGTGAGGATGAGCGTGAAATGGTGATGATTTCGGACATATATGAAGTTGCATGCTAAACCAGCGTGTACATATTCAGAGTAGACTTCACGGAGCGCCTTCTATACAAACTTAGTTTCGTCATATTTAAAATACTATGGACCTGTTTCAGAATGTTCGAGTAAGTTCCGGTTATACTACCCAGAACATAAAATAACTGAATGATAAAAATGACAGTTAACATGCAGCGCGTTTCAAACTTCAACCGATGGATAGGCTAAATCGATGACTGTGAAACGCAAAGATAGTGTTTTATTTATTAAATATGTTCTGGGTAGTATAACCGGAACCTACTCGTACATTCTCAAACAGGCCCTAAGTGTTCCAGCTCGGTGAAACTTTGCATGTATAGTCTTGAGCCTATCTATGCTTCTGTTTTGCCAGATTCCCGTAAAATTAAGTATTTTCAAAAATAATCATTTTGTATGGGAATTGTTAAATATAATATAATAAATAATAAGTCGAAAAACTGGAAAACCAGAAGCATAGATAAGGTGTGTTCGTTTTGGCTAGATTGCGTTTTTCAAAAGTGGCATTTGTGTATTAGCGTTTGCATAGAAGCTTTTGCTATTTTTGACCACCAATTACTGCATGCTATCCGAACGGCTTAAAACATACTTTGACAACCGACAATATTCTAACAATTTTGCACAGTACGAAACATGGAATCAATCTCTAAAATTAAAAAAAAAGTAGGTACCTATAATATTATTATTTCTTTGTTAATGGCTTCTGCTAGTTACCTATATAAAAAACTTCAATCGCGCCAAATACAACTGTCAAACCAGCAGTTGTCAAATAACGATCACAACGATCACAACGATCGCACGGTAAGACATGGGTCAAAAATATCACTTTTCTCTGTCATTTGTAGCGTTTTCAAAGCTATCCGAACGGTGAGCGAAAACGATATTTTTGCTCACGAAGTCAGTGAGTGTTATTTTTGGCACCGAAAGGCTATCCGAACGCACTAATATTAGGCTCAGCAATATGCATACAAAATTACACCGAGTTTGAACACTTGGTATTTATAATATGACGAAACTACGTTTGTAGGGAAAGCGTGCACTCTACTCTTAAAGTCTATGGTCAGTCGTTTTCTAGTGGGATGTAGACTCGGCTGTAACTTTCCCACCATTTGTACAAACCGGGTGCCCGAGCTTTTTATTATTTTAACAAGCCGAGATCCCGGTCGGCGGATTTACAGAATTATCCTAAGACTAAGATAGATCCGATTCTTATAATTCAAACGAAAGAAAGAACCTTTAGCTATGAAAAAAAACATATAACACTACAATAACGAAAAATTTTTAATATCTTGAATTGAAACCTGAAATGAGCTCTTATTAAATTTAGGCGTCAAAATATTAAGTCACGTAATAATAATCTCGTAACTACTTTTACACTTATTGTATAGAGTTATAGACAAGAATTCAATAATGGTATTATAATAATAATAATTCAATAACAAAGACAAAAAAGTTTCTGAATTAAATTTGTTTTTAATATGTATTGTCAATATAAAATGACACTGGCAAAAGTCCAAAACCTGAGATAGGGGGAAAAAAACAATGTGTTGTCTAAAAAAAGCAAGTAATGTCAAATGTGTTCACTGACAGCTGCAAAACTGACGTATGTCAATATATTATCACAATTTGATGTTTTATGCATATAGCTTGTTTTTACAAAGATTTCTTTCTAATTGTTCAGAATTACTGGGTCTCAAGGACAGCTGCTGGAACACACCGTTAGGTGCTTGGCGACAGATTTTCTACTTGAGGGTGGTAGCTAGCCAGGCGGGCATTCGCAAATTGCCCTACCACCATGCTATAACGACTGCCATCCTAAGACTACAACCGGGACCGACGGCTTAACGTGCCCTCCGAAGCACGGGATCGCTCAGTATTGTCACCAGCGGTCACCCATCCAACTCATGACCGCGGCGGACGTTGCTTAACTTTGCTGATCAGTTCAGAATGGCTAAGCAAAGTTCACTTCGAGCGAGTTAGCAGTCTTCGAGTAGTCGAGTTAGTATTCTTGTATAATGACATAAGTAATTTTGCAGCTGTCAGTGTGACAGATAAAATCTATGTTTTCACTTAGCATTGTCAAATACTTTTAGAGAATCCTTTTTGGATATAGAAAAAGTGAGTAAGTGCGATAGATATACTCAATGTTTGAATGTGTTGTGCAATCGTTTGGTGGCTTGATATACTTACAAGGCCTATGATTTTCAATGTGTGCAAGTGAATGTAAAGTGAAAAATGTAAGTTTTGGGAGTGGAGTGAATGAGGTAAATGTATTATTGGTTATTTAATTTCATGCAACAATATATACAAGATCATAAAAACGGTTTTAACTAATAAAGAAGTTGTGCGCGCTGATGTGAAGCAAAAAGTAACTATGCTCATTTTAACATGTTCTTTTTACGCTTATAAATAGGCGAGCATTAAGGGGGCTATGTAGATCCTGAGGGAGCTTCTGACAGAAATTAAAAAAGTTCTATCTATTGATTTGTCCAAGAAGGGTGAATATGAGGGAAAATTATACTTCAAATTTGGAAGCGGTTGCCGGATAAAAAAATAATAGCACGGATTTGTTACGGATATAATTGGTAACACGTTTTAGCGTGAGTTAGATGTGAAAATTAATAATCGATGTTCAAAAAAAAATTATTTGAAATCAGCAAATTTATTTTTTAACCTATTAAATTAAGCAGACCCCCGTGGGGTGCGGGGTTAGAATTGCACCTCCCTATATCATCCCGTGGGTGTCGTAAGAGGCGACTAAGGGAAAAATACTGGAAGGTGGG
Organism: Plagodis pulveraria; assembly: GCA_963890685.1. Taxonomy (NCBI): domain Eukaryota; kingdom Metazoa; phylum Arthropoda; class Insecta; order Lepidoptera; family Geometridae; genus Plagodis; species Plagodis pulveraria. The sequence goes on along the minus strand of OY982979.1, from coordinate 4,689,033 downwards.
CAGCAGCACCTTCTAAAGAACTGCCATCCCCAAGCCGCCTGCCAAGCGTGGGGATTATGGCAAATACCCCCTTTATAGGGGAGGCTGTGTTCAGCAGTGGACGAGTCGGTTGAATATTTGCAACGATTAGGTATTCTAATGGTATTAGAATAGGTAACGTTATGTATATCATTTTCATAACTTTTTTTTATTCGTATCGTATTGCCTGCTTTTTAACATTAAAAATCAAGACAAATTTGGTTCTATGCATGATCGCAGTACCGCGTGCCTTACAAAAATTATATATACAAAAAATGTTGTGCTCTAGAAATTCATTTAATTAATGTGATTTTTTATTCATTTGTTTGTAATAAGTAAATATATAATAAAAAACATTAAAAGCAATTAATAACCAAACTAGTATTCCCATTTTAGAGTTACGATACTACAAGATAGAATTACATTATAAAAATCATTTGCCGTCAGGGATATAACACTAAGAGGCTAAAGCTGCGTCCTCACCAAACAGTTGGCAACATTGGTGCCAAAAGTTGCCTACTTTTATTTGCTGGAGACGCCGCCTAACTTTTGACTACTGTCTCAGTTACTTAGTAGTCATTGATGATGTGGTCGCAGATAGAGAGCTAAGCTGTAACAGCCTTGAATAGCAGTATCTGGTTGTATTTTATATAATACTGAAATATGTATTTTTTATAATATGTCTTTTATATCAAAACGCGAAACATACATATATTTTCTTTTAGGTTATTGTGTAAGCGTAAAAATAATTTTGTATTTGTAAGGTTCATTACAGGGATTGAAAAAAAATGTTAAAAATAGTTGGCATAACTCAATTTATTTTTAATTGGGCAACAATCTAATTAAAGGTTAATAAAATTAATATTATTAAAAGCAAAGGTTATATATCTACAGGGTTATTGGAAAAATGCTAACAACCTCTTAGAGTTGACTTCTGTTAGTCGTAACAAACTTTTTCAGAGGAATTATTGTACCGACAGAAATTATAAAAAAAATATTCATCTATAAATTTTGCTTAGGACTAACATAAATCGACTTTAAGAGGTTGTTAGCATTTTCCAATAACCCTGCATATACTTCTTAGCATACTATAGTTAACATTAAAGGTATTATTTATTAGTAAAGTAATATCTCTTTATCGTTGCTTATCGTTAATAAAATACTAAATAACGTTGGTTAACAATAAGTAGCAATCATAAGTAAAGGGGAAAGTTAATAAAAGTTAACATATATAAAAATCAAATAATACATTATTAAGGAATATTACGAAGTAAGGCAGGCTTAGGTAGCAATAATTAATCATAGATAGGAGAAGTACAAGTACCTAAGTACATAATACACTTAGGCCTACTTGTGCCAACGAGGAAACGCGAGTTAAACTCGAATTAACTATAAATTATTATACAAAAACCAAGTTAACCCGACTTAACCTCTCGAATTTACATTGGCGCAATAAGCACTTAGAAATGTATACTTATTATCATATAGACAAAACTAGTCTTTTGTCTATGCTTATTTTTAGGTGGAAACTCACGTGTGTGGCGGGAATTAAAACAGTTGGTCATTTCCAAAGTGTGCATAAACTATTCAGTACCTAATATAGTATATAATATATACGGGGTTATTGAAAAAAAAATAACAATCTTAAATTTGACTTCTGTTAGTCCTAACAAATATTTTTGGTACAGTATAATTTTTTTAACTTAAACGTGTCAGACAGTTTTAGAAAAACTTAATGTTTTAGGTTTTGAGTCTCGTTGTAAAAGACAATGCCTACTCCGAGCTATGAGTGCCTGCCGCGGCAACACAGGACCGCGCCGTGCTCCATTTGAAAAGAGTTTTGAATATTTACATCGAGTAAAGTAATAAAAAATGTGAAATAATAAATTACAGACACAAGAGACTTGTAAAACCAGGTGGTCTTCGTGCTTATTCCGTCGCAAACAAATAAAAAACAAAATAAATTAAATATTTTTAAAAATTAACCGAAAACATTCTACTACAAATTTTTGTTTGGACTAACAGAAGCCAAATCTAAGAGATTGTTATAATTTTTTCAATAACCCTTTACACTACTGTATATTAGTTAAATTTGAAAATATTTTTAGTTGGAAACAGTTTTATTTTTATATTATTTGTTTAAAATGATTTAAACCGTTTTTACCTCTGGCTTGTAATCTGGGGCTACTTTAGGTTTTGGTTGCTTAACTATTTTCACTTTATATGGTTCCTGCAAAAAAAGAAAATTAGTATTAGTATTACAAAATTAATCATCGTGGATGGATTTAAGCACTACCTTGGAGAAATATTATCATTATATATGTATATATAATCATAGCTGCGTATATACCTATATATACCAACCAAATGCTGTATATATATCAACCAAAAGGGTGCAATAATTGTATTGCTGATACCACAAAGTTTCTGTAAGGTTGGGTTTCCACTACAACAAATTCTAGGTTAAGCCTGTTAACACCTTCGACCACATCATCACTTACCATGAGGTGAGATTGTGGTCAAAGGTTTACTTATCAGCAATAAAAAAACACAAATTGACTAATTTTGGTGTTCAAAATCTGCTGGTAACAAAAGTTGGCAATGTTTTTGGTGGAGATGAATGAAGTTGCCAACTTTTGTTTAGTGAAGACACAGCTTTACTATGATCTTAAATATGTGTGTATTAAATATAGTGAAATAAAAAATGAAATGCCTCAATGCTGAGTAAAATATCCTAGGTTCAATCTCGAGACTGAATATGTTTTAAAAAAATCTGACAAAGTAATTTACAGTAACAGTTCGAAGTCTAGAAATATCTTCGGTAGATGGCTTTAGGCTCAGTTTCTTTTTCATGAGACCAAAATCTGACTGGAGAAACATGTACGTTGTAGACACTTCTATTGTTAATGAATAGATTCAGGCGTTACTTTCTGGAAATCTATATTTAATAATAACAAATATTTTTAAAATATTTTAAAAAAACATCATATTAATAATAATAACAAATATTTTTAAAATATTTTATGAAAACTTCAAATTAATATTTTAATAAAACACTTAAAAAATACAATAATATATTATAATTTAATTAGGCGGAATTGTCACTAGATATATTTTTGTATTTTTTAAGTGTTTTATTAAAATATTAATTTGATGTTTTCATAAAATATTTGTTATTATTAAATATGGATTTCCGCAAAGTAACGCCTGAATCTATTTATTATCATATTAATATTTTAATAAAACACTTAAAAAATGACTCTACGAGCGCACGATTGAGATTCTCGATCGCGCGCTCGTAGAGTCAAGACCTCCTGAGGATGCTTCGTGAAGAAGCGAAACACGTCTAAAATTCTTCGTTGGCCGTGTGGCGTTTGTGACGTCACGTGGGCTTAGCAGGAAAATTAGGCGGAATTGTCACTGATATAATTTTATATTTTTTAAGTGTTTTATTAAAATATTAATTTGATGTTTTCATAAAATATTATAAAAATATATGTTAATATTACTTCTATTGTTGTTTTCTAATAATAAGTTCGTGTAAAGTAGCGCTTGCTCAGTAGTATTTTTTTTTTATTCCTGATAGGTTAGTCTTAGACCACTATCTCACCTGACGGTAAGTGATGATGTGGTCGAAGATGTTGTTCAGACTAACCTAGAATTACTGGCTCTCAAGGACTGCTGCCGGAACACACCATTAGGTGCTTGGCGACAGATTTTCTACTTGATAGCTAGCCAGGCGAGCATTCGCAAAATACCCTACCACCATGCGAAGGAGTAGTTAGAAAACCAAAGAGTTAACATCGCTGCAACAGAACTAAACTCAATACTCAAATACATCCTAGTTAATCTACTTAATACTAGATGACACCACTAGAATCAGATTGTGAAGTAAACGCGTGCCCTCACAAAGCTAAGATTTTTACTAGTTTTATATTACTAGCTTTCCGGTAGCGGGTATAGGTATCGGTTATCGCGCAAAACCATGAACCTCTTTTTGCCCAATAAAAACTATCCTATGTCCTTCCCCGTGTCTTAAACTATTTCAACACCAAATTTCATCCTAATCGGTCCAGTAGATCGGTTATCGCGCAAAACCATTAACCTCTTTTTGCGCAGTTAAATAAAAACTACCCAATGTCCTTCTCCGTATCTCAAACTATGTCCATACCAAATTTCATCCTAATCAGTCCAGTAGTTTCAGAGCCTATTCAATGCAAACAAACAAACAATCAAATCTTTCCTCTGTATTATATTATTAGGTTATTATTTGATTCATTATGTTTATACTATTTTATTTTTATATAATCTCATTCGGTAATATTCTAATTATGAAATGATATACAGACTTTTATTGGCATATTTTATTTAAATACTTCTTTAGGAAAATTAAAAAATTAAATTAAAGCATTACTCTCCTAACAAAACAATGCTTTAAAACGATTCTTTAATTATTAAAGTACAATGTGTCCCGAGCAAGGAGGTTTCAATTCAATTTAAGTACACATTATATGTGGTGAGCGCTGGTTCCGAGCCATAGACCAATAACAGACTTTTTCCAATTTGGCACTATTTCGTACATACGAATTTGAGTAATATTTTGTTGGATAAAAAATTTATATAATGTAGCTACCTATAGCCATGAGATTAATACACTATAAAAACTACACTCATGTTTTAATACCCTCTATTATATGACAGTTGCATAAACTACTATAATGATTGTTTTCTAATGTGACTGGGCGCGTAGATGTATTCGGGTCTGAACGAGAGAGTTAAGATTATTATTATAAGTAGGTATTATAAGCTTATTCTTATTTAAATATAGATATGGGCTTAAGCGTTAAAAGTTAAGAACAGGTAAGTTAATTCATCAAAGGTCACCAAAAATACCTACACAATTTAATCACAGTTTCACCAAAGAACCACTCACTATGCAAACAAATAAAACACTAAACCATATTGTGTATCCATTTATTGGCCAAATATTGTTTGATTGTTTGCCAAACATTTTTATCGATAAGAATTCGTTACTGCCGGCTTGACTTGTCAATACCATATCAACAAAAATAGGGACGGATTTTGGCTGTGTTTTAGAATGTGAGATAATAGCATTGTGTATGGTCATACATGTTGAGCTATTATTGACCTAGAATATTTTCTGCTAGATGTAGTTTCCGGCAAGGGTAAGGCCAAAACACGAAACGATTTTTAGGCACTTTTCCTGTTTAAAGTAGAGAAACAAGTGACAGACAATAATAAAAATGTTCAAGATTTGTCAAAAGAAACAGCGAATGAAGTCTTTAAAAGTAATGGAGATGTGAAAGGTGACAATGAGAAGGAGAGAGACGATGTTTCGAAGCAGTGATGGCTCAGTGGCATTGGCTATGGACTGCCGCGCAGCAGGTCCATGGTTCGAATCCCGCCGCGGGCTTGAGCTTCACCGCATGGTGGAAGGGCATTTTGCGAATGCCCGCCTGGCTAGCGACCACCCTCAAGTAGAAAGTCTTTCGCCAAGCACCGAAAGGTGTATTGCGACAGCAGTCCTGCCAGTGAAATTACAGGCACATGAGGCTTAACAACTATGTCTCAATGTGACGGGCGCAGTGCAATTCGTGAGTTGTCTTGAATTGCAACTGTTATAGGCAGAGGTTAGTCCACTTAACATCAGGTGAGCCTCGAGCTTGTTCCATCACAATAAAATAAAAAAATTAAAAAATGTCTTGCCGGGCTTCAAGCCAGTTGTCTTCAACCCCGAAGCGTATCAGGCAAAGTTGTATGAAGAAGTAATTCGAGTAAGTATATATAGTCTTTTTTATGTTATTGTGACGGAACAAGCCCGAGGCCCACCTGATGTTAAGCGGACTAACCTCTGCCTATAGCATATGCATTTCGTCAACGACGAATTGCACTGCGCCCGTCACACTGAGACGTACAGTTGTAAGATGTATGCCTGTAATTTTACTAACTCTCAAGGACAGCTGCCGGAACTGTTAGATGCTTGGCGACAGATTTTCTACTTGAGGGTGGTCACTCACAAAATGCCCTTCCACCATGCGGTGAAGCTCAAGCCCGCGGCGGGATTCGAACCATGGACCTGCTGCACGGCAGTCCATAGCCAATGCCACTGAGCCATCACTGCTTCAAAAATACAGCGTGTTCAGCTTCGAAATAAATATATCTTGTAACACGTATCTTGTAGTTTGCTATCCAGTTTTCAAATGCATTTTGTTAGTAATTAAACAACTTTAAAAGGTTTAAATTGCGTATATTTATCATTATGTTTGTCTCAACGTTTCAAACACTTTGCAGTGACCGTGGTCACGGGGTGACTCCACTTGTTTAATTACTATGTGTAATAATCGCGAAAACCTAAGACAACATTGAATTTTGTTAGTTATAGTCCGTAAATAACCCGTGGGGTGCCGGTCTAGAATGTCACCCCCCATCTCTACCCGTGGGTGTAGTAAGAGGCGACTAAGGGTAACACACCAGAAGGTGGGCAGCAGCGCTTTCTGAGGAACTGATATCTGACACTGCGATCCCCAAGACGCCTGCCAAGCGTGGGGATTATGGCAAAACCCCCCCAATGATGGGGGAGGCTGTGTTCAGCAGTGGACGGTCCCGCTGATACAGTACAGTACAGTACAGTTATAGTAGGATATAATAAGCATCCGGAACTATTTAATAATTTTGAAGTACTTCCCGAGATTTCGGATCATTTGTTTAGAGGTGTATTAAAATAATGAATAGATTCAGGCGTTACTTTGCGGAAATCCATATTTAATAAAAACAAATATTTTTTTAAATATTTTACTAAAACACTTAAAAACATAAAAATTATATCTAGTGACAATTATGCCAAATTTTCCTGTTAAGCCGACGTGACGTCACAAACGCCACGCAGCCAAACTGGAAGAACTTTTGACGCGTTTCGCTTCTACACGAAGCATCCTCATGAGGTATTGACTCTACGAGCGAGAAAAACTAGATATCATTTTTAAGTTTTTTAAGTATTTTATCAAAATATTAATTTAATGTTTTTTTTTTAATATTTTAAAAATATTGGTTATTATTAGGTGTATTAAATTCGTTTGGTACCAAACTTGGGTCAGGTTTTTTTTCCTGATAGTAAGCCTTTGACTATGGTCTCTCTCACCTCATGGTAAGTGATGATATGGTCGAAGGTGTTAACAGGCTTAACCTATAATTAATGGCTTTGAGAGCCAGCTGCCGGAATACACCGTTAGGTGCTTGGCGACAGATTTTCTACTTGATAGTGATCGCTAGCCAGGCGGGCATTCGCAAAATGCCCTAACACCATGCGGTGATGCTCAAGCCCGCCGCGGGATTCGAATCATGGACAAGCTGCGTGGCAGTCCATAGCCAATGCCACTTAGTCATCACTGCTTCTAAGGAACTACTTCATAAGGATGTTATCGTGGTTTTGGATTTAAAAAGCAGAGCTTGGAGAAGTTTACCGCCACTTCTTTCGCCTTACAAGAGAACTTGAAGCAGTGATGGCTCAGTGGCACTGGCTTTGGACTGCCGTGCAGCAGGTCCATGGTTCGAATCCCACCGCGGGTTTGAGCTTCACCGTATGGTGGAAGGGCATTTTGCGAATGCCCGCTTGGCTAGCGACCAGCCTCAAGTAGAAAATCTGTCGCCAAGCACCTAACAGTATGTTCCGGCAGCGGTCCTTGAGAGCCAGAAAAATTACAGGCACATGATACCTAACAACTATACCTCTCAGTGTGACGGACACAGTGCAATTCGTCTTTGACGAAATGCGTCTGTTATAGGCAGAGGTTAGTCCACTTAACATCAGGTGGGCCTCGGGCTATTTCGTCACAATAACATAAAAAAACTACATTTTTTTAATATATTCATAATACCTGTGTGTGTCTAATTTTTATTAGGAACCTACTGATTCGGCGCCTGCAAGAACGTCATCAGCTTCTCTCAACTTCTTTCTTGTTCTTCCCATTCTATCCCTGTATCATCTCCTTATTCAAAGCCTTGAAGACTTTGGACTCCTTGAAAGAGTTAACTAAAGACTAAATAATTGTGAAAGACTTACCTCTAGATCATCATCCTCTGGCTCCACGTATCCGAAGTACCCAAACTTCGCCTTAGGAACCGGCCTCTTCGGCTTCTGCAAGAACGTCGTCCACTTCTTCTCCTCTTCCTTCTTCTTCTTTTCACTCTGCTCCCGCTGCAGCTCGTCGTTTAACGCCTTGAGGACCTCGGAGTCCTTCAGGGAGTCAACCAGAGGCTTTATCTTCTGGAAGTCCACGCTGGAATCGTCCGGTCGGGTCATGTGTGAAGTCAGCACTCGTGTTAGGCTGTTCAACCATTTTGATTTGAGTTATTTTGTATAATGTACGAGTATTGTTATAGAGTATCAATGTTATATCATGATTTTATACATTGGCTTATTATCTTCCCTAAACTGTCATGTATATATTTTCTCTATTATTTTTTTATTTTTTTTTTTATTTTTTTTTTATGTTATTGTGATGGAACAAGCGCGAGGCCCACCTGATGTTAAGCGGTATCCTCTGCCTATAACAGATGCATTTCATCAAGTGACGAACTGCATTGCGTCCATCACCTTGAGACATAGCTGTTAAGTCTCATTTTGCCTGTTATTTCGCTGGCTCTCTAGGACTGCTGCCGGAACACACCGTTAGGTGCTTGGCGACAGATTTTCTACTTGAGGGTGGTCGCTAGCCAGGCGGGCATTCGCAAAATGCCCTTCCACCATGCGGTGAAGCTAAAGCTCTTGGCGGGATTCGAACCATGGACCTGCTGCGCGGCAGTCCATAGCCAATGCCACTGAGCCATCACTGCTTCAAAATATTATATTATTTGATATTAATATTGAGATTCTCTTGTCTATATTGTTTTTAATTTTTAATAATAAACACTAGAATGTTTGTTTGCAAATGATAATCATGTAATTGGTATTTAATTTTAATAATACATAAATAGTATATTTAGTACAATTTATAAGGATGTAAGGAATGTTCAGTATACTATTGTTGGAGTTGAAATAGCTTGGTTTCATATCCCCTCTAAATTTCTTGAGGGGCTGCCCCTCAATCCTCTTTAAAGGAGAAATTTACAGTGCAAAATAGAAATTTAGGTTGCAAAGTCCCTTTTAGCCTTAGAAAGCAGAATGTAGAGCAAGGGGAATCGACGTTGTGCCAAAATTCCCTTGATTTGGGATACCAAATTTTTGCGCGTTTTTAAAGGAGTATTTAGTCACGTAAACCTCTTTGCATCTGCAAGTACCTACACCTGGAATGCGAAAGTAAACCCAAAATGTCGATGTGACAGCTGTCACACTGACAGTTGTTGTATATTCGGGTTAAAATCGTCCCTTATCTCGGTAAACTAACATGCACACCACTCAGGATTCGAACCATGGACATGCTGCGCGCCAGTTCATAGCCAATGCCACTGATCCATCACTGCTTCAAATAGGATTCGAGAATTTGAGGCCCACCTGATGTTAAGCGGTATCATCTGCCTATAACAGCAGCTATCACTAGTGACTATAACTGCACTGCGTCCATCATCCCAGAGATATAGTTGTTAAGTCTCATGTGCCTGTAATTTCTTACTGGCTCTCAAGGACAGCTGCCGGAACACACTGTTAGGTACTGGGCGATAGATTTCCTACTTGAGGGTGTAGCTAGGCTACTTAGGTGAGCATTAGCAAAATGTCCTCCCACCATGCTCAAGCCAGCGGTGGGTTCCAACCATGGACCTGCGGCGCGGCAGTCCATAGCTGTTACCGATCGGCTGTCATGGCTTCTGAAATGACTGCTCAAATGTGTAAATCATAGGAAGCTAGAAAATTATCAATAGCGACGGTTGAGCGAAACCTTTTTAAAGCGCTTGTAGCGAAGTTTGCTTAGCAGTAACTTAAGCAACATCCGCCGCTGTCATGACATAGATGGGTGACCGCTAGTGACATATGTCACAGCGGCGGATGTTGCTTAACTTAGTTCGTCGGTTTTCGTGCTAATAACGTAACCTAACCTACCTAGGGTGTCGATAGCGTTCGTGACTTGGATGGGTGACGGCTAGTGGCATTACTACTGAGCGTGCCGTGCTTCGGACGGCACGTTTGTTCTTTCCAACCAAGTCATACCGCGGCGGACGTTGCTTAACTAAGCTGATCAGCAAACTTCGCTACGAGCGCTTCAAAATTATAGACTTAATGCTATGCTTTGTAGTACCTAACCAATGGATGAGTAGTGAAAGTGTGAAAATGTACAAAATGGTTGAAAATGCAGTCGGAAATGTAGTAGTAGATTATGATAAAAGTGAGCTAAGTTGCTGATTATACACGAGGCTGTGTTATGCAGCCCGAGCCGTAGGCGAGGGCGTAAATTAGCCGAGTGCATAATGAGCAAGTTGCTCACGAGTTTCATACGCACTTTTTCAACACCCTTGCGAGGAAAAAAAATATATATTGCACAGATACGATACAAACAACATACGAAAATTATGGAAAATAGCGCGCAAGTTTTTTTTTTATTGAGCGCGGCAAAGGTATGATAGTTGATTACATATAAACCTCTTTGATGTTACAAATCTGTATTACCCGGTTAAATTGAAAATGCTCTGTTTACTCGCATATAATTTGCAGTTAGGTACTACCTTAACTTTGTAGGGATAATTCTATTACGCACTAGTGTATAATATTACTATGCACGAGGGTGTTATAGTTCGGTTTATGGCCCTAAGAACGATATAATAAAGCTCACTTTACGAGCAAGGGTGTTGAAAATATATAGTATGATGTTATGTATTTTACATACAATGGTCAATGTATTTGCACTCACCCCATGACGTGTGCCTCTCTGAGCATTTCAGATTCTCCTGATATAAGCACGGCGATATTTTCGTCTGTCAGTCCCGGTTTCCCGAGCTCTTCTGCAATGGAAATAAAATATTTATTTATTTACAAACATATTACAACGCTCACAGAAGGCAAATTCAAGTTGCACGTGAAAAACATTTTGATTTATAAATTCTACTACACAGTTTGTGAATTTCTAAACGACAAAAATTCTAAACCTTCGTAGTGTATACATATTACATATACCTACTGTAATAATTTTATAATATAGTTTGTAGCACATTGTTAAAAGACGTTTAAAATAATGGCCCCGAGTTTCTTGTCCGTTCCTCTCGCAGTGGCTCTATACATTCTTTTGCTGAACGTGGCAGTACAATGTAGAATATTTCAATATTAAAATTTATAATTGACTTTCATAACAGCGTCGCAGATGCAAATTTTTTAAGCCGGCGGTATGTCTTTATATATAAAGTACTACGAACTATATACAACACTACAGCTACTACAATAAAAGCATTTAGATCCCTATAAGTCAGTGCAGACTCATAGGCAGTCCAAATGGTCTAGCCCACTACCAGTTGGCAGCATGCCCAGCATGCTGGCAGCATTGCGCCGTTGAATTGCAATGCTTATTCTTTGAGCCAAATAGGTGCCAGTGTTTTGATCACGCGTCGCATCAACCAAGCGCTGTGATTTTTTTTTAATTGAATAAATGACTTTGACTTTGACTTGACATAAGAAATAGTAATTAAACAACTTTAAACGGTTTAAATCGCGTATATTTATCATTATTTTTGTCCCGACGTTTCAAACATTTGCAGTGATCGTGGTCACGGGGTGACTAATTGGTTTTATTTGTCACATGAGTTTTTAAGAAATTATTTGTCCTCTTGTATCTTACTCTTGTATCTTAATAACTCATGTGACAAATAAAACCAATTAGTCACCCCGTGACAACGATCACTGCAAAGTGTTTGAAATGTCGGGACAATAATAATGATACAATGCGATTAAAATAAGAATAGGACTGGCTCTCAGCTAACTTCACTCATATTAACTCTAATAAGTACGATCAGCAGAACAAACTTAAAAATAGAGCATAGCCATATGTTTATACGTAATTTTTAACGAGTGACCCGCAAATGTTAATTTTAATAAATTCATATTTTTAAGGTTGACAGCACAAACGCCATCTTGGTTTAATGACAACGCGGGCGTCAGGGTCTTATTTCTCCGACAGTGTACTACTACGCGACTCGTTTCCGAGTGCTTATTGATCTACTCGTTTAATTTGTTTTTTTTGACTGTTTAAGTTGTTTTTGGTGATTGTTATATTTGTTTTTGTTACCTGTTTCGAGGATAACGATGAGTCTGAATCAGTTGGCCATCAGGACATGCGGCATCGAAGAGCTAAGCGATTCAAATTAAGATACCAGAAGCGCTCGCAGCAAAGTTTACTAGGCTGTACTCAACCGATCAGCAAAGTTAAGCAACGTCGCCCGCGGTCGTGAGTTGGATGGGTAACCGCTAGTGACATTACTACTGAGCGCTTCCGTGCTTCGGAGGGCACGTTAAGCCGTCGGTCCCGGTTGTCGTCTTAGGATGGAGTAGTTATAGCATGGTGGTAGGGTATTATGCGAATGCTCGCCTGGCTAGCTACCACCCTCAAGTAGAAAATCTGTCGCCAAGCACCTAACGGTGTGTTCCGGCAGCAGTCCTTGAGTGCCAGTGATTCTAAGTTAGCCTGAACAACATCTTCGACCACATCATCACTTACCATCAGGTGAGATAGTGGTCAAAGGTTAACCAAACAAGCATTAAAAAAAAACCGAAGTACAAGTACAAAATATAAAAAACAAACGAGATTTTAGACGCCATATAGTGAGAAAAACAATTTATTTATTCTTCCAAAAGCCATCGTGTTGGGTATCAAAATGAGGGGCTTGAAAAACGATTCCATAAATATATTAATTTGCAGTTTTAATTTCAATGGATCGATAAAACGCTTAACGAAAATAAATTATAAGCAGTCGTGTTTTTTATTTTCTTTATCAATTTATATACATGTTTTATCATTTATTTTTTTGCACACTGTACCAAGTTCTAGTTTTGACGTCACAACATGGCGCTGGGCCGATCCTATTCTTATTTTAATCGCATTGTAAATATACGCGATTTAAACCGTTTAAAGTTGTTTAATTACTATGTGTAATAATCGCGAAAACCTAAGACGACATTGACATAAGAAAACCTAGAATTTACTTACTCGCCACTTCCTCATCCACTACCGCCTCCTCCAGTCCATCAACGATCCCCTGAACAGTTCCCAGCGGCTCCCCAGCGTCATCCACATACATTTTCACTGTTGCAGGCGCCACACAAGGAGGATCCTTGAAAGAGAGTAGATATACAGGGTGTCCCGTAAGTAGTGGACCAACGGGGTGTGGGTGATAGGGGGAACTATTATCTACCAAAACCACTAAAAAATATTGTTCTATACTCTGGTTTTTAATTCGAGATCAAAAATGTAAACAAAGGTGTTAACCGTGCAAAAAAATTACAAGTACTTGGTAATTTTTCTAATTTTGGGAACGGATGGAGCATATAATGCAAAAAATATATTTAATGCTATAATTTATTGCATTATTATGAAACAATAAAACACTTTCATATACAAATACAAATACAAATATCTTTATTGTATATGCGCGTACATATTTACGCATATATTCAAGCCTGAAAAAATTAGTGTAAGATTTTTTTGTTTTTAATAGCCACACTTGTGAGAATATTTTTGAAGAAAAACTATTGAACATCCTGACCTATCAGTTTGACAATGACATATATTGACATTTCTTTGTTTACATTTTTGATCTCGAATTAAAAACCAGATTATAGGTCTTATAGTTTTAAAGTCATGGTTGTTTTTAATAAATAGGTGAAATTATCGTCTTATGTACACACATTTTATAATTCTACGAAATCTATCACTTATTTTTTTGTTATTTTTAATCTAGTATACAGTCAATCCTAAAATAGTTTATTTTTTATTTTTTTATGTTATTTTGACGGAACAAGCCCGAGGCCCTCCTGATGTTTAGTGGACTAACCTCTGCCTATAACAGACGCATTACGTCAACGACGAATTGCACTGTGCCTATCACACTGAGACGTCCAGTAGTTAGGTCTCATTAGCCTGTAATTTTTCTGGCTCTCAAGGACTGCTGCCGGAACACACTGTTAGGTTCTTTGGCAACAGATTTTCTACTTGAGGGTGGTCGCTAGCCAGGCGGGCATTCACCAAATGCCCTTCCACCATGCGGTGAAGCTCAAGCCGGTGGTGGGGATCGAACCAGGGTACTGCTGCACGGCAGCCCATAGCTATTAGCGCTCGACCATCATTGCTTCGAAATGATTTGAAAAAATATAAATAATAAGGCCGTCATGATACATTTATAAGGTTAAATATTTTGTAAAAACTTTGCATGGTGTTAGGGCATTTTGCGAATGGGCATTCAGTTAGCTACCACCCTGAAGTAGAAATTCTGTCGCCAAGCATCAAACGGTATGTACCGGCAGCTGTTCTTGAGAGCCTGTAATTGTAGGTTAGCCTGAACAACACCTTCCATCACATCATCACTTACCATCAGGTGATATAGTGGTCAAAGGCAAGCATATAAGCTGTTTATTTAAAAAGTAAAACTATTTATTTTGATTATAAAGTACAATAAAGCGTTATCTATCTACATCTATCTATCTATACAGATATATATACAGGGTTATTGGTAAAATGCTAACAACCTCTTAGGGTTGACTTCTGCTAGTCCTAACAAACATGAGATGAATTTTTGAACAATGCCTACTCCGAGCTAAGAGCGCCCGCCGCGGCATCTCTGGACCGCGCTGCGCTCCCTTTGAATAGAGTTTTGAATATTTACATCGAGCTAAGTAATAAAAAATATGAACTAATAAATTACAGGCACAAGAGACTTTTAACATCAGGTGGTCATCTTGTTTAATCCGTCAAATAAACTTAGACAAACACATTTTTTTTATCTTAAAATAATTGTTTTTCTATCAGAAGTCAACCCTAAGAGGATGTTAGCATTTTCCCAGTAGCCCTGCATACTTACTCGAATTACTTCTTCATACAACTTTGCCTGATACGCTTCGGGGTTGAAGACTACTGGCTTGAAGCCCGGCAAGACGTCTTCTCTCTCCTTCTCATTGTCACCTTTTACATCTCCATTACTTTTAAAGACATCATTCGCTGTTTCTTTTGACAAATCTTGTACATTTTTATTATTATCTGTCACTTGTTTCTCCACTTTAACCCATTCTTCATTTTCTTTATCAAATTCTGTTTCAGATTGGCCATTGGAGATGCCATTTGTGTGGCTAAAACCGTTAATTATTGTGCTTTCGTTGATTTTTACGTTTTTTGTTGCATTTTCAGCTCTACTTTGTTGTTTGACAGATTTCTTGTCGATGCCCACTTCTTCTTTATATTCTTCAATGCTTTTGATCGTTTCGTCTATTGCAGACGCCAGGAGTGAAGATTTTCTTTCGATTTCTCGAATGTATTCCTGTTGGAAAATATTTACGTTAATATATTTATTTATTTATTTACTTGGAGCCATTATGTCAAATAGAAGTATGTTTATAAAGCAATGGGCCAATTATAGGTCCTCACGAATATAAACAATTTAGATAAAACAATAAAAATAGTGTGAACAATACTTAGAGCTGTACCATGTACATTATAAATAGTATAGTTAATATTTTATTATCAAAAACAAATACAAAAGTTAACTAAAATGTTTGTGTTCATGTGCTTTCTTACAGGAGACAATCTAAGGCAGACAACAGTCACTCTGTGCTAAAAAACTGTGGCGTGTTTTGTCCATAATTATTAATTAATAACCGGCTAGAACTCGCGTAATATTTAACGGATTTTCCTCCGACCAGTTTCGAACTTATTTGAAGTTCTCCGTCTGGGAGTCACGATTGTGCAGAGCGGCGAGCGCGGGCCTCAGCACATGACTCCGGTAAATATTACGGAGTCCTAGCCAGTTACTAAAAAATAATGAACAGAGTCACTGTTTCAGGTAGAACCCCAAAGTCTGGCGAAATGTCCCCATTGAGTAGCAAGGCTAATTCTCTGAATATATAATAATAATAATATAATATTTCTGTACTGACTGCATCCATGCATAAATTAAATCAATACGAGTACGATTGTTTTTAAGTCTATCGTATTCGATAATCATAAGATAATTTTATCGAGGAAATAATGAAAAAAAGACGAGAACACCACGAACGAGATAGTGACTAGATTTGACAGGCCTTTCTTTGCGAATTCCATATTAAATAATGACAAGTGATTTACAAATATTAATTAAATATTTTCTTAAAATATTTATTATTATTAACCACGAATGAGCTACAGGCGCCTATTATTGAGTGTTTATTTCATATATATAATTTTCTTTATTTTTTACCGGCGGTATGCCTTTATTATCAAAAATCCAAATACTACGAACTATATACAACACTACAGCTACTACAATAAAAGCATTTAGATCCCTATAAGTCATTGCAGACTCATAGGCAGTCCAAATGCTCTAGCCCACTACCAGTTGGCAGCGTGCCCAGCATGCTGGCAGCATTGGCCCGTGGAATTGCAAATTATTCTCTAATCACATGTCAAGATTTACATTATTTTGATTACTACCCTAAAGTAAAGATAGAAATATGTCCGATGAAGAATAAAAATAATCATTTGTATTTTAAAATTAGTATAATATTTTACAGAAATTACCAAAACACTAGAAACTATACACAACACTACAACTAATACAATGAAAGCATTTACGCCACATAAATGCCAATACAGGCCCTTAGGCAGTTCACCCCGTTGTATGGAAATGCATATTTATTAAACCAAATAAGTGCCACCATCTTGATCATGCATCGCTTCGACCATCTCTGACAAGTGTTGTTAAATATGATGAGTTCCTGGGTCCGTCTTTTTTTAGGGAGGACATAGATTCTGACTACCGTTAAGCGGACGTCCAGCTCCACCGGGTTTTGGGCGATGGAAGGCCCTCTTATAGCCCGGGTAAGCTCCCGGGTCCCACGGACCCAATGTCTTACATGTAGACTTAATACTTACATGTAGACAATGACCTATATATACTAGACGCGACATCTCAAACAAGGATTGTCGACCAGTGCAGATAAGCCGGCCGGCATACTCTCCCACACACGCAGCTGGGCACTCGTAGAGATTACACGCGCTTTACGTTTGAAAATTGTTTTTTTTTGTTATTGTGACGGAACAAGCTCGAGGCCCACCTGATGTTAAGCGGACTAACCTCTGCCTATAACAGATGCATTTCGTCACAAGTCACGAATTGCACTGGGCCCGTCACCTTGAGACATAGTTGTTAAGTCGCATGTGCCTGTAATATCACTGGCTCTCAAGGACTGCTGCCGGAACACACCGTTAGGTGCTTGGCGACAGATTTTCTACTTGAGGGTGGTCGCTAGCCAGGCGGGCATTCGCAAAATGCCCTTCCAGCATGCGGTGAAGCTCAGGCCCGCGGCGGGATTCGAACCATGGATATGCTGCGCGGCAGTCCATAGCCAATGCCACTGAGCCATCACCGCTTCAAAATACACAATTGATACTAATACACAATTTTCGAACGTAAAGCTCGTGTAATCTCTACGAGTGTCCAGCTGCGTGTGGGAGAGTATGCCGGCCGGCACACTTGCAGATGTCGCGTCTAGTATATATATATGTCAATGCATACATGCACATGAGATACAGATAGGAATATGAACTAACGTAAACAAAAACTAGATGATCCAAAAGAACGAGCCACATGAAACTGCTGATTTGAGGAAATAATCAAAACAATGCAATTTTAATATTGTTATGTTTGCAATTACGCCTGCTATGCGGATTACATTACAAAGTTACAAATATACGAGAGGACAAAAAAAAGCGTTATTGCAAACATAACAATATTAAAATTATACAGTTGCGTCATCATTTACAGGTATAAAACCAATTGCAAAATTGGTCTTGTTTGTGGTACAACGTAAGTTATACTATAGATGTCGCTCCATCCCAATACGATGGTTATAGAACGATAGGAAAAAATTGAGTTATGACACATTGTCATGTTAGCTCAATTGGTTAGAGAGCATCATACATACCCCGGGTGGATGGACGCGGGTTCGAATCCCGCACATGACTTAAATTTTTCCTCTCGTATATTTTTAATTTTGTAAAACAATATAATTTCTTAGTAAATACTTTTTCAATTAATATAAGTTGTAGTAAATCATCTATGCACTTTTTGATTTTAAAATTATTTGTATTCTACAATGAATTTCAATATGATCTAGATGGTAAAATGAGCACTCGATCTTTCCAACGTGAAATCACATACCTTAGTAATTAAACAACTTTAAACGGTTTACATCGCGTATATTTATGACGGGGTGACAGTCACCCCGTGACCACGATCACTGCAAAGTGTTTGAAACGTCGGGACAAAAATAATGATAAATATACGCGATTTAAACCGTTTAAAGTTGTTTAATTACTATGTGTAATAATCGCGAAAACCTAAGACAACATTATCACATACCTTTCTGAACAAAGGTGCTGCTCCACCTCTCAACCCTGGCTTTGTATAAACTGGAGATTGCACTTTATCTTCTGGAGGAGTTGGTAACGGAGGATCATAAATTATCTGCTCCTCAATTGTAGTCTCTATGTGAGGAACCAAGCCTTTCTTAACAATATGAGGATCTTCTCTGTCGGGACTTTCCTCTACAACTACTGTACCTTGGTTTTTAGGTAAAGGTATTTCTAGTTTAAACACATATTCGTCTGTCAAGGGAGTAGGAGGGACTGTGGAAGGGCTTGGGGTGTTGTTATTTTCATCGATTGCACCTGATGTTTCCATTCTCTGCGTCAAATCTGTACGAAGATGTAATTTGGAAGATTGTGTAGAACACGCGTAGCTTTCTTGTACTGAGCTCGATATTTCTTGGTAGTTTTTGTGAGATTTGGAAATTGATGACTGATGAGAACTAGACATTTCTACTTCTAAGCTGTTCTGTATGCTCAATTCTGATTCAGATAACACTTCTATGGATTCGCCTCCGTCTATTATTTCCTCTTTGATAATTTT
The DNA here is from genome assembly GCA_963890685.1 of Plagodis pulveraria. Taxonomy (NCBI): domain Eukaryota; kingdom Metazoa; phylum Arthropoda; class Insecta; order Lepidoptera; family Geometridae; genus Plagodis; species Plagodis pulveraria. The sequence continues at coordinate 4,669,926 of OY982979.1, read as the reverse complement.
GAGGGAAGCGTACTCGTCTTCAGCAGGTTTTTTGGGTTCTTTGCAGAGTTCTGTTTTTGTTTCAATGATTTCCGCTACCGCTAAAGCTTGAGTCTCTTCTCTAATAGTTACATGTCCCTTCAGTGCCTGTTCCGCATGTTCTTCTTCAGCCAATTCTAATGCTACGTCTGTTGACTCAATTGCAGCCTTTTTGAATGTTTCTTCTGAAGTTATTTTGGCTTTTTTTGAGACAGCATGTTCGCTTTCAAGTGTTTCTAATCTAGAATCATCTGTGACAACTTCTGTAGATTCTGCTACAGCAATGGCAAAAGATTCAACATTCGCAACAGCATGTTGTTCACATATTTTAAATTCAATGTTTTCTTCTTTGCTCGTTTCCAAAAGCATTTCTGAAGTATTAGTAGTTGTGGCCTTGTAATTTTCTTCAGCAGATTTAACAGCTGTTTTTGCGACAATTTGTTGAGTTTCAAATGATTTTAATTTGGACTCGTCACTTATGATTTCAGTTGATTCAGTAGCAATAGTTTTAAGTAGCTCTTGTTTGGCAACAGCTTCATGCTTCTTTGCCACAGACTCTATATTAACCTCTTTAGTAGCTTCTAAAGGCACATCGACAAACTCAACAGCAGTAGATTTGTAAGTTTCTTCTTGAACTGCTATCGCTTCACTTGTCATAGATTTTTGCGATTCAATAGTTTGTGCTTTGGACTCTGAAATTAACTCAGTTGATTCGGCTGCGATCACGATATGTGAATCTCCTATAACAGATTTAGAATTTTGTTCAGTAATCTCTGATTTAAAATCTGTAACTTCTTCAAGTACTTCTTGATTTTCTTGTACAACCTCGCTTAAAGCATTGGTTATTACCTCAAATGCTTGTTGTTTCTCCTCTGTCTGATATGTGCTACTTATTGCAACGTTTTCAGTTGCAATAGCTTCAAAAGATTCCAATGCAGCATTGATTTCATCGGAACTTTCTATAGAAGCTGTTTCTGACATTTCCACGACTTGATCTTCTAAAATAGCATCTGTGTTGGTATAAACGTGAGATTCAACAACAGCCACATACATCTGTTTACCAGGTTTTACTTTGGTAGTTCTACATTCACTTTGCGTTTTCGATGTCCGGCTCTCTTTTGATTCAGAGAACGCAGAAAATTCAGTTTTTGACATTGATACATCGGTTCTCTGTTGTGATGCCTTCATACTATCTACTTTATCCAGCCATTCTAAAGGATCATTTTCCTTCAAGACTTCTTCTTCAATGTGACTTCTACTTCTTGATCCATGTTTGCTATGCTCAATTACTTCAAGTCTATCTTCTATTCCAGTTTTAGTCTCAAACTCAGATATAACAGCGTCCATTTTTTTTGTTATATCTTTTGACTTTCTTTGTGTCATTTGAGCCATTTCTGCACCAGATTTTTTTCTTACCTCAGCTTCCTGCAGATGAATTCCTAAAGTTTCTTTTTGATGTATTAAAACGTTACCTGTTTCTTTGATACCTTGTTCTATCAACTGCACTTTCTGAGTCTCATTAACATATTCCTTTTGTTCAAGGTTTACATTTTTGTTGAGTGCAAGCTTCATTTTTGACTCTTGTTCAACAATTTTTGTATCCTGTTTCGTTTCTTTTATTGAATGTTGTTGAAGTTTGTCTTGCTTAAATCCTTGTTTGGTTTCTTTGTGCGTACTTTCTTCATATTTATTTTTGTGTTCTTCGCTATTTTGCGTAAACCCTTCTATAAGTTTTTCTTCAATAACCTTTTTAGCTTTACCTTCAATTTCTGTTGAGGGTTGAGTGAGAATAAATCTAGACAAAGCTACCATGACATCTGTTAAGTGAACAAAAAATGTTCTTAGAAGGAGATCAAAATGATAAGACGACTGTACAAATCCTTTAATATGGGGAATTGTCTGTAGCCCAATCATGTAAGCTTTCTGTTTTCCCTCTGATTGCATAGTTTCAGTGTTAATGGCTTGTGAAGAATTATAGTCTCTAAATTGCTCTGATTTTTTATCCTTGTTATGAGATGTTTTAATGTCAATTTCATCTTTAGATGATATCATCATTTCATCCTGCTTTTCAGAAGACATAGATTTTATTTTGACTGTGTCTGTAGATGAGGCATGCTGGAATTCCTGTTGCGTGGAAAGCTTCCTTTCTTCTACGTATATTCTTTCATTGTCAGATTCAAGTAAGATTTCATGGTTCTCCTTTTCTTGGGTAGTAGATTTTCTTTTCACATTTTCCGTTTCGATAGAATCTTCTTTTTCTTTTTTTGTGGAACGTTTCCCTTCATCTACAAACTGTTCACCTTTAATCAGTTGTGATTCAAGTATGTCCTGACTTTCAGTTATTTTAACTTCAGCCTGATATTCTTGTTTCATATCTTCAACAGATTCAACATTTTTACTATAGATCTTTGAGATATTTTCAGTTTCACCCGATTCTACTTCTCTAGTAATAGAAGCTCTTAACTCTTTTTCTACTTCTTCCTGAATTTCATTGGTTACTGATACAGCCCGTTCAATGCTCTCTTCTACAATTTCCAAAGCAGTTTGCTCTATACTTTTAATTTCACTTTCATGTTTTACTGCCTCGCGAAATTTCACTTTATCTTTTTTGATTTGCTGAGTACTTTCTTGTACTTTGATTTCGTCAGCAGATTTTTTATCTGTAATTTTAATATCAACAGACGTAGCGTCTGCTAATTTATCAGCGTAACACGCCAGTTCTTGTTCAACGTGTTCGGTATCCCGTTTCTCACCTTCAACACATCTTTCCAACATAGACTTAACTTTCTTATCCCAGTCTGGGTCATATTTTTCAGAAATCGGAAGCTTAAACTTCGCTTCCACATTCTTATCAAGTGGTATCAGTCGTAACAAGTGTTCTTCATCAGGATCTAAACATTTAACATTACCTTCTCCATCTTTAAAAGTATACGTATCTTTGTAATTGCCGTTAAGGATAATAGGATCATCCAAAGGTGGCACTTCTAGAGGTTCAGTAGAAAATGGACGATAAGGTTTGGTGTTTGGGATGAAAGGAGAGGCGGTCAGTGATCTAGTTTCTGTAAGTGGACGTGTCGCATACCCTGAGTCAAACAAGCTTGGGTCAGTTAGACTCGGATCGAGGATTCTTGGGTCATCTAAAGAGAGATCGTTGGGGTCGTCAAAGGGTGGGATCATTAACGGTACCTCAGTCGGTTGCGATCGTAGGTCGGAATCGGCCCGTTCGATCGGTTCGTAAATAGGCTCGTACTCGTCGAGCACTGGGTCGTACAGGCCGCTGTAAGTAAAAATAAGTAGTTATTGTAATGATAGTTAAGTTATACTAAAAGGATAATAAAGTGAATTATAGAGCGCGCGGAACTAGTTGGCCTCGCCTTAGGTATGTGAGCAGTGGAGAGGTGGGGGCACTTGCTTTGGTCATCACTGTTTAATGTGCGTGTGTGCGTTGCGAGCAGTAGGTAACCCGCCCCCTCGACGCCCCTGTCGTCACCTAAGGCGCGGCCAACTAGTTCCGCGCGCAATATAGTCCATATTAAATGGTTTAAAAAGCTTTGAGTTATATGTATAGATGCATCGAGAGTTCCGGGATAGTTTGTATATACTGAAAATTTAAAATTAAGCTGTGATAATATTGTTAGCTGTAATTTTCAACACTATGTTTAACTAAAGACCGTTTTAAGGTTCCCTATCTACCCAAAGAGCTAAAAGGAGCTTATTAATGACACTCCGCTGTTTGTCTGTCCGTCCGAGTATGTCACGAGTTAACATCACGTAAACGGAATAGTTATAATAGTATTAAATATGATTACAAGTACTACCGCGTGCTAAGCGAAAATCATATCTAAGAATGTTAAGGGTGCATAATTTCTTCACCTGCTCCAGGCTATAATTAATCTGGAGGTAATTGCAACTAGTATAAAAACTGTAAGGATATGCTGTTCCATTGCGCAGTTCAGGTACCGGAACAAGCCCGAGGCCCACCTGATGTTAAGTGGACGAACTTCTGCTTATAAGATGCATTTCGTCAACGACGAGATGCACTGTGCCCTTAAGACATAGTTGTTAAGTCTCATGTGCCTGTAATTTCACTGACTCTCAAGGACTGCTGCCGGAACACACCGTTAGGTGCTTGATGACAGATTTTCTACTTGAGGGTGGTAGCTAGCCAGGCGGGCATTCGCAAAATGCCATTCCACCATGCGGTGAAGCACTTCTTCGAACCATGAACCTGCTGCACGGCAGTCCATAGCCAATGCCACTGAGCCATCACTGCTTCAAATAATAGTATCAATGTCCTAAATACCTTGTGACTTTATCAGACCTAGAATGACTGAAGATATAATTTTTATCTCCTAATTTTATTCACCGATTTTAACCACGTTCAAGAGACAAAATGACCTACAGAGCAAAGTAAAATTGTCTCCTTTTGACATATCTTTGGAAATATGTCTCCGTTTTAAATAATGGACACAGAACGTGGATAAAATAGGCTATATCTGACATAAGAAAAGGAGAAGTGTCCTTATTTACAGGAGGTGGGTATACAGGGTTATTGGTAAAATGTTGACAACCTCTTAGGGTTGAGTTCTGCTAGTCGTAACAAACATTTTAAGACTTTTTATTTTTTATTTTTTTAAGAGCGCCCGCCGCGGCAACACTTCACCGCGCCGCGCTTCCTTTGAATAGAGTTTTGAATATTTACATCGAGCAAAGTAATATAAAATATGAAATAATACATTACAGGCACAAAAGACTTTTAACATCAGGTGGTTCTCGTGCTTATTCTGTCAAAAACACATAAACAATCTCAACAAATTAAAAAAAAGAGCATCTCAAAATATTTGTTATGACTGGCAGAAGTCAACCCTAAGAGGTTGTTAGCATTTTACCAATAACCCTGTATAATTACTTATTGAAAAGTATAATGTCTGTGTATATTGTAATTTGCATCTATTTGGCTCAAAGAATAAGCGTTGCAATTCAACGGGCCAATGCTGCCAGCATGCTGGGCACGCTGCCAACTGATAGTGGGCTAGAGCATTTGGACTGCCTATGAGTCCAAATGCTTTTATTGTAGTAGCTGTAGTGTTGTATGTAGTTTGTAGTATTTGCACTATAAGTAAATCTTGTGTAACAACAACGACAACTTTATCACTTACTAATAATTGATATAGCGGGTAAGGGCTAGTTCAATTAGCCATAAAAATGTGACCACATTGATTGATGCTATTTAATTTATTTTAAATTGTTACCCCGTTAGAAAGTCACCTTTTTTTTAAGTTATTGTGAAGGAACAAACGCGAGGCCCACCTGATGTTAAGCAGTATCCTCTGCCTATAACAGATGCATTTCATCACAAGTGACGAACTGCACTGCGCCCATCACCTTGAGACATACCTGTTAAGTCTCATTTTGCATGTTATTTCACTGGCTCTCAAGGACTGCTGCCGGAACACACCGTTAGGTTATTGGCGAAAGATTTTCTACTTGAGGGTGGTAGCTAGCCAGGCGGGCATTCGCAAAATGCCCTTCCACCATGCGGTGATGCTCAAGCTCTGGGCGGGATTCGAACCATGGACCTGCTGCGCGGCAGTCCATAGCCAATGCCACTGAGCCATCACTGCTCCCCATTTCTTCCTGTTGGTGTCGTATGAGGCGACTAAGGGAAAAGTGCGCCAAATGAGCAGCATGCCACTTCTCATGTGGATGTGAGTAGGGTTTTGTGTGCATTAGACGCACAACAGGGTTGTATACCATCTTAATGACCTGCAGTCATTCAAACATTTCTGGTGTCTTATATGTTGTTAGCGTTAACATATTATTCGTATGTAATTGTGTTTCGTCCAGTGTGTTAGAGAACATATTTTGTATGACCCTGAAACTGTGCCCGGTGAATGGCAATAGGCTCGTCCGGTATTACATGGGACCAAACTTTTCACTCACAAACTTTACCATTTATAAAAGCTACTCGTATTACTAGCTGCGACCGCGTAACAATGATGAAAGTATTTTATTTGGTAATCCAGGACCAGAGATGGTTGAGCGGTAATTGAAGCAGTAATAAGCGAGCAGTAATATATTTTATGGACTGCCGTGCGCATAGAAGGGCATTTTGCGAAATCTCGCCTGGCTAGCTATTACTCTCAAGTGAGGAGGTAAAGAACAAAACCTCACTTTTCCAGTTTTTCTAGTTTTTGATAATACAGAAAAATTTAACCAACCAACTACAACATTTGCATTTTTGTTTAGTCGTGTCATAAATACTGGTATTACAGTCAATCTGATGTACCAAATAGCTGATAAAGATAATAAGAGTAAGTGAGGTTTTGATTAAACATATTTGGAAAAGTGTGGTTTTGGTAAGGACTTCTGGAAAAGCTAGGTTTTGATAATGTGGGCGCCTTATTAGTAACTGTCGTCTTATTACTGCGATCACTTAGATGCCTGCCAAGCGTGGGAAGTATAACAAAAACCTCAGTGACAAGCACAAAAATAATTCGGCCCCCAGTCCCCGGCAGCTCTAGTATTCCTGGCCCCGGTAGCAGGCCAGGTAAAGGTGGAGCAGGGAGTGCGAAGAAGTCCCTCTATGCCATAAATAAAATTTAGATATAAAAGCGCTATGAAAATGTAATGTAGGCAATGTTGAAGTTACAGCAATTGTAAATGCAAAGCTATAAAATTGGCCAAACTCCAACCACAGCTAAAATGAAGCTCATTATAAAAAGCAATGTAGCAATAAAGCGAAAAAAAAGGCTCTTTTAGCAGTATACAGAAAAATAATAGGTATTGCTATATTTAATATGAAAAACTACTATCACAAAAGCAAAATAAGCATTAATTATAGTACAACAGCATAAGCAATAAACAATGCTCAATTATATTAATAGATAGTAGAATAATACGTTACATAAAAATCATTCCTGTAGTACTTCCAAATTATTTGCGATAGCAGAGACACTTCACTTTTGTTTTCACAAGTCATTTTTCGTATTAAAAAATAAATAAAGTGACAATAGGTCCGATTCTATTATCCTTTTGTTTTTTTAATCACTTGTACATCAGCCGTTCAACCAGGAACTTAACCGTAGTCAAAAACTATCTAATACATTTTCTACACATAATATTTCACTTATTATTAAAGAAAAAAAACACCTCAATTTATAAAATTAGTCACATTAACACTAACTATCATAAAACTTACTGATTTTTATAAACCAAATAGAACTTCATTTTTGCATCGACCCAAAAGTATTTATAAAAGTACAAACTTCGTTTTCGTTCAAAAACCTACAGGGTAATGAAATGAAAATGTCCACTTTGGGCCAAAAGTTGTAACCATGATTTTAATGTGTATAAGGGCGTATGTTTTGAATTGGCATTCATGTATATATTTAGCCTAGTTAGGATTGAATAATTTTGGCACATGCTATTGTTGATGTGTGATATATAAATATATGAAATTTTGATTTTGATTTATGTTAACCTACTTATGAATTTTCTATTAATATGGAAGAGCGAGGTCTTCTGATACAGGTATACATTTACTTAAAAGAAGGCCTCTACACAATGTTATATGGATACATTTAGTTTATGAAAATAAAGCATTATTATTATTATTTCAAAAACTTTTTATGTCTCTCCGCTGATGGAGGTTTTTATATTGCACGGGCCGGAGCCAAGTGCTATTTCTATTCTAATGATAAAAATTTTCTAACAAGCCTGCAAGTGTTTAGTATCACTGCTTTTTGGAGCAACTTGTAGGCAGTCACAGGAATGTCGATGGTATCCAAGCTTGTCAGCAATGTTTTGGGTATGACCCCAGTGGTGGATAAGACTATTGGTATTGTTCTGGTGCTATTGATTTGCCACTGTGTTTTGATCTCTATTGATAAGTCTGTGTATTTTGCAATTTTTTCCGTGTGTGTTATTTGTAAATTGTGTGTATTGCAAATGGCAATATCTATAAGATAAGCATTTTTGTTGATTTTATCTAATACAAAAATATCAGGTCTGTTAAAATGTACGGTTTTGTCAGTTATAATAGTTCGGTCCCAATAAAGCCTATAGCTGTCATTCTCCAGAACAGATTGTGGTGTGTACTTGTAGTAAGGAATTTTTTCACCTGTAATTAAATTGTATTTGTGTGCTAAGTATTGGTGTATGATAGCCGCCACCTGGTCATGTCGATGCTTATAGTCTGTTTGGACTATTGCTTTACAGGCGCCAGTGATATGTTGGATGGTCTCAGAGCTACTACAACAACGCCTACAAGTGTCAGTGATGTGTGGGGTGCGTATTATGTGTTTTTGATAATTTCGCGTATCGATTACTTGGTCCTGAATGGCTAACATGAAGGCTTCAGTCTCAGGGTAGAGTTCTCCACGCTGCAGCCACGCGTTCGACGCTGTTTTGTCGACATGCGGCTGTTGCAGATCTTGGTAGTGTCTCCCGTGTAAAGATTTTTGTTTCCACATAGCCATTTTGTCTTTAGCATTAGTGATAGTCTCGTTGCGTTGTGGGTTATTGCTATAGAGATTTAAAGGTGTGAATTTCTTATCATTACGGTTTATTGCTTGATGTAGGGTGGATATTTCTGCGCGATCATAGAAAAACTTTCGTAGTGTTGATATTTGTTTATTATGGAGATTTTTTATATCAACAATACCTCTGCCACCCTCAGATCTTGGTAGTGTTAGCCTTTGAATACAAGATCGCGGGTGGTGCTTGCGGTGAGTGGTCATTATTGTATTGATTGTGCGCTGTAATTTAGTAAGATCTGTTTGTGACCAATTTATGATCCCAAATGTGTATGTGAGTACTGGTATAGCATAGGTGTTGATCGCTTTTACAATGTTTCGTCCATTTAATTGTGATTTCAGAATAGAGTTAAGCCTGTGTCTAAATTTACGTGTTACTTCGATTTTTGTGTGATTGTGGGATATTTGGTGTGCTTGTTGGAAGCCTAAATATTTGTAGAAACTGTTTTGGTCCAGTGGTTCGACAACTTCACCTGTGTTGAGCGTATATGGTTCCAACTGGACTGACTGGTTTTCTATAGAAAATGTTTTACATTTGTCGATTCCAAACTGCATGTTAATATCATTAGAGAATGTCTGTGTGATGTCTGCCAGCCGATGGAGTGATTGTGTGTCATTACTATACAATTTTATGTCGTCCATGTACATGAGGTGTGTCAGAGTGTGTGTGGCAGGGCCATTATTAATATGGAGTCCTGCGCCAGAGTTGTTTAGGAGTTTGGAAAGAGGGTTTAGGGCAAGACAGAACCATATCGGGCTCAAAGCATCTCCTTGAAAGATTCCGCGTTTGATTGTGATTTCGTCTGTTACTACGGTTTTATTGTTCATTTTGATGGAAAGATTAGTTTTCCAATGCTGCATAGTAGTTTCTAAAAATCTTATTATTAAGGGGTTAATTTTATAAAGTTGGAGTACGTAAATGAGCCAGCTATGCGGTACTGAATCATATGCCTTACGGTAGTCAATATACATGGTGTGGAGAGCTTTCTTGTTTTTGAGTGACTGTTTCATTGCTACTGAATCAATAATTAACTGTTCTTTGCATCCTTGGCTAAACTTCCGGCATCCTTTTTGTTCTTCTGCTAGTATACTGTTTTCTGTTACGTGTTTGGAGATGAGACGTGACACACAAGATGTTATAATTTTGTAGATAGTTTGTAGACAGGTTATAGGACGGTATTTTGCTGGGTTTGTGAGGTCATTGTCCTTAGGTATCATGTGAGTTACGCCTTGTGTGATATAGTGTGGCATTGTGTCTGGTGCTTCAATGAATTGGTTTATGTGTGTGTGGAGGATTGGGTGTACTGAGGTGAATTTTTTGTACCAGTAATTATGAATATTGTCCGGGCCAGGTGCTTTCCAATTGTGTGTATTTTTGATGACTTCCATGAAAAGATCTACGGGAATGTATTCATACTGCATTTGATTGCAATCAACTTGCTGTGATTCTGCATGAATCCATTCAGCATCAATATTGTGGTGTACTTCATTTTCCCAGATCTGACACCAGAAGGAGTGCATGTTTTCAGCTGTGGTTACCGGTTGATTGGCAGATCTGGGAGTGTCGTGATGCTCTGTAGCTATTTGTCTATAAAATTGCTTCTCATTCATATAGAATTGTGTATTTTGTTGTTTTCTGTCTGTGCATTTAGTGTATCTGCGAAGCCTGCTAGATGCAGCATTGAGTTTTTGTTTTAAACTATCTAAAAATTGAGCATTGGTTAAGTTAGGTTCTTCGTACCGTGAGTGTGTTCTATACTTGTTTTTAATATATTCAATATTTTGCGTAAGTCTATTGTTCCTAACTCCAGCCATGTATTGTGTCATACGTCCAATATATTTTCTGAGAGTTTCAATTTTAGTTTTCAATCTTTTCTGCCATGCTGGTATAATTTTTCTTCGTTCGTGGGTTGAATCAGAAGTATCTTTAATCTTGCTTCCATTACACATTGCCGCTGTGTAAGCTGCGCAGTATATAACGGTTTGGTTGGTGATGAAGTCGTTATTCGTGGCTAAGTGATTCGGTAAGATGTTATTGTTAAGGTATTTGACTATGTAAGCAAGCTTTCTAGATGTGTTTTGTCGGGGTATGTAAGGTCTTGTTATTGGGTTAGTGTGCTTGAATCTATCATATGTCGCGTCAAATACCTCTTATTATTATTATTATTATGAGTAATTGGTATGACTAACATACGAGTACTTATTACATAAAAACTGACCACTTTTTTATGGGATTGTGTTAAGCCCGGGGTCAATCTGATGTTAAGTAGTAACCTATGCCTATAACAGTCGCATTTCGGCACAAATTACGGAGTGGACTGCACCTACCTGAGACAAAGTTGTTAAGTCTCAAGTGCTTGTAATTTTATGATTAATTGTGTGTGTTTCAAAAAAACCCCACTTCTGTAGCTTTATGGGTCCAGATAAAAAACGATGTTAAGTAAAGTTTCAACAACGAAACATTTTTTTAAGGAAGATATATATTTATAATATATAATTGAGGCACACAAGCAACACAGGCGTTTCATAAAGTAAAAGAACACGAAGGTTTGTATTGTATATTGTATTGTACTGTATCAGCCGGACTGTCCACTGCTGAACACAGCCTCCCCCATTATAAAGGGATTCACCATAATCCCTACGCTTGGCAGGCGTTCCTCAGAAAGCGCTGTATCTGTGTGTTACCCTTAGTCGCCTCTTCCGACACCCACGGGTAGAGATGGAAAAAAAAGTGACCACGGTCAATGTAACTTGATCAAAACGTCAACGTTTTGGTCATAATATTATTTATGATAATTCGTGCGTGAATAGACCGTTAATGACTTAGAAACACGAGTTTATTTCACCAAAGTTTAAAGAAAAGTATTCTTATATACTAAATTATATATTCTTATGTCTATCTATAGTAAAAGTGTATTCTTGCTAATATATTATATATATAATTTAATTCACACTTACCGGCATATCCCAAAAGACAGGCTGCCCACAGCCTTAGCGACAATCGCACGCGCTGCCTCCAGCGACAAATCTGTCGTGAGTCTGTCGCCGAGACGCGCGACCAGGTCGCCGGGCTGCAGGCCTGCTGCCTCTGCCGGTGATGTGGGAAACACCTGTGGGGTATAGTATTGATTTATCTTTGGAGTGCGCAAAAAGTCACAAATTGCAAAAAACTTTTCCCTCACAATTTGTAAAGAATTTGTGTAAATGAAATAAAAAAAATATATATAAGACAAATGATCACGTAGAATTTTACACATATCAAAAAGAAGGCGTATTTAATATCTTTTTTTATTAACTAACATAACTTGATGATGTTATTCTTATTAAAAATCTTGCAGTTTCTTGCCCTACGATATCAAGTGTTCGAAGTGACCGCCATTTTGGCGAATACATAAATTGATTCGTTTCTGTACCGACCTATTATGGCTATATATAGTGGCTGCTGACAATTTATTTGTATGATTTCCATACAAAATTGTGGTTAGTGAGTCTTTAAGTTCTTGAACACTATCGTATTGCTTTTTGTAAACCTCATTTTTTCAGGTAGCCCCACAAAAAGAAATCTAGAGGCGTCAGATCTGGACTACGCGCTGGCCAAGAAATAGGACCTTGTGTTCCTATCCATTGATCACCAAACTGTCAAGATTGTTTTTTTAGTAATAACGAGTTCGAAATTTGAATTGTTTTTAAACTTATCTTTTTATTCAGTCAACAAAAAGATCTCAACCGTCACTAAAAAGCTTTTGCGTAAAATTCTCATACAAAATCTACGGGAAAAGTTTTTTGAAATTTGTGCCTTTTTAGTACTCCAACGATGATTGGTTCTATAGAAGTTTTTGATCAGTATTAGAAACAGATCGATTGGCATTAATAATGTTTTTGTGTAAAATGGCTGCAATTTGTGACTTTTTGACTCAAACGATGATTGGTTCCATAGAAGTTTTTGATCAGTATTAGAAACAGGATCGATTGACATCATTAATGTTTTTGTGTAAAATAGCTATTTCCATGCTAACTGTATTTTTTTTTCAAAAACTGTGAATGGGAATCAAAATTCTATAAAAAAAATATGGATAGTCTCCTAAGACCATTTCCGAGTAGCTGCAACGGATAAGGTACTTCCCCTTACTGCCCCGCTGAAAGTTTCCACCCTGTATACCTTTTTAGGGGGTTTTTCAGATTCACAATAGAAAACAGATTTCTGATTAACAACTCGATGGTTACTTGAAGGATCTTCGAAGTAAATTCAAATATCTGTTCAAAATCTGTCAACAACGTCACATTCATACGTTGTAATAGTAGTTTATGTAACTGTCATATAATAGAGGGTATTAAAACATGAGTGTAGTTTTTTGAAACGAGCCGCAGGCGAGCAATAAGCAACTTCGCGCACTTGTTACATAATATACTATTAATCATGAAGTTTTTTCTCGATGGAGTTGGCAATACCAAACTTATTTTGAAACTGATAAATGATAGATAAACCAAGAAGTAGGTTAGTGGTAACTTTAACTGTGGGTTAGTACTACTCAGCCATTGTGAAGTTTATAATATGTACGGTTAAATGTGACATAAACCGGCAATTAGCCTACTCGAGACTTTACATGAAGGTAGTGAAAGAGGCCCTAAGTTGATGTAATGATTGTTATTTGTATTATGTTTAATAAATAAATAAAAACCGGCCATGTGCGAGTGGGACTCGCGCACGAATGGTTCCGTACCATTATCTGTAACCTAATCTTGCAAGTTACAGACACTTTTCGCAGTGTCCGATTGAGCTGGGTATAGGTACGGCGAAAACCTCTTTTATTGTTTGGGAGCCCCCTCAATTATTAATTTTATTTTAACTAATTATATTTAAAAGCACATAAAACTAAATATTCTGTGAATAGTTAAAGCGTCTGCCTGTCACCGTTATTAGTATCGAGCAAGAAACGGTAAAAAAATCAAATTTGTTGTATGGGAGCCCCCTTAAATATTTATTTTATTTTGATTTTTAGTATTTGTTGTTATAGCAATAGAAATACATCATCTGTGAAAATTTCAACTGTCTAGCTATCACCGTTCTTGAGATACGCCTAGTGACAGACGGACGGACAGCGAAGTCTCAGTAATAGGGTCCCGTTTTTACCCTTAGGATACGGAACCCTAAAAACAATAGAAACATTTATTAAACAAAAAAAAACATCTCAAAATGTTTCACTCTAAGAGATTATTAGCATTTTAACAATAACCCTGTTTAAATATTGTACACTTAGTTGATGTCATTATTGTTATTTGTATTGTGCATCTAAATAAATAAATGAAAATGATGTGAGATAATAATAACAAATATTTTTAAAATATTTTACGAAAACAACAAATCAATATTTTAATAAAACACTTAAAAAATATAAAAATATATCTAGTGACAATTCCGCCTATTTTCCGAGAAATTTCTCGATCGTGCGCTCGTAGAGTCAAGACCTCCTGACGATGCTTCGTGTAGAAGCGAAACGCGTCGAAAATTCTTCCGGTTTGGCTGCGTGGCGTTTGTGACGTCACGTCGGCTTAGCAGGAAAATTAGGCGGAATTGTCACTAGATATATTTTTTAAGTGTTTTATTAAAATATTAATTTGATGTTTTCGTAAAATATTTTAAAAATATTTGTTATTATTAAATATGGATTTCCGCAAAGTGACGCCTGAATCTATTCATTAAAAATTATGTGTTTTATCAAAGCCGTAATCATTATTGTCTCATAAGATATAGAAGCCATTATCATCGGGAATGATGTGTCGATATCTAATCAGTTGACATTGATGGCCATCTATTTGAGTCTTGGCAGGATGTCAGACATTTATTGGCATTGACCAATGATCTTGTGAAACTGTCACTACTCTATATACATTGCAAAACAAAACTAGTCAATCCACTATCCATCCCCATAGGATATGAACGAGAGAACACATTAATGTTTTGAAGCAGTGATGGCTCAGTGGCATTGGCTATGGACTGCCGCGCAGCAGGTCCGTGGTTCGAATCCCGCCGCAAACTTGAGCTTCACCGCATGGTGGAAGGGCATTTTGCGAATGCCCGCCTGGCTAGCGACCACCCTCAAGTAGAAAATCTGTCGCCAAGCACCCAACGGTGTGTTCCGGTAGCAGTCCTTGAGAGCCAGTGAAATAACAGGCAAAATGAGACTTAACAGGTATGTCTCAAGGTGATGGGCGCAGTGCAGTTCGTCACTTGTGATGAAATGCATCTGTTATAGGCAGAGGATACCGCTTAACATCAGGTGGGCCTCGCGCTTGTTCATTCACAATAACATAAAAAAAAACAAAAAAAAAACGGCTGTACTCACGCGTATTGGAGAAAAAACTAAATCAAAAGAAGAGATGGCTTAAATGTTTTTAAAAAAAGTTATTCAATGTATTATTGGAAAAATGTTACTCGATGAAAGACTTTATATAAGATTAAAAATTAAAATTATAATGTTTTACGGCGTGAGAATGATTAACTGTGTATCATAAATGACAAAATCTTGATATAATATAATTGTTTAAATTTATTTAATACTTTATTGCACAAAAAAAATGTGTACAAAAGGAGGACTTAATGCTAAGGCATTGTCTATCAGTCATCTAGCGAGGGTGTTTGAGAAGGTGTATGTGCATCAAGGGGTGAATAAATAGGTTAAGTATGCTATATAAATCAAAATCTAGTAATGACATTGAACTTTTATAATTATTGACATGGGCATTTATTTTATATTATTTAATTATTTTATAATTTGATTTCATAATTTTTTTACATTGTAAATTAAGCATGTTGATTATAATTTGTTTTGTTGGAACTGTATTTTTATGCTATCTTAATTTTGCAATTATGTAATATTCATTAATTCATATATTCATTCATCCATTCATTGGTCGAGATTGTCGACCTAGTGTTTCGGGCATGTCCGATGCTCTTCATCAGGTGAGTCCTCGTTTCAAGCTGAGAACTCTCCGTTATTGAAACCATGTTTTTCTTTAATGTTTTTGTGATGGAACAAGCCCTAGGCTCACCTGATGATAAGTAGCTCTGCTTATAACAGATGTATTTCATCACAAGTCATGAATCGCACTGCGCCCGTCACTGAGACATAGTTGTTGAGTGTCATTGTGCCTGTAATTTCACTGGCTCTCTAGGACTGCTGCCGGAACATACCGTTAGGTGCTTGGCGACAGATTTTCTACTTGAGGGCTGTAGCTAGCCAGGCGGGCATTCGCAAAATGCCCTACCACCATGCTATAACGACTGCCATCCTAAGACGACAACCGGGACCAACGGCTTAACGTGCCTTCCGAAGCACGGAAGCGCCCAGTAGTAATGTCACTAGCGGTCACCCATCCAACTTATGACAGCGGCGGACGTTGCTTAACTTTGTTGATCGGTTAATAACACCTAACCAAACTCCGCTACGAGCGCTTCAATTCGTTTGGCGTTGAGAAGATAAAGAGCTGTGATGTGTGCCCAATGTGCAGCAACACCTTGCTCATTTCGACATGTGCACACTTTATCTTTAGTCGCTTTTTTACGATATACTTAATAATCTAATATACATGAGGATGTGTCGGTCCTTAATAATTCTTAAGACGCTGTCAAATGCTGAATTTTTGTCACTATCGGATTGCGTTGTAGTGAAAGAGAGACAGCGATGGTAAAATCGCGATCAGTTTAGGTAAAATCCGAAAGAAAGCTTGATAACACAAAACTAGAAACGTAAATCGAAAATGTAACTTTTCTTGTCTTTCTTGATAAAGTTTTGCTATTTTATTAATATAGTTTCATACACATTCGTTCGTAAATAATTAAGATATTTACGTTAGAAGCTTTATTTAGAGTCAACTTTGCTATTTTATTCTATCGAGAAAATTTTAAGGAAACGTGTTTCGGACTTTTCTTGGCCTTAGATAATGAGATCACGATTAATATATAATTTTCTTACTGGTACAAACTAAATACATTTTGCTAAAAATCTGTTCAAGTAAAGCTATTTAGCACTTGTCAGCGCCTTAAGGGGCGGTAAGAGGAAAACTCAAAAACGAGGTGTTTTCAGGCACGTTTCATGTCAAAAATATAGCGTGTTAGCTTTAAAATAAATATTACAGGATATATTTATTTATTACCAGAGAGTTGAAATAGGTAGGGGAGGTAGGGGAGCATTGGGCAGTCGGGAGGTTCGGGCACCCCCTTATTCCTCAAAATCTATTCTAGATATTTTTTGTTTTCTACCACAGCACTATAGTTTAATAACTGGCAACACCGCTTACCAAAAGTGTCAGCTGTCATTTCACTTGGTTGTCAAGTTACATGCGCTCAACGGTTTGTTGCGTACAGAAGTAAATATTTTGACTGTGATTTGAAGAAACATAACAAAGAAATCTGCAAGAAAGTGTAAGTATCTGTGTTAACTTCTTCTATTGTGTTTAATGAAGATTATATTTACCTGTCAATTAGGATACTACATTTGATAAAAATAAACTTATTCAAATCTATTTGAAAAGTGAGGTTATGGGGAGCAATGGGCATGCAGGTAGGAGGGAGGTTTGGGCATGCCCAATGCTCCCTTTGTTTTTAGTGTATTTTGGTGTCATACTTTTTGCTTTTTTGATATGCATATTGGATTAAACGGTTAACCATTTCTTTTCAGGCCAATGCCGTTTTCATTTAAAAAGAAAAATAAGCGACGTGAAATCCCTAAAGATGTTATTTTGCGCGCATTGGAAGAGGTTTCTAAGGGAGGAAAAATTAAAACTACTGCGATGAAATACGATATACCCAGGTCTAACCTTCAAAGATACATAAAGCAGGGTGGCGTCATGAAAGATATTTCTTCTAAATTTATATCATCTCAAATATTCACGAAAGATGAAGAAGAAAAAATTACAGAATATCTTGTAACATCGTTTAAACTAAATCATGGACTGTCAAAAGTTAAGACACGTGAACTGGTTTATGAATACGCCACTGCCATTGAAAAAAAAATACCAGATAACTGGACAAAGAAGAAAATTGCATCCAAAGATTGGATAAGGGGATTTTTTAAAAGACAACCTCAGTTATCGATAAGGACACCAGAAGCTACCAGCCTCTCACGGGCCACAAGTTTCAATAAGAAAAATGTCGGAGATTTTTTTGAAAATCTTAAAACTGTATATGAACGGCATAGCTTCGGCCCTGAGTCTATTTACAATATAGACGAAACTGGATTATCAACTGTACAACGAACCCAGAAAGTGATTGCTCTCAAAGGCACTAAGCAAGTTGGGCAAGTAACATCTGCTGAAAGAGGGACGCTTGTAACAGTTTGCTGCGGTATTAATGCATTGGGTAATTCAATACCACCCTTTTTCATATTCCCACGGGTCAATTTCAAAACATATATGCTAAATGATGCCCCTGTTGGTTCAGATGGAGCAGCACATCCTTCAGGGTGGATGACAGCACCAAATTTTGTAAAATATATGCACCATTTCGCAAAACACGCAAAACCAACGCCTTCCTCGCCAGTTCTTTTGCTGCTGGACAATCACGAAAGTCATATTTCAGTATCAGTGCTCGATTTTTGTAAAGAATCAGGCATTGTTTTAATGACTTTCCCACCGCACTGCAGCCATAAACTGCAACCGCTAGATCTGACTGTCTACGGACCACTCAAAACTTTTTATAACACTGCTGTAACAGATTGGATGGTAACCAATCCTGGAAAAACGGTGTCAATTTATGAAATCCCAAAATTAGCAGCGAAAGCCATCCCACTTGCATTCAAGTTGCAGAATATTCAAAGGGGATTTGAAAAACCTGGCATATGGCCACTCAATTCAAACATTTTCTCTGATGAAGATTTCGCTTGTTATTTTGTAACTGATCGCTGCTTGCCGGAAGAGGAAATTGCATGGCATGAAACGGAAGAAGGGAAAAACTAGAATATTGACAGACACACCCGAGAAAAGACTTATAGAAATGGAAGAAGAAGAAAGACAAAGAAAAAATAAGATCAAAGAGCTCAAAAAAGAACAAAAATGCTCTAAAAATACAGGACAGAAAACAATTCCGAAGCTTGCTGATGAATTCACTTCCAAACCAGAGAAAAACAGGAAGATTAGCAGCAATGATGATATCGAAAATGTTTCCGTTTCTGACGAAGCCCTTGTTGAATCGGAAGAAGATTTTGATGAAGACGATGTGATCATTCTGGATAGAAATTTCCAGATCAATAACTTTGTGTTGGTTAAATTTGACACCAAAAAAACTATTTACCATTATGTTGGAATAATCGAAGAGGTTAACCGCTCCATGGCAACTGTCAAATTCATGAGAATGAGTAAAATAAGAAATACGTTTATATTTCCTGACATCGAGGACATAGCTAGCGTTCCCCTGGAGGATATAAAGACAAAATTGCCTACACCAACGACATGGATGAAACGTGGCAGCTTAAAATATAAATTTGACAAGCCTCTTTGGATCATACCAAATATAAGATAAGTGATAAGTTTAATTAAGTCCAACATCGTGCAGTATTGATTCTAAATCACGTTGTTTAATTTTTCTAAAGTCTATAATTTATTTGTAATTCCATTAATCTTTCTATTCTAAGAAAAAAAATTGTATTACATTTTTTTATAGCAATGTTAATACATAAGCATAGTAGTATAGTAAAGCAATATCGTGCATATTAAATACAGTGCCCATGCCTCCCTACAGGGGTGCCCATACCTCCCTCCCACCGGGAGGTTTGGGCACTTTGGACATGTGTTCAAAGATATTTTGTAACTTTGAGACTTATTATAATACCAAAACTATTCTAAGCATTAATTAATGCCAAATATGTGTGCTAGATATATTTGAAATAAAATTGTGATTTTCATAAATATTAACAGTTTAATTAACATTTATGTAAAAAAGTGCCCAATGCTACATGGAATAATCATACCCGAACACCATACTGCTCTAAAAACTAACTAGTATTAACCTATCTACATACATACGCACATGTATATATGCAGTTTGTAATGACAATGAAAGAATAGTCAAATATTATGCGTCATATCCGTTGTTAGAAAGAGATAAATAAGTGTTACTACCGCGGAACGTTCCGATCAACATTACGCTGCGATCTCTTTCACTCTCTCACATAAAACGATCTGTGGATCGTTTCGTTCATCTCGCTCGTCCATTGTGAGAAGTTCCTAAGATAAAACAAAATGACAATATTTTTTATTTCAATGGAAACCTTTTTATTATCACTTACAGTACCTGTATGATAAGTGCAGTATCTAAAGACACAGAAAGGCATATTGTCCACAACTTTTTCGTAAAAAACAAGATTATCGGCAACGTATTGATAGGACGCTCGGAAGTGCAAGACTGGTAACGACTACGGCAATTACCTTGCTTACGTCTAGTAAATATGGGGAGCTCACAACTCATCCCAAGTTTCCTATCCAAGTTTCAAATGCATTTTGTTATAGGGTATGTTCCATTAGTCGCTAAGAACGTTATTTTCGATAATATTGATCACATTCTGCGTCTATGGTTGTGATCACGTGATCATTTGTAACTGTCATCCCCGTTCCATTTTTGGATAAGAACGCTAAGAATGCCACTAAAATTTGCCACATCTGTCACTTTTGACATTAGATGTAGCGTTTAAGGCGAAAATAACGCCAAGACCCATGTGGAAAACTTTTTGGGAGTGTGATCGTTTTTAGCGTTTTTAGCGAATCTCACTCAAATGGTACGCACCCATAGTAGGATATAATTAGCACCCGAAACTATTTGAACATTTTAAGGTACCGAGATTACAAACTTTTTTAGAGGTGTATAAAATTAGTTTTTATACACCTCTAAAAAAAAGTTTTGTTTTTATTTCTTAGGGTCTTGGCTGAAAATCAGCGCTTTTGTCTTCCGCGAAAACATTCGTACGAACTTAAAAAATACCTGTTCATATAATAAAAGTTCGTACGAATGTTTTCGCGGTCCATTTCTTCGAACAGTAATTAAAAATAGAGATTATAAGAGTAAAATCTATTTGCACCTACTAAAACATTACTACTAGTTGAGTCGGAAACAAACTTCGTTTGCTCGTAAATATGATCAGGTGTTGTCTATTGAGGGAAAGTACCATTTGGAGTTAAATTCGCCATAAACGATTAAAACGATCACACTCCTAAAAAGTTGTTCCACTTGGGTCTTGGCATTATTTTCGCCATAAACGCTATGAAGCTATTGGAACAGTTTGAATTACCTACATCTAATATCAAAAGTGACAGAAGTGGCAAATTTTAGTAGCGTTCTTATCCTTAATGGAACAGGGGAGGACAGTTACAAACGATCACAGTGATCACAACCATAGACGCAAATGTGGTCAAAATTATCGAAAATAACGAAATTAGCGTCAAATGGAACACGCCCTGATTCGATCTCATGCGCTTCTTGCTGCATAGATGGCGCGAGTGCATACTTTTCGTATTATTACAAGCAGACCATATTTATTAAATCATTCTTATATTTTGAGTATAACGTATTCTCAAAAGGGGATTTAGGCTGACAGAATATAAAGATGTGTGGCATAAGTATATTTCAAATAGCTTACCATTTACACTTATGACGTTTAATGAATAAGGACATTTAGCTCTCATGACGTTTTACATTATGAATACACAGTAATAAGGACTATATGCTCTGAAAACTAGCAGTCATTTTAAATAAAGGACATTTTGGTGTCAGAGCATTTTATATTACAGTTGATGTGCACTCAAGAACGTTTAGCTTCCAAAACCTCCTGATCGGAAATGTGGTTAAGCCTGCACCGAGGCAATTGTGAAATACTTACGTTCTTTTGAACCCTTGCTGTATCTCTATTTCTTAATTTTAAGTCATTCAATTAATATATATGATATTTAAGGATTCATTCCATAAATCATACACTTTAGAAACGCGATTACCTACTTAAAATAACTTTAAAAAAAAAGAATACAAAGTTACATGTAAACAATTAAATAAACCCTTAGTATGGCATAAATACTTCACGGAAAGTCATCAGTCTTTGAATAATAAAAAAATACAACGCGTTTTCTATTACGTATACACATTCCAATTTTCAAAGAGGTATTTGTTTTTATTATACGAAGAAAATAGCAAAAGAAAAACCTATAAACCTAGTTCATTTTGTCACTTATAAAATAAGACAAAAATAGATTTGATTAATGTTTACTATAGGAGAAAAGTTTTCTCCCAGAACGCAAATTATGCGCGAATTCTAAGTAAAAACTTGAAAAGGCTGCAATTGTCCTTATCGCACTATTCTGTTCGGGCGTTTAGCGGCGAGAAAGCATCACTTTGTAAAATACCTATTATTCTGTAGGAGCTTCTCTTCCCGTTCCTCTTTATGCCCAGAATCAACTGGCCTTACCTTGCCGTGAACCGTGAATTGTACGGGTATACTAATTCTTACCTTATCAATCGTTAGAGGTATTTCATAATCCGCTCCACCGATGAACTCGAAGCCCCACGGTTCCTCACCCTCCCTGGTTAAATGCACGTCCAACTCCATCTAGCGGTGAAACATATTACTTTAATAATCATGTTATACAGTGGTGCCTGAAGCACATAATAGAAATGACCAGAAGGATCACTCCACAAAGCCATTACAATAAATAAGCGACTCTAGCTACGAAGCAATAAAGTGCACTTCAGCTCGCAAAGCACGGAATACCTAATGTTTTAATTCAATGCGTCTCGCTTTCTATCGCATGTGCACGCATAGCTCTGTTCTCTTCTAACGCGGCATGCTCCGTACATAGTCACGTCCGGACGGGTACGCCGATGTACCTGTAACTTTCTACCTAAAGTTCGGAGTGAGCTAGGGCTGGCCTAATACGAAAAATAAAACAAAACATGAATTAAACAATTGCAAAATCACAAATATACGATAGGAAACATTTAAGTCATGTGCGGGATTCGAACCCGCGCCAATCCACCCCTTGAGCCGGGGTATGCTCTAACCAATTGAGCTAACATGACATGACGTCATAACTCAAATCTTTCCTATCGTTCTTTAACCATCGTGTTGGGATGGAGCGACATCTATAGTACCACTTGCGTTGTACTACAAACAACAATTTTTCCTATCGTATTTGTGATTTTGTAATGTAATCCGCATAGCAGGCGTTATTGCAAACCTAACAATATTAAAAAAATGAATTAAACAAGTATACTATCAATGCGCGTTAAATTTGGCGGCTACCTTTTGTTTGTCGGAAACAAAAATAATACTTTTATTTGCGATGCATGCCGTGGGCGCTGCATATAGGTGTATCGCGGGGCTCCTAAGAGGACCTCTCTATAGATCTCTGTGGTGAAAACAATACTTTTCACATCCCTACCTAGATGGAATGGTCAGATATTGTTTAAAATTATCAACATAGATTTCTTTCACGCCTAACTCGCATGTCTTCAAATTTATGTGTGAAGTTATGTATTGTAAGACAAGGACACAGTATTTTTTTTGTTGCCTTTGGCCACTATCTCACCTGATGGTAAGTGATGATGTGGTCGAAGATCTTGTTCAGGCTAACCTAGAGTTATTGGCTCTCAAGGTTAACTGCCGGAACACACGGTTATTAGGTGCTTGGCGACAGATTTTCTACTTGAGGGTGGTAACTAGCCAGGCAAAATCTGCAAAATGCCCTACCATAACGCTATAACGACTGCCATCCTAAGACAACTACCGGGACTGACGGCTTAACGTGCCCTCTGAAGCACGTGCACGCTCAGTAGTAATGTCACTAGCGGTCACCCATCCAAGTCATGACCGCGGCGGACGTTGCTTAACTTATCTGATCGGTTAAGAAAGACTAAGAAAACTATACTACAAGCGCTTCTAAGAACGGCTGAGCTAACAACGTAATCTTCCTAAGAATAGGTAGTAATCGCAAGTCGCAACTTACGCCGGAAAAAGCTCAAAATCTTGTATTATATATGTTCTATGTTATAGGTATCCAGATGGAGCTGACTCGTAGCCTGGAAATTTTCGCTTCGACACTTAAAGCCGATAAATTTGAATTTCATCGATGCTAAACAGGCCCAAAAGATGACTTGTTTTTTTTTTAATACGAAATATTGTGTTAAAATGCTGCTCTAATAAATTTGTTTTATATGGATAATTACCACGATTCATAAGTTTATTGATAGATGGCGCTGCACCGCATGTAAAATATATGGCATATAACGCCATCTAGCCATTTTGTTTCGTTCCAACACGAGTGCGATTAGCTTAAGGGCCTATTCCATTTGACGCTAATTTCGTTATTTTCGATATTTTTGACCACATTTGCGTCTATGGTTGTGATCACTGTGATCGTTTGTAACTGTTCTCCCCAGTTCCATTTAGGGGTAGGTATGTTCCATTAGTCGCTAAGAACGTTATTTTCGATAATTTTGATCACAACTGCGTCTATGGTTGTGATCACGTGATCGTTTGTAACTGTCATCCCCGTTCCATTTTTGGATGAACGCTAAGAATGCCACTAAAATTTGCCACTTCTGTCACTTTTGACATTAAATGTAGCGTTTAAGGCGAAAATAACGCTAAGACCCATGTGGAAAACTTTTTGGGTGTGTGATCGTTTTTAGCGTTTTTAGCGAATCTCACTCAAATGGTACGCACCCTAGGATAAGAACGCTAAGAATGCCACTTAAATTTGCCACTTCTGTCGGTTGTGTTGTGTCAGTTTGATAATATAAATTGGTTACATTTTAAGTTGAATGTGATAATTAGTTATTGTCGAGAAATTTCAAATATTCTTTTTAAAATAGGTGTACTCTTTATATAGTGACGGATCAAGCACGAGGCCCACCTGATGTTAAGCGGTAACCTCTGACGAACAGATGCATTTCGTCGAAGACGAAATTCTTCTCCACTGCACCCTCCTGTCGCCCTGAGACATAGTTGTTAATCATGTGCCTGTAATTTTACTGGCTCTCAAGGACTGCTGCCGGAACATACTATCAGGTACTTGGCGACAGATTCTCTACTTGAGGGTGGTAGCTAGCCAGGCGTGCACTCACAAAAGGCCCTTCCACCATGCGGTGAAGCTCAAGCCAATGTTGGGGATCAAACCATGGACCTGTGGCACCGCATTCCATAGCTATTGCCGCTTGGATTTCATTGCTTCAAAAATATATGTTACTAGCGGCTCGCTCCGGCTTCATATTTACCAAAAACGTTAAAAAAGTAGATATTGTGACATAACTGTAATAGTTAGACATATGGTATTGCGGACATTTTTGTAGATATTGATGTCCTCTATAAAATTGTAGTAGGTACATCACTTTGCTCTATTGTCAACAATTTCCGCGGCGTACGCGTTATAACGATTTTTATTCGTAGCATTTTTTTTGGTATTGTTTTCACACGTTGGGTTACATTTTCAAAGTTTTCATACGGATCCCTAATTTTTTGAAAATATTCTATAGTCTGTGTTCGTCAGAGAAGTGTAGGATTCTAACGTTTACAATAATTGTATGTACGTATATAACAGGATTCCTATAATGAAATAAAAAAGTAAGATTCGATTATGTGATTGGCTTTTATCTAAATATTTTTGAAGCATTAATAGCTCAGTGGCATTGGCTATGGACTGCCGTGCAGCAGGTCCATGGTTCGAATCTCGCCGCGGGCTTGGGCTTCACCGCATGGTGGAAGGGCATTTTGCGAATACCCGTCGGGCTAGCGACTACCATCAAGTAGAAAATCTGTCGCCAAGCTCCTAATAATGTGTTCCGGCAGCAGTCCTTGAGAGCCAGTAAAATTACAGGCACATGAGACCTAACAACTGTACGTCTCAGTGTAACGGGCACAGTGCAATTCGCCGTTGACGAAATGCATCTGTTATAGTCAGAGGTTAGTCCAATTAACATCAGGTGGGCCTCGGGCTGGTTTCGCCGCAATGACATTAAAAAAAAACTATAGCTTAAGATAATTCATTAATAATAATAATTAAGTGATATAAGTAAATTTAATAAAATTTGCACGTCTGCTTGCAGACAGAATACACAGAACTTCACCTATATTAAAGACCTTTTATGACTGTATTCTTACAAATAAACCATTGATTTGATTTAAATAGTGAAATAATTTTTCAAATCGGTGGAGTAGCTTTTAAGTTTATCCGTTATATGCAAACATACAAATCTTTCCCCTTTATATTAGTGTAGAAGTAGATTATCACAATACCTTACCTTCAGTTAATCTGGATGGTCAGTCCACTCATGAGCACTGTTAAAAGTGAACTGCAGTTAAACTTGGCACCTCTGGCAATGCCCCCAATTTCACTTAGATTCTAGCACGAGACCCAATTCAAACCTATAGATCTAGAACAATCTATTTTGATCTCTTCATTTTGATAAATAATGGTTAGTTGTATAAAATCGGCCAAGTGCGAGCCGTACTTGGGCACGGTTGGTTCTCTATCGTTACCTATATAATATTAGACACTTTTTTATTTATACTAACATTATAAAGTGGAAGGATTTGTATGTTTGTATATCATTAAGTTAAGGTTTTTGTGTATGTGTGCTACTGCGTGGGCAATGTTTTGTCTATTACCTCGCAGTACCAGTATAAAATAACCTTTGTCACCGTTCGCCTTTTAGATTGTAGGGGTCTTTCGACTGGTTCTTTTATGGTGTGCTGTATGTAAGGCGTTCTTACGAAGATATACGTTCCGTTAAGAGTTGTTCTTATTCTTTACGAATTTTGTTTTAGAAAATATATGTAAATGGCTTTTTAAAAGGGCTACGTAGAAATGTATACTTATGGTAAATTTAGAAAATATACGAAATTTTATAGACATATTATATCAATACTAGCTGGCTCGGCAAACGTTGTCTTGCCATATAAATTATATCTAGTGAATATTTTGGTAGTCACATAAAAATGACTAACTTATTGTAGGTAAGTAAGTAAAAAAAAGAAGAGGAAAGAACGATGACCGCATATAAAAAAAACGAATTAACTTAAAAACTACTGGATCGTTAGAAAATTCTTTCACTATTAGAATCCTACACTATCCCTAATAAATATAGGCTATAGAATATTTTCAAAAATTTAGGGATCCATATGAAAAATTCGATAATGTAACCCAACGTGTGAAAAAAATACTAAAAAGTCGTTATATCGCGTAAGCTGCGGAAATGATTGACAATAGAGCAAAATGATGTACTACAATTTTATAGAGGACATCAATATCTACAAAAAGACCACGTTATTATACTTCTATATTTATATCACATCATTATATATATATTTATGTCACAATAACTAACATTTATATGTTTCAATTTATATTTTTTTATAAATACCCGTGCGAAGCCGGGGCGTGTCGCTATATTAATGAATAAATTCAGGAATTACTTTGCGATAATAATAACTAATATTTTAAAAATATTTTAAGGTAACATTAAAACAATACTTTAGAAATACACTTAAAAAATATAAAATATGTCTAGTGACAATTCTGACAAATTTTCCTGCCAAGCCGACGTGGTGACGTTATAAACGCCACGCAGTCAAATGGGAAGAATTTTCGACGCGTATCGATTCTACACGAAGCATCTGAAAACCAACGTTCACGTTAAATTCTCGACACGTTAGTTGTCAAAACCTTTTTTTCTGCCAAAATCTAGTTCCTTTTACGCACTGTAGAGGCGCTGATCAAATCCTATACAAAATGGTGACATTTCGATACGTTTGCGAAACGGTTACGATTTCGCAAGTTATTCGTGCTTGGGCTACAGTAGGCCTAATCGACTTGAAGCTGTAAGCAGAACCGAGGAGGCAATACAAGTTATTAAACAAATAAATAACATGTAAAACATACTTGTAAACATTAATTAAATTTTATGACACTAAGCTAAACATGGCTATTTTTATTGGATTACCATTTTTTTGACTTAAAAATGTAACTAATGTGCCTATAATTTACTATAGTTTCAAAGAAAGGTGATAAAAATTAATAATAACAAATATTTTAAGAAACATCAAATTAATTACGAGCGCACGTTCGAGACATCACGTGCGCTCGTAGAGTCAAGACCTCCTGAGGATGCCTCGTTTAGAAGCGAAACGCGTCGAATACTCTTCCGGTTTGGCTGCGTGGCGTTTGTGACTTCACGTCGGCTTAACAGGAAATTAGGCGGAATTGTCACTATATATAAATATATTATGCCTGATAGGTTAGCCTTTGACCACTATCTCACCTGATGGTAAGTGATGATGTGGTCTAAGATGTTGTTCAGGCTAACCTAGAAGAACTGGCTCTCAAGGACAGCTGCCGGAACACACCGTTAGGTGCTTGGCGACAGATTTTCTACTTGAAGTTGGTAGCTAGCCAGGCGGGCATTCGCAAATACCCTACCACCATGCTTTAACGACTGCCATCCTAAGACGACAACCGGGACCGACGGCTTAACGTGCCCTCCGAAGCACGGAAACGCTCAGTAGTAATGTCACTAGCGGTCACCCATCCAACTCATGACCGCGGGCGACGTTGCTTGACTTTGCTGATCGGTTGAGAACAGCTAAGTAAACTTCCCTACGAGCGCTTCAAATATATAATTCTTATAAAGATTTTTTAAGTGTTTTATTAAATAATTTATTTGATGTTTTCTTAAAATACTTTTAAAATATTTGTTATTATTAAATATGGATTTCCGCATAGTAACGCCTGAATCTATTCATTCTGATAAAAATTGCTATAAAACGTTTTTTATTTGAAATCTCTAATATCTATGGTTAAGAAAATATTTAAGTGTCCTTATTTTTGCAGGCCAGTGTACCACGTTTCATGAGATACAGCCTGGTGGCAGACAGAAAGACGGACAGTAGAGTTTTAGTCATAGGGTTGGGACCCTACCTTTTGGGTACGAAACCCTAAAAAATTTCCAACTATGGGAAATAAAATGTTTGTGAAGTAAACTCTTTTACATTCAAGATATTATAACTGCAAAGATTCTCTTAAAAAAATCTAATAAGAATTTATTAATTGTACAAGTTTTTGTGGCATGTCACGTGCTAGAATTCCATTAATAACCTTTTTATTGTGTGTTTATAGCATACCAAAGGTTTTCATCAAAGACATATACATCTTAATTAAGTAGAGAGTAAAGGAATAAAGCATTTGTTTGATTTAGGGCCTGTTTCAGAATGTTCGAGTAAGTTCCGGTACCAGAAAGATCCCTCCGCAGAGCAATTCAGATCGCACATCGTCGAGTACCTAACCATAGTAGAAGGAGTCTTTCTACTATGACCTAACTTTTATATATATATTCATCTACAATTTGAAGCAATGATGGCCGAGCGGTAATAGCTATGGACTGCCGCGCCGTAGTACCCTGGTTCGATCCCCACCGCCGGCTTGAGCTTCACCGCATGGTGGAAGGGCTTTTTGCGATTGCCCGCCTGGCTAGCTACCACCCTCAAGTAGAAAGTCTGTCGCCAAGCACGTATAACGGTGTGTTCCCGCAGTAGTCTTAACAACTATGTCTCAAGGTGACGGGCGCAGTATAATTCGTGACTTGTTGACGAAATGCATCTGTTATAGGCAGAGGTTAGTCCGCTTAACATCAGGTGGGCCTCGAGCTTGTTCCGTCACAAAAACATAATCAAAAAATAAAAAAAAACATGGTGCCCCTCTTTCTATCGTGTATATGGAGTTTTGAACAAGCTAACATTTTGAAAGCGGGTGCAGTGGTAATATAGTATAAAATGAATAATATTTATATTTGAGCTTAGAGAGATTTATTTTCTCATAAGAAAAATATTCTCTTACATGAGATATACCTATAATATATTAGTGCAAAACACTATTGTCGTACAAAACAGATACACATAATGAAAATGTAAAAAATTGAAAATTTTTGGAGGGTAGTTATACTAAAAAACAGTTAGTCGCATTATACTGCTTAGGACGGTGATTAGCTTAGATTTAGACTGAAATATAGTAGGTACAGTTTATACGACTGCATAACTGCATATATGTACATCTATAACTTATATTATGTTGGCAGATACAGACCCACCAACTTATCTGTTCAGGCGGCAGAAAAAAGAACTACAACATACCTTCAAAGTTTGTAGTTGATTTCCATGACCAGTAGCGCCCTCGAAAACCGCACAGTTAAGTTGGTGGTACTATAGCTAACTTTTCGAAACCACAGACTAATAAGCAACCAGGCCCTACTAGATTACATTTTCCAAATATCTAGTTGGCTTCTTCCCAAATTGGAACAATTTGAAACAAATCAAAAAGAAACAAAGTTTTTAACTTCATTTTCAATCTATATAAAACGATGCATGTGTCTGTGTTTTTATTAGTCTTCGCAGTTACTTGTGTGCAATGCAAGAACAACGTGAAGTCTTTGACGGAGTCTATGGGGCAGGAGGTAATTGAAATCGGGACCCCTATTAAAGGTAATCAGAATTATTTCTACATACACTAAAAGTCTTGAATAGCCGGAGTAGAATGTAAGCCTATATACCATTGCCACTGTGGCCGTAAGAGGCGATTAAAGGTAAAATTTCAGAAAGTGGATGTGTAAATCTGTCACCAAGCACCTAACGCTGTGTTCCGGCAGCTGTCCTTGAGAGCCAGAATTCTAGGTTAGCCTGAACTACATTTTGTTATTATAGACTTATAGGGATCTAAATGATTATATTGTAGTAGCTGTAACGTTATATAATCTGTCGCCAAGCACCTAACGATGTGTTCCGGCAGCTGTCCTTAAGAGCCAGTAATTCTAGGTTAGCCTGAACAACATTTTCGACCACATCATCACTTACCATCAGGTGAGATAGTGGTCAAAGGCTAAACTATCAGGCATAAAAAAAGTGGGCAGCAGCGCCTTCCTGGTAACTGATATCTTGAGGTTGAACTGGCCGGCCCGTTCTCCATACAAACGTGGTAGGGTGATCACTCCCTTATTTGAGGATTTAGGTCCAAAATAAAGCATAATACCGATTGATCTCGTCATTATCTAGGCTTGTACTCATGTTAATTATCTTATAAAATTTTAATAAGATAATTAACATGAGATTTATGAGCTTCGAAACATTTTCATATAACATTTTCGAGGCTCATAACTTTCAAGTTAATTATCTTATTAAAATTTCTGCATCATACAAGCCTAGATAATGACGAGATCAATCGGTATTATGCTTAATTCTGGACCTAAAATCTGACATAAGGGAGTGATCACCCTACGACGTTTGTATGGAGAAGTGACCGACCAGTGTGGTCCTCAATACGCCTGGCAAGCGTGGAGAATATGGCAAACATCCCCATATGGGGGAGGCTGTGTTCAGCAGTGGACAATCCCTCAGAGCCCCACCCGTGACAGTAAATTTTTTTTTTCTTCGTGATATGAGCGGCCATACTACACATACATAACTACGTATTTGTCGATATCCGATCGTGAAGTTGTGATCAAATTTATTGTTTTGTTGGATGTGTAACTGACTTTGTAGCGCTTCACCGGCCGCTGCCGCAGCACGCTCGCTTCGCTCGCTCGTTGCGCGCATCGCATGCGCTCGCTCGTTGTCTGTCTAACCTGTACTGTACTGTAACAGCCGACTCGTCCACTGCTGAACACAGCCTCCCCTATTAACAGGATTTTTGCCTTAACCCCCACGCTTGGCAGGCGGCTTGGGGATCGCAGTGTAAGATGGCAGTTCTTTAGAAGGTGCTGCTCACCTTCCAGCATTTTCCCTTCGACTCTTACACGGGGTGATATGGGGAGGTGCAATTCTAACCCGGCACCCCACGGGGGTCTGTCTAACCTAACCTAATTATTTTTTGGTGGGGTGTACGATATGCCCAAGTGTCGCTGGCCAAATCGTCAAACGTTAAGTGTCGAACGATATGGCTAGTGTAAGATGACTAGATCACGATGTGCCGGCGTTTCAAGAACTGGTTAGCCATATCGTGATCTGGCCAATACAACGATCAGCCCACCACATATATATGTGCAGATCTCCCTCCTGGACTGGACGAGGAGCCTTCAGCAGAAGCAGATGATGACGAGACGACCACCACCACCGTCCAGCCTGCCACCAAGCGGGAGACAAGGAAAACTACTACAGTAAGTTGAACAGTATGCATTTATGAAGTATCACTTTCTTTTTATGTTGATGTGTTGGAACAAACTCGAGGCCCACCTGATTTTAAGCGGACTAACCTCTGCCTATAACAGATGATGATTACATCACAAGTCAGGAATTGCACAGCGGGACCGAGGGCTCTAAACTTATCAGAGCGCTTGGTCGATGGGACGCCTGATCAAAATGCTGGCACTTCTTTGGTTCAACGAATAAGCATTGCTATTCAAAGAGGCAATGCTGCCAACTGGTAGTTGGCTGGATTATTTGAAAAACTGCCATCTAACTCTTTAATCCCGAAGCTGCCTGCCAATCGTGGGGATTATTACAAACCTCACCTTAGTGTGGATGCCTGTTTTCAGCAGCGGACGATCCAGGTAATATAGATATAGATCAGACTGCTTTGAAGCAGGATAACTATACCAGACGGATTTTTTCTAAAGAGAACTACACACCACCAGGCTTTGTCCGGAAATAACTCTTTTATTAGAAGTCCCAGAATCCCCTCTAATCAGCAATTGCCCTAAAGGGACTATCAAAACTTGGTATATGTCCCCATTTCTTTGCATAATCGCAACTCAGAGTCCGAAGATACAGGCTTACCGCTTAGTTTGAGGCTCACTTGTACCAACAATCTGTAAAAAATCTTGTCAACTATGGATAGTGAAAAGTGTAATAGGTTAAGTTTTTTTTATGCCTGATAGGTTAGCCTTTGACTACTATCTCACCTGATGGTAAGGGATGATGTGGTCGAAGATGTTGTTCAGGCTAACCTAGAAGTACTGGCTCTCCAGGAACGCTGCCGGAACACACCGTTAGGTGCTTGGCGACAGATTTTCTACTTGAGGGTGGTAGCAAGCCAGGCGGGCATTCGCGAAATGCCCGACCACCATGCAAAATTTTGTGTTACTAAACATTTATTGTACTGTACTGTAACAGCCGACTCGTCCACTGCTGAACACAGCCTCCCCTATTTAGGGGGTATTTGCCATAATCCCCACGCTCGGCAGGCGTCTTGGGGATCGCAGTGTAAGATGGCAGTTCCTTAGAAAGCGCTGCTGCCCACATTCCAGTATTTTTTTTCCTTAGTCGCCTCTTACGACCCGACAGGGGAGATATGGGGAGGTGCATTTCTAACCCGGCATCCAGCGGGGGAAACATTTATTATTATTATTTATAATAAATGATTTCTAACTACATCTTCTTGACACAAATTTCAGACAGCGCCAACGACGATGACTAAGAAGACGGAAACAGAGAAGAATGACGTTCTCAGCCAAGAAGACGAAGAGAGCAGGATCGAGAAAGAACTCTCTGAGATATATAAGGACACTGGTAAGCTAAAGAGGAGATTTAAATGTTATTGGTTAATAATAACAAATATTTTTAAAATATTTTATGAAAACTTCAGCGCACGATCGAGAAATTCGTGCACTCGTAGAGTAAAGACCTCCTGAGGATACTTCGTGTAGACGCGAAACGCGTCGAAAATTCTTCCGGTTTGGCTGCGTGACGTTTGTGACGTCACGTCGGCTTAACAGGAAAATTAGGCGGAATTGATACTAGATTTATTTTTGTATTTTTTAAGTGTTTTATTAAAATATTAATTTGATGTTTTCGTAAAATATTTTAAAAATAATTGTTATTATTAAATATGGATTTCCGCAAAGTAACGCCTGAATCTATTTATTATGTTATTGGTTACCCAAAAATATTTCTAAAATTGCTTTTATAGGGACGTAATTCAAATCACGACTGATAACAAACTCCGGGGATAGTTTAGTGTTGCAGCTACATATCTATCATCCCCATACAAATTTCAATTAAACCAATGGATAGCTGAAGAATCAAAGAGTTTATGACACTAAGGGCCTGTTTCAGAATGTTCGAGTAAGTTCCGGTTATAGTACCAAGAACATATTTAATAAATAAAACGCTATCTTTGCGTTTCACAGTCATCGAGCCTATCCATCGGTTAAAGCTTGAAACGCGAGGCATGTTAATCGTTTTTATCGTTCAGTTATTTAATGTTCTGGGTAGTATAACCGGAACTTCTCGAACAATCTGAAACAGGGCCTAAGTAAGGACTGTGATACATCGCACGCGGTGGAGGGGGGGGGGGGACCGCCATTTTGAGACGTATTCACGTAGAACAAACGGCCGTGTCTATAATACAGACAGAGCCCATGTATTTACAATAATTTTAGGTTTATTATTATTTTTTAAATGTGCCCCCTGATTATTTGTAAATGTGATTATCGCTCAGCATATTTCATACGCGATATTTCTTGTAATCATATTTAGAAATATAGAAGTGTAGCGACATTATTGCGGGAGTTAAGTGTTTGAGACATACTAATAACAAATACTTTTAAAATATTTTAAGAAAACATGAAATCAATATAAAATACTTAAAAAATATAAGAAATATATCAAGTGACAATTTACCTGCTAAGCCGAGATTCTCGATCGTGCGCTCGTAGGACTCTACGAGCGCACGATCGAGAATCTCGGCGAGGTCTAAGGTGCTTTGTGCATGTAGAAGCGCAACTCGTCGAATTATTTTTTTTTGTTTGGTTGCGTGCCGTTTGTGACCTTACGTCGGCTTTACAGGTAAATTGGGCGGAATTGTCACTAGATTTATAGATATATTTTATTTTTATATTTTTTAAGTGTTTTCTTAAAATATTTTAAAAATATTTGTTATAATTAAATATGGATTACTGCAAAGTAACGCCTGAATCTATTCATTGTGTATGAGAATTCTTTAGATCAGATGAAGTCTAGTAGTCTGGTAGACGGCCACGCATCGTCCCCTATGACGGTTAAAGTAATATAATTAGAGTACAAAGTTTCGGCTCATACTAGCATGTTGGTGTCGTAGAAGAAGCGACTAAGGGAAAAACATAAGAAGGTGCCTTCTAACGAACAGCGATCTTACACTGCGATCCCCAAGACATCTGCCAAGCGTGGGGATTATGGCAAATACCCAATTATAGGGGAGGTTGTGTTCAGCAGTGACTTGGCTGATACAGTAGGTACAGTAATATCGTTTCACTGTTTATTGTTTCCTTTATTATTTTTGTTCCAAAATAAAGATTGTTATTATTATTAATAGGAAATTTATAGAAGGGTCTGCTATTAAGTCGGCTGGAGAGGTTCTTAAGCAGGCGGGAAGTATAGGGGTTTTTTGTAGGTAATGTTGTTGGAAAGAACACTAGGTCCAACTGATGTTAAGTGGACTAACCTCTGCCTATAACAGATGCATTCCTCATTTCATAATGTATAAATTGTTCATAGAACTGCACTGCACCTTGAGACATAGTTGTTAAGTCTCATGTGTCTGTAATTTTACTGGATCTCAAAGACTGCTGCCGGAACACACTGTTAGGTGCTTGGCAACAGATTTTCTACTTGAGGGTGGTAACTAGCCAAGCGAGCATTCACAAAATGCCCTTCCACCATGCGGTGAAGCTCAAGCCCGTGGCGGGATTCGAACCATGGACCCGCGGCACTTCAGTCCATAGCTATTACCGCTCGGCCGTCATTGCTTGAAATGCTTTAATTATATTTACAGATTACAAAACCGAAGCCATTAAAGAGACTACTAAGAAAATTGTCGATTTAAAAGCTGAAAAGCCGATTGCACGAGCAAGAACCAAGTAAGTAGTACTATTTTGTCAATGTTCTCCAAAATTACGTCATGACTTTTTGCAAAATTTACATCCAATATTATTTCAGGTAAGTTGCACTAATTCTTATTCTTATTCTATTTGGGGGCGATATGTCCTGCACTGACGTCCCGTTGCACCCATATGTTTTACAATAATTTTACAATAAAAATAATAATATACATTAAATAAAAATTTCAATCAAACTAACATTTTACTATTTCTATCAAAATGAAATAAACTATTTTCAAATATAGTGTCAAAATTTTAACCAAAACAAAATAAAATTGACATGATTAGAATAATTTAAAATTATAAATAAGTTAATGTCAAATCGTTTTACATCTCACAAATATAGCAGTAGGTACAAACAGTCAAAACTATACTGGAAACATATATATTTCAAAGCAGTAATGGCTCAGTGGCATTGGCTATGGACTGCCGCATAGCAGGTCCATGGCTTGAGCTTCACCGCATGGTGGAAGGGCATTTTGCGAATGCTAGTCTGGCTAGCGACCACCCTCAAGTAGAAAATCTGTCGCCAATCACCTAACGGTGTGTTCCGGCAGCTGTTCTTGATAGCCAGTGGAATTATAGGCACATTAGACGGGTTGCAAGCCCCAGGCACCTTGACTTGGGCCTCTTCGTCTGCAACGCTATGGACCCGGCACCCGCACGGTGAATCCATGGAATGCTAAATAATTTCGTCTCGTCTAATACATAATTGACCGAGCGAGAACTTAGTTCGAGCGAAGCGTCTCTGCTTCAACTTAGACAAAAATGCTTTGGTATGTCCGGTTGTTCTCCTCTACAGGGCCCCGATTCTCTTAGCTATTGACCAAACGCCATACTACAGCGACGCTTCTGCGATCGAACTGCTGTTAATGTCAAATTCGGTAGTCTACTAATTCTAGCTCCTAATCGCAGTTGTATAGCAATCGCGTCGCTATCGTATGGCCGTGCTATGGCTTGTAAATGTTGCCACTGAAATAATAACGAAAACTTTTATCAATTAAGCATCAGTGAAAACATCAATACAGTGGTTTTCTAGCTAACAATACATTCAATAAATATAATTAAATCATTTAGCTATTTTTATATCTAAAATCTATGCTATGCTATCTATGCCACTGCACTGTAGCAACGCAATCGCAATAAAATAGCTTACAGCATACCAAATATGTCAAAAACTAGCAAGCCCCTGACTTGCGATCGAACCTAAATAGCGGACAGACTACGCATACTGTCAAAAACTACAATTTTCATGCAATTAAATTGCGTTAACGCCGTTCAATAGCTAAGGGAATCGAGCCCCAGGTCGCATTTCTTAACCTATTCTCACGAAATTTTGTGAGCAGGTGTGATAAGTCCATAAAATTTAATTGTCGATTCAGTTTATGGAAAATTTTCAAAATGACGGAGATTTACATGATAAAATGTTGAAAGTATGCGCCTGCGCTTAATTTAATGGCAATGTTCTGATACGCACGTCAGTTGCCTAAAAGTGATAGGCGCTCTTTCTCTCTCTCGTATAATCAGTTATTTATTTTCCATGTTTTTGTAACCAGTATATTAATACGAGATAAATACATTACCAAGTATGTAAAATTATTGTATATTTACTACTTACCTACCTATTTTTGATACAACTAGCCTTCGCTGGGGCCCACGTGTCTTATGCCCAAGGAAATCATAAAATATCTAGATTTTTAGATTTCTTGACCCATTCCCCCATTAGTATGCGCAGTGAAACTTTATTTATCAATAATTTAAACGGTACAAAAGACCACTTACATTAATTACACAATTACAACAGATTATAAATTGAAAACAGTCATTAATAATAATTAAATTAATAATAAAATAAAACTCATTAATAATGCTAACCTCGGTATGGGTTACATATTTGAGCCGTTTGGTGTAGAGACGTTGGGTGCGTGGGGACCGGGAGCTCATCGTATTTTCCAAAATTTATCAGAGCGCTTGGTCGATGCGACGCGTGATCAAAATGCTGGCACCTATTTGGCTCAAAGAATAAGCATTGCAATTCAACGGGGCAATTCTGCCAGCATGCTGGGCACGCTGCCAACTGATAGTGGGCTAGAGCATTTGGACTCCCTATGAGTCCAAATGCTTTTACTGTAGTAGCTGTAGTATTGTAGTAGCTGTAATGTTGTATATAGTTTGTAGTATTTGTTTAATAAAGGCATAAAAAAAATAATAATAATAATAATAATTCAAGAATACATAATGTCATTAATAATAATAATTATACATAAAGAATATCAGAAATTGTAATAGGCAAATAACAAAATCAAAAAATAATGTCACATCATTCATCCCTTTCGCAATATCTCAAACACGCCAACATTATTTCCGACCATCCATCCCCAAATAAATCACATTCTGGATTGGTAGCCAAGAGAGTGTTGAGTGCGGCGAGGGAGCGCGGGATGGGCGAAAAAGAGCGTGCCTTTATTCAATTGTAAGCTATGCTAGGGCAGACTCGCGATGTCTACAGTTCGAAGAGCCACTAATATTACTTATATGTAATACACTTACACTATTTTTTTTAAATAAATTTTGTTCATATTTATAATTGGCTACATTTGATACAATATATGTATTTTAATCCTTTAAAATACACAGGAATTACCGTAAATTTAATTACAGTCCCGCTTTCACATTCAAATTTATTAGAACTTACAAACAATATACCCTTAACTATTTCGTTACAATTACAAAAATACAACGAGAGTATAATTATAGTCATGTGCGGGATTCGAACCGCGCCCTCCACCCCTATAGCCAGGGTATGCTCTGACCACTAAGCAAACATGACATTATGACTCATGACTCTCATTTGTCCTTTCGTTCTTACCATCGTTTAGTGATGGAACGACCAGTATAGATCAACTTACGTTGACAAACAAGACTAACTTTTACAATTAGCTTTAAGAGGCCTTTTACATTATGCAGCCCTCTCACTCGCACTTTTAAAGATAATTTCAAATAGCAATAATATGGGTTATATTTTTTTAAATGTGGTCAATCATTACTTCGCTGCATGCAACTATAGATGTTCTCTACTAATTTTCATTTTGATATCTGTAATGGGGGATCCTAATCGCGTAATTTAGTTATTTTAAATTTTGGGCCTCTAATTCTAATTGGACTCAACATGTAACAAAGTAAAAATATGTTGAGAACATCTATAGTTGCATGCAGCGAAATAATGATTGACCACATTTTAAAAAATATAAACCATATTGTTGCTATTTGAAATTATCTTTAAAAGTGCGAGTGAGAAGGCTGCATAATGTAAAATGCCTCTTAAACTTGTAAACGACTATGCCATCTAAAGCAAAACTTGTAAAAATCCAAGCCTCCATGTAAAAGCAAGTCGGATAATTTATTCAGTCCCTACGTAAGGGACCTTTTGTCCGTAATTAGGTAATCTAACAACATCTTATAGTCATAATAGAACCACTGTTTCTACTAGGTTATAGTGGCCATATCAATATTAAAAATCTTCTATGTTATAAATAAAATAATACGTATTTTCACTCAGCACGTGATAGTGCTTCAAATCATATTTCGAAATACATATTATCTATACTTATACTAAAACTGTAACAGGTGTAATTCTGTACATTACAGATATATTGAAAGTAACTTTTTACGGTAGAAGAACTGAGCTGCGAGACTTGCTTTCTTTACAAGTTTTTTTTTCATGGCAACTCATTTATTTTGTAGGTACCTAGTCTTTCTCTTTTTGCACAGTAATTGTACTTATTCTAAATCTGAAGCTGCTATGTCTGCAAGAAGTACCTTAGAGTTTCGATGATCGGTCAGTCAGTGAGTGACAAAATTAAGAAACTATGACTATAATTCTTAAACTACTGGTTGAAATTTAATGAAATTTGAAATTTACCGTATTTATATAATGCCTGCTTGGTTATTGAAAATTTAGACTACTAGTTTTAACCACAACGAAGTTATAGAGGGTTGAAAATGGCCTGAAGTGTTTCGAGCAAAGGATGGTACGGTCGTGTCGCTTTTTTGCTCTACTTGGCGGGGGCAATGCCGTGGACCCAGGTAATTTCACAGACACCCTGTAACGAGTTGAATTTCTTATCTTCCAGCTTCAAGTTCCAACCGGACGTAAACGACAGGGCAGATGTGGAGCGATTCCGTACCTCGATAGACGAGATCAGCTGCGACAAGCGCGTCACGCAAAGGCTCAGCGAGGTTAAACAGGTTATGTTAAACTGTTGGTAGTATAGATCGGCTTATGTTTAACTTACCACCAGATATAGTAACATATAACAAACAAAAATAGTAAATGATCACCCAAATTAAACCCGCATTTTAATGTAAACTTATCACCAAAGTTTTAACACCTCGCTATCCTGTTTAAGCAAAATTACTCCAAATAAATCATTGTCATCATTTACTACTTTTGGTTTAAGAAGATCACCAAAAGTAGTAAATGATCACCACAATAAAAAAGGCATTTTAATGTAAAATTATAACCAAAGCTTTTTATATCTTGCTATAATTCTTGTGGCGCATCGCCGGCCGCTCCTAACAACTGTACGTCTCAGTGTGACGGGCACATTGCATTTCGTCGTTGAAGAAATGCATCTGTTATATAGGCAGATGTTAGTCCACTTAACATCAGGTGGGCCTCGAGCTTGTTCCGTCATAAGAACATTAAAAAAACCGTAAACGGCTTCGTGTTTACTCACCGGTGATTCATTTATTCTGTTTTTGCTCAAATAACAGTCTCGAAGTTTCTATTACCTATAAGTATATAATCTACAGTCCATAGCAAAAACCGAAGACATAGATTTTGAGTTAGTACGAGTATTTCCAAAAAAATATTTGAGGTCTACAAGATTTTAGAAGTAATTAGCTTTAGGGCCTGTTTCAGAATGTTCGAGTAAGTTCCGGTTATACTACCCAGAACATATTTAATAAATAAAACACTATCTTTGCGTTTCACAGTCATCGATTTAGTCTATCCATCGGTTAAAGCTTGAAACCCGCTGCATGTTAGCTGTCATTTTTATCATTCAGTTATTTTATGTTCTGGGTAGTAGGTATAACCGGAACTTATTCGAACATTCTGAAACAGGCCCCTATCCTAATAGTTTTATTATTATAAGATAAACAGAAACAAAATATTAAAAGCACTTCCAATTAACACCGTTGGAACCATGTGAATGCAGTTATTTTTACTAAAAGTACACGAAATTTATTAAACTTCTTCATAGTCAAAGCTTAAAACCATAACTTGGTTGGGTCGCTGTTTTCAAACTGTTTTTATTAATAATAAATCTGAAGTACGTCAGATTCTAGAAATCTGATTTCGGACAATCTGCGCTTACCCTTAGAATCAGCATTTCAAGGTTATTGACCTTAGCCTTAACCAACGGATAAAAGGATGCACGGGAACGCGAAAATCGTACTTGGTCAATATTTACACAATACGTCCGGACACGGAGCGTTTCGATTAGGTATATTTACCTTCTGCGAACAGCTGTGAACTGCGAACAGTGAAGCAGTGATGGCTCAGTGGCATTGGCTATGGACTGCCGCGCAGCAGGTCCATGGTTCGAATCCCACCCAGAGCTTGAGCTTCACCGCACGGTGGAAGGGCATTTTGCGAATGCCCGCCTGGCTAGCGACCACCCTCAAGTAGAAAGTCTGTCGCCAAGCACCGAAAGTTGTGTTCCGGCACTAGTCCTTGAGAGCCAGTGAAATTACAGGCACAATGAGACTTAACAACTATGTCTCAATGTGACGGGCGCAGTGCAATTCGTGAGTTGTCATGAATTGCAACTGTTATAGGCAGAGGTTTGTCCACTTAACATCAGGTGGGCCTCGAGTTTGTTCCGTCACAATAACATAAAAAAAAATACTAAAGCAGCTACTATGAAACAGTACCAGCTTCTCTGTTTCCCGATAGATATAATCTTGGTACTAGCTCTTGCCCGTTCTTCTCGCAGTGGCTCTATACAATTTATTTGCTGAACGTGGCAGTACAATGTAGAATATTTCAATACTAAAATTTGTAATTGACCTTCATAAGAGCGTCGTAGACGCCTAAATTGAATAAATGATTTTGACTTTGACTTTGACTTTAGCATATTTGGTCCAGCATCCACTGCGTCATTGCTTTCACCAGAGAATACTGCGGTCAAATCCTGTCTAAAAAATACTACTAAATTTACTTAAAGTACCTACTGGAAATTTAGGGCGTAACATTAAAACTATTGCGCTGAATTTAAGACTGATTTATATTCTTATTTCCCATTTCCTATTTACCATTGGACAACAAGATGCACGGAAATGCGTCAATTTTGCTTGTTGAATGTTTCCATAATATTTAATATTTCCCAATAGGGTGATATGACCGAAGCGTTTTGATTCGTATAGGCTATGAAGCAAACCAAAGTCTCTGTTTCCCTACAGATATAATCTTAAAGAATGCAAATGCAGATTTCATAGGTATGGTTTAGGTGTGTCGCAGCGAACACTGCGTCGCTATTTTCCACCAGTCCAGGCTTGCGGTTAAATCCTATCTAAAAAGATATCTAGTGTAGTTGATAGTATCAGGCTAAGAAGCGACAAACAGTAGAGTTGGTTATATTGGGGCAGTCGGTAGGATACTACTTTTGTAGGTATGTTTATTAATAAGCTACCTTGTCAATTATTCCGTCAATAGGACAGGGTGAAATTCAAACCATACTGGGCTTCATATAAGAACGTAAAATGTAACGTAACGTACGCCAACTGGTAGTGGGCTAGAGCATTTGGACTGTCTATGACTCCAAATGCTTTTATTGTAGTAGCTGTAGTGTTGTATATAGTTCGTAGTATTTTGTTAATAAAGGCATATTCAAAAAAAATAGAACGTAAATAATACAAATATAAAGATTTTATGTTTTTTTTCTCTTATAATTTAAAAATACTAGCGACCCGTCCCGGCTTCGCACGGGTGCTATGCTGATACTTAATAATCAGTAATATCTATTCATTTAAATTACATGCTGTAAAGGGTCATATTTATCTATATTAAATGCACAACGTATATCGGGTATTTATTAAGTTACTCCTATAAAGTTAATCCTATATTGTTAAAATCGCTTCGTAAATAAATCATTATTTCTCGTAAATGTTTTTTGTGGGTTATCCGTTAGAGATAGACATATACCATCGCGGGTTTATTTGTAGATGTTTTTAAGTTGTACAATAGTGTTATAATGAATAGATTCAGGATATCTTATTAAGAATTTCAGGCGTGCTGGCGTTGCACTGTTGAATGAACAGACGCAATTGGTTTCATCACCACTGTTACGTATTTTTAGTGATAAATTGCCACTTCAAAATAGTTAATACACAATAAACACATGTATTTGTTTTAGGAAGTAATTTTTTCATATTTTTTACGATAATATTCATATTCAAAACACATTGCATAAAATATATAAATAAAAGTTATTATTTGTAATCAATTTATTGCCATTATGCTGTAATTGTATAACTTACCAATTCTTAGCTACAACAAAGAGCAGTGACTCACGCTCGAGTCTAGAAAAAGGCGTGCTGACTCAGTTCGAGTCTATATATAGGCGTGCTGAGCCGTCGGCCGCTTATTCTCGATCGTGCGCTCGTAGAGTCAAGACCTCCTGAGGATGCTTCGTGTAGAAGTGTAGCGCGTCGAAAATTCTTCCGGTTTGGCTGCGTGGCGTTGGTGACGTCACGCCGGCTTAACAGGAAAATTAGGCGGAATTGTCACTAGATATATTTTAAAGTGTTTTATTAAAATATTAATTTGATGTTTTCTTAAAATATTTTTAAAATATTTGTTATTATT
The DNA here is from genome assembly GCA_963890685.1 of Plagodis pulveraria. Lineage (NCBI taxonomy): Eukaryota > Metazoa > Arthropoda > Insecta > Lepidoptera > Geometridae > Plagodis > Plagodis pulveraria. The sequence goes on along the minus strand of OY982979.1, from coordinate 4,626,626 downwards.
GAATAGTGTTATACATTATTTTGATCTATCTCGTAGGGTTCAGCCAGAGTTTGCTGTAAGCGCAAAAAAATTTGTTTATTTACGACCTTACATTAGAAACCTATAAAATTATCAGTGTTTCTATAAAATTGTCTTCTTTACCTTTCTCTAATCACTCTGTCTAATTAAGAAAATTGCATCAAAATCTGTTGTGTAGTTTTAAAGACCAAAGCATATACATATAGGGACAATCAGAGAGCGGGAAGTGACTTTGTTTTATACTATGTAGTGATACATTGAATTTAGATATCGGAGTCTAATCACGCACAATTTAAGGTCAAATAACATTAAACTAGCCTTCACGCCAAGTTATATTTCTCGTGGTCACGAGCATACTGAAGAAATATATATCCATAATTATATACTTGAGATAGGGCCAAGAGCGTGACGTGTGTGAAATACATATATAAAATACCTACCTAATTAAAAGGGCGAACGATATTTACCTACTGCTTTTCAAAGTAAAAATAAGATAAAATATTATTTTATTAGACTTGCAGGTTGTCTAAATGCTTATATGGTAGTAGCTGTAGTGTTGTATATAGTTCGTAGTAGGTATTTTGTTGATAAAGAAAAGTGTAAAATTATACAATACATAAAAATGGATGACAGTCTTACGGAAAATGGGCTCAGCATTATGCAGCGCTTACATGAGCGTGCACTGCGCTGTTTCTCAGCATAATCCCCACTCGAGCGGCAAAAGTGGTTCACAAATTAATAATGAAACATACAGAAACAATAATAACAAATATTTAATAAGTATTTTAAGAAAACATTTAATTAATTTTCGCTTCCTTACTTTTACCTTGAGAAAATCCTATATTTTAAAATATTAAAAATATGAAATATATATATTTAAATTTTCATGACACTTTGAATTTTGTGTACGTCAATATAAGGTCTCAAAAAAAAGGTCTCAATAAGTTGACTTATTACCCTTTTCTGCTAAACATATTTGATTATTGCCCTTCTTAGCTTTTGTAAGTTTGTATATTGCCCTTTTCAGCCTTGACAATTTCAATAGCCCTTCTATGCTTGATATATTAGGTGACCCTTTTTATCCTTGATAAATTAAATTGCCCCGTTTGCTTTGATAAATAATATTGCCCGTTTTAATATTAATAAATTAGATCACCATTTTTTTCGTCTATGTTATTCATTTTTTACCTACTGGCTTATGCTGGCTTTTAGCATATATAATAATTGCACTTCTAACCCTTTATACATATAATTTTTTTCGTGTTAATAAACGTTGATCAATTAATTTTCTGTTCTTTTTCCTTGATACATTCGATAGCCATTTTTAGCCTCGATAATTTAAATTACCCTTTTTATCTTGATAAATTAGATTACCCTTTTTACCTTGATAAATTCGATCATGCCTTTTTTTTGCCTAGGTTGTCCATCTCCTACCAGCACCGGCCAACGATGGCGGAGTGAGATTAACATACACAGCTGAAGTAAGCATTATACTTATTTATAAATTGAGTTAAACTTACGTTGTACTACAAACAAGACCATTTTTGCAATTGGTTTATACTTGTAAATGTCTATCAAAATATTTGAAATATAATCCGCATAGCAGGCGTTATTGCAAACATAACAATATCAAAAAGAATATTTACTTCTTAGATATGTAGTACCTCTGACGAAACAGAATTTACGTATACGGAAATCGGATTCTGATTCTATCAAGAAGTAGATAGGTATACAATACAATGAAGAATTCCAATCAAGGATCACGAGCTAATTTCATTCACTTCTGTTAAGTTAACTTCACTTCACTTCTATTAAGTACACTTCACTCCTGTTAAGATCACTTCACTTCGGTTCGGTAGCTATATTTTTTATAGCTACTGTTTATGATTTTTTTTACCTTAGCATGTTTGATGTCTTCGACTCGAGTTCAGTTAGGAGGTTTTTTAAAAATAATTGTTTTCGTAGTGGACACATTGAATTGATTGACATTATTATTTAAATTCTTACATGACATATGAGAACTTGTGATGAGCTCTATTGGGGTCTATCCAAGTAGTTTTATAACCATTAAAAATGAACATCTACAATTTTGTACTCTTTGCATAGAAATTTATTGTACTACTAACGCCATCTGTTAGAAATCCAAAGAGTTAACATCGCTGTAACAGAACTAAATTCAAAACTTAAATACATCGTAGTTAATCTACTTAATACTAGATGACACCACTAGAATCAGCTTTTTGCTAGTAAATATATAAAGAAGTTAACGTTATAATAAAAACATGTTTGAAGTGTCGTTTAACTGATATAGTTCGTTGACGTAGTACAAACATTATTCTAATGAAACTTTATCTTTCGACAATTTAGAACTTTGATGGTATTTGTACCATTTCCCCTAACAGTGATCATATCTTAAACTTATAAAAGCGTAGTGAACATTTTATGTCGGCAATGGCAGTGCACTTTTGTATTGTCATGGCACACCAGCTAAGTTTAAAGACGATGCAATAGTTAGAAATCGGTCAAATTCAGTTCTTTTCATTGGCTTCGAATACATGGATGATGTTCTCATTTTCACTTGTCGATATAAAATGAACAAAATACCTGTCGAGTAAATAAGGTTAAAAAACAGCTGTGCTAAGAAGACTTCCAGATTATATCTATAGGGAAATAGAGATGCTGGTAGGGTATTCCATACTTCAGCCTTACGCGTTATAAAGCTGGATTTAAAACGCTTTGTGCGTATTTTTGGAATATCGATATATGGATACCGTGTTTCTGTGCGTCTTGTTGAAAGAAAGAAAGGAGAAGAGGGAAAAAGGTTATGTGAATCCATTCTCCACATATTCTCCAAAGGGAAGCCTGTAAAACACCGATAAACTGGCAACTTTGCGTCTATGCTCGAGGCATAGAGTCAAAACTCAAAGTCAAAATCATTTATTCAATTTAGGCGTCTACGACGCTCTTATGAAGGTTAATTACAAATTTTAGTATTGAAATATTCTACATTGTACTGCCACGTTCAGCAAATAAATTGTATAGAGCCACTGCGAGAAGAACGGGCAAGAAACTCGGGGCCATTATTTTAAACATCTTTTAACAATGTGGTACATACTTACTATATAATAGAGTTATTACAATATTTGTTTAAAATATGTAGGTGACAGGCAATAGCTTGGCTGAGGCGGAATTGTCCAGGCATTTTTGTCGTTAAAGTAATCAGAAACTGTGTTGTAGGATTTTTTTATCAATATGTTTTTCACATGCAACTTGAATTTCCCTTCTGTGAGCGTTGTAATATGTTTGGGAACTTTATTATAAAACCGTACACAATTACCTAAGAAGGACTTTTTATTTGTTTTTGCTAATCTAAAACCTGGCACCGCTATTTTATCTTTATTCCTAGTATTGTAATCGTGATTGTCACTGTTTAATTTAAATTTACTAAATTTTTTACGAACATACATAATATTTTCAAATATATAAAGACTTGGTACAGTTAAAATATAAATTTATTTAAAAAGATCCCTCAGATATTCCCTAGGACCCATTTTATATATGGCTCGAATTGCACACTTTTGTATGATAAAGATTGTCTCTATCTCAGCAGCAGTTCCCCACAGCAATACACCATACGACATAATACTGTGGAAGTACGCGAAATAATCTAGGCGAGCAGTAGCTACGTCTGTTTACTGTCTTATCCTAAGAACTGCATATGCAGCAGAACTAAGTCTTCCGGAGAGATCATGTATATGTGGATCCCATTGTAAAGTGGAATCCATTTTGATTCCCAGGAAGACTGTCGCTTTGTCAATAGGGAGTTTATCTAGGCCAAGCTTTATGTTTGGTTCAACATAAGGAACATTTGGTAAAGAAAACTTTAAACATTTCGTCTTTTTTGAATTTAGGAGAAGATTATTAGCGGCGAGCCATTTACAAATCTTAGATAATACATTATATACATGCGTCAGTTCACTGTCTTTCCTATCTACTTATCTATATAGATATAGATAGAGATCATAGACTATTTAGATAGAGCTCCGATGGTTACTTTAATTTCATCCCAAAATTAGTTTGATCCCTAAATAGAGTAGATGGGTCTGCCGAAAGTGCGAGCCCCAACCATGACTTCAATGTCCTTATGACGTTTACATCCAGCTTTGTTAAAAAGGATTTTGTAATGTCGTTTACTAGAAAAGGCTTTGGAGTCTCACTTCCACCAACGCATCGTCACCAATTCGGTGTTCGTATTATCTATGGAGTCCAAGGCTTCGAGCTGGTATATTTTCGAACTGCCCCAGACATGACTGCAGTATTCCATACAAGACCGCTAAATACACATACTTTCCAATAGGGGTGAGTGGGGTGCGCACGGGGATGCTGCCCAGTTCAAACAACAGTATAAATGTTCACGCGTTAATTATGCTATAGAAAACCTACCTAACTATATGTGGGGCGGGCGACTGACTTTACTATATTAGTCTTAGGGCCTGTTTCAGAATATTCGAGTAAGTTCCGGTTATACTACCCAGAACATAAAATAACTGAATAATAAAAATGACAGTTAACATGCAGCGCGTTTCAAGCTTTAACCGATGGATAGGCTAAATCAATGACTGTGAAACGCAAAGATAGTGTTTTATTTATTAAATATACTCTGGGTAGTATAACCGGAACTTACCCGAACATTCTGAAACTAGCCCTTAGATTATTTTATGTGTGCACACACAATAGAGACAGAATATCTACATCAACCTATATTTCCTGTCCATTCAAAGGTTGCCTGGAAGATCGCTGTTAGTGTTAACCGCCCATTGTAACACATGACTGTAATCCTTCGTTTTTTTTTTATTTTATTTTTTTTATGTTATTGTAACGGAACAAGCTCGAGGCCCACCTGATGTTAAGTGGGCTAACCTCTGCCTATAACAGTTGCAATTTATGACCACTCACGAATTGCACTGCGCCCATCACATTGAGACATAGTTGTTAAGTCTCATTGTGCCTGTAATTTCACTGGCTCTCAAGGACTACTGCCGGAAAACACCTTTTGATGCTTGGCGACAGACTTTCTACTTTCTACGTATTTTGTTATATTGTAACTTAGTAGGTGTACAATAAAGAGTTGTCTATATATCTCTACACTAATATTATAAAGTGGAAAGATTTGTATTTTTGTATGAAACGAATAAACTTAAAAAGTACTGTATCGATTTGGATGAATTGGTATGAAAATAGTTTGAGACCCGGGGAAGGACATAGGATAGCTTTTATCCAATTCCGCAAAAAATGGTTTTGCGGGTTAACCGATATACGCGCGGGCGGAACCGCGGCCGGAAAGCTAGTTTTATTATAAAATGTGTACAAAGGCGAGCTTAACCCTAAAAGAGTTGTCTTCCAGCGAACTGTTAGTATGTAATCTGTGTCCCTAAACCTATATAGTGACGTCAATTACGAGGCTCATACAACAGCCCTTTCAGTTACATATGGATCTAAAGATTACAGCTCGAGTAGGGTTCACGGAGCGCTCTACGTACAAACCATAGATAAATCCTATTTTTTATATTATTTCTTATATTATTATTTCTCTATGATACAAACGTAGTTCAGTGATATTTTAATAAGTGTTCAAGCTCAGAGAAACTTTGCATGTATATCCTTGAGCCTAATATCTATGCTTCTGGTTTGCCAGTTTTTTTTTTTTTTTTTTATATAATGTGACGGAACAAGCCCTAGGCCGACCTGATTTTAAGTGTACTGACCTCTGCCTATAACCGATGCATTTCGTCAACGACGAATCGCACTGTGCCCGTCACACTGAGACGTATAGTTGTTAGGTCTCATGTGCCTGTAATTTTACTGGCTCTCAAGGACTGCTGCCGGAACACACTGTTAGGTACTTGGCGACGGATTTTCTACTTGAGGGGTGGTCGCTAGCTAGGCGGGCATTCGCAAAATGCCCTTCCGCCACGCGGTGAAGCTCAAGCCCGCGGCGGGATTCGAACCATGGATCTGCTGCACGGCATCCATAGCCAATGGCACTGAGCCATCACTGCTTTAAAATTCCGTAAAATTAAGTATTTACAAAAATAAAAGAAAAATCTTTTTGTATGGAAATTGTTATATGTGTCACTTAGGGATAAAATAAATAATAAATCGAAATACTTGCAAACCAGAAGCATAGATATTAGGCTCAAGGATATACAGGCAAAGTTTCACCGAGTTTGAACACTTTTATTTTAGTATTTAAAATATCACTAAACTACTTTGTATTGAAAGCGCTCCGTGAACTCTACTCAAATGAGATTTGCGAGTGTTCCGCAGTCCATGAGAGCCAGTAAAATTACAGGACATGATATTCAACAACTGTATGTCTCAGGGTGACGAGCGCAGTGCAGTTCTGTGAACAATTTATACATACGAAATGAGAAATGGATCTGTTATAGACAGAGGTACACCGCTTAACATTAGGTGGGTCTCGTGCTTGTTCCGTCACATTGATATAAAATATAAAAACCTTGTGTTAGAAGTCGTGAAAGGCGTCATCGAAGAGAAAAACCTCTTAATAAGCAACATTCCGCCACTCACGTCAATATTGTTGTGCATTAGCAGTATTCGACTCCTTCCTTCTTAATGCCCAACCCGACATTTAGTGCGTATATCACCAACGAGAGCATCCCAAAGGAGGGTTGACGTCAGGCAGGTATCCATAAATCCGAAGACAAAACTCTTTATACTTAAGTATTTGTCTGTCGTTAATCTGTGTTAACGAAATTATGTTTTATAATTATGTTCTTTTGTTGTTAGAAAATACAAACTGCACCGACTCCATTTGAGTGGAATAAGGGTTGGTAAATGATGATTATTGAAAGCATATTTCTTTTTCAGGATAGCAGTGGTGCGGAGGGACAAATGACGAACACTATCGTAATGGGCTTAGCATTTTTATCTGTTATTGTCTGCCAATAATTATGGATGTTGTTATTTGTAAAATTCTAGTGTTTTGAATAAAATTTGATTTACTTGATGTTTGTTTTATTTGTATTATGTATTGGTGAGAGAAATGCAATAGATATATTCAAGCCAGCCGAGCGGTAATAAACTGTCGTGACGCCTGCCAAGCCGCAGGTCCATGGTTCGATCCCCAACGCCGGCTGGAGCTTCATCATCGCATGGTGGAAGAGCATTTAGAAAATGCTCGCCTGGCTATATACCACCCCCAAGTAGAAAATCTGTCTCCAATCACCTAACGGAGTGTTTTTTTTTTTTTTTTTATACTGAACTGGGTAGCACTTGACCACTATCTCACCTGATGTTAAGTGATGATGCGATCGATGATGGAGCGCGCTTACCCAGAAGATACCTATTCACTCGCGTTTTGAAGACCCCTACATCGTACTTAAACGGAAACACAGACTCAGGCAGGGTGTTCCATTCCCTGGCGGTTCGTATGATAAACGAAGAAGTAAATCGCTTCGTTCGGGTAAATGGAATATCCACCATAAAGCGGTGGCGCTTCTGTGTATCCCTGAAAGTCTGATTGAAGAATGGGGATGGCGGAATCAAATTGTGAAGTTCCATTGCACACTCACCGAAATGTATCCGATAAAAAACCGATAAAGAAGCGACTTTGCGGCGATGTTCGAGACTCTGGAGTCTCTTGCGTACTAGGTGGTCGTCGTTAATGAGTCTCTTGGCTCTCCTCTCAATAGCTTCCAGTGTCTCCAGCTGGTATTTGGCAGAACCATCCCAAAGGTGAGAACAGTACTCCATACACGACCGGACTTGGGCTTGATAAAGATTAAGCAACTGTCCCGGTGTGAAGTATTGTCTCACCTTAGCCAAAACACCAAGCTTTTTTGAGGCAAGCTGGGCTTTGGACTCAATATAGGAGCCGAAATTGAGAGTCGGTGTTAATGAGATGCCAAGAAGCTCTAGGTGGTTTCTTATCGGCACGGACACATCCCTGAAAGTAGGAGCCAGGTGAAAAGGGCTCCGTATGGCGGAGAAAAATTGGTGGTCCGGCAGCTGTCCTTGAGAGCCAGTAATTCTAGGTTAGCCTGAAGAACATCTTCGACCACATCATCACTTACCATCAGGTGAGATAGTGGTCAAAGGCTAACCTATCAAGCATAAAAAAAGGTATACATTAATTATTAGATTTTAATTATTTATTTTCGTTAAGCGTGTTATCGTTCTATTACGTAGTATTATTATAATATGTTCTATGGTTCTATTGAAATTAAAACTACTGTTATTGTGTTATATATATATTTATGGATTCGTTTTTAGAATCCCTTCATTTTGATACCCCACACAATTAGTTTGGAAGAAAACATTTTTTTAATAAAATGTTGACAATTTTTCTGACATAATGGATCAAAACTATCCTATGCCCTTCCCCGTGTCTCAAACTATTTCCATACCAAATTTCATCCTAATCGGTCCAGTAGATCGGTTATCGCGCAAAATTACCTCTTTTTGCGCAGTTGGATAAAAACTATCCTATGCCCTTCCCCGTGTCTTAAACTATTTCCACACCAAATTTCATCCTAATCGGTCCAGTAGATCGGTTATCGCGCAAAAACATTAACCTCTTTTTGCGCAGTTGGATAAAAACTATCCTATGTCCTCCCCCGTGTCTCAAACTATTTCCATACCAAATTTCATCCTAATTGGTCCAGTAGTTTCAGAGCCTATTCAATGCCAACAAACAACTATAGCAAAAAGTGTCTTTACAACTTCTGGTCTTATTTTTTCCGTCTAGCCTCCTTTCGCAACGCGCGATAAGGAACTTCTTTCCAAAAACTTTTGCTAAGAAGATATGTTCTATGCTATTACACAGACACTACACAAATGTTGTTTTTGTACACGCGTAAATGTGTGCGTGAACTCTAAGGTTGTACTTACCTACCTAACTATTACCGAATAATTATTTTTGTACTTACCTACCTAACAATCTTTTGATGATATTATGACTTATTACATTTCGTAGGTTATACCTTACCTACCTTCAGAAACATTTACAAGCACAACAATCAAACTCCAGGTACGTAGTATTATTATATGTTCATGGCTAAGATTGAAAAAAGTACCTAGTTTTAGAAGTTTTAGACGGAGCATCTTGATAAACCGTGCGTTTTACATTACAATAACGCAACGCACAATTACGTAATGATACAATACGATATTAAAATTGGGGAAATAAGAGACCCTTTACGAACAAATGTGAATAAAAGTAAATATATATCCTAGATATACTCATTCCTAATATTTTAATGCAAAGATAAATTAACAGGATTGGTATAGGAACAGTGGAATACGAAACTAAGCGTCGCGATGCGATAGAAAGAGAGATGCATTGTGGTAGGGTATTTTGCGAATGCCCGCCTGGCTAGCTACCACCCTCAAGTAGAAAATCTGTCGCCAAGCGCCTAACGGTGTGTTCCGGCAGCGGTCCTCAAGGACTGCATTATGATTTTATACATAAAGTAAGATTACGTTGTTAGCTCAGCCGTTCTTAGAAGCACTCGTAGCGTAGTTTGCTTAGCCGTTCTTAACCAATCAGCTAAGTTATGTAACGTCCGCCGCGGTCAGGAGTTGGATGGGTGACCGCTAGTGACATTACTACTGAGCGTGCACGTGCTTCAGGGGGCACGTTAAACTATCGATCCAGTTGTTGTCTTACGATGACAGTCGTTATAACATCTTGCAGATGCAAGCCTGGCTAGTTCCCACCCTGAAGTAGAAAATCTGTCGCCAAGCACCGAACAACCGTGTGTTCCGGCAGCTGTCCTTGAGAGCCAGTAATTCTAGGTTAGCCTGAACAACATCTTCGACCACATCATCACTTACCATCAGGTGAGATAGTGGTCAAAGGTTAACCTATCAAGCATAAAAAAAACCTTGTGCGTGAATATAAATATTAGGTACTCCGTGCTTTGCGAGCTCAAGTGCACTTTATGGCGTGGTTAATTTTTGTGTTTATTTATATACCTACTCACTTTAGCTATATTGCAAATGCTCGATACCAAAAATATCGATAGATGACGTAATAATATGACTCAAGAACCACCTGATAACGCTTTGATAAGAGATTTTTATTACATACAAGGTGTTTGTTTTAGTTATCGTAGACCAAACGAAGCAGGTTTATTGTGGCTACCTAATTGGAGGAACATTGTTTTTTTAGATTCCCAATCGACAAGCGCTTGAAGACGATCCCATACTATTTTACACGACGTATGTAGGTATATAATTATGTACCTATGTTTGTGAGTTTCTTTATTTCCACCATAACTTCTTAACTGCAACACACTCGCTCGTAACGGGCCTTTAAATCACCGATTCTAGTGTCATAATATAGTCTATTACGCACTCGTGCTTTTTTTGTACTTTACCGATGTTTTAAATAGTAAAAAAACAAAGTTTCCACACTTCTCACCAAGGAGATTGTAGTTTGTTTCGTTCGTTTTTCATATAAAAACAAACCAAAGAGTTTTTTACTGACTGAAGTAGAACTTTAGAAAATTTAATTATAAAATATTTTCGTATCGAAATTTTCGTATTCGTTCCTCGCAAGTGTGTTGAAAAACGTCGTATGAAACTCGTGCGCGTTGTTTATTACAATCTCTACTCCTTTGTAATAAACAACTTCGCGCACTTGTTGCATAATGTACTATTAATGTATGAGATATCATTAGATTAGTCTTGATGTTGCAAGTGACACTAGGTACTTAAAAAATAAAACTGGCGTATTTGAGACGCCATATTGTGAGACGAAATATTATTTTTATTCAAAACCTATCGACGCTTGACAGGCGTCTTGTCAGGCGTCAGTCAGATTAAGATAACAGTACCTCTGATATCTTAATCTGCGGACACTTCCCTTTGGATATGAAAACTTAAAAAATATTTAATTTTCTGTCAAAGATGTCATCGTTCACCTGTCACAATGTCAGGACTTAGGCTAACGGTTTTTTATATGATTGTGAGTGAACAAGCACGAGGTGATATTAAACGGACTAACCTCTGCCTATAACAGATGCATTTCGTCACAAATGACGGTTTACAGCGGTTTTATTAAGTCTCATGTGCCTGTAATTTACTGGCTCTCAAGGACTGCTGCCGGAACACAGCGTTAGGTGCTTCGCGACAGATTTTCTACTTGAGGGTGGTGGCTAGCCAGGCGGACATTCGCAAAATGCCCTTCCACCATTCGGTGAAGCTCAAGCCCGCAGCGAGATTCGAACCATGGACCTGCTGCGCGGCAATCCATAGCCAATGCCACTGAGCCATCACTGCTTCAAAGCACGTGATGTATTTCTTCATTATAGGTATTACACATACACATACGTTGTATCGGGGAAATTATATTAATCTGTGCTCGCGGACAATCCGGCTGATACAGTACATATATGGTTTATCGTACGTCATCACCCTGGGGGCCAAGTCTGTGGTGCTAATTACATGTTCATATTCAGCATAGATTCATTCAAGATTCATACAAGACAGAATCGGTAGTCTGCTGATCCCTTACGAATATATGAATCTATGATCAATCTAGGCTGGTTTGACGATATTGCCAACAAAAAATAAAAAGAGAAGAGTAAGGTAATTCAGAAAACAATTTAGTTATTATTTATTATTCTATTATTTCGTTTCGTTTTCATATGAAACCGAGATTGAATCATTATTGACTCAATATGATCGATATGAAGTTAGTAGACTACCAAAACTGTCAATATAGACCAGGCCGAGTCCATTATAGATTCATATTGATTACAGTCCCACCAACTTATCTGTTCAGGCGGCAAAAAAAAAGAACTACAACATTCCTTCAAATTGTGACAGTTTGTAGTTGATTTCCTTGACCAGTAGCGCCCTCGAAAACTGCACAGTTAAGTTGGTGGTACTATAATAGCAGAGTTGACACCCTGTATAAGATTATCAGACTGATATCTAGTCATGATTGACTCACCCTATGACTACAAGCGTCAGTTGTTGTTGTGCACTGTTGGAATAATGTCGCACGAGTCGTTTTCTGAAGCCGGGGCGGCTCCAGGCATTGAAGTATGGACCATTGAGGTACTGTATATACCCATTTAACTAAAATAGTATTAAGGGTGCATACCATTTGAAGTTAGATTCGCTAAAAACGCTAAAAACGATCACACTCCCAAAAAGTTGTTCCACATGGGTCTTGGCGTTATTTTCGCCATAAACGCTATGAGGCTACTGGAACAGTTTGAATTCCCTACATCTAATGTCAAAAGTGACAGAAGTGGCAAATTTTAGTGGCATTCTTAGCGTTCTTATCCTAAATGGAACAGGAGATGACAGTTACAAACGATCACAGTGATCACAACCACAGACGCAGAATGTGATCAAAATTATCGAAATTAACGTTCTTAGCGACTAATGGAACATACCCTAAATAGGAGGCAATAGGACAAAATACGGCTTTTATAAGCCTAGTTCGAAAGGCATACACACGGAGTTTCCTCATATTTCAAATACCAAGTGTTCAAACTGGTTGAAGTTTTGCATGCATTTTCTTAGGCCTAAAATCTATCTAGGTTTTTTTTTTTTATGCCTGATAGGTTAGCCTTTGACCACTATCTCACCTGATGGTAAGTGATGATGTGGTCGAAGATGTTGTTCAGGCTAACCTAGAAGTACTGGCTCTCAAGGACAGCTGCCGGAACACACCGTTAGGTGTTTCGCGACAGATTTTCTACTTGAGGGTGGTAGCTAGGCAGGCGGGCATTCGCAAAATGCCCTACCACCATGCAATAACGACTGTCATCCTAAAATAACAACCGGGACCGACGGCTTAACGTGCCCTCCGAAGCACGGAAACGCTCAGTAGTAATGTCACTAGCGGTCATCCATCCAACTCATGACCGCGCGCGACGTTGCTTAACTTTGCTGATCGGTTGGGAACAGCTAAGTAAACTTCGCTACGAGCGCTTCAAAAGTTTTCAAAAGTTCAAAAGCGCTTCAAGGTTTGCCATATATTGTTTTATTAATTATTTTATCACTATATGTGAAGATGAGAATTTGCATACAAAACGATTTTGTTTTTTTTTTTCACGGATCACTGATAGATCTTTGAAGCGCTCGTAGCGAAGTTAGCTTAGCTGTTCTTAACCGATCAGCAAAGTTAAGCAACATCGCGCGCGGTCATGAGTTGGATGGGTGACCGCTAGTGACATTACTACTGAGCGCTTCCGTACTTGGTAGGGCACGCGGTCCCGGATGTCGTCTTAGGATGGCAGTCGTTATAGCATGGAAGTAGGGCATTTTGGTAAAGCCCGCCTGGCTAGCTACCACCCTCAAGTAGAAAATATATTGTGTAATAGTGTGTTTCGGCAGCTGTCCTTGAGACCCAGTACTTCTAGGTTAGCCTGAACAACATCTTCGACCACATCATCACTTACCATCAGGTGAGATAGTGGTCAAAGGCTATCAGGAATAAATAAAAAAAAAGGAGTTGCCTCATATTTTACATACCTACCAAGTGTTAAAATTCAGTGAAATTTTGCCTGTATTTCCTTGAACCTAATAGCGATGCTAGCTATCTCTGGTATTAGCATTTGGACTACCTGTAGGCCTGCAATGGCCGCTGGGTTGCCTTAATGCTTTCAGTGTAGTAGCTGTAGTGTTGTATATCGTTTTTAGTCAATTAGGGTATGTTCCATTAGTCGCTAAGAACGTTATTTTCGATAATTTTGATCACATTTGCGTCTATGGTTGTGATCACGTGATCGTTTGTAACTGTCATCCCCGTTCCATTTTTGGATAAGAACGCTAAGAATGCCACTAAAATTTGCCACTTCTGTCACTTTTGACATTAGATGTAGCGTTTAAGGCGAAAATAACGCCAAGACCCATGTGGAAAACTTTTTGGGAGTGTGATCGTTTTTAGCGTTTTTAGCGAATCTCAAGCTAATGGTACGCACCCTTATCAATAAGGCATACCACCGGTAAAAAAAAACATAGGTTCATTATTAGATTATTAATAATAAGCTATTCAGTATTTGTTGGTTTTATAGATAGAGACTAGCTATCTCTGGTATTAGCATTTGGACTACCTGTAGGCCTGCAATGGCCGCTGGGTTGCCTTAATGCTTTCAGTGTAGTAGCTGTAGTGTTGTATATCGTTTTTAGTCAATTAGGGTATGTTCCATTAGTCGCTAAGAACGTTATTTTCGATAATTTTGATCACATTTGCGTCTATGGTTGTGATCACGTGATCGTTTGTAACTGTCATCCCCGTTCCATTTTTGGATAAGAACGCTAAGAATGCCACTAAAATTTGCCACTTCTGTCACTTTTGACATTAGATGTAGCGTTTAAGGCGAAAATAACGCCAAGACCCATGTGGAAAACTTTTTGGGAGTGTGATCGTTTTTAGCGTTTTTAGCGAATCTCAAGCTAATGGTACGCACCCTTATCAATAAGGCATACCACCGGTAAAAAAAAACATAGGTTCATTATTAGATTATTAATAATAAGCTATTCAGTATTTGTTGGTTTTATAGATAGAGGATATGGTATATAATATAACGACATTGGAGATTCGTAAATAGTTCAGTTTTTGAGATACAATAACAAAAATAGTCTAAAATTTTCAATTTTGAGCTCTCAAAGTTAGCTTATTTCAAAATAAAATCCAATTGTAATATTTTTTTACATAGTGGATAGGCTATCCATTGCCCGCTATCTCATCTGATGGTAAGTGATGATGTGGTGAGAAGTTGTCCAGGCTAACCTAGAATGGCTCTCAAGGACACCTGCCTGTAGTAATGTCACTAGCGGTCACCCATTCAACTCATGACCGCAGCGGACGTTGCTTAACTTTGCTGATCGGTTAAGAACAGCTAAGTAAACTTCGCTACGAGCGCTTCAAAATGGGATGAAGCACGTCCACTACCAGTAGTGGTTGTAGGCCATCGAGATATTATTAGTAATACGTCAATGTTGTAGGAAAGCATTCCCAAAACGCCCTCCCACCATGTGTGATAAATAATCGACTCTAGCAACGAAGCAATAAAGTGCACTTCAGCTCGCAAAGCATGGAATACCTAATATTTATATTCACCTACAAGCCGTCTCTCTTTATCGCATGTGCACTCATAGCTCTGTCCTCTTCTGCCGCGGCACGCACCGTATATAGTCCCGTCCGGACGGATACGTCGATGAACCTGTATAGCTTTATACCTAAACTGAGGAGTAAGCCAGGGCTGATAACGCATATAATTACGTTCTATGTCCTCTTAGGTCTGCCTATAATGTCCTTTAAAAGCTTTACATAGATGTGTTGTTGAGTACAAAGACTATATGTTCCTTCGTGCATATAAATATAAATATGAAAAGTGTATACCTATATAGCGTTATGAGTTCCTTTATAGCCCTCTGAAACACGTGCAGCCATCTCAGTAGTAATGCAATTACTCACCATCCACGTGATAATAAATGACCGCAACTGATGCTACTTAACCTAGGTCCTCCTTAATCGGTGATGCAAGCTCTTCTACTACCGCTTCTTCTGTCGCGGCACGCACGTACAATTAGCCCGTCCGGACGGGTAAGCTGATGTACCTGTAGCGACGTACATAAAGTACGGAGTGAGTCAGGGCTGCCGTTGCCTAAGTTTACAGACATTTTGTTCCTAACAACTTTTCGATGTTTCCAGAAATTCGAGCCCGTGCCCATAGACTCCAACGTTTACGGAAAGTTCTACAATGGCGACTCCTACATTGTTTTAAAGGTAATCAACAAATTTTATCTCAGGTGATGCTTTTTTTTTGTGTTGTTTATATGCTTTATAATAGTAGGTAAGTAATGAATAGATTCAGGCGTTACTTTGCGGAAATCTATTTTTAATCATAACAAATATTTTAAGAAAATATCAAATTAATATTTTAATAAAACACTTACAAAATATAAAAATATATCTAGTGACAATTCCGCCTAATTTTCCTGCTAAGCCGACGTAACGTCACAAAATCCTCTGTCTTAACACCGATAAATGTTGATCATTTAACGAAGTGACACCGCTGCGGGCGCAGTCTGCTATGCAAGTCTTATGTAATCACTTGTTCACAAATTCTATGTGAATCAAACGGTCGAAGCTCTACATTTGAAGCAGCATTAAAAAATAGTAGTTTTCTCAGCATCGCTACCTAAGTCAAAAATATTAAAATTAAACTTTTCACCCTTTTCAGAAAAGACATATTTTTTTATCTATATTACAGATACCGCATATATTAACTTACTATGTCATCTAATTTCTTGTACCTAACACGCGTTAACGCTGAACGAAGTGACATTAAAATCCAAGAGATGGCGCTGATTATTAGTCTAAAAGAATTTGCTTAACAATTCCGAAGCTTTGGCATATTTTTAACTACTTCCGACATCAAAAACAGGAGGAAGTCCTAAATTTGAATGTATTTTTTTTTGTGTGTATTATACCTCATTACTGTTTACAGGGATCGCCGATTTCAATAGTTTTTTTTATATTCAAAAGCTGATGCTTGTCTTGTGGTCCCATTTTTTGAGTGAGATCTGACTTGTAGTATTTGACATTAATAATACGTATTTTATGATTGAAGTCGGTTGCTTTTCTGTTCAAAGTCAAAGTCAAAATCATGTATTCAATTTAGGCTTCTACGACGCTCTTATGAAGGTAATTACAAATTTTAGTATTGAAATATTCCACATAGTACCTACTGCTCCGTTCAGCAAAAAAAATGTATAGAGCCACTGCGAGAAGAACGGGCAAGAAACTCGGGGCCATTCTTTTAAACGCCTTTTAGCAATATGTTACATACTTACTATATAATAAAGTTATTGCAATATTTGATTAAATTATGTAGGTGACAGGCAGCTTGGCAGAGGCGGAATTGTCCAGGCATTTTTGACGTTTAAGCATAGAACATATAACCCAACTAGCACACTAGTGGAAATAGCAGCCTATTTTGCAACTTTTAGCCGTACAGTAGCGCTTTAGGGGTTCAGAAAGTGGTTTTAAGTTCTACTATTGCTTCCGTAACTGCTCATAGCTGTAAATATCACTAGGGGTAGCAGGAAGTGAACCAAATGCCACTCTAGGCTTTATAAGAGTGCATGTTATAACCCATTTGCCGTCTATAGCTTTAAAAGAGAATTAAAACACGTACGTTAAAGCTTAAAGCTGCTAAAAAGCCGCCATTGCCGCAGCTGTACGCTTCAGAATTGCACAAAGACTTTAATTGCAGACTTTTTAACGGAACTGTATAAAAGATATATTTATCACTGTTCTACCACTGAAAGTTTCATTGCAGAAATGATTTGTACTTTTGCGCAGACTTAAGTTGCAATTCGATCGACTGTTTTACTAATAGCGACATTAAGGCTTCACAATAGAAGCAGGAGCGTAATTGATATTGCCTTTTCATTTGGTTACATTCTGCTATTTTTATTGGAAAAATACAACATTTTATAAAATATTAGAGCCAGTTTAAAAGAAATATGGATGTGAAAGCATGGAAGTTCAAACAAAGGACTGGTGGATATCGCAAGAAAGTACGGAGAGTTTATCAGAATATGCAGAAATTAAAAAAGACAACTGTGTGTGAGAATACTGTAATGGAAATTTAGGAATTATTTATATAATAATATTTACATATTTTACAATATTCTGAGGTAATTGTTGATGCCTGTTAAAAATACTTCAATAATATCAACTATCTGCACGATGAACTGATCTGCGTTTTTAGCCACTTGTATATAATACAAAATATCAAAAACACTTACCTTCACTTCACTTATTATTTATTTGTATTCAGTAATGTCTGACTCAGGAACAACAGATGTGATTTTAATAAACGAGAGACAAGGTGAATGATCAGTGATTTATTCGTTCAGTTAAGCCAGTCATTCATTCTAAAAGCGCCACAAGAGCTTTAGTGTGGTGTTAATTATTAGTTGGAGCTCCTGTAGCACTTTTATGCTAATATTATGAAGTTCTAATGGACATGAAGGTTGCAAAAAGTTGTGCCCCTTTGGCTCCAAAGCGGATGCTTATGGTCTGCAGTGCACGCTCTGGCGCTTGAGCTTGGCGCCTTTGGGAATAATCGGATTGGCTCCAAAGCTCTTAAGCAACTAGTTTGTGCTACTTGGGAAGTAATCACAAACTGTGTAGTAGGATTTCTTATACTATACGTTTTTCACGTGCAACTTGAACTTCCCTTCTGTGAGCGTTGTAATTTGCTTGGGAACTTTATTATAAAACCGTACACAATTACCTAAGAAGGACCTTTTATTTGTTTTTATCTGAAACCTGGCACCGCTATTTTATTTTTATTCCTAGTGTTGTAATCGTAATTTTCACTGTTTAATATAAATTTACCAAAAATTTTACGAACATACATAATATTTTCAAATATATACAGACTTGGTAAAGTTAAAATATCAATTTCTTTAAAATGATCCCTCAGAAATTTGTTAAAATTTTACTTGTCTTAAAATATTGTTATGTTTGCAATAACGCACTTGACTTAAATTTTTCCTCTAGTATATTTGTAATTTTACTTGTTGTATTGAAATTATCCGCTGGTATCGTAAATCGTGAAGCTGACATTAATAAAATGGAGCTCAACATGAATCTTGTATACGGTGGCCAAGACATTACCCAGGGCTTATATTTAATAAATTATTCCCAGACAACAGGGGACTCCAACTCAACCCTAAACTATGCCGCTCATTTCTGGCTGGGAAGCAAGACCACCCAGGATAAGAAAGGATCTGCTGCTATTTGGACTATCACCCTGGATGATATGCTCGGAGGACGTGCAGTGCATTACAGGGAAGTCCAGGGGCATGAGAGCAGTTTATTTTTGGGGTACTTTAAACCTGGTGAGTTACTCTAACTTTCAAATTTTTGGTACCACGCAGTTTCAATACACTCTGAGCTCCAATTTTTGAATGTGATTGGATGGAGCAAGCACGAAGTCCACCTGATGTTAAACGGTAACCTAAAGCATTTCGTCACACTGTGCCCGTCATACTGAGACATACAGTTGTTGAGCCTCAATTTAACTGGCTCTCAAGGACTGCTGCCGGAACACATTGTTAGGTGATTGGCGATAGATTTTCTACTTGAGGGTAGCTAGGTGAGCATTTGCAAAATGCCCTCCCACCATGTGGTGAAGCTCAAGCCGGTGGTGGGGATCGAACCAGGGACCTGCGGAACCGCAGTCCATAGCTATAACCGCTGGGCCATCATTGCTTCAAGACTAGCTTCTGCAACATGCTTCTTTCTACTGAATGCTGCCCGGTCATACATTTGTAAAGTGGAATTTTTGTACCTAAATACTGTACTGTACTGTAACAGCCGACTCGTCCACTGCTGAACACAGCCTCCCCTATTAAGGGGGTATAGCATAATCCCAACGCTTGGCAGACGGCTTGGGGATCGCAGTGTAAGATGGCAGTTCTTTAGAAGGCGCTGCTGCCCACCTTCCAGTATTTTTCCTTTAGTCGCCTTTTTTTTTTATACTGAACTGGGTAGCACTTGACCATTATCTCACCTGATGTTAAGTGATGATGAGATCGATGATGGAGCGCGCTTACCCAGAAGATACCTATTCACTCGCGTTTTGAAGACCCCCATATACCCCCATCTTATGACACCCACGGGATGATATGGGGAGGTGCAATTCTAACCCGGCACCCCACGGGGGTACCTAGATACCCATGTCATTTTGTAATGTAATTTAAAAAAAAACTCATGGTAATTTAGGTTTTTTTCACTGGCTCAAGTTGCTTATTGGCAACTATATACAGTTGACGCTTAAAATCCCATTACTTAGCTCTACACTTAAACCAAATCTCAAGGTGGAAGTACCAGGGTTTCATAACTAAAAACTGGTTTCAGCTCACATTAAAAATTGTAAGGCTTACCAATGTAAAAATCTAGTAAAAGAATTATTGTTAAGACTATCCTATGAAGAAACTGAGGATCTGGTATGAGTCCATAACTGGTGTGCATACCAAAACTACACAAATCACACACAGCTCTTTCACACACACACACACTAACATCACTCTCACGCAAACAGTTTATTATTCTAACTCGTGTTCACTTTACAGCGCTCCTCACAAACTAAATTTACAGCTGATGCTTTACATTAGGTAATAACTGATTTAAGCTATCTACACCATAATGTATTTTCGCATAATAATTATAATTTTTGTCTCAGAGTTCCCAAGACACAGGCTCATGCCTAGTTTGGAAATCTCTTAATAATGTATTTCTTAGTTCAAATTTGTCAACAATTGTGCTCTTTAATAAGTGTATGTTATAGTTATGTAACTCTTTCTGAAAATAAAACATTATTATTATTAGCTATTAGATACATGGAGGGCGGCAACGAGTCTGGCTTCAACCAGGTGGAGACCAACGCGGGGGCAGAGAAACGTCTCCTCAAACTAAGTGGATGCGACAATATGAGGATTGAAGAGGTATGCAGATGATCTTACCTATATCCCTGTAATACTACTGATAGGCTGACCTCTGAGCACTATCTCTCTTGATGGTGTGAAGATGGTGGAAAATACAGGCTACGCCTGGAATGGGAGCTGGCTTTCAAGGAGAGCTGGAGGCATGTTCCAGTGGTATGATGTGACCATTTGCTACATGCGTGTAGCAAATGGTCACGTTTTGTGCGCAAAATGTTCTGATTAAATATTCGAATATCTCTATGAGAATATCTATGAAAAATAATATTACGGCCAACGCAAGCGTGTGTTATATGCTTAATGGTACATTCAGCACCGCGGTCTGTAACACCCGCTGGTAGCCTGATGATGGGCGGAAGCGCAGAGTAGTGTAGACCCAGTCCAGCACCGCGCTGTCAGCATTACAGACCTGCAGATAACACTCTTTGGATGGTTAATGTAGGCTATAAACCCCCCGGTGGGTGCCGGGTTAGAAGTGCCCCCATATCTTCCCGTGGGTGTCGTAAGAGGCGACTGAGGGAAAAATACTGGAAGGTGAGCAGCAGCGCCTTCTAAAGAACTGCCATCTTACACTGCGATCCCCAAGCCGCATGCCAAGCGTGGGGATTATGGCAAATGTTCTTTTAATAGGGGAGGCTGTGTTCAGTAGTGGACGATCCGGCTGATACAGTATGGTAAATCGTATCAATACAAATTTTATTTCTAATTATTATTTATTTATTTACTAGGCGTGTTTCTGCCGCGTTAGTTCCGCGTCGGAACTCGTATTCAAAAATCACTCGAATTTTCGAAGTATCAATCTTTCTTATCTAAGCTGAATAAAAAAAACAATTGAAACTCATGTGGCACATTTTTAAAAGAAGAACCTCATAGGTTCCACGTGAAAAAAGTTTCTCCAAAAAATCTTAAACCATGAAGATTCTATTTCAATTCGAAGTACCTATTACAATAAAACGTCAATTTAATACCATAACATCTATAGGGCGCATAGTCTTCTAAGTTTGCCTTCATCTTTTTGGTTTAAACTGAATAAAAAAACGGAAGACTAAAGTTGATAATCGAATCTTGCACATTTTTTAAAATAACAACCTCATAGGTTCCACGTGAAAATGATTTACTTAAAAATCTCAAACCATGAAGATTCTATGTCAATTCGAAGTACCTATTATAATAAAACGCAATTTTATACTATACCCCCTCTATAAGGCGTATAGTCTTCTAAGTTTGCTTTCATCTTTTTGGTTTAAGCTGAATAAAAAAACTGAAGACTAAAGTTGATAATCAAATGTTGCACATTTTTTTAAAGAAGAACCTCATAGGTACCGTGTAAAAAGTTGTACTTAAAAATCTCAAACCATGAAGGTTATATGTCAATTCGAAGTACAGTCCCACCAACTTATCTGTTCAGGCGGCAGAAAAAAGAACTACAACATTCCTTAAAATTGTGACAGTTTGTTGTTGATTTCCTTGACCAGCAGCGCTCTCGCGAACTGCACAGTTAAGTTGGTGGTACTATACCTATTACAATAAAACGTCAATTTCATACCTTAACCCCTATAAGGCGTATACTCTTCTAAAGAACATGTTCAATATTTGCCTTTTGAGACTCACTGATCCGGCTAGTATAGGTTTACAAGTATATCTGTATCTTTGGCCTCATAATAGCGAACAGCTTAATAACTGATAAGATTTTAATCAAAATATAGCCCAAATAGGATTTAAAATCATAGATCCTGTTCCTATTTATGTACTGCATGATATACTATCGATTTCTCAGAAAACCACAATCAAAGATATTGCACCAAATTGTGTGGAATTATCGCAAGATTGGTAATCGGAATTATATTGATAATATTTTATATTGATTGCAAATGGATTAGATTTGGGAAATTATGATTTGAATTGCACATGAATTTTCTGTAGGTACCTAGTATCTATCCTCCGTAGTCCAAAATGTGTTTTTTTTAATCCATGTCAGTCGCCTGCCTGATGGGGCAATTTATGAATTAATTTCTATTGTAGTGATTGTCTGTGATGCTTACTTTTACGAACATACATAATATTTTCAAATATATACAGACTGGGTATAGTTAAAATATCAATTTCTTTAAAAAGAACCCTATGATATTCCCTGGGATCCATTTTATATATGGCTCGAGTTGCACGCTTTTGTAAGATAAAGATTGTCTCTATCTCAGCAGCAGTTCCCCACAGCAATACACCATACGACATAATACTGTGGAAGTACGCGAAATAAACTAGCTGAGCAGTAGCTACGTCTGTTAACTGTTATCTTATGAACTGCGTATGCAGCAGAACTAAGTCTTCCGGAGAGATCATGTACTCGTATATGTAGATCCCACTATAAAGTTGAATCCATTTTGATTCCCAGCAAAATACAGTTAGAATGCGCGTGTGCGTGTTTGCGAGTGAGTGTCTGTGTGTGTGTAGTAGTGTGATATGAGTTTAATTTTTAACAAATAACTATTATCATTAGGTTGCTGCCGAGTTCACCTCCCTGACGAAGGACCATTGCTTCATCCTAGAAGTGGAGCATGACATCTTCGTGCTGATGCCAGAAGGTGCTAAGGCGACGCAGAGGAGAAAAATCATCAGTGTGGCCAACTCTTTGAGGGATGACTATCATAACGGAAGGGCAACTATTGAGATTATAGGTAAGGTTTTTCAGTTTTAACAGTACTTGTCTAAAAATCGTCGTAAAATGGGGAAGTGCGAATCCAGCATTTGAAGTTTTTGAAGCAGTGATGGCTCAGTGGCATTGGCTATGGACTGCCGCACTGCAGGTCGATGGTTCAAATCCCGCCGCGGACTTGAGCTTCACCGCATGGTAGTAGGGCGAATGCCAGTCAGGCTAGCGACCACCTTCAAGTAGAAAATCTGTCGCCAAGCACCTAACTGTGTGTTCCGGCAGCTGTGCTTGAGAGCCAGTAATTCTAGGTTAAGCCTGTTAGCACCTTCGACTACATTATCACTTACCATCAGTTCCTGCTGCGCGGCAGTCCATTGCCAATGCCACTGAGCCATCACTACTTCAAAAATAGGTCAGTTTTTGAGATGGATCCCTTACAAAGATTAATCAATTAATTAATTAATTAATTAATTATTTTGATCAAAATTGTGGAGATGTGCTTTTGAAGGTGGATGTTAAAAATGCATTCAACTCATTAGATAGAGGCACCCTTTTGACCGAAGTGAAAGATAAAATTCCGGAATTATACCCTTTTCTTTGGCAATGTTACGGGAAACCATCAAAATTAACATACCAAAACAACGTTATATTATCTTCCGTAGGATGTCAACAGGGTGATCCTCTGGGACCAGCCATCTTTAGCCTTGCCATCCACTCAATAATTCAACGTCTCCAATCAAAACTTAACGTTTGGTATTTGGATGACGGAACCTTAGGAGGCGATGCGAACACGGTATTGAATGACTTGCGAGTACTTATAGACGATTTTCGTCTTATTGGCCTTGAACTAAATTTTTCCAAATGTGAACTTTTTGTTTGTGATACTTGTCCGGATAAAATTTCGATTATTGAAAAATTCAACTTACTTGCGCCTAATATAAAATTAGTAGAAAAAAGTTCGCTCCGTCTTTTGGGTTCACCGATTTTTGACGAATCTTTGTCACCATTTGTCGAAGAACAAATTCAAAAGTTTAGAAATGCTTCTAGCAGATTATTCAAAATTAACGCCCATATGGCTTTTACTATTATTAGATTTTGCCTTTTCGTTCCTAAATTTACATACTTTTTGAGATGTTGTCAGCTGTGGAAACACAGTGAGCTTCTTTTAAGCTTAGACAATTTATTAAAAGATACGTTAATTTCGGTTTTGAATGTTGAGATGGATGATAGGGCTTGGGTGCAAGCTTCCCTCCCTGTGAGGTTGGGAGGCATAGGGATACGCAAAATTTCTAGTGTGGCATTACCAGCTTTTTTGTCTTCTGTACACAGTACACACAAATTAGTAGAAAAAATTCTTGCACAATCTTTAGGCTCTTTTGATGTAGCATATCTGGCTGAGGCCAAAACCACATGGGGACTGGCTTGTCCAAATACTGAGTTCCCAAAAATGTTGTCATCTCAGAAACAGTGGGATCGGCCCCTATGCGAGCTAGCACGGAAAGATCTTTTAAATACGTGCCCTAGTATCGCAGATCGTGCTCGTATTCTCGCTGTTTCTGTGTGGGAATCAGGTCTTTGGTTACAAGCCATTCCTTCTTACAAAACTGGTAGCCTTATAGATCCTTCCGCTTTTCGTCTCGCTATTAGCTTACGCTTGGGTGCAAGGTGTTGTGTTGCACATCACTGCCAGTGTGGTACTGCAGTTGACCAACTCGGTCACCATGGCCTCTCCTGCTCTCGAAGTGCTGGTCGAATTTCCCGCCACGCCAGCCTTAACGATATCATTCGCCGGGCTTTTACCAGCGCCAATGTTCCAGCTGTTCTCGAACCGAACGGTCTGATGCGTGACGATGGTAAAAGACCTGACGGCATGACTCTGGTTCCATGGAAGTTAGGACGGCCCTTAGTGTGGGACGCTTCATGCGTAGACACTTTAGCGCCGTCACACCTTTCTGAAACCCACGTGAGGGCTGGCGCCGCGGCTACTTCGGCAGAGCAACTCAAGCGGCGCAAATATGCTAACCTCGGTATGGGTTACATATTTGAGCCGTTTGGTGTAGAGACGTTGGGGCCGTGGGGACCGGGAGCTCATCGTATTTTCCAAAATCTATCAGAGCGCTTGGTCGATGCGACGCGTGATCAAAATGCTGGCACCTATTTGGCTCAAAGAATAAGCATTGCAATTCAACGGGGCAATGCTGCCAGCATGCTGGGCACGCTGCCAACTGATAGTGGGCTAGAGCATTTGGACTCCCTATGAGTCCAAATGCTTTTACTGTAGTAGCTGTAGTATTGTAGTAGCTGTACTGTTGTATGTAGTTTGTAGTATTTGTTTAACTTACAAAGATGGTCATAAATATACAATTTGACAGACGTCATAAAAAGGGGGCGGTTCTCAATTTGACAGTTTTTTTTTGTATTTTCTCATAGCTCTTGACAGGTTGTACCGATTTTTGTTATTTTCTATAGCTGGTGTTTGTCATTTGGTCCCATTTAAAATTGAGTGAAATCTGACTAGTGGTATTTGAGTTATCCGTAATAATTCTCTCTTTTTCACTTGTCGATGTAAAATTAACAAAGTAACTGTATACAATGGGTTGGTTTATTTACTTTTTAGTGCATTTTGTTTTAGATTATTTTCTGTATGAAGTCACTTTATTGTACATTTTTTTGGTTATTATACGTGATTTTTCTTTTTAGATAAAATAGTATAAGAAATAAGTACTTTTATACTCGCGTTATTTTATTGATCCCCGTTGACGTCTCATATAGACCTCATAATAAGGATTGGTAGAAAAAGTTCACAAATCCTCAATTAATAAAATAAAACAAATATATATGTTGAGAAGAATGATGGACCAGCTCACAATGTGCTGTAAGATACTCAGAGGCTCGGTTGATTCCATGTAGCTGCTTAGTTTAGTTTGCACACTTTTCGTGGCTGACGATCCGTGGGCTCCAGCGAATAGGCTGTGGCGCGCTCGATGTCACCGCTGCTCCGCGCACGCCGCCATCTAAATGAGCTCCTCGCTGCCAGCACTAATTGTGACTTATTTTTTGACGATTGGAGAATCATGATCTTAACTATTAGTAATTATTGCGAAAATGTACCTGACCAATGGAATAGAAATGTAAAAAGTCCTGACAACTCATTTGAGATTGATGACCTTCCTTGATTTCAAGACTGGTCATCAATCTCAAATGTGCAATTTGTATTTTTTGAATTTGTTTTTGACTGTCCTTTTTAATTGATGTCTTTGCTTCTTGCGATTGTGATTTAATTGTAATTGTCTCTTGGCGTTATTAGATCAATAAATAAATAAATAAAAAATAAATATACATTTGAACTTTTTTCCACGAATCCCCATTATGAGCTCTAAAAGACTTCAATGTGGAATAATGTTTTGTACTCTAGACAATAGGAGACATACCCAATACCTTTCTGTTGAGGATAGTAAAAAGCTCTATTGTGCGCCTAATATGCACTAACTCTCTACTCAAGTCAACGTTAGTAATGGCATCCTAACAATTCAACGCATCTTTTACTCTTGTTGATATTTACGCCATCTAACGGGAGAATACAGAAAACTCCTTATTCTTCTAAACGTCAAAGTATTAGCTGTCATCGTTTAACCAAGCAGTCGAAGTCAACCTTACTAAGAAGATCGTATGTGTTTTCAGACGAGTTTTCATCAGTAGCCCAAGCACAAACATTTCGATAGTCCGTAACGTTATCGTATCGAGTTCACCGCCCGTTTACGCAGGAGGCAATGGTTGACAGTACGTCGCATCGTTTGCTGGCTAACGTGAACTCGATAGGATTACAAAAGTGACGTCATCCAGCGTAAATCACAACAATCATACCTTTTTTCTAAGACCTAACAACTCATTCGAAAAGAGGTTTTAAGTCTTATTTTGCCTATAAAAGTTCCTCTCACTGAGCAAGTAATATTAAGATTTGGCACGGACCTTGTTGCTTCGAAACTCAGATTTGAAGTTATTTTATACCAACCATTACAAATGAAAACTATATTTCCAACACAATAATAGTGACATTTGTGAGTGTTGTACTACTGATTCCCTAAAATCGATTAGTTACAATGAAATCGATTCCATTATAATAGATATAGGAAAAAATGGTAAGAAGGTTAGGTTTACAAAATATATTTTTCAATATATAATACTTATTTTCTAACTGTCGTATATGTAAAAGTAAAAAATACTGCACGTAAGTTGCACTAGTAAACTTGTCATCAACTGTTAACAATTATTATTATTTGTAGATCAATCATAAAATGTAGTATTTCTGACGCACCTTTTTTAATCATATATAGACTGTTGACTTTTAAAAACTTTTTTGGTGTAGGTAGTTGAATTATTTAGATATTTAATTTAATCTTGCAGCTGATCTATTTCATTTGTATTGCAAGAAGCTTCTTCTGCACTGATTTGTTTTATTTATTGATTCAATTAATATTTTTCTGCGTAACATATGCATATCTGAAATTATAAAAAAAGTTTATTTAACTGCACTCGAAAGTTGGTTAATTTTAAAATCAAACAATGTAGAGTATAGTATTATAAGTATTTAAATAATTGGGATTGTATGTTGATACACGTTGTTTGTGACATAGTACCTTAAATTCCATGCCATAGCTCTATCGATTCAGCATTTACTTTGAAAGTATATATGCGACGGAGTTTTGTTTAAATGAACAGAAAAAAAAACAACTCAGATTATTATCACAAGCATAGATATGACGTTATTTACGCTATTTATTATTAATTGTATAATATTTAGGTCGATTTACGTATGTTAGATAATAAATATTGCTCTAGCCATTCAGTTAGCAAGTACTGTGCCAGTTATGTAGACAAAAATTGATAATACCTGGTTTTTCAAAATGCTTTTGAGCTAAAGATGTAAATAACAGTCCCTAAAATACACATGTTAAGTTTCGTGGCATAATAAAACATTCCGCGTGATGGTTTATGATCCCCAGCATCGAATATGATATTTCCTAACTTATTGACACTATGAAAAAGTATATGTACCCATACCACTGACATTATAAAAAATCGATACTACAAAGGTATCGATACTTTCCTTGAGCAACACTAAACTTACTTTACGTTACGTAAATATTTGTAATTTATATACAAATATATGTAAGTACAGCAATTCGCATGATAACACATACCTACTTAAATTACAATAAAAACCAAGCGATCATTAGCTCTGAAACAATAATGTAATTTCAATGACATATTTTCATCAACTCACCGGTTCTGGATCTCATGGAAATCTATTGTTTCAACATTTTTATTTGTGTTTCGACACCACAAACTTCGCATTTTCTTTGCGATTTCCGTATTGTATTGATGTTCACTATGAAATATTAAAATTTTTGAATAAAATGTATTTGAGGTGATATATTTACTAAGTGCCATGACATACATTATGACATAGAGAAATGTAATATACCGGGAACAATATGATTAGTCTATAGCCATGACAGTCCAGTTGAGTTGTCAAGGTGACAATGACTCGTATCGTATTTGGTAATTTTGGACAGAAATCGGTACACCTGCAATACTTTACCTTATTTTAAGGTTGGTGACGCTGGACTGGTTCCTCTATGATTGATATTCGTCAAATTTAGCTTTTTATTTGGTGAAAACCAAACATATTTTTTTCCGGTATGTTACTTTTCTCTATGCGTTACTTGCTCAGTGAACCAAATTTTATTGTAACATCATTAGAAGGTATTAAAATAAAACATTATATATAAATTATGAGCTATAAATTCTCAAGCCAAGAATCTACGCCACTGATAATTTACTATATGAATTACAAACAGCTACTATTACACCTTTAAACAGAGGGAGAAGTTTCAAGAAACCCTGAAGGGCCGCCAGCCGGCGTGAAGTGTATTTTGCGCTAAATTTTATGGTGTTTCAGCAGAAAAATAGGCTATTGAGTTCAAGCAGTGCATTCTATAAGTTCTAATTGTTCACTAAAGGTGATTCCCGACAGAACTTTCGTCTCCAGCGGTATTTTACCGTCTGTTCTGGGAAAGAAGAATGCTGTGAAAACCTGGAGTGCGTAGTAATGTACCTACCTAACAGTTTTGCAAAGACAAACCACGTAGCATTTCATGAATGCGCCGTTACTACAAATCGGGAGTGCTGTGACTTGTAACCGTCTAGGCTTAGTGTTGTTTTAAGTTCATATGATTTTAGGATAATTAAAGCGTTTATTTTGTATTAGTCAGCTTATGGTTGGTTTTTTTTTTGGATTATGATTGTGTCTGTTATTACATTACCAAAAATAAAGAAATTACTTAACTGTTGGTGTAGTTTTGTCTTTTTATTCATCTACTTTCTTTTATTTTTAAGGAATAGTGTGGCAAACGAGCATGATATCGAAGTTACCTAGCCTATAAGATCAGAGGGGGAAGAAAAATGCTTCTCACGGCCCTGCTATGAGTTCGCCACCCAATAGTCTTTTATGCGCCACCAATAGAAGCACAACTGATCCATCTCATCATCACTGTTGTATGCTCAATGCGTGGCAATATCCCACTCACACCGACCTTAGTAGTGGCATGCTGCCACGAATTTTGCCTTAGTCGCGTTTCACAACATCCAACGAGATATCCTATTATCCCTAACCCACGAACTGTTCGGTATATAGGTACCAATAAATGAAACGCACAATTGCACTTCGTTTATTTTTATTAAGAACCAAAAGTCCAATAACACAGCTTCTACGTTTCACATTAAAATCTTCTTCTTCGTAGTGGTTAGAATGTTGGCGTGAGCATGGTCATCACCTCAGAGTTCGTAGGTAGTTAGTCTGACAATCCGTTGGTAGGTATTCCTTTCGTGTCGCTGCCTGTGTTCTTCTGGTGCATTTGTTGACAGCTTTGGTTGATCTTGAAATCTTGAATGGATAGGTGATCTTCTTTAAGCCTTATTGTTTTCAATTTGACCATGCACAATGAAGAATTTCATAGCAACATTATTGCGCCGCAAGACATATCCAACGAGCGAAATTGGTGTAAATGTGGGCTGGAACGGTGGAATATGGACGCTGTTTGATGCAGAGTTTTGGAAAATGTCCTGAATTGGGTTCATCGTATATTAGCATCACTTCCCCCCCAGTGCCATAAATTAATAAATACCTACTTTGCGCCTGGTAAACGACATGGTACAATACTACTTCTAATCTTGCTGCCATGTTTGTAACTCTTTTCATAGGTCAATTATGAATGAACAAACACAATAATAACATGAATTTTCGAAGTTTTACCACAATTGAATACGTTACGTCAGCCATCTGACTGAAAATTTCTCAGTGACATGACATTCGTAGATTTTTGACAGATCCTCGATAGCCAGCCTTCGAGCTTACGTTAGAATTAGGTTCGTGCTCGCGATTTCATACAAAACTTTTTACGTGACAAAACATTCACGTTAAAATCTCGACACGTTAGTTGTCAAAACCTTTTTTTCTGTCAAAATGTAGTTCCTTTTACGCACTGTAGAGGCGCTGATCAAATCCTATACAAAATTGTGACATTTCGATACGTTTACGAAACGGTTACGATTTCGCAAGTTATTCGTGCTAAGGCTACAGATGAAGATTTCGAGTTGTTTTTCGGGGCCCTTGGTTCTGGTTCAAAGGATGAGTTGGCAAGCGATGATTCTTCAGAAGTGAGTATGATGAGTACCTAACTATTGACGTAAAACTATGCTAATTCTTTGGAAGTTTGTCTGGGATAGTGTTGTTGCGATATCAATAGTATCGTGATACTGATAATAACTCAAATGGAATACGGCCTATTTTGACTCTATACTATCGATAGTATCGATGCTATTGATAGTATCGTATCTCGATAGTATCGATAAGGTCGATAGTATCGTCAAAGTTCAATAGCATCGCATAATTTTCACTTTTTCGAAGAGCTGCAATACTATCAAAACTATCGATAGTATTGATAGCATTGCAACTTTTCGATATTTTCGATAGAACTATTCGTGCTATCGACTGTTTTTCAAGGTGACGGTTCCTGACGGTATGTTCCGGCTGTCCTTGAGAGCTAGTAATTCTAGGTTAGCCTGAACAACATCTTCGACCACATCCTCACATACTATCAGGTGAGATAGTGGTCAAAGGTTAACCTGTCAAGCATAAAAAAGTACCTATATTTCTATGTTTCTGTTACAGACCTACTCCCGCGAGGACATGCATGCAGTCTACCTGTACAGAGTCTTGGTGGGAGATGACCTGGATCTCGTATCTATCAGCAAACCTTACAAGCAACGGCAACTTTCTTCTGAGGCAAGTGTTCTAAATAAGATTTTTAGCAATATTGCATACCCAGCGAATATCCTCAGTCAACTATTAAACATTTCTTTAAATATAACAAATATTCTATTTTAATCGATCGTGCGCTCGTAGAGTCAAGACCAGAAGGATGATTCGTGTAGAAGCGAAACGTCACGAAAATTCTTCCGGTTTGGCTGCGTGGCGTTTGTGACGTTGGCTTAACAGGAAAATTAGACGGAATTGTCACCATATATTTTTAATTATAATTTTTTTTTAAATATTGATGTCGTATTTTCTAAGAATACTTTTAAAATATTTGTTAATGTTAAATATGGATTTCTGCAAAGTAACGCCTGAATCTATTCATTAAACACTTCTTTAGTTGAGATGAACTCTATACTAGTACCTAGTCTGGTTTTTAATCCCACCGTCCCTTATGACGGTTAAAAATCGATAAAAAATCATAATTTGCGTCTCGCTATCGGTCCGCTTTCTCGTTACGCTACTGCTCCACCTAAGATGTAGGAGGTAGGAGGGATAGTAGCATTTTGTCAGGCCCGGCGCACGATGCACTTAAGGTTGAACTGGCCGGTCACTTCTCCATACAAACGTCGTAGGGTGATCACTCTCTTATTTGAGATTTTAAGTCCAGACTTAAGCATAATACCGATTGATATCATCATTATTTAGGCTTGTATGATGCCAACATTTTAAAAAGATAATTAAGTTGTAAGTTATGAGCCTCGAAAACTTTATATGAAAATGTTTCGAGGCTAATAACTCTCAAGTTAATTATTTTATTAAAATTTCGGCATCATACAAGCCTTGATAATGACAAGATCAATCGGTATTATGCTTTATTTTGGACCTAAATCCTCAAATAAGGGAGTGATCACCCTACGACGTTTGTATGGAAAAAGGGCGGATTCGTTCAGACGGGCTTTACTCTACAGTGGCAATTAAAAAAAATAATATAAAATGATATATTATTATACTAGTGGCTCTCCGAGCTCGCGAGTCTACCCTTGCATAGCTTACAGTTGAAGAGAGGGAGCCTATCACTTTTAGCCAACTGACGTGCGTATCAGGACATTGCCATTAAATTAAGCACAGGCGTCCATACTTTCAACAACTTATCGCGTATATCTCCGTCATTTTGAAAAAAAATCCAAAAACTGAATCCACAGTGTGAAGCGCTCGTAGCGAAGTTTACTTAGCTGTTCTCAACCGATCACCAAAGTTAAGCAACGTCGCGCGCGGTCATGAGTTCAATGGGTGACCGCTAGTGACATTACTACTGAGCGCTTCCGTGCTTCGGAGGGCACGTTAAGCCGTCGGTCCCGGTTGTTGTCTTTGGATGGCAGTCGTTATAGCATGGTGGTAGGGCATTTTGCGAATGCCCGCCTGGCTAGCTACCACCCTCAAGTAGAAAATCTGTCGCCAAGCACC
Source organism: Plagodis pulveraria (assembly GCA_963890685.1). Taxonomy (NCBI): domain Eukaryota; kingdom Metazoa; phylum Arthropoda; class Insecta; order Lepidoptera; family Geometridae; genus Plagodis; species Plagodis pulveraria. Next base: position 4,593,660 of record OY982979.1, on the reverse strand, counting down.
TAACGGTGTGTTCCGGCAGCTGTCCTTGAGAGCCAGTACTTCTAGGTTAGCCTGAACAACATCTTCGACCACATCATCACTTACCATCAGGTGAGATAGTGGTCAAAGGCTAAACTATCAAGCATGAAAAAAAAAATGGACTTATCAAACCTGCTCACAAAATTTCGTGAGAATCTGTTGAGAAATGCGACCTGTAGAGGAGAACAACCGGACATACCAAAGCATTTTTATCTAAGTTGAAGCAGAGACGCTTCGCTCGAACTAAGTTCACGCTCGGTCAATTATGTATTAAGACTAATGACATACCTAGCATAACGTACCATTGTTAGAAGGTGAATAAAGAATCTGAATCAAAAGTTGCCGCCGCCCGGAACGCACGTCTTCTCACTTCAAAGCGCCGCGCCGCGCCGAGTTTCGTGTTTGTATTTGTTAGTATGTTTATGTACAGTCGCCTGCAATAAAAAGTATACACTTCGTAATTTCCAAAATAATGTGATGTCGCTAAGTTATTAATTATCGAAGTTAATATTAAAACAAGTAAAAATATACAAATTATTGTTTGATTTTGAGATACTTCTGTGTATATAGAATGAAACTGAAGCCATTGCCATAATTTTGAAAATTACAATGTGTATACTTCTTATTGCAGGCGACTGTACCTAGTAGCACAGAATAATAAGGCTAGTATCTATGAGGTAGGTTGAAATGAGGGCAAGATCATACTGCATTGGATTTCTTGTATCCGTAGAGTTCGGTGTGAGCGATATGATTATTTAACTTAGGGACAGTATATCTTTTGTTGTTAGTGTTTGTTTATGCATAGTGTTACAAAATAGTAGTTTATGCAACTGTCATAATATAACAGGCGAGTTTCAAAATAAGATTACACGAGTGTTTTAATACCTAATTATATGCAGTTGCATACACTACTTTATTTAATCTCATGGCTATAGGTTACTCAAATTCGTATGTACGAAATAGCGCCAAAATGGTAAAAGTCTGTTATTGGTCTATGGCTCGGAACCAGCGCTCACCACAGATAATGTGTACTTAAATTGAATTGAAACCTCCTTGCTCGGGACACATTGTATTTTAATAATAAAAAAAATGTTTTGAAGCATTGTTTTGTTAGGAGAATAATGCTTTAATTTAACTTTTTAATTTTCTTAAAGAAGTATGTAAATAAAATATGCCAATAAAAGTCTGTATTTCATTTCATAATAAGAACATTAATGAGAATAATGAGAGAAAAGAACGAATGAGATTGTATAAAAGGTTTTAAATATGCATATTTTTAGGAGGTGTACATTCTCGACACGCCGTGCTCGGGAGTGTACGTGTGGCTTGGCTCTGGAGTCGATCCGGACGTGAAGAAGACCTACCAAGACATCGCCGCTAAGTACCTCGAATCCAAGGGATATCCAGAATGGGTAAGTTTATAATACATGTTATGTTCAACCAATGCTTTAGTGGAATTTAACCCTTTGATATCAGAGTTCCCGTGAGCCTATACGGCTATGTATCAGGCGGCGTGGCAACGAAAACGTGAGCGGGGAGCTGTTCCAAAGATGTGGTAATATTTGATGATTCCCTTATCAGTGAAAGTCACATTTCTAGAAAGCCAATTAACTAAGCTATATATATAAATAACATTATTTTTTGTTTTATTTTCTACGGGTATGAAAATAAGAAAGTTAATAATTCGTTTGTAAAATAATATATGAGTGCTTCAGTGATAATAAAAACTCGAATTTTGATTTTGTTTTTACATTCTACGATTGAGCATGACATTTTCTTTCCTATCAAGGTGAGAGACTTTAATGACAGTATTTTTATAACATCTATATGGCATGGTTGTAGGGCATTTTGGGAATGCTCGCCTGTCTATCTACCACCAACCGTCAAGTGGAAAATCTGTCGCTAAGCACCGAACAGTGCGTTCCGCAGTAGTCCTTGAGAGCCAGTACAGGCACATGAGACTTAACAACAGTATGTCTGAGCGTGATGGGCGCAGTGCAGTTCAATAAGTAATGAAATGCATCTATCAGGTATAGGCAGAGGTTACCGCTTAACATCATATGGGGCTCATGCTTGTTCCATCATAACCCCATAAAAAAGATGTCTCCTTATAAACTACTAGGTACTTGCCGAGTTTCATGCTCCTATCTTCAAAACCGTTAAAAATCCTTCTTTCATACATATTTTAGGCCCCAATTTGGCCTCCTTAATTCGGCCCTGTTGCAAAATCTGTTCATAGCTGACGTCTCTTATCTCTTACCTATAAACTTACTACCAGGCATATTTCCGCTTTAAAGGTCAAAGTATATTCAGCTTAAACATAAAACTCTTAGAAACCCCGATTTGTGTCCCTTAATTTGTCCCTCTAAAAATTATCGCTATAAAAGTATTTTTTTAGTAATTAAACAACTTTAAACAGTTTAAACCTATAGTACATTTATCATTATTTTTGTCCTGACGTTTCAAACACTCTGCAGTGATAGTGATGAAAAGTCGTAAATATAATTACTATGTCTAATAATCGCGAAAACCTAAAAGCACTTTTTGTTTTATATTATTGAGATTGAACTGGCCGTACAGTTCTCCATACAAACGTCGTAGGGTTATCACTCCCTTATTTGAGATTTTAGGTCCAGAATAAAGCATATATCTATTGATCTCGTCATTATCTAGGCTTGTATCGCAACGAAATTTTAAAAAGATAATTAAGTTGAAAGTTATGGGCCTCGAAAACTTTATATGAAAATGTTTCGAGGGTCATAACACCCAAAATCTTATTAAAAAAATGTTACGATACAAGCCTAGACAATAAAGAGATCTATCGATATTATGCTTAATTCTGGACCTAAAATCTCAAATAAGGGAGTGATCACCCTACGACGTTTGTATGGAGAAGTAACCGGCCAGTTCAACCTTAAAAGTAATACTAGAATTTCATGTATAAAACTTAAAAAACGTAGAACTTTCATACAATCTTTATACCCTAATTTGACCCTGTTTTTGACCCTTTTCCAAAATCCGTTCTTTAATGACGTATCCTATATATAAACTACCTGCGAAATTTCAAGCTTCTAACTTCAATAAAAACAATTTTTTTTTTATATTATTGTGACAGAACAAGCTCTAGGCCCACCTGATGTTAAGCGGACTAGCCTCTGCCTATAACAGATGCATTTCGTCACAATTCACGAATCGCACTGCGCCCGTCACTTTGAGACATAGCTGTTAAGTCTCATGTGCCTGTAATTTCACTGGCCCTCAAGGACTGCTGCCGGAACACGCCGTTAGGTGCTTGGCGACAGATTTACTACTTGAGGGTGGTCGCTAGGAGGCGGGCATTCGCAAAATGCCCTACGAATGATTCGAACTATGGACCTGCTGCGCGGCAGTCTATAGCCAATGCCACTGAGCCATCATTGCTTCGTAGGACTTTGATACAAACTTTGAGCCCCAATTTGAGCCCTCTAGTCGGCCCTGCCGCAAAATCCGTTCTTGACTAACATCTCCCACCTATAAACTATTACAATTACCAGACAAATAGAAAAAGTAAGTTCCGTTACAGACAGTTGATGTACCTATATGTACCCATATAGGTAAATATGTATATATGTGTGTATCACTGAAGAATAGTATTAAGACTATACTGCACAGTTACGTTTATAAGTAATGTAAATACAGTTCCAATCATAGAACACCTGTAACGTTATAAACAAATCCTTTTAACAACAATAAGATAAGAAACTGATCTCCACAATACAGGGAATCCTAGTGTGGAGACCAGGGACTACCTATACATAAATTTAATTAAGTAACTCTATTTGTTAATTTATTTTTAATGAACAAAGTACCTACATTAATTTGTTTTAAGAATTGTAACATTATGGTTGTTGAAATAAATATTATTGTTATAAAAATACTACACTGAATTTTGAAAATGCCTTTAGAGATGGCAACTTTTCCCTCTTTGAATGGCCTTGATTATATACAGAAATGGGATGACCGAGGTTAACGCAAGCTCCTTGGTCACGTCCACTAAACGCCTATTACATAGCTAAAAATAAACATAAAATCTTCTTACAAAATCACAAATATACCAATTGAGCTAACATGTCAAGGGGTGGATGGACGCGGGTTCGAATCCCGCACATAACTTAAATTTTTCCTATCTTATATTTGTGATTTTGTAATGTAATCCGCATAGCAGGCGTTGTTGCAAACCTAACAATATTAAAATAAAATCTTCTGTTAACAGGTAAACATTACCAGGGTTTCAGAAGGCGCGGAGAGCTCCACCTTCAAGCAGTACTTCCATGACTGGACCAGTACCGGAGTCAGTACCAAAACGCTGGTCTCTGAATCGGGTAAGACGGTTTCACGCAATGAGAATTTGACATACCCCGCGGTTCAAATCACGCAAATATGCGCTATTTGCACTGCATCCACATACATACATTATACTGAATCCAAACGTTTGGTTCATAACGTGCTAAACAGACACCACGATGGCAACATTATGAAATCATTTACGAGGTCACCTCCAGCTGCAAACAACGCTCACAGAAAAGTAGTAGTGCAGGGGGCCGTTCAGAACCTTGGTTAGAGCGCACTTGGAGTGCAACTTTTCACTCTAACGTCGTTCACAACCTTCGAGTAGAGCGCAAGTTTATCGGTAGTTAAAAGGTTGCATCTCTAACTGACATGACCTTGACATTTCTTGATGAGAGAATTATAGGCACTCTTTTGTATTTTGTAGGTAACGGTAGTTATTTTACAAATTCACAAATATACTAGAGGAAAAATTTCAGTCATGTGCGGGATTCGAACCCGCGTCCATCCACCCCTTGAGCCGGGGTGTGCTCTAACCAATTGAGCTAACATGACACGACGTCATAACTCAAATCTTTCCTATTGTTCTTCAACCATCGTATTGGGACGGTGCGACATCTATAGTACCACTTCCGTTGTACTACAAAAATACCAATTTTGCAAATGGTTTTATACTTGTAAATGATGACGCAACTTTATAATTTTAATATTGTTAGGTTTGCAATAACGCCTGGTATGCGGATTACATTACAAAGTCACAAATATGACGTCGTGTCATGTTGGCTCAATTGGTTGGAGCATACCCCGGCTCAAGGGGTGGATGGACGCAGGTTCGAATCCCGCACATGACCTAAATTTTTTCTATCGTATATTTGTGATTTTGTAATGTAATCCGCATAGCAGGCGTTATTGCAAACCTAACAATAATAAAACGGTAGTTATTGCTTTTCAAACATCATAAAAAGTCTATATATTTTTCTCGTCCCCCCCCAAAAATCAATATTTGATGTTACAAAACCTTGCGTTACGTTCCGAATCTTGGAGTAGGTTAAAACAACCAAACATCTACACTGAGCCTTGGAACGGCTCCCAATGTGTGCACAAACGTCAAATTCAAATTTTGACAGATAGATTAGGAGATTTTTGTGGTTGTGGTTAGAATATTATTCGTAAAACCATCTTGTACACAAAATAATGCCATGAAATGCATTCTTATGTCGATAATTGTAGTAAAGGTGGAAAAGCAAATTGTCAGTTAGCAGATGTTATAAACGCGGCTGCTGATCGGTTCATATAGTTTGCGCGCAAACAGTGCATATTCTCGTATTTCAGTTATGAACCGAGCGTTTGCAACGTATTCAGCAGTGTTTGCGTGATTTAAACCGTAGTGACACATTTTATAACTGTAAGATTTTCGCTTGAACACATACTTAGTTATAAGTTAAATAAATATATATATACATGTTTCATGGCGATTAAGTCCCGTTAAATACTTATAACTGTATAAACATTATATTATATTACATTATTTTCCTTAGTTTTCAGGGCTCATCGTGAGTTTTTTTATTCCTCCATAATTTCTAAACGCCAATATATATTAGGTCCTTACATATGAAATTGGCGTTTTTCGTACTGGCCACTTTAATCACGAATTTCTCCTCTTTGGTAAGGAATTCCAAATTCAAATTTGTACAGCTATAGACTCATGTATTTGTGCTTCGATGATCGTCATTCATTTGTTTTTTTTCTTCTGTTTGCGTCACTCATTTTACAAAATGGAAAACCTTAAATATCGCATTATTTACGAGTACGAGTTCCGCCGTGGCACTAGTGCTGCGGAAACAACTCGAAGGGTGAATGATGTGTATGGCGGTCGTGTTGCAAAAGAAAACACAGTTCGTTTTTGGTTCCAACGTTTTCGTTCTGGAAATTTCGACCTGCAGAACAAGCCCCGTGGACGGCCTGAGACTCAAGTTGATAATGAAGAGTTGAAGGCTATTGTGGAAGCGGATCCATCGCAAACCACGTCCGAGTTAGCTGCAGGCTGCAATGTTAGTGATAAAACTGTTTTAATTCACTTGAAGCAAATTGGGAAGATTAAAAAGCTTGAAAGGTGGGTACCTCACGAATTGACTGAAACAAACCGGCAAACGCGCGTCGACTGCTGCGTTACATTACTAAACCGGCACAATAATGAAGGTATTTTAAACCGAATCATTACCTGTGATGAAAAATGGGTTCTTTACGATAATCGGAAGCGCTCAGCGCAATGGTTAGATCCTGGCCAGCCAGCCAAATCCTGCCCCAAGCGAACATTAACCCCAAAAAAGTTACTTGTAAGCGTTTGGTGGACTAGTGCCGGTATTGTTCATTACAGTTTTTTCAAATCTGGCCAGACTATTACGGCTGATGTCTATTGTCAGGAATTGCAAACCATGATGGAAAAGCTAGCGGCTAAACAACCTAGGCTGGTCAATCGCTCCACGCCACTGCTGCTTCACGACAACGCTAGACCACACACTGCGCTACAGACGGCTACTAAATTAGAAGAGCTTCAATTGGAAAGTCTAAGACATCCTCCGTACTCCCCGGACCTTGCTCCAACAGATTACCATTTTTTTCGAAATTTGGATAACTTCTTGCAAGGGAAAAAATTCAACTCCGATGGGGCAGTCCAAATCGCCTTCAAAGATTTTATTGATTCCCGTCCGACTGGTTTTTTTAGTAAAGGGATCAATGAACTACCTATGAGATGGCAAAAGTGCATAGAAAATAATGGTTCATACTTTGATTAATTAAATATATTATATTAAAAAATATTCGACTTTTTGTTCCTCCCATACAAAACGCCAATTTCATATGTAAGGACCTAATATATATATATATATAATGTAAAATGTAAAATAATGTAAGCTAGGCTAAATGCCGTCTAAAATTGGCCAGTTTGTTTGCCATATATATATACATATATGTTGGCGTTTAGAAATTATGGAGGAATAAAAAAACTCAAACAAACTGACCAATTTTAGACGCCATCTAGCCTAGCATTTTTAGCCTATTATTTAATTTTGTTAATTATATTAAAATGTTTATTGGCACTGGTAATAAGGTTAATTTTACAATTTCAGTAAGTGCACGTGACTATTATTTGACAACTTAGATATTAGTCAATTTTTACTTACTTTTAGACTTCAGCAATGCCAATAAACAGTGTATTATTATTATTAAGAAGAATGGAAAACTGAAAACCTTGAATTTTAACAAAAAATCTTCATATACTCATTAATTATTGTAGCCTATGATACGTATTCTACTTATTATATTGCCTAATACGTAAACGTACGGTAAGTACGTTTACGTATTACGTAAACGTACAGTAGGTAATTATAATATGTGCATGCAATATTAAGGTTGAACTGGCCGGTCACTTCTCCATACAAACGTCGTAGGGTGATCACTCCCGTATTTGAGCTTTTAGGTCCAGAATTATGCATAAAAGCGTTTGATATCGTCATTATCTAGGCTTGTATAATGCCAAAATTTTAAAAAGATAATTAAGTTGTAAGTTATGAGCCTCGAAAACTTTATATGAAAATGTTTCGAGGCTCATGATTCTAAAGTTACTTATTTTAGTTTTGTTTCGGCATCATACAAGCCTAGATAATGACGATATCAATCGGTATTATGCTTTATTTAGGAACTAATTCCTCAAATAAGGGAGTGATCATCCTACGACGTTTGTATGGAGAACGGGCCGGTCAGTTCACCCAAGAGTAAAGCCAGGAATTTTATGTTTATTAACTTAAGAAATAGCGAGTTAAATATAAAAATATTAAGGTATATATGATACAAATCAGTAGTTAAAAGAAATTTGATTTAAAAAAAAAAAAAAACTTTTCGGATATCCTTATTTAATCATATTACATATTTTAAGAAAAAATCAATTGGCTGCGTGGCGTTTGCGACGTCAGGTCGGCTTAACAGGAAAATAAGGCGGATTTTTCACTATATATATATATTTTAAGTATTTTACTAAAATATTAATACATTGTTTTTTTTTTAATATTTGTTGTTAAGAGAAATAGTAAATTGTATAAATCTTGAACTTTGACACTAACAATATAGTCCATTTAACAAACAAAACAAATATTAATTTCTCTTCATCATCAGATGCGGGGTACTATTCGGGAGACGCAGACGAGTCAGCAGAGGCAGCGAAGCTGATCGGCAAGAGTGCATCTGCAAGAGGGTACATGCCTGACCAGGGAGACGGCAGTCTTACCGTCATCAGGTAACCTTGTTTACTTTTATACTATTTATTACAATACTAGGAATAAAGATAAAATAGCGGTGCCAGGTTTTAGATTAGCAAAGACAAATAAAAGGTCCTTCTTAGGTAACCTACGGTTTTAAAATAAAGTTCCCAAACATATTACAACGCTCACAGAAGGGAAATTCAAGTTGCACGTGAAAAACATATTGATTAAAAAATCCTACTACACAGTTTCTGATTACTTAAACGACAAAAATGCCTGGACAATTCCGCCTCTGCCAAGCTATTGTCTGTCACCTACGTAATTTAAACAAATATTGTAATAACTCTATTATATAGTAAGTATGTAACACATTGTTAAAAGATGTTTAAAAGAATGGCCCCGAGTTTCTTGCCCGTGCTTCTCGCAGTGGCTCTATACAATTTATTTGCTGAACGTGGCAGTACAATGTAGAATATTTCAATACTAAAATTTGTAATTGACCTTCATAAGAGCGTCGTAGACGCCTAAATTCAATAAATGATTTTGACTTTGACTTTACTTACTTACTGTATTACCCGGATTTTACACTGCTGAACACATCCTCCACAATGAAATTGGGTTGTCATGCTTGGTAGCCGTTTTGGGGATCGCAGTTATTCAGAAGGCAACACCCTGTCCATCTTTTTTTTATATATTATTGTGACAGGACCAACCCGAGGCCCACCTGGGGCCCGATTCTCTTAGCTATTGAACGGCGTTAACGCAACTTCATTGCATGAAAATTGTAGTTTTTGACAGTATCCGTAGTCTGCCCGCTATTTAGGTTCGATCGCAAGTCAGTGGCTTGCTATCAATAGTTTTGACTTATTTGGTATGCTATAAGCTATTTTGTAGCGATTGCGTTGCTGTACAGTGGCATAGATAGCATAGCATAGATTTTAGATATTAAAATAGCTAAATTATTTAAATATATTTATTTAACGTATTGTTTGCTAGAAAATCACTATAATATTGATGTTTTCACTGATGCCTAATTGATAAAAGTTTTCATTATTATTTCAGTGGCAAAATTTGTAAGCCATAGCACAGCCATACGACAGCGACGCGATTGCTATACAACTGCGATTAGGAGCTATAATTAGCAGACTACCGAATTTGACATTAACAGCAGTTCGATCGCAGAAGCATCGCAGTAGTGTGGCGTTTGGTCAATAGCTAAGAGAATCGGGGCCCTGTTGTTAAGCGGACTAACCTCTGCCTGTAACAGATGCATTTCGTCACAAGTCACGAATTGCACTACGCCCGTCACATTGAGATATAGTTAATAAGTCTCAGGTTTTATGCTCGATGCGTTGGCCTTTAACTACTATATCACCTGATAGTAAGTGATGATATGGTCCAAGATGGTGTTCAGGATAACCTAGAATTACTGGATTTCAAGGACAGCTGCCGGAACAAATTTTCTACTTGAGGGTGGTAGCTAGCCAGGCGGGCATTTGCAGAATACCCTACTACCATGCTATAAAGGCTGCCATCCGAAGACCCAACCGGAACCGAAGGTTTAACGTGCCCTCAGAAGCACGGAAGCGCTCAGTAGTAGTGTCATTTCACTAGCGGTGAACCATCCAACTCATGACCGCCGCGGACGTTGCTTAACTTTGCTGATCGGTTAAGAACAGCTAAGCAAACTTCGCTACGAACCCTACAAAGGCTTCAACTTCCGGTATGTTACCCTTAATCGCCTGTTACGACACCTACGGCAAGAGAATGGAGGGGGTAACATTCTAGACCGACACCCCAAGGGCACATAATACTGACATCAGTCATACAGAAAAGTATCAAGATTCATCCACGTGTTATGCACGGATGAACGCGTGGATGAATCTTAATACTTTTCCACTTTTGGATCTAAATTAGACATGTTCCTCTCAACGATTTACGATACTGACTTACAATTCAACAGCCCCTCGTTTAGTTTATAATTTAATAATAGTATTACTAATAAAACACACATGTTCAAGTTTATATTGTAAAATTCATTGTTAAATATACTCTATTTTTAGGGTTTCGTACCCAAAGGGTAAAAACGGGACCCTATTACTGAGACTTCGCTGTCCGTCCGTCTGTCACCAGGCTGTATCTCAAGAACTGTGATAGCTGCTAGACAGTTGAAATTTTTACAGATGATGTATTTCTATAGCCGCTTTAACAACAAATACTAAAAATAAAATAAAATAAATATTTATGGGGGGGCTCCTATACAACAAACTTGATTTTTTTACCGTTTCTTGCTCGATACTAATAACGGTGACAGGTAAGCTTTAATTATTCACAGAATATTTAGTTTTATGTTCTCTTTAAATATAATTAATTAAAATAAAATAAATAATTAAGGGGGCTCCCATACAATAAAAGAGGAATTCGCCGTACCTACCCGGCTCAATCGGACACTGCGAAAATTGTCTGTAACTTGCAAGATTAGATTACAGATAATGGTACGGAACCCTTCGTGCGCGAGTCCCACTCGCACATGGCCGGTTTTTTTCATAGATGTATTTTAACGAGAGATCAAATAATGCATATAAGTTCAATTACTGTACATGTAGGTACATTTCAGGATTTACTTCGTATTATTCCTATTCCGTATTAAGCCTAAGTGTCCTGTTAAATCGATCGTGTGCTCGAAGATTCAAGACCTGCAGAGGATGCTTCGAGTAGAATCAAAATTATTCAAAAAAAAACCGGTTTGGCTACGTGATCAATGACGCCACGTGGCTTAACAGGAAAATTAATCAGACTTAAAACTAACGCCTGAATCTATTCTTTATCTGAAATATTGTATAATGAACAAATTAGTATACCTGTATTTGCAGTAAATTATATTTTGATTTCGAATATCAATAAAATAATCTATACGTCTAATAAACTGAGTAATTTTTATTTACCTACATATATTAAAACTGTGGCAAACTCATAAGCTACCCACATATTATTAATCTGTGCTCATAGGTAAGTGCTTTAAATAATACTTTTATTTGGTACCCAGGATCGCGGGTGACCAGGAAGACATAACAGAGACAGTGCTGTCTGGTCTTCCGGTGCTGTACCAGAGCGAGGTGTACGTCGTCAAGTATCAATATACCAACGACAACGGAGACGACGCAACTGTTGTCTATTGGTGGATCGTAAGTATTGTGTATAGCGCCATCTAGGTACTGCTCGTGCGAACCCCGCGGTTCAAATCATGCATTATTTTTTGGAATTTATACAGTCGCTTATTTATTGGAATGGATTTGACTACAAAGGTTCACAAACCGTGAAAATGGTGCAAATAGCATTTTCACGGTTTGTGAACCTTTGTAGTCAAATCCATTCCAATAAATAAGCGACTGTAGCCACGAAGCAATAAAGTGCACTTCGGCTCGCAAAGCACGGAGTATTTAATATGTATATTCATGTACAAGGCGTCTCTCTTTCTATCACATAACTACACATAGCTCTGAATCTCTGATCTCTTCTGACGCGGCACGCACCATGCAATAATCTCGTCAGGACGGATATCCGTAAATACTGATAAATATCATCCCGTGGTCTGCTGGACTAGAATTTCAAGCCATAATACACTTATTATATTACTTATATTTTCAATATAATCGAATCTATATAATTATATTTTCAATATAATCGATCGAAGACACTTATTATATTACTTACTTATATTTTCTTAAATTGGAATCTTTAGACGCGACGAAGGGAAAAATACTAGAATGTAAGCAAGCAGCACCTTCTGAGAAACAAGAATCGAACAATGCGATCCCGAAGATGCTTGCGAAGCGTAGGCATTATGGCAACCTTAATGGTGATCAGTTATGAGCTAGATGGTTCTAGTCCAGTAAGCCACGGGGGATTAGATATATGTATTACTTTGCATTGTCCCGTAGGGTACCGGATTCCAATTGCTGCAAGGAGAATACACGATATGCTGGGTATAAAGTAATAGGAAATATTATTCATACGAATCAAAATAGATCAAGTGATCACCTCCCCCATATATTAATCTGAGAATCGTAATCGGCGACGAATTGAAAAATATAAAACTAGTGGCTCTAGCTCCGAGCTGTAAACCTCGCGAGTCTGCCCTTGCATAGCTTACAATTGAACACAGCTTAACTATATATTTAAATTCATTCATTGAGTATCAATGGCTAATTGAATCATAAATAATGTTTGCCCAATGGGAGGCCACCTCCACGGCCCTTTAAGATGCATATTTGAGGTCATCTTGTGTGCAGATGGTCGGGCACTGGGGACATGACAGTAAGTGTGCCATATTTTGCTCAGGGTCACCACACTCGCATTCCACATCTAACCTGTCCTTTATATTTAAATAAAAGTATTTTACAATGATAACGACTGTGCACATATATAGACGAGAGAGAGAGCCTATCATTTATAGGCAACTGAAGTGCGTTTCAGGGACATTGTCAGTAAATTTAGGCAGGCGTCCATACTTTCAACACCATATAATGTATATCATATCATATCTGCGTCATTTTGAAAACGAAATCAAAAAACTGAATCGACAAGAAAATTTTATGGACGTATCAAACCTGCTCACAAAATTTCGTGATAATCGGTTGAGAAATGTGACCTGTTGAGGAGAACAACCGGACATACGAAAGCATTTTTGTGTAAGTTAAAGCAAATACGCTTCGCTTAAACTAAGTTCTCGCTCGGTCGAAAATCGGTAACGGAGACTTCTGATTACAAGCCAAGTGTAGCGGTTTTGGCACCCACCGTTCCTTGGAGCGACATTAGTACAGCACTGGATATCTTCCAGCTGTTGGTGTTGTGAGTACGTCTAATTATAAATGTAAAAACAATAAAAATTGCAGGGCGCTGACGCGTCTGCAGACGACAAGCTAGCAGCATCAACACTGGTGTCGGAGATGGAGTCAGAGCTGGAAGGCGACGTCACTGTGGTCAAGGTGCCGCAGGGGAAGGAAACTGTGCACTTCTTGAGCATATTCAAAGGTACTGTCAAGGCGGATTTCACTCACTACCCTCCACTGTAATTTATTGTACAATAGACAAGATTACAGTCCGAAAATGACGGCAAAACTTTCTGGACCGTCCAGTAACTAATTTTAACATTAAGAGGAACGGGAACAGAAGCACTCACAGAAAAATAGGTATTTTAACAAAGTGATGCTGTCTCGTCGCTAAACGCCGGCCTCGCGCTCCGCGCCCCGCACCTCCATCAAATGCTATAAACATATATGTATAGGTACGACAGAGAACCGACCCATGGTTTAAACCCCCCCGTCGCCGACCACGGCAGGTATTGGACGACCCGGATGACCCCATCGCAGCCATTACGTTGGCAGCTTTAGCGTTGTCCGCAAGTCGTCCCGGTAACATCCCCAGGTGTGCGGTAATCAGAGGTTACACCATCAAACACCGAGCTCGCCGGCGAGCTCGAGGCAAAAATAAAATCCCGATTAGTGTCTCTCCAAATAGTCACAGAGTAATATTCAATAGGGCCCATTCTCAACGGTACAACACTGCAGTTGTACCGGGGCATTTAGTTCCGATTCCCCCTTTGTCTCTCGGCAGCGAGACAAGCCGAGGTCCAAACCACAGTGGTGCCCTTGAGCTCGCTGTCACCCCTCCCGATAATAGCGTAGCGTTTTCGGCGCTCGCAGGAGACGGAGGTATAAGGCGCTTTTCGCCTTATGCGCCCGTCTCAGGAGAAGTACCTTCGGCACTTCTCCCTCCCGGGCTATAAGAGGGCCTCCCCTCACCCAAAACCCGGTGGAGCTGAACGTCCGTATAGCGGTAGTCAGCATCTATGTCCTCCCTAAAAAAAAAAAAAAAGAGAAACGTGCAGTCGAGTCACAAGCGGTCAACCCGTCTTACTTTTCATACAAACGCTCGTACGTGATTATGGCGTTTCAACAGATCTTTCTTTAAAGCTTTTTAGCTAATAGGTATCTTGTGCACTATATCTAGGTTTTAATGCAAAAAAAAAGTAAAATTTGGAGAAACAACTTCAATATAAGCCTCCAAAAATCTGCTTTTTGCACAAATTTTACCTGAATTATGGGCGTTCAAAATGTACTCATAAAATGTAAAAGTGGAGAACATATTTTGATAGAAACCTTGCAAATATAATGGAGATTCCAAATGACAAACATTTATTTTACAAACTTATAAGGCTTATTGAAAAACATGTAATTCCTGGATCATGTTTTATGAAGTTTACGCACACTATTTTTCGTTCAATGTTATCTCGTTCTCACTTGCTTGTTAGCCAAGTGGCGGAAAGAGGCATGCGGGGGTCGGAGTGAGACGGAGAGTTGAATGCCAAGCGCTGAAGATGAAAAAAGATGAAACAACAAGCTTTTCAATCATGCCCGGGAAAATAAAATGACCTCACTTTGTATGGTTTTTCCTTATACGTGAGCAGTTTAGGTTTTTATGGCGCTTTCGTCTAGCGGTGTTACTGGACTATTATATGGAAAGTGCAATTAATTTTATCTCAATTTATATATTCTAGGAATGCTGGCTATCGTGTACGGAAGCAAAGACAACGAGTACAAAGCAGAGAATGCTAATGGGACCTATGACGACGATAACATTCGACTCTTTAGGGTGAGTGAAAGCCATTGATAGATTGAGGTGGGCTGCGTGCAAGGATGATCTGAGGCTTAGGTACAGCATTACTTGTGAGTGTAAGTTATAAACATACAAACGCACTCACAAACTTTCAACTTTATATATTAGCTTGATAATGATGAACAGTATCCTATGTTTAAATCCAGCGCCTCATCTACCTACATACCAAATTTCATCAAAATTGGTCCAGCCGTGTTAGTGTGTAGAAGTAACAAACATACAAATTTTCACCTTTATAATATTAGCGTGATAATGATGTACAGTATCCTTAATGTAAATCCAGCGCCTCATCTACCTACATACAAAATTTAATCAAAATTGGTCCAGCCGTGTTAGTGTGTAGAAGTAACGAAAATATAAACACACTCACAAACTTTCGCCTTTATAATATTAAGTGGGTTGTGATTGATGCATCATAAACGCTCCCCTTAACCTTACTCACTGGGTTGCAAGTCCCAGGCACCTCGACTTGGGTCTCTCCCTCTGCAACGCTATGGACCCGGCACCCGCACGGTCAATCCATCCAATGCTAAGTAAATTCGTCTCAATAGCTCCGTACAACGCAGCGTGATTCTCCTCCGATCCTAACTTCAAACTTCCCCGTCGCCGACCACGGCAGGTATTTTTCCTAAAAACACAAGATAAGCGGCAACGTATTTACCGGACGCTCGGAAGCGCAAGACTGGTAGCGACTAGGGCAATTACCTTGCATACGTCTAGTTAATATGGGGAGTTCACAACTCATCTATAGGTAAAACAATATTGGATCATTATAATATACACTTTAAAAATTATAACGGATGGAAAAAGATAACTTCCAGCGGGACTTGAACCCGCAACCCCCAGAATACCGTCCTGGTGCATTACCAATTATGCTATGGAAGCGAGTGCTGAACAGTCGAAAATTCTCCATCCGTATGAATACACGTCTTTTTGACGTTGGCAACATCTACCCAAATAGCAGAGGACTATTTACTTAGGCTGGTAGGTTGATATACGATCAACATCAAATCGATGAAACCATTTTAAATTTTGACTAGAATAATTTCTATGTTTTCGCTTAGCATGCGTCAATGCTCCTATAAAATAATACTAAAAAAAGTCTTATATTGGATATAGTTTATTTAATTCGTCTCTATAACTGTTTATATTGTCCAGGTGGAAGGCACAGCTCTGGGCGTGGACATGCGCGCGGTCCAGGTCCCGGAGAAGTCAGAAGTGCTGGAGGACGATGACGTCTTCGTACTGGAGACGCAAGCCACCGTGTTCGTTAGACATGGAAAGGTAAGACAAAATCTTGATTATTATTTGAAAGTCTAGCTACTCCCCGTGGTTTTTTTCTTTAAGATTTTTTCCACAAACTCCAGGATCCGCGCCATTTTTTAAATTAACTATGATATTAATTAAACGATTATATTAATATTGGGAGCGTTCTTACATGCTTAGGGAGAAACACAGTGATAAGGGATGCTAATTAAACCTAATATATACTACAACAAAACAGATACAAAAAGGTTTGCACAGGCATTCTGAACGGACCAGTGTCCTCAAGCAGCACTCGTTCACGAGTTGACTCGCGTGCCAGCCATCGTCCTCCTCAACCATTTCTAAGGGAAGAGGGCGACCCGACCCGACACACGATGCCGCTGCTTGCCAGTACATTTTCGTGAGCATGACCGTTCCGAATGCCCGCGCCAATCCGCTTGCCTAAGTGTGAGAAAGACTAGTTTAAAACTATAATTAAACACTAGATTTATATACATTACAATAAGGGAAATTATTATCTCTGAACTTTCTTATTCTAATTCTGATTAGAATTTTCTTATTCTACTTCGCCGAAGTCCATTTTCACCAGGGCCTCTATCACCACGATGTTGCGATCTCTGATGGCCATCTTTAGATTATAATCGCGGATGTCTTTGCGCCTTAAAGCCACCGCTCTTCGAACGAATCGTCCAATATTTGCGGCCCGTGGTTACACCTGCGTGGTGATGGATAATGATGATGATGATGGAAAGTATTCTGTGTTAATCCATACAATACATAACTTCCGTTAGAAAGACAAGGACTGAGTTACGTAGACTGGACTTTCCACATCTTATTGATGGTTAGGTATTCGCCTAATTTGGCGACACGCGAGTCAGGCGATAAGGACCGAACAACCTAATTTCTTTCAAACGGTATACCACATTAACAAACTTTATGATTTTATCAAACAAATTGACGCAATAAGTATCCTTGGCTTTTAGCTCCTGATTACGGTGTTACTACCAATCTTCCCAGCCCAATTCCAACCCCCACATCTTTCTGTGAGAGTCGTAAGAGGTGACTAATAGAAAAATACAAAAAGGTGGGCAGGGCAGCAGTGGCATCTGAAAATCTGCCATACACTGCAATCTTCAAGACACCTGCCAAGTGTGGGGATTATGGCAAACCCTTACTACTTCGAAATGGGGGGGCTTTTGTTCAATATTGGACTTATAACGGTTGTTGAAGTGAAGATATGGACATATATTGTACCTATCTACACGGTTGCAGAACATTTTACAAAGGGTATTTTTGGCTAATTGCCGCCCTCAAGGAGAATATCTGACTGTGTTCTAGAAGCTACCCTATTGGCGACCGAATTTCCTTTATTGATAATCTTTTACAACTGTCCGTTTAACAAGTACAGTGTAAACTCTATATAGCGACACTGAAGGGACTGTGCATTTTATGGCGTTATAGAGAGTTGTCGTTAAATGGAGAGAACATGAAAAACCATGATAGTACAGCTTGATCCAAATCTTCGTATATAGGTTTCTTTAATTTTTTGGAAGATTTTCCCTTGTCTTCAGCGTGGAGGATTTTTTCTTTGTTTTTCCATATTGTGGACACGGTAGAGCGACCAACATCACTTATCTTCTCTCCCGTTTCTATTGCGCGTATCAGTAAAACTTTTTCGTCAATACACAGTGATTTTCTTTTATTAGCCATGTTTTTGGTTTGAAAGTTTGTGAGCAACTAAGAATATGATAAGGTATAGATAATCCATGACTCCTACTTATGAGTCATGGTCAACAACAGTCTACACGTACAAGCAATCCCAATTTGTGAACAAAAGAACGAATTTCTTAGAAAGTTCGGTATGCATGATGCCGACAGTCGAGTTTATTGCGGGCTAGGATAATAAAGCGACAATAGATCATACACAGCTGCACAGTTTTTACTAATTTTAGCAACTTAAAAGGTACTTTTTATTACTCAATTGTTGTCGTTATTGAGAGTGGGTGTAATGCTATGTAGAGTGAAACATTGTATGAAAGACAAGCTAAACCAACCAAAGCCAATTGATTTCGACGCTTAAGGGAGTTTGTCGTTAAATAGAGTGACGTTACATGGAGTTTACACTGTATCTTTATTGTTTACGACAGTAATTTATTTAAATGTCATGTCTTTACTTAACATATTTTGGTGGTGTGTGTTTCAACCTAGTGTATTTTTTTTTTTTTTTTTTTTTTTTTTTTTTATGTTATTGTAACGGAGCAGGCCCGAGGCCCACCTGATGTAAAGTGGACTAACCTCTGCCTATAACAGACGCATTTCGTCAACGACGAATTGCACTGTGCCCGTCACACTGAGACGTTCAGTTGTTAGGTCTCATTAGCCTGTAATTTTTCTGGCTCTCAAGGAATGCTGCCGGAACACACCGTTAGGTGCTTGGCGACAGATTTTCTACTTGAGGGTGGTCGCTAGCCAGGCGGGCATTCGCAAAATGCCTTTCCACCATGCGGTGAAGCTCAAGCTCTGGGCGGGATTCGAACCATGGATCTGCTGCGTGGCAGTCCATAGCCAATGCCACTGAGCCATCACCGCTTCAAAATTATTTATTATTTTGCTTTCTATTTTTTTGCTTCCTAGTTATCTTGTGTGCGGAATGTTGGGGTATCTTTGGTTCTCTTTACATACTTCAGTACCAGATACTGCTCTTGAATGGGAACTATATCTTCATCGGATAGCAATACACACATGGTGTTTAGGCATCTCCATGTACCCCATCGTGGACAGTCGAGACGATGTTTTACTTTTTATATTAATCTTAGATAGTTTATGAATACTATTGAAACAATATCATTTCCACAGGAATCCAACGCGAAGGAACAGGAGGCTGCCCTCAACTTCGTGAAGCTCGTGGTGAGAGATGAAAAGGAAATCACTACCGTGGAGCAAGGGGAGGAACCTGACGAGTTCTGGGATGCTTTGGGTAAGCATTGATTCAATAACTGTCGGTGTCCCAACCTCGACAAGTCATCAGACTATTTGTACCGGTTTTTTATGCTTGATAGGTAGCCTTTGGTCAATGTAACTTGATTGATGATGCAGTCGAAAATATTGTTCAGACAAACATAGAATTACTGACTCTCTAGGACTGGTGCCGGGGCATATCGTTAGGTGTTTGGAGACAGGTTTTCTACTTGAGAGTGGCTAGCCAAGCATAGCTTATATAATTAAATGTACAGTGTTCTGTGTTGGTACTTGCTATGGGCAGAGACAGTAGCCAAACAATAATGCTCAAACTAGTCGCTCGTTTAGCATGTCATGAATATTTTTACCCGTACTATGGTGCTATGATGATCGTTATAGCATGGTGGTTAGGCATGTTGTGAATACCCGTCTGGTGAGCTTTCACTTTTACCACCAAAATCAGTCACCAAGCACTTAACGGTGTCCCGGCAGCAGTCTTTGATAGCCATTAATTATTACAATATCAAACCAATGAACAATATCTTCAACCACATCATCCCTTATTATCAGGTAAGATAGGCTAGCCTATAGGATGTATATAAAAATTAAAAAGAACTACCCGCCCGCCATCTGGATGGTATTAACTTCACAGTGGGCTTCCATTATCTCATCCCCGTTGCCTCGAAATGGATTCACTGTGATCATGAATAATTTCTGGCTCAAAACGCATTTTTTAGATTTTTAATTTAATTTTTAATATAATATCTATATATTAGAAGTATCACTATTTGTTAAAACTAATCCGCAACTATTCACACAACTATCAGACACAGTTCAACGAAACAGACGCGACCAAAGTAAACTAAATCTGCATTCAGCCAAGAAAGCGCTCATGCGCAATAGCATCTTTTGCATGGGTCCCGTTATCTACAACAGGTTACCGCAATGTCTCAGAGATCTAAACGCTTATAAATTCAAAATAAATATTAGAAATATATTAGTAAAAAAATGCTATTACAACGTAAGCGACTTCTTAACTGACAATGTATTTCTTATTGCTACTGATACCTTGATATGACGTTATTAATATATAACCTTACGACATTTTTGTAACAACAATCAATTTCAATGTTATTATTCATGTGATTATTATTATTATTGTAAATGACGGCCATCTCGCTACATTCGTACGCCTAAAACAGGCAGAACATGTTGATACAGACCTAGCTTAAGACCACATGCATGTTATTATTATATGTATGACATCACATGTTTTTCGGAAATAAAAATTATCTTATGTTATCTTTAAAATTATTTTGTTTATCATTGTAATTATTATCTTGCATAGGCGGAGTCCCAGATGAGAAAGAAGATCCATCTGCATGGCGTCTAACTGTAAGCCGTCGCATGACTACCCCTAAGACCCTGACAGCTGTCACTGTCAAAGTCGCCGGGAAGATACTGTTCGAAGATTTGAATGAGGAGTACACGCAGCAGGTGAGACTTTACCACCTTGAGTTATGGTGTCACAATAACACCCTGTAAAGTCACTAGACAATGGTTGGAATAACATGTTTTATCCAGCTTTCATCAGCCATGACGCGATTTGTTTTACAGTGGACCCGTTGATCAAAGGTCTCCCCCATTAGTGGGGTTTGCCATAATCCCCACGCTTGGAAGGCATCTTGGAGAGAGCAGTATAAGATGTCAGTTCTTAGAAGGTACTGCTGCCCACTTTTTGGTGTTATTCCCTTGGTCGCCTCATACTCCCAGAAGCAGCAGGTCAAGTAGAAAATCTGTCGCCAAGCACCTAACGGTGGGTTCCGGCAGCAGTCTTTGAGAGCCAGTAAAATTGCAGGCACATGAGACTTACCAACTATGTCTTAAGGTGACAGGCGTAGTGCAATTCGTGACTTGTGACGAAAATGCATCTGTTTTAGGCAGAGGTTAGTCCGCTTAACATCTGGTGGGCCGCGATGATATTTCACAAAAACCATTAAAAATAAATAAAGAAAAAAAACACACACACACACAGATATGGGAGGGAACAATTCTAGCCCGGCACCCCACGGGTAAAAGATTTATCTAACTTTATACCCTTCTGTTTTATGATTCCAATAATTTTGAAGCGCTATTGCTCCATTTTTTTATTGCTAATGAGGTAGCTTTAGGTCCTGTTTCAGAATGTTGTAGTAAGTTCCGGTTGTACTACCTAGAACATATTTAATAAATAAAACACTATCTTTGCGTTTCACAGTCATCGATTTAGCCTATCCATCGGTTAAAGCTTGAAACGCACTGCATTTTACCTGTCATTTTTATCATTCAGTTATTTTATGTTCTGGGTAGTATAACCGGAACTTACTCGAACATTCTGAAACAGGCCCTTAGACTACAAGTTCACCTGTGACAATGTAGTTAAAGGTTGTATACCATCTTCTCTTCGTCTCTTGTCTTACCCAAAAGTGGAAATCGTCTCTTATGGACAGCCCCTTGAACACCTACATACATGGCGACAGATTTTTCTACTTGATTGATTGTAGTAGCTGTTTTAAAGCTTTCATGGAGCTGATTAACCCCTGCACATCGTGGATAATTATAACAATAGATATAACAATAGAATTTTGAAGCGCTCGTAGCGAAGTTTATTAAGCTGTTCTCAACCGATCAGCAAAGTTAAGCAACGTCGCCCGCGGTCATGAGCTGGATGGGTGGCCGCTAGTGACTTTACCTACTACTGAGCGTTTCCGTGCTTCGGAGGGCACGTTAAGCCGTCGATCCCGGTTGTTGTCTTAGGATGGCAGTCGTTATAGCATGGTGGTAGGGCATTTTGCGAATGCCCGCCTGGCTAGCTTGGTAGCTAGCCAGGCGGGCGTTCAAGTAGAAAATCTCTCGCCAAGCACCTAACGGTGTGTTCCGGCAGCTGTCCTTGAGAGCCAGTACTTCTAGGTTAGCCTGAACAACATCTTCGACCGAATCGTCACTTACCATCAGATGAGATAGTGGTCAAAGACTAACCTATCAGGCATAAAAAAAAAGAAATGGATGATATTTTATCGTCACGACATTGATTTGAACTCTATCGCAGACTTGAGCTGGAGAACTATCGCCATCAGAAAATCGTGGTTATACACCTAACGATATAATTGCAGCAGTTATGTCATATTTCAGTAGCCTAGGGTCTAAAGACCCTGCCTGCTGACATCTTTCATCGAACCATTGCGAACCTATATTTGAGGTAGGGGCCAAAAGGTAGCCTATCTGCGATTAAAATGAACACCTTGCGAACTGAACAAGGAATGTCAATATGTAACCACAGGTCTGGAAAAAAACACATCGAGGATCACTTCTCTGCCCTTCGTACTTTTTGACATTGATTATTCACATAATCGATTATTATTTTGTTGATTGGCAGTTATTGTTTTTATAAAATGTCCATGATAGAAATACTTAATCATAGACAACCCTAATGAGCTAAAAAACTTTCGCAAGTTTTGTCCATAATTATTATTTATATCCGGTAAATATTACGCGAGTCCTAGCCGGTTACTAAATAATAACCCTAAAAATTATTTAAAAAAAAAACATATCATTTCACAGGTTGGCATGACATTTCGTATTATTTCCAAGTAGGTACAAGGATACTTAGGCACGCGCGGACCTTCTGTTTTAGCAAGTGTTTTCGAATCGAAGAAAAACCGATTGTGAAGGACTAACCCTGTTTTGCTAATCTAAGATACTAATACATAAAATATCCCCGAAGTGTGTCTAGATGGTATTATTAGTCAATTTATTGAAAAATACTGACATTTCTTTTTCTTCCTGCACGGTCTTCAAATGTAGTAAGGTGTGAAGTGGCACACAAATGTATTGCTTCGTGGTGTATTTTCTTTTTATGTTATTGTGATGGTACTAGCCCGAGGCCCACCTGATGTTAAGTGGACTAACCTCTGCCTATAGCAGATGCATTTCGTCGACGACGAATTGCACTGCGCCCGTCACACTGAGTCGTTATAAGTCTCATGTGCCTGTAATTTTACTGGCTCTCAAGGACTGCTTCCGGAACATATCATTAGGTTCTTGGCGGCAGACTTTCTACTTTAGGATGGTAGCTAGCCAGGCGATCATTCGCAAAATGAAGGGCATTTTGCGAATGATCACCATGCGGTGAAACTCATGCCCTCGGCGCGGCGGGATTCGAACCATGGACCTGCTGAACGGCAGTCCATAACTAATGCCATTGAGCCATCTGCTTCACTTATATGTTCAACATTATACAGGATCTTTCTGATGATGGTGTATACGTCTTGGACACTGGTGAAGAGCTGTACCTATGGCAAGGAAAGAACATTCCGGAAAGAGTCAAAGCAGCCAGGAGTGACATCATTAAGGTACGTAAAGTATATTCCTACCTCAAACTAACAGCTTATATGAAATACCTAAATGCGTTATATATTCATCCGTTCTTAAGGTTGAACTGGCCGTACAGTTCTCCATACAAACGCCGTAGGGTGATCACTCCCTTATTTGAGATTTCGACTGTGTAGAGCACTGCACTCTGATTCGAAAACTTTACCACTATGGTATTCGTGGAAAAGCTCTGAATCTTATAGAGTCATATCTGTCAGACAGGCTACAGAGGGTTGGAATAAGTGGCAATACTTCTTCCGGGTCATTGGTAAAAATGGGAGTACCACAGGGATAAATTTTGGGACCTTTTCTGTTTCTAACATATATTAATGATCTGCCTTGCATGGTCAAAGATTTCTGCGATATTGTTTTATTCGCAGATGATACCTCTCTGATTTTTAAAGTAGATAGGAAAGACAGTGAACTGACGCATGTAAATAATGTATTATCTAAGATTTGTAAATGGTTCGCCGCTAATAATCTTCTCCTAAATTCAAAAAAGACGAAATGTTTAAAGTTTTATTTACCAAATGTTCCTTATGTTGAACCAAACATGAAGCTTGGCCCAGATAAACTCCCTATTGACAAAGCGACAGTCTTCCTGGGAATCAAAATGGATTCCACTTTACAATGGGATCCACATATACATGATCTCTCCGGAAGACTTAGTTCTGCTGCATATGCAGTTCTTAGGATAAGACAGTTAACAGACGTAGCTACTGCTCGCCTAGTTTATTTCGCGTACTTCCACAGTATTATGTCGTATGGCGTATTGCTGTGGGGAACTGCTGCTGAGATAGAGACAATCTTTATCATACAAAAGCGTGCAATTCGAGCCATATATAAAATAGGTCCTAGGGAATCTGTGAGGGATCTTTTTAAAGAAATTGATATTTTAACTTTACCAAGTCTGTATATATTTGAAAATATTATGTATGTTCGTAAAAATTTGAGTAAATTTAAATTAAACAGTGACAATCACGATTACAATACTAGGAATAAAGATAAAATAGCGGTGCCAGGTTTTAGATTAGCAAAGACAAATAAAAGGTCCTTCTTAGGTAATTGTGTGCGGTTTTATAATAAAGTTCCTAAACATATTACAACGCTCACAGAAGGGAAATTCAAGTTGCATGTGAAAAACATATTGATTAAAAAATCCTACTACACAGTTTCTGATTACATAAACGACAAAAATGCCTGGACAATTCCGCCTCCGCCAAGCTATTGCCTGTCACCTACATAATTTAAACAAATATTGTAATAACTCTTTTATATAGTATGTATGTAACACATTGTTAAAAGATGTTTAAAAGAATGGCCCCGAGTTTCTTGCCCGTTCTTCTCGCAGTGGCTCTATACAATTTATTTGCTGAACGTGGCAGTACAATGTAGAATATTTCAATACTAAAATTTGTAATTGACCTTCATAAGAGCGTCGTAGACGCCTAAATTGAATAAATGATTTTGACTTTAACTTTGACTGAGATTTTAGGTATAGAATTAAGCATAATATCGATTGAACTTGTCTTAATCGAGGTTTGTATCGTTACGAAATTTTAAAAAGATAATTAAATTGAAAGTTATGAGCTTTGAAAACTTTATATGAAAATGTTTCGAAGCTCATAACTCTAGAATTAATTATCTTTTTAAAATTTCGTTACGATACAAACCTAGATAATGACGAGATCAATCGATAGGATGCTTTGTTTTGGACCTAAATCCTCAATTATGGGAATGATCACCCTGCGACGTGTGTATGGAGAACTGACCGGCCAGTTCACCCTTAATATAACTTTCCACTCAAGAAGGCGCGCTCTTCCATATTTTTTTAGTATAGTAGTGATTGCCTACAGACTACCCAAACCATCATATGTGTTATAGTCTAACTGTATGTACCATTAGCTCTATTATTAGTCTTCCTATATAAATGCGCATCAATAAATTACTGTGGAGAGGCTTGCTCTCGTGTGTTAACAGTTCAGTACTTTTGATTGTATTTTTAAGCTATTGCATAGCTTCTATCGCGGGCCTTGAGCGTGGAGACCGAATCCAGAAATTCCGTAACGAAAATAACCTAACAACCCCCACTCCGACCGGCACAGCGGTGATACTTTTTAGTTTTGCGATCTATCGATGAATAGCAGAACTTTTAATGACTTTTTGAAATATCGCGCATGGCTCTTTAGTTCAGCAAATCGCCTCTTGGTGGCATAAATAATTAAAATTGCATAAGTTGATAAAAAATGCTATGCAATAGCTTTACCGCGGCAGTCTCCGAATGCCACACGTCTTTTTTTTTATACATGTTAGGCAAGCATTTCGCCACTATTTCACCTGATGGAAAGTGACGATGCCGCCGAAGATGTAGCATACTTGCCTAGAAGATACCTATTCACTCTAGACTTGAACACCCCCAAGTTATACTGTTCGGGAAACAAAGACGCGGGCAATGAGTTCCACTCCTTCGCTGTACCGATGATAAACAAAATACCAACTCCAGTCTCTCGATGCTATTCAGCGTCGAGCGGTAAGAATAGTCGACGACCCCGAGCTCTCTGACCGCCTTGAGCCACTGAGCCTCCGTAGAGACATCGGTTCGCTCTGTATACTCTTCAGGCTCTATAACGGGGAATGCTCTCAAGAGCTGTTTGATCTTATACCGGCATCGCGATTCTATCATCGTTCCTCGCGTCACCGGTTCAAAGCTTATCCACACATAATCGAGTCCTGGAAGTAATTTCTTCAAAAAAGGTGTTAAAAGAGTCTTACAGGGTCGGCAATGCATTGGTAACGCCCCTGGTGTTGCAAATGTCCATAGGCGACGGTAACCGCTTATCATTAGGTGGGCCGTCTGCTTGTTTGCCAACATATTAAATAAAAAAAAATGTAAGCGAACCCTTCGAGCGAACTGGAGGAATATCAACCATGAAAGGATGACGGACATCAGAGCGTCTTGTTGTCCGATGATAAAAGGGGCATGGAGGAATCAGCCTGTGTAATTCCTGCGCACACTCTCCGAAATGTATACGATAGGGTACCGATAGGCAAGCGACCCTGCGACGATGACCGAGACTGCAATTTGGACTCCACCAACTTATCATCGCCTATAAGGCTTTTGGGTCATCGATCAATAGAATCGAGAGCCTCCAGTTGGTATTTCGCGGATCCATCCCAGAGGTGGCTGCAGTACTCCATACACGAACGGACTTGAGCTTTATATAAAATGTATTTCATTCAATTCAAATGTTTATTTGTTGAAAGTAGGTACAAATAGTTCTTAAGATAAAATAAATTTAGGTCTCTACATTCAACCAGTCAACTGGTGTACAAAGAAACACTAGTTACCATTCACTCTAGACTTAACGTGGACAAAAGCCCACTTGTGATTGGAATTGATGAGTTTCTTGTATTTTTGATCTTTATAACGATCGGTCGCTGTAAATGAGTTAAACCGTTATCTTATACCGCTAATGTACCGTTTTCTGTCCTCCAGGAGTACATCGAAGACGACGGCTTGGATCGTACCGTGGAGTCTGCGATCGTGGTCTCCGTGAAGCAAGGGTCTGAACCCTCCGTGTTCCGGAAGCTGTTCCCCACCTGGGAGGCGGATATGTGGGACGTAAGTACATAACCCGGTTTAAAGAAACACAGCTAAGTTGGCGCCGAAAATCATTACTTCTCACTTGCACAGTATTGCTGTCTAAAGAGTGCAAGGGAGTTATTGTTTATTTATAGCTGGTATGGTAGGTTAGCCTTTGACCACTATCTCACCTGATGGTAAGTGATGATGTGGTCGAAGATGTTGTTCAGGGTAACCTAGAATTACTAGCTCTCAAGGACTGTTTCCGGAACACACCGTTAGGTGCTTGGCGACAGATTTTCTACTTGCCCTACTAACCACCATACTATAACGACTGCCATACTAAGACAACAACCGGGACCGACGGCTTTACGTGCCCTCCGAAGCACGTGCACGTTCTGTAGTAATGCCACTAGCGGTCACCCATCCAACTCATGACCGCAGCGGACGTTGCTTAGCTTTGCTGCTCGGTTAAGAACGCCTAAGCAAACTATGTTACGAGCGCTTCAAAACTCGCCTTAGCTTACTAGGAAGCTTAGGCTTTGGACAATTAGACTAGCCTAATTGTCCATTGCTGAACACAGCCTCTCCAATCAAGGGGGGTTTATCCTCACGGTTGGCAGGCGTCCTCGTGATCGCTGTAAGATAGCAGTTCCTCAGAATGCGCTGCGGCCCGTCTTCCCGTTTTTTACCTTTAGTCGACTCTTACGACACCCACGGCAAAAAATGGAGGGGTGACATTTTAGCCTTTGCACCCCACGTGCTAGAAGGTCACCCTCATAAATAACTTACACGCTGGTAGCGTTAAAAATATTCTTTAGTTAACCAGATTTTTAAACAGGATTTAGGTTAGCCTTTGACCACTATCTCACCTGATGGTAAGTGATGATGCAGTCGAAGATGTTGTTCAGTCTAACCTAGAATTACTGGCTCTCTTCTCTGCCGGAACACACCGTTAGGTGCTTGGCGACAGATTTTGCAAAATGCCCTGCCAACATGCAATGTCACTCGATCATATAAAATCACGAAAAGAGAGACATTTCGATCGTTTTTGAGGTCGTAGGAAAATTATATTCATCTTTTACTTTAAAAAAATGTGTCGAAAAATCGGAATGCTTTTTTGAAGAATATTTTATGATATATACTTCTCAAACCAGGTGTGTTTTTCACACGAGTGGATTTGAACTGCTTGTTCACGCGGCTTGCAGCACATGGGCTGAGGTATCCCTATGAGGCTACTGCTCATGAATATACTGACTTTCGTAATAGGGTAAGACCCTATTACTGTAGCTGACAAAGCGACAGTCTTCCTGGGAATCAAAATGGATTCCACTTTACAATGGGATCCACATATACATGATCTCTCCGGAAGACTTAGTTCTGCAGCATATGCAGTTCTTAGGATAAGACAGTTAACAGACGTAGCTACTGCTCGCCTAGTTTATTTCGCGTACTTCCACAGTATTATGTCGTATGGCGTATTGCTGTGGGGAACTGCTGCTGAGATAGAGACAATCTTTATCATACAAAAGCGTGCAATTCGATCCATATATAAAATGGGTCCTAGGGAATCTGTGAGGGATCTTTTTAAAGAAATTGATATTTTAACTTTACCAAGTCTGTATATATTTGAAAATATTATGTATGTTCGTAAAAATTTGAGTAAATTTAAATTAAACAGTGACAATCACGATTACAATACTAGGAATAAAGATAAAATAGCGGTGCCAGGTTTTAGATTTTTAACAAATATTGTAATAACTCTATTACATAGTAAGTATGTAACACATTGTTAAAAGATGTTTAAAAGGATGGCCCCGAGTTTCTTGCCCGTTCTTCTCGCAGTGGCTCTATACAATTTATTTGCTGAACGTGGCAGTACAATGTAGATTATTTCAATACTAAAATTTGTAATTGACCTTCATAAGAGCGTCGTAGACGCCTAAATTGAATACTTAAATGATTTTGACTTTGACTTTGCTGTTCGTCTATCATCAATCTAGTACGGAACACTAAAAATGATAATATTTAGTATCTAATAATAGGTGATGGCTCAGTGGCATTGGCTATGGACTGCCGCGCAGCGGGTCATGGTTCGAATCCCACCGCAGGCTTGAGCTTTGCCGCATGGTGGAAGGGCAATTTGCGAATACCCGCCTGGCTAGCGATTACCCTCAAGTAGGAAATCTGTCGCCAAGCACCTAACATTGTGTTTCGGCATCTACCCTTGAGAGCCAGTAAATTCTAGGTACCTTCGACCACATCATCACTTCCCATCAGGTGAGATTGTGGTCAAGGCTTACTAATCAGAAATAAAAAAAGCATGAAAATCATATTTATGTATAAAAATCTATTTCTTTATCTTTACAGAATCAAGCGTCGTACGAAGATATAAAGAATGAGACAAAAGCTGCCAACTCCAAGTAAAAGAGAAGGAATTTTTTTTATTCTTGTCAATTACATTATTTATATGTATTCAATTATTTAAGAGAAAAATATTTTTAATAAACACCGCTTATTTTCAATAGACACCGATTGTTTTTAATAGACACCTATAATTTTGATAGCTATAGTCTGGTTTTTAATTCGAGATCAAAAATGTAAACAAAGAAATGTCAATATCTGACTATGTACCTGCAAAATACTGCGCTCAACACCGTCACAAATTTTAAATACCTGGGCAGCATGATAGCGAATGATGGCACTATTGACGCAGATATAGCACACCGTAAAAACACAGGCTGGCTAAAATGGAGAGGCCTCACGGGCACACTTTGTGACCCGAGAATGCCGATACCTGTTAAGGGCAAAATATATAAAACTGCAGTTAGACCTGCAATGATATACGGTGCGGAATTCTGGCCTCTCAAGAAAAAACAATCCGACCAACTACATGTTGCTGAAATGAGAATGCTCAGGTGGTCTGCCGGAGTCACCCTTTTAGACAAAGTGCCGAACCATTATATCAGAGGAACTTTTAAAGTAAGACCCGTACAAGATAAATTAGCAGAATCACGTCTGCGATGGTACGGCCATGTCCTGAGAAGACCGGAAGACCACATGACTAGAAAAGTCTTAAACTATGAAAAAGGACCGAAAAAGCGCGGGAGGCCCCAACTTACATGGATGTCTCTAATTAAGAAGGACATGAAAGAAAATAATATCGACCCAGGGACGACCCAGGAAAGACAAAACTGGAGACTGATGATTAGGAGAGCCGACCCCAAATAAAAATGGGATAAGGCCTGGAGAAGAAGAAGAAGAAGAATAGACACGCATTTGCCCGCAGTCTCACCTGATGGTAAGTGACGACGCGGTCGACGGTGGAGCATGTTTGCCTAGAAGATATTTATTCACTCTGTATTTGAAGACATCCAGATTGTAGCTTTCGGGGAACAAAGACGCTGGGACGGTGTTCCATTCCTTCGCTGTCCGTATTATGAAGGTGGACGCAAATCGCTTTGTGCGGACAGGAGGAATGTCAACCATATACGGATGCCGTGTTTCCGTACGTCTTGTTGTACGGTAGTGGAAAGGAGATGCAGGAATTAAATTATGCAACTCCATCGCACACTCTCCGAAATGTATCCAGTAGAACACTGAAAGACTGGCAACTTTGCGACGATGTTCAAGGCTTTAAATTCTTCTCTTTTTAATGCAGTCTCCGATGCAGGTTCTACCAAAGTATTAATTAATACTCATATGTCTAAAATATTTAAATTTAAGGATGTTATTAGCGCTTAACTTTGACTGGCATTCTGTACACACTCCATAAGGACATGATATAATTATGTAGTCGGTAGACTTTACATGACTCGCAGTTAGGTGATATTTCCTTGTTCATCAAATACTTATCTAAATTTCTTTGATGGAATGTATCCAGAACGTATTCTGTGGGCTTTGACAACAAATTTCTTGAGAGTCACTAATTATGAAATTACAGACAGAGACGAATTACTTAGCATTCCATGGATTCACCGTGCGGGTGCCGGGTCCATCGCGTTGCAGAGGAAGAGGCTAGAGGGGCCTGGGACTTGCAACCCAGGAGTAGGGTTAAGGGGCCCCTTTACGATATATCAATGCTCCCCTTCACCGGTCGAGCCTCCTCCCCTACCTAACCAAATTTGGTAAGATCCTACTAATGCCGCCTTAGATACACGTTCGAGGATGGAAGTTACGGTTGTTCTTGGTAGGCCAAGGTCTTTAAGTAGGTTATATAGGGATTTCGCTGGTATACCCCTTGCTCCAACTTCTACAGCATATAAATTGACCACATAACCGTTTTTGCTTAATTCATTTGTTAGGTCATAATATTTGTTTGTTTTTAATGTGTGGTCTTTAGGTATATTTGTTTCCCACGGCACGTAAGTTCTATAAATACTATGCGTTTTAGATTTTTCGAGTATAGAAATATGTTTGGTCTGGAAGACGAAACACCAACATCCTCAGGAATTTTGTGATGTTTTTCATACGAGTCCATCAAAAGAGTCCAATCGGGAGCTGCGCCTAAGATGGAGTAAGGCTTGGATTTAGAATTTGTGGATGACCCTTCTTTTACAAAAGCAACGTGTCGTTTGTTCGTGGTCAAACCTTTTCATGCTCTAGCTACCGAGAGGCTCGCCGCTTCTCTTATGATTTCGGGGACTCTATCAAGGCGACGGGAATAATGACCCCTATCAAGGAGCACCTTGCATCCTACCAATAAGTGCCTTGCTGTACCTATGGCCTCCCGACAAATACCGCAAGACTTTTCGGTGGCTTTCCCCCATCTTACTAAATTACTTTGGTCTGGGAGGGTCATCTGAAAGGCGTTTAGATAAAATTTTAATAAGGCAGGTGACCAATCGTATATCAAGGTGCGCCACTTTAATGCCATAGGGATACAAAATTCACCTATGGTTAGCCATTCGCTTTGCATTTCTAGGCTCATTGCATGTACTTTATAGCTATCATTTTCGTCTTGTTGTAGAAAAGATTTTACAATGTATTTATCCTGAACTTTCTTTTTGGACCCTTAACCCGCTTTGCTGGACTGTGCACCTATCATAAATTGTTTGTGGAATTGAAGCCTCGAATCAAGGTCGGAGGCACTTTTGTCTTTTGGGAGAGATGCGACTATATCGTCTTGAGATTTTAATAAGACGTGCGTTTTGGTAACTCTGAGGTGTTGATAGAGCTCCGAAGGTTTCTTTAATTTCATCCCAAAATTTGTTTTATCCCTAAATAATGTAGATGGGTCTGCCGAAAGTGCGAGCCTTAACCATGACTTCAATGTCCTTATGACGTTTACATCCAGTTTTGTTAAAAGGGATTTAGTAATGTCGTATACTAGAAAAGGCCAAGTCAGACGTGATGTTAAGTAGTTGTCGTATATCCAAGCTTTTTTAATGTTACTTATTGGTTGTCGGTCTACCATACTAAGCTCTTTTAGAAAGCTATCGACAACTGCGTCTAAAGACGGTGTGCGTCCTTTGTGAGACTTAGTCCATTAATCACGTAATGTTTTATTAACATTTTTTAACCCCTCCTCCCTCGTTGGTGGTACTTGGTGGGTTTTAAGAGTTACTCCCACCCCCCCCCCCCCTTTTGTAAAAGAAGGGTCATCCACAAATTCTAAATCCAAGCCTTACTCCATCTTAGGCGCAGCTCCCGATTGGACTCTTTTGATGGACTCGTATGAAAAACATCACAAAATTCCTGAGGATGTTGGTGTTTCGTCTTCCAGACCAAACATATTTCTATACTCGAAAAATCTAAAACGCATAGTATTTATAGAACTGACGTGCCGTGGGAAACAAATATACATAAAGACCACACATTAAAAACAAACAAATATTATGACCTAACAAATGAATTAAGCAAAAACGGTTATGTGGTCAATTTATATGCTGTAGAAGTTGGAGCAAGGGGTATACCAGCGAAATCCCTATATAACCTACTTAAAGACCTTGGCCTACCAAGAACAACCGTAACTTCCATCCTCGAACGTGTATCTAAGGCGGCATTAGTAGGATCTTACCAAATTTGGTTAGGTAGGGGAGGAGGCTCGACCGGTGAAGGGGAGCATTGATATATCGTAAAGGGGCCCCTTAACCCTACTCCTGGGTTGCAAGTCCCAGGCCCCTCTAGCCTCTTCCTCTGCAACGCGATGGACCCGGCACCCGCACGGTGAATCCATGGAATGCTAAGTAATTCGTCTCTGTCTGTAATTTCATAATTAGTGACTCTCAAGAAATTTGTTGTCAAAGCCCACAGAATACGTTCTGGATACATTCCATCAAAGAAATTTAGATAAGTATTTGATGAACAAGGAAATATCACCTAACTGCGAGTCATGTAAAGTCTACCGACTACATAATTATATCATGTCCTTATGGAGTGTGTACAGAATGCCAGTCAAAGTTAAGCGCTAATAACATCCTTAAATTTAAATATTTTAGACATATGAGTATTAATTAATACTTTGGTAGAACCTGCATCGGAGACTGCATTAAAAAGAGAAGAATTTAAAGCCTTGAACATCGTCGCAAAGTTGCCAGTCTTTCAGTGTTCTACTGGATACATTTCGGAGAGTGTGCGATGGAGTTGCATAATTTAATTCCTGCATCTCCTTTATTTTTTTTTCCCTAATTATTCCACCTACAACTTTGTTTTTTTTTTTATGTGAGTATTTATTATGGTTCTTTACCCATGAATTATACCGGATTGTAAGGATAAATATTTTATAAGTAGTAACGAGATTAAAAAAACGCGATTTTTTTTTAAGAATTTTGGCGGGAAAACTGTACATAAGCGCATTTTATATTTTTTCTCAAAAACTATACCACCGACGAATTTGGTTTTTCTTTTGATATGATTATTTACATGTAATCTATACACCTGAATTATTTCAGATGTTTAGGTTTATAGGTTAAAAAGTAGTTACGGGATTATTTATTACGTAAGTTTCGATCGGTTAGTGTTTGCGCGGCAAAATGCATCGAGTGAAAGTTATTTTTTTTCATTTCATGATTTAAGTAACTTCTCGTTACCATAGAGTAATGCGTTTTTTTTGTTGTATAGCCAATGATAGTAGCTTACTAACAACGTTTGAATAATAACGATCGGATAAATACAAGCTTCACACTAAACCTTTTTTTAGACCACCGGAATTCCGGCCGGAACAAAAACGGGGGTCAAATAAAAAAATATATTAAAAAAAAAGTTATCTATCCTTATCCTTTTAATTTCTTTTAACATCGTTATTGACTTATTGCCTATACAAATGCAAAATTACAGCTTTCTAGGTTAATTACTTTAGAAGTAGTTACGAGATTATTTTTATATGACATAAATATAAACAATATTTTGGCGCCAAAATGTAATTTGAGCTGGTTTCAGATTTCATATCAATTTGAAACATACTTTCTGTTATATCAGAATATTATGGATTTTTTCTCGTATAGCCAAGGATCCATCCTCACGAAAACCGTTTGAATTATGAAAATCGAACTTACCCAGATTTTATGGTGAATATGTAAACACGACTATGACCGCTCACCGGCAGGCCGGTTGGGACAGATAAGGTAAATCCGGCAGGCCGGAGGATACGGGTTTAAGGATAGTAGTATAGTTACTACGCGAAAATACCATAATTTTGTCTTCAGGTCGACCGACTTTTATTATTGGTAAACCTTATTTTAAATATTTACCCTACAATATCGGGATTTTCTGTATGTACGGCAACATCTACTAAGATCTTGGGTTGTTATGTCTGAAAACTATTTTAACTTTCTTGCGATGCAGTAAACGAAAACAAGCCCAATAACAGCATAGAATATGTACGTACCGTCTAACAACATATTACGTCGTGTCATTATGGTATTACCAAGTTATAAATAGTATTACTCGTATTAGCTTTAACAGTTATTGGACACCCAAGCCGTCAAAAATATTTTTTTAAATAATCTATGGTAATGGTATTTTCAATAAGTATTACAGAAATATATTAGATATTGTAAAAACTCTTCTCCGAATCTAGTGTTTCACGCAATCTAGTTCATATAAAAGATTTATCAAAAAAATAAAAAGAAACGATTTATTTCCTGCCAAAGGCGTCAATTTTCGCATTATCTCAAAGCTTAAATGCCGAAAAACGAAACGTTATACGATATAAAAACAAACTTGATATGTCAAACGTAGTATAATTTTGCACAAATAGTATAATTTTATTATTCACGTGCAATATTTTTTTGGGGGTCTGAATCCAACCCTGCACCTACAGAGTGCTAACCAGTGTTGGATTTCGTAGTATAATTATACTATTTGTACCATAATATCATAGTGTGTAGTATGTAGTATCGTAATGTCACTATACTACGCGAAAATACCATAATTTTGTCTTCAGGCCAACCGACTTTTTTGGCTAATTTATTAATGGTGAACCCTATATACATATACTCTTAAATATTTACACTACAATATCGGGATTTTCTGTATGTACGGCAACATCTACTAAGATCTTCGGTTAATATGGCTGAAAACTATCCCTTTAAACATATTACAAAATTTGCTCTTGATTACTTGATTTTACCTCAGGTAAACGCTGAATGTGAAAGAGTGTTCAGCATAGTCAATTGTTTGCTAATTGCAAATTTAACCAAATTAAAGGATCACCATGCAACTCGCTTTACTGGCTCCCTTCTTGCGATGCAATATAATAAAATCCAATAACTGCATAGAATTTATACCATCTGACAACATGATACGTCGTGTCAATGCTAAGGATGAAGTTCCGATTGGCTAGTTAGGTGAGATCGACGACCACTTGCCTGAACTTGATTGAAATGTAAATATTTTTGTCTCGACTGAATAAAAGATTATTACTTACGAATGCACTTTTTGGTGGAAACTCACATCTGTGGCGGGAAATCATAAATTAACAGATTTTTCAAGTTTTTATCAATGTTTTGAACTCATTTTACATGATTATGGTATTCGCAAGTTTTAGATAGTATTGCTCGAATTATCTTGAACAGTTATTGGACACCAGTACTGTTAAAAACATTAAAAA
Source organism: Plagodis pulveraria (assembly GCA_963890685.1). Lineage (NCBI taxonomy): Eukaryota > Metazoa > Arthropoda > Insecta > Lepidoptera > Geometridae > Plagodis > Plagodis pulveraria. The sequence goes on along the minus strand of OY982979.1, from coordinate 4,557,113 downwards.
TTAGGTTTACTCATGGCAAAAGGCATATATTATGGTAATAGTATATTCAAGAAGTATTGCAGAAATGTATTAGATATTGTAAAAACTCTTCTCCGAATCTAGAGCTTCACGCGATCTAGTACAATATATAAAAGATTGCACAAAAAAAAAAAAAACTTCCCAAAGACGTTAATTTTTACCTTAATTCAAAACAAACGCAGAAAAACGAAACGTAATACGATATGAAAAAAAAATTACAACGTCAAATGTAGTATAATTTTGGACAAATAGTATAATTTTATTTTCCATGTACACTAATTTTTGAGGTACTGCTGAATCCAACTTATCCAACAAGGGTATGTTCCATTAGTCGCTAAGAACGTAATTTCGATAATTTTGATCACATTTGCGCCTATGTATGGTTGTGAACTCGTGATCTTTTGTAACTGTCATCCCCGTTCCATTTTTTGATAAGAACGCTAAAAATGCCACTAAAATTTGCCACTTCTGTCACTTTTGACATTAGATGTAGCGTTTAAGGTGAAAATAACGCCTAGACCCATGTGGAAAACTATTTGGGAGTGTGATCGTTTTTAGCGTTTTTAGCGAATCTCACGCTAATGGTACGCACCCCAAGGAGGTTACAGGGGGGCAATTCTCAAAATTGGGATACATTTATCGATTCTCGATATTTATCCCTTGTCACCTATAGACTATTAATATCCCAAAAATATCGACTATTCACAAAAATGCTATTCTCGCGAGTGGTAGATATAAATATATGTCCACAAATGAACTTGTGTTCATGTGTGTAGAAAGTATAATGATAATCACGATATCGCAATGTTGGGTGTCGATCGCTAGGAATTGATATTTATCCATAGTGATATTGCGAGAATAACACAAAACTACACGACTCGATATTCGCCATGTTTTATCGATATTTATCTACTATGATATTCATATCACTGCACGAGAATCGCCGTCCAGACCCACCAACTTATCTGTTCAGGTGGCAGAAAAAAGAACTCCAACATTCCTTCAAATTGTGACACTTTGTAGTTGATTTCCATGACCAGTAGCGCCCTCGAAAACTGCACAATTAAGGGTATGTTCCATTAGTCGCTAAGAACGTTATATTCGATAATTTTGATCACATCCTGCGTCTATGGTTGTGATCACGTGATCGTTTGTAACTGTCATCCCCGTTCCATTTTTGGATAAGAACGCTAAAAATGCCACTAAAATTTGCCACTTCTGTCACTTTTGACATTAGATGTAGCGTTTAAGGCGAAAATAACGCCAAGACCCATGTGGAAAACTTTTTTGGAGTGTGATCGTTTTTAGCGTTTTTAGCGAATCTCACGCTAATGGTACGCACCCTAAGGGTACGTACCATTTGAGTGAGATTCGCTAAAAACGATCACACTCCCAAAAAGTTTTCCACATGGGTCTTGGCGTTATTTTCGCCTTAAACGCAATCTTATCCCTGCCATTTTCGAATGCGATTGAGAAAGAGCCTTTTCGCAAGTAAATATTATAAAAGACAAATTACGCAACCGAATGTCAATAGAAACTGCAGAAGCGGTTCTTAGGATACGCTACTCACTGCCAAATGGTTGCATACATTTTATTCCTACCTCGTAAATTTTAAAAAATTTTAAATTTAAAAATGTGAATCAAACAGATAAAAACGAAAGTGAAATTCAAAATAATTGTTTAGAGATGGTTGAAGCCATGGGAGAGCTTCTAGTTTGAATAAAAAATTTACTGAAGTTTTTGCTTGTTTATTTCTCCCATAAAATAAGTAAAAATGTTTCGGGTTTTTTTTTTAAAAAGGTGTTTTTCGGGGGGATTTCGAAAAATGTTGGGGGGAATTTCACGTGGTCATCTGGCAACACTGCCTGCTGGGCAGGCACAGAGCACAGAGTAGGTATTTAATTTCGCAGTAGCTATTTCCCCGCAGTAAATGACAGACATATATTATCTGTGGAACCTTGCATAGATAATATAAAATATTGAATGAACCCTGTAAAACTGAGTGCGTGAATGGGCAGCTTTTTATGGTTTTCATTATTTGATTTTTACTGACGAAAAATAGCTGTGGGAGCATAGAAATATTCCAAAGTTATTGGAAAATATTTAATTAACAATTCCTTTTGATTGTTTTTTCGTTTCTTTTGATTTTTGTTTGAATATATATTGTTCACAGTGTCCTAGATAAATACGAAAACTGAATATTCTAAAAAATGGCAACATGGGTGCCCGGAGTGTCAGAAATATGTGTATGTGTGTATGTATTTCTTTGAAAGTGTTAAGGTATTTGTGTATGTGTGCTACTGCGTGGGCAATGTTTTGGCTATTTCCCCGCAGTACCAGCATAAAATAACCTTTGTCACCGTTCGCCTTTCTAGATTGTAGGGGTCTTTTAGACTGGTTCTTTTATAGTGTGCTGTGTGTATAAGGCTTTTACGTTCTTACGAAGATATACGTTCCGTGACACGGAATTAAGAGTTGTTCTTATTCTTTACGAATTTTGTGTTAGTAAATATATGTAAATGGCTTTTTAAAAGGATTAGGTATAAATTTATACTTAATGTAAAGTAAATTTAGAAAATATAAGAAATTTTATAGACATTTTATTTATATCAATACTAGCTGGCCCGGTATATATTATTAGTATATAGTATGTAATATTCACTAGATATAATTTATATGTTTTGCCATATAAATTATATCTAGTGAATATATTGTTAGTCATATAAAAATGACTAACTTATTTTATGTAAGTAAGTAAAAAAGGAAGAGGAAAGAAGCGCTATTAACGATAACCGCATATAAAAATAACAAAACACCAAAGATACATTTCTTGAATTCATTGTCCTTTTCTTATCTTACCTACCTAATAAATTTTAAACTACATCTTTTAGTATACATTGATATTTTCAATACAAAATACAGCCTTATTTTGTATTGCGTTAATTCTTTCATTCACAATTACTTGCAAGTTTGCTGCTCCTCATCGTGATTAAGATGCTATGCTATTTTGGATATCCGTAAACATTTGTGACCGTAAAGATAGTAAAATTTAAGGAAATAAAACTAACTAACCCTGAACTTTAGGAAGTGATAGAAAGCTTATAGTGTGAAAATGACAGGAGTCCGGCCCACTGTGCTGTTTACGGGGCGAAATAACTAAACATTTTATTGGTATAAAATAAGCAATAATTCTCGAACTGCTTTATATTTAATCAACTTGAAATTATTTTATCTCATTTTTAACATCCTCTCAACCTACATAGAAAACGTCTAGAAAACATTCAGCATACCTTCTATAAGACGTTTAGAAGATATCTTTTATGCACTCGGAAGTCATCTAGAAGATATATAGAGGTCAATCTGCTTACCTCCATTTAGATATATAGTAGATCATCTAGAAGATATCTTTTATATATTTACTAACAGACATCTAGAAGACATGTCTAGCAGATGCATAGTAGATGTGCATTTAAAATGTCTACAAGATATTTTGGAGGCAGACATAGAGTCATCTTCTAGAAAAATATTAAAGTACCTACTAAAATAGCTATTGAAAAATAGGTGTTGGTGGTGGAAGGGTGAAAATTTAGGGTTGAATGTATTTTTAATGCCAAATTGTTGATAAATTAATAGTTTTTTGTCAATAATTGTTTGAAAAAAAAAATGTTGGGTATGGAAAATGTTTACGTCCTATTCTCAGACCTACTGAATATACACACTAAATTTCATAGAAATCGGTCAAGACATTTCGGAGGAGTTTTGTTACTAACATCCTGACACAAGAATTTGATATCTACACTAATCAAAAGTAGTAAAGTTCTCGCTCGGAACTCTTCAGAGCGAGAACTTAATTCAAGCGAAGTGTCTCTGCTACATAATGCTTTCGTATGTCCGGTTGTTCTATAAAGGTCGCATTTCTCAACAGATTCTCACGAAATTTTGTGAGCAGGTTTGATAAGTACATAAAATATTTTTGTCAATTAAGTTTTTGGATTTTTTTCTTAATGACGGAAATATTTATTTCATTTATTTAGATACACAAAACAAATTACAGTGAATTTTCTTATGTCAATTATATCTGTTATACAAATATTGAACTAGATTGTAATTGAACATAATGTGTATACAGAAAGGTAAAGTAAATTACATAATGATTATACATTATATGGTGTTGAAAGTATGGACTCCTGCGCTAAATTTAATGGCAATGTCCCCAATACGCACGTCGTCATATGCCTATAAAAGTGATAGGCTCTATCTCTCGTATAATAAATTATTTAATTACGATGTTTCTGTTGCCAGTATATTATTTCTAGTAAATAAAAGGATTGGAATTGATTGGTCCAATTAGTTGAACTGGTTGATTAGTTCTCGTAACTATTTAACATATATTTCTATTCTAAGGACAATAATTATTAGAAATTGATGCTGCATAGGTAAAGATTGGGCATGTTATCGTATATATGTCTTTCTGCAACAAAACAGTGCCAAACAGGGTGAAATCATCTTTTTATCACATCTAGAGTATAAGTCAATTTTATTTACTACAAACATAATTAATAATAATTAAGTAAAACTTAAAACTAGCCTAATCAAATAACCCACCCCTGATCGCTCCCGGTGCAAAGGTGCCCATAACTCTTGCAGCGTTTCCGCGTTGAATGGCAATGGCCCTCCTCTGCACCAGGAACGAGCTGGAGCGGAAGTCATCAGTTTTTTCTTTTAACCTGCGCCCAATTTCACCAAATAACTTTTTGGCCTCAGTTCATTCCTGCAATGGGCACAAAAACCTTTTTGTGCCAAATGTTAAATTTTGATTATTTTTTTTTATTTGAAAGCTGATGCTTGCCGTGTGGTCCCATTTAAATTTCCTCCAAATCAGTAAAGCCTTTTTTGGGTTACACTCCAATAACTGAAAAATGTTTTCCTATCTTGATGATATAGTGATTGACAGTAAATGACAATCGATCACATAAGTAGCAAGGGTCACTAAAAAGGGGGAAAAATAATGTTTACCAAAAAATGATACCGACTTCAACACTCAAATGTGTGAAATAACTTGTCGAAGTCGGTATGCGTACAAAATTGTGATAGTTGGTACTTTTTAACCATCATGGTACTGACTTCAACCAGTTATTACACACATTTGAGTGTTGAAGTCGGTTCCATTTTTCTACCGACTTCAAAATAAGGAGGTACTTAATTCGTCTGTATATTTTTATGACAGGATAGTAATTCTTTCCAACTGCGCAAAACGATAACCGACATACGCGCGGGCGGAGTCGCGGCCGCAAAGCTAGTATTAGATATTTTCATTACGTACATTATTTTAGTTCTATTGATTTACAATTCCAGTATTTTTATCCCATCAAGAAATCATAGATAAATGCTTAATTATATTAACATATAAATAGGTAGTTAGAATTTGTTTACACTAGTGAAATAAAATTTAAAATATTTTACTGGCTTTTTTATTGATCATGGCCTTTTTCCTATCTTGTTCATATCATAGGCATATCCGGTATTTTCGAATACATCAACCATTTCTTGCGCATCATAGGTAATGGAAACAATTGAATTTCATATATATGCCCGAATTCGGGTGCCGATACTGACTCGTTAAGATGTAGGTAAATGTATGTTCAATATTTGGAAATTCAAACCATTTGATATGACGTAATGGTAATTATTTATTTTATCTATGTATTTGTTCACAAATTATGTTGTCACAAGGCTTCAGTTCCCACGACTTCATACACGTGCATAGTGGCTATCCCACAACATCACTCGTCCGGGAAGAAAAGTAGGTACCCCATTGTGCTCTCTCTAATATGCAAACCCAAATATATTCTTATTATCTATTACCTACTAATATAAGATATTTATGGGGTTCACCTATAGCAGTACCGAAGCTATTGAGCTTTCAATCGACGACACGACGCCAAAAGCTGAAGATAGTAACTGACGAAGCTGCCGGCCTAACTCATGAAGTTCTAACACATTAATTCGCCTAAAATAGTGTTCATCGTCGACAATAGCAAATACCATTAATTCATCCAGGTAGGCGAATAAATTTTTCAATTAGTTAACTAAGTATAACATATAAACTACTCAACCGATTTTAATGAAATTTATATCGACCCACCTAAATGGTATATCCTTTCTAATAAAAAAAAAGAATTATCAAAATCGGACTACTCTGTTAAAAGTTATGCGCGGTCATACATAAAATAGATAAAAATATACGTGTGGATGAGAACCTCCTCCTTTTTTGGAAATCGGTTATTAACTCCGCTCACCGCTGTAATTGCTGACAACACCACGGTAATGATAGCATTTCCGTGACTATGCGCACATTCTTATGACTATTACGAAATGTTTCAAGTCCTTTTTTTTTTTTTTTTTTATGAGTGATAGGTTAGCCGTTGACCACTATCTCACCTGTTGGTAAGTGATGATGTGGTCGAAGATGTTGTTCAGGCTAACCTAGAAGTACTGGCTCTCAAGCACAGCTGCCGGAACACACCGTTAGGTGCTTGGCGACAGACTTTCTACTTGAGGGTGGTAGCTAGCCAGGCGGGCATTCGCAAAATGCCCTACCACCATGCTATAACGACTGCCATCCTAAGACGACAACCGGGACCGACGGCTTAACGTGCCCTCCGAAGCACGGAAACGCTCAGTAGTAATGTCACTAGCGGTCACCCATCCAACTCCTGACCGCGCGCGACGTTGCTTAACTTTACTGATCGGTTGAGAACAGCTAAGTAAACTTCGCTACGAGTGCTTCAACTTCAAAATATAAATTCAAAATATAAAGGTGTTAGACACTAATATATTTTCTTATTTCTATATATATATTTATAGGAGTCCTGAGGAGGTTTAGGTTTTTGATTTATCGAAATCAGTCTACCCAAAGAGAAGTTACGAGATTAAAACATGATAATTATATGCCTATACAAAGGTAACGGAATATGGATAACACTTTGTTGATGTCATACTACTACTGGGCAATGGAAAAGGAATAAATAAAGCAGTTCAGTTTTTACAGGAAGAGTTTAATATTTATAAAGAATTTCTACATAGTAAATTATTTAGGTATTGAAACATAGGCACATTGATATTATCACAAGAACGTTACAGGAATATGCTTACACAGGCTTGATTGAAGACAAGGAATGGAGAAAGATTTTGCAAAAAGAATGGAAATTATATTCAACAGTTTTATTATTGTTAGATTTGCAATAACGCCTGCTATGCGGATTACATTACACAATCACATATATACGATAGGAAAAATTTTAAGTCATGTGCGGGATTCGAACCCGCGTCCATCCACCCCTTGAGGCCCCCAGCTCATGGGGTCTTATGTATGCTCTAACCAATTGAGCTAACATGACATGACGTCATAACTCAAATCTTTCTTATCGTTCTTTAACCATTGTATTGGGATGGAGGTCTTGTTTGTAGTACAACGCAAGTGGTACTATAGATGTCGCTCCATCCCAATCCCATTAAATCTCTACATTATACTCGGCTAGTACACCTATCCCTACCAAGGTTTCCACTTCAATCTATCGGTTGTGACAGATGTTAACTTAAGTTCACTTATCCCTATGTGCTTGGCAAAATGACAGCTGTCCTTGAGAGCCAGTAATTGTAGGATGATTAGTAAAGTGTGTGCCTTCCTCCTTTGTCCGGGCTGAGGACCGGCATCATAAATGTCAAAATTCAACATTATGAGGCGGAGTTACACAAACATTCATCTTTTATAAGTTTATAACCCAAGTATATACTAACACCTTATTTACTAGACATGCAGCCTGAGGAAGCAGAGCCCCCAAAGTAAGTTGAAACAGAAACATGCATTATAAACATAATACTGCAAAGATCTAGCCTGCATTGCCGTTCAGCCGCGTTACTGCACAGGAGCAACATTTCAATAAACACAAAAATTCATCTAATAGACTTAGGGGTTGCTAATACTAATGAAACCCCCGAAGTCATTTTAAAAGACCTATTCAATGATACCCCACACGATGGGATAGACAACGAAAAAAAAAACATCCCCACATCACTTGTATAGAAGCTACCCTAAAAAAAAATTTACCACTTTAACGGCGTGATAAGTTTACATACCCTTACAAAATTGCAGCATTCTTGTACAAACGGTATCTTAGCAAAACCTCGGACAGACGGACATGACGAAACTATAAGGGTTCCTTGTCAGGACTACGGAACCCTAAAAATGTAACAAAAAAACTCATTAATATTGCTCTACTATAGTTAAATGAATAACAGTATTACAAATCATAGATTAAGTAATTGTACCTATATACATAACTATGTTAGATTAATATTGTTGGGTTTGCAATAACGCCTGCTATGCGGATTACACTACTTAAGGGTGGTAGCTAGCCAGGCGGGCATTCGCTGATATGCAGTATAAAGTACATTAGCTTAAAATCTCGTTCCTTTTGTTTGTACATGAATTAGTGTAAAATCCAAACAATATCTTTCTACCAACACGTTTCTACATGTACTTTTATTAAAACATTGGAAAAGTACCCTCATTATGGCAGTAGTGATTAAATTCACAACATACACCAAACACCATTGTCGTCGAATCAAAATACAGGTAAATCATTTAATACACTTGAAGTTCTCTTATATAATTATTGTAAATAGTTCTAAGAACCTTGAAACCTTGCCTGATAGACTATTTCATTTACATGTTCTGACTGACACTGAACTTTAGTTAATGAAAGCACTTAGCTCAAATGTTAATTTAAAATAAGTTATTGACTCAAGTACTTTGCCGACTAAAATACTATATGAGTGTGTGTCTACTGACATGTAACAAAACATCAACAAATGTTGACCATTTTTTTAATACATTTTTAAAGAAAATGATGTGTAAATAACCTCCGCCATGGTAAAAAAACATGTGTACAAGGGTTTTGATTGTTATTAAAATCTATCTGACAAAGACGTTTGATTCCACTAATTCAAACTTGAATAAGTTTTAGACCAGACACAAGGCCAAAATCCCAGCATATGCAATCTAATGTAATAATTAAGTACATAATATGTGGATGGGGGAGGCATTTGTTCAAAATTGTAAGTCTTCGGCTTATGATGATAATGATAAACAAACATACCTAAAGACCACACAATAAAAAGAAACAAATATTATGACCTAACAAATGAATTAACCAGAAACGGTTATGTGGTTAATTTATATGCTGTAGAAGTTAGCCTTACTCCATCTTAGGCGCAGCTCCCGATTGGACTCTTTTGATGGACATGTATGAAAAACATTACAAAATTCCTGAGGATGTTGGTGTTTCGTCATCCAGACTGGATATATTTCTATAGACAAAAAATCTAAAACGCATAGTACTTATAGAACTTACTGTGCAGTGGGAAACAAACATACCTAAAGACCACACAATAAAAACTAACAAATATTATGACTTAACGAATGAATTAACCAAAAACGATTATGTGGTTAATTTATATGCTGTAGAAGTCGGAGCAAGGGGTATACCAGCGAAATCCCTATATAACCTACTAAAAGACCTTGGCCTGTCAAGAACAACAGTAACTTCCATCCTAGAATGTGTATCCAAGGCGGCATTAGTAGGATCTTACCAAATTTGGTTGGGCAGGGGAGGAGGCTCGAGCGATGAAAGGGAGCATTGATGCATCATAAAGGGGCCCCTTAACCTTACTCACTGGGTTGCAAGTCGCAGCCACCTTGACTTGGGCCTCTTCCTCTGCAACGCTATGGACCCGGCACCCGCACGGTTAATCCATGGAATGCTAAGTAAATTCATCTCGTCCCTAGTTTCATCTTTATTAGGAATGCCATTTTGGATGGTTGCCTGCACACGCTGTGTGGGATCAATCTTGACTGGTATTCATCTTATGCTAACTACAGGTCCAAAGTTGACCCAGGCACATATCTCGTCTCCAAGGCGGGGGGTGAGATCTGGGTTGTTTCAGAATCTTGGGCTGCGCACTTGACCAAGTTTACGTTTCATGGGTTACCGGAGACGTCTGGTATATCACTCGCGCCTTTGAGAGTGAGATTGTATGTTAATCCGTGTATCGCGAGACGGTGATTGAGTTTTAGTCATTGCCTTGATACTAGTTATGTTTGCAGTTGACCAAGTAGTGCACCAAGGAGCGCCACGGGCTTACCGTGACTCCGCGGCAGGATGGGTGATTAGGTATACTCATCTTGCATTAATATCGGAATAATATTAATATAGGAGGTGGATGTAGAGAGCAGGCTGAGACACAACAACAACCCATAACCAAGGCGAAGCAGAAACAAAGAATTAGCAGCCTACAGGAAGACGAATCCAGGTATGAGATATACATTAGTACATCGCGAAGCTCTAACCTCATATGTATTTTATAATAAGATACCTAGATAGGTATGGCAAGTTTTGCGACACTGGCCATATAGGTTATATTATTATAGGTGACCAATTGACTATTAGTAACGTTTTCAACTGACCTATTTCGAGATTAGGAGGGCGTTTCATTATTAAAAAATAAAAGCATCTCTTTATTAATGGCAAATTGTTAGTATTTGCAGTGATTCCTACCATGCAACAGTTACAGGTTTTCATTACGACGTTTTGTCGTATTATACTCGACTTACTTACATTTGATATGGGATCGGACTTGACGGACGATTTCTAAAACAGTCAATATAAATTAGCTTTTATATTTAGAGAACTTCAGAACTTCATAAAATACAATAATGTAAACAAACCTAATCATAGATAGACAGACGTATAAACACAGATAATAAATAGCTTGGCATAGCATCCCATTCACGGTTACAAGTCAGTTGTATGGCCAATACTGAGTTACTTGAAAATCTTAGTAATGGTAACATTACACTGAAGAACGAACAGGTATATTTAGTCTGTGCTAAAATTACTGCGGGGAAATAGCTGCGGCCATTTAATTTCCTGGAGTAAATGAAAAATTATATTTGTGTACGTTTTACTCGCAAAATATTTAGAATTCCGTAAATTTCCGTATCGAAGTAAATAAACTGAAACATGGATATTTGTCAAATCTGCTTAAGAACAGATATAAAACTTAATGTGATAGATAGCAGACTTTCGGATCTTCACGATGAATTATGCGATTTTGACGTAAGTTTACCATATTTTTATAATATAAATATTAGTTTTTATTCACACGCCGGGTTTTCACAGGCCCAGGTAAAGACCACCCAGTAGACAGCAACTGTACATTCTGCTGCCTATACACGTGCCCGACGTGTTCTCACTACTGGGTCTGCATTGGGAGACAGCACTACACAGCTACTGTGTTACTAGTTATGGCCTGGGCTTCTGGCCCATTGCTTTTTCGTGAGGCCAGCAAAATGGCTGATCAGTGCGATATAATTCGAAAAAATATATATGGCATTATTCCTTGGCAGAATTGTGACAATACGCCACACAAGCCATTAATATAAGAAGTTAGTCAAGTTATTATTCCTTGGTGAATATTTAGACAGTGTTAGTGACAGAAGAAAAAAATAATAAAGCAAATTAATGATCAGAGAACTGTGCACTTGTGATGGCCAGGCTTTCACAGTCCTTCGGCACTGACCGGCCCCAGTCTAATTGCGTTCATGTGGAGCGAGTGACGACCCAGAAACTGTCCTTGTGGGAGTGGGGGAAGGTCAGTGGTCAGTAGAAACAAAATATTTTGAAGTAGCTGTCTGACAGCAGCTGATCGGTCAGTACTGGCTCAACATTGTTTTCACAGACCCGGTAGGTGCCAGACAGTAACTGTCCTTCAATGACCTCCAGCTACTGGGCCTGTGAAAACCAGGTTTTAATAATATTGGTCACCGTTCTCCCAAGCTTCAATTGTATCTGGAGTTAGTGGTGTTGCTATTTCGACTTTTAGTATGCCCCTGGATGCAATAAAACGATATATTACTGTAGCATGTACCCTTGGTAAGTGAATTGCGGCTGTGAAGTGAGCGTTTTCCCTTTAATTTAATATTAAAAATTAAAATAAAAGGAAAACAATGACATACCAGGTCATATTGTGGAGTCTCTTTGTTACTTTTCATTTCCCTGTGATTGTACTTTTTAATTTTGAATATCTGTCGCCAAGCACCTAACAATGTGTTCCAGCAGCAGTCCTTGAGAGCCATTGAAATTACAGGCACATGAGACTTAACATCTATGTCTCAAGGCGATGGGCGCAGTGCAATTCGTTACTTGTGACGAAATGCATCTGTTATAGGCTGAGATTAGTCCACTTAACATCAGGTGGGCCTCGAGCTTGTTCTGTCACAATAACATAAAAAAATAATAATAATAACATTACCTATTAAACTATTATCGAATTTAGCTGGGAAGTGTAGCTTACAATATAGGGGAAGTGCTTATGCACATTCCATTTCAATGCAGCAATAGCGCAGGCATGAGATTTACCACATGGTGGTAAGGCTCTTGTGAACACTCGCTACCCTCAATTAGAAACTCTGTTGGCCAGCATTTAATGTTATATTTTGGTAGCTACCCTGTACAGCCTGTTCCCGTTCTAGGGTGGGCCATCCCAATCATCACTTACCATTAGGCGAGCCAGTGGTGAAAAGCTTACCTCTCAATATAAGCGGGTCACCATAACAACTTTTGGTTGTCGTTGAAGTACCAGTCACTCTGTAGTGCCGTCGCAGGCATAAAATTTTGTACTTCAATAATTTGTTAAACAATAATTTCAGTTTATATGTACCATGGACCCGAAATATTGTGTTTACTGTGAGTATCTACTACGGAAGATCTACAACTTTAGAGCAAAGTGCATCATGGCGAACAAGATACTTAAAAATTCGAAAAACTCAAGACGTGTAAGTTTCTTTATTTATAATTCACAGCATCTTCCCTGCCGAACCAAATTTGGTAAGATCCTAGTAATGCCGCCTTGGATACTTTATTTTTTTTGTTATGCCTGATAGGTTGTCCTTTGACAACTATCTCACCTCGTAAGTGATGATGTGGTCGAAGATGTTGTTGTAGAATTACTTGCTCTCAAGTACAACTGCTGGAACACACTGTTAGGTTACTACAGTGTGTTCTGGCAAATCACCGTAGTCTGAACTTTATATATATTTTTTGGTAAATTGTAATTGTTAATTTAAATGGTTCGAGCAGACCACTGCTAAAGGGGTGGATGGAAGTGGTTTCGAATCCTGCACATGAATAAAATTTTTCCTCTCGTATATTTGTAATTTTGTAATGTAATCCGCATAGCAGGCGTTATTGCAAACATGACAATATTAATATTATAAGGTTGTGTCATCATTTACAAGTATAAAACCAATTGCAAAATTGGTCTTGTTAGTAGTACAACGTAAGTTGTACTATAGATGTCGCTACATCCTAATACGATGGTAAAAGAACTATTGGAAAAATTTTAGTTATGACTCATTGTCATGTTAGCTCAATTGGTTAGAGCATACCCCGGCTAACGGGGCGGATAGACGCGGGTTCGAATCCCGCACATGACAAATTTTTCCTCTGGTATATTTGTAAATTTGTAATTTAATCCGCATAGCAGTCATTATTGCCAACATAACAATATTAAAACACTGTTAGGTGCTTGTGACAGATTTTCTACTCGAGAGTTGAAGGGGAGCATTAATGACATAGGAAAGGGGCCCCTTAACACTTTGAGGGCCGGGCCATTGTAATGCGGTATATATTGGTTCGCCGGCGTTTTTTGCCCTATTTGGGGGGCTTACTATTAGAAAACTACAAGAGATATATTTGTTTTTATATATATAATTTTGATATTTATATATTATGATTTATGAAGTAAAACAATAGAATTTAGTTATTTTTTTATTCATATGGATAGAAAAAGAAATGACTTTTCCAAAAAAATGACTTACACCCAGCACACACGGCGCACTGACGCGAGCGCGAGGAGCGCGTTCGGACAAGTCCTCTTTAAACGCACATTTGAAGTGCTACGCGCCTATAACTTTGCATGTGTGTTCCTAACGCGTGTGGTTTTCTATGCAATAAAGTCCGAACGCGGCAAGACATGTGATATTCCATATAAAGAATATGGAAGTCGGATCACGCGTCACGACGTGATCGGCGAATGAGAACATGTTTAACATCACGTCTATACACGTGATTGGCCCTCAAAGTGTTAACCCTACGCCCTGGGTTGCTGCCTCTAGCCTCTTCTTCTGCAACGCTATGGACCCGGCACCCGCACGATGAATCCATGGAATGTTAAGTAATTTGTCTCAACAAATAAGAAATTAATTTTTTCAGACTGATCACTTGTATACAATGCTACCACCGTCAGGCCTTGGAACTTGGAGAGAGGCGAATGCATGCATCCTTGAGTATGTGCATGGGGTAAAACAACAACCAGTATTGCTTAACAAGGTTTGTAAATCGTTTTTTACCCATGAATATCAATTCTCTTAAAACACTGTACTGTATCAGCCGGATAGTCCACTGCTGAACACTGCCTCTCCCAATATGGGGGGTTTGCCATAATCCCCACGCTTGGCAGGCGTCTTGGGGAACGCAGTGTGAGATATCAGTTTCTCAGAATATGTTGATTTTTTTTTGTTATTGTGACGCTACAAGCTCGAGGCTCACCTGATGTTAAGCATACCTCTGCCTATACCAGATGCATTTCATCACAAGTCATGAATTGCACTGCGCCCGTCACTTTGAGACATAGTCGTTAAGTCTCATGTGCCTGAAATTTCACTGGCTCTCAAGGACAGCTGCCGGAACACACCATTAAGTGCTTGGTGACAGATTTTCTACTTGAGGGTGGTCGCTAGCCAGGCGGGCACTCGCAAAATGCCCTTCCACCATGCGATGAAGTTCAAGCCCGCGGCGGGATTCGAACCATGGACCTGCTGCGCTGCAGTCCATAGCCATTGCCACTGAGCCATCACTGCTTCAAAAACTTAGTGATTGCTGTCCACCTTCTAGTGTGTTACCCATAGCCGCATCTTACGGCACCCACATGTAGAGATGAGGGGTGACATTCTAGCCCGGCATCCCACAAGCATTAAAACACAGCCCAAAGAAAAAATTTAAATACCTAAGAATAAACCTATACTAATAATTATTATAAAGAGGAAAAATTTGTATTTTTGTATGTAACGAATAAACTTAAAAACTACTGGACCGAATTGAAAAAGTCCTATACCATTAGAATCCTACATTATCCCTGATGAACATAGGCTATAGAATATTTTCAAAAACTTAGGGATCCGTATGAAATCTTCGATAATGTAACACATACCAGATGTGTGCAGAAGATATGGATTGTTGATAATAGAGCACAGTGATGTACTAAAATTTTTTAGAGAACATCAATATCTAATAGAAAGTCCGCGACACCATATGTCTTAACTACCGCCCGCGCGTGTGTCGGTTATCGCGCAAACCATTAACCTCTTGCGCAGTTTAATAAAAACTATCCTATGTCCTTCCTGGGTCTCAAACTATTTCCATACCAAATTTCATCCAAATCGATCCAGTACTTTTTAAGTTTATTCATTGCATACAAAAATACATCTTTCCTCATATAATATTAGTGTATCTCCATCAGTATTTTGTTAGACAATGATGCCTCTGTGCTTTTACTCAAATAACATTTTTTATATTCCAGAATACAATTCATCCAATACCAACTGAAGGCATTAAATTGGAACCAAATCCTACAGACCTTCCAGAACCGACCAATTCCCTCGAAGAAGAGAATGAAGTCTTACTATTTAATGTTGATAATGACAATACTGTTCTAGAACTAGATGACCCACTCATGAACGAAGATGAAATCAAAACTGAAGATATAGTAGACGAAAGGGAAGTGGCAACACACACAAACTTAACTGAAGTGGGAAAATCAGATGATATTATTGAAACTGAAATTAAAATTGAAAAAAAATCGGAAGAAGCGAATAACCAGAATGACTCAGAAAGTATCGGAGGTATGCATTATTCAATAGGAAGTGACGGGAATACCTTATTAAATAAAAACATTAAAGATGTAATGAAAAATGTTAGAATGTTAAATGCAGATGCGTTGAACGAAATGGATAGATTATTAAATACAGTGATCTCGGATGATTCAAGTTTGAACAGCAACGATGATTGCGATTCAGATGATTTTATATTAAATGATAATGTGTACAATAGAAAAAGAAAGAAGAAAGAAATGCAGATGGCTGTCAAAAAAGTAAGACCGAAAACATATAACACTGCTTTGGCAGACCACGATTACATAGGTGAAACAAAGACCGAACCAATGAAGAAATCTCTATTAGAATTGACAAATATATCACTCTCTGATACGGAACTTCCAATTGATAATGAAAGTAAACAAAAGGTGCCAAAGAAGACAGTAGATGTGAAAAAGGTTGTTAAAATAAGAAAAGCTAATCAAAAACTATCAATCAAAGAAAAAGCGGTGATAGAGGCGAATAAGTTTTGGGATAGAGTCTTTAGGCGACAAATGTACACTAAAGGAAGGTATGAAATTAGTTTTAGTGCTTGGCGACAGATCTACCTCCTCTGTGGTTTTTTATGTGCTGGGTATCTTTTTACCACAATCTCACCTGATGATAAGTAATGGTATGGGCGAAAGTGTTATCAGGCTAAACCTAGAATTACTGGCTCTCAAAGACAACTGCCGCAACGCACCGATTGGTGCTTGGTGACAGATTTACCTACTCTGTAGATTTTTTATGTGCTGGGTACCTTTTTACCACAATCTCACCTGATGATAAATGGTGGTGTGGGCGAAGGTGTTATCAAGGTAAACCTAGTATTACTCAAAGACAGCTGCTGCAATACACCAATTGGTGCTTGGCGATTGATTTTCTACTTGGTCTGGATTCGCTAGATGCCCTACTACCATGCGGTGTATCTTAAGCCCGCGACGAGATTCAAACCTTGGACATTCTGCACGGCAGCCCATATCCAGTGCAACTAGGCCATGACTGCTTCAAAGCCAAAGTGTATCCATAATATGATAAGTAATTCATTCTACAGTCTTTGTCACAATAATATTTTATCCACAGATTAATAATTTATCTGAAAAACAAGTTTGACCAATGCGGAGAGTTGGAGATGGAAGACGGTACTGTTTTAGACAAGAAGAGCATCCTCGATGCTATAGAACAAGATGATGAATCGTCAAAATTTAAAACCTTGTGGAAGAGCATTCGATGTATGTATGATTGCTTAACTACAACGCGGCTACCTTGCGTGAAGAATTTGGGTCAATGACCTTTGTCTAGTCATCTGTTTTGAGTAAAAATTGATTTATTATTATAATAAATCGTCAAAATTTAAAACCTTGTGCAAAAGCATTCAATGAATGTATGCTTGATTAAGTACAGTACCTTTTGTGAAGATTTTCGGTCAATGACCTTTGTTTAGTCTTCTGTAGAAAATTGATTTATATTATAAATGCTTCCATTCATGTTGATATATTTTTATTATAAAAACACAGGTATGATTGTGGTTGAAGGTTTACCTATCAAAAATTTACTATGTACGCTTTGCTGTATAATAGAAAATTCCATCTGTGCCTTTGATAGTTATACAGGGTTATTGGTAAAATGCTAACAGCCTCTTAGGGTTGACTTCTGCTAGTCCTAACTAAACTTTGAAATGAATTTTATTTCTTTTTTATATATTTTTTTTGTTTATATGTATTTGACGGAATAAGCATGAGGACCAACTGAAGTTAAAAGTCTCTTGTGCCTGTAATTTAATATTTCATATTTTTTAATTACTTAGCTCGATATAAATATACAAAACTATCCAAAAGGAGCGCGGCGCGGTCCAGTGTCGCCGCGGCGGACGCTATTGGCTCGGAGTAGGCATTGTCTTTTACTATGAGACACAGAACTTAAAAAAAATAGACAAAATACGAAAAAAAAACTCAAATGTTTGTTAGGACTAGCAGAATTGACTAGAAGTCAACCCTAAGAGTATTTTATCAATAACCCTGTATAGTATTATATATGTTACACTTCCAAGGAATATTGTTAATCATAATCACAGCAACTGGGAGATCCGTTATATAAATAACCGTTACACCAGGTCTCCCTCATTGGGGAGATTTGCTATAACCCCCACGCTTGGCAGGCATCTTGGGGTAGTGGAAGTTGCAGTTCTTCAGAGAGTGCTGATTTGCACCTTTTGGCAGTTTTCCCTTATTCGCCTCTCACAACACCCATGGGATGAAATGGGTGACATCCTAACCAGACATCCCCAGGGACATTATTATTAATACATAAAACAATTTATAATATTATAAGATTAACAAAATCAAACATTTGGTTCGGTGACCAAAATCCTCTTCAAGCAGTGGAATAATTTTTTTATTGTTTCTTTAAATATTTATTTTATTTTATGCCTGATAGTTTAGCCTTTGTCCATTATCTCACCTGATGGTAAGTAATGATGTGGTCGAAAATGTTGTTCAGGCTAATATTGGAAACGTGCGAGAGACATACTCAGTACTCGTTTGTTAAAAAACAAACTATAGTGTCTAACTATGTATGTATAACCATATTTCAGTGACGCAGGCGTTCCCAAACAATAAAACTTTAACTCTACTCAAGGATATACAGACGAGGAACAATATGTACTTGAAAGTGTTTGATATACACTTCCTCTCCACGGAAGAGAAGATAGTGGAGGAGTTCAAGAAGAGAATGACTTATGAGGCGTATCTCAATGCACCGTACAAATGTGACCTATGCCACCAGTGGTATACTTATAAAAAAATGCTGGAACATCATATGGAAATGCATGAAGTGAGTTTTTTTTATATACATTGTACTTGCGGTATTTATTTTTAGCTGACTAGCGGCCCGGCTTTGCATATATCTAAACTAATATAATAAAGAGGAAAGATTTGATTGTTTGTTTGTTTGCATTGAATAGGCTATGAAACTACTGGACCGATTAGGATGAAATTTGGTATGGAAATAGTTTGAGACACGGGGATGGTCATATGATAGTTTTTATCCAACTGAGCAAAAAAGAGGTTAATGGTTTTGCGCGATAACCGATCTACTGGACCGATTAATATGAAATTTGGTGTGGAAATAGTTTGAGACACGGGGATGGTCATAGTAGATAGTTTTTATATATTTGGATCTACTCCACCGATTAGGATGAAATTTGTTATGGAAATATTTTGAGACACGAGGAAGGACATGAAATAGTTTTTATCCAAATGCGCAAAAAGAGGTTAATAGTTTTGCGCGATAACCGATCTGCTGGACCGATTAGGATGAAATTTGGTATGGAAATGGTTGGAGACATAGGGAAGGACATAGAACAGTTTTTATTCAACTGCGCAAAAAGAGATTAATGATTTTGCCCGATAAAAAAACATTAGAACAAAAAACAAATATAAATAAAAGTTCATAAAAAAATAAATATTAAACATTCTTTATTATTTTCTTTTCTTAGTAACCTGACTTAAATAGAAGGGTTTATGTGTTTGTGTAAAAATTATTATAATTATTTTTTTAATACCCGTGCGAAGCCGGGGCGGGCTGCTAGTATATATATATATATATATATATAAATATATATATATATAAATATATATATATATAAATATATATATATATATAAATATATTAGAAGAAACCAGATGCACCGAAGCTGGAGGGTATATAAGGCGGTGAAACCACGTGCCTCGTGTCACTTTGCCGCCAACCACCGTCGAGTCAACACCTCTTTCTGCCATTTTGTTGTGTCTTTGTTTGAATTAAGTTATTTTTGTCAGTAATATTTTTTACAAGTTTAAATTATTATTGTGATTACGTTCAATTGTGTTTTTTTAAATAAAAAATTGATTAAACTTATAAGATCAGAAGTGGGATAGGATCTTTTGGATTCTATCCTAAATCGCCCACTGTTTTTATGTGTTTGATCGAATAACATTTCGGCTAAAAGATTTGTCAGATTACGAACACCGTCGCAGTCGCGACGGCACGCGTAATAGACAATCTAACAGACGACGAGGTTGCACTCCTGATGGTGCACCGCGGAGCATAATGGAGGCGATCTTATCTCTGCTTACAGCGTTGGAGGAACGATCTGCAGCCCGGCCTACTCGTTCGCGAGAACGATGTCCACGTCACGATTCACACCGGGTATCGCCACTGGCAGGGCGGCACTGGAGTCTCCAGTACAAGAGCGGAGCCCTCGTCGAGCATCAAAGCGGTGGCGGTCGCGCCAGGCATCACCACGGACGCCTCCTCTGGTGTTGCCAACGTGACGCCGGGGATGTTCACCATCTGCGCTGCCACATGTGGCACCAACATTGCCAACACAGTCAGCGTCATCGGTCGTCGGGTTGGTACCCGATGACGTCAGCAGATTGCGCGCCAACAGCACAGCACGATGCCGCGGTGCCGACAACGGAGCGAGAAGACAGCGAGGTGTCATCGATGGTCACGCAGGTTACGGGTGCCGACCGTATCGTAGATGCGATTCGTTCCGTTGGAAGTCTGGTAAGATCCAACCAGCTTACTACGTTTCTAATTTTGACCCATGTCTGCACAACATTGATGACTAGTGTAATGAAGTAGATCGTGCCAAAAATATTAATAATTGGAACGATCACGAATGTCTCTCGCGGATAGGAAAATGACAAGTGATCGCACATGGAGTAATTTCAAAAAGGAGTTTAAGTGTTTTGTTTAGTGTTTAATTGTTTGTGCCCGAAATCTCCCGATATCGCGAGTATATTATTTGAAGCCAGTGAAATTATAGGCACATGAGAGTTAATAACTGTCTCAAGGTGACGGGCGCAGTGCAATTCGTGCCTTGTTACGAAATGCATCTGTTATAGGCAGAGGTTAGTCCGCTTAACATCAGGTGGGCCTCAAGCTTATTCCGTCACAATAACATTAAAAAAACAGGTATTGTGAGAGAATTGGGCTTCTCTTGAGTATTTATTCGGTCGCAATATTAGCTAAGGTCAGGTTAGGCCGAGTCAACGTATAGTAGAAACCTCTGTGAACACCTCACCAGAGAATGTGAAGCAGACAGAACGAGCAAGTGAACTGACGACGACACTCACCTCACCAGTTCAACCATATAATGTATGTGTTTGTTATTAAGTTTGCTTAGCCAACAGGGATTGATTCCGGCATACGTGGTCCTTACGAGGTGGTGCCAGGTGGATGCTAAGTACTTCGTTTGCTGAGCGGGAACTTTGCAGGACCAGTGCGGGTCATGCATCCGGTTCAGTCAGCGCAGCTCTCGCAGTCAGCCCAGTCAGTCAGGCGCAGCCGGGTTGGTCAACAGCGGTCGCCCAGCCGTATCAACCGGTGCGGGCCACGCAGTCGGTCGAGCCAGCGCCAATCCCTCAGTTGGGCTTGTCAGCGCTGCTCTCGCAGTCGGCTCAGTCGGCGAGGGTTGCGCGGCCGGGCTACCAATCAGGCATGCAGCCGATCTAGCCTTGCGGTCGCATTTCCCAGTGCGTGTGAGCTCCAGCCTTGCAGACACGTTCTCCAGTGCGTGTGGGCTCCAGCCTTGCAGACGCATTCTCCAGTGCGTGTGAGCTCCAGCCTTGCAGACACGTTCTCCAGTGCGTGTGGGCTCCAGCCTTGCAGACGCATTCTCCAGTGCGTGTGAGCTCCAGCCTTGCAGACACGTTCTCCAGTGCGTGTGGGCTCCAGCCTTGCAGACGCATTCTCCAGTGCGTGTGGGCTCCAGCCTTGCAGACGCATTCTCCAGTGCGTGTGAGCTCCAGCCTTGCAGACACGTTCTCCAGTGCGTGTGGGCTCCAGCCTTGCAGACGCATTCTCCAGTGCGTGTGGGCTCCAGCCTTGCAGACGCATTCTCCAGAGCGTGTGGGCTCCAGCCTTGCAGACGCATTCCCCAGTGCGTGTGAGCTGTCATGCCGAGGTCAACGAGCTAGATGGATTCTGGCATGCGCGGTTCCTACCGCGTGGTGAAGACACTTCCACATGGGCGGTACGAGTAAGAGCTCTTGGCCGGATCTTACGGAAAGTCAACTCGAGCAGCGGCAGAGTTCATTATCCCATGGCGAGGAGAGTGGACTCTGGATGTATGTGCCGCCTAATTTGGTAGTGAGTTGCGGGCCATATTTGGATATGGCATATCGACATCATGACATAGCTCAGTGGACTTGTCATGGTGGGGCTGAGAAGTGACATACTTCACATCAGCGTTGCGACATCGTAACGTCAATGTGTGTTGCGTTACGGTGGGGCTGAGATCGGATTCATGAGTGATCCCTTCACAGCGTTACAAAGCATAGCGTCTCCAATAGCTTCTTGCTTTGTTCCCCGTGCAATTTATCGAAAGTAGTGTCTATGTATTCGATATCATGTACGTGGTCCATACATATGGTGTCATGTATGCAAGTCACCATTTGTATGTTAATGTTAATTTTTGTTTAACTTCCCTTTGTGGTAATATGCATGTGTGAGTGTGACTGCAGCACACCCATACGTGTATAACCGAGTTAAGTCTTAGCCTAGTCGCTATTTGTCCTATAACACACTTTTGTATGCCAGCACTAATATTTGCGTCTATTTTTCTTTCTGATGTATGACGCAGATGCAGACACAGAAGTGGAGTCCACTTCTGCAGTTGCTGAACCCTTGCCACGTGTCGAAGCTGGTCTGTGAGCATCGACCCCAGTACGTCAGCAGTACACACTCCTGTGATGCTGCCAGAAAACCGACTAGTCTCCGTGCCAGGAGGGACCAATTAAGCGGAGTCCGAGGACGGCCTCGTGTCAGGAAAGGCCGTATTAGAAGAAACCAGATGCACCGAAGCTGGAGGGTATATAAGGCGGTGAAACCACGTGCCTCGTGTCACTTTGCCGCCAACCACCGTCGAGTCAACACCTCTTTCTGCCATTTTGTTGTGTCTTTGTTTGAATTAAGTTATTTTTGTCAGTAATATTTTTTACAAGTTTAAATTATTATTGTGATTACGTTCAATTGTGTTTTTTTAAATAAAAAATTGATTAAACTTATAAGAATATATATTATATATGGGTATATAATTTTTTTTTTTATGCCTGATAGTTTAGCCTTTGACCACTATCTTACCTGATGGTAAGTGATGATGTGGTCGAAGATGTTGTTCAGGCTAACCTAGAAGTACTGGCTCTCAAGGACAGCTGCCGGAACACACCGTTAGGTGCTTGGCGACAGATTTTCTACTTGAGGGTTGCTAGCCGGTCGGGCATTCGCAAATTGCCCTACCAACATGCTATAACGACTGCCATCCTAAGACAAGAACCGGGACCGACGGCTTAACGTGCCCTCCGAAGCACGGAAACGCTCAGTAGTAATGTCACTAGCGGTGACCCATCCTACTCATGACCGCGGACGACGTTGCTTAACTTTGCTGATCGGTTGAGAACAGCTAAGTAAACTTCGCTACGAGCGCTTCAAAAAAATTATAAATTGAAACACTAAAGTAATAGTTAAGCCATAGAGAAAGGACTAATAAGAGTTTCAATCGCAACGTACGCCGGAAAAAGCTCAAAATCTTCTATTATATCCAGATGGAGCTGACTCGTAGCCTGGAAATTTTGGCTTCGACACTTAAAGCCGATAAATTTGAATTTCATCAATGTTAAACAAGCCCAAAAGATATCTTGTTTTTTTAATACGAATGTGTTAAAATGCTGCTCTAAATTTGTTTTATATAGATAATTTACCACGATTCATAAGTTTATTGATAGATGGCGCTGAACCGCATGTAAAATATATGGCAAATAACGCCATCTAGCCATTTGTTGTCGTTCCAACACGAGTGCGAGTAGCCTTATAGTACCATTAACTTAACTGTGCAGTTTTCGAGGGCGCTGCTGGTCAAGGAAATCAACTACAAACTGTCACAATTTGAAGGAATGTTGTAGTTCTTTTTTCTGCCACCTGAACAGATAAGTTGGTGGGTCTGTAGTAGTAGTGAGATTTAGGACGGCCATTAAAAATGTAATTTCGTTATTTTATGTGATAAGATACACTTAGCGTAATTTTTCGCCGAAGCTGATATTTAGTTATGTATGGTCTTTGTTACTCTTATTAGTCCTTTACTCTATGGTTAGACATATAGTTTTTTTGAAGCAGTGATGGCTCAGTGGCATTGGCTATGGACTGCCGCGCAGCAGGTCCATGGTTCGAATCCCGCCCAGAGCTTGAGCTTCACCGCATGGTGGAAGGGCATTTTGCGAATGCCCGCCTGGCTAGCGACCACCCTCAAGTAGAAAGTCTGTCGCCAAGCACCGAAAGGTGTGTTCCGGCAGTAGTCTTTGAGAGCCAGTGAAATTACAGGCACAATGAGACTTAACAACTATGTCTCAATGTGACGGGCGCAGTGCAATTCGCGAGTTGTCATGAATTGCAACTGTTATATGAAGAGGCTAGTCCACTTAACATCAGGTGGGCCTCGAACTTGTTCCGTCACAATAAAAAAAAAAAAAAATTGTATTGTGGACTTTATTGTAGATATTGGTGTCCTCTATAATAGTGTAGTACATCACTTTGCTCTATTTTCAATCATTTCCGCAGCGTACGCGATATAACGTTTTTTTTTGTATTTTTTGCACACTGTTTTACATTATCGAAGTTTTTTCTAAGTTTTGTCAATATTCTATATCCTATGTTCATCAGGGATAGTGTAGGATTCTAATGGTGAAAGAATTTTTCAAATCGGTCCAGTAGTTTTTATATTAATTCGTCTCAGGTAGAAAATCTGTCGCCAAGCACTGAACAGTGTATTCCGGCAGCAGTCCTTGAGAGCCAGTAAACTTACAGGCACATGAACAACTGTATGTCTCAGGGTGACGGGTGCAATGCAGTTCTCGAATAACAAATATTATTATAGACAGAGTTTACTGCTTAACATCAGGTGGGCCTCGTGCTTGTACCGCCACAATAACATTAAAAACAACGAGAGTGAGATGTGTTTTTCTATGTACAGCCAAAACCGGGTTCTTTCGTCTGCAAGGTGTGCAAGGTCGCAAAATGGAACAAAAAATCGCTCAAAAGTCACGAGAAAATACACAGGACGGTCTACAAGTGCAAATTGTGCCCCATGGTCACTAATTACAGGTAAATATAATGCTTTGTAAAACACAGTAACTATGTCAATATATTTGAGATAACTCCATGTGACGTAGCCTCTGCAATTCAAAAACTCAA
This sequence comes from Plagodis pulveraria, assembly GCA_963890685.1. NCBI lineage: Eukaryota > Metazoa > Arthropoda > Insecta > Lepidoptera > Geometridae > Plagodis > Plagodis pulveraria. Next base: position 4,531,831 of record OY982979.1, on the reverse strand, counting down.
ACCGAATGGTTCTGTCGGTCCTGATAGCATTCCTCCTTGGCTACTCAAGCAAGGTAAAGAGTTTCTTATATTACCACTATCTCATATGTTTAATCTCGCTTTAAAGAGTGGGATGTATCCACCTGAATGGAAACTATCTAGAGTTATTCCCATCCCAAAAAGCTCAAATAAATTATCGGTTGAGGAGTATCGCCCAATTGCCATACTGCCCACTATTGGAAAAATCTTTGAAAACGCCATCCATGAAAAACTATATAGGCAAATCGAGCCATTCCTGTGCGAAGAGCAACACGGATTTAGAAAAAAGAGGCCAGTAAACACTAATCTGCTGACACTAGTAAATTACATTTCTTCTAAGCTGGACTGCAGAGGGCAGATAGATGTACTGTACTTTGACTTCCGGAAGGCGTTTAATAGGGTCAATAATGACATACTGCTGGCGAAGCTCAGTTCACTAGGATTCACTCCTGGCCTTCTCCATTTTATCGCCCACTATCTTCGCAATCGTCAGCAATATGTTCGTCTTGGATTATATGAGTCCCAACCCTATCATACGCGTTCCGGAGTAAGTCAGGGTTCGGTGCTTGGGCCGCTTCTCTTTATCCTTATGATAAATGACCTCCCTGAAGTTCTCAAACATGCTAAATGTCTTCTGTATGCTGATGATCTGAAATTGTTTTTAGAGATAAAGACAATAGATGATTGTCTGCAGCTACAGCAAGATATTGATGCCATTCATCAGTGGAGTGTAATTAATAAAATAGAATTTAACATATCAAAATGCTACGTTCTGACTTTCTGTCGAATGGGACGCCCAATCGAGTTTCAATAGAAATCGGACCAATGCACTATAGCGCGCTCCACAACTGTAAAAGATTTGGGTGTCACATTTGACAGAAAGCTCACTTTTAACGACCATATCGCAATAGTTGCCAAGGAGAGTTATCAGCGGCTGGGATTTGTTTTGAGGAATTCTCGAGAGTTTCAGAATTTAGAAGTAAAAAGTCTAAACTCATCTACAGCGCTCTTGTTCAATTGGTCAATTTCTCGGGAATTCCCGGGAATCTTCGGGAAATGACAAGGCTATAAAAAGAATATAATTTTAAATAAAACCACACATTTTAAAAATCATCAACGTTCACCATTTTAAATTATAATTTTAACCGCTCGGTCTCAGTCAGTAAAAAAAATAAGAAACTAAGGGCCTGTTTCAGAATGTTCGAGTAGTTCCGGATATACTACCCAGAACATATTTAATAAATAAAACACTATCTTTGCGTTTCACATTCATCGATTTAGCCTATCCATCGGTTAAAGCTTGAAACGCGCTGCATATTAACTGTCATTTTTATCATTCAGTTATTTTATGTTCTGGGTAGTATAACCGGAACTTACTCGAACATTGTGAAACAGGCTCTAAATGTAACTTATATATCTATTATTTAACGTGTATGGACTTGTAATTAGTCCCATATTAAGACAGAAGAAATATTTATTTAACCTTAATTCAATGTCGATTTCGAATTTTGGTAGCAAAATTTACAGACAATGAGAAAACTGTTTCATTCAAAATTTTGTACAACGAGTGCATAAATCAAGCCGTTTTAAGCGCTGTTTAAGTTGAGGCTCAAAAGGGATTAAGTGCAAGTTATACACTCGCATTTTCACTTCAATTGCGAGGAAATTAAGTAATGATAATACATATAATATATGTATCTTGCCCTAACCTCTATTCTATATAACATTCTTGACGTTATTTTTTTTATGTTATTGTGATGGAACAAGCACGAGGCCCACCTGATGTTAAGCGGTATCCTCTGCCTATAACAGATGTATTTCATCACAAGTCACGAACTGCACTGCGCCCGTCACCTGTAATTTCACTGGCTCTCAAGGACAGCTGCCGGAACACACCGTTAGGTGCTTGGCAACAGATTTTCTACTTGAGGGTGGTCGCTAGCCAGGCGGGCATTCGCAAAATGCCCTTTCACCATGCGGTGAAGCTCAAGCCTGCGGCGGGATTCGAACCATGGACCTGCTGCACGGCAGTCCATAGCCAATGCCACCGAGCCATCATTGCTTCTCGACTGTAACTCAAAAACGGCTGGACTGATTATGACGCAATTTAAATGGGACCACACGACAATCATCAACTTTCGAATAAAAAAGAATTATCAAAATCGGTTCACCCAGTCGAAAGTACTGAGGTAACAAATATAAAAAAAAGTACAGAAGAATCGAGGACCTCCTACCATTTTGAAGTCGGTTTAAAAGGTTTAAAATATGTGATAGCTCGGAGTACGAATTAAAATACAAAAAAAAAAAGTTTTTCAAAACAAAAAAAAATGTTTTTTTTTTTTACATTATATGGGTTTGCGTTTGACTCCCTCTCACCTGATGGTAAGCGACGACGAAGTCGAAGATGAATCACGCTTGCCCAGAAGAAACCTATTTACTCTTTTTTTGAAAACACGTTCGCATGATAAAAGAGCTCTGCAATCGTTTTGAACGAACATGCGGCAAATTGACAGTGAAGGGATGAAAGCTAACTCCGCGTCTGGTAGTCTTATAGTGAAATGGAGAAGACGGTATGAGATCATGTAGCTCTTGAGCACATTCACCGAAGTGAATGCGATAGAAAACCGACAGACAAGCTACTTGGCGTCTATGCGACAGACTTTGAAGTTTTCTCCCAACTAGCTTGCTGTCACCAATTAGCTTAGTGGCACGCTTTTCTACTGAGTCCAAAGCCGCAAGCTGGTACTTTGCTGAACCATCCCAGAGGTGGCTGCAGTACTCCATGCAAGAGCGCACTTGGGCCTGGTAAAGAGTGAGCAGTTGCGATGTTGCATCTCAATATGTTTGTTAGGACTACCTGAAGTCAACCCTAAGAGGTTGTTAGCATTCTTCCAATATCCCTATATATAGAGACTGTATTAGGATTTTGTGCTCAAGATGTGAATGTGTTTCTTTGCAGAATGTCCATGATAAACCACTACCACCAGCACCAGGGGGTCATGTACAAATGTGAGCCATGTAACAGCATTTATAAGTGAGTATAAACCGACCAATATTTACCATAATTTCATGACGTACTGCTTTATAATTAAATTCATATATTTCAATGTTTGTATTTTTTGATAATGTATCGCTTCTCATTAGTTTTAAGATATTGTATTTTACTGTAACATTCAATATATTTAAAATTTGTACGCCGCAAGGCAGAACATGCTGGAAACTTTTAAATACTGACATAATTTGACAAGACCTATGTATAATACCCATGTTTTTGACAAATAAATAATTCATTCATTCATTCATTCATTCATTCATCCAAAAGAAGGAGTTAGTACCATTACGCATAAACAGCCCTTATAAAGGGTTTTACAAATAGAACTTTGTTTTCTAAATCAAAATAAAACAAAGGATTTAGATGAAGATGGTTCAAGTTTTTATCGTATTGTGACGGACAAGCACGAGGCCCACCTGATGTTAAGCGAACTAACCTCTGCCTAGAACAGATGCATTTCATCACAAGTGACGAATTGCACTGCCACTTTGACACATAGTTGTTAAGTCTCATGTGTCTGTAATTTCACCGGCTCTCAAGGACTGCTGCCGGTACAGCAATAACAGTGTTAGGTGCTTGACGACAGATTTATATTTGAGGGTGGTAGTTAGACAGGCGGGCATTCGCAAAATGTCATCCCACCATGCAGTGAAGCTCAAGCCGTCACTTATGAGCGAAATGCATCTGTTATAGGCAAATAAGATACCGCTTAACATCAGTTGGGCCTCGTGCTTGTTCCAACACAAACCCATAAAGCAAAATGAAAAATAAGTCTTCTCTTGAATAATCAAATTTTAGACTCAAATTTACAAATTATTAGGGTACAACATTTTTGTCCGTGACTGGATTCGAACCCGCGTCCATCCACCCGTTTAGCCGGGGCATGCTCTAACCAATGCACGAGCTAACATGACAATGAATCATAACTAATTTTTCCTATTGATCTTTAACCATGGTATTGGGATGGAGCGACATCTATAGTACACAAACAAGACTAATTTTGTAATTAGTTTAAACTTGTTAATGCTGACGCAACCCTATAATTTTAATATTTTTATGATGACGCGGGTTCGAATCCCGCACAAGAATTAAAAAAAAACATTCCTAAATTTGTAATTTTGTAATATCAATGTAATATTTTCTTAAAAAAACATTTATTATTATTATTGTTCCTTGTAATAAAATTTCAGAAGCCAATCGGCGTACAATAGTCATATAACGAAGAGATGCCCCGGGAAACGGAATTGTATTTGCGTCAATTGCGGGGAGGCTTTCTTAACTAAATATGGACTAAGGGTGCATAAGACCCGAAAACATCGGGTAAGTACATCTTTATATATACATTAATATATTACTTAGATAGGCTAGCCTTTGACTACTATCTCACCTGATGGTAAAAGATGATGTGGTCGAAGATGTTGTTCAGGCTAACCTAGAATTACTGGCATCAAGACAGCTGCCGGAACACACCGTACTGCCATAGTAGAAGGAGAGGGAAGTAAGTTATCTTCATACAAACGCACCGCGCGCGGCTTGTTTGTGTGCGTCTTAGTATCTATGCGTCCCGCACGCACACTCTAACACAATCTCGACCCGTTTCTCAGTGCGCCAGCCGGGGCTAACACCGAACAAGGTTCGCGCGTCACGGCTTTTTGGCACCGCTAAATAAATGAGGAATGTTTGATAATCGCATGAGAACTTATTGCTGTGTGTTCGGCTGTCTAAATAATTCATAGATTCCAGAGTTGTCTTTGTTCAGATTACCTACTGAACAGGAAAGGTAAGCAAGTCACTTATTCTAGCATACCTATGATTTTTACTTGATGATGAGTGATGCCTACTTATTTTTTTGTTGTATTTGGTATGCCCCGCAACGCACGTCTCTGGCCCCGCAATCACATAGGTATTGCCAGTCGGAATTTTTTTCATCGTGAAAGGTGTCATTATCGTTTAGGTATAAAACCGACCTCACTAACCCTGAACCCAGACAACACAAGTTAAAAATACAACTTCCCGAACCTTGCCTATTTCTAGGTACTGAATTAAAATTTAGCATATACGAGTACATACATTATAAATAAGTAACAACCCTGACACAGGCAAGTATGGTAGGTAATTATATCGCGAATTGGGTCGGAGATGGCCTACTTCCCACTCTTTCTACTATGGTTAGGTGCTCGGCGACAGATTTTCTACTTGATGGTGGTTTGCCAGGCGGGCATTCGCAAAATGCCCTACCACCATGCTATAACGACTGCCATCCTAAGACGACAACCGGGACCGAAGCACGTGCACGCTCTCATCTTATAATATCAGTGTATGGCATTATTATTTAACTTATACCAGTGTATAATATAAATAATTAATTAATACCAGCATATTTTATTATCTAATTATAACGAAGCGCTCGTAGCGAAGTTTACTTAGCTGTTCTCAACCGATCAACAAAGTTAAGCAACGTCGCGCGCGGTCATGAGTTGGATGGGTGACCGCTAGTGACATTACTACTGAGCGTTTCCGTGCTTCGGAGGGCACGTTAAGCCGTCGGTCCCGGTTGTTGTCTTAGGATGGCAGTCGTTATAGCATGGTGGTAGGGCATTTTGCGAATGCCCGCCTGGCTAGCTACCACCCTCAAGTAGAAAGTCTGTCGCCAAGCACCAAACGGTGTGTTCCGGTAGCTGTCCTTGAGAGCCAGTACTTCTAGGTAAGCTTGAACAACATCTTCGACCACATCATCAATTACCATCAGGTGTGATAGTGGTCAAAGGCAAACCTATCAGGCATAAAAAAAAAATATCATTGTATGACATCATTATTTAACTTATACCAGTGTATGATATAATTAATTAATTCATACCAGTGGTTGGCATTTTTTACCAATGTTCGTCATTTTTCTTTAACTTGTACTAATTTACGGTATTTTTATTTAACTAATATCGTATATACGTAGCGTACGACATATTTCTGTAACTAATTCTTGTAATGGTCTTTAACTAATACTAACTTTCCGGCCGCGGCTCCGCCACCGTGTATGTCGAATGTCGCGCAAAACCATTAACCTCTCTTGGCGCAGTTGGATAAAAACTATCCTATGTCCTTCCCCGGGTCTCAAACTATTTCTATACCAAACTTTATCCAAATCCGTCCAGTAGTTTTTAAGTTTATTCGTTGCATACAAAAACACAAATCTTTCCTCCTTATAATATTAGTGTAGAATTAGTGTACGGCATTGTTTTTTCACTTATGCCAGTTTATGGCATTTTTCTTTAACTAATACCAGTGTACGGCATTAAATTTTAACTAATACTAGTGTACGGCATTACATTTATTATAAAATTTGAATCGGTATCTTACTGACAAAGCCTATTATTCCATTGATAAATATCTAAATGATAATGATTACCCACTGATTTAAAAATCGTAATAATTTACTATTAATAATTTACATTTTTATGACATTAAAGTAGACATATTACACAGAAAACATTCAATTTTTATTAAAATAATGACCATTCTATTTATAATTTCTTCTAATTATATTATCTACAGTCCCACCAACTTATCTGTTCAGGCCGCAAAAAAAAGAACTACAACATTCCTTCAAATTGTTACAGTTTGTAGTTGATTTCCTCGACCAGTAGCGCCCTTGAAAACTGCACAGTTAAGTTTGTGGTACTTTACCTATCCTGCTCTCTAATAATTTGCTGTGCCCGACGGGGTCCATACCAATCTCTGTACCTATTATACTTACAAAGTTTAATTTTATGGCACCTTGTACTGTATGGCTTTTGAAGCGCTCGTAGCGAAGTTTACTTAGCTGTTCTTAACCGATCAGCAAAGTTAAGCAACGTCGCCCGCGGTCATGAGTTGGATGGGTGACCGCTAGTGACATTACTACTGAGCGTTTCCGTGCTTCGGAGGGCACGTTAAGCCGTCGGTCCCGGTTGCTGTCTAAGGATGGCAGTCGTTGTACCATGGTGGTAGGGCATTTTGCGAATGCCCGCCTACCAGCCTCAAGTAGAAAATCTGTCGCCAAGCACCTAACGGTGTGTTCCGGTAGCTGTTCTTGAGAGCCAGTACTTCTAGGTTACCCTGAACAACATCTTCGACCACATCATCACTTACCATCAGGTGAGATAGTGGTCAAAGGCTAACATATCAGGCATAAAAAAAATATATCTGAATCTGAATCTTATTATTCCCAGGGTGAGCCTCCAGTGGAAGAGAACCCAGATGCGACGTGTAAGATTTGTTCACTCACGTTCGCTTCATTAGAAGTGTACTACAACCATCTAAGGATAACACACCAAATACATAATGAACAGACAAAGATGGTACGAACACGCCGGAAACGAAGTCAATTGGACTCAACACTAAAAAGGTAAATGCGAATAAGATGCCATTAATACTAAGTCGTGGCCGTGGGGTGCCGGGCTAGAAAGTCACCCCGCCATCTCTACCCATGGGTGTCTTAAGAGGCGACTAAGGGTAACACACCAGAAGGTGGGCAGCAGCACTTTCTGAGGTACTGATATCGCACACTGCGATCCCCTAGACGATTGCCAAGCGTGGGGATTATGGCAAACTCCCCTAAAGAGGCTGTGTTCATCAATCCTTCTGATACAGTAAACTACATTTCCATGCATACTGTGCAAGCAGGTACTGGACTGTCAAATATAGATAAATTACCTACCTAACAATAATCAATAAAAAATAATTCCGTAACATTTTATATGAACGTGAAACTGTGTCCGGTGAATGGTAATAGGCTCGCACCCTATTACAAGAGAACAAAAACCAATTGGCGTAACGTGGGTGTTTACACACATCTGCCTACCCCTTCAGGCGTGATTATATGTATGTGTTAATTCCGTATTCAAATACTTGGAGAGGGATGCACATCCCTCAAATTGATAGCGGCCTTGAAAAAGCCAATCAGAGGGCCAAGTCTGCTAACTACATGTTCATATTCAGCATAGATTCATTCAAGATTCATACAAGACAGAATCGGTAGTCTGCTGATCCCTTACGAATATATGAATCTACACTCGAGAGCAATGAATCCGGGTCACTTAAAGAATCCTAAAAATCTCGGAAACTAAAAATGCTAGGTTAATGCAATAAATTGTATTTAATAGACAATGTAATACTCCTTAAATGAAGGTATTAAAACTTCTTAGTTATTGTAAAGTTATATCATAAAAAAATCAAATTTGAAAAAGGGCCACTTTCGAAGATGGAACTACGAAATTACAGCATTTGGTTTTGCTTTTGTTTGTAATCTGTCATTTATGTGGGTACATAAACCATGTTGATAGTGCTCTATATTCATTATTCAAGCTGAAATTATGTCGCTTACGCCTGAAGAATGCACCAGAATACTTACAATGCTGGAAACCGGCCGGAGTAAGCGCGATACAGCCAGGACTGTCGGTGTGTCGCTGTCAACAGTACAAAGAGTTCTCCGACGTTACGAAGAAACTGGTTCTAACCTACGCAGACCAGGAACGGGCAGAACCAGGTGTACCACAGCACGAGAAGACCGATACTTGGTGAACACCATGCTTCGAAATCGCTTTCTCACAGGAACTGAACTCACCAATCAGTTTCGACGCCTCGGAGGAAGTAACCCAAGTGCATGGACAGTAAGACGTCGGCTTGCTGAATCTAACTTAAAACCCCTTAGACCTGCAAACGGCCCTAAACTGGAGCGTGGGCATCGTATTTCGAGACTAAGATATGCCCAGAGCCACGTAAATTGGAGTATTGAAGATTGGTCAAAAGTTATGTTCTCCGACGAATCAAAATTTATGCTCTACAAGCACGATGGAAGACACAGAGTGTATCGAAGACCAGGGGAAAGATTCAAGCAAGCATGCATCGAAGAAAAAGTAGCCTACGGTGGTGGGTCTGTACTTGTGTGGGCCGGAATTTCTTCTGAAAGTCGCACAGAGCTGGTGATCATAGAAAACGGCTCTTTAACTAGCGTAAGATATGTGGAAGAAATCCTCAATGATCACGTTGGTCCATTTATGGTCAATTTAGGTGAGGATGCTATATTTATGCATGACAATGCCCGACCTCATACAGGTAGGATTGTGAATGACTACCTTCAAGAGATGAACATTACTCGTATGGAGTGGCCAGCGCGCAGCCCGGATATCAACCCGATCGAGCATGCTTGGGACGAGCTAGGCAGATGCGTAAAACAACGAAACCCTCCCCCAATCACGCTTCGTGAGCTCAAAATTGCTCTCACAGAGGAATGGGAGAATATTCCCCAAAATCGTATAAGGAACTTGGTGTACAGCATGCCAAACCGCGTAAACGCAGTAATGGAAGCACGAGGAGGCAATACGAAGTATTAAAATTCAAGAAAATCGTAATAAAGTTCAAAAATTTCATGTTTCCTATTTTTGTTTTAAGGAGAGATCAGCAGTTTTTTTCTTTATGTAATTTTGTGTTAATAAAATGTATGGTGACTCATATTTTTTTTACTTTCATTTAAGGAGTATTACATTGTCTATTAAATACAATTTATTGCATTAACCTATCATTTTTAGTTTCCGAGATTTTTAACATTCTTTAAGTGACCCGGATTCATTGCTCTCGTGTGTATGATGAAGCAAGGCTGGTTTGACGATATTGCCAACAAAAAATAAAAAGAGAAGAGTTAGGTAATTCAGAAAACAATTTACTTTATTAATTTATTTTATTTTATTAATTAGTTTAGTTTTCATATGAAACTCAAATCAATATTGACTCAATATGAACGATATGAAATTAGTAGACTACCAAAACTGTCAAAATTGACCAGACCGAGGCTATTATAGATTCATATTGATTAGCAGACTTGACGCCCTGAGCTCTTACCAAACATGTACTTTAATGGAATCGAACTAAAATATGGTGATTTTAGCTTTCGGAGTATCTTCTCTTATATCTATGGAATATACTTCAGTAATATAAAACATACGGGAACAGAAGGGAATTTCAAGTTGCATGTGAAAAACATATTGAATAAGAAATCCTACTCACAGTTTCTGATTATTTAAACGACAAAAATGGCTGGAAAATTCCGCCTCTGCCAAGCTATCGTCTGTCACCTACGTAATTTAAACAAATATTGTTATAACTTTATTATATAGTAAGTATGTAACACATTGTTAAAAGATGTTTAAAAGAATGGCCCCGAGTTTCTTGCCCGTTCTTCTCGCAGTGGCTCTATAAATTTTATTTGCTGAACGTGGCAGAACAATGTAGAATATTTCAATACTAAAATTTGTAATTGACCTTCATAAGAGCGTCGTAGACGCCTAAATTGAATAAATGATTTTGACTTTGATACGGCAGATTTTGAAGCAGTGATGGCTCAGTGGCTTTGGACTGCCACGCAGCAGGTCAATGGTTTGAACCCCGCCGCGAACCTGGGCATTTTGCTAATGCGCGCCTGGCCAGCTATCACCCTCAAGTGAATATCTGTCTCCAAGCACCTAACGGTGTGTTCCGGCAGCTGTCCTTGAGAGCCAGTAATTCTAGGTTAAGCCTGAACATCTTCGACCACATCATCACCTACTATCAGGTGAGATAGATATGTCAAAGGCTAAAATATGAGCAATATTTTTTAAATTGCCATGGAATCGCTGGAATGTTTTTTCTAATTCTACAATACCAAGGACCGTGGGCCATGGTACTTTCGGCTATTACAGAGTCGGTTTAGTTTATTTGGAAGAGAATTATTACCGCCAGTCATTAACGAACGACCAAGCGATTTCCAAAAAGCTTATTCTATTGTTTTTTTACTTAACACGTTCCGGTGTCATTTTCAGTTGGCTCTTCAGCGGTCGCGACAAACGTTGGCGTGTTTTAACCATGTACAGCGCCATCTGACATTTTGTAGTTGTACTAAGTAGGCACGTTTTTTTTTTAATTTGACTTGGCTTTGGATACTTACCATAAGTAGGCAATGTGACGGATAGTGTTGCTAGAAAAGAAAAATGAAATTATAATTTGTACACGCAAAAATTTGTTATAATTAAGATGGACAGTATGGATGAGTTAGGCCTCCAGTGGATCTAAAAATAAAATACTATAAATATTTTACAAAAAGTTATATAGAAATAATTAAATTCTGATTAATATTGTTATGTTTGCAAAAACGCCTGCTATGCGGATTACATTACAAAAACACAAATATACGATAGAAAATTTTTTAATCCCGCACATGACTACTTGAGGGTGGCAGCTAGTAGGGCATTCGCAAAATGCCCTACCACCATGCTATAACGACTGCCATCCTAAGACGACAACCGGGACCGACGGCTTAACGTGCCCTCCGATGCACGGAAACGCTCAGTGGTAATGTGTAGTGGTCACCCATACATACTCATGACCTCGGCGGACACCGCTTAACTGTGCTGATCGGTTAAGAACAGCTAAGCATATTCGCTACGAGCGCATCTAAAAAAATACCTTTTTGGCGCAAGACACCCACAGGTAGCAATGGGGGGTAAAATTCTAGCCCGGCACCCCACTTGGCTCCGTTGTATTATATATACATCAATTTTATTATCAATTCTTATTTTCAGAGAGAAGACAGGGGCCAAGACAGTGGTTTGTAAACTGGTAAGTTAATTTGAATGTAAGCCACCTTAAAATTTAGTTTGTTCAAACTAAAACTTAAGAATTTTTTTTAAAACAATCCCTTCTACACATTAAAAGAATGTCAATGCAGCTTGTAGAATCTTTGTTCTTAGGACAAGTGCAAACGTGATAACTGTAAATTATTTAACTATATTAAGTGTAAAAATATTACGATCAATAATAACAAATATTTTTAAAATATATTTAGTGACAATTCCGCCTACTTAATTAGGCGGAATTGTCACTAGATATATTTTAAACTAAATATAATAATATAATCACTAAATATATTTTTTTAATATTTTTTAAGTGTTTTATTAAAATAATAATTTGATGTTTTCTTAAAATATTTTATAAATATTTGTTATTATTAAATATGGATTTCCGCAAAGTAACGCCTGAATCTATTCATTATATTACGATTATAAAATTTTGATCAATTATTTACGGACGCGGGTTCGAATCCCGCACATAACTTAAATTTTTCCTTTCGTATATTTGTAATTATGTGTGGAATGTACTTTGGACATGCCTGTGAAAAAAATTACTATAGGGCTAATAAAACTTCTTTTTATCTTTAAAAGCAGAAATTTGTTTTCAGTGTAATCAAGAGGGGCCGAGCTTCAAATGGATGAAGTCACATTTCAGGGCGGATCATTGGAGCGTTGACATATCTCTATTATATCCGGAAAAAATGAATCATTTATGTGAAATCTGCGGAAAAACATTCGTGGTAAGAACATACAGACATATTCACAAAAATTGAAGCACAAAATTTTATGCTCCGGGCGGGAATTGAACCCGCGACCTCCGGTTCCGCGCCGGATGCCTTAACTACTCGGCCACCTGGGCATGCTATTTGTAGCCGTAATTTCGTGCTCCAATAGTATTACTTTAACCGTCATAGGGGACGCCGGACGGTGCGCGGCCATCAAACAGACTACTAGACTTCATCTGATCGAAAGAAGCGCTTTTTCAAACACACTCCTATAGCCGGGGTATGCTCTGACCGCTTGAGCTAACATGACAATGACTCATAACTTTTTTTTTTTTTAATTCCTGATTGGTTAGCCTTTGACCACTATCTCACCTGATGGTAAGTGATGATGTGGTCGAAGATGTTATTCAGGCTAACCTAGAAGTAGGTACTGGCTCTCAAGGACAGCTGCCGGAATACACCGTTAGGTGCTTGGCGACAGTTTTTCCACTTGAGGGTGGTAGCTAGCCTGGCGGGCATTCGCAAAATGCCCTACCACCATGCTATAACGACTGCCATCCTAAGACGACAACCGGGACCGACGGCTTAACGTGCCCTCCGCAGCACGTGCACGCTCAGTAGTAATGCCACTAGCGGTCACCCATCCAACTCATGACCGCGGGCGACGTTGCTTAACTTTGTTGATCGGGTGAGAACAGCTAAGTAAACTTCGCTACGAGCGCTTCAAAATATAACTCCGATTTTTCCTCTCGTTCATTTTCACTAATGGCTATTATATATATAATAGCCAGCCTGTATATATAGGCTTGCTATTATATATATATATACAGGTTGTCCCAAGAAGTAGTGATATACTGAAGCTGGGAGGTAGAGGAACTAGAAGGCTATCTGAATCACCCCGATGTATGTTCCGCCATTTTTCGTATTTTCGGAGTTATGGCTTTTTCTTAATTTTTCACCTATCGCCGGGTACGATGAGATTTTTATTTATGGTGACGTGAATTATTGCGGTAGATGTTTGATTTTTTCTTGTGTGCTAAGCTGACAGATAGGCCAATTCAGTATGGTAATATTTACTATCGTTAGATCTTTGAATGGAATAAAAAAATTAATGCCTAGAAAGATAAAATTACCAGGATATTCACAAATTAAAGGGCCATTAAAAGGTAGCTACCCTGAAAATTTCATTTTATTATTCATAAGGCTTCAATTAAAAAATTTAAATCTAAATGTGGTAAGTGCTAAATTTTAATTTACATGATGATTATTGCAAGCAAATTAAAACCAATTACAAGGTGTTTGATTACAATACATTTTCAAAATGGCCCCCCTGTTGCTCAATGTAAGTGCGACATCGCCGGAAAAAGTTGTCTTTTAAACGTCTGAATGCACTTCTATTATTTTTAATGGTTTCTTCTGCTACTCTCAATTTCCGGGCTATTTCGTTAAGATTGCGGCATTCTCTCGAGTAGACGAGGTCTTTGTAGTATCCTCATACAAAATAATATTTTGTATTTCTATTGATATTATCAATGGGGTTTAGGTCGGGGGGACGTGTAGGCCAGGCTATAAGGCAGGCGTCACGCCGGCCGCAACGATGAATCCATCTTTCAAAAGTAAATGTATCTGTTATAGGCAGAGGTTAGTCCATTTAACATCAGGAAGCAGTGATGGCTCAGTGGCATTGGCTGTGGACTGCCGCGCAGCAGGTCCATGGTTCAAATCCCGCCCAGAGCTTGAGCTTCAACGCATGGTGGAAGGGCATTTTGCGAATGCCCGCCTGGCTAGCGACCACCCTCAAGTACAAAATCTGTCGCCAAGCACCTAACAGAGCGTTTCGGCAGCAGTCCTTGAGAGCCAGTGAAATTACAGGCACATGAGACTTAACAACTATGTCTCGGTGACGGGCGCAGTGCAATTCGTGACTTGTGACGAAATGCATCTGTTATAGGCAGAGATTAGTCTGCTTCACATCCGGTGGGCCTCGAGCTTGTTCCGTCACAATAACAAAATAAATAATAAAAAAATTAATATGTCATGTTTACGGATTCTGATTCACCTATATTTTAATTTATGTCATTCCAGGGTGTGTCCGGTATAGAAAATCATATGAACAAACATCTGAACGTGCGCCCATTCTCGTGCAACAAATGCCCGGCGCGTTTCTGCAACGCTCAGGGCGTTAAAACGCACATGCTGTACCACGAGCCGCCCAAGTACAAGTGCAAGAAGTGCGGGAAGAAGTTCAAGTCTTCGTCGAACCTATACACTCATATGAGGGTAAGTTTATGAGGGTAGTTTAATATTGTTAGGTTTGCAGTAACGCCTGCTATGCGGATTACATTACAAAATCACAAATATACGATACGAAAAATTTAATGTGCGGGATTCGAACCCGCGTCCATCCACCCCTTGATCCACCGATTGATACTTGAAGGGGTGGATGGACGTGGGTTCGAATCCCGCACTTAAATTTTTTCCTATCGTATATTTGTGATTTTGTAATTTATGAGGGTAGTTTAATATTGTTAGGTTTGCAATTTATTGTATTTATTTATTTATTTACTATAATAAGCACGGCATCACCAATTACACTTATTATTAATTTGTACATTATAAAGTTGTAAATACATAAACAAAATTAAAATATCAAAAACTAAAATTAATAATTGCACAATTCAGTCAAAGTAATGAAAACATTTCAAATATTAATATAAAAATAATTAGATTATGAATAAATATGATCATTTGTCTCAAATTAAAAATGTCAATGAATAAAGTCATATTGTTTCAATAGATAATATAATAAAATAAATTAGTCAAGAACATACCATATTTTTTCACAAAATTTCACAAGCGATGCAAGAATATATTGCCATTTGTCACAAAATAAATCAAAATCGGTGTTAGCATTAAGGAATTCATTAAGGACGCTCAGAGAGCGACACAGAGGGGACTGGGTTCGCGCCACTGTGCGACTACGGGGAGTGGCGAAGAGCTTTAGTGTATGGCTCGCCCTAATAACGCCTGCTATGCGGATTACATTACAAAATCACAAATATACGATAGGACAAATTTAAGTCATGTGCGGGATTCGAACCCGCGTCCATCCACCTCTTGATCCACCGATTGATACTTGAAGGGGTGGATGGACGTGGGTTCGAATCCCGCACTTAAATTTTTTCCTATCGTATATTTGTGATTTTGTAATTTATGAGGGTAGTTTAATATTGCTAGGTTTGCAGTAGTAGTATTTGTTCCATATCTCCTTTTTTTTTTTGTTTTTTTTTTAATGCCCGATAGGTTAGCCTTTGACCACTATCTCACCTGATGGTAAGTGATGATGTGGTCGAAGATGTTGTTCGGGCTAACCTAGAAGTACTGGCTCTCAAGAACAGCTGCCGGAACACACCGTTAGGTGTTTGGCGACAGATTTTCTACTTGAGGGTGGTAGCTAGCCAGGCGGGAATTCGCGAAATGCCCTACCACCATGCTATAACGACTGCCATCCTAAGACGACAACCGGGACCGACGGCTTAACGTGCCCTCCGAAGCACGGAAACGCTCAGTAGTAATGTCACTAGCGGTCACCCATCCAACTCATGCATGACCGCGCGCGACGTTGCTTAACTTTGCTGATCGGTTGAGAACAGCTAAGTAAACTTCGCTACGAGCGCTTCAAAATCTTCTCCACAAGTTGGCCAACGTCAAATTCCAAGTAAGAAAAAACAAAGATTGTGTGTAACTAATTCAATAGTTATGTATGCAATGAACACTAAAGCGTGATATCCCATAATTGTTGTGAGGAAAATAGCTCCTACATGAAAAGGTGTTTTCTATTTAGTATTGATTATATAATAGACAGTCAAATTACAATGTCATAGTAATTAGTATAAATAATGATTAAATTTAATAAAAAGTCGCATATTTTATGCAGTCATTGTTTTTTTTTAATATTATTAGGTTTGCAATAACGCCTGCTATGCGGATAACATTACAAAATTACAAATATACGATAGGAAAAATTTAAGTCATGTGCGGGATTCGAACCCGCGTCCATCCACCCTTGATCCACCGATTGATACTATACTTGAAGGGGTGGATGGACGCGGGTTCGAATCCCGCACTTGAATTTTTCCCTTCGTATATTTGTGATTTTGTAATTTATGAGGGTAGTTTACTTTTTTATGCTTGATAGGTTAGCCTTTGAACACATCTCACCTGATGGTAAGTGATGATGTGGTTAGGCTAACCTAGAATTTAACAAATTATTGGAGTACAAAATTTTATGCCCAAGGCGGGAATCGAACCCGCGTCCTCCGATATCGCGTCGAATACCTACACCCCTCGGCCACCTGGACACGGCATTTGTAGCCGAAATTTCATACTCCAATCGTATTACGCTTAGCACGCGATAGTGCTTGTAATAATATTTAGAAATAACCTAGAATTACTGGCTCTCAGGGACACCTGCCGGAACACACCGTTAGGTGCTTGGCGACAGATTTTCTACTTGAGGGTGGTCGGCAAAATGCCCTACCATCATTCCACAACGACTGCCATCCTAAGACAACAACCGGGACCGACGGCTTAACGTGCCCTCCGAAGCACGGAAGCGCTCAGTAGTGATGTCACTAGCGGGCACCGACCGACGTTGCTTAACTTAGCTGATCCGTTAAGAACAACTAAGTAAACTTCGCTACGATCGCTTCGAAAATGGTCCTTAAGTCAAAAGGTAAAAAAACCGACTGCAAATTATTTATTTTCGTTAAAAGTTTTATCGTTCCACACATAAAACTGCACTTATATATATTTATGGAATCGTGTTTTAAAACCCTTCATTTTTATACTCGACAGGTTTAGAAGAAAACATTCTTTTTTATCTCACTATATGGCGTCTTCAATCCGCCATTTTTTTTTTTAATATTATGCTATTGTGAAGGAACAAGCGCGAGGCCCACCTGATGTTAAGCGGTATCCTCTGCCTATAACAGATGCATTTTATCACAAGTGACGAACTGCACTGCGCCCAACACCTTGAGACATACCTGTTAAGTCTCATTTTGCCTGTTATTTCACTGGCTCTCAAGGACTGCTGCCGGAACACACCGTTAGGTGCTTGGCGACAGATTTTCTACTTGAGGGTGGTCGCTAGCCAGGCGGGCATTCGCAAAATGCCCTTCCACCATGCGGTGAAGCTCGTGCGGGCGGGATTCTAACCATGGACCTGCTGCTCGGCAGTTCATAGCCAATGCCACTGAGCCATCACTGCTTCAAAATTTACATTATTACAGTTATGACGTCATGTCATGTTAGCTCAATTGGTTAGAGCATACCCCGGCTAAAGGGGTGAATGGACGCGGGTTCAAATCCCGCACAAGCGCATTAAATTTTTCCTCTCGTATATATGTTATTTTGTAATACATTTTATGTCTTTCAATATATAATATTAATTAAATACCCGTGCGAAGCCGCTAGTAAATTAATAAATTAACTTTTAAAATGACTATATCTTTTTCAGACACACATCGGCGACCGTCGTTTCAAATGCCACATATGCGGTAAAGGATTCCTCCATCCTTCATCTGTAAAGGAGCACGTTCGTGGAGTGCACGACAACGTGAAGCGAATCAAAAAAAAAAAGGACCGAACCACCAAGAGATCTAAAGAAGAAAGCGATACGGACTGAAGGATATGCATTTTAGTTGCTAGTTTACTTTACATCGATTGAATTTATTATATAATTGTGATGATAAAAATAATATTATAGCCCTATTGACATTTCTTGGTTAGCATAATGATGTGATCTATTTTGTTAATTTTTCAACGCTCCAAAGAATTATCAATTTTCAAACAAAATCTAAGATGTAATTGCAAACAAAAAGAACTAAAGACATCTAATATTTATATACAAAATAAAACTAATGTAATCGAAATTTATTAAAATAAAGCTAATAAAGTTATTGAAATCTAATATTTGCCTATTTAAATAAAAACACATTGAATATAAAACTATTGAAACCTAATTTTCGCATTAAAATAAAACTATAGCAATCGATTTTTATTATGTACATAAAATCATTGAAATTTAATATATGCATACTAGTAAAATCTAATGTTTGCACACAAAATAAAACCAATGAAATCGATTTTATATGCATAATAATAGTATTGAAATTTTATATGTGCCTATTAAATTAAAAACAGGGAAATATTATATTTTCATAATACATAAAACTACCTATATCGATTTTTGGAATACAAAATAAAATTAATGAAATCTTATATTTCCATACAACATATACAATTGTAACTAGTGCAATCGCATTAAAATAAAACCACTGAAATTGATATTTGGAATACTAAATTGAACTACTGTAATGAATTTTTGGAATACAACATAAAACCACTACTTATTATAAACTATTATAAATATAAATTATGACATATACGCTTACAAAAAAAACATCTGTTATTGATTTTAGGAATAGAAAATTAAAATGTTGAAATCGATGTTTCGAATACAAAATAAATCTGAAATAAAATCTCTTATATATGCATACAAAATAAAATGTTATCCTATGCATTTGCAGACTTGGTTGCCTTTACTTACATATTATTTTATAGCCATTGAAATAAGTGATCTTCAAATATAACGGGAAAAATAAATATAATAATTAAATCCCTTAATCTTATTTTTATACAAATTATTGATGCACAAAGTTATATGCCCCCCGGGCGGGAATTGAACCTGCGTCCTCCGGTTTCGTGTCGGAAGCCTAAACCACTCGGCCACCTGAGCACGCTCTTTCGAACCGAAATGTGGTGTTCCAATTGTGTCCCTTAGGGCCTGCTTCAGAATATTCGAGTAAGTTCCGGTTATACTACCCAGAACATAAAATACCTGAATGATAAAAATGACAGTTAACATGCAGCGCGTTTCAAGGTTTAACCGATGGATAGGCTAAATCGATGACTGTGAAACACAAAGATAGTGTTTTATTTATTAAATATGTTCTGGGTAGTATAACCGGAAGTTACTCGAACATTTTGAAACAGGCCCTTAATCTTGTATATATTGCTTATAATGATATTAAATTATAAAAAATATCCACAAAACATTTTTGATTGCAACAGAGTCCTGCGTAGATGGACCCCGCATCCTACTGCGATATGCGCCAGATGATTTTCCATTTTAGATACTGGTGCTGATAGCCGTGGCGTACATTGTTATTATGTGTCAGTTTGTACTGATAGGTAAGCCTTTGACCACAATCTCACCTGATGGTAAGTTATGACGTGGTGGATGGTGTTAACAGGCTTAACCTAGAATTAAGGAGGAATCAAGGAATCTCAAGGATGTTTTTCTTATATATTAATATATATAAGAACAACATTAAACTAAATATATCTGTATTAGGTATATTTATAAGAATAAATCAATTGTTTTTTATGTTATTGTGAGGGAACAAGCTTACGGCCCGCCTGATGTAAAGCGGACTAACCTATGCCTAGTAAAGTTAATATGATCGATAGAATTACTAACAATCATTCCATGCAATATTTAGGGTATTGTCGATAGAATGAAAGACTAACATTAAATGACCAAACGATTTTAAAAAGTATTTTCTACTTGAAAACTAACTCGTAAGTTAGCTTAGTTGGTACGATGACATTTTGAGTTGATGCAGTCGATTGTCTTATTAAAGTTAATATTATTATTTGAATTTCTTACAGTCTTTCAAGAAATTCAAAATCTAGGGTAATATAGCGATAGAATTGAAGATTGATATGACGCTAGTCATTATAAAATGACCTAGCGCTTAAAAAAGTATTTTCTACTTGAAAACTAACTCGAAAGTTAGCTTGATCAGACCGATGACGTTGTGAGTTGCCTTTTCAGTGATCGCAACCAACGTTTGCGTGTTTTAACAATGCACAGCGCCATCTGACATTTTGTAGTTGTACTAAGTACCCAATACAAGAAATAGTGTTGCCAGAAAAGTAAGTTGAAAATACAGTGTTGTAGACGCAAAAATAACGTGTAAAAATATTGCACATCAGGCACATATTGCAATACAATGTAAAGTTTCTTAATATAGGTGAGTATGGCCACTTTGCCACAGCATGGCTACCGCTGATAGTAAATTTGAATTTAAATTTTTGTGCCATAACCAAAATCCAACAAATTAAAATACCGCTATCTGATGTAAAGGGCCAACGAGATGGGCTAGTTGCTCGTAGGGACCAATCTGTGGAATGCACAAATAGTTGTGTTATTATAATAAGTATAAGGAATAAATGCTAATGATAATAATGGTCACATTTTTCTATAACATTTTCAGGTACTCAGTCAATTCAGTGTACCAAGAAGTAGTGATATACTGAAGCTGGGAGGTAGAGGACCTAGAGGGCTATCTGAATCACCCCAATGTATGTTCCGCGATTTTTCGTATTTTCGGAGTTATGACTTTTTTTAATTTTTCACCTATCGCCGAGTACGATGAGATTTTTATTTATGGTGCCTAGAATTATTGCGGTAGATGCTTGATTTTTTTTGTGTGCTAAGGTGACACATAGACCGATTCTGTATGGTAACATTTACTATCGTTAGATCTTTGATGGAATAAAAAAAATTAAATGCCAAGAAAGATAAAATTACCCAGTATGTTCACAACTTCAAGGGACTTTAAAAAAAATCACTTAAAAAATACCGTTTGGCTTTTAAAACTTGCTCTATCGATCAGGTAGCTACTAAAACAGAGAGGAATAATAATGCTCGTAGACAATCAACACTATTTATTATAAGTCGTCTTTGGACAGAGTTTTGGCTTAACTTAGTGCTCAGTATAGAATGTCTGCAAAAATGAGCTCCCGGCCTATTTAAACGCTTCCCCCTACCACAATCAGGCACGGGGAAATGACGTCACGCCACAACAGCTACAACTAAGCTGTTATTGGTAAAATATATTTGTGGCGGTATTTTGAATATGTGACTGGCGTGGCTTGCTTGGCTTGGCTGGCTTGGCTTGGATTATAATAATAATAATAAATACGTTTATTTTCCTTGCAAATAGGTTTACAATTCATAATAAATATCATACAAGCAAAACTAATATTGTTGTCTAATGTAAACCCGCATTGCAAGGACTGGTGCCTGAAGTAGACATAAATAGTCTGTATCACAGGTCACCAGGCCCCACTCAACGGATCTGACATCATAAGTAAATATTAGACTATAACTCATAACATAACTAGTAGGTAACTGGTTTTATACAAAATAAATATAACTATTTTACAACATATTTTGAAGGTAGTTATAAAAATGCTATCAGAGTCATTTCACAGTTTAAAGTGTAGTGTATGTGTGTTGTGTTGGTGTACGTGTGTTGTGTTGGTGCTCGTGTGCGTGAATATGAACTAGTATGTTTATAGAATGAAAGGCTGAGTTGTGTCAACTGCAAGTTGAATGTGTGCACTGCGGACAGCATAGTTTGTATCTTGACGTACCTATTGTAAGCGTGTGCTCAAACCGCATTGATAACATTGTAACATTAGTGATACCTATTTGTTGACGTGTGCGTGTGCGTAAACACATCGATTTGCTTATTTTACTTGCAACAGTATTGCGCGTGTACAGACTGTAGGCTACGTAAATTACGCTAATGTTTGTGTGTTATTGTTATGAGATTCTGTGTAATGAGCTTGTTGTGATTAGCTGTGTGATTATAGTCAGAGAGGTGGACTCATTTTTGAAAGGTAAAATGGAACCTGAAATTAATGGATTATTAGTTTATTGCTATTTGTATATATATATATATATATATATATATATATGTGTGCATATGTATGTATATATATATATATTCATACATATACACGCACACATATATATACATATATGTATGTGTACATATAAATATGTGTATATATATTCAGCTCGTGCATGTTAACTATAGAACTTCAAGAAAAACAAAAGACTAGTCGGCAGGCTAAATAGTAGACTACAATCAAGATATATAGTAATCAGGAAGGCACAGATAGTAAGTTTTCAGTTTCATCATAGGTGAGGTTTTTTAAAAAAGCTGTTACGGATTTATTACATTGAGACTTAGATTGAGGGTAAATAGTTAGTTTATTGTTGAAACAGTTATAGAGGTATGGACCCATGAAACAAAAAAAATTATGAGATAGATTGGTATGGAATTGTAAAGCCTTGCAAACAGTGCCTTTACGGCGCTTGTCCTTGACCAGCTCAATATCATATTTAGTTATGGAGTGCTGTTTAAGGACTGTGCGCAGAATGAATGTTTGTCGTACTGTAAGAACATCCCACTTTTTGTATAAATCTGTCGTGGGGTAACGGAAAGGAAGACAAGCACTCACTTTAAGAATAGATCGCTGTGCTCTTTCAATCTCAATGAGATGAGTCTTGGCTGCTCCACCCCAGGAGGTTATACAGTACTCTACTATAGACTGACAAAGGGCAGTATAAACTTCTTTAATTATATAGTGGTCAGCTACATGTCTTATTGATTTAAAAATATATATCAGTTTTCTAAGTCTGGTAGCCAGTATTGCAATATGGGGTTTGAAAGTGAGCGTTTGGTCTAAAATTATACCTAAGTATTTGACGGTTTCATTTCTGCTAAGGGAGGAGCACAGGCAATTACTAAAAGTGTTGCATGAATGCGCAGTTAAAGTTAAGTTCCTTGATGGAAGGTGGTTTGATCTCAATGCAAATGTGATATAATTAGTCTTAGAAACATTTAACGTTAGCATATTGTTACGTAACCACGTGGAGACACAGTTAAAACCTTTTTGAGCCAAATAGAAAACCTCATGCCAGCTGTTTCCGCTGAAAAAGAGAGCTGTATCATCAGCAAAAGTAAATATACTACCCTCCTGCAGTTTCAGGCGACAGAGGCCATCTATATAGATCAGAAACAGCGTCGGTCCAATAACACTGCCCTGCGGCACGCCATAAGTGATCATTTGTTCATCACTCAACAAAGTGCCAATCTTTACCCGTTGCGTCCTGTTAGTCAGATAGTCCCGGAAAAGTTGATGTGGAACCCCTCGAATTCCGAGCTGATCAAGCTTGATAAGAAGACTAGTTTTTCGGGCAGTGTGCGGGCCGCATGCGGCCCGCATCTATCTTGAGTCAGTAGGAACTGTCAAAAAAACTCCTGATACATTAAAAAAAATGTGTTCAAAACTACAATAGAAGTATGAAATCCCATATAAACTCTCAATACAATAAAGAACCATACTGTAGCCACAAAAGCAAATTCACCCTACTGCCATAAAAAGGTGGTACCGGCAGAATGGTACCAAGGTTCTGAGTCACATTTGTTAAGGAACCCCACTCGTAGGTGCTTTGGTTATCGCGGGCAGTTGCCATGGAGACCAGTCGGAGACGTGGAAAATACTCTCAAGTCGGAGCTCGGCCTTCGGCCTCGCAAGTTACCAACACGGCTCGGCCTCCGGCCTCGCCAAGCGCTCGCCCTTCGGGCTCACGCACCATATGCTCGGCCTTCGGCCTCGCGGGCCGAATGTTCGGGCTCGCTACTACTATAATGTAGGACAGTAACTCCAAATTCAGTCGAAAATCCCACAAAACTCCTAATACAGTCGAAAATATAAAGTAAAACACTCCAAATGCAGTTAAAGAATGATAGGAGCACGTGGGTCATATCCAAAATGTCGAATTTCAAGACGGCCACCATACAAACTGCTCCTCCCCTACTGAAGCTCGGCCTAAAGGCCTCGCTTCAGCAGGCTCGGAGCATTTTGTATGGCGGCCATCTTGAAATCCGCCATTTTGGATTTTTGACAGGTGTCATTCGACTGCTCTCCCGATTCCCTATGACATTTGTTCAAACACCCCCTACCTATCTCTTACCGTTTTCGAGATACGTCATCCATCATCACTTGGCAGGCGTCTTTTTAATGATTTTCGATTTTTCTCATACTCACCAAAACCACCCGAACATTTTTGCCATACTTCATTTTTACCCTACTCTGCTCCTTCTAGGAGAACATTTATGTCAGTGAGTCAGTCAGTCAGTCAGTGGTAATCGAGCTTTATATATTATTAACTAGTATATCGGGGAGTGTGCGGGCCGCATGCGGCCCGCATTTATCGTTATGCAGTACTTAACAATATCAAAACTCCTTTTACATTAAAAAAAAGTAATGTCCAAAACTCCAATAGAAGTATGAAATCCCATATAAACTCTCAATACACTAAAGAACTATACTGTAGCCACCAAACCAGATTCACCCTACTGCCATAAAAAGGTGGTACGGGCAGAATCGTACCAAGATTCTGAGTCACTTTTGTTAAGGAACCCCACTCGTAGGTGCTTCGGTTACCGCGGGCAGTTGCCATGGAGACCAGTTGGAGACGTGGAAAAAACTCTCAAGTCGGAGCTCGGCCTTCGGCCTCGCAAGTTACTAATACGGCTCGGCCTGCGGCCTCGCCAAGCGCTCGCCCTTCGGGCTCGCGCACCAATCGCTCGGCCTTCGGCCTCGCGGACCGAAAGTTCGGCCTTCGGCCTCACCGGAAGCTCGCCCTTCGGGCTCGCTATACACTAATGTAGGACAGTCACTCCAAATTCACTCAAAAATCCCACAAAAACTCCTAATACAGTCGAAAATATAAGGTAAAACACTCCAAATGCAATATAAAGAATGATAGGAGCACGTGGGTCACATCCAAAATGTCGGATTTCAAGATGGCCACCATACAAACTGCTCCGCCCCTACTGAAGCTCGGCCTAACGGCCTCGCTTCAGCAGGCTCGGAGCATTTTGTATGGCGGCCATCTTGAAATCCGCCATTTTGGATTTTTGACAGATGTCATTCGACTGCTCTCCCGATTCCCTATGACATTTGTTCAAACACCCCCTACCTATCTTGTACCGTTTTTGAGATTCGTCATCCATCTCTACTTGGCAGGCGTCTTTTTAATGATTTTCGATTTTTCTCATACTTACCAAAACCCCCTGAACATTTTTGCCATACATCACTTTGCTCCTACTCGTCTCCTTCTAGGAGAACATTTATGTCAGTCAGTGAGTCAGTCAGTGAGTGGTAATCGAGCTTTATATATTATAAATGTGGAATAGAGACTGTGTCAAATGCCCGGGCTAAATCCAGGAATATAGCGATGCATTTCCTCTTTACATCAAGATTTTGAATAATGGAATTAATAAGTTCATGAACTGCGTCACCAGTTGACAGTTTGGCACGAAAACCAAATTGTCTTTGTGATAGCAGTTTATTGGATTCTAGGTAATTTACTAGTCGCATGTTCATGAGTCGTTCCAATATTTTTGATAGTGTTGGAAGAATTGAGATAGGCCTAAAATTATTGACACAGTCTCTATCTCCATTTTTATGTATTGGCTTGATGAGCGCGATTTTAAAGGCTCGCGGGAATACTCCCGTACAAAGAGCTAAGTTCGATATAAACACAATAATAGGAATTAATATATGCAAGTACCTTTTTAGGAACTTTCCAGATATCATATCTACCCCAACAGCACACTTATCTTTTAGGCTTTGTATGAGTTGGGAAATTTCTAGTTCGTCAGTAGGGAGCAAAACCATTGAATTTACTGGTGTTGTGTATGGAAAATCTAAGTTACTAGTGGAAGGGTTAACACTCAGTCTAGTTTGGGATGATTCTGCAAGATTTTTGCCTACATTAGCAAAATAATTGTTAATTGCATTGATGCTTAAGTTTGGGTTTTCTACCGATAACAGACTAGATGCATAATCAGGCGCTTTTTGCTGTCCAGAAATGTTTTTAATGACCTCCCAAAGTTTTTTCTTGTTTCTTTTTGCTGCTTCAATCTCCTCTTTCTCATAGTTCCTTTTAGCTTTTTTTAGTTGACAATTGCAAAAGTTCCTATAGTTTTTGTACGTCAGTTTAAGCACCTCATTATCTGGATCTCTTTTTAATTTCCTGTACAAATTGTCCCTATTACGCATGCAACGTACCAAGCCATTAGTCATCCATGGTTTGATCAACTTTTTTCTCCGTGATACTTTACGAGACTTAGTGTGTTTCGAGATCGCAGCAATAAGTAGGTTGGTAAATATGTCAGTAGCTTCATTGGCATCAGTTGAGTTTAGAACCGGTTGAAAATCTAGTATGTGCATGGTACTATCAAGAGATTCAAAGTCGATATAAGTAATAGGTTTGTTAGTAAAGTTATGCTGAATTTTAAGATTCATTGTTAGGGCAACAGCATCATGATCAGTGATCGATGACTCGATTACATAGCAGGTAGCTTCATGCTTTGTTTTTAAGAACATGTGGTCTAGGCACGTCTGTCCATGAGTAACCATTGTGTGTGCTGGAAGTAAGCTATGACTTGCTAGGATATTTAGGTATTCATAAGATTTATTATCCGAAGTATCTGGGACGATGTCTATATTTATATCGCCACAAAAAATTATATTTTTATAAGTTGAAAGTGTCGATAGCATTTTATCTAAAGAGTTGAAAAAATTGGTGGCATTCCGCTGTCCCCATGGTCGGTAGATAGCCATAATACATGTATCAGAATCAAGGCATAATACAAGAGAATTAGCATCACATAGTGATGAACTAACGCCTTTTATTTTTATATGGCTCTTGTAGTATACGACAACACCCTCGTTTTGGGTATTATGGATAGCGGAAGCTACGTAGTTATACCCCTCTAGTGGAGGGATGTGTTTGTCACCCATAAGCCAGCACTCAGAAAGGACCAAAATATCCCAGTCCACTTTAGATCTATGGATAAGAGTGACGAAGCTATTAAGATTGCAGGTAATACTTCTGATATTTAGCGATATCAAATTAAGTGACTGCAGGCAATTATTGTCTTTATTTACGTATACGCTCAGTTCTTCTATGTCACATCTAATGGTGTTAGCAACCGAGAAGGAGTCCAGTCCCAAGTTCAGAGTTTCAATACTATTAAAATCCATAGTAATTTATTGAATGGATAGACTTAAATCTAGTCCATTCAACAAATAACACAAGATAGTTTAAGTATTTAAAAGATATGGTTTCAGAACTTGGAACTGGACGTAGTAGAATATTTGGTTGCAATAGATTAACGCTAAGCGCTAACGTAGACTGATAAAATATTTTTGTTGTAGAGGTCAAAGTCAGGGGTATTGATTTGATAAGCAAATGACAGCTCAAGGCGTTCTCAGCTTGTTTGAGTGAGTTTGTGTGATTGTTAAGATCAGTGCTTACACACCAACTGTGATGTGTGTAATGTGTGTTAAAGGAAATGCGTGAGTGTGAGTGTCGCGTATGAATGGATTTGCTCAAATAATTATATCTGTGAAATGACATTTTAAAAATATACAACGATGTGATACCTGATACCAATAAAGTAATAATATAACTCACAATATAATAATAATATAGATAGAAAGTTAGCCCTAGTACTAAACTGGCATTGTCCTTGATACAATAAAAGAAAAAGAAAATGAAATTATTTAGTCCATCTAGTCACTTATCCATATTACGTAATTCCTTCTCTTCGCCTACGCGGGTCGGCGGGGCGCCCTCCTCTATTTTGACGTACAATTGTCCATATGATGTCCAGGCAGCCCAGAGTTTCTTATTCTTCACAAGCTCACGGGCTAGGTAGAAAAGTTTACGGGTTTTTACAGTTAGCGCCTCGGATACATAGATTTTACGAGCGTTTCCGCTTATTTGTATGTCAGTAGTATTGAGCTGGGGATCTTTACTGTCACGACGTGATTTATTAAACAATTTGTATGCCGAGATGAATAATTCTTTCATATTTGTGGTGACGAAATCCACCACAATAGTTTCTGACTTGTTACGAAAAATATTTCTTATATCAGAGCTTGTGATTGGACTTACTAGGCCAATCGCATTGCCAATAGTCTTAACAATGTTGACGGTCAGCTCCTTGCTTTCGTTGGCTTGTTTTGGTAGGTTACGAATTTCAAGGGTTGATTTGAGGGAGTTTTTTTCTGACAGTTCCATTTGACTTTCTAGGGATGAAACTCGCACTTTAAGCTCAGAGTTTTCCTTCTCGAGGGAGCCACATTTTACCGTGAGCTCTTCGTATCGTCTAGACATTATTTCTATGGATTTATAAATACCCTCGTTTTGATTTATTATCTGGCTCATGGCATTAGTTAACACCTCAAATTTTTGATCCTGCTGGTTTTTAATGTCCATCAGAGTTGTTTGGATTTCTACATCTTTATGGATGTCTACATTTTTATGCGAGCAGTCTAGAAAATCATGAAAATTTCGCTTCTGTCGCTTAGTGATGTTCAGCTGCTGATCAGAAAACTTAGTATTTGCCGAGGAGTTTAAAGCAGGATCAGAATGAGAATGGGTAATTAAAGGCGTTATATTCAGTAAATTATGTTGCGGAGAGCTTGGCGGGGATCGCTGTACCGACATTGTAAGTTAAACGGTCGACCACTTCTTTCTTACCAGTCTGTACACTATACAGTAGTGTGCGTGAGTACGCTTATTGATACACCAACGCTGCTTGTGTGTCGTAACAAACACTGTTGCACTAGTAAGACACGTTTTAACGAGTATGCACTCCTAGTAGATCACTTAATTTTTCGCACACAAATCTCAATGATTTTTATAATTTAAACAAAAATAGCGAATTTAGTGTAAACACGTCTGATCTGGTCAGTATCCAAAGAGAGGATTGGCTGGCTTGGCTTGGCTTGGCTGGCTTCCTTGGCTTGGCGGCACGAATTGAGGGCAGGCATATAACGTGGCGTTACACTACTCTGAAAATTTCATTTTTAATATTCATAACGCTTCAATAAAAAAAATGAAATCTAAATGTGGTAAGTGCAAAATTTTAATTCACATGATGATTAATGCAAGCAAAGTAAAACCAATTACAAGGTGTTTAGCTATAATAAATTTACAAAATACCTGTTGCTCAATGCAAGTGCGACATCGCCGGAAAAAGTTGTCTTTTAAACGTCTGAATGCACTTCTATTATTTTAATGGTTTCTTCTGCTACTCTCAATTTCCGGGTTAACTCGTCCAGATTGTTCAGATAAAATCTGATAAATATATACAAAATAAAACTAAAGAAATCTAATATTCGCATACAAAATAAATATAATGAAATCAAATATTTGCATACAAAATAAAACTACTGAAATCGATTTTTATTTACATAATAAAATCATTGAAATTTCATATCTGCCTATTAAAATAAAAACAGGGAAATCTATTTCCATTCAACATAAAACTAGCGAAATCTAATATTCGCATTGAAATAAACTTACTGAAATCGATTTTTATTATGTATATTTATTTATTTAAAGATCACCAACACAGTGTACACCAATACATTGAAATCATAACAAACATTGTACAATTTAGCTAAGTGTCACAGTAATTATAGGTGAAGACAGCATGCAAAATATGTAACTAGAAAATGTGAGTAAGTAATCTTAAAAATTAGCCTTTTTATAAAGATACACTCAAATATGAACATTCTACTAATATAAAGACAAATTGTGTTTTATGGAGATATAATGGATTATTCGATTGCTAAACTTAAATTATTTAAAACATGTCTTTATAATAATAATAAAAATCATAATCAGAATAAAACTGTAAATAATTAAACTTCAGAGTGAGATTAACGAAAATTCTAATAAAAAATATTTACGCATTCTTAAAATAAGGATGTCAGAGACTTTTTGAAGACAAGGATGTTATTGGTGAATATGTCAACCGATGTAGTGCTTGATGCGTTATTGTACTGTCGAACCAATCTTTTCATGGGTGCATTGAAACCAAGGTTAGATTTAGATACAGCAACCGAAAATGAGTTGTTACAACGCGTGGCTCTGGGCAGTTTTAATGGTGCAGAGATAGACAGCTGTGAGAGTAAATATGATGAGTCTATGATACCGTGTACTGTTTTATATAAAAACATGATATCGAGTATATGTCTGCGATGAGAAAGTGGATCTATTTTGAAGTGCTTTAGTCTAGCGTCGTAACTTACAAGATCCTTTCCAAGGTGACAGGAGTACGTCAGGTGCCATAGAAAACGTTTAAGAATACTCTCCAGCCTCTTATTGTATACTTCATAGAAAGGATTCCATGCAACACTACAATACTCCAAACCACTACGGACCAGTGAGTTGAATAATAATATTTTAGTACTAGGCAGTTTAAAATCTTTGTAATTCCGCAACACGAAACCCAAACACTTAAACCCCTTGGATGAAATGTTGTTTATGTGTGTATCAAATCGCAACTTCTTATCAAGCATCACACCCAAGTCACGTATCTCATCTACGTTGGTTAATTCTGTGCCTTTAATTTTTAACACTGGACGGTTTATACTTTTTTTTCTGGAGAACTGTATAGTGAAGCATTTGGACACATTAAGTTTCATGTAATTAACATCACACCAAGCTACTAGCCTATCAATATCCCCTTGTAGTTTTAAGACATCGTCACCAGTGTCCAAAACTCTAAAAAATTTAAGATCATCCGCAAAAAGATAAAAATCGGTATGTTTGAAACATTTGCTAATGTCATTAATAAAGACATTGAAGAATAACGGCCCCAAATGTGAGCCCTGAGGCACACCTGAGAAGGCTGCGAAAGAGTCGGAAGAGTCACCATTCACAACCACAACTGAAGATCTCTGTGAAAGGTACGATTGACACCAGCCGAGCATAGGCTCAGCGATACCGTGCACAGAAAGCTTCCGAAGGAGTAAATGATGGTTAACTTTATCAAAAGCCTTGCTCAAGTCTGTATATATTGCAGCTACTGTAGAGCGCTGGTCAACAATTTGAGATACATCGTTTATAAACGACACGAGGTTGGTTGCCGTAGATTTAGACTTCATGAAGCCATGTTGTGTGGTATAATTAAGTTTTTGAAATGCCAGGACAGAATAGGAATCAGTAGCTTCTCAAACTCTTTAGCAAAGACTGGCAGTATGGAAATGGGTCTGTAGTTATTAATTAGGTTTTTAGCGCCATTTTTGTGTAGAGGAACCACTAAGGCTTTCTTCTAAGCGGAAAGGTGCCAGAGCTTAATGACCTGTTGAAAATGAGACAAAGAGGACGGGCTAAAGCAGGTGCACATTTGCCAACAAATATTGAAGGAATGCCATTAGTACCGGCTTCTTTATTTAAATCAAGTCTTTTTAAAAATTTTAGCACTTGGTCGTCCTTGAATTGAATCAAAGTTAAATGGTTACTAGTAAGGTCAGCTACACCGAATACGTCCTGGGGCTGTGGAGGATGGACAAAAGAACGTTCATAAGATGAGGCAAAGTTCTTAGCAAAAAGGTTAGAAATATTTTGTGCGCCCTCTACGCTGTCGTTATCCAAAAACATTTGAGAGGGGTAGTGACTATAATTTTTTCGCTTGTTTTTTATGAAAGACCAAAATAATTTCGGATTAGAACGCATATTGCATTCAAGACGTGTTATATATTTATCATAACAAACTTTCATTAGTTTCTCAGAGCGGGATTTAGCTAGATCAAATGCTAGTTGGTCACGTTTATTAAAGTTGAACTTTCGTAACTTTTGGTGATATTTGTATTTTTCTTTGAGTAAACCGATAAGATCCCGAGAAAACCACACAGGATATTTCCTAGAACGCGGTCTCGACTTAGGTACGTGTTTAACTATAAGTTCTCTAACGGTATTGTAAGAAACTGACAACATATCATCCACTGTGTTACAAGCAGAGAATTCATCGTCCCAGTTTACCACGTTGAGGTCGCAAGTTACTTGTTCATAATCACCTTTATGAAAGCAAAATTTGGTTTGATTATTCGGAGGGAGGGTAGATTTACGGGTATAGGAGAAATAGAATTCTATTGGTGGGTGTAGAGGGTCAATTTTAGAAAGTGGAGACTTACATTCCTTTAAGTTAGTAACCTCAGAGAAGCTCAGGACCAAATCTAATACTCTATTCTTTGTATTAAGAACGTAGATATATTGCTTAAGATCGTTAAGGAGAGAAAAATCCAAGAGCATACTTGAGAAAAGGCTATTAGATGTAATGTTTTGATAATTTTGACTCGAATTAGAAGAGTTCCAAGGAATAGACCCCAAATTAAAGTCGCCCACGATGGTAACATTCTGGATACAATTGGCCTCAATAATATTGTTCGAATTGTTAACAAATTCTGCGAGTATATGTCTTTTCACAGGCGGCGGAATGTACACAGCACATAAAAAGAGTTTTTCTGTATGTTTCGTATTGTTATCACTGAGTCTCTATGCTTACCCAAAAGTCTTCGCACCTGGATTCAAAATCGTACATTATTTTTGATATTAAACGCCTAGAAACAGCTACTAGTACACCTCCGCTGTCCTTTTCGCTATGAAAACCACTTGTCTCATGATCTCTCCTATAAACCTCGTAACGACTATCAAAAAGCTCCGCATCAAGAACGCTACTATTGAGCCATGTCTCGGATAATATAATAATCTCATATGCACTACAAATAACATTATTAAAGAAATCTAAAGTTTTTGTTCGCAGGCCTCTGACGTTCTGATAATATACATTAAGTTTGTTGGAAATATCATACATAATATGCAGATTATGTGAAAACGAAAATAATAAAAAAAAAAATGCAATAATCCCTACCGTAGTGTACAATAAAATATTTATGTTAACAATTTTAAGCACTCTTCCTTATAAATATGAATATATGCTGATGTGTCAGTCTTTCTCAAGAAAACTTTACCGTCGCGAACCCACACAAATTTGTAATTGAATTTCTTAGCTGCTTGGCGGGCAGCAGCATGTAGGGATTTGGGCTCAGGCGTCAAGTGTTCAGCTATAAACACCGGAGTCTTTTTCTGAATGGCGATGCCTAGGTGGCTAGAATTCAGCTTATCTTGAGAATTGTTCTGGTTGTATTTAACTGCTGATGCCAAAAACTTATCTCGTAGACGTCTACTGCTAAATTTCACTAAGATAGATCGAGGGCGGGGGCTTTTATTGTTTAATTTCGCTATACGACTGCAGAATTGTAGGTCGGTGTCAACTACAGGACATTTAATCACGTTACCTAGTTGTTGAATAACGTTGTATATATTTTCACTTTTGTGTTCTGGCACGCACTGTACCTCTATGTTATTAGTGCGGGAGAGCTGCTCCAGCATGTGTATGCGATGGGCTAAATGGTGAGTGGTTGATCGTAATTCCCCGTTATCACACTGCAGATCAGCAATTTGAGCTTTCTGAGACTCGTTTTCGCGTGTAAGTCGTATGTTTTCTTCGCTACAAAATGCCAGCGTCTCTTCTAATTTACTTAATTTAAGATTAATGCTACTAAGCTGCGTATTAAGGGTTCTACCTAGCTCGTCTCTGATTATTTCTCGAATGCTGTCGGCTGAAATACAACCACAGCTACCTGAGTGGTGAGGTTTCGTGCTTGAGGTGACGTTGTCGTACTGGATAGCTGGGTCACCCACCTCGCATGCCGAAACTGGCGTCGCTAATGTCGCGTCTTTTTGTTTATAAGACGAAGTAGCTAAGGTCCTTATCGGCGTGTTGGTGTTGTCTCCGGGTTTGGGCTCTTTGCAACGGCACGACGGACACACCCACGAATCCTTGTAATCTTTAGAAAGTTTTTGGAAGTCTTTTTTGTTAAAATTCATGCAGGTATAATGATAGTGGTCGGTACAGCGACTGCATTACAAGAAAGAAACTTCTTTTAACTGGTCATTACAACTAGCACATATTTTGTTTGCATTCATTTCTATGAAAGGTAGTTTACTGTTAGAATATAGATTGTTTTGTCAATATTTCAAAATATGGTGTAGTCATAAAGCGTCGATGTATAGCGTCTATTCTTCAAACACGATTAGTGCGCGTCTCGGCTAAAAGAGCGTAAGCGCCATGAAATCGCCGTCGCTTACGCGTTCACAACAGAGACTTTCTGTAGTTAGCTTATCAAAATTTTCGAGTGTGATTATTACTGCTTGAATTGATATTATGCTATTCCAACACTAACACTTTATTATTAATCCAACTTGTCACACAATACTACATATTTTCAACTAAAGAATACACATTAAACCAGTTAAAACAAATTTAAAATGCACTGCAAATGTAAACAGATGTTACTTGCTCAAACGTTGGGGGTAGGATGAAATACAA
Source organism: Plagodis pulveraria (assembly GCA_963890685.1). Classification (NCBI taxonomy): domain Eukaryota; kingdom Metazoa; phylum Arthropoda; class Insecta; order Lepidoptera; family Geometridae; genus Plagodis; species Plagodis pulveraria. Next base: position 4,497,204 of record OY982979.1, on the reverse strand, counting down.
CATTGAAATTTAATATATGCATACTAGTAAAATGTATTGTTTGCACACAAAATAAAACCACTGAAATCGGTTTTATATACATAATAATAGTACTGAAATCTAATATTTGCCTATTAAAATAAAAACAGGGAAATATTATATTATCACAAAACATAAAACTACCGAAATTTATTTTTGGAATACAAAATAAAACTAATGAAATCGATTTATGGAATACAAAATTAAACTATTGAAATCAAATATTCCTATACAATACATAACTACTGAAATCAAATATTTGTATACAAAATATAACTACTGAAATCTAATATTCGCATACAAAAAGCCGAGGGAAATCGAATAAAATTATGCGTGTTATATAATCATGTGCAAACTTGGTCACCTTTATTTACATATTATTTTATCGCCATTGAAATAAGTGAACTACAAAAGTCTTATTAAAAAATAATGTTGGATATAACAGGAAAAATTACATATATAATAATTAAATCCCTTAATTTTATTTTTTTACAAATTATTAAAGCACAAAGTTTTATGTCCCCGGGCGGGAATCGAACCCGCGTCCTCCGATTTCGCGCCGGATGCCTAAACCACTCGGTCACCTGGGTACGCTCTTTGGAGCCGAAATTTGGTGTTCCAATTGTGTCCCTTAATCTTGTTTATATTGCTTATAATAAAATTATATTATAAAAAGATATCCACAAAATGTTTTTGATTGCAACAGTTTCGCGTCCTGCGTAGATGGACCCTACATGCTCCTGCGATATGCGCCAGATGAGTTTCCATTTTAGATACTGAGACGGATACCCGAGGCGCACAATGTGTGCCATAATTATTATATGTTAGTTTGTCTAAACTAATATAATAAAGACGGTTGCCTAGAAGAAATTGCTGCCTAGTAATAAGGCCACCGATTGTATTATCTTAAGATGAAATATTTTTTCTTGTAAGTAGTATTAATTGTAATAAGAAAGTACAATCAAGTGTTATCTATCTATGAATAATGAGGAAAGATTTGATTGTTTGTTTGTTTGCATTGAATAGGCTCTGAATCTACTGGACCGATTAGGATGAAATTTGGTATGGAAATAGTTTGAGACACGGGGAAGGACATAGGATAGTTTTATCCAACTGCGCAAAAAGAGGTTAATGGTTTTGCGCGATAACCGATATACTCGCAGGCGGAGTCGCGGCTGCTAGTGCTTTATAAAACAAACCTTCATATTATGTTTTTTTTATTGCTGATAGGTTAGCCTTTGACCACAATCTCACCTGATGGTAATGATGTGGTCGAAGGGGTTAACAGGCTTAACCTAGAATTACTGGCTTTCAAGCTGCCGGAACACACCGTTAGGTGCTTGGCGACAGATTTTCTACTTGAGGGTGGTAGATAGACAGGCGGGAATTTGAACCATGGACCTGCTGCGCGTCAGTCTATAGCCAATGCCACTGAGCCATCACTGCTTCAAATGTAATGTAAATGTAATAATAACCTTAATTTTTAAGTAATTAAGACAAGCAACAGATATATTTAAATTTCTATATGCCAAAATTTTAATTATTAAAGTACAATGTGTCCCGCCCGACCAAGGAGGTTGCAATTCAATTTAAGTACACATTATCTGTGATGAGCGCTGGTTCCGAGTCATAGACCAATAACAGACTTTTTCCATTTTGGGGCTATTTCGTACATACGAAGTTGAGTAATATTTTGTTGGATAAATTTTTTATTTAATGTAGCTACCTATAGCCAATGTTATTAAATAAAGTAGTGTATGCAACTGCATATAATTAGGTATTAAAACATTCGTGTAATATTATTTTGAAACTACACTCATGTTTTAATACCCTCTATTATACATGACAGTTGTACAAACTACTATTAAATCTTCAAGCTTCGTATATTGAAGTCCTCCAGGTTCTGTCTCTCGTGATCCTATATTTTCCTTACTCTATGAAACAAAAATCATATACTACAACAATACTAAATTCAAATTCCAACAAATTAAAATACAGTAACCTCTTTTGTTCGTTCGTTCGTCGTTCTAAGTTCTATCATTTGTTTAAACGCAAAGTAATAAAAACAATGGAGGAAGCTCTATCTGATGTTTATGACCATCGAGCTGGGTTAGTTTAGTTGCTCGAAGGGACCAATCTGTAGGATGCACAACTAGATGTGTTATAATATAATAAGGGCCTGTTTCAGAATGTTCGAGTAATTTCCGGTTATACTACCCAGAACATAAAATAACTGAATGATAAAAATTACAGTTAGCTTAGCATGCAGCGCGTTTCAAGTTTTAACCGATGGATAGGCTAAATCGATGACTGTGAAACGCAAAGATAATGTATTATTTATTAAATATGTTCTGGGTAGTATAACCGGAACTTACTCAAACTTTCTGAAACAGGCCTTAAGTATAACGAATAAATATTGAGTAATCATTCCTGTATACAAAATTTGTGTATAATATTGTTTTCTAATTATATTCAAACAAGAAATAGCCAAGTCAGCAGTAGATGCGATCGACGACAAGATACAATTCGTTATAAGACATTGTTAGACGATTTCACTTATGGTTTTTTACGTCGAGAAGACGTTTCGACCAGTTTTGCGACTTTCAGAGTCGCTTCATCAATCGCCATCAGTATCAGAAATGAGAATCAGCTAAAAATGTCTTTTAGTCTGTGTCAAACTGACGTTAGTTTTAATTCGTCGTTGAAACAATGCTTCGGACTTTGCCATCGCGGGTTATCTTCTGACAGATTAATTTTAGCATAATATACATTAATTGAATCTGTATTAGGTATATTTATAAGTATATATTATTTTCAATAATGTTATTGTGACGAAACAAGCTCAACTCAAGGCCCGCCTGATATATAGTGGGTGGACTAACCTTTGCCTAATAAAGTTCCTATTATTAGAATTTCAAACAATTGTAATTAAGGAGTTCAAAATATATGGTTATTTGGAACTCCGGATTTTTGGAATTAATATAATACAGAACTTTAATAGGATAGAATAATGCTAGTCATTATAAAATGACCAAGCGATTTTAAAAAGTATTTTCTACTTGAAAACTAACTCGAAAGTTAGCTTGTTCAGACCGATGACGTTGTGAGTTGCCATTTCAGTGATCGCAACAAACGTTTGCGTGTTTTAACAATGCACAGCGCCATCTGACATTTTGTAGTTGTACTAAGAACCCAATTCAAGAAATAGTGTTGCCAGAAAAGTAAGTTCGAAAATACAGTGTTGTAGACGCAAAAATAACGTGTAAAAATATTGCACATCATTATTGGCACTCATATATTGCTATACAAAGTAAAGTTTCTTAATAAAGGTGAGTATGGCCACTTTGTCACAGCATGGCTAGAGTGATAATAAATTTGAATGTACCGTAACCAAAATCCAACAAATTAAAATACCGCAATCTGATGATTAGGACCATCGAGATGGGTTAGTTGCTCGTAGGGATCAATCTTCAGAATGCACAGCAGTTGTGTTATTATAATATAATAAGTATAAGATATATATACAGATATATTTAAATTTCTATATGCCAAAATTTTAATTATTAAAGTACAATGTGTCCCGCCCGACCAAGGAGGTTTCAATTCAATTTAAGTACACATTATCTGTGGTGAGCGCTGGTTCCGAGTCATAGACCGATAACAGACTTTTCGATTTTGGCGCTATTTCGTACATACGAAGTTGAGTAATATTTTGTTAAATAAAAAATTTATTTAATGTAGCTACCTATAGCCAATGTTATTAAATAAAGTAGTGTATGCAACTGCATATAATTAAGTATTAAAACACTCGTGTAATCTTATTTTGAAACTACACTCATGTTTTAATACCCTCTATTATATGACAGTTGCACAAACTCCTATTAAATCTTCAAGCTTCGTATATTGGTGTCCTCCACGTTCTGTCTCTCGTGATCCTATATTTTCCTTAATCTATGAAACAAAAACTATATACTACAACAATACTAAATACAAATTCCAACAAATTAAAATACAGTAACCTCTTTTGTTCGTTCGTTCGTCGTTCTAAGTTCTATCATTTGTTTAAACGCAAAGTAATAAATACAATGGAGGGAGCTCTATCTGATGTTTATGACCATCGAGCTGGGTTAGTTTAGTTGCTCGAAGTGACCAATCTGTAGGATGCACAACTAGTTGTGTTATAATATAATAAGGGCCTGTTTCAGAATGTTCGAGTAAGTTCCGGTTATACTACCAAGAACATAAAAAAACTGAATGATAAAAATTACAGTTAGCTTAGCATGCAGCGCGTTTCAAGTTTTAACCGATGGATAGGCTAAATCGATGACTGTGCAACGCAAAGATAATGTATTATTTATTAAATATGTTCTGGGTAGTATAACCGGAACTTACTCAAACTAACCCTAACAGTTTCGCGACTTTCAGAGTCGCTTCATCAATCGGCATCAGTATCAGAAATGAGATTTGGCTAAAAATGTCTTTTAGTCTGTGTCAAACTGACGTTAGTTTCAATTCGTCGTTGAAACAAAATGCTTCGGACTTTGCCATCGCGGGTTATCTTCTGACAGATTAATTTTAGTATAATATACATTAATTGAATCTGTTATGGTATATTTATAAGTATATATTATTTTCAATAATGTTATTGTGACGAAACAAGCTCAACTCAAGGCCCGCCCGATGTATAGTCTAGTATTGTTCAAATCCGCTATACAGCCCCAACGCGCTATAGACTATAAACTATATTCTAATAACGCGCTATTTTATACGCTATCGTTATAACGAAACCAGGCGCTCGCGCTATATGCATCGTGCTAGGTGTTGTCAAAATAGCGTCAGGCGCAACGTGCTATTTGTCGTTATTGTTCGATACTAGCGCAGCGTGGCTCTAATGAGTAGGTAACGACTTGATTCTAACACATACAAAATTAAATATTACATTCCTTCATTGTAATAAATAGAATAAACTTTCTTCATACTATTCAGGCTTAGGACTGTCTATAATTTTCTTGTACATTGATATGAAATGTGTGCATTTATAGGCATTTATACTAGACATAGTATTTACAAGTTCATTTATGATAGGTATGTACAAATACAACGTTTTGTTTCTACTCTTTGAGTAGGAATTTTTTAAAGTTTTTTTTTACTTTATAGGTATACATTGTTCTTTTTTGTTTGTTGTATGTATTAACTTCACTACTTTTACTACTACTACTACTAGGTAAGCGCGAGGCAATAGATCGCGCAGGGTCACACAACACAAACGAGTTATAGGTATATAGCGCATAGGCCCATAACGCGTACATGCGAAAAGCGTGTTACCGCGATCGCAAGCACGCGAGACGTTATATTAATAGCGCGAAGAGAATATACACATAGCGTGTTGTATACGCTATATGGCAATAACGCGCTATATGCTATATTATCCATCACTAGTATAGTCGACTAACCTTTGCCTAATAAAGTTCATATTAATTGAATTTCAAACAATCGTAGGGATATTTAGAAATTCCCGATTTAAAGAACTTATATAAATTAATTTTGAACTATAATAATAGTATAGATTGAAAGATTGTATTGTTCTATCGCTAGTCATTATACAATGACCCAGCTGATAAAAAAGTATTTTCTACTTGAAAACTAACTCGAAAGTTAGCTTGACCAGTCCGATGACGTTGTGAATAACCTATTCAGTGATTGCAACAAACGTTTGCGTGTTTTAACAATGCACAGCGCCATCTGACATTTTGTAGTTGTACTAAGTACCCAATTCAAGAAATAGTGTTGCCAGAAAAGTAAGTTGAAAATACAGTGTTGTAGACGCAAAAATAACTTGTAAAAATATTGCACATCAGGCACTCTTAGGGTGCTTACCATTTGAGTGAGATTTGCTAAAAACGCTAAAAACGATCACACTCCCAAAAAGTTGTTCCACATGGGTCTTGGCGTTATTTTCGCCTTAAACGCTACATCTAATGTCAAAAGTGGCAAATTTTAGTGGCATTCTTATAGTTCTTATCCAAAAATGGAACGGGGATGACAGTTACAAACGATCACGTGATCACAACCATAGACGCGGCATGTGTTCAAAATTATCGAAAATAACGTTCTTAGCGACTAATGGAATATACCCTTATATTGCAATACAAAGTAAAGTTTCTTAATATAGGCATATTAAGAAACTTATACGTTATGCTAATTATATGCTAATAATTATATGCTAATAATTATAATGGTGACATTTTTTCTATAACATTTTTAGGTATATATATATATAGTAGATGTAATCTCAGTTATTGAACGATAACTCATAGGTTTATAACGTAAGGTGACGAGTAAATGCAATAAAAGACAATGCCTACTCTGAGCTGAGAGCGCCCGCCGCGACAACACCGAACTGCGCTGCGCTCCCTTTGAATAGAGTTTTGAAATATTTACAACGAGGAAAGTAATACAAAATATGAAATAATAAATTACATGCACATGAGACTTAATATATTATACATTAATATATACATAAAGAAAAAAAACATGTTCGATAGGAGTAACAGAAGTCAACTCTATGAGGTTGTTAGCATTTTCCAATAACCCTGTATAATAATGAATAATTTACAATATAGGCTTCCCGTCTATGGAATGCTCTACCTATGGATATCAGACAGACCTAGTCCATTATTTTCTTCAATGATATGGTGAATAAGTACTGTCTATTATTACAGCTACAGGCATTTATTACAAATAAGTATATATTTCTATCTATATTGTATATCGCCAATTCCTTCAACAGTCATATCCAAAGATTTATTGTGATAAACCGAATACGATCGACTGTTTGGATCAGGTTATAGCATCGGTCAGTTCAGTCATCATCAGTTTTAGCTAATCTTTGACGTATCGTTTTGTAAAATAAAACATAATTTAAGTACGTTATTCACACAAATACAAAATGGTTCTGATGAACAAACCACTATTATCATATAAAACACAATTTTTTTTTTCTATACAAAAAGGAATTATATTCAAAACCTTAATAAAAATCACGGCCGTATTAAATTTACATGATATTATTAGCGATTAGTACTTTCTACTACAGCAAGGATTGCACTAATTTCTATCAAACTTTTGTGTACATAGTAGTATCTCAAATTAGTTCTATGTACTAAAGACACTTGTTTACAAATAAATACAAAAATGTATTGCAAAAAGGTATTATACCAAAACCATAGCTATGTTTAGCAAATAAATATTATACAAACAATACTTACTTCATAATAAAGACAGCCGTTTTTAAGGTTAATTCCTTATATCACTAACAAATATTATGCTTTCCCCACAATTTCGCAAGTAAGACTGAATACGACTGTGTCGGTTAAACGACCTGCCAAAAGAGTGCGAAAAGGACAAAGATACTACTGCTCCTCCTCTCATTTCTCGTCATATACTTATGAGACCTTGTTCATTAGAAAGATCGCAAGATTTTGAATATGGCTGTGTTTTTAAGTAAATAAAACTAAATTTTTGAGTTAATAGTTAATACCCTGATCAATCAAACAACCGATATAATAATTTTGTTATTCGTAGTTTGGCTGCCATCAAACGTAATTTTAATATTAGTAATATGCATTGACTATCAATTATCATTCCAACCATTATCATGGCATGGACCTTGAAAACCTAGGGTAATAACGATACTTATCAATTCAAAGATGAGCAAGTTATAACGCTAATCAATTTAACATGACCAAGCGATTAAAAAAGTTCAATCTGTCTTGAATACTAACTCAAAGGCTAGCTTGGTTAATCAGATGACGTTGTGCGTTGCCGCTTCAGTGATCGCAACAAACGTTTGCGTGTTTTAACAATGCACAGCGCTATCTAACATTTTGTAGTTGTACTAAGTACGCATATTAAGTAATAGTGTTGCCAGAAAAAAATATTGAGTTACAGTGTTGTAGACGCAAAAGTACAATACATCAGACACATTTTTATTTATACTGGAAAATAATAATGTAAACTTTGACAGAATTGTATACATGGAAGAAGAATCTATGGAAGTTGCATTTGCTGTTTGAAGCGTGTCCGTTTTTTGTTGGTATAAGTTCTAAAAAATATATATTCGTATGTGTAGTGTCGTAGTCTAGGGAAGTGATTTATCAAGGATGCGTTTACCACAGCCGATCCTCAGAAGGGTTTTTACACCTCTGGGCCACATTCCAAGCCTCAGAGTGTAGTTGTTTGGTTGTTTAAACTTACTCCAAGGTTCGGAACGACTCGGTTGTTTTATAATTTAAATATCGATTTTCGGCGTAAAAATAGAAAAATATTGACATTTATTAAAGAGAGAATTATAGGCACTCTTTTGCATTCTGCTGGTAACGGTGGTTATTTCTTTTCAAACATCGTAAAACGTCTATAACGTTTCATGATGTTTGTTATGTTACTAGCAAAATACAAAAGATAAATGTCAATATCATGTCAGTTAAAGATGCAACCTTTTAACAACCGATTTTGATAGTTAAAAAGTTGCGCCCTACTCGAAGGTTGTGAACGACCGTAAGAGAGAAAAGTTGCACTCCGAGTGCGCTCTAACCAAGGTTCTGAACGGCCCCCAGTTTATTACCCGTAAACTTTGTTAGTAGTTGCATGATTAAAGTATTCAATTGATAATAAACAATAAAATCACAGAAATTCACGAAACGCATGATATATAAAAAAGTTACCCCATCTACAAAATTAAGCGAAGTATTGGACGACGTATCTCGAAAACGGTGCAAGATAGGTAGGGGGTGTTTGAACAAATGTCATAGGGAATCGGGAGAGCAGTCGAATGATACCTGTCAAAAATCCAAAATGGTGGATTTCAAGATGGCCGCCATACAAAGTGGACCGAGCCTGCTGAAGCGAGGCCTTTCGTAGCCCTGTCGTCATATTTTAAGCGCCAAGTGTTTAAACCACCAGATCTTAAAAGTATCTTGTGCCTGTGATTGAATATTTCATATTTTTTATTACTTCCGAGCAAAGAGCGCCCGCCGCGGCAACACGGCACCGCGCCGCGCTCACTTTGAATAGAGTTTTGAATATTTACATCGAGCAAAGTAATAAAACATATGATATAATAAATTACAGGCACAAGACTTTTTAACATCAGGTGGTCCTCGTGCTTATTCCGTCAAATATGTACATAAAAATGTTTGTTAGGACTAGCAGAAGTCAACCCTAAGAGGTTGTTAGCATTTTACTAATAACCCTGTATATTGTTGTGAGTCTATGGGTATGTTGGAGGCTACACATAAAGTTTGGCATCAGTTTAGCCCGCATTAGTGTAAGTTGGATCACGCTATTTTAGGGTATCGTAAGGGAAGAGAATTTTTGTTAGCTTTGATCAAATCTCCAAAATTTTTAAAGTAATTGTTCGGTAAACAAAGGTAAACAATGCAATCTGTTTTTGAACGCGCACACGCGAATCTTGTCCGTGTTATTTATGATGGATTTTGTAATAAGGATAATTCTCTTTCGACGGCGCGACTAGCACGTAGTCCGAAGGTAGGTCGTTCCCGCCGTTTTATACACACGTGCCTAGTAGCACATATATCGGCTGGTGTCTTCTTGTGACAGTCCAGGAGCCAAGTCGAATACGCACGACACAGTGTTAAAGTGTGGGACTACGGGGATTAACAAGGGCCCCTGTCCACACAGTAATGATACCCGAGCGGTAATAGCTATGGGCTGCCGTGCCGCAGATCCATGGTTCGATCCCCACCACCGGCTTGAGCTTCACTGCTCTTGCAGCTATCCTTGAGAGCCAGAAATTCTAGGTTAGCCTGAACAACATCTTCGACCATATCATAATCTACCTCAGGTAAGTGATGATGTTGTCTCTCCTCATCAGGTGAGATAGTGGTCAAAGGCTAGCCATCAACATTAAATAAATTTACAAAATTACAAATATACGATAGGAAACATGTAAGTCATGTGCGGGATCCGCATAGCAGGCGTTATTGCAAACATAACAATATCATTTTTTTTTAATTAGCTAAATTTGCTAACGACGCAACCCTATAATTTAATTTATCTTAGTTCAATGATGCGTACTCCGCGGGTTGCATTACAACGAGAGGAACGCGGGATCGAATCCTGCACATGGCTATAGTTTTTTCACTCGTAAAATTGTAATTTTGTAATGTAATCCGCAGAACAGGCTTTATTGCAAACCTAACAATATTAACCCATTGGCATCGGCGATAATGCTAACAATAGAATTTCATTCATAACTAGGACGTAGTGGTCCTGACGATGCCAATGAGACTCGGTGAAATTGAGCATGCATAGCCTTGACCCTAATATATTATGCTTCTGGTTTGCGCTTTTATAGTAAATAGTATCTCTAAATGTGAAAATAATAATAATACAACATAGAAAATGATTTTACCGAATAATTTTGAAAATACCTAATTTTACGGAAAACTGCCAAACCGGAAATTTAGACATTAGGTTTAAGGACATTCAAAGTTTAATAGCCTTATTAAATTAAGAGGCCTTTTACATTATGCAGCCCTCTCACTCGCACTTTTAAAGATAAATTCAAATAGCAACAGTATGGTTTATATTTTTTTAAATGTGGTCAATCATTATTTCGCTGCATGCAACTATAGATGTTCTCTACTAATTTTCATTTTGATATCTGTGATGGAGGATCCAAATCGCGTAATTTAGTTATTTTAAATTTTGGGCCTCTAATTCTAATTGGACTCAACATGTAACAAAGTAAACATATGTTGAAAACATCTATAGTTGCATGCAGCGAAATAATGATTGACCACATTTTAAAAAATATAAACCATATTGTTGCTATTTGAAATCATCTTTAAAAGTGCGAGTGAGAGGGCTGCATAATGTAAAAGGCCTCTTAATTCTTTTCTTTATTTTTATACTGGGCCGGAAAACTGCGAAAAGTGTAGGTATGCTTAATTTTTTGTTATACTGGGCTGGAAAACTACGTAAAATTCATTCTGGTGTTAGACAAACTAAGTCTAATGTGTAATAATTAAAACTACAATGGAGGAGGATATATCAAAGTTTATTTTGGTGTTCTCTTTTAATGCTAATTTATGGATTTTATTATATGATTTTTAGGTTTATTATGTTGTAAAAACACTGTATTTGAAGGTAAAATTATTTAAAATAAAGTTAAATTCCACGACTGCATCAGAGATGGTAATTCTTTTCAGGTACCTACTTTTTTCTTAACAATTCATAGATCATCGCATATCGTATAGCTAGAACAAGCTCGAGGCCCACCTGATGTCAAGCGGACTAACCTCTGCCTATAACAGATGCATTTCATAACAAGTCACGAATTGCGCCAGTCACCTTGAGACATAGTTGTTAAGTCTCATGTGCCTGTAATTTCACTGGCTCTCAAGGACTGCTGGAACACACCGTTAGGTGCTTGGCGACAGATTTTCTACTTGAGGGTAGTCTCTAACCAGGCGGGCAATCGCAAAATGCCCTACTACCATGCGGTGCAGCTCAAGCCCGCGGCGGGATTCGAACCATGAACCTGCTGCGCGGCAGTCCATAGCCAATGCCACTGAGCCATCACTGCTCCATTTCTGCCGCTAAGGACCTATCAATTAATATTGTTACGAGAAAGATAGAGGATATCAATATATACAAAAAAGTCCGCAATACCATATGTCTAACTATTACAGTTATGTCACAATAACTACTTTTTATGTTTTAATAGTGTTATGTTTGCAATAACGCCTGCTATGCGGATTACATTACAAAATTACAAATATACAATAGGAAAAGTTTAAAACATGTGCGGGATTCGAACCCGCTTCTAGCCATCCCAATACGATGGTTAAAGAACGATAGGAAAAAATTGAGTTATGACTCATTGTCAAGTTAGCTCAATTGGTTAGAGCATACCCCGGCTAAAAGGGTGGATGGACGCGGGTTCGAATCCCGCACACGACTTAAATTTTTCCTCTCGTATATTTGTAATTTTGTAATACTTTTTATGTGTTTCAATTTATAATTTGGCTAAATACCCGTGCGAAGCCGGGGCGGGCCGCAAGTAGATATTTTCAGTCACTGAAGTTAAAAAAACATATTTTACAGCGCTTTTAATAAAATAATGACGTACATCTAATTCTAGGTTAGCCTGAACAACATCTTCGACCCGACACTTACCGCCAGGAAATAAAAAAACTTAATACAATAAATACTTCATTTCTCTCAACACTGTCTAAACATATCACATTTTCATATCTCCAGAGTAAGTTCAACCCTGGACGTTCTAACTGAAGAACAATAATTTAAGAAATTTAAGTATTTTGGAGCGCTCGTAGCGAAGTTTACTTAGCAGCAAAGTTAAGCAACGTCGCGCGCGGTCATGATTTGGATGGGTGACCGCTAGTGACAATACTACTGAGCGCTTCCGTGCTTCGGAGGGCACGTTAAGCCGTCGGTCCCGGTTGTTGTCTTAGGATGGCAGTCGTTATAGCATGGTGGTAGGGCATTTTTCGAATGCCCGCCTGGCTAGCTACCACCCTCAAGTAGAAAATCTGTCGCCAAGCACCTAACGGTGTGTTCCGGCAGCTGTCCTTGAGAGCCAGTACTTCTAGGTTAGCCTGAACAACATCTTCGACCACATCATCACTTACCATCAGGTGAGATAGTGGTCAAAGGCTAACCTATCAGGCATAAAAAAAAATAAAAAAAAAGTAGCATCACACTGGCCACTGACTCTTCAGCCGCTTTCTGTACTGGCACTTCCTTTGGTGTTCCTGGTGACCCGTTTCTTGACTCTCTCCACATTGTCGTCTGGCTAGCTACCACCCTCAAGTAGAAAACCTGTCGCCAAGCACCTAACGATGTGTTCCGGCGGCTGTCCTTGAGAGCGAGTAATTCTAGGTTATCCTGACATCATCTTCGACCACATTGCACTTATCGTCAGGAAATAAAAAAACTTAATACAATAAATACTTCTTTATTTCTCTCAACACTGTCTAAACACATCTCATTTTCATATCTCCAGAGTAAGTTCAACCCTGGACGTTCTAACTGAGGATCAATAATTTATGCAGCATCACGCTGGCCACTGGTTCCTCAGCTGCTGTCTATGTAATTGTGAAGGAACAAGCGCGAGGCCCACCTGATGTTAAGCAGTATCCTCTGCCTATAACAGATGCATTTCATCACAAGTGACGAACTGCACTGCGCCCATCACCTTGAGACATGCCTGTTAAGTCTCATTTTGCCTCATTTCACTGGCTCTCAAGAACTGCTGGAACACACCGTTAGGTGCTTGGCGACAGATTTTCTACTTGAGGTCGCTAGCCAGGCGGGCATTCGCAAAATGCCATTCCACCATGCGGTGAAGATCAAGCCCGCGGCGGGATTCGAACCATGGACCTGCTGCGCGGCAGTCCATAGCCAATGCCACTGAGCCATCACTGCTTCAAACAGTTGTTCCTGGTGGCCCGTTTCTTGACTCTCTTCACATTGTCGTGGACTCCTCGAACATGCTCATTCAATCCTGTAGAGGACAGGAACCCTTTACTACATGTGAAGCATTTGAATCTTCGATCGCCGATGTGCGTCTGAAACACGGAAATAGATAGATAGATAACACTTTATTGTACACCAAATGTAAGAAAAACTTGGGCTTAATATTAGCTTAAATAATTAAATATAGTGTTGTACAATGGGCGGTCTTATCGCTTAGAAGCGATCTCTTCCAGACAACCTTTGGATTTATTTATTTATTTATTATCCTTATCCAAACTTACAGCTATCATTACAGGTACTCAACCCAATGCGACAGTGTAGCGATTTATACATTAAACAACATAACATAACATTCTCAAAGCTACGTTTGTGAATTCATTCAGGTCACAGCTAAATAAATCTATTTCATCCGCAATGTCATTGAGAGTGCGAAATGCTCGCGTAAGAGGTTGGTCCGCGCGTGAGGCAATGCCAACAACCTTGGCAGCCGTCTTCGGCACAAGAATCCATCCGGTACGCACAAGTATATCTGCTGTAGAACATCAGCATTGTGTACCCTACCTCGCAGCACTTTAAAGATATAAGTAACGAGAGTGAACTCTCTCCTGACCCTTAGTTCATTATATCCTACCATGCCTAGAATAAATAGAGTAGGGTACATCAACGGATAGAATGGATATACTCCATATTTTTTTAAATATAAATACCGTATAAATTTATTTTGTATTTTTTCTACCATTAGACCGTACTTTGTCTCGTGAGGAGACCAGATGACACTATTGCATTCCAATTGGCTCCTGACTAGAGTGTTATATAAAGCAGAAATTGCATTTATATTGGTAAAGCCTTTGGCCATACGCAGGATAAACCCCAAGCTCCAAGAGATTTATTTATTTACTTGGAAGACCAACAGCCATCATGTCAAATAGAAACATGTATACAAAGCAATGGGCCAATTATAGGTCCTCACGAATATAAACAATTTATACAAGAAATAACAACAGTGTGAACTATACCTAACTAACTTTTACAAATATCACACAATTAGCCGAAAAAATCCCTGGCCAACAACTGTCTAGCCGATTCGATGCTCGTACAGAATAGATCTATATCTATTTCCAGACGTTTACTGAGTACATTGAAATTATTGGACGCTCTTAACAAGTATTAATTTTTCCTATAATTAGTATCAGATACAGGAACATTTATCAATGGGTTAAACCTTATGAGTTTAGTGGGGGTATTAAATCGAACTTTACCCAAAAGTTCGGGGCAATCAACTGTACCTGCTACTATTTTTATGAGGTATGTAAGATCAGAGATGGAGAGGAGTTAACATACTTTTATTAACGGATGTGCGATTAAATAATATAAGTAAGTAAAAATGTTCCTACTCACAAACTCATAAAATAGTACATTATGCAACAAGTGCGCGAAGTTGTTTATTACAATCGAGAAGGTTCGATCTCAGGCCTAAATGGAGTAGAGATTGTAATAAACAACGCGCACGAGTTTCATACGACGTTTCAACACACTTGCGAGGAACGAATACGAAAATTTCGATAAGAAAATATTTTCTTGATAGCATTTCACTATCTCAC
The DNA here is from genome assembly GCA_963890685.1 of Plagodis pulveraria. Classification (NCBI taxonomy): domain Eukaryota; kingdom Metazoa; phylum Arthropoda; class Insecta; order Lepidoptera; family Geometridae; genus Plagodis; species Plagodis pulveraria. The sequence continues at coordinate 4,482,064 of OY982979.1, read as the reverse complement.
CTGATAGTAAGTGATGATGTGGTCGAAGATGTTGTTCAGGCTAGCCTAGAATTACTGGCTCTCAAGGACAGCTGCCGGAACACACCGTTAAGTGCTTGGCGATAGATTTTCTACTTGAGGGTGGTAGCTAGCCAGGCGCGGGCATTCACAAAATGCCCTACAACCATGCTGTAACGACTGCCATCGTAAGACAAAAGGAACCGACGGTAAGCCGTCGGTTCGGAGGGCACGTTAAGACGTGCCCTCCGAAGCACGTGCACGCTCAGTAGTAATCACTAGCGGTCACCCATCCAACTGATGACCGCGGGCGACGTTGCTTAACTTTGGTGAGCGGTTAAGAACAACTAAGTAAACTTCGCAACGATTGCTTCTCATAGTGGAAGGGCATTTTGCGAATGCCCGCCTGGCTAGCGACCACCCTCAAGCAGAAAATCGGTCGCCAAGCACCTAACGGCGTGTTCCGGCAGCTGTCCTTGAGAGCCAGTGAAATTACAGGCACATTAGACTTAATAACTATGTCTCTATTATTATAGGCAGAGGTTAGTCCGCTAAACATCAGGTGGGCCTCGAGCTTGTTCCGTCACAATAACATAAAAAAACCTAGTGTCACTTGCGCTATCAAGACGAATCTAACGATGACGAAGCCGTTTAGAAGTTATGATGAAATAAAGAAACTCACAAACATACATACATATATAATTTTAATATTGTTATGTTTGCAATAACGCCTGTATAGCGAATTACATTCCAAAATGAAAAAAATACAAGAGAATAAATTATAGTCATCTACGACATTCGAACCCGTGTCCATCCACCCCTATAGTCGGGGTATGCTCTGACCACTTGAGCTAACACGACAGTGACTCATGACTAAAATTTTTCCTCTCGTTCTTTATTTAACCATCGTATTGTGATGGAGCGACATCTATAGTACCACTTACGTTGTACTACAAACAAGACCAATTTTGCAATTGGTTTTATACATGTAAATGATGACGCAACCTTATAATTTTATATTGTTGTTTGCAATAACGCCTACTCGGCGGATTACATTACAAAATTATAATTACTCTCCTTTTTTGGGCAGTCGTGTAATTATAATAATAATAATGAATAGATTCAGGCGTTACTTTGCGGAAATCCATATTTAATAATAACAAATATTTTTAAAATATTTTAAGAAAACATCAAATTAATATTTTAATAAAACACTTAAAAATATATCTAGTGACAATTCCGCCTAATTTTCCTGTTAAGCCACGCCACGCAGCCAAAGCGGAAGAATTTTCTACCGCGTTTCGCTTCTACACGACGCCTCCTCAGGATGTCTTGACTCTACGAGCGCACGATCGAGTTCTCAATCGTTTTTTAAGTGTTCTATTAAAATATTAATTTAATGTTTTCTTAAAATATTTTATAAATATTTGTTATTATAATATATTTTTTTTTTTTTTTTTATTTTATTGTGACGGAACAAGCTCGAGGCCCACCTGATGTTAAGCGGACTATAACAGATGCATTTCGTCACAAGTCACGAATTGCACTGCGCCCGTCACCTTGAGACAAAGTTTTAAAGTCTCATGTGCCTGTAATTTCACTGGCTCCCAAGGACTGCTGCCGGAACACACTTTTAGGTGCTTGGCGACAGATTTTCTACTTGAGCGTGGTCGCTAGCCAGGCGGGCATTCCCAAAATGCCCTTCCACCATGCGGTGAAGCTCAAGCCCGCGGCGGGATTCGAACCATGGACCTGCTGCGCGGCAGTCCATAGCCAATGCCACTGAGCCATCACTGCTTCGAAACTTACCCTATTATGACTGAAAAGGTTAGCCGATGAATTGAACATCTTGCCGCACAACTTGCACTCGAATTCCGGCGGGTCGTGTGTTTTGCTGTGATTATTCCTGTGGTATTTGTTGATAAAACGCTTCGGGCATTTGTCGCAACCGAACGGCCTTTCACTATTGTGTTTCCTCATATGCTCGCTCAACCCGAATTTAGACTGAAACATACATTTACTATTTCAATATTGTAATGTTTGCAATAACGCATGGTCTGCGAATTACATTACAAAATTACAAATTTACGAGAAAAAAAAATATGGCCATGTGCGAGATTCGAACCCGCGTTCCTCTCGTTGTAATGCAACCCGCGAAGTACGCATAATTGAACAAAGATAAATTAAATTATAGGATTGCGACACCGTTAGCAAATTTAAAGCTAATTTAAAAAAAAAAAAATATAGTGTTATGTTTGCAATAACGCCTGCTATGCGGATCCCGCAAAAGACTTATTTTTTTCCTATCGTATATTTGTAATTTTATTTAATGTTGATGGCTAGCCTTTGACCACTATCTCACCTGATGAGGAGAGACCACAAATCGAAAATGTTGTTCAGGCTAACCTAGAATTTCTGGCTCTCAGGACAGCTGCCAGAGCTGTGAAGCTCAAGCCGGTGGTGGGGATCGAACCACGGATCTACGGCACGGCCGCCTATAGCTATTACCGCTCGGATAAAATTACTTCAAAAATTTTGGAGCTTTGATCATTGCTAACAAATTTTTCTTCCCTTACGATACCCCAAAGTAGCGTGATCCAACTTACACTAATGCGAACTAAACTGATGCCAAGCTTTATGTGTAGCCTCCAACATACATACAGTCGCTAATTGTATTCCATACAAAATACGCACCACGATATACAACTCTTTAGTTAAATCACACCTGGAATATCTAGTCGAAATCTGGGGAACAGCTTCAAAAACTAACTTGGATCAAGGACTTTAATTATTTTATTTTGTATTCTTTGTAAGGGACAAAGAATACAAAATAAAATAATTAAAGTCCTATTCCATTATCACTATCTTACACCAACAACATTATTATATGAAAGTACTAAACTTTATAATATCAAACAAATATACACATATAACACTTGCATTCTCATAAAAAATATCATAACTCAATCAATTCACTCAAACATTCAGTTCACACAACACATAAATACCCACACACAATTTAAGGAATAAAAATAAATTAAGATTGATAACACCGCGTAATAACTATGGGAGAACAACATTATTATTTGAAGGAGCAAAGCTATACAACCAGTTACCAAATGAATTGAAAGAATGTGAAAATATTAACGCATATCGAAATAAACTTAAGCAATATATAAATAGCTCGTTAAATAAGTAATGCCTACCAAGCCAGAGGAATCATTTATATATTATATTTAAGAGAATCTCATTGTAAGTGAACACTAGTTCTTATGAGAAATAAAGTTCTTTAAACCTATACCCATAGACTCACAACAATATACAGGGTTATTGGTAAAATGCTAACAACCTCTTAAGGTTGACTTCTGCTAGTCCTAACAAACATTGTGAGCCATTTTTTTTTATGTTTGTGTATGTGTATTTGACGGAATAAGCACGAGGACCACCAGATCTTAAAAGTATCTTGTACCTGTAATTTAATATTTCATATGTTTTATTACTTCCGAGCTAAGAGCGTCCGCGGCGGCAACACTTGACCGCGCCGCGCTCCCTTTGAATAGAGTTTTGAATATTTACATCGAGCTAAGTAATAAAACATATGATATAATAAATTACAGGCACAAGAGACTTTTACCATCAGGTGGTCCTCGTGCATATTCCGTCAAATACACATAAAAATGTTTCTTAGGACTAGCAGAAGTCAACCCTAAGAGGTTGTTAGCATTTTACCAATAACCCTGTAGTTGTTGCATTAAAGGATAGATTAAGAAACGAATTGTGTCAACGTGATTACTTGCGTAAGTTTAAGTGTGTAAGACAGTGTGTCGCGGAGACTATGGGTGTGTGTGTGTATTCCTTACCGCGTATGACTTCCCGCATATCGCACAGATGTTTCTCCTTATCCACGTACAGTACGATAATTATTTATTAACAAATTTGAAATGATACAAGCCTAGAAAATTAAGAGATCAATTGATATCGTGCTTAGTTGTAGACCTAAAACCTCAAATAAGGGAATGATCTCCCTGCAACGTTTGTATAGATAAGTGACCGGCCAGTTCACCTTTAAGAGCGGCCAACCCGTCTTACTTTTCATACAAACGCTCATACGTTATTATGGCTTCGTAACATATCTTTCTTTGAAACTTTTGAGCTAATAAGTTTCTTGTGTACTATATCTAGGTTTTTATGCAACCAAAAAGTAAAATTTGGAGAAACAACTTCATTATAAGCGTCTAAAAATCTGCATTACCGCACAAATTTAAGAAAGAATGTACATATAAATTGTAAAAGTAGGAAGATATTTTGATAGAAACCTTGCAAATATAATGGAGATTCTAAATGACATACATTTATTTTACAAACTTATAAGGTTTATTGAAAAACACGTAATTCCTGGATCAAAGTTTATGAAGTTAACACATATTTTTTTTTCGAAAGTGTGTACAAGTGGCGTAAAGTGTAGAGTGAGACGGAGAGTTGAATTCCAAGCACTAAAGTTGAAAAAGATGAAACAAGCTTTTCAATCATACTCGCTTTGACGATAGACGGTACGAGAAGGGCTCTCTTAAGTGTGTAAGACAGTGTGCGACGGAGGCTATGTGTGTGTGTGTGTGTGTGTGTGAGTGTGTATTCCTTACCGCGTATGAATTCCCGCATATATCGCACAGATGTTTCGCCTTGTCCAGGTACAGTACGGACATGTTGACATTCGGATGTTCCGTTTTGAAGTACGAAGTCAACCATCCGTAGCCCCGAGATTTTTTATCGCACTGAAACAATACAAGTGCAATAACAGTATATGTAATAGAAAACCAAACAAATCTTTTAGTACTGCACTGCGAGCGTTGCGAGTGTTGAGAAAATTCAATACCTTAAGGGTGAACTGGCCGGGCCGTTCTCCATACAAACGCCGTTGGGTGATCACTCCCTTATTTGAGGATTTAGGTCCAAAATAAAGCATAATACCGATTGATCTCGTCATTATCTAGGCTTGTATGATGCCGAAATTTTAATAAAATAAATAACCTGAGAATTATGAGACTCGAAACATTTACATACAAAGTTTTCGAGGCTCATAACTTACAACTTAATTATATTTTTGAAATTTTGGCATCATACAAGCCTAGATAATGACGAGATCAATCAGTATTATGCTTTGTTTTGGACCTAAATCCTCAAATAAGGGAGTGATCACCCGAAGACGTTTGTATGGAGAACGGGCCGGCCAGTTCACCCTTAACCTCTAAACATCGAGCTTGGAAGGTAGATGCGGTATTAGATTATTTTTTTATTGCTGATAGGTGAACCTAATGGTAAGTGATAATGTGTTCGAAGCTGTTAACAAGCTTAACCTAGAATTACTGGCTCTCAAAGACAGCTGCCGGAACACACCGTTAGGTGCTTGGCGACAGATTTTGTACTAGAGGGTGGCCGCTAGCCAGGTGGCCATTCGCAAGCGGGGATTCCAACCATGGACCTGCTGCGCGGCAGTCCATAGCCAACGCCACTGAGCCATCACTGCTTTCATGCTTTCAGATACATGTGGAACTTTGTTGTAGTGCTGTTTAGGCCTACATAGGTGTTGAAAGTGGCCATTCAAAGAAGCAACCCAAGATATTGTAAAAGGATGTATTGAAGGATGAGTAGCTTTATAAGGTCGCCGCGGGCCGAAGGCAGCCCGCGGGATTTTTTTATGCCTGATAGGTTAGTCTTTGACCACTATCTCACCTGATAGTAAGTGATGATGTGGTCGAAGATGTTGTTTAGGCTAACCTAGAATAACTGGCTCTCAAGGACAGCTGCCGTAACACACCGTTAGGTGCTTGGCGACAGATTTTCTACTTGTGGCTAGCCTTCACAAAATGCCCTTTCACCATGCAAGATATCCTCCTTATGTTTACAAATCTGTTAACAAAATAATACGAACTATATACAACACTACAACTACTACAATGAAAGCATTTAGATACCCATATTTAAGTCATTGCAGACTCACAGGCAGTCCAAATGCTCCAGCCCACTACCAGTTGGCAGCGTGCCCAGCATGCTGACAGCATTGCTCGTTTAATTGACAAAATATACATTAAAACTAGTGTTTTTTTTTCTTTTTTTTCTTATGTTATTGTGATGGAACAAACGCGAGGCCCACCTGATGTTAAGCGGTATCCTCTGCCTATAACAGATGCATTTCATCACAAGTGACGAACTGCACTGCGCCCATCACCTTGAGACATACCTGTTAAGTCTCATTTTGCCTGTTATTTCACTGGCTCTCAAGGACTGCTGCCGGAACACACCGTTAGGTGCTTGGCGACAGATTTTCTACTTGAGGGTGGTCGCTAGCCAGGCGGGCATTCGCAAAATGCCCTTCCACCATGCGGTGAAGCCCAAGCCCGCGGCGAGATTCAAATCATGGACCTGCTGCGCGGCAGTCCATAGCCAATGCCACTGAGCCATCACTGCTTCAACTGTAAATTAAAAAATAAAGTAAAATACCCAACTGCAAATTACTTCGTTAAAGGTTTTATCATTCCAATGAAATTGAAACTGCAAGTTATATACATTTATGGAATCGTTTTTAAAGCCTTCATTTTGATAACCCACTCTATGTCTATGAAAGAAAAACATTATATATCTCATAATAACAAATATTTTAAAAGTATTTTTAAAAAAACATTAAATTAATTATTCAATAAAACACTTCAAAAGTATTTTTAAGTAAACATTAAATTAATTATTCAAAAATTATATCTAGTGACAATTTAGTCTCGATCGTGCGCTCGTAGAGTCAAGACCTCCTGAAGATGCTTCGTTTAGAAGCGAAACGCGTCGAATAATAAGGTTTGGCTGCGTGGCGTTTGTGACGTCACGTCACCTTAACAGAAAATTAGGCGGAATTGTCATTAGATATATATAATTTTTATAAAGATTTATAAGTGTTTTATTAAATAATTAATTTGCTGATTTCTTAAAATACTTTTAAAATATTTGTTATTATTAAATATGGATTTCCGCAAAGTAACGCCTGAATCTATTCATTATATTATTTATCTCATAATGTGGCGTCTAAAATCCGCCATTTTGTTTTATTTTTATTTTTACTATGTACCTCGTGTTACTTGCGCTGTCAAGACGAATCTTACGATATCGCATACATCAAAATTGGTTAAGCCGTTTAGAAGTTGTGGTAGAATAAAGAAACTCACAAGCATACATACATATATGAATCCTGAAAACATAACACTCTTTTCTTGGGCACTTGTGTAACTATATTAAGTTTTTTTTATTTAATATAGTTACTTACTTAGTTAGTTTTGAAGCAGTGATGGCTCAGTGGCATTGACTATGGACTGCCGCGCAGTAGGTCCATGGTTCGAATCCGGCCGCAGGCTTGAGCTTCACCGCATGGTGGAAGGGCATTTTGCGAATGCCCGCCTGGCTTTCTACCACCCTCAAGTAGAAAATCTGTCGCCAAGCACCTAACAGTGTGTTCCGGCAGCAGTCCTTGAGAGCCAGTGAAATTACAGGCTAATGAGACCGAACAACTGTACGTCTCACTGTGACGGGCACAGTGGAATTCATCGTTGACAAAATGCGTCTGTTATAGGCAGAGGTTAGTCCACTTAACATCAGGTGGGCCTCGGGCCTGTTCCGTCACAATAACTTAAAAAAAACATACATACATATATGAATCCTGAGAACATAACACTCCTTTCTTGGGTAGTCGTGTAACTATATTAAATTAAAAAAGACTGCTTAATGCATTCCAGGCATTATGTACACACAACCTGTAACGACCAGGGGTCCGACGGGTGTAAGCGGGCCTAAGCGTAATAGTGGCCTAACCTATAGTACATTAAAACTAAAGTGACTTACCACCCGACAAGTGTAGATGGGGCATTCAGGCTTTTTATAATTCACCGGACATTTTCTGAAAAGAAGTAAATACACATTCAGTACATGTTCAGAATCGACAAGTCTATTGATTCTGGTAATATCATTGATTTTTCAAACATCGTGAATGAATGAAAATGTATTTGTTAAAAACATAGATCAGCGGGGCGATCGCGTATCTGCTGTAGCAATGTTTTATTATTATTTTTAATCCTTATAGGTTAGCCTTTGACCACTATCTCACCTGATGGTAGGTGATGATGTGGTCGAAGATGTTATTCAGGCTAACCTAGAAGTACTGGCTCTCAAGGACACCTGCCGGAACACACTGTTAGGAGCTTGGCGACAGATTTTCTACTTGACGGTGGTAGCTAGCCAGGCGGGCATTCGCAAAATGCCCTACCACCATGCTATAACGACTGCCATCCTAAGACAACGGGACCGACGGCTTAACGTGCCCTCCGAAGCACGGAAACGCTCAGTAGTAATGTCACTAGCGGTCACCCATCCAACTCATGACCGCGCGCGACGTTGCTTAAGAGGGCCCTTCCCGGTCCGTCTTTCGTCAAAGCGAGCATGATTGAAAAGCTTGTTATTTCATCTTTTTTCATATTCACCGCTTGGCATTCGATTCTCCGCCTCACTCCTTCCCCCGCGTACCTCTTTCTGCCACTTGGCCAACAGCAAGTGAGAATGAGATAACATTTAACGAAAAATAGTGTGCGTAAAATTCATAAAACTTGATCCAGGAATTACGTGTTTTTCAATAAGCCTTAAAAGTTAGTAGCATATATGTTTATTATTTAGAATTTCCATTATATTTTCAATGTTTCTATCAAGATGCTTTCTCTACTTTACAATTTATGAGTACATTCTGAACGCCCAAAGTTCAGTTAAAGTTTGTGCAAAAAAGCTGATTTTTGGAGGCTGATATTGAAGTTGTTTCTACAAATTTTACTTTTTTGATTGCATAAAAACCTAGATATAGTGCACAAGATACCTATTAGCTCAAAAGTTTCAAAGAAATATCTGTTACAACGCCATAATCACGTACGAGCGTTTGTATGAAAAGTAAGACGGGTTGGCCGCTCTTAACTTTGCTGATCGGTTGAGAACAGCTAAGTAAACTTCGCTACGAGCGCTTCAAGAGAACAGCTGATTGCAACAATTAAAAATGTCAGTTTTGACAGATTTTGTAGCAATGAAATCAAACGCCAAAAGACAGATAGGTAACAGACCTTCATGCGCCCAAACGTTAGTCGCCGACCGTTTTCTTTTCTTTTATACCTGAGATTAAGGGAGGAAGAAGAAATTACTACTTGTATTTTAAATTAGAGTTCAGCCATTATAACTACTATATTATAGGAGGCAGGCTCCAAATATATCTATCTCTCTTTTTGGTATGACATTTTATGAGATAGATATATTTTTGGAGCCTTAAACAGCCATTTTATAGTTTGTAACACTTAACGTTTTTTTTCGTAACAATTACTGCCATGCAAGAGTCTGTTAATCAAAATGTACAATAAACAAATATAAATGCAGGTAAATCAATCACAATATCTATCAGTAATTGCCCTAATATGAATGTAACCTTCAATGTTAATTAAACGAATTTGTTGTTAAACTTTCTTTCATTTTTGAGAAAAGCATTGTACAAGCCTCAACCAGTAAGAAAGCCATCCAGGCCTCGTATATAACCGGCCCTCACCTGCAGTTCGGTCCGGTTAACTCATACCTGCCCAGCAAAGCTTACTTACTGGATTCTGCAGTAATGTACTAATACATAAAGTTTCCTATCATGATTAGTTTTTATACTTATTTATATAATTAGTTTTTGTACAACAAACAAATATAAATGTAATTTGTAATGTAATCCGCATAGCAAGCGTTATTGCAAACCTAACAATATTAAAAAAATAAAAATATAAATGCCCCCGGTAGGTAAATCGATCACAATATCTATCAGTAATTGCCCTAATATGCGTGTAACCTTCAATATTAATTAAACGAATTTGTTGTTAAACTTTCTTTCTTTTTTAATTTTTTGAAAAGCATTATACAAGCTTCAACCAGTAAGAAAGCCATCCTGGCCTCGTATATGTATTTCCGGATCTCACCTGTGATTTGACTTTCTTACTGGTTGACCAGTAAGAAAGCCATCTTGGCCTCGTATATAACCGGATCTCACCTGTGATTTGGCTTTCTTACTGGTTGACCAGTAAGAAAGCCATCTAGGCCACGTATATAACCGGACCTCACCTGCAGTTCGGTCCGGTTAACTCATACATGGCCAGGAAGGCTTACTTACTGGATTCTGCAGTAATGTACTAATACATAAAGTTTCCTATCATAATTAGTTTTTGTACAACAAACAAATATAAATGCCCCCGGTAGGAAAATCGATCACAATATCTATCAGTACTTGCCCTAATATGAATGTAACCTTCAATATTAATTAAACGAATTTGTTATTAAACTTTCTTTCATTTTTGAGAAAAGTATTATACAAGCCTTAACCAGTAAGAAAGCCGGCCTCGTATATAACCGGATCTCACCTGCAGTTCGGTCCGGTTAACTCATACTTGGCCAGGAAGGCTTACTTACTGGATTCTGCAGTAATGTACTAATACATACTATCTTATTATTTGAATATTTTATTCTATTTTTGAATGTAATAACCAGATATCTTGTACTTTATATTTTTATTTTTGTTCTGCTATTTGTCAATTTTAATAATTTATAGTATATTGTAAGGTTTTTGTGTGTATTATTTATTAATAACATTTTTTTTTTATTATTTTAAGAAAACATCAAATTAATATTTTAATAAAAAACACTTAAAAAAAATATATATATATCTAGACAATTCCGCCTTAATTTGCTGCTAAGCCGACGTGACGTCACAAACGCCATGCAGCCAAACCGGAAGATTTTCGACGCGTTTCGCTTCTACACGAAGCATCCTCAGGAGGTCTTGACTCTACGATCGTACGATCGAGAAATATTTAAAAAATATTTGTTATTATTAAATATGGATTTCCGCAAAGTAACGCCTGAATCTATTCATTGTATTATTTATTTCATTTCAAGTGTATTTTTTTGTGTAATTTTTATAATCGTATTATATGTATTCATACAGGGCTGTTGTCCAATATAACCTCCGTGACGTCACAAAGCAGGTTCCAACAGAAGACCAGCGCTGGTATGGAGACCGTTTTACGACATGTAGCGACTACCTAATTGTTAATATATTTGTAAAATACTTTGTCATTGTTTATTTGCTACTGTTGTAAATATATTATTAATTATAAAAAAAAATAAAAAAAAAAACAAAAAAAATAATAATAGTTTTGAAGCGCTCGTAGCGAAGTTTGCTTAGCCGTTCTTAACCGATCAGCTAAGTTAAGCAACGTCCGCTGCGGTCAAGAGTTGGATGGGTGACCGCTAGTGACATTACTACTGAGCGCTTCCGTGCTTCGGAGGGCACGTTAAGCCGTCGGTCCCGGTTGTTATCTTAGGATGGCAGTCGTTATAGCATGGTGGTAGGGCAATTTGCGAATGCCCGCCTGGCTAGCTACCACCCTCAAGTAGAAAATCTGTCGCCAAACACCTAACGGTGTGTTCCGGCAGCTGTCCTTGAGAGCCAGTACTTCTAGGTTAGCTTGAACAACATCTTCGACCACATCATCACTTACCAACAGGTGAGATAGTGGTCAAAGGCTTACCTATCAGGCATAAAATAAATAAATAAAAAAAAAACACCGGCGTGCCCCAAGGCAGTATTTTGGGACCGTTATTGTTTCTCATTTATATTAACGACTTATCAAACATAACGAATAAACAATGTGTACTGTTTGCTGATGACGTGTCCATTGTAGTGCCAGATAATACCGATAAATCGTATGAAGATTCACTTAATTTTTAAATGGAATCAGTAATAACTTGGTTAGAACAAAATAGCTCAAGGGCTTATCTATCTAAAAACGAAATTCATTAATTTTCAAAACTATAATAAAATTGACATTTTTAATCCAAGATTGACATGCAGAAATGAAATAATAGAAAAAGTTGACGAAATTAAATTTCTTGGAATCGTATTAGATAAAAATCTTAACTGGAAATCACACATAGACAGCGTATTTAAGAAATTAAATAGATTCATATTTGCCCTTGGACGATTAAGTCGTATTTCGGGTGAAAACACCGCACTGACTGCATATTTTGGTTACGTCGCTTCAGTTCTAGGTACTTTCAGTTCAGTACGGACTAATGTTATGGGGTAACTCTACTAATATAAAAAGAGCTTTTAATATTAAAAAAAAATGTATTACAGCTGTTTGTGGAGTCGGTCCACAAGAATCATGTAAACCACTTTTTGTAAAACTGAATACACTGACACTAATAGGCTTATATAATTATCAAATAGGATGTTTTGTTAAAGAACATGACGCACTTTCTAACCACTTTGAGGAAAAAACTACTTCTAGGGCAAAATATAGAGACCCAACGAGGTTAAAAATGCCCATATGGAAAACTGCACTTGCTCGAAAGAGCTGTGTGACTATGACAGTAAAAATATTTAATAATATTCCTAGAGATATCAGAGAACTACCAATTAGACAATTTAAAACTAACCTTTTTAAGTGGCTAAAACAAAAATGCTTTTAATGACATTAATGAATTATTCGGTGTTAATTGAGGATGACATGTTTATTTAATATAATAATTTAGTAATCATTTTAATATTTATTTTTTTAATTGTTTGACATGTAATTTCATAATAAATCAATACTAATAATATTATATTGTACGTCTGTCATGGACAAACTGTGGTTCTACTAGCACTTGTGCTCTTAATAAGATCTAATATGTACACGGTTTCGGCAATAAATAAATTTTCTTTTCATTTAATTTCATTTCAAAGGCATATCAGCAATAAAAAAAAAAGTTTACTCTCATTAGTTTTTATACTTAGATTTAATGAACGGATTACCTTTTTGGTCGTGGTATATGTGGATGTGTATCGAAAGGCACATCGTGTGATATTTTCAAATGCTTGTGGTACACTTCCACTGAAGCGAACGTGAGCGAACAAACCGAACATGTAGCGTTTGGGTTCTCTTCCACTGGAGGTTCGCCCTGAAAAATATTAACGGCGATATATAAGCTGTGGAAGCATTAGACTGCGGTCGGTGTGTGTGTATATATATTTATGTGTATTTGTGTATGCCTGTGTGTCAGGGTGTGTATGCGTGTGTAAGGGTGTGTATGTGTGTATACTTTGGGATAGATCCTTTTTATATAACAAAAATATCAAATACTAGCTTTCCGGCTGCGGCTCCACCCGCGCTTGTTTCGGTTATCACGCAAAACTATTACTTAACCTCTTTTTGCGCATTTGGATAAAATCGTATATCCTTCCCTGGGTCTCAAACTATTTACATACCAAATTTCATCCAAATCAGTCCTGTAGTTTTAAGTTTATTCGTCACATACAAAAATACAAATCTTTCCTCTCTATAATATTATAAGTATAGATAGAACACATTCTCACCTCATGTTTTACCCTTTTGTGTAATTTCAACCCTGCAGCGCTATAGAACTTGACCGCGCATAGAGTGCACGTCAAATGGTAGCGAGTCCCTTTACATCTCTTCGTTAAATGGTTCCTGTATGATGAATTTGTCCTGAAATGTAACCATAATGGCGTCACGAAGGGCTTAGTATCACATATTTCACCTCCTTATTATTATTATTATTTTGTTTTGCGCAATGATTTCAATGTAAACACTTAGCCCTCCCCTTCTTCCATCGGACGTCCAGACAAACGGAGAGGCGCCATCCGTACATGGTTGATATTCCCAGGACTCGTACGAAGCGCTTCGCTTCCACTTTTCTCGTGCGTACTGCGAAGGAGTGGAACTCCTTACCGTGGTCCGTCTTTACCGATGAATACAACATGGGTGTCTTCAAATCGAGAGTAAATAGGTTCCTTCTAGGTAAGCGTGCTCCATCTTAGACCACATCAATGCTTAACATCAGGCAGGGTGTGGTCAAACGCGAATTTATAAATCGGATATCTGTGAATCCGGATATATGTGCAATTGAGAAAATGGTAAATCTTACCCATAAACACCATTGCAGAATTTACAAGTGTAGCGGACACCTGAGTGCATCTGGTAATGGTTTATCATGGCATGTCTGTAACAGAAAAATCACTATTATTAGAACGAAGTTTTTATGAAGCGCTCGTAGCGAAGTTCACTTAGCTGTTCTCAACCAATCAGCAAAGTTAAGCAACGTCGCGCGCGGTCATGAGTTGGATGGGTGACCGCTAGTGACATTACTACTGAGCGTTTCCGTGCTTCGGAGGGCACGTTAAGCCGTCGGTCCCGGTTGTTGTCTTATGGCAGTCGTTATAGCATGGTGGTAGGGCGTTTTGCACATGCCCGCCTGGCTAGCTACCACCTTCAAGTAGAAAATCTGTCACCAAGTACCTAACGGTCAGGTCAGGACTAAGCTTGAGGCCAGTGCTTGTGTGTGGCATCCGCATGAAGACAAATACACCTTAATGTTGGAGAAGGTTCAAAAGGCCTTCCTCAGATACTTATACAAACGTAAATTTGGGTACTATCCTTTTATGTATCCTACGGATTTCCTGCTCGGTGCCCTAGGGTACAACTCACTTAAAGTTAGGAGATCCCATGACCAGCTAACGATTATGTGCAAAATTTTGCGAGGGAAAATTGACGCACCAAATCTTCACAACCAGCTTTGTCGCTTGTTCGTCCCCGACAGTTACAATCGGGGCAGGATACATAAACTGCTGACTGTGCCGAAGTGTAGAACTGTAGCACACGCAGTTTCCCCGATACCGCGATCCCTTGCTTCACTCAATGCTCTGGTCGAAGCAAAACCTGAGTATGATCTCTTTGACGGCAGGTGGCAAGATATCATGATGGAGAGTTTAAAATACTGTGAGACTACTTCGAAATAGAAAAGACAATTTCGTCTATATCAGTATCAGTGCAATATGACGTGAATATTTATTTTGAATGTGAATTTTAACTTTTATTTTATTATTTTTGACATCTGTTAATAATTTTATTTTTTATTTTGACATATTATTATTGTATTATATCTATATATCATTAGTGTAATTCGTGTGTAAATGCGGTACTAATTTGAATAAATAAATTACAAATTACAAATTTCAAACGGTGTGTTCCGGCAGCAGTCCTTGAGAGCCAGTACTTCTAGGTTAGCCTGAACAACATCATCGACCACATCATCACTTACCATCAGGTGAGATAGTGGTCAAAGGCTAACCTATCACGCATAAAAAAATACACTATTATCTATACTAATAAACAGGAAAGATTTCTGTATGTGACAAATAAACTTAAAAACTACTGGACCGATTTGAAAAATTCTTTCACCATTAGAATCCCACATTATCCCTAATGAACATAGGATATAGAATATGACTAACAGGGATTAAAAAAAGTGCGAGCCCTATCACTATACCACTATACTATAACCATGACATTTTGACAACTTAACTTCTTCTTCTTCTTCATAAATGGCTCATATCGCTGCTTTGACGATATACTGTCAATGTCTTGTCTGTGTAGCCAGTGTACGGTATAAGAAAAAAAATTTAGGGTCTAAATATCTCACCAAGTTTTAAATAAACCTATTTGACATTATTATGTGTAATTGTGAGATGATAATTTAATATTCTAATATTTTTATTGTACAAATTTGACTTTTTTACATTATGTACCTATTTGATATATTTATGTGTAATTGTGATGTGATAATTTATAAATGTTATATTTATATTGTACCTCCTTGACATTTTAAGTTTATTTTATTAATTATCATGATCTAAAAATTATTTATATGTGTCATGAGTTTGCCTTGTTTTGATAATAAGTGTAAGTGCTAATAATAACAAATATTTTTAAAATATTTTATGAAAACATCAAATTAATATTTTAATAAATGCCTAACTAATAAAAAAAAATTATTAATTAGGCGGAATTGTCACTAGATATATTTTCGTATTTTTAAGTGTTTTATTAAAATATTAATTTGATGTTTTCATAAAATATTTTTAAAATATTTGTTATTATTAAATATGGATTTCCGCAAAGTAACGGCGTTTTATTAAGTGTAATTGCATTGTAAGCGTTCTTATTATAATAAATAAATAAAATAAATACCACAACTTGAACATTTTGTGGTACACTTCACAGAAAAAAACTATCACGCTTATAGATTTGGGCTTTAACATAGTAAATTAAACTAATAATTAGATGTGTTATCTGTAAAAAAAAATAACCAACGTTTCTACTTTTTTTTTTTTTGTTTATTTATTTTACTAAGTCTACAGCTCTTAATTAACAAAGTTCTAAATTTGTATCTGTGACCTACAGCCAAAAGAGACTTACTTTTTATAGATTTCTTCATATAATAAGACAGTCCCTTATTAACAGTATAATCTGTCATCAATTATAATATGGTAAAAATTCCCAAAAAGGAAAAAAATAAAATAGACACTAGCTTAAGTATAAATATATAAATAAAGTATGTGTGTGTGTGTGTGTGTGTGTGTGTGTGTGTGTGTGGGAGAGTGTAGATGTGTGGGAGGTATCATCTGTGAAGAGTTAGTGTGCATGATGTGTAGTGTAAGCATTTTTTTTTATTATATGAAAGTGTTGTTTTACCTTAGGTACATGGTATATTTATTACGCTTAGTACTTCTCGCTTAAAAATGTTTTTGCTGTTTTGGAATATGTCTATAGAATTGAATTGTTTATTGTAGGTCCTTTGTAGTCTTTTAACAGGAGCGTTAGAGGCATAGTTAGTATAGGACCGAGAAATTGCAAATAAATTTGTGTGTCTTGTTCTCAACCTTGGACAATTGAGGCATAATAGTTTAGATAACAAGTCAGGAGAGTCAATTTGCCCATTACATACGCCATGCAGAAATGACATATCAGATATAATTCTCCGATTTTTGAGCGTTGACAGACGGTGATAAGCGCATGAATCTTCATAATCATTAAATTTACGATAACAACGGTAGTTTAAATGTTTGGTGAATTTATGCTGAATATTTTCAAGTTTTTCACTATAGGTGATATAGTGAGGGTTCCAAACTATACTGCAGTACTCCAAGACACTTCTAACATAGGCATAATATAGAACTTTTATGCAATCTATGTCAGAAAACGGTCGGCTGACACGCAAGACAAATCCTAGATTTTTGAAGGCTTTATTTATTATTGTATCAATGTGTTCTGAGAAAGTCAGTTTTGCATCTACTGTGACACCTAGATCTTTGACTGACTCAACCCTATTTATTTTTGTATTATTGATTTTGTATTCGTAATTATTAATTTTATTTTTTCGTGTAAATATTATATATTGACATTTATTTATATTTATTCCTATACGATTTAAAATGTAATACTGGCTCATTCTATTGAGGTCATCTTGTAGTTTTATGCAGTCATTTTCATTTCTTATTTGCATGTATATTTTGGTGTCATCCGCATACATTAAAAATTTTGCGTATTTGAAACAAGTGCCTAGGTCATATAAATAACAGGCATATAAAAGAGGGCCTAATATAGAGCCCTGGGGCACTCCAGACGAAATTTTTATAAAGTCGGAACAGTAACCACCAACAACAACAGCCTGAGATCGGTTTTGAAAATAAGACTCTACCCACCGTAACAAGTTGCCACGAATTCCGAGGTGATGAAGTTTATGTAACAGTATTACGTGGTCCACGCGGTCAAATGCCTTCTCAAAATCTGTATATATAACATCTACCTGTGATCAACCATCCATACCTCTGGCTACTTCATCAACAATTTGTCAGTGGTAGGAACGTCCGGCCCTTTGAACGTCTTTTCTCGTTAGCCAACAACGCCTTAAGATAAAGCCACATTCGCTTAGTTCCAGAACGGCTATCAAAAATATTTTTTCAAATAGAAAATCTGTTGCCAAGCACCTAACGGTGTGTTCCGGCAGCAGTCCTTGAGAGCCAGTGAAATTACAGGCACATGAGACTTAACAACTATGTCTCAAAGTGACGAGCGCAGTGCTTTTCGTGACTTGTGATGACATGTACCTGTTATAGGCAGAGGTTACTCCGCTTAACATCAGGTGGGCCTAGAGCTTGTCCAGTCATAATAACAATAAAAAATAAAAAAGTAACGTAACCTACCATTCAAAGATTGGCCAATGTACAAAACAAAAATGTCTCTATACTAAAATAATTTGGGGGACATGAAAGACGTTTTATTTAAAAAAAATAGTTAATACCATACTGGGTAGATCCAAAAAATCGTATCAAATAAATAGGACCGGTACATGGATCGATAGTGTATTACTCCCCTATCATTCCTCCATGGTGTATTACGATCCATTGCAATCCAGAATGTGGATACAAAGCACTTGAATCGAACATCCCTAGGTCCCCCAATGACTATCAGTTGAAATACACTTATAATGAGCGCCTGAGGAGAAGCCGTATCGTTAGTCAACCGGGTGAAGTCTATGAAATCCTTTCCACCACCACATACGCCACTGGAGCAGCTATGCCAGCGACCCAGAGTCCTTCTCCGCTAAGAGCTAAGAGAAACGATGATTTAGATATAGACCAGCACGTCTCTTCCAACAACCTCTGTTACATGTATCAAGCACGTACTAACTGTTGAACTAAAGTACCAATGGACACTCGACTCATTCTCTATACAAAAGCCACGTTCTAACTACTTATTACACAGACACTACACAAATGTTGTTTTTGTACACGCGTTAATGTGTGCGTGAAGTCTAAGGTTGTCATCGTATAAATAATTATTATACTTACCTACCTAACAATCTTTTGATGCTGTTAATATGACTTATTAGATTTCGTAGGTTATCTTACCTACCTACAGAAACATTTACAAGCACAATAATCCAACTCCATGTACGAAGTAGTAATAATTATAGATACCTACACTATACAAAAAGTATCATTCCAAGTTCACATTTTATACAAGTAATGATAATAAATACAATAATAACATTTATGTTCTTCTCGTATAATAAACAATCATGAAGTGTGCCGCGTGTCAACCGTGGCGAAGGTCGGTAGGTGTATTGCTTTTCTCTATGGTAGGTATAGGTTACAAAGACACTTGTTTCGCTGCAAACGAAGTCGATATCCACGGATATTTTTTGCAAACGAAAATCTTCTAAAATTATCATTATTTGAATAGCAGTTTGAATAAAATACAAAGATAAAATATTATGTTTGTATTTTTTTCAATAGGTACCTACTGTAAATTACCGGTTATTATAAGTTACCTACTGGATAACAGAAGAACAACAAATAGGCAGGTACTTAGTGTAGGTTACCAAGAATGACTTACCTCGATTTATCCTTAGGGAATCTACAAAAACTCCTATCCTATTTCCTGTTTCGTTGATAAGCAACCGTAAACAGCACAAGATTAGCCCATTCTCAACATTTGAAATACTCGTACAATCGTCACGTCATCGTGTGCGAGTTGCGCGTCCCGTACTCAAGTCAGCTCAGCGACAGCTCAGAATCGGGGCGGGCTGAGGACGGCTCGTTTTGGTGGGGGGTGAGGAGTGTCCATTCCATACGTAGTATTATTATATGTTCTATGGTATAATATAAGTTGAGGAGGTCTAAATACAGTCTCAATACACGATGGAACGTTAAAGGATGTAACACATCTTTCATTTGGTGGCTCCAGCAGCCACCATCCCTTCAGTGCCATGTTTGTGTATTTTTTAAAGATCTTATTTATTTACTTTTTTGTTGATTCTGAATTTTATCATTTTGAATACTTGATATTCTGTTATGCAACCGAACGTGAACCTACGTACCTACCGGTCTCAACGGAAGACCAACGCTGGTCGTTTTCGACTAGGACTATGTTGAGTTGGGGCCGATTTGTGGAGGGGACTGCAAGAATTTGTTCTTATCTTTTGTTTTTAAATTGGTCTGTTTTTACTGCTAACTTCTAACGCCCTCTGTTAGAATATCAAAGAGTTAAGATCGCTGCAACAGAACTAAACTCAATACTCAAATGCATCTTATTAATCTACTCAGTACTAGATGACACCACTAGAATAAGGTTCACTCCAAAAAATGAGGAGTAACTTAATTTTTAAGTAGCCCGTGGGGTGCCGGGTTACAATTGCACATCCCATATCATCCCGTGGGTGTCGTAAGAGGCGACTAAGGGAAAAGTACTGAAGGGTAGGCAGCAACGTCTTCTAAAGAACTGTCATCTTACACTGCGATCCCCAAGACGCCTGCCAAGCGTGGGGATTATGGCAAATACCCCCTTTATAGGGGAGGCTATGTTCAGCAGTGGACGATCCGGCTGATACAGTACAGTAACTTAATTCGTACGTTTTTTTTTATGTTTGTTACCTCAGAGCTTTTGACTGAGTGAACAGATTTTGATGATTCTTATTTTATTGGAAAGCTGATGCTTGGCGTGTGGTCCCATTTAAATTTCATGAAACTCGGTCTAGCCGTTTTTGAGTTACACAATAACTAAACAGTATTTTCCTATATTGATGATATAGTCATTGACAGTGAATGACAATCGATCCCATAAGTAGCGAGGGGCATTAAAAAGGTGAATTTTTTTTTATTAAAAAATGGGACCGACTTCAACGCTAATGTGTGTAATAACTTGTCAAAGTCGGTACCATGCGCACAGTATTGTGATAATAGGTACTTTTAAACCGACTTCAACGAGTTATTTCACACATTTGAGTGTTGTAAACCGGTTCCATTTTTTTATATAAACTTTTTGTATTAAATAAAGTGTTTCTATTTCTATTAGAATAAGGGCCTGTTTCAGAATGTTCGAGTAAGTTCCGGTTATACTACCCAGAACATAAAATAACTGAATGATAAAAATGACAGTTAACATGCAGCGCGTTTCAAGTTTTAACCGATGGATAGGCTAAATCGATGACTGTGAAACGCAAAGATAGTGTTTTATTTATTAAATATGTTCTGGTTAGTATAACCGGAACTTACTCGAACATTCTGAAACAGGTCCTAAGAACAGGACTTACTTGTAATTAGTGATTACATGACACAACTTGCATTTGTACACTGATTTGTGTATAATCACATGTTTACTTAATCGAGTCTTCGACTTTTTTCGTGTTTTGCATACTGGACATACATGGTCACCCATTTTCGCCTGCAAAGATCACATCACATTATTTATATTTACCGTTGAACGTATGCTTTTTTCTTTCTTTTTTATGCCTGATAGGTTAGCCTTTGACCGGTATCTCACCTGATGGTAAGTGATGATGTGGTCGATGATGTTGTTCAGGCTAACCTAGAAGTACTGGCTCTAAAGGACAGCTGCCGGAACACACCGTCAGGTGCTCGGCGACAGATTTTCTACTTGAGGGTGGTAGCTAGCCAGGCGGGCATTCGCTAAATGCCCTACCACCATGCTATAACGACTGCCATCCTAAGACAACAACTGGGACCGACGGCTTAACGTGCCGTCCGAAGAACGGAAACGCTCAGTAGTAATGTCACTAGCGGTCACCCATCCAACTCATGACCGCGCGCGACGTTGCTTAACTTTGCTGATCGGTTGAGAACAGCTAAGTAAACTTCGCTACGAGCGCTTCACACTATGGGAGCGGTGTGGGGATTGCTCTTGGGAATGCTATTCTAAATAAAATCTAAACTATTAATTACTAGCGGCTTCGCGTGTGTTTAACAAAAAATATAAATTGAAACATAAAAAGTAGTTATTGTGACATAACTTTTTTTTAATTTTCAAGCAGTGATGGCTCAGTGTCATTGGCTATGGACTGCCGCGCAGCAGGTCCATGGTTCGAATCCCGCCCAGAGCTTGAGCTTCACCGCATGGTGGAAGAGCATTTTGCGAATGCGACCACCCTCAAGTAGAAAATCTGTCGCTAAGCACCTAACGGTGTGTTCCGGCAGCAGTCCTTGAGAGCCAGTGAAATAACGGACAAAATGGAATTTAACTAGGTATGTCTCAAGGTGATGGGCACAGTGCAGTTCGTCACTTGTGATGAAATGCATCTGTTATAGGCAGAGATATTGATGTTCTTTATAAAATTGTAGTATATCACTTTGCTCTATTGTCAACCATTACCGCAGCGTACGCGATATACTTTTTTGGTATTTTTTTGCACGCGCTGTGTTACATTATCGAAGTTTTCAGATGTATCCCTAACTTTTTTGAAAATATTCTATAGCCTATGTTCATCAGAGATAATGTAGGATCCTAATGATGAAAGAATTTTTCAAATCGGTCCAGTAGTTTTTATGTCACATACGAAAATACAAATCTTTCCTATTTATAATATTAGTATAGATAATACTGTATCAGCCGGATTGTCCACTGCTTAACATAGGTGTCGTAAGAGCTGACTAAAGGTAAAATACTGGAAGGTGGGCAGCAGCGCCTTCTGAGGAACTGATATCCTTAACTGCGATCCCCAAGACGCCTGCCAAGCGTGGAGATTGCAAACATCCCCTTTGTGGGGGAACCTATGTTACTATTCAGTACAGGGGGCCAAGTCTGCTAATTACATGTTCATATTCAGCATAGATTCATTCAAGATTCATACAAGACAGAATCGGTAGTCTGCTGATCCCTTACGAATATATGAATCAAGGCTGGTTTGACGATATTGCCAACAAAAAATAAAAAGAGAAGAGTAAGGTAATTCAAAAGTAGAAAATCTATCGCCAAGCACCCAACGGTGTGTTCCGGCAGCAGTCCTTGAGAGCCAGTGAAATTACAGGCAAATGAGACTTAACAAGTATGTCTCAAGGTGATGATCGCAGTGCAGTTCGTCACTTGTGATGAAATGCATCTGTTATAGTCAGAGGATACCGCTTAACATCAGGTGGGCCTCGTGCTTGTTCCGTCACAATAACATAAAAAAAAAAACAATTTCGTTATTATTTATTATTATTTTATTATTTCGTTTCATTTTCATATGAAACCGAGATTGAATCAATATTGACTCAATATGAACGATATGAAGTTAGTAGATTACCAAAACTGTCAAAATTGACCAGGCCGAGTCCATTATAGATTCATATTGATTAGCAGACTTGACGCCGAGTACAGTTTAAATACTTAGAAATACACTTTATGAATCTCTACGTCTTTTCAATGCAACCCTTCACCTAAATTAATTAAAAAGACATAGAACTAAGACTTTTGAAGCAATGATGGCCGAGCGGTAATAGCTATGGACTGCCGTGCCGCAGTACCCTGGTTCGATCCCCACCGCCGGCTTAAGCTTCACCGCATGGTGGAAGGGGATTTTGCGATTGCCCGCCTGGCTAGCTACCACCCTCAAGTAGAAAGTCTGTTGCCAAGCACCGAAAGGTGTGTTCCGGCAGTAGTCCTTGAGAGCCAGTGAAATAGGGTAGTTGACACAGTCTAAAATAAAATACAATGTAATGTTAACATGATAGTAGTTGGAGTACATAACTCGATGCAATTAACAAATTATTTATTCTGAATTGGATTAACTTTATTTTGAATAAACAAAATGTGTTTAAATTTTCTGTAAGTCACGTGATCTCAAACGGAAGTAAAGGCGGAAATGATGTCATAAGGCCAAAAACAAAGCCACAGAGTAGGTAATAGTAATAGGAGAGTTTGCTTCCAAAGGTTTTGACAGTGACAGTTGTCATTGCTAATAGCAAGCAACCCACAAAATGTCGCATCACTATCGATTTACTATTTAGGCCCCTATTACACACATTGGATCCCATATATTTAATAGTGTAATACGTACATTTGACTAACTTATCTTCGATCATATTTCGCCGTGAGATTTGATCAAAGATCAGCATAGATAATAAAACCACTCCAAACTCTGAACAAGAATCTATGGAAACATTTTGCAATCATTACTTATGGGCTGTATTCCATTTGAGTAATTTTCGATAATTTTGACCACATTTTGCGTTTACATTTAATATGAACCATAGACACAAATATGTGATTAAAATTATCGAAAATAATGAATTTAGCGTCAAATGGTATAAGCCCATCGTAATTGAACAACTTTAAACCGTTTGAATATCGTATGT
This sequence comes from Plagodis pulveraria, assembly GCA_963890685.1. Taxonomy (NCBI): domain Eukaryota; kingdom Metazoa; phylum Arthropoda; class Insecta; order Lepidoptera; family Geometridae; genus Plagodis; species Plagodis pulveraria. The sequence goes on along the minus strand of OY982979.1, from coordinate 4,457,994 downwards.
TTATCATAATTTTTGCCTCGATCACTTGAAAGTGTTTACATTTCGGGATTACAATAATGTTTAATTAAATAGTGATTTTACCGTTTAAAGTTGTTTTATTACAATGAAAAAGAATCGATAATGCTGCCACTCATCCATGCTTCAAACTGTGTTTGTTCTGTGTTTTTTTTATTCGTTGTCGCTTTATTTGAGTAAGACTACATACTCCCCACACTGCCCCCTACACGTTCTGCCGGACAACCTGTATAATCGATTACGCACGACACTACAACAAGCAAGCAAAACTTATTATATCGCAGCACTATTTGTTTTTGTACTTGTGACGTCATAAGCATAAAGGCCGCCATTGAATAATGTTTTAGCGCCAATTTTAAAAGTTGAAATAAAAAGATTAATTTCTAGTAGTTATACGCTCCTAAAAAAATTATTAAAAATGTTAGGTGTATATTTTAGTGTCCTGAATAATTTAACATACTTTAAAAAAACAAGTCAACAACCCTATTACAGGCACAATGAGACTTAACAACTATGTCTCAATGTGACGGGCGCAGTGCAATTCGTGACTTGTGATTGCAACTGTTATAGAAAGGTAAGTCCACTTAACATCAGGTGGGCCTAGAGCTAGTTCCATCACAAAAACATAAAAAAAAATGTACTCACATCATGCCACTTCATGTGGTACTCCAAAAACTTCTTATGTGTAAACCATTGGTGGCAATGGTCACATTTGTACGTCGCTTCGAGGTAAGCCTTGTACGTCTTTCTCTTCTCGAACTCCTCCAACATCTTCTCTTCAGTGTTAAGGTACAGCATATCGAATACTTTTAAGTAATCGTCGTTGGCAGTTTGTATGGTCATAAGTTGTTTCAAAATTTCCTCGGTCAGAAGGAAAGGTTGCGCTGAAATATATACATAAGTATAACTAGTGGCTCTCCGTGCTGTAGACCCCGCCAGTCTGCCCTTGCATAGCTTACAATTGAATAAAGGTTCATTGCGCATACTAATGGGAGAATGGGTCAAAGAATCCAAAAATCTAGATATGTAATGTAAGTCCAAGAAAATCAATGACACGCGGGCCCCAGCGAAGGCTAGTTGCATCAGAAACAGGTAGGAAAGTAGTTAATATACAATAATTTGACATACTTGATACAGGGGGCCAAGTCTGCTAATTACATGTTCATATTCAGCATAGATTCATTCAAGATTCATATAAAACAGAATCAGGTAATGTCGAACTATACTGGCTACAAAAACATGGAAAATAAGTAATTGATTATACGAGAGAGAGCCATCACTTTTAGGCAACTGACGTGCGTTTACATTGCCATTAAATTAAGCGCAGGCGTCCATACTTTCAACACCTTATGATGAATATCTCCATCATTTTGAAAAATTTCCAAAAACTGAATCGACAAAAAATTTTTAATGGATTTATCAAACTTGCTCACAAAATTTCGTGAGAATCGGTTGAGAAATGCGAACTGTAGAGGAGAACAACCGGACATACCAAAGCACTTTTGTGTAAGTTGAAGCAGAGACGCTTCGCTCGAACTAAGTTCTCGCTCGGTCAAATATATATACAGGGTGCCCGGTAATGAATGGATAACCTTAAATTAGGTATTTGTATATCTAATGGCCATTCAGAAAAAAAAACAGAACAAAAAAAAATCAAGTAGTACCAAAGTTATGGTCTTTTTAATAAACAAACATATTCATTTTGCCAAAGTTTAAGCATCCATAGCGTAAAAAAAAGTATGAATACACATGTGACCAATCATTTTAAAATAAAGTGTGCCTTAAGCCGGTTTCAAAATGGTATTTGTTTTATTATTATTATTTTTTTTTTTTTTTCTGAATGGCCATTAGATTTACAAATACCTAATTTAAGGTTATCCATTCATTACCGGGCACCCTGTATATGTTACGGCTAGAACTCGAAGCGTGGCTACGTCTAGTTTTAACCGGTTAGAACTAGGTGTAGCCTGATAAATCTAGTTGTAGCCGGCATGATATTGGCTAAACCTAGTAACAGCCACTAGGGTTTGGTTGGACCTAGTTCTAACCGAAATTATATCAGCTAGACCTAGTTCTACCCGAAAACAATTGCCTTATACTAGATTTAACCAAGAGTAAATGGCTACACCTAGGCTGAAATTCAGAGACATTTGTGTAAGACTGGCAAAGACCAGTCTTAGCCAAGCGTCCGCTAAGCCAATCTGCAAATTTCATATTCAGAGATATAGTCCTAGTCCTACTTACCTCGCTCTTAGCTTAGATCACACTCTATTATCTATGGCACATTTTTCACTTATGGAACGTTTACCGGTTCTTGTTGATCTGTGCATCCTGACATAAAACGAAAACGACAAGAACAACAATATATACAATGTGATTTGAGTGAGTGAAACAAAATAATAAAGTTCTTAGGTTATAAAATACAAAGTCAACCACAAACAATTTCAATTCAATGTCAGTAAAATCTTCAATTTCGCTCACTTGGCAGCGCCACCTCTGCTTTGAGACAGGCTAAAGTAGTCGATTTCCACTACTTGGCTTAGCATAGCACACGCTAAGTTTAAGCGCTGTATCAGCGGATGTCTCTGAATATAATTATGAGGCTAAGCGCTACGTTTTGACAGATTAAAGCATTAGTTCACGCTTAGATTTGTCTCTGAATCTCAGCCCTAGTTCTAACCGGCTAAAACTAAACGTAGCCGCGCTTCGGGTTCCAGTCGTAACATATTAATACAAAAAAAAAGACGTGTGGCACTCGGAGACTGCCGCGGTAAAGCTATGACATAGCATTTTTTATCTTACATACATGGGCGAAGAGGGGATTACGCATGCGCAGTAACGCCGATACAACCAATGCCACCTAGAGGCGAGTTGCTGAACTAAAGAGACAAGCATGATATTTCAAAAAGTCATTAAAAGTTCTGCTATTCATAGATAGATGGAAAAACTAAAAAGTATCACCGCTGTGCCGGTCGGAGTGGGGGGTGTTAGGTTATTTTCGTTACGGAATTTCTGGATTCGGTCTCCACGCTCAAGGCCCGCGATAGAAGCTATGCAATAGCTTAAAAAGTAAAAAATCCAACTGCACATTATTCACTTCCATCAAGTATTTTATCGTCCATTCAAATCACAAGTTATATATATTTATAGAATCGTTTCTTTAAATTGATATCCTTCCTTTTGATATCCTACTCGATGGATTTGGAAGAAAAAACGTTTTGTCACAATAGGGCGTCTAAACTCCGACAGTTTGTTTTCAATACTCTTTTATGTACCTAGTTTCACCAGCGCTATCAAGAGGAATCTGACGATAATTTATTCGTAAGTTTCTAGCTACCAGAACGTAGTTTAAAGAACTGACTGACTGAGATTATCTAGTTGGTATTTTTTATTTATGATAGGTTAGACTTTTACCACAATCTCCGCTGATGTTAATTTATGATGTACCAAATTTCTGGATCTCTAGTTAAGCGGCTGTAAGATTGATTATACGAGAGAGAGATGACATTTTCAGGTCCATGGTTCGAATCCCGCCCAGAGTTTGAGCTTCACCGCATGGTGGAAGGGCATTTTGCGAATGCCCGCCTGGCTAGCGACCACCCTCAAGTAGAAAATCTGTCGCCAAGCACCTAACGGTGTGTTCCGGCAGCAGTCCTTGAGAGCCAGTGAAATAACAGGCAAAATGAGACTTAACAGGTATGTCTCAAGGTGATGGGCGCAGTGCAGTTCGTCACTTGTGATGAAATACATCTGTTATAGGCAGAGGATACCGCTTAACATCAGGTGGGCCTCGCGCTTGTACCTTCACAATAACATAAAAAAAAAACTACTGTGTGGTGCTATGCGACGATTTTCTACTGAATATTGCTAGCATTCACGAAATGCCCTATAACAATGCGATGAACTAGGCACCACTAGGCCATCACTAAAGTGTTGCTAATAAGTCCCTAATATATTTAGTTACGATCTTCAGTTATTTTCACGTTCAATGGCAACGGGGTCAACGACCCATATTCTTTCATGCTCGGAGGCCGTGTTCTAGATAATATCAATAATCACTTTTTTGAACTATTACGGTTTACTAGATAACTATTATTATTACTTACGGGATTTTTATTATTATGGGAGCTAAAAATAAAAAACACCACGGTACAGATCCCGTAAGTAATAATAATAGAATATCAATAATGTAACATACCCTTAACATTTACCACTAAGTCCCTTAGATCTTAGAGTTATTTTCATGTTCAATGACAACGGGGTCAATGACCGATATTCTTTCATGCGCGGAGGCCGCGTTCTATATAATATCAATAATGTTACATACCCCTAACTTTTACCACTAAGTCCCTTATATCTGAGAGTTATTTTCATGTTCAATAGCAAAGGGGTCAACGACCGATATTCTTTCATGTTCGGTGGCCATGTTATAGATAATATCAATTGGTAAATGATATGTACCATTTACAAAAAAGTCCCTTATATATCTTGGGGTTATTTTCACAAATGATAATATCAATAATGTTACATACCCTTAACATTCGCAACAATTATTTTTTTTATGTTATTTTGACATAACACGCTCGAGGCCCTCCTGATGTTAAGCGGACTAACCTCTGCCTATAACAGTTGCATTTTCGTCACAAGTCACGAATTACACTGCGCCGTCACCTTGAGACATAAATTGTTAAGTCTCATGTGCCTGTAATTTCCTGGCCCTCAAGGACTGCTGCCGGAACACACCGTTAGTTGCTTGGGGACAGATTTTCTACTTGAAGGTGGTCGCTAGCCGGGCAGGTGAAATGCCCTTCCACCATGCGGTGAAGCTGAAGCCCACGGCGAGATTCGAACCATGGACCTGCTGCGCGGCAGTCCATAGCCAATGCCACTGAGCCATCACTGCGTCAAATCCCTCACATGTTACGAGAATCTTCATAATCAATAACAACGGGGTCAACGACCGATATTCTTTCATGCTCGGAAGTCAGTCTATAGATAATATCAATAATGTTACATACCCTTAACGTCTACCAACAATTCTCTGATTTCTTTAGTGTTATTTTCTTGTTCGATAGATACTAGTATCTTTTTCTTGTCTAAGACCGTCCCGTCTTCAGTCTTCAGATCTCCACATTCATTGAACTTCATTACCAAAAGATTTATCAATCTGTAGACAAAATAAATCATTATGCTAATAATTTATCACACTTTACACGTCAATTCAAGTCTTTCAATGTAAAGATATAAGCTGCCGATAATATTATAGACACATAGGAAAATAATATGAACTACCTGTCTACTACATTCTTGTGAGCCAATATTTTTAGGTAAGCCAAAACACATCTTAGACCACATCATAACAGCACAGCTCCTTGCTGCAACACAGTGTAACACTAAAGCAGCGCAGGGTTTCAACTTGGTATTTTGTATCTTATTTATTTACTAGCAATAAAATAATTTGTATTTTTTGTATCATCACTTACCATTGGGTGATATAGTGGTCAAAGGCTAGCCTATCAGCTAAACATAAAAAAACTAACAGGTAATTATTGTAAGGAGAAACAAAACCAGTAAATAACCAGTGGCTCTCGGAGCTGCAAACTTCGCGAGTCTGCCTTTGAATAGTTTACAATTCTCTGCACATACTGATGGGGGAATGGGTCACAAAATCCAAAACTCTTGGTTGTATTCTAAAAAATGATGTAATTAATTTGATGCGACACAGATAATTTGCGTTCCTTCATTGATTTGAGAGCGCGCTGCGCCTCCGATCGCTTTTAGTATTACGATCAACCACCAAGGGTAGTGATAATTATTTATTTGTTTACCTATTAGTTCTTATTCTAACGCTTTAAAGAGAAAAATGTAGCCAGCCAGAGCTATAAGAGTATTAATTGGCATCGTCAACGGGTTGCGAGCTATCCTGAAAGTTTCAGCAATAGTTAATACTTAGATATTATTTACAACAGGGCCACCGAGCGTGAAAGAATATCGGTCGTTGACCCCAACCCCACACGTGGTATTTAAATCAGATCAAGTCTAGTAGACTGATGACCGCGCACCGCCCCCTATGACGGTTAAAGTAATACAATAAGAGCACAAAACATCGGCTCATCCGAGCAATACTCCATAGCTTAGTGGTTACCCAGTGCGTAAAACCAGAAGACGTGGGTTCGATTCACAATCAAAGTGAGAAATTTTATGTTGAATAGTGTTAATATAATTATATTCATCATAAGATTACAATGGAAAACAATACCTAGATTTTGGATTTTATTGCTAAACCTAATTATACAACATCATCTTGTCTGATGCGAATAAAATTTTACTCTATTTGTACAAATTTACCCATTACCCAGACTATCGTGGTCACAATACAAATTCCTACGCCTAAGTCTTCCCATTATTTTAGACAGAATGACGTCATTTTTAGATTTAGTGATCAGATATTTTTTAAAAGTACTGCTTTCGAAGCAGTGATGGCTCAGTGGCATTGGCTATGGACTGCCGCGCAGCAGGTACATGGTTCGAATCCCGCCGCGGGCTAGCACTTCACCGCATGGTTAAGGGTATTTCGCGAATGCCCGCCTGGATAGCTACCACCCTCAAGTAGAAAATCTGTCACCAAGTACCTAACGGTGTCTTCCGGCGCTGTCCTTGAGAGCCAGTAATTCTAGGTAACCCTGAAGAGCATCTTGGATCACATCATCACTTACCATCAGGTGAGATAGTGGACAAAGGCTAACCTATCGAGCATAACACAAAGTCTTGTAACACATGTAAAATATTAAAATACTAACTTTTCTTTATAGAAATGGTTTCCTGGTGCCCTAGAGATGTGTTCATTAAATTCTTTTACCGGCTGCATCTCTTCATCTTTTTTAGCCAATGATTTTCTTTTAACAGTATATTGCTTTCTTGCGATACTTCTCTTTGGAGCAATTTTCTTTTTCTTATCTTCAATGTCGTCATCAGACAGTGATATATTTGCAAGTTCTAAAAGAGACCTTTTCAATTCTTCACTTTTACTACTGTAAAGTAAATTTTGGTCTTCCGTTTCAACGTTATTAGATTTCACAGTTTTCTTAGATGTTTGTTTCATCTGCTTCATCTTTTGTTTTTTACAGTAAACATCATAATTCGATATGAAATCATCCGAGTCACAGTCATCATTGCTGTTTATATCTGCATCATCAGAAAAATCAACAATTTCTGATGATTGGTCTGTTTCATTGACAAACACAGGCTCGTTTAAGTTTCCTATGTCATATGATAAATCTCGTTTATCTTTTTCTAATAAGTTATCTATAATTAATTGTTCATCTTCTTTCGGGTGTACGTTTTCTATTTTTACATCCTGTACATTTTCTACTAGTTTATCTGTTTTATCGTCTTTTACTAATTCAGTATATGTTTCTTCGTTATTTTCTGTTTTGATTTCATTCTCAAGAACAAGTGGGTCTTTGAGTACAAGAACAGTATTGTCGTTAGTAACATTCGATAGAGGATCATCAATGAGAGAATTGAGAGAAGAATGTGTTGGTACTAATATGTCTGTAGGATTTGGTTTTTCTTTTGGTGTCGTATTAATTACCTGTAATAGAAAAAAATAAATAAAATATGGTTGACCTTGGTATGGTTAACTTCAAGAAAGAGCTGATTAAAAAATAATACCTAAAAATGGAATCGACTTCAACACTTAAAAGTGTGAAATAAATTGTTGAAGTCAGTACCATGATAGTTCAAAAGTTACTATTAACCTATTATCACAATACTGTGCGCATAGTTAAGGTAAACATTTTTTTAATAGTCGGTTCCATTTTAAGGTAACAAAAAAATTGTGCTTTTTTTTAGTGACACTAGCTACTTAAGGGTTCGATTGTCATTCACTATCAACGACTATATCATCAAGAAAGGAAAATATTTTCAGTTATTGGAGTGTACCTCAAAAACGGCTGGACCGATTTCGATAACATTTAAATGGGACCACACGACAATCATCAGCTTTCAAATAAAAAAAGAATTATCAAAATCGGTTCACCCAGTCAAAAGTAACTAACATAAAAAGAAATACAGACGTATTGAGAACCATTTCCGTTTTTTGAAATCGTTTATAAAACAACGAAGCTTATTAAAACAAAGGGTGGCTGTTCAACGCACACTTCTGTGCTTAGTTAAGCTTTCCTTTTTTTTTTCAACTGATCTATGGTAAGATCTCCAGCTTGACAGTTACATGCATGGACAAGACATGTGATCAAGATAGACACAAGACCAATCTCGTGGGCACTGTAACCCACATACAGGGTTACAGTGTAGTAGTTGCAATATCTCTGCTATAATATTTTATTACAGTTTTTTTAAGAGTAACTTTGCTTTTAATGCGCTCGTAGCGAAGTTTACTTAGCTGTTCTCAACCGATCAGCAAAGTTAAGCAACGTCGCGCGCAGTCATGAGTTGGATGGGTAAACGCTAGTGACATTACTACTAAGCGTGCACGTGCTTCGGACGGCACGTTAAGCCGTCGGTCCCGGTTGTTGGCTTAGGATGGCAGTCGTTATAGCAAGGTGCTAGGGCATTTTGCGAATGCCCGCCTGGCTAGCTACCACCCTCAAGTAGAAAATCTGTCGCAAACCACCTAACGGTGTGTTCCAGCAGCTGTCCTTGAGAGCCAGTACTTCTAGATTAGCCTGAACAACATCTTCGACCACATCATCACTTACAATCAGCTAAGATAGTGGTCAAAGGCTAACCTATCAGGCATAAAAAAAAAAAAAAAAAAAAACTCTTGACCAGGTAAAAATTATACAGACCCCATTTATGTCAGACAATGGTGGTTGTTCTCCATAGTTAAACTGATATATCCGTATGTTGGAGTCTATCCAGGTACCCAGGTTGGACGGTGGTAGGAGAGTATAGAGCTCCTTCAACTGAAAACATGTTGATTAAAATTAGTAATTAAATTCTTAAGAGCCCTTTTACATTTTGCAGCCCTCTCACTCGCACTTTTAAAGATAATTTCAAATAGCAACAATATGGTTTATATTTTGTAAAATGTGGTCAATCATTATTTTGCTGCATGCAACTAGATGTTCTCTACTAATTTTCATTTTGATATCTGTTATGGGGGATCCAAAACGCGTAATTTAGTTATTTTAAATTGTGGGCCTCTAATTCTAATTGGACTCAACATGTAACAAAGTAAAAATATGTTGAGAACATCTATAGTTGCATGCAGCGAAATAATGATTGACTACATTTTAAAAAATATAAACCATATTGTTGCTATTTGAAATAATCTTTAAAAGTGCGAGTGAGAGGGCTGCAAAATGTAAAAGGCCTCTTAATAACGGTTATAGTTATAACGATATTTCATTTTAATATTGTTATGTTTGCAATAACGCCTGCTATGCGGATTACATTACAAAATCACAAATATACGACATATAACATGACATGATTTAGCAGTAGTAGTACAACGCAAGTGGTACTATAGATGTAGCTCCATCCCAATACGATGGTTAAAGAACGATAGGAAAGATTTGAGTTATGACGTCATGTCATGTTAGCTCAATTGGTTAGAGCATACCCCGGCTCAAGGAGTGGATGGACAGTCGGTTCGAACCCCGCACATGACTTAAATTTTTCCCATCGATAATTTGTAATTTTGTAACGATATTTCATGTTTTCTCTAATTCTAATTTAATTTAAGACAATACATGACCTGGGCAACAGTTCAAGCCGGGTGGCTGGAACTGGATCTTATTTGTAAGGGTCCTTAAAAAGGGGAAGAAACCATGAACTGCTACGTACATGAAGTGTCATACATGTAAATTAATTTCATCAATGGGTTTAGTTTAACATACTTCTATATAATTTTATTTAATGAATATGTAAAGGTTTTTTATTGTTGTCAACAAAAAATTAAACCTCATCTATCTCACCTGATGGTAAGTGATATTGCAGATCGATGTTGTTCAGCCTAATCTAGGGTTTAATTATAAGCTTTCAAGCTCAGCTGCTGTGCAAAAAGTATTTATTTTCTATCTTGCAATAGATATATAATTTTTTAAAGCTCATAGGGTAACCTTTGACCACTATCTCACCTGATGGTAAGTGATGATGTTGTTCAGGCTAGCCTAGAATGACTGGTAGAGCGCGGACATCTGCCGGAACACACCGTTAGGTGCTTGGCGACAGATTTTTCTATTCGCACGCAGCACGTCTTTATAGAGAGGGGCCGGCTGCTCAATCTCGATCGTGCGGTCTTTGAGTCAAGACCTCCTGAGGATTCTTCGTGTAGAAGCGAACGCGTCGAAAATTCTTCCGGTTTGGTTGCGTGGCGTTTGTGACGTCACGTCGGCTTAACAGGAAAATTAGGCGGAATTGTCACTAGATATGTTTTTAAGTGTTTTATTAAAATATTAATTAAATATTTTAGTAAAATATTGTAAAAATATTTGCTATATGGATTTCCGCAAAGTAACGCCTGAATCTATTCACTAACTTCGTTTTGTTGGGACACCAGTTGCTTTAGTTACCAACAAGCCTAACATAATTAAATCACATTCAAAGTCCAGTACAGTAAGTGATCATATCTTACAGGTTTCCGTTTCTTCCGACCATTGAGAATCTCATTAGCCATTATACATTTGGCTCTGAAATTGCAGACCTTCTGCAGTAGATGTTCACATATGGTGCAATATTTAGGGTCCAATATACAGCCCATCTGAAAATACAAATAAAAATATTTGATTGACCAGGCACCGAGTCTAGAGTTATAATTCGTTTCATGAAGCGTTAAAATAATTGTAAAACAAAACATAAAGAAGGTACTGCTGACTGCTGTAATTTTTGGTTTTAGTACCTGCTAATTGAATCTGTCTTTGTACAAAAGGGAATTTGTCCTTATACAAAAGTGAATCTGTCCCTTTACAAAAGTGAATCTGTTCCTATAGAAAAGTGAATCTGTCCTTGTACAAAAGTGAATTTGACCCTGCACAAAAGTGAATCTTTCCTTATAGAAAAGTGAATCTGTCCTTGTACAAAAGTGAATTTGTCTCTGTACAAAAGTGAATGTGTTCCTGTACAAAAGTGAATTTGCCCCTGTACAAAAGTGAATCTGTCCATATAGAAAAGTGAATCTGTCCCTTTACAAAAGCGAATCTGTCCCTTTACAAAAGTGAATCTGTCCCTATAGAAATGTGAATCTGTCCCTATAGAAAAGTGAATCTGTCCTTGTACAAAAGTGAATTTGCCCCTGTACATAAGTGAATCTGTCCATATAGAAAAGTGAATCTGTCCATATAGAAAAGTGAATCTGTCCCTTTACAAAAGTGAATCTGTCCCTCTAGAAAAGTGAATCTGTCCTTGTACAAAAGTAAATTTGCCCCTGTACAAAAGTGAATCTGTCCATATAGAAAAGTGAATCTGTCCCTTTACAAAAGTGAATCTGTCCCTATAGAAAAGTGAATCTGTCCTTGTACAAAAGTGAATTTGCCCCTGTACAAAATTGAATCTGTCCCTTTATAAAAGTGAGTCTGTCCCTGCAGAAAAGTGAGTCTGTCCTCTTACAAAAGTAAATTTGCCCCTGTACAAAAGTGAATCTGTCCATATAGAAAGTGAATCTGTCCCTTTATACAAGTGAGTATGTCCCTATAGAAAAGTGAATCTGTCCTCGTACAAAAGTTAATTTGCCCCTGTACAAAAGTGAATCTGTCCATATAGAAAAGTGAATCTGTCCCTTTACAAAAGTGAATCTGTCCCTATAGAAAAGTGAATCTGTCTTTGTACAAAAGTGAATTTGCCCCTGTACTAAAGTGAATTTGTCCCTGTACACAAGTGAATCTGTCCCTATAGAAAAGTGAATCTGTCCTTGTACAAACGTGAATTTGCCCCTGTACAAAAGTGAATCTGTCCATATAGAAAAGTGAATCTGTCCCTTTACAAAAGCGAATCTGTCCCTTTACAAAAGTGAATCTGTCCCTATAGAAAAGTGAATCTGTCCCTATAGAAAAGTGAATCTGTCCTTGTACAAAAGTGAATTTGCCCCTGTACATAAGTGAATCTGTCCATATAGAAAAGTGAATCTGTCCATATAGAAAAGTGAATCTGTCCCTTTACAAAAAGTGAATCTGTCCCTCTAGAAAAGTGAATCTGTCCTTGTACTAAAGTAAATTTGCCCCTGTACAAAAGTGAATCTGTCCATATAGAAAAGTGAATCTGTCCCTTTACAAAAGTGAATCTGTCCCTATAGAAAAGTGAATCTGTCCTTGTACAAAAGTGAATTTGCCCCTGTACAAAATTGAATCTGTCCCTTTATAAAAGTGAGTCTGTCCCTGCAGAAAAGTGAGTCTGTCCTCTTACAAAAGTAAATTTGCCCCTGTACAAAAGTGAATCTGTCCATATAGAAAGTGAATCTGTCCCTTTATACAAGTGAGTATGTCCCTATAGAAAAGTGAATCTGTCCTCGTACAAAAGTTAATTTGCCCCTGTACAAAAGTGAATCTGTCCATATAGAAAAGTGAATCTGTCCCTTTACAAAAGTGAATCTGTCCCTATAGAAAAGTGAATCTGTCTTTGTACAAAAGTGAATTTGCCCCTGTACTAAAGTGAATTTGTCCCTGTACACAAGTGAATCTGTCCCTATAGAAAAGTGAATCTGTCCTTGTACAAACGTGAATTTGCCCCTGTACAAAAGTGAATCTGTCCATATAGAAAAGTGAATCTGTCCCTGTACAAAAGTGAATCTGTCTATGTACAACAGTGAATCTGTCTATGTACAAAAGTGAATCTGTCCCAGTATCACATTCAATCAACAGCTAGGAGAAATCAACCATTAAACACAGGCATTCCCCATTAGGAATGAGGGGTTGTCATAATCTATGCTCGGCAGGCATCTGGGGATCACAGTGTATGATAGCAGTTCTTCAGAAGTTTGGCATGACATATCGCCATTCCAGGGATGGATGGCAGCAGGTTCGAACCCTGATTGTGGTCAAACAGGCATTATTTTATATATAAATTATAAATAACCTATTGATATATACATATATATATAAATATATTAATAGGTTTTATTTTCTTGTGATTTTGTATATATAGGATAATAATAAAATAGATCAAGAGACAGTTTGTGCACAGATAAAACACCATAGCATGTACACTGGCAAAAAAAGGTAGGTAATTGAAGAGGGAAGCCATTGTGTTAGTTGGTATTTACCTCACTCACAAATTAATTTAATAAACAAGAAGCGTTAGTAGCGAAGTTTACTTAGCTGTTCTCAACCGATCAGCAAAGTTAAGCAACGTCGCCCGCGGTCATGAGTTGGATGGGTGACCGCTAGTGACATTACTACTGAGCGTTTCCGTGCTTCGGAAGACACGTTAAGCCGTCGGTCCCGGTTGTAGTCTTAGGATGGCAGTCGTTACAGCATCGTGGGAGGGCATTTTGCAAATGCCCGCCTGGCTAGCTACCACCCTCAAGTAGAAAATCTGTCGCAAAGCACCTAACGGTGTGTTCCGGCAGCTGTCCTTGAGAGCCAGTACTTCTAGGTTAGCCTGAACAACATCTTCGACCACATCATCACTTACCATCAGGTGAGATAGTGGTCAAAGTCTAACCTATCAGGCATAAATAAAAAAAAAAACAACCTTATTTTCAATTGTCAATCATACTTTTGCAAGGCTCTCCAATTGTTTCTAAAGTACAGTTCATTTCATAAACGTTGTTTATACAATGTTTATGAATTTAGTTAAGTCTACCCACATTATGTAAACTTAACTTAGTCTGTTTTAACCACATGAACACCTTTGTGTTTACCGCTAAAACACAAAATTGTGTCTTGAAATACACAAGGATACAACAACAACCTTCTTTGTTAAATCTCTGTGACTTTTGTGTTTATAATGTTATCTAATTATATTCTAGGTTATTATATACTTTATACTTCTAGGTTAGCCTGAACAACATCTTCGACCACATCATCACTTACCATCAGGTGAGATAGTGGTCAAAGGCTAACCTATCAGGCATAAAAAAAAAAAAAAAAAAAAAAAATATCTACACATTTTCATGAGTGGAGATAATTAGAGAATAAATTTAGTTATTTTACATTAAATTTGACTTATTCTTCAAGCAGTAATTCATTTCAATACTTTAATAACCATGTTCTAATGCAAATAATAATAACTCAATATTGAATAACTTTATTATTTTTAATTATGACTGTACCTGCGCTTGTATTACTCTTTTGTATGTTTTTTTTATCTAGTGATTATTTATTTTAAAGTACTAAGGCAAATGTACGCACAATATTAAATACTTATTAATAAATGTAGATATATACTGGGGGCCGTTCCAAGCCTCAGAGTGTAGTTATTTTTACTTACTCCAAGGTTCGGAAAAACAACTCAGTTGTTTTGTAACCCCAAATATTGATTTTTGGCAGGGCACTAAAATAATATATAGACAATTTATGATGTTTGAACGGCAACCGCAACAACTACCGTTACATGCAAAATACAAAAGAGTGCCTATAATTTTCTCATCAAGAAATGTCAAGATCATGTCAGTTAAAATAGCAACCTTTTAACAACCGATTTTGATAGTTTAAAAGATTGCGCTCTACTCGAAGGTTGTGAACAATATTAGAGTGAAAAGTTGCACTCCGAGTGCGCTCTAACCAAGGTTCTGAAAGGCCCCCTGTCTTTGCAGTTTGCACATATAATCTGCTGAGGCTATAATTTAGTTAGGTGACTGTGGGTTCATGTATAGGAAGTATGATTCCTTTTATCCTCATTCCACTGTCACAGTTATGGAGGGAGAACAATGAATCTGAATTTTATATAAAGTTGTCGAAGGAAACTACATATATTGGAAAATCAGAACACTCTCATATTGAAATATAAGAATCATAAATTCTTTGTGTGCCAACTAATTGAACAAATTTATATAAATACATATGGTAAATTTTGAACCACAAGCTGGAGTCAAAGCCACGACCGATCCGTCCCTCGGGCCAAGACTTTCTATACCAATTAATCAGTTAGCATGATACCATTTTATTTATCATGTGTCAAATCATATATAGATAGCTTGTAACTTACGCTGAAGTCGCAGAACTCATCATGAAAATCGGACAGTTTGGTATTTATCACTTTTAACTTTAAATCAGTTCGTAAGCAGATTTGACAAATATCTACATTTTCTTCGTTCATTTTCAAATACAGAAATCTGTTTGTAATGCAAACTAAACAAATTTACCCCTTGATTTCCTTTAAATTTCCGAGAACACAAATATGCTTTTATATCTCCGACTAATTATAAACAGTTTATCCTAATGTAAGTATTTTATTTCATCTATTTATTTTAAAATATAATAAAATTCATAATATTTTGAAACTTGAAAGCGCAGGGGTGCGTTCCGAACCTTGGTTAGAGCGCACTCGGAGTGCAACTTTTCACTCTAACGTCGTTCACAACCTTCGAGTAGAGCGTTCGGTTGTCACAACTGGACCGTTCCAAACCTTTGAAGGTTGCAACTTTTTAACCATAAAACGCGTGACATGAAATGACTTTGACGTTTATATCGTATTCTATCTGATGCGCTCACCCAATAAAGTATCTCAAAAAATATCAATACTAATATAATTTCTCAAAATATAAAACTTAAATAAAAATGGAAAACGAATTTGTGATAGTGTTAAATAGCAATTATTATTATGATAATGATGTAAGTCTGTCAATGTCACAATTTGTTTGAGGTTATAAAACAACCGGTCGTTCCATACCTCAGGGTAAGTTGCAAAACAACCAAACAACGAAACAACTACACTCTGAGCCTCTGAACGCACTCCAGAAGAACACCAAGGGTATGTTCCATAGAGAAAAGTAATGACAGTGTGACCAGATTAAAATTTAACATTATGCTAGCTGCTCGCTTAAATTCTGCTAGAGTCTGCTAACTTCATTTTTGTTAAATGCCGAAATTCTGCTATTGAATGAAGACCCAATAAAACGAATGTTAAGTTTACAAAAAAAAACGAAGATATTATCAAAAATCATGTATGATTGAATAACACGAAATAATATTGTATTGTTGCCTAGGTACTTCTAATTTTCTGTGGTTTCCATTCATATTATTATAAAGAATCGTTGAGCTTTGAGAGTCCTCAATCATTTTCTTTGATGCCGCAAAATTTACGCATCCACCCTGTTATTTTTATTGCCTGGTTCACATGTAAAAGTGCTGCAACATGCTCATTTTTAATTTTATTCCGCAGGTAAATTTTTATATTGTTTATTTCCGGAAATTGTTGCTCACACACACGCACACTGTATTGGACTTAAGTAAAATCAGAATGGCCTTTGCTAAATCTACTTACTTATTAGTTGGTACTTAAGTGTTGGTACTTACTAAGGGTGCATACCATTTGAAGTTAGATTCGCTAAAAACGCTAAAAACTATCACACTCCCAAAAAGTTGTTCCACATGGGTCTTGGCGTTATTTTCGCCATAAACGCTATAAGGCTACTGGAACAGTTTGAATTCCCTACATCTAATGTCAAAAGTGACAGAAGTGGCAAATTTTAGTGGCATTCTTAGCGTTCTTATCCTAAATGGAACAGGGGATGACAGTTGCAAACGATCAGTGATCACAACCACAGACGCAGAATGTGATCAAAATTATCGAAATTAACGTTCTTAGCGACTAATGGAACACGCCCTTATTAGTTCCATCGGCATTAGTAGGTACTTTTTGAAATATGACCTCAAAACCTTTTAGTGTTCATGTGCGGGGTCAGCAGAACTTCCTACCGATTCCTAAAAAATCTGCCACTGATTTATCCAATTTAACTCCCTATTTTCGGAGTCAATTGCTTGTACGTCAGATTCGTTTATCAAATTTGAAAATTGAGAAACAGTATTGGCCAAACTTGCGAAATCCTTGTACAAAACGATTTTAAGGTCAATAAAAAGCAATTTCTCTAATAGATCTGTAAGAGGTAGATTAGATTTTAGTTTGTAGATTTTTAGTTAACGCCAAGTTAAATCAAAAAGACTTTAATTCTGGGCTTTCCCCTAAATTGCTCTTATGGCTGGCAGAGTAGTGAGAAGAAATCGTACTTAATAATCGCTTATAATTCTGTACAATTTTAACTATTTCTAGCGCCACAACCCAAGTAAAAACAGTTAATTTGCCAGTTCTTCTTCATATTGATAAGATTCTGCGGATATTTTATAGAATTCTGCCAAAATCTGCTTATTTTTCAGATCTGCGACACAATCTGCTAGACCCTAAATTGGAGATAAATACTGCTAAAATCGCAGAATTCTGCTAAATCTGGTCACACTGAAAGAGGATGTTATGGGTATATTACATTACAACGTTATTTTCGATAATTTTGATCACATTTGCGTCTATGGTTGTGATCACTGTGATCGTTTGTAACTGTTCTCCCCTGTTCCATTTAGGAGAACGCTAAGAATGCCACTATAATTTGCCACTTCTGTCACTTTTGACATTAGATATAGCGTTTATGGCGAAAATAACGCTAAGTCCCATGTGATCAACTTTTTGGGAGTGTGATCGTTTTTAGCGAAATTTACTTCAAATGGTAAGCACCCAAAGTATAACATACAAAATTTATTTATTTCACCTCATCGTAACAATGAGACCAATTCGAGATTAGTTCGATTTTAAGCAAACTATAACATAATCAAAAATAATTTTCCGTGAAAATAAGCCGAATTACAGTCAAACTGTATTCCATTTTATTCGAGGAACATGTGAAGTGACCATAGAGAAAATCATTAGATTCTAGCGATCCTTAATGACCGATTGTATTTAAAATTATAATTCAATATTATAATGACTGATCATATAATCTTTTTAGCAAAATACTGATTGTAAAAACAAGGGTATTTGTTTTATTGTTATATAATCGAATTTACGTGTGGCGTTATATTATATATATATATATATATATATATATATATATATATATATATATATATATATATATATATACTATCGGACATTTCGTATGGTTTTTTCTCGACATATTTATTTAATGGCAAAGCTCTCTTAACGTGGGCGTACATGTTGGTATCGTACAAATAAGAAGACACAAATGACTATAAAACACTTGGTTCATCGTAGCCATTTGAGTCCTCGCCTTGCAGAAACTTCTTTTATCTCGTGATTCCGTTTAGGTTACCTCGTCATTATTGTGGTACCTCCACTATCACGATGTCATCCTTAGTACACTTGCCAAAGTTCTCATATCATCTAGCATCATCATGATCACCTTTGATAACACGTGGCATGGTGAAAAACTATTGTAGAATCTATGAAATAAGATCAACTTCTAATCATATAGGCTAAGGCCAATGGGGTCGATTCCATATCACGAACTTGATTAAACTTAACTATAATTGGTTTTAGTCCTGTCAGATCCATTATTTGGTATTCGGAATAAGTTGAACTAATTTAATTTTAATCGTGAAGATTAAAATAAGCCTTCATGTTTATTTTACCAGAGACATTCTAGAGAATAATCGATGAGCGTTGAATCGAATCGAATATAATGATTGCAGGCATAGTTTTTTTTATATCAAGATAGCTTCTGCACCGCATCATCATATGTTTGGTAAATAACTAGTAGATGTGGTTTGCGGCCAACATTCTCAAAACATTTTTTTAAATGTTATGTTTTAAGTTGTAGTGGAACTAACAAAAATATTCTTAACCAAAAAACTGAGTTAAGCGGTTGAGTTGTTTGGATGGATAGTTGTTAGTGGCATATACTACAATAAAAAGTATGTTCCACAGATGAATGAGTGATTCCGTGCTTTGAGGGGAAGTGGAGTCATCGGTCCTGGTTGTCATTTTAGAATGGCATGTCATTTCAATATGGTGCTTTGAGGCAGAATGCCTGCGTAGCTAACTACTATCTTCAAGTGGAAAATCTGTCACCAAGCACCTGTGTGTTTCTGCAGCTGTCTTTGAGAACCAGTATCCATTCAATGTTAGTTTTTTTTTATTGTGATTGTGACGGAACAAGCACGAGGGCCACCTGATGTAATTGGTATAACAGATGTATTTCGTCACAAGTGATTAATTGCACTGCGCCCGTCACCTTGAGATACACAGTAGTTGAGTCTCATGTGCCTGTAATTTTACTGGATCTCAAGGACTGCTGCTGGAACGCACTGTTAAGTGCTTGGTGACAGATTTTCTACTTGAGGGTGTTATGTATCACAGACTGCAACACATCGGGCTCTTCTCAGCGTTCATCCATCAAGCTATCAAATAACTAACGTTTAAAACATCAATTGGGTAACTGGAGTTAGTTAGTATTACTGGATCTCAAGGACTGCTGCTGGAACGCACTGTTAAGTGCTTGGTGACAGATTTTCTACTTGAGGTGGTAGGTATCACAGACTGCAACACATCGGACTCTTCTTAGCGTTCATCCATCAACCCATCAAATAACTAACGTTTAAAATATCAATTGGGTAACTGGAGTTAGTTTTCTACGAGACTGGCAAAACTAAGATTTGTCGGTGTTATTGTATGTCATTTCAGTCAGTGGTACTTACGTCATTAGACCCTGCAGTTGATTCGGCACTCTTCTACCTACCATCGGAACAGGCACCACCTATGTAGTGAAACCTATCACAGTTAACATATGATGTGAGGACTGTGAACTAATCAGTCTACATCAGTGCGATCCTATTACAAAACGGTGATTTTATGATTGGAGGGTATTGGCACAAGCCTATTAGATTAGAAGTTGATCTTATTTCATAGATTCTACAATAGTTGTTCTCCATGCCACGTGCTATCAAAGGTGATCATGATGATACCAGATGATAACAGAACCTTGAAAAGTGTACTAAAGATGACATCGTGATAGTGGAGGTACCACAATAATGACGAGGTAACCTAACCGGAATCACGAGATAAGAGAAGTTTCTGCAAGGCGAGGACTGGAATGGCTACGATGAACCAAGTGTTTTTTAGTAATTTGTGTCTTCTCGTTTGTACGATACCCACATGTACGCCCACGTTAAGAGAGCTTTGCCATTCAAACTTATGATGTCAAGAAAAAACCATACGAAACCTCCGATACATATATATAGTATAACGCCACACGTAAATTCGATTATATAGCAATAAAAAAAATACCCTTGTTTTCACAATTAGCATTTCGCTAAACAGATTATATGATCGGTCATTATGATATCGATTTACAATTTTAAATACAATCGGTCATTGAGGATCTCTCGAATTTAATGGTTTTCTCTATGGTCTCTTCACTTGTTCCTCGAATAAAATAGAATATAGTTTGACTATAATTCGGCTTATTTTCACGGAAAATTATTTTTGATTAAGTTATAAATAAGTTATAATCGAACTAATCTCGAATTGGCCTCAATATCTTCTAACCATAAAACTACCGTTTCGTAATAGGATCGCACTGATGTAGACTGATTAGTTTACAGCCCTCACGTCATATGTTAACTGTTATAGGTTTCACTACATAGGTGGTGCCTGGTCCGATGGTTGGTAGAAGAGTGCTGAATCAATTGCAGTGTCTAATGAAATTAGTACCACTGACTGAAATGCCACACTAGAAATAACACCGACAAATCTTAGTGTTGCCAGGCTCGTAGAAAACTAACTCCAGTTACCCAATTGATGTTTTTAAACGTTAGTTATTTGATGGCTTGATGGATGAACGCTGAGAAGAGCCCAAATGTGTTGCAGTCTGTGTTACCTACCACCCCATAGTAGAAAATCTGTCACCAAGCACCTAACAGTGCGTTCCGACAGCAGTTCTTACGATTCAGTAAAATTACAGGCACATGAGACTCAACCGTCACCCTGAGATAACGGGCGTTGTGCAGTTCGTCACATGTGACGAAATAAATCTGTTATACCACTTAACATCAGGTGGCTCTCGTGCTTGTTCCGTCAAAATCACAATAAAAAAAACTAACGTAGAATGGATACTGGCCCTCAAAGACAGCTGCAGAAACACACAGGTGCTTGGTGACAGATTTTCACTTGAAGATAGTAGTTAGCTACGCAGGCATTCTGCCTCAAATCAAAATGCGCTACCACCATATTGATAGAGATACCATTCTAAAATGACAACCAGGACCGATAACTCCACTTCCCCTCAAAGAACGGAAACACTCACTTTTTTTTGTAGTAAATGCCACTAAAAACTATCCATCCAAACAACTGAACCGCTTAACTCAGTTTGTAGGTTAAGAATGATTTTGTTAGTTCCACTACAACTTAAAACATACATATAAAAAAATATTTTACGATGTTTTGAGAATGCTTTCTGCAAACCTCATCTAGAAATTATTTACCAAGCATATGATGTGGAGCAGAAGCTATCTTGATATAAAAAAAAAACTATGCCAGCAATCATTATATTCGATTCGATTCGACGCTTATCGATTATTCTCTAGAATATCTCTGGTAAAATAAACAAGAAAGCTTATTTTCATCTTGGCGGTTAAAATTAAATTAGTTCAACTTATTCCAAATACCAAATAATGGATCTGACAGGACTAAGACCAATTATAGTTAAGTTTTATTCAAGTTCGTGCTATGGAATCGACCCCAATGTTGTAAGTGACACCATAACAACATCTTTATGGGGTGCATAACTGCGTATTACGAAGAAATTAATATTTATTCGTATAGATTCTATTTCTATAGTATATTATTTATTCTATTTGAATTTTGATCTCTTGACTTGTTTGTTTTTTTTTTTATTATGGCAATTTTCAAATTGACATTTGTGCCAGTTTCACGTCAAAAATTACTTATCAAATGACGGAATTTTGATAATAATAATAATAAAAAGGATGACCAGAATAGTTAACGCAGATAGATAGTTACATGAAATATTTAACATAAACATATTTTTTGTAAAAGAAGAAGTGCAAAATATATTAATAAAATTTTAATGATTAATATTAACTATGAACTTATTATAACTGAATATTATTGAGAGAGAGGAAGTCAGATAAAATTATATAAATATCAATATTATCAGACGATAAAAGTTCAGGTATATAGGTTGGAAAGGAAACTTTTAAAGATTTAAGGCATAAATAAAACGCTAATTCTGCGTCTATGGTTGTGATCACTGTGAGCGTTTGTGACTGTTCTCTCCTGTTCCATTTAGGATAAGACCGCTAAGAATGCCACTAAAACTTGCCACTTCTGTCACATTTGACATTAGATGTAGGTAATTCAAACTGTTCCAGTAGCTTCATAGCGTTTATGGCGAAAATAATGCCAAGACCCATATGGAACAACTTTTTGGGAGTGTGATCGTTTTTGGCGTTTTTGGCGAATTAAACTTCAAATGGTACGCAACCTATTGAACGAGACTCTATACGAATAACCCCTCATAAGGGTGAGTACCATTTAGGGTATGTTCCATTTGTCGCTAAGAACGTGAATTTCGATAATTTTGATCACATTCTGCGTCTGTGGTTGTGATCACTGTGATCGTTTGTAACTGTCATCCCCTGTTCCATTTAGGATAAGAACGCCAACAATGCCACTAAAATTTGCCACTTCTGTCACTTTTGACATTAGATGTAGGGAATTCAAACTGTTCCAGTAGCCTCATAGCGTTTATGGTGAAAATAACGCCAAGACCCATGTGGAACAACTTTTTGAGAGTGTGATCGTTTTTAGCGTTTTTAGCGAATCTAACTTCAAATGGTATGCACCCTTAGAGTTAAATTCGCCAAAAAAGTATCACACTCCCAAAAAGTTGTTCCACATGGGTCTTGCCATTATTTTCGCCAAAAACGCTATAAAGCTACTGGAACAGTTTGAATTACCTACATCTAATGTCAAAAGTGACAGAAGTGGCAAATTTTAGTGGCATTCTTAGCGTTCTTATCCTAAATGGAACAGGGGAGAACAGTTACAAACGATCACACTGATCGCAACCATAGACGCAAATGTGATCAAAATTAGCGAAAATAACGAAATTAGCGTTAAATGGAGTATGCCCTTAGTATTAATTTCTTCGTAGTACGCACCCAATAAAGACGTTGGAGGTTCTAATGTAAAATGATAAATGTAATCTTTGGACGTTGTTATGGTGTCACCATGGAAGTAATAAGTACTACGTACAACAGGAATGAGCTGTTGTCGTAAAATTGAAGCCGAACGAGAGCTCGGTAACTGTACCTCTTATCCCTCTCTGGCGATGGTGACTATATTGAAATATGATTGAAGGACAAAAATTATTTGTGATATGACGTCAGCAGATCATTGCTTCAGATGGATTTTAACTGAAGATGCTAATGATAAACTTGCCCTATGGAGCACTATACATTTCCTGTCTTAGCTTGCTTTTCACACTCTCGTCATATAGGCAGGCCTGGTTCACTCCGCACTTTAGGTACAAAGCTACAATACATCATTGACATCATTATAGGTTAGTACCTATTAGGTAGGTTGGAATGAGGGCAATGCATTTGGCTGCATAAATAATAACACAGGTCTGAACCTCACGTTTTTCTCAATTTCAAAAGACATCGAAAGGTAAGGAAACGTACGCCTGCCGAGGTATATATAACCTAGTGTTTCTAATGTTAACTTATTACCTACTATTTAAAGTTTTTCATATACCTAGGTAGTGCCAGTTGTGATTTAATGAGGACAATAAGTGTAAAGCACTCAAAGCAAAGCTTACTTGGCCGTTCATAACAGATCAGCTAAGTTAAGCAACGTCCGCCGTGGTCATGACTTGGATAGGTGACCGCTAGTGACATTACTACTGAGCACTTCCGTGCTTTGTACGGCACGTTAAGCCGTCGACCCATCTTAAGATCGCAATCATTATAGCATATAGAGGTAGGGCAATTTGCGAATGCCCGCCTGTCTAGCTTCCACCATCCAGGAGAAAATCTGTCACCAAGCACATAACGGTGTTTTCCAGCGGCTGTCTTTTAGGGCCAGTAATTCTAGTCTAGACTGAACAACTTCTTCGACCATATCATCACTTACAATAAGGTGAGTTAGTAGTCGAAGGATAGCCTATGAGCTATAAATAAAATATAAAGAGAGTGTTCAAATGCTAGCCTATTAGCTATAAATAAATAAAAAGTGAATCCAGATCACATAAGCTTGTACGGAACATTATATAATTGTGCCTTTTAGATATACGTGTACATAGGTATAGTATTCTGCTAATACCATGATATGCTATATGGTACCTTATGTTTGAAATGTATTTAATTGCTTTAATAATTACTAGCGACCCGCCCCGGCTTCGCACGGGTATTTAAGATCAGTTTAAAAATATCCTTTTTTTAAGAAATATTCTATTGCCTTTGTTCATCAGGGATAATGTAGGATTCTAATAGCGAAATTATTTCTCAAATCGGTTCAGTAGTTTTCAAGTTTATTCGTTACATAATAAAATACTAATTATTCCTCTTTATAATATTATGTGTAGACTACTTGTCCTTGTGGGACACGACATGCAGCTACGTTAAGCTACCTATTGTGGTATATTTAATTAATTTGTTTAGAAAAAAACAGTTATGTTAACATTAAAGTTTAATTCTAAATCATTGCTGAATAAAACAGTTTTGTGAAGTTTCTGCCGCAAACCCAGCTTAAGTATTCCTTATAAATATGTTTTATTGATTCTAATTTTTCATTATGAGTTAAACGTAAATTGAGATATGAATTCGCTAACGCCTTCACAAATTGAATATCACGTGGATCTTCAAAAATAGATTGAAGAGGATGTGGTGGTTTTTTTCCATAGCATAAGGATCTTTAGGAAATCTGAAATTAAAGCGAAGTTATTATAATAGAGAAAGGAATAAAAAATGCATAGGTATTTGTTCTTGAACTAGGATTGGATAGTCATGCATGGTCACCGTAATTCATCACTAACAAATTATAAACAAAACTATTACCTGTGAAAAGATAAACCACAATCAGGATAATACTCGCTTCCGCAAGCCTCCACGACACAAAACACTTACAACGATTCCCCATTTTAACTAAAATTCTTCAAAAATATCACGAAATCAAGAAACACTTCGCCATTAACGTCCGAGTCTGTGCTTTCAATTGGGGTTGTCAGGTCCGGTGTCCGTATTTCAAACAAATAAAAGAAAACCAATACGCTAATCGCAAAATTTTTGCGTTAATAAGGCTTTACACGTAGCAACAAACAATATTGCTTCAACATGTCAGTAATAAATTATTATTTATATTTAGAAACATTTTAGAAGTTAATGTTTTTACTTCATTACATTACATCAATTACATATTTTTCTACAAACAACGAAAGGATTGAAATCAACATAACTCTGGCAACTCTAAGTCACTGTTAGAACGGGACACAGGGTTCAGTGGTTACCTTCTCACTCGGCTTCATTTTTATTTTGCGCGCAACAAGACTCTTACGGCCTTAGCATAAGGTATTATTTTATTTATTTTAGCTGCAAGATGTACAGATAGAGCTCATTCCTGTTGTACGTAGTACTTATTACTTCCATGGGTGTCACTTACAACATTGTTACGATGAGGTGGAAAAAATAAATTTTGTGTGTTATTCTTTAAGTAGATAAATAATTTAAAAACGTATTTAAAGACTTTTGTATTTAGAGCGTATACCATTTGACGCTCAATTCCTTATTTTCGATAATTTTAATCACACATTATGTCTATGGCTCATATTAAATGTGGATCCATAGACGTCAAATGTGGTCAAAATTATCGAAAATAACTCAAATGGAGTACGGCCTTAGTTTTCTTTTTTTTTCTGGCTGTATGCCTTTGTTAACCAAATAGGTACTACAAACTATATACAACACTACAGCTACTACAATAAAAGGATTTGGACTCATAGGCAGTTCAAATGCTCCAGCCCACTACCAGTTGGCAGCGTGCTCAGCATGCTGGCAGCATTGCCCCGTTGAATCGCAATGCTTATTATATATACACTGATCCGTGTTGGATTTCGTATTATAATTATACTATTTGTTCCATAATTTCATAGTGTGTAGTATCGTAATGTCACTATACTACGCGAAAATACCATAATTTTGTCTTCAGGTCGACCGACTTTTATGATGGGTAAACCCTATTACTTTTTAATATTTACACTACAATATCTGGATTTTCTGTATGAGTACAGAAACATCAACTGAAAAGACTATGATAATGTTTTCTTAGGTTTTCGCGATTATTACACAGAGTAATTAAACAACGTTTAGCAAAACTCATGATAAGTACCTATACGCAATTTAAACCGTTTAAAGTTGCTTAATTACTGTCTACTAAGATCTTGGGTGATATTATGTCTGAAAACTATCCCTTTCAAAATATTAAAAAATTTGCTCTTTCCTGATTTTACCTCACGCAAACGCTGATTGTGGAACAGTGTTCAGCAAAGTTAAATTAGCAATAACCAAATTAAAGAATGACCTTGCAACTCGCTCCATTGACTCCCTGTTACTTTCTTGTGATGCAGTAAAACATAGTAAATCCAATGACTGCATGGAATTTATACTGTCTGACAACATGTTACGTCGTGTCAATGCTAAGGATGAATATATTTTCATAAAAACTAACGGGAGTTAACATAATTATTTACTAAATATACTGGCTAGCACCCACGGTGTTTACTCGTAATCTCCGACCGGTGTTCGAGCAGTAAAGATGCTCATTCTCAAGGAATGTGGGCAGCTTCGAGAGCTGCTGACTGCCACTTGCCTGAACTAGATTGATATGTCTATAGAATTATATAAATATTTTCGTCTCGACTACATAAAATATTATTACTTACGAATGCATTTTTATTTGGTGGAAACTCACATCTGAGGTGGGAAATTAAATAAATTTACAGATTTTTCACGCTAGTTTTCGAACCCATTCTACATGATTATGCTATTCGCAAGTTTTAAATAGTATTGCTCGTATTATTTTGAACAGTTATTGTACACTAATGCTGTCAAAATATTAAAAATTACATTTACTCGTGACAAATGGTATAAATTATGGTAATGGTATATTCAGTAAATCTTTTCTCCGAATCTAGCGTTTCAAGCGATCTAGTACAAGGGTAATTCGCCAAAACAAATATTTTTTGCCTAATTTCCTTGGCATGTTTTTTTTTGCTAATTACTTATCAGTAAGGTTGTTGACTATATAAAGGAATAAAAGCAGTATTCATTTCTGTAAAAGGGGTATCATACAACATTGCTCAAAAAAAGTTATAAGGTCATGAAGTTTTAAACAGTCAAGGAAATTAGTAAGGTCACAAGGAAATTAGAAAACTATTGCAAAGATTAGTAAACAAAATAATTAAGTTATTAAGTTTTTATTTTTATATTTAAAAACTACTCATAACTTATAAATTATCATGTTTTAAACATAGTTTTTTATTCTCATATTCTTATACCTACGAACTGATAATTGTAAAAATTAGCTCATGTTTTGAAGATAAAGATTATTATTATTATTAAAATAATAATAAAGCCCAAATCATAATATACATTTTACATGTTATTTATAACTGATATTGCCACCTCGGGCTCTGCTTACAGCTTCAAGTCGATTTGGCATACTGAACACGAGGTTTAGGAGCTGATGTTGGGAAATATTCTCCCATTCTTCTATCAGGGCCTGTTTTAGTGCCTTGAGGGTGGTAGCTGGTATTCTGGGGCTTCTGACTAGCTTCCCTAGCTCATCCCAATCGTGTTCAATTGGGTTGAGATCAAGACTTCTTGATGGCCAAGCCGTCACGCTGATACCAACCTCCTTGAATATACTCTTGCACGACCCGAGCCGTGTGTGGCCTTATCACGCATCAGCATCGATCTATCCATATTTACTAAATACGGCCCTGCATACTCATTGAGAATCTCCTGGGCGTATCTTTCCCAATCAGAGTGCAATTTTCTATGGTCACTAACTCTGTGCGACCTTCTGAAGATATATCAGCCCAAACATGTACACTGCCTCCACCGTACTGGACTCTTCCTGAGAAGCAGGCTTGAAGGTATCACTCACCAGGACACCTGTAGACACTTGGCCTTTCATCAGAAGTGTAAAGTGAGAATCGAGACTCATCTGTAAACAAAATTCTTGACCATTCTTCTTGATCGCACTGTATGTTTTCACGGGCGTATCGCAGTCTCGCTGCTCGATGCTCCCTCTCGAATTTGGGGCCACTCGCTGGTCTTCAGGGTTTCAGGTTTGCTTCAGCCAGTCTTCTTCTCACTGAGCTGTTCCTAATGTAGTCCCTTCGAGTCTGAAGATGCTGGACTTCAACTGCATTTAGGTGGCGATTCCTCAACACAGTGGAAACAATATAACGGTCTTCTCGGGCACTAGTACACCTGGATCTTCCATTACCAGGTTTCATCAAATGGTTTCCAGTTTCTTCGTACCTTCGCTTCACCTTTTGGACCGTTCGTAACGTCACACCTACCATTATTGCAGTACGACGGATACTGATGCATAGTTCCAGAAAAGTCATCCTATAACATTCTTCAGGTGGAAGAGGCATGATAAATAAGTTTATGTGCTGATTGTCTAACTTAGCTTTTGTAACAAGACTCATTAATAAAGATTATTTTTAAAACAAAAATAGAAACAAGAAATGAAGAGTAAAATCGTTTTTCGAAAAAGATTATTTTTGATTTGAAATGTTTTTCAGCCATTTTTTAAAAGAAGGTTACCGACTATGAAGTTTTTAATTATATACAAAGTTAAACTTTTGTCGAGACCATTTTGTTTCAAAAGTATATCTTGGGTACTTAAAAAGTTATTGCAATTTTAAAAGTGTTATACTTATATTTGCAGGCCAGTGTAGCAGATCCCTCATTATTTTTTCTAATATTTTTTTTTTGTTAATCTTTTTTCGAATTCTTCAGCTCTTGTGTTTTTTTTTGTTTTCCCCATGTTGAGTTTTCTACGTAAGAGAAAAATTAACGAATATTTTTTTTAAATTATATTGAAATATAGTAATGTCCTTAAATATATTAGTTAAATGTTGTGAAAGACGTTAAATCTATCTCTATCTTCATAGAAATATATAAATTTAATATAATAATATATTTATGTAAAACTTTAAAAATAGAGATAAAGTCTGGTATAAACATAATCCTCTTCACCACTGGTAAGACAATAAAATAAAGCGTAATTTTTTAATTTCCTTGGTAAACCATAATTTCCATGTCCAATTTTGAGCCAAGGAAAACATGGAAATTAGAACCAAGGAAATTAGATTTAAGTCATTAAAAAATCATAGACCTAAAAGCATTAACTTATAATATTTATGTGTCAAATTGAGATGACCTGTGCTACAAACATTACCGTTAATTTAAACTATTAGTTAGAAGTCCATCATACTGTCGACAAATAACGACCATGGAAATTGAAAAATCTATAAACCAGAAGCCAAGGTGGGGTGTACTTATGTGAATGGTGCGAAACTAAACAACGGTGTGCACATCTTTCTCCGATGGGTTTCTCGCGGCAAAATGGTCGAGAGAAACGGTGTAACTCAATTTGTTTCACACGTTTGCGCTTCCATACTACAACTGTTGAAATAACTAACCAAGGAAATTATATTTTACTCGCGGACACAGATGAAACTGAATGTAACTTTAAAACCATATCTTTTTTAATACACTAAACACTTTTTTTTGGTGAAGTGGTTGGGCTTATTATACATTATGATAAAATTTATATCCTGTTACGAATACAACTTTATGCAATATGGGTGATAATATAAAATAAAATACGAAACGGACATGACAAGGAAATTAGGATTTTAACTTTTCGTTATTAATTTTTTATATATTTCATATAGGTATTAATGTTTGATTAGCAAAAACAGGTGTATATAAGGATACATTATTTGAATAAAAATAAATGTTACTATAAACTATATTCAATAATATAATTTTCGTCCATTCGGACATTATAAAGTCATGATTTTGGCGAATCACCCACAACATATAAAAGATTTATAAAAAAAAATAGTAATTCCTTTTTTTCTAGTTCCTGCCAAAGACGTCAATTTTCGCCTTAATTCCATAAATTCCAAAAAAAGAAACGTTATACGATATGAACAAAAACTTGAAACGTCAAACGTAGTATAATTTTGGACAAATAGTATAATTTTATTTTCTCTGTACCATAATTTTTTGATGGTCTGAATCAGTGTTGCCAGACATGCGATAATTATCCTAGATCCACGATATATTTGAGTGTCATGCGATAAAAATAATAATGACGTATCGCACGATATTTCATAAAATATCTGCGATATTTTTATCATTTATACGATAATTTTGTAACGAATTCTGATCTATGCAATCGAATGCAAAATGAGTGACGATTTATTCTTAAATAAATTCCGTAAAAACAAAAAGACGAAACCGTTATAAAACAACTACCTACTGTTACTTGCATAGTACGAGTATAAGCTGATCAGGTACAGCCTGATGAAGATGTGGCAATAGAAGCGCATAGACCTGATTTATTGATTTTACACCAAACCGAGCAACGATTAAACATACTAACAACGCAGGAATGTATTTATCAGGTAAAACTACAGCCCGTCAAAGCCTATATGCCCAACCCTCTATGAATTATGCTTATACATTCTCTAATTATGAAACACAAAAATGGCTTATAAGATAAGTATAAAATAATAGGATTCACTTAAAAAATTTGCCGTTATCTGTTAGAGTTTCACACCCTACATTTTAGTCGTGTAATCCAGTATAATCTATTATCTATTTAGTGTCGGTTGAGTAATATATAAAGTGTTGAACTTGCGATAAAAACACGATAATTTTGCAGTAATTCTCTGATAATTTTTAATCACGGATCTGGCAACACTGGTCTGAATCCAACCCTGGGGGGCAATTCTCAAAATTGGGATAAATTTATCGATGCTCGATATTTATCCCGTGTCACCTATAGACTATTAATATCCCAAAAATATCGACTTTTCACAAAAATGCTATTCTCGCGAGTGGTAGATATAAAAATATGTCCATAGATGAATTTGTGTTCATGTGTATAGAAAGTTTAATGATAATCCCGATATCGCAATGTTGCGTGTTGATCGCTAGGGCTTGATATTTATCGATAGTGATATTGCGAGAATAACACAAAACTACACGACTCGATATTCGCCATGTTTTCTCGATATTTATCTACTATGATATTCATATCACTGCACGAGAATCGCCGTCCTGGGCTGGATCATAAAGGATCATAAAAGTAATCTTTGGATCTCATTCGTGCAAATCAAAGTAACCTTTTTTAATTAAGTGCAAATGTTTCGACCAGTGGCAGGAAGCGTTGGTGATTAGGTGCAATATTCTCCCTTCCTTGGGCTTTGAAAGCAATTTATAAGATAATAGTAAGTATATCTTTATAAGACTTATAGATATGTTAAATAAAGGTACATAATATCGACCATACGTAACTGGGATGAGCCTGTATGAAAAACAAATGGCAGCACTGTACTTTCAGTATATACAAAGTTACTTTATGGCACTGTACTTTAATTTGTTATATTTCAGTGCCATGTTTATATGGAAATTACTAACCGTGACGTCGTCGAAAAAATCTATTAACTTTTTACCGCATATTTTTATTGGTAATTTGTAAAGAGATATATAATATTCATATAGGTATCTCTTCACAAATATAGTAGGTACCTTTAAATAACAAAAGTTATAAAATATTCCTACAGTATTACATTCTCATTATATGGTCCAAGATAGGATAGGTTTGTTTGTACACAAGTCTGGCCTCATTGGTGCAATGACAGGAGACGAATCACATTGAAGCTACAAGGTCCTTGGAATTAATTCCTAGGTTGGAGAAAACGTTGTTAGGAAATTCTAAGCCTAGAGCTGTACCAAAGCAACAGACCATATTTTAGTTCAGATCTGGAGGCCCTAGACCACAAGCTAGCAATGATATTGAAATGAAATTATTATTTGTTTATTATAGTTGCACACATATTTAAATATTATTAATTAACTGGCAAAACAGTCACTTTAATGTGTCTGATCCCTTAATGTGAGTGTTTAACCGGTTCATAAAAATAATATATAAAATTATATTGTATCTATCTCTTATTGCCCTATATTACAAAATGGGTATTCATTCTACTAGTATTATTTTAAAGAATATTGAGACATGCCAAGCAAAAACCATTGTAATTATTTATGATGGAATTTTGATGGAACTTCCAGCGGCTCTCGAAACTACAACCCCAGAATAGGGCAGTCACTGGACAGTTATTGCTTTTTCCATCTGTTTGTATGCATTCCATTTTAGAAAAAAGATTGAAATTCAAATGATTAGAAAAGGGTTTCAAGTCCCGCTTGAAGTTTTTTTATTTTTTTTATGCAAGATAAGTTAGCCTTTGACCACTATCTCACCTGATGGTAAGTGATGATGTGGTCGAAGATGTTGTTCAGGCTAACCTAGAAGTACTGGCTCTCAAGGACAGCTGCCGGAATACACCGTTAGATGCTTGGCGACAGGTTTTCTACTTGAGGGTGGTAGCTAGCCAGGCGGGCATTTGCAAAATGCCCTACCACCATGCTGTAACGACTGCCATCCTAAGACAACAACCGGGACCGATGGCTTAACGTGCCCTCCGAAGCACGGAAACGCTCAGTAGTAATGTCACTAGCGGTCACCCATCCAACCCCTGACCGCGCGCGACGTTGCTTAACAGCTAAGTAAACTTCGCTACGAGCGCTTCAGTGTAAATGGTACATCTTAAGCCTGTTTGGAGGTGTCCATGCCGGGTTTGAAAGTCCCCCTTGTCGATAAAAACTTTAACCATTCGAAATGATTTTATTTCAGGAAATGGAAAGAAATCATAATATATGTTACCAAATAAGAGCTGTAAGGAGCTGTGATACAGATATTTGACGTGTGTGGTGTCCAGAAAGTCCCTTGTTAAGTGCAGAGTACAAGTGGTGAAGCAGGAGCCCACTGAGTCCTGTGTTTGGTGTGTAAAAGATTTGTATTTGTGTGTAGTGTTTTGGGAAAAACATTTATAGGAGACAGGCCTTTAGACCGCACTGCACTGTTAGTTCGGCGCATGGCTCCTGCAGCGTGTATTTTCTAAACACTCAGGACCAAAATATTAAATTGCAATATTTTTGCAAACATGTTAAGTTTCTTAAATGTTGACTCAAAACTTCCAAAATCAATGTAGTTTAAAAACTTAATCAAACATTCTTTTATGTGCCTTAAATAGAGTAATTCTAAACTGGAAGTGATCAAAATTGGAGTTGCAAGATTCGACCCAGAACAAACAGTCGGATTAACAAGAAATTGACTTA
Organism: Plagodis pulveraria; assembly: GCA_963890685.1. Lineage (NCBI taxonomy): Eukaryota > Metazoa > Arthropoda > Insecta > Lepidoptera > Geometridae > Plagodis > Plagodis pulveraria. The sequence continues at coordinate 4,424,563 of OY982979.1, read as the reverse complement.
ACAGAAATTGGTAAAAATAGAAGAAGTTATGAGAAAAAAGCTCGTGTAAGTCGGTACCATGCTGAGTTCTCAAACACTCTGAACACACATTTTCATGGTCCGATTTCCACAAATTATTTTTTCATACCCTTAAATGTAGGAAGGTAGTTCCGTTTTATAATTAAATAAAAGTTCTCTTATTGGATCGATTGTGGCACTCATCTGCAATACAGGTCACCATCGGTAATAGTTGCCATAATTATATTATACACATTTTTTTTTTTTTTTTTTTTTTTTTATTCATAATAGGTTCGCGTTTGACCACACCCTGCCTGATGTTAAGCATTGATGTGGTCTAAGATGGAGCACGCTTACCTAGAAGAAACCTATTTACTCTCGATTTGAAGACACCCATGTTGTATCCATCGGGAAAAACTGACGACGGTAGGGAGTTCCACTCCTTCGCAGTACGCACGAGAAAAGTGGAAGCGAAGCGCTTCGTACGAGTCCTGGGAATATCAACCATGTACGGATGGCGCCTCTCCGTTTGTCTGGACGTCCGATGGAAAAAGGGGGAGGGCGGAACCAAGTCGTGCAGTTCTTGTGCACATTCTCCGAAATGTATCCGGTAAAAGACCGATAGACAAGCGACTTTACGGCGGTGCTCGAGGCTTTGCAGCCGAGACTCCCCTAGAAAGTCGCTGCCTATTAACCTCTTGGCGCGTCTCTCAATCGACTCAAGTGCCTCGAGTTGGTATTTGGCAGAGCCATCCCAGAGGTGAGAGCAGTACTCAACACAGGACCTTACTTGAGCTTTGTACAAAGTAAGCATTTGTTCCGCTGTGAAGTACCGTCTCACCTTTGAGAGGATGCCAAGTTTTTTAGCGGCTAACTCAGCCTTTGACTCGATATACGAGCCAAAATTTAGAGTCGACGATAGAGTACCACCAAGAAGATCTAGGTGGTCTGTGACCGGCACGGATACATCTCGGAATGTTGGAGACAGTTGGAATGGTCTCCTTTTGGCGGAAAACAGACACGCCTGGGTCTTGTTGGCATTGAACTTGACCAGGTTGGCATCGCCCCAATCGGAGACTGCCTTAAGGGACAAGTTCAATCGTTCGACCATAGCTTCTCTGAGTCTCCGGATCTCCGGCTCACACATATAATTAAGTGTAATGTTAAAACTATTAAATGGAAATAGATGAAATTTTAATGGGATTAATGTAGATGTAAACAATGTAAATTACCCAACAAAAATTAAATTTCTAAAATCAATTAACATTTGATGAATATATGATTACTAGAACAGTTAGTTAAGATTTCCGGGATTCAAGATTATGCCAATTAAATATTTTAGGAATCAAAACTATAGAAACTCAACATTTAGGACCAGAATTGAAAAAAAATTTAAATGTATGTACGTAGTTTTAAAAAAAAATTCTCGTAAAATGATCTTTTTTGAAAGTAAGGTATAACTGGCCTGTGTTCCATACATAAAAACTTCTTTTTGCAAAATTTTCTGATTCTCTTGGTATATTGATTAAACAATGTATTATTAATGCTAATTATATACATATACACTATGCCATCAATCTAAATTTTGTTTCATTAGATCATAGAAATGATGATTACATACCTGAAACAAGTTTTCACAAAGACATTTTGTAATAAGAAAGTTTTTATATTCAAAACTATACCTATGTATGAACCCTTAATTCACATAGCTTTATCAAACCAGCCCTTAAATGAATATAAAGAATCCCTCTCTATGAAGAACAGATCAAGAGTAACAACCCTCACATATTATTGTGAAAGCCCTCGGCACCTAACTTGCCAAAACTCTTTCTATAAACATACACATATTGTTCCAGATATAAATTGAAAGAGAGCGAGTACCTACCTTACCTCTACACACACAATGTGGAAATATTAAAGCACTTATTTTACCTTCTTGACAAACACAAAGTGCTAATGTTATGGATTTGATATGTGAGAACAATATAAATTCAATTGGCACAAAAAAAGGACAGTAATGTTATTCCTTGTTGATGCTACATGCCCAGTGCATATCCCCTGACTGCTGCCCTGACCAACTCACTTACTTCATGAATGCGTGTGCTACGTCCACCCGCTGCCATAGCTGTTCCAGTTGTATCGCTGGTTTCATGGAGTACTGTTCATTTGAGTGTGGATTTTGTTGTGACATACATATTTTTATAATTACATCTTCTAGAAAGTCATACACTACTACATTCTGCTTTGAAGGAAGCGAGACTGGAGATAAATAATATGAGTATATGACTACGAACATTGAAAAGATCACATCTAGTATATGTACATGCACATGAAAATACAAATTGGTAAGAAACCATATGTACCCAGTATGAATGTGTAACTGCAAACAGCACTAAAAGAAAAATGGAACAGATGAAAGTAAAAATTGGAAAGAAACCATATGCATGCAGCATGTGTGATTATAAATGTGCCCAAAGATGTCACTTAAAGATACACATAATGATGCACACTGGAGAGAAACCATATCAGTGCAGTATGTGTGATCATAAATGTGCCACAAAACCTGCCTTAAAGACACACATAATGACGCACACTGGAGAGAAACCATATCAGTGCAGTATGTGTGATCATAAATGTGCCGGAAAAGGATCCTTAAAGACACACATAATGACGCACACTGGAGAGAAACCATATCAGTGCAGTATGTGTGACTATAAATGTGCTGAAAGAGGTACCCTTAATCAACACATGAGAATGCATACAGGCGAGAAACCATATCAGTGCAGTTTGTGTGATTATACATGTGCCCAAAGAGGTCACTTAAAGACACACATAATGACGCACACTGGAGAGAAACCATATCACTGCAGTATGTGTGACTATAAATGTGCTCAAAGAGGTACTCTTAATCAACACATGAGAATGCATACAGGCGAAAAACCATATCAGTGCACTATGTGTGAATATAAATTTGCCCAAAGAGGTCACCTAAAGACACACATGATGATGCACACTGGGGTGAAACCATATGAATGCAGTATGTGTGATCATAAATGTGCCACAAAATCTGCCTTAAAGAAACACATAATGACGCACACTGGAGAGAAAACATATCAATGCAGTATGTGTGACCATAAATGTGCCGAAAGAGGTGACCTAAAGAAACACATAATGATGCACACTGGAGAGAAACCATATCAGTGCAGTATGTGTGAACATAAATGTGCTCGCATAGGTGCCCTTAAACTACACATGAAAACGCACACTGGAGAGAAACCACATAAATGCAGTATGTGTGATCATAAATGCGCCAGGAAAAGTGATTTAAAAAAACACATAATGACGCACACCGGAGAGAAACCATATCAGTGCAGTATTTGTGATTTTAAATGTGCCCAAAGAGGTCACTTCAAGACACACATAATGTTGCACACTGGAGAAAAACCATATGAATGTAATATGTGTGATCATAAATGTTTCAGAAAAAGTGACTTAAACCAACACATAATGACGCACACTGGAGAGAAACCATATAAATGCAGTATGTGTGACTATAAATGTGGTCAAAGAGGTGCCCTTAAACGACACATGATCACGCACACGTGAGAGAAACCATATGAATGCAATATGTGTGATCATAAATGTGCCAGAAAATATGACTTAAAGAATCACACAATGACGCACACTGGTGAGAAACCGTATAAGTGCATTATATGTGACTATAAATGTGGTCAAAGAGGTGACCTAAGACGACACATGATAACGCACACGTGAGAGTAATCATATGAATGCAGTATGTGCGATTATAAATGTGCCCGAAAAGATACTTTAAAGATACACATGAAAGCACACACTGGAGAGAAACCATATTAGTGCAGTATGTCGGACTATAAATGTGTTTAAATATATAACTTAAATAGTCATATGAAAACGCACACTGGTGGGGAACCATATGAATGCAAATATGAAAGACCAATCCTCATGTATGGGCGCGAAGCTTGGACATTCACTCAAAAGGAAGAAAACATGCTGCTTGTAACGGAGCGCAAGGTACTCCGAAATATTCTTGGGCCGGCCCGAAGAGAGGAAGGAGAATCAGGAAGAATGCCGAGATTGAAGAACTAGTGGCCGAGACAAACATCATAGGCGACTTGAAAGCACACTGACTTCGCTGGCTCGGCCACGTGAAAAGACTGGGAGAGAATCGCTCCATGAAACGGGCATACTTGGGACAGTTAAAAGGACGACGGCCAGTCGGGCGCCCCAAGTACCGCTGGAAGAACCAGGTTGAGGAGGACCTACGAAAACTGCAAACAATACAGTGGCAAGAAAGAGCACAAGACCGCACAAATGGCGTCTCTTGGTATCGGAAGCCAGAATCCAGCATGGGTCGATGTGTCATCTTTATAATTAGTAGTAAGTATTTTTTGTTATATGATTTACATGTGTTAAAAAGTAATTGAAGTAATTTTTGTATGTAGTTAACTTGCATGATAATTAATAACTTTTAATATTGTATCTCCGAAAAGGACGAAACTGTTGAGACTCAATGTAACATTGTTAAAAACTATGTTCTGTACAGCTTATGCAATAAATAATTCTGATTCTGAAGATTTATGATATTCATGCTCTATATAGGACCGGCAAAAATGAAACATTCTCCTACGCCCCGGTTGACAGTTGATACGAGTATAAGAATAATGATACATAATTACAAATATAAGCGTCGTTCTAACGTTGCGAATAAACCTAAATACCATTCATCTTGAAATCACTGCAATAGAAAAACATTCATGAATCTGTTAACCACGATGATCTTGGTAAGGTTTGAAACTTCCTAAGGTCATTGGTAGTTGGTAAATCACGACAAAACTCCTGATGACTTGGACATTAGTTCCTTTAATACAGACTTGCCAACAGCACCTAGCATGAATATAGCTACTAAAGCAAATACTCTCAATATTCTTTCTACCACTTCATCTCCCGACCATATTCCGTTTAGTTGTTATCAATTTTTGGTTAGCGATGTTTGAAAGAGAGCGTACTCTCTATTGTGGCAAATGCTGTTGGTATCGATAGCATAAGTTGCGTACCAATTCTTGAGTTAATGCTTCCTGCTTTGATATACATTCATAATTATTCAATAATAGAAGAAGTTTCTCCTTCATTGCGGAAGAAAGCTGAAATTATACTTTATCTAAAAAATTGTCTCTTAAATGTTTTAGGTAAATCTTTAATCCATACATTTCTCGGAATTTCGTCCGATATCTATTCTCCCTTTCTTATCTAAGTCTTGGAACGCTAAGTTCACAACAAAATTAGCAATTTTCTCACTATAAACTGTAAGGTCTCTCCTAAATTAATATATTAATTAGATATGAATCTTTGTTACTATTGATTTTGTAATTAAACTGTTAAAATATTGCGTGATTAATATCATAAGTTAATTAAGTTGTCATCTTGGAATCTGTTACGGTGAGTCAGTGAACAACCTTTTTACATCATGTTAAGGTCTTATATTTTTTGTATTGAATACCATTTTTAAAAGCCTAAGTAAAATAATAAAATATTAATATTAATTTTACAGTACATAATTGTGTCATTCGATTTCTTTATTTATTGCTTACTTTTAAACTTGTTTATTTTGGTTCTTGATGTTGGCAATATTGGAATATAGGCGGGGCGAACAACGCCATCCGCAACGAAAGATCAAGAACGCATTTACGTTCATGACTTGAAGAAGTAGGACGTGTACATCAGATTGTATCCCGGCTATTATTATATTTTTTGAATGATGTATTATTGAGTATGATATTATAGTGAAATCTGTCTGTATCGTTGGTGTTTTAAATTCCACCTGACCTTTCCCAAAAAAAAACGATCTTCTAAATCCTTTCCGGTTTCCGCCCTTCCCACAGCACACTTGCTGCATTACTCATTTCCGCCGTCCCTGAAACGGGAACTCCGGCGACTGCTGAGGGGGGTGCAATGTCCGAATGATGGATAGGGCCGAGCATCGCATCCTCCAGGCGAACATCAACCACTGCAAAGCAGCCCAGGACCTGCTGATGCAGTCCATGGCTGAGTGGTTGGTGGACGTGGCGGTGGTTGCCCAGCCATACTCGATTCCTAGCCGTTGGCTGGGTGATCGGGATGACTTGGTGGCAATGGTGTCGCGGTCTTCCACAGACTCCCCTCCCCTCTCGCTCTTAGAGAGGGGACCGGGATATGTGGCCGCCGCGTGGGGAGATATAGCCTTCGTGGGCGTTTATTTCTCCCCAAACCGCCCTCTCTCGGATTTCGAGAATTATCTCGAATAACCGCCCGACATAGGGCAACAGTTTGGTTTTATTGTTGACAGGTTGATCGCGCTCGAGGAACGCTCTGCATCCGGTGCCAACAACGACGCGGTCGCGATAGCAGCACTAAGTCAGCGAGCCCCTCAAGCCTGCAGCGAGGCATGCGTGTCAACGCCCCTCAGCGTGCCTTGTGGCTCGCTCGACGCTTTGTCATCTGCTGCGGCTGCACCCCTGAGTGCACAACCTGCAGCCCCAATCTGCCTGCTTTGGGCCCCGTCATCGCTTTATATGCAGCAGACCATGCGACGGAAAAGCTCATCAACGCCATTAGCGTGTTAAATCCGATGAGGACGAACCATTATTGTGTGTCTGATTTCGACCCTTCTATTCATGACGTCAAAGTGTGGTGTGATGAGGTAGATCGTGCAGTTATCCGTAACTGCTGGGATGATCTTGCCCGTAACGGTAATTTTTTGAAGAGAGAGAAGCGCGTTGATGGCTTAGCCAGCGGGTGCCCGCCGAACGTACGTGGTCTAACTTCCGATAAAAACTTAATTCATTGTGCCCTCTACACGTTGACGTCGCGAATATTCTATTCGACGTGATGTGTACAGATTTGGATAAATATAACACCTATGCTGAGTATGTACGTAGGTCTTTGCTCAAATTACGCGTAGTAAGAGGCCGCAGTAATGAACTCATAACTGCAATTATTATCCGTGAAATAACCGACCCTCAAACACGTGCGGCGGCTACGAATGCCAAACGTATGATTTTTGATCTATCTATGTCAAACCGTAAACCATACACGATCTGCATAGCTTGAACAGTGCTAGTTGAAAAAGTTATTATTCTGTCTACCCTCAACTAGTAAACAAGCCGATATGATTCCACATAAACGCCGTGCAAAAGTGCTCCGGGCGTTGTTATTCTTGCAATCGTTGGGGCCATAGTTATAATGCTTGCCCTACAAAATTTACAGCGTTACCGGCTGCACATTATAACAAAACTACGCATAGTTGGAAGCCTGTGTTAGAGAAGTGTTCGTTTTGCAAAAAGAGTGGACATAGTAAAAGTTTATGCTTCGCAAAAGAACGATCCGAGTCGCGCAATAAATGTAATGTCAACTTTTGTCGAGATATAGATGGCACTTAGATTATTGATGGGTCTCCGCTCGCGCTCCGACTAGATACCGCGCTACCTGAAAACAATAGATCCGTAAATGCGGCAACTCAAGGCAATTAAATAAGATTTTAATTAGTTGAAGGCCTCATTTTTAACAGTTATTTTATTATTTACATCTCTTAACTAATATTTAAATAATATGATTATAAATAATTATAATTATAGGTAGGTTTTAGCGTACATTGTTTGAAAGATAAAGCTTAATGAAAGGCGAAACTGGCTCGGGTACGCCGACTTCGGCGTAGTATTAGTTGCCGCATTTTACAAAGACACCGGCGGTATCTAGTCGGAGCGCGCGCGGAGACCCATCAATAATCTAAGAGATGGCAGTTCAAAAAAAACCGTGATGTTATTACCGCAATTCTGTGTGGCATTCCTGTCGACGTATTAGTAGACAGTGGATCTTACATATCTTTGATTTCCTCAGATATGTTGAAATACTTTTTTTGCAAAACAAGTACTGTTTTCAGTGTCTACATGACATAGGCGGTACTAAGTGATGTTAAGTGAGATTTCCTTCGAGGTTGACTTCTATATTAGCTGCCACGCACGCGGTTGTTTTAGTAACCCTGTTTGGATGCATAACGTCATGTGACGAATTGCACTGCGCCCGTCACTTTGAGATGGAGTTGTTAAGTCACATGTGCCTATAATTTCACTGGCTCTCAAGGACTGCTGCCGAGCTATAGCATTCAGAAGGGACTGGAACTCCTCGATTCAGTTCTAAAAACACTAACGGCCAGATTTAGATTAATTTACGTAATAAAAGGTTTCTATCCGACAAAGTGGAGTATCTTGGATGGTTAACAAGTAACGGTCAGGTATTGCCGAGCCCTCGGAAATATGAAGCCTTTGTAAATCACCCGTACCAGGCAACATTAAATGAGTTTATATTACGCGATGCCTACTGCTTCACTAGGATCCTGCCATTGGGGCGCCACTAGCCCCACTTGCTTGCTGGTTCGTATGGAAAGACCACGCTGCCCGGCGCTGAATATAAAGTGGCGTGGTGAGTGGACCTTTGAGTCCCGCGAAGTGCTCTGCGTAAACTTAACTACTAACGACATTCTTGCCTCCTTGTTGCTAATAAATTTTAGAAATGCCTACAAAGGCGCTGAAATTCTTACCACTAACGATATTGCATTTTACCTTTTTGTGTATACCTACTTACGTATGTATGTATGTTGCGGGGTACTTCAGTAAATACCTGTTTTAGTCTCTGGACAGTTATCCATTGAGCATCGGGGTGAATGAAGTTCCTATAGGTATCTAGGATGACCTAGACGGGCCATGTTAGTCTCTGGTATTATCCCATTGAGCATTGGTGTATTTCTGGGAAGAGTCCTGTATAAATCCTATACTGCAGGTGCAAGTTGACTCAGTACATGTCTGTTTTAGTCTCCGGATTATCCGTTGAGCATCAGAATGAATGAGAAGAGACTTCATAAGCCCTGCCTAGTGCGTTCTATATATACGCGCCAGTTTAAGTTGTGGTTTTCACAAAACCATGAAACATAACATGCATATTATTTATTTCATGAAATAAACCTCGTTAACATGTATTTGTTCATTGTTCTAGCTCATGTTGATGACCATGAACCTATTTTGCGTCCAGATGACGCCACGATGTCCTCTGAGGGTCGCGAAGGCGTCTCAACATCAATGGCTCCGTGTCATAACCACGACACGGTGACGTTGCAAGAGGTTCCTGCCGCCTGCGGACCTTTGGCAGCTTCCAGCACGAGCCGCGAGGACGCTGCTTTGTCAGGAGAGGCCGTGTTAGAAACAGAATTTGCTTGAGGCAACCCGCACTCCACTCGCCTATATAAGAGGGCACTATCGACGCGCCGCCGGCCTCTTAGATGGCGTGCGCTCGAACGATACAGTCGTATTTCTGATCTATATTACTTATTTGTAAAATAATTAAATAATAATGTTTGTGATATACTCTTTATTTAATAAGTTTTATTAAAGATTTCCAACAATATATATATATTTGTTATTTTTCTTATAGACACCATAGCAATATATTTTATTTTTATGTGTAGATAGAGCTGTGCTTATGTGACGTTTTTATTATTGTTTTAGATTATAAAATCTCTTGAATTTGGAAGCCAGCATTTGGATACTCCCATAAAACCATACCGTACCTACATTTGCAACAGATTATTCTCCGTCACTTGTCGGTCTAGTACACTCAGCACAGGACATTGGCAAAATTGCGATATTGCTTTGCTCAGTCGCAGAAGCCATAACCAAGAAATTGAATTGAAAAACCAGAGTATAGGTACTTTATAAAAATCTGAACTGGTAACACTGTCAATGGCGTCAACGTCAATATTATCATTTGTCATTGTCAACGATTGTCAATCAAAACAAAAGCAATTGTTTCGCAGTAGCTATTTCCCCGCAGTAAATGACAGGCATATATTACCTGTGGAACCTTGCATAGATAATATAAAAGATTGAATGAACCCTGTAAAACTGAGTGCGTGAATGGGCAGCTTTTCATAGTTTTTATTATTTGCTTTTTACTGACGAAAAATAGCTGCGGGAGCATAGAAATATCCCAAAGTTAATGAAAAATATTTCATTAACAATTCCCTTTGCTTCTTTTTTCGTTCCTTTTGATTTTTGTATAAACATATTATTTTCACAGTGTCCTAGATAAATACGAAATCTGAATATTCTAAAAAATGGCAATATGGGTGCCCGGAGTGTCAGAAATATGTGTATGTGTGTATGTATTTCTTTGAAAGTGTTAAGGTTTTTGTGTATGTGTGCTACTGCGTGGGCAATGTTTTGGCTATTTCCCCGCAGTACCAGCATAAAATAACCTTTGTCACCGTTCGCCTTTCTAGATTGTAGGGGTCTTTTAGACTGGTTCTTTTATAGTGTGCTGTATGTATAAAGCTTTTACGTTCTTACGAAGATATACGTTCCGTGACACGGAATTAAGAGTTGTTCTTATTCTTTACGAGTTTTGTTTTAGTAAATATATGTAAATGGCTTTTTAAAAGTATTAGGTATAAATTTATACTTAAAGTAAAGTAAATTTAGAAAATATAAGAAATTTTATAGACATATTATATGAATACTAGCTGGCCCGGTATATAGTACCACCAACTTATCTGTGCAGTTTTCGAGGGCGCTACTGGTCATGGAAATCAACTACAAACTGTCACAATTTGAAGGAATGTTGTAGTTCTTTTTTCTGCCAACTGAACAGATAAGTTGGTGGGTCTGTACGTTGTTTTGCCTATATAAATTATATCTAGTGAATATATTATGTTAGTCACATAAAATGACTATCTTATTTTATGTAAGCAAGTAAAAAAAGGAAGAGGAAAGAAGCGCTATTAACGATAACCGCATATAAAAATAACAAAACACCAAAGATACATTTCTTGAATTAATTGTCCTTTTATTATCTTAACTACCTAATAAATTTTAAACTACATCTTTTAGTCTACATTGATATTTTCAATACAAAATACAGCCTTATTTTGTATTGCGTTAATTCTTTCATTCACAATTACTTGCAAGTTTGCTGCTCCTCATCGTACTCAACATGCTATGCTATTTTGGATATCGGTGAACTTTTGTGACCGTATAGATAGTGAAATTTTAGGAAATAAAACTGTTTAAGCCCTAAACTTTAGGAAGTGATAGAAAGCTTATTGTGTGCATAAGACAGGAGTCCTGCCTACTCCGTGCTGTTTACGGGGTGAGAAGTGACACCGATAGACGCCTGGCGGGAATAACAGAACACAGCACGTAATAGCAGCCCTAAAACGGCCACAGCAATTCATCTCTAGGCTCATTTCCTGATCAACTATCGACCACCGAGAGTAGAAAATGATTAAAGTACCTACTTGTATAGCTATTAAAAATAGGTGTTGGTGGTAGAAGGGTGAAATTTTAAGGTTTATTGTATTTTAATGCCAAATCGTAGATAAATTAAAAAAAATGTTTTTGTCCGAAAGATAAAAATAAAATGTTGGGTATGAAAAATAGTTAACGTCCTATTCTCAGACCAACTGAATATACACACAAAATTTCATAGGAATCGGTCAAGCCGTTTCGGTAGAGTTTTGTTACTAACACTTTGACATGAGAATTTGATATACACTACACATACACTAATTAACCGAGCGAGAACTTAATTCAAGCGAAGAGTCGCTGCTAGAAATGCTTTCGTATGTCCGGTTGTTCTATAAAGGTCGCATTTCTCAACAGATTCTCACGAAATTTTGTAAGCAGGTTTGATAAGTCCATCAAATATTTTTTACGATTAAGTTTTTGGAAATTTTTCATAATGACGGAAATATTTATTTCATTTATTTAGATACACAAAACAAATTACAGATAATTATGTCATACATTATCTTATGTCAATTATAACTGTTATACAAATTTTGAACTAGATTGTAATTTAACATAATGTGTGTACAGAGAGGTAAAGTAAATTATAATATGATTATACATTATATTATGGTGTTGAAAGTATGAATTCCTGCGCTAAATTTAATGGCAATGTCTCCGATACGCACGTCGTCAGATGCCTATAAGTGATAGGCTCTCTCTCTCTCTCTCTCTTGTACAATCAATTATTTAATTACGATGTTTCTGTAGCCAGTATATTATTTCTAGTTAATTAAATAAATATATATATATGAATTGAGTACGTCCTCCTTTTTTTAATGTTGGTAAAAAAAATTACAAAACTCCAAACATACATTTCTTGAATTCGTTGTTGTTTTATTTATTATTCTTGCCTAACAAATTTTAAACACAATCTTTTGGTCTATATTGATATTTTCAAAATACAGCCGTATTTTTTAACGACTTCAAAAAAGGACGAGGTACTCAATTCTTCAGTATTTTTATTTTTTATGTTTGTTACCTCAGAAATGTTGACTGGGTAAACCGATTTTGATGATTCTGTTTTTATTTGAAAACTGATGCTTGCCGTGTCATCCCATTTAAATTTCATCATCGGAAATCAGAAATCGGATCAGCCTTTTTTGGGGTACACTCCAATAGCTGAAAAATATTTTCCTATCTTGATGATATAGTGATTGACAGTGAATGACAATCGATCCCATAAGTAGCAAGGGTCACTAAAAAGGGTGAAAAATAATGTATGGGTACCAAAAAATGGAACCAACTTCGACACTCAAATGTGTGAAATAACTTGTCGAAGTTGGTACCATGCGTACAAAATTGTGATAGTAGGTACTTTTTAACCATCATGGTACTGACTTCAACAAGTTATTTCACACATTTGAGTGTTGATGTCGGTTCCATTTTTTGGTAAAAGAGATAGCGCAAAACGATAATTGACATACCTACGCGCGGGCGGAGTCGCGGACGGAAAGCTAGTATTAGATATTTTAATTACGTACATTATTTTAGTTTCAATTTAGTTCGATTGATATACAATTTAAGTATTTTTATCCCATCAAAAAATCATACATAAATGTTTTATTATATTAACATACAAATAGGGTAGTGAGAATTTGTGTACACTAGTGAAATAAAATGTATATATTTTACTGGTTTTTTTGTTGATCATGGCCTTTTTCCTATCTTGTTCATTTCATAGGCATCTCCGGTATTTTTTAATACATTAATTCTTGCGCATCATAGGTAATGAAAACAATTGAATTTCATATGTACCTATGCCTGAATTCGGGTGGCGATGCTGACTTGTTAAGATGTAAATGTATGTTCGATATTTGGAAATTCAAACCATTTGACATTACGTAATGGTAATAATTTATTTTATCTATGTATTTGTTCACAAGTTATGTAGTCACAATGCTTCAGTTTCCACCCACGACTTCATACACGTGCATAGTGGCTATCCCACAACATCACTCTTCCGGGAAGATAAGTACCCCATGTGCTCTATATGCAAACCCTAATATATTCTTATTATCCATTACTTACTAATATAAGATATTTATGGGGTTTACCTATAGCAGGGCCGAAGCTTTTTTAAAGCAGTGATGGCTCAGTGGCATTGGCTATGGACTGCCGTGCAGCAGGTCCATAGTTCGTATCCCGCCGCGGGCTTGAGCTTCACCGCATGGTGGAAGGGCATTTTGTGAATGTACGCCTAGCTAGGGACTACCCTCAAGTAGAAAATCTGTCTCCAAGCACCTAACAGTGTGTTCCGGCAGCAGTCCTTGAGAGCTAGAAAATTACAGGCTAATGAGACCAAACAACTGGACGTCTCAGCGTGACGGGCACAGTGCAATTCGTCGTTGACGAAATGCGTCTGTTATAGGCAGAGGTTAGTCCACTTAACACAGCTTGTTCCGTCGCAATAACATTAAAAAAAAAGCTATTGAGCTTTCAATCGACGACACGACGCCAAAAGCTGATGAGAGTAACTAACGAAGCTGTAGGTCAAACTCATGAAGTTCTAATAACATTCACTCGCCTAAAATAGTGTTCATCGTCGACAATAGCAAATACCATTAAATCATCAGGTAAGCAAATACATTTTTCAATTAATTGACTATAACATAATTATAAACTATTCAACCGATTTTAATGAAATTTATACGGGCCCACCACAATGGTATATCCTTTCTAATAAAAAAAAGAATTATTGAAATCGGACTACAATCTGTTAAAAGTTATGCCTGGTCATACATAAGAATAAAAAATACATGTGGAATTGAGAACCTCCTCCTTTTTTGGAAATCGGTTAATAACTCCGCTCACCGCTGTAATTCCTGACAGCACCACGGTAATGATAGCATTTCCGTGACTATACGCACATTCTTATGACAATAACAATGTTTGGCTAAATTGTTTCAAGTTCTTTACTTCTTTGAACCTGTGAAATCGCTTGTCTTGTAAGTGAGTTCTCCGTCTGGAGCTATCATCTATACATGTAATAAATCTGTAATAAACGTCATGTCTATACATGACAGATAATTGAAGCACACGTAGCGAAGTTTGCTTAGCCGTTCTGAATCGATCAACTAAGTTAAGCAATGTCCGCCACAGTCAGGAGTTGGATGGGTGACCGCTACTGACATTACTACTGAGCGCTTTCGTGCTTCGGAGGGCATGTTAAGCCATCGGTCCCGGTTGTTGTCCCACGTTACAGCATGGTGGATGGGCATTTTGCGAATGCCTGCCTGGCTTGCTACCACCTTCAAGTACAAAATCTGTCGCCAAGCAACTAACGGTGTGTTTCGGCAACTGTCTTTGAGAACCAGTAATTCTAGACTAGCCTGAACAACATCTTCGACCATATCATCACTTACCATCAGGTGAGATAGTGGTCAAAGGCTAGCCTATCATAGATATAAAAAAAAATATTAAAAACATTTTTCATGGTAATATACCAACAAAAATCTTTTTTAATAAATATGAAGGTGTTAGAAACTAATATTTTTTCTTAATTCTAATACCTATATATTTATAGGAGTCATGAGGTTTAGGTTTTTGTTTTATCTAAATCAGTCTAGCCAAAGAGAAGTTATGGGATTAAAACATGATAATTATATGCCTATACAAAGGTAACGGAATATGGATAACACTTTGTTGATGTCATACTACTAATGGGCAATGGAAAAGGAATAAATAAAGCAGTTCAGTTATTACAGGAAGAGTTTAATATTTATAAAGAATTTCTATATAGTAAATTATTTAGGTATTGAAACACAGGCACATTGATATTATCACAAAAACGTTACAGGAATATGCTTGACTGTACACAGGCTTGACTAAAGACTTGATAGAAGACGTCAATGGAGAAAGATTTTACGTTCCTGAAAAAGAATGGAAATTATATTCATCAGTACCTATGTCTCAACAAGTTCTTATTGACTGTATACAAAGCTGCGATGTGATCACAGCACAACACTGCTATCATAGCCCTAGAGCAATAGCACACATCTTATTCAACTGGCGTAATAAAATCTGTAGAGCAGCATCAAGTTGTGCCTGAAGCTAAGCACCACGCGTGCTCCCGTTGCAATGTCACCCAGGAGCTTAGATCTGAATACGTGCGTGCACTGCTCTGCCCTCGTCACTCCAGGTTGGTTACTGGAGTGACGGTTTTGGTCTTACGTTACTGGAATATAAAATCTCTACATTATAGTCGGCTTGTACACCTACCCCTACCAAGGTTTCCACTTCAATCTACCGGTTGTGACAGATGTTAACTTAAGTTCACTTATCCCTATGTATGAATATTATTTACTATATGTATGTCTGTTAATGATGGCATTTACATTATCACCTAGCCACGTTTATCTATGAATGAGGATAATTATAGACTATTGAAATTAAATTGATAAAGTTAATAAGAAATACTGAAGGTATAATCTAGCCCACAAAAAATATCACCAAAAACATATGATCCAGTTAGTGTAGTTAACTAACCTAGATGCATTACTATGCGTGGTTATACATAAAAATCAATCGTGACAGTACAACAATGAAACCATGTTTTGCACTTTAACATAGTACCTTTTGATAGGTTACATGGTATCTTATTGTACACATTCCACAATCACAGTATGCATACCATTATGAAGAAGCACTAAGTAATACTTTTGACTTTGTTTTTAGCATGGTGGTAGGGTATTTTGCGAATGCCCGCCTGGCTAGCAACCACCCTCGAGTAGAAAATCTGTCGCCAAGCACCTACCTTGGCAACAGATGTTAGGTGCTTGGCAAAATGACAGCTGTCCTTGAGATCCAGTAATTGTAGGATGATTAGTAAAGTGTGTGCCTTCCTCCTTTGTCCGGGCTGAGGACCGGCATCATAAATGTCAATATTCAACATTATGAGGCGGAGTTACACAAACACTCACACAGCTCAATTGGTTAGAGCATACCCCGGCTCAAGGGGTGGATGGACGTGGGTTCGAATCCCGCGCATGACTTAAATTTTTCCTATCGTATATTTGTGATTTTGTAATAACACCTTATTTACTAGACATGCAGCCTTAGGAAGCAGAAACCCCTAAGTAAGTTAAGTTACCCCCTAAGAAACAGAAACATGCATTATAAACATAATACTGCAAAGATCTAGCCTGCATTGCCGTTCAGCCGCGTTGCTGGACAGGAGCAACATTTCAATAAACACAAACATTCATCTAATAGACTTGGGGTTGCTAATACTAAGCAACCCCTGAAGTCATTTTAAAAGACCTATTCAATGATACCCCACACGATGGGATAGACGACGAAAAAAAAAACATCCCCACATCACTTGAATGGGAGCTACCCTTAAAAAAAATATTTACCACTTTAACGGCGTGATAAGTTTACATACCCTTACAAAATTGCAGCTTTCTTGTACAAACAGTATCTTAGAAAAACCTCGGACAGACGGACATGACGAAACTATAAGGGTTCCTTGTCAGGACTACGGAACCCTAAAAATGTAACAAAAAACTCATTAATATTGCTCTACTATAGTTTAATGAATAACAGTATAACAAATCACAGATTAAGTAATTGTACCTATATACATAAGTATGTTAGATTAATATTGTTAGGTTTGCAATAACGCCTGCTATGCGGATTACATTACTTAAGGGTGGTTAGCTAGCCAGGCGGGCATTCGCAAAATGCCCTACCGCTATGCTATAACGACTGCCACCCTAAGACGACAACCGGGACCGACGGCTTAACGTGCCCTCCGAAGTACGGAAGCGCACAGTAGTAATGTCACTAGTGGTCACCCATCCAACTCATGACCGCGGCGGACGTTGGCGACTGGCTAGCTACCACCCTCAAGTAGAAGATCTATCGCCAAGCACCTAATGGTGTGTTTCGGCAGCTGTCCTTGAGAGCCAGTAATTCTAGGCTAGCCTAACAACACCTTCGACCACATCATCACTTACCATCAGGCGAGATAGTGGTCAAAAGTCTAACCTATCAAGCATAAAAAAAACTTCTGATATGCAGTAGAAAGTACATTAGCTTAAAATCTCGTTCCTTTTGTTTGTACATGAATTAGTGTAAAATCCAAACAATATCTTTCTACCAACACGTTTCTACAAGTACTTTTATTAAAACATTGGAAAAGTACCCTCGTTATGGCAGTAGTGATTAAATTCACAACATACACCAAACACCATTGTCGTCGAATCAAAATACAGGTAAATCATTAAATACATTTGAAGTTCTTGTACAAAAATAAGTACCTATTTATATAATTATTGTAAATAGTTCTAAGAACCTTGAAACATTGCCTGATAGACTATTTCATTTACAAGTTCTGACTGACACTGAACTTATAGTTAATGAAAGCACTTAGCTCAAATGTTAATTTAAAATAAGTTATTGACTCAAGTACTTTGCCGACTAAAATACTATATGAGTGTGTGTCTCCTGACATGTAACAAAACATCAACTAATTTTGACCATTTTTTAATACATTTTTAAAGAAAATGATGTGTAAATAACCTCTGCCATGGTAAAAAACATTTGTGTACATTGGGTTTTGATTGTTATTAAAATCTATCTGACAAAGACGTTTGATTCCACTAATTCAAACTTGAATAAGTTTTAGACCAGACACAAGGACAAAATCCCAGAATATGCAATCTAATGTAATAATTAAGTACATAATATGTGGATGGGGGAGGCATTTGTTCAAAATTATAAGTCTTCGGCTTATGATGATAATGATAAACAAACATACCTAAAGACCACACAATAAAAACAAACAAATATTATGACCTAACAAATGAATTAACCAAAAATTATGTGGTTAATTTATATGTTGTCGAAGTTAGCCTTACTCCATCTTAGGCGCAGCTCCCGATTGGACTCTTTTGATGGACATGTATGAAAAACATTACTAAATTCCTGAGGATGTTGGTGTTTCGTCATCCAGCCCGGATATATTTCTATACACAAAAAATCTAAAACGCATAGTACTTATAGAACTTACTGTGCCGTGGGAAACAAACATACCTAAAGACCACACAATAAAAACTAACAAATATTATGACTTAACGAATGAATTAACCAAAAACGGTTATGTGGTTAATTTATATGCTGTAGAAGTCGGAGCAAGGGAAATCCCTATATAACCTACTAAAAGACCTTGGCCTGTCAAGAACAACCGTAACTTCCATCCTAGAATGTGCATCCAAGGCGGCATTAGTAGGATCTTACCAAATTTGGTTGGGCAGGGGAGGAGGCTCGAGCGGTGAAAGGGAGCATTGATGCATCATAAAGGGGCCCCTTAACCTTACTCACTAGGTTGCAAGTCCCAGGCACCTTGACTTGGGCCTCTTCCTCTGCAACGCTATGGACCCGGCACCCACACGGTGAATCCATGGAATGCTAAGTAAATTGGTCTCGTCCCTTGTTTCATCTTTATTAGGAATGCCATTTTGGATGGTTGCCTGCACACGCTGTGTGGGATCAATCCTGACTGGTATTCATCTTATGCTAACTACAGCTCCAAAGTTGACCCAGGCACAAATCTCGTCTCCAAGGCGGGGGGTGAGATCTGGGTTGTTTCAGAATCTTGGGCTGCGCACTCGAACAAGTTTACGTTTCATGGGTTGCCGGAGACGTGTGGTATATCACTCGCGCCTTTGAGAGTGAGATTATATGTTAACCCGTGTATCGCAACGGTGATTGAATTTTAGTCATTGCCTTGATACTAGTTATGTTTGCAGTTGACCAAGTAGTGCACCAAGGAGCGCCACGGGCTTACCGTGACTCCGTGGCACGATGGGTGATTAGGTATACTCATCTTGCATTAATATCTATAGGAGGTGGATGTAGAGAGCAGGCTGAGACACATCAACAACCCATAACCAAGGCGAAGCAGAAACAAAGAATTAGCAGCCTACAGGAAGACGAATCCAGGTATGAGAAATACATTAGTACATGGCGAAGCTATAACCTCATATGTATTTTATAATAAGATAGATAGGTATGGCAAGTTTTGCGACACTGGCCATATAGGTTATATTATTATAGGTGACCAATTGACTATTAGTAACGTTTTCAACTGACCTATTTCGAGATTAGGAGGGCGTTTCATTATTAAAAAATAAAAGCATCTCTTTATTAATGGCAAATTGTTAGTATTTGCAGTGATTCCTACCATGCAACAGTTACAGGTTTTCATTACGACGTTTTGTTGTATTATACTCGACTTACTTACATTTGATATGGGATCGGACTTGACGGACGATTTTTATAACAATCAATCTAAATTAGCTTTTATAGAACTTCAGAACTTCATTATAATACAATATTGTAAACAAACCTAATCATAGACAGACGTATCACACAGATAATAAATCGCTTGGCAAAGCATCCCATTCACGGTTACAAGTCAGTTGTATGGCCAATACTGAGTTACTTGAAAATCTTAGTAATGGTAACATTACACTGAAGAACGAACAGGTATATTTAGTCTGTGCTAAAATTACTGCGGGGAAATAGCTGCGGCCCAATTGTTTTGTTAAAGTTTTGTTTTGTTTGTTGTGAAATTAAATTAATTAATTTTTGTGGTTTTCGGTAATTTGCCTTGCAGGGAATGATAGTTATAGAAATATATACATGTTTAATTAATAACTGGAAATATGCATATTTGTCAAATCTGTTTACGAAAAGATTTAGAGCTAAAAGTGATTGATACCAGACTATCGGATTTTCACGATGAATTGTGCGATTATGCTGTAAGTTATTAACTTTTTAAAAGGTTGTTCTGTACCTACATCATATTTTCTAATATTATGGATACTTTGCTACACGTTTAACACACTTTAGAGTAGCTTCTAAATGTAAAAAAAAAACAAAAAACACAAAAACCCTCTGATACTGTTGCAATGAATCTGGATATAAAAAGCATCTTACCTGTTATTCGTTGTATCAAATCTCATCACAATCTATTTAAGAATATAAGTTTAAAGTATATGACCATTACAGTCCCACCAACTTATCTGTTCAGGCAGCAGAAAAAAGAACTACAACATTCCATCAAATTGTGACAGTTTGTAGTTGATTTCCTTAACCGGTAGCGCCCTCGAGAACTGCACAGTTGGCACACTATACATTCTGAAGAAAAATTCAAAGGAACCAACCACATTCTATTCAAAACATTACATTATAATTATGACTTAATGATTGACAACCAGAATAAGAGAAAAACTTCCTTGAAAATTAACAACAAACTCTGCTGAATATTCACCTCTTCAAGCATATAATAATTATAATATTATGAAAAGAAATATGACCTGTCCTCTTTGCGCCATGCAACAATACTTCTTAACAAATATAACTGTTGCAGTAATTACATTAAATTAAGTAGCAGCTACTAAAGTATACCAGGTGAAAATCAAAAACTACAATAAACATACTTTGAGACCATTAACCCATTGATATTGGCGATAATTATAACAATAGAATTTCATTCATAAATTGGCCATATTGGGCCAGTCCGATTCCAAGAGGTTAAACCATGCTGTACTGTACTGTTTTAGCCGGATAGTCCACTGCTGAACACAGCCTACCCCATTTAGGGGGGGTTTGCCATAAACCTCATGCTTGGCAGGCGCCTTGGGATCGCAGTTTAAGATATCAGTTCCTCAGAAGGTGCTGCTGCCCACCTGCCAGTATTTTGCCATTAGTCGCCTGTTACGACAGCCACAGGTAGAAATGGGGGGTGGTTACATTCTAATCCGGCTCCCCTCGGTACAGTTTAACAAAAACACATCTACAGAAATATCATCAACATTATTGAGTCATCTGCTCTTCGTTGACTTAAATGAGTTAGACTGAATACGTCTTGTCGCAGATAAATATGGAGGGCAAAATACACATTCTCATGTGATACATATATTATTCTTTAGACTCAAAAATCATGCTTCTTCTAATCTCGATAAAAATATTGTGACTTTTCCTGTACGAGGGCATAGTTATTTGCCTGCATATAGGGTCTTTGGCAGGGTTGAGAAAGATTTACGAAAAACACCTTTATTGTTCAGTCCCCAAGAAAACATGAAATTTATGCTAACTATGGCAAAGATATTGATTGGAATTCGACCTAAAAGGGCTGGTATCTCAAGCTCAAATAGAAAGTCTGTCGCCAAGCACCTAACGGTGTGTTCCGGGAGCTGTCCTTGAGAGCCAGTAATTCTAGGTTAAGCTTCTTAACTCCTTCGACCACATAATCACTTACCATCGGTTGAGATTGTGGTAAAAGGCCTACCTATCAGCAATAAAAAATAAGGTTTTTTTTTTGTCTAACAACATTTGGAGAAATAATAATAATAATAAATGTTTATTAACACAAAAGAATTTTTTAACTTATTACACTTTTCATTGTCCATAGTTGACAAGATTTTTACAGATTGTAGGTACAAGTGAGCCCCAAACTAAGCGTCAGCCTGTATCTTGGGGCTCTGAGTTGCGATTATACAAAACTTGAATTTTAATTTTATATTTTAAAACTTAGGTGTAATAAATATGATAGGTATGTGGGCGTAGCACACTCGTTAACAATAAAAAAGTCCCTACAGTTCATTTTTCATGTGAATCATAAGATTTAAATAGACCTAAGAACGGTCTGGGACGTCAGTGCAGGATATATCGCCTCCAATTAGAATAAGAAGAAGAATAGACCTAAGAATAAAAGTAGGTAATCGAATGAACAACTTACAGACCCATCACAACTTATCTGTTCAGGTGGCAGAAAAAAGAACTACAACATTCCTTCAAATTGTGACAGTTTGTAGTTGATTTCCATGACCAGTAGCACCCTCGAAAACTGCACCATTAAGTTGGTGGTACTATACATAGTTGTAAGTTGTTCATTCGATACTGAAAGGCTTATTCAGAGTTTACTTATATTTAAAAGAAACATATCAAGGATTATGATTACTCGATAAATAAGTTTATTGTGAATTGGTACGAGTATGTGTTTTAAACAAAATGTAGCTCACACTTGTGCATGAGCTAGTGCAAAATATATTATGAACACCTTAATTTTAATGAATAGATTCAGGCGTTACTTTGTGGAAATCCATATTTAATAATAACAAATATTTTTAAAATATTTTACGAAAACATCAAATTCATATTTTAATAAAACACTTAATAAATATAAAAATATATCTAGTGACAATATTTGTTATTATTACCTTAATTTTAAATTTTATTATAATATTTTGTTACTAATATTTTCAGGTATCATGCAGTTTAGACCCTCGATATTGCACTATTTGTGAACATATGCTGCGGAAGGCCTACAACTTCAGAGCCAAATGTATAGTGGCCAATAAGATTCTCAATGATCCAAACAGATCGAAACCTGTAAGGATATTTAAATTCCATTTGTTTATTAATCATTATGCATATATTATAATATTTTTGAAGTGCTCGTAGCGAAGTTTACTTAGCTGTTCTCAACTGATCAGCAAAGTTAAGCAACGTCGCCCGCGGTCATGAGTTGGATGGGTGACCGCTAGTGACATTACTACTGAGCGTTTCCGTGCTTTGGAGGGCACGTTAAGCCGTCGGTCCCGGTTGTCGTCTTAGGATGGCAGTCGTTATAGCATGGTGGTAGGGCATTTTGCGAATGCCCGCCTGGCTAGCTACCAACCTCTAGTAGAAAATCTGTCGCCAAGCACCTAACTGTGTGTTCCGGCAGCTGTCCTTGAGAGCCAGTACTTCTAGGTTAGCCTGAACAACATCTTCGACCACATCATCACTTACCATCAGGCGAGATAGTGGTCAAAGGCCTATAAGGCATAAAAAAAAATAAAAAAATATCTAAACTGTGAAAATCACATTTACAAATTAGAGTCCTAAAATCAGAAGGGGTGAGTCTCTCAGTAGCTGCAGAGTAAAACAAGGTTTGACCACGAACAAACAACACATCGATTTCGTAAAAGAATGGTCATCCACAAAATCTGAATCCAAGCCTTACTCTATCTTAGGGACAGCTTCCAATTGGACTATTCTGATGGAGACATGTGAAGAACACTACATAACTCCTGAGGATGTCGGTGTTCCGTCATCCAGACCAGATATATTTCTATTCTCAAAAAATAAAAAACACATAGTACTTATGCAACTTACTGTGCCGTGGGAAACAAACATACCTAAATAACACACAGTAAAAACAAACAAATATTATGACCAAAGAAATTAATTAACCAAAAACGGTTATGTGGTTAATTTATATGCTGTAGAAGTTGGAGCAAAGGGTATTTTGAAGCAGTGATGGCTCAGTGGCATTGGCTATGGACTGCCGCGCAGCAGGTCCATGGTTCGAATCCCGCCGCGGGCTTGAGCTTCACCGCATGGTGGAAGGGCATTTTGGGAATGCCCGCCTGGCCATTGACCACCCTCAATTAGAAAATCTGTCGCCAAGCAGCTAACTGTGTGTTCCGGCAGCTGTCCTTGAGAGCCAGTGAAATTACAGGCACATGAGACTTAACAACTATGTCTCAGAGTGACGGGCGCAGTCCAATTCGTGACTGTTCATTTGTGTTATATTCGTTCAGGTTCAAGTATCTTATGATATATGTATCCACTTATATGCTAAAAAAAAGTAAAGAAAATAAAAAAACTTTTTCAGTTTTTGGAGCTGTATAAGCTACTGCCGCCATCAAGCATTGGCCTTTGGATTGCAGGCACTGCACGTATATACGAGTGTTCGTACAGTGGCCAACAACTACCTGTGTTGACTATACATGGGGTATGTATGTTATAAGGATTTTAGCAGCATAGCAGTTGAACTGTTTGTGCGAGTTTTTCTTGGAAAGTACTGCCACCATATATGTATCTATCACATAGCTTAATTCACATTTTAATATGCTGCCAAGCAGGCGTTGTTTGAAATAACGCCTGCTTGGCGGTTCTATTTTTTTTATGCCTGATAGCTTAGCCTTTGACCATTATCTCACCTGATGGTAAGTGATGATGTGGTCGAAGATGTTGTTCAGGCTAACCTAGAAGTAGATTACAGAGCTACAGTATGGATTCCTTCAAAAAGGGTGTTAAAAGAGTACTACAGGGTCGGCAACGCATTGGTAACGTCCATGGCGTTGCAAATGTCCATAGGCGACGGTAACCGCTTACCATCAAGTCACCGTCTGCTTGTTAGCCAATCCATAACATAAAAAAAAAATAACTTTACAAATTTACGCCAGAAAAAATTATAGTCATTTGCGGGATTCGAACACGCGTCCATCCACCTATTTAGCCGGAGTATGTATGCTCTAACCAATTGAGCTAACATGACACAATGACTTATAACTCTAATGTTTGCTCTCGTTCTTCAACCATCGTATCGGGTTTGAGCAACACCTATAGTTCAACTTGCGTTGTACTACAAACAAGACCAATTTTGCAATTGGTTTGAAACTTGTAAATGATGACGCAACCTTATAACTGTAGGTGTCGTTCCAGCCTGGTTGAAGAACGAGATCAAAAATTGGAGTTATGAGTCATCCCGCACATGACTATAATTTTTTCTCTCGTTAATTTGTATTTTTGTAATGTAATTCACCAAGCAGGCGGTATTGCATATACACCGTGTCCCAAAATTCAACGATAAGCCGGCATCGGAGCATGGACCAACTCATGACTCCTCGGAAAAAAAAAAAAAAAATTATAACTGTTTTTTTTATTAATTACAGAGACATTTTTAAATTTCATCGATATTCGATACCCATTATGCTATTTTCAACTACCATGACCACAATTTTTGACATATTTTTGATATTTTTTGTGCATTAGCAACCTAAGAAGGACGGCTATCTACCACAATCCTTTAAAATTACAGAAAGTCTGTAGTTATATTACAAAAATCAGTAAAAAAAAAATTTTTTCTTATAATTTTCATAGATTTTAACATTCTATGCACTTTCTATAGTCTGGGTTAAAAAAAAAAAGTATGGACACTACCATGGCAAGTTTTATTAAAAGTTGGCGCAACTTTATACAAGTCTCTGTAATTAAAAAAAATAAGAGTTATAATTTTTTTTTTATTTTTTCCCTAGTAGTCATGAGTAGGTCCATGCACCGATGCCGGCTTATCGTTGAATTTTGGGACACGGTGTATATCAATATTAAAATCAAAACTACTTGCAAAAATTTGTCTTGTTTGTAGTATATCGTAAGTTGAACTATAGACGTCTTTCCATCTCCATACGATGGTTGAGAACGAAAGAACAAATTAGAGTCATATGTCATGTTGGCTTAGCAGTTATAGCATACCCCGGCTAATGGCGTGGATGGGGGGGTTCGAATTCCGCACATTACTTTTATTTTTCCTCTCGTTGTAATTTTGTAATATATACGAGGAACATGCATCAATGCAAAAATAAAAATATTGAAAATCTCAAGCTGTTGCTTACCTACTCTGATTACTATCTCAAATTAACTTTAAAAAGTTCTCATCCTGAGCGTATTTAGTCCAACACTGACTTTTCTTTTACAGAATGTAATTGATCCAACACCAACAGAGGATATCAAATTGGAACCAAATCCAACAGACCTTTCAGAACCAAACAATTCCCTAAAAGAAGAGAGTGAAGTCTTACTATCTATTAATAATGGAGATAAGTCTTTTCTAGAATTAAATGACCCACTCATGAACGAAGATGAAAACAAAACAGAAGATATAATAGATTTAGAACCACTAACCAACATAACTGGACACGAAACAGTGAATGAAGTAAAAATAGAATTTGGAAATAAATCATACAAAGTAAACCCACAAGAAATCAAATCCAGAAATAAATTCTTGGAAGTAGATAAACATAATTCCTCACAAAAATGCACAGATAACGTGTTTCAAAATGATAAACGTGAAATGTCTAAAGCTATAGAAAGTTTCGACGCAGGATTTTTAAATGAAATTGATGAATTACTAAGAATTACTGATATTTCCGATGACGATACAAGTTTAAACAGCAATGACGATTGCGACTCAGATGATTTCATATTGAATGATAAAGTTTTCCATAGAAGACAAAAGTTAAAAGAAAAAAAACAAACTCCTAAAGTGAAAGAGAAAACTAATAGTGCTGTTCTGCTAAAGCACGATAATCTTTGTGGAGATAAAAGCGAACCAATTAAAAGATCTCTATTAGAATTGACAAATATATCACTTTCTGATGCTGACAATGAAGAAAACGAAGAGAAAGTTACAAAGAAAATAGTTGTTAAAAAAGGAAAAATTACAAAACGAAAGAATAATGATAAATTATCTAAGGCTATCAAAGATAAAGCGACAAAGATGGTGGATCAGTTTTTAGGTCGCATTGCTAAGAAAAGAGGAAAAATGTACACCAAAGAAAAGTTAGTGGATATTTTTTAAAATGTTTTGATAGCTCGCATAGACAAGAGAGCAAAGTAAATGTTAATAGTATTTGACATAAACTTTTAGGTCATTGCAATTACATATTTTGTATTGAGAGGAAGCAAAGAAGAGCCGTGTAAATTTTAAAAATAAACCTTAACTCAATTACCTAAAGTTATATATAACATATAAACATTTACTCTGCTCTCCGCCCCTGAGTATGTGAATAGACACATTTATTTTCAACAACGGCACTGGGGTGTCGTTACTACCTACGTTATAATCTACGCCGTGTTACGTTTAATAAAATAATAAAAAATAAAATTTAATAAAAAAAGTTTTATGATAAGACACATTGATATTTTAAAGAGGCAAATACTGTAATTGAACTCGAACAGGGATTCTCGAGACGAAAACAATAAAATAGGAATTAAAAATAAATTCACGCAAATACTCGCAGATAAGTGTCAAAAATCGATTTAAACTGAGGCGCGCATGTTAGTGTTGGTCGACAAGTAGCCACGGGTAGCTAAAATACAGGTAAATAAGGACGAGTTCTTTGCCCTGCCATGTTAGCACTTGTAGACATAGTGCGATATGTCTATTTTACACGAGATAAAGTGTAGACAAAATTTACTCGTGGTGCGCATGCTAGCCGGGCAGGGATTCTCGAGATGAAAACAATAAAAAAGTAATTAAAAATAAATTACCAGATATTTCACGATAACTTTAAAGTTAACACAACAAATACAAACATATAAACATGACAAATAGTTGTTATAGATAAACGATAAATTCAAAAGTTTACCATTAACTTCACTACGGTGGTGAATTAAACAAAAAAAACAATTGTACACAA
This sequence comes from Plagodis pulveraria, assembly GCA_963890685.1. Taxonomy (NCBI): domain Eukaryota; kingdom Metazoa; phylum Arthropoda; class Insecta; order Lepidoptera; family Geometridae; genus Plagodis; species Plagodis pulveraria. The sequence goes on along the minus strand of OY982979.1, from coordinate 4,396,896 downwards.
CGCCCCAGTGCTGTTGATAATACATAAACGGGAATTAGACATTCGTTAGACTTGATTTGACTCCCACAGAATGTCAATTGACTTTATAACGATTGCTTATATCTACAGGCTATTGCACAAACTAATGGCGAAGTTTAAAAACTGCGGAGATTTAAAAACTGATGATGGAACTGTTTTAGATAAAGAAAGCATACTTTTTGCTATCAAGCATGTGAACAGATCTGGAGATATTAGGAACTTATGGAAAAATGTTAGAGGTATGTCACATATAAATGTTCTCAACTCTATCAAAGTGCTATACTTATTATAACTAACGGGATATTTACCGTGTTTTTGATTGGTTATGAGCTCTTGATATTTCGGCACTGTTGCAAGCGCCATATTATAACTAACGGGATATTTACCGTGTTTTTGATTGGTTATGAGCTCTCGATATTTCGGCACTGTTGCAAGCGCCATATTATAACTAACGGGATATTTACCGTGTTTTTGATTGGTTATGAGCTCTCGATATTTCGGCACTGTTGCAAGCGCCATATTATAACTAACGGGATATTTACCGTGTTTTTGATTGGTTATGAGCTCTCGATATTTCGGCACTGTTGCAAGCGCCATATTATAACTAACGGGATATTTACCGTGGTTTTGATTGGTTATGAGCTCTCGATATTATCAAAAACACGGTAAATATCCCGTTAGTTATAATAAGTATAGTGTTAATGACCGTGACAGTTTAAAAACTCTATCAAAGTGTTTTTTTTTTGTATGACCATGCATACTATTTCATTGGAACTTTGGTCTTGAATGTACTGTACTGTATCAGCCGGATTGTCCACTGCTGAACACAGCCTCCGCCATTAAGAGGGGGTTTGCCATATTCCCCACGCTTGACAGGCGTCATGGGATCGCAGTTTAAGTTACCAGTTCCTCAGAAGGCGCTGTTGCCCACCTTCCGGTATTTTACATTTAGTCGCCTCTTACGACACCCACAGGTAGCAATGGGTGGGGTGACTCAAGCCATCAAGCCCGGCACCCCACGGGGAATTATGAACTTAATCGATGTGTATTTTTTTCTATGACCATGCATACATTTTATTGGATCTTTTGGTCTTGAATACAATACTTTAATGAGGTAGTGTGCTTCCAGCCAGGTAGTTAGCTTACCTTAATGCTCGGGATCAGCGACCGAAATTCTTCTGGCTCAGAGGCTATTCCAATAGCTTACCTTAATGGTCGCGGTCAGCGACCGAAATTCTTCTGGCTCGGAGGCCATTGTAACATTTTGTAACCGACACCAAAAAGGAGGAGGTTCTTCTAATTCTAATTCTCAAGTATTTTTTGTGTGTGTTACTTCAATACATTATTTTCGGCACTAATTTTAAATAAAATACTGTACATTCTCAATGCAGATCTTTATAAAAAAAAGAAAATGAATAAAAATCTAAACTTCAGTCTTCATTCTAATATTTTCAGGTTCATCTGTTCTAACCAAAGAAATTTTAAATCAACTTAAAAGCATACAAAATACAAACAACGAATACTTAAAAGTATTCGATATGCTGTACCTAAACACAGAAGAGGAGATGTTGGAAGAGTTCGAGAAGAGAAAGACGTATAAGGCTTACCTCGAAGCGCCGTACAAATGTGACTATTGTCACAGAGGATTCATTCATAAGAAGCTTTTGGAGTACCACATGAAGTCACATAGCGTGAGTATAAATGATTGGTAAAGTTAAGACTAAAATAAATGATATCATATATATGTTACAGCCAAAGTAACAAATCTGGATATTATATATACTGTCTAGCCATTATATATAATGTCTACTTAATTCAGATAAAGTGATAATTGACACAAAATTTTGATATTATTCATGAGACTCATATTTCTATTGGTCACGGAGGGCGCACCAGAATGGTTAAAGAGCTTAAAAATAAATATAAGAATAGTAGTAATTTATGTGGCGCATCGCCGGCCGCTGCCGCGGCACGCTCGCTTCGCTCGCTCGGCTCGCGCGTTGTTGTAGTCACAAGTAACCTAACGCTCCTCCTCGCTTCGCTTGTCGTCGCACCTAAATATGACTTTGCCCTAGACTAAATGATATTTAACCCCTTTTTATAACTTTTACCAATATGTGTCGTGAATTATTAATAATTACTACTAAAAGTAATACATTTCGATCGTTTATTCACATTTACCAAAACAATTTTGTGTCAATTATCACTTTATCTAAATTGAGTAGACATTATATATAATGGATAGACAGTATATATAATATCCAGATTTATTACTTTGGCTGTGACATATACAACGCTAATAACGCATGCTTGAAGCGATGGTTAAAGAATGAGAGGAAAAATTGGAGTTATGAGTCATTGTCATGTTAGCTCAGTCGGTCAGAGCATACACTGTCTATAGGGTTGGATGACGATTGCAAATTTACGAGGGAAAAAAACCCATCCACATACGATGGTTAAAGAATGAGAGGAAAAATTGGAGTTATGAGTCATTGTCATGTTAGCTCAGTCGGTCAGAGCATACACTGCCTATAGGGTTGGATGACGATTACAAATTTACGAGGGAAAAAAACCATCCTCATACGATGGTTAAAGAATGAGAGGAGAAATTGGAGTTATGAGTCATTGTCATGTTAGCTCAGTCGGTCAGAGCATACACTGCCTATAGGGTTGGATGACGATTACAAATTTACGAGGGAAAAAAACCATCCTCATACGATGGTTAAAGAATGAGAGGAAAAATTGGAGTTATGAGTCATTGTCATGTTAGCTCAGTTGGTGAGAGCATACCCCGTCTATAGGGTTGGATGACGCTGGTTTGTATCCCGCACGTGACTATATTTTTTCCTCTCGTAAATTTGTATTTTTGAATTGAATTTTCCTTCTGTAAGCGTTGTAATATCTTAAGAAAAAAAAATACTCACTTTAGTGTTATGATTATAACAAAACACACCCTTCCCTTCAGGAAGACTGATGTATTGGAGACGTTCCTGCTTTGTAACCTATATTAAACTGATAATAAAAAGGAAGTTATAAAAAGAGTAGGTACGGGCTCAGAGTCTGTAGTCTAAAAGTATTAATTTTTTTTTTTTTTTTTTTATGCCTGATAGGTTAGCCTTTGACCACTATCTCACCTGATGGTAAGTGATGATGTGGTCGAAGATGTTGTTCAGGCTAACCTAGAAGTCCTGGCTCTCAAGGACAGCTGCCGGAACACACCGTTAGGTGCTTGGCGACAGATTTTCTGCTTGAGGGTGGTAGCTAGCCAGGCGGGCATTCGCAAAATGCCCTACCACCTTGCTATAACGACTGCCATCCTAAGACAACAACCGGGACCGACGGCTTAACGTGCCCTCCGAAGCACGGAAACGCTCAGTAGTAATGTCACTAGCGGTCACCCATCCAACTCATGACCGCGCGCGACGTTGCTTAACTTTGCTGATCGATTGAGAACAGCTAAGTAAACTTCGCTACGAGCGCTTCAAAGTAGTCTGTAGTCTAAAAGTATTAATATAAAAAAAAACTGAGCATAATAACTAACGCTATGTATACAGGAGAAAATGGGTGATGCCGTCTGTCCAATATGCAAGATACGAAGACGAGAACAACGTTACCTACGGGCACACATAAACTTACACATAACAGTGTATAAGTGTAAGTTGTGCCCCGTTGTCACTAACTACAGGTATGTCTTCTACACTCTTAATATTTTTTTTTTTTTATGTTATTGTGATGGAACAAGCGCGAGGCCCACCTGATGTTAAGCGGTATCCTCTGCCTATAACAGATGCATTTAATCACAAGTGACGAACTGCACTGCGCCCATCACCTTGAGACATACCTGTTAAGTCTCATTTTGCCTGTTATTTCACTGGCTCTCAAGGACTGCTGCCGGAACACACCGTTAGGTGCTTGGCGACAGATTTTCTACTTGAGGGTGGTAGCTAGCCAGGCGGGCATTCGCTAAATGCCCTTCCACCATGCAAAAATATTATAATGTAAGTACATTATTTCAGTCTTTTCGCAGTTGTTGTAACTATGTTGTGATCATGTACAATCATTCAGCCAGCCACCATTTTGTCGCTTTTTTAATTTCAATTTATATTTCAATAAATTAATTTTTAAATTCTTCAATTAGCTAAAGGTAGTCTATGCTTGTTTACAAATAAGGTCTCCATAAATAACCTCAAAAATAATTTTTTTTTGTAAGCAATGTTGAATTTTGTTACCTTGATGATCTAATATTATAATTAGTGTTTAAGCAATGTAACTTTTTTGATCAATAAACAAATTTATTATTATTATTATTCACTTTATTTATTTTCCAACATAATTTTAAATTTTTTACAACATTATTACAAAAATAAATATTATAAAAAACTTAAAACTAGGGTGCCGCTTGTAGCGGGGCAGAGCCCAAGCTACCAGTGGTTAGGGCTGCAGAGAGAGGAACCTCCGGACAATGCGTGTTGTGTCCAGTATCACTGCCTTCTGCATCAGACCCTTGATCCAACCATCTAGCGAGAGCCTCTTAAGGTGTTGGTCGAGGCTCTTCGCTATAAGGCCGTTCGCCGAAACGACTATCGGGACAATGATCGTCGAGTCAACATCCCACATGGCGGTTACCTCGTGAGCCAAGTCAAGGTACTTGCTGACTTTATCCTTTTCGGCCTTAACGAGATTCTCGTCATGTGGGATGGTGATATCTACGAGCACTGCCCGGCGCTGGGATCGGTCGACCACCACGATATCAGGTTTATTGCAAACAATAGTCCTGTCCGTGATGATAGAGCGGTCCCAGTAGAGCAATGCACGACCATTCTCGAGAACTGGCGCCGGTGCGTACTGGTAGTACGGCACCTCTGACTCAACAAGGCCGTATTGAAGGGCAAGTTGCTGGTGGATGATCTTGGCCACTTGGTTGTGCCTGTGCAAATACTCGCCGTTAGCAAGATGCGAACAACCGGAAATGATATGCCTGAGTGACTCTCCGGGTCGGCGGCATGCTCGACAAATGTCGACCGTACCGTCCTTCAAGATATATTTCCGATAGTTGTTCGTCATCATTACTTCGTCTGCAATTGCACAGGCAAAACCCTCGGTTTCCCCAAAGAGGTCTCCGAAGCGTAGCCAATTCACCGAAGCTGCTAAATCTACATCAGGCCCTGTTAGGGCCCGGAAAAACCTACCGTGTAGCTCCTTGCCTTTCCATACTGCCTTGCGGTCATCGGTGCTCAGCATCGTTGGTTTGCGCCAGTTATCGTTCGCCAAGGAGAGCGGTGTGAAGCCCTTGTCAACCGCCACGACATCGCGATGCATCCCGCACTCGTGATTTCGAAAATAATCCCTGAGATTGCACACTTCACGGTTGTGAAGGGTCTTGGCATTTAAAAAGCCGCGACCTCCCCATTTCCGTGGAATGTACAGTCTCATAACTGACGAGCGCGGGTGTAGCATGCGATGTGAAGTGAGCAGTTGACGGACCTTTCTATCCAGGGCGTCCAGTTCAGTCTGTGTCCACTTCAGTATGCCAAAGGAGTATATCAGTAGAGGCATCACCCAACCGTTAAAGGCGCGCGCCCTGTTGCCTCCAGACAAAAGACTTTTAAGTACTTTTGTCAGGCGGAAAAAGAAGCGCTCCTTTACCGATTTCTTGATGTCATCTACCGAAATACCCAACGACTCTGACATACCGAGGTACTTGTAGGTCTCGACTTCGGAGAGAGATCTGAAAGTCATTGTCTCAGAAAGCTGCAAATTCGGAGAATTTACAACGTTCCCCTGCTGTACATGCAAGACCGCACACTTATCTACACCAAACTCCATCCTAATGGCACTACTGAAAACCTGTGTAGTTTTTAGTAGCTCCATCAAGTCTTGGCGTTTCGGAGTAAACAGCTTGAGATCGTCCATGTACAGCAGATGACTAATGACCTCACCTCCTCTTCGAAGCCGAAAGCCTAGCCCTGAATCCTTCAGCAAAGTGCTGAGAGGATTTAACGCTAGGCAAAACCACAATGGACTTAGACTATCACCCTGGAAGATGCCCCGCTCAATCCTTATAAAGTCCTGCGGGCCAGAGGAGATGTTGCTACCACCTGGTTGACGAAGGACTGTGGTCCACTGTCTCATACACGCAGTTAAAAAGGATTTTAGGGTTGCATCAATTTTATACAACTCTAATATCCTTTCCAGCCATGAATGAGGCACTGAATCATAGGCCTTCTTGTAGTCAATCCAGGCAACAGAGAGAGCCCCTCTGTTCCGCCGAACATGTTGGCTAATGGTCATATCTATGAGGAGGAGCTCCTTAGTACCACGGGACCCAACCCTACATCCATTCTGAGCGGGGGCTAAAACATTGTTCGCAACAATGTGCGTGTTAATTTTTGTGGTCAGAATGGATGTAAGGAGCTTGTAGATGGTAGGCAAGCACGTGATAGGTCTATAGTTTTTCGGATCCGTGGTACTACCGGACTTGTGGAGCAGGAAGGTGATACCGGTAGTCATGAAACGGGGAAGAGAACCAAGCTCAAGGGCCTCTTGAAATTGAGTTGCCAATCGGTCGTGTGAGCAACGGATCCATTTTATCCAGAAGTTGTGCAATCCGTCCGGGCCAGGACTTTTCCAGTTCTGGGTCGAACGAATTGCACAAGTAACGTCTACGGGGTCTATATTAACAGACCCCATGGATTCGATAGACTCACATTCCCGCTGGACAACACTAATCCAATCACCCTCTGTGTGCTCGACGGGCATCGACCAGATGCCACGCCAGAAATCATTCATGGTACAGGCATCAGGTAGTTGTCCGTCGATCACACACTGATTGGTCCCTTCCCACTTCCGGTATACCTTCTTCTGATCACTTTGAAAGAGGCGATTAAGCCAGTATCTATCAACACGCTCTCTGTAGCGACGAATACGACTCGCCCACGCATAGATCTTCTGTTTCAGAAAGTCAATGCGATCCGTGACACAGGTCATGTAGTCTCGGGGCAGGACACCGGTTCCGGCAAAGGCCTGGGTCACGAATCGCATCACTCGGGGGCGGTTATTGCCCCCGATTTGTTATTATTATTATTATTAATAACGTCAATAATATTACAAAATTACAATTGTACGAATGGAAAAATTTAAGTCATGTGCGGGATTCGAACCCGCGTCCATCCACTCCTTTAGCCGGGGTATGCTGTAACCAATTGAGCTAACATGAAATGAAATCATAACTCAATTTTTACCTATCGTTCTTTAACCATCGTATTGGGATGGAGCGACATCTATAGTACCACTTGCATTGTACTACAAACAAGACCAATTTTGCAATTGGTTTTATACTTGTAAATGATGACGTAACCTTATAATTTTAATATTGTTATGTTTGCAATAACGCCTGCTATGCGGATTACATTACAAAATTACAAATATACTATATAATTATAAATAATGTTGTCTTAGGTTTTCGCGAATATTACACATAGTAATTAAATAACTTTAAACGGTTTAAATCGCCTATATTTATCATTTTTTTTGTAATAACTACTACATATATATATACACCGTGTCCCAAAATTCAACGATAAGCCGGCATCGGTGCATGGACCTACACATGACTCCTCGGAAAAAAAAAAAATACAACTGTTTTTTTTTATTAATTACAGAGACTTTTATAAATTTCATCGATATTCGATACCCATTATGCTATTTTCAACTACCATGACCACAATTTTTGACATATTTTTGATATTTTTTGTCCATTAGCAACCTAAGAAGGACGGCTATCTACCACAATCCTTTAAAATTACAGAAAGTCTGTAGTTATTTTACAAAAATCTGTAAAAAAAAAATTTTTTCTTATAATTTTCATAGATTTTAACATTCTATGCACTTTCTATAGTCTGGGTTAAAAAAAAAAGTATGGACACTACCATGGCAAGTTTTATTAAAAGTTGGCGCAACTTTACAAAAGTCTCTGTAATTAAAAAAAAAAGTTATAATTTTTTTTTTATTTTTTCCCGAGTAGTCATGATTAGGTCCATGCACCGATGCCGGCTTATCGTTGAATTTTGGGACACGGTGTATATATATATACAGGGTGCCCGGTAATGAATGGATAACCTTAAATTAGGTATTTGTATATCTAATGGCCATTCAGAAAACAAAAACAGAACAAAAAAAATCAAGTAGTACCAAAGTTATGGTCTTTTTAATAAATAAACATATTCATTTTGCCAAAGTTTAAGCATCCATAACGTAAAAAAAAAGTATGAATGCACATGTGACCAATCATTTTAAAATAAAGTGTGCCTAAAGCCGGTTTCAAAATGGTATATGTTTTATTATTTAAATTATTTTTATTTTTATTATTTAATTTTTTTTGTATTTTTTATTTTTTGTTCTGTTTTTTTTTTCTGAATGGCCATTAGATATACAAATACCTAATTTAAGGTTATCCATCCATTACCGGGCACCCTGTATATATATTCGTATATTTGTAATTTTGTAGTGTAATCCGCATAGCAGGCGTTATTGCAAACAACAATATTAAAACGTCAATAATATGTTTATTGAAATAATTGACCGAGCGAGAACTTAGTTCGAGCGAAGCGTCTCTGCTTTACCTTACACAAAAATGCTTTCGTATGTCCGGTTGTTCTCCTTTACAGGTCGCCAACTCCCACCTTTTACGAAACCATCATAACAAAAAGAGCGTTTTGTTTCATGTGAAAAACATATTGATTAAAAAATCCTACTACACAGTTTCTGATTACATAAACGACAAAAATGCCTGGACAATTCCGCCTCCGCCAAACTATTGCCTGTCACCTACATAATTTAAACAAATATTGTAATAACTCTATTATATAGTATGTAAGTAACACATTGTTAAAAGATGTTTAAAAGAATGGCCCCGAGTTTCTTGCCCGTTCTTCTCGCAGTGGCTCTATACAATTTATTTGCTGAACGTGGCAGTACAATTTAGAATATTTCAATACTAAAATTTGTAATTGACCTTCATAAGATCGTCGTAGACGCCTAAATTGAATAAATGATTTTGACTTTGACTTTGATGCTTAAAATAATCATTCGCAGTCACGAACTAAACATGATTTTTATACCGTGTTTTGCTCGATACTAATAACGGTGACAGGTAGACGCTTTAACATTCACACAATATTTAGTTACGGAACCCTTCGTGCGCGAGTCCCACTCGCACTTGGCTGTTTTTTTTATCTTTGATGTCTAGTCTATGAACTGGTGCGCATGATCACTCAATGCGCGAGGTTCGGAGAAGTTATTTTTTTATGCATGATTGGTTTGCCATTGATCACAATCTCACCTGATGGTAAGTGATGATGTGGTTGAAGATGTTGTAGCAGACTAACTTAGAATTACTGGCTCTCAAGTACAGCTGCCGGAACACACCGTTAGGTGCTTACAGATTTTCTACTTGAGGGTGGTAGCTGGCCAGGCGGGCATTCGCAAAATGCCCTACCACCATGCTATAACAACCTAAGACAATATCCGACACACGACGGCTTAAAATGCTCTCCGAAGCACGGAAGCGCTCAGTAGTAATGTCACTAGAGTAGGAACCCATCCTACTCATGACCGCGGCGGACGTTGCTTAAGGTTAAACTGGCCGGTCGCTTCTCCATACAAACGCCGTAGGGTGATCACTCCCGTATTTGAAATGTTAGGTCCAGACTTAAGCATAATACCGATTGATCTCGTCATTATCTAGGCTTGTATGATGGCAAAATTTTAAATAGATAATTAAGTTGAAAGTTGTGAGCCTTGAAAATGTTATATGAAAATGTTTCGAAGGTCATAACACTCAAGTTAATTATCTTATTAAAATTTGGGCATGATACAAGCCTAGGTAATGACGAGATCAATCGGTATTATGCTTTGGACCTAAATCCGCAAATAAGGGAGTGATCACCCTATGACGTTTGTATGGAGAACGGCCCGGCCAGTTCACCCTTAACTTTGCTGATCGCTTAAGAACAGCTAAGCAAACTTCGCTACGAGCGCTTCAAAGTACATTGCACTACTAAGATTATACTTTTTCCCCTACGAAGGAACAAATTTAAAATAATTAGCTATAAACATGATGTGAGACTTAGGGCATGTTTCAGAATGTTCGAGTAAGTTCCGGTTATACTACCCAGAACATAAAATGAATGATATAAATGACAGTTAACATGCAGTGCGTTTCAAGCTTTAACCGATGGATAAGCTAAATCGATGACTGAAACGCAAAGATAGTGTTTTATTTATTAAATATGTTCTGGGTAGTGTAACCGGAACTTACTCGAACATCTGAAATAGGCCCTTACGGGGGTGACTCTTTGATAAAATATACCAGAATGGGTGACTTGGTCAATTATTAACAACACGTCCAAGAAAAATTTTATAAAAAAGTACCCTGCTATATTAAGGGTGAACTGGCCGGCCCGTTTTCCATACAAACGTCGTTGGGTGATCACTCCCTTATTTGGGTATTTAGGTCCAAAATAAAGCATAATACCGATTGATCTCGTCATTATCTAGGCTTGTATGATGCCGAAATTTTAATAAAATAATTAACCTGAGAATTATGTGCCTCGAAACATTTACATACAAAATTTTCGAGGCTCACAACTTACAATATAATTATCTTTTTAAAAATTTGGCATCATACAAGGCTAGATAATGACGATATTAATCGATATTATGCTTAATTCTGGACTTAAAACCTCAAATAAGGGAGTGATCACCCTACGACGTTTGTATGGAGAAGTGACCGGCCAGTTCAACCTTAAATATGTTCTGGGTAGTGTAACCGGAACTTACTCGAACATTCTGAAATAGGCCCTTACGGGGGTGACTCTTTGATAAAATATACCAGAAGGGGTGACTTGGACAATTATTGACAACATTTCCAAGAAAAAATGTATAAAAAAGTACCCTGTAATATTAAAGCGTCACCATTTTTTCTCTTGGTTGCAGAAGCGTTATGATAAATCATTACCAGCAGCACCAAGGGGTTCAGTACAAGTGTGATAACTGCGATGGGGTTTATAGGTGAGTTTGAAGGTGTCGCGATGGCTGGAGAGATCTTACAGTCCAAAAGTTCACGCCCCTCCAACTTCCAACTAGAAGGCGTTAAACGAGGTCAGTGAAGGCGAATGTTTCTTTTCGTCTTCATTTAACGTGTATTTTGTGGTCTTTCTTAAATATTAACTTTTCGATGAGGCTGATTAAAGGGTTAAAAAATCGTTTTGGCTCGATTGCGTTTGTAGCAGTTTCAAAAGTGGCATTTGTGTTTTAGCGTTCGGATAGAAGCTTTTGCTATTTTTGACCACCAATTACTGCATGCTATCCGAACGGCTTAAAACATACTTTGACAACCGACAATATTTTAACAATTTTGCACAGTACGAAACATGGAATCAATCTCTAAAATTAACAAAAAGTAGGTACCTATATTATTATTATTTCTTTGTTAATGGCTTCTGATAGTTACTTATATAAAAAACTTGTGAAACTCTTCAATCGCGCCAAATACAACTGTCAAAACAGCAGTTGTCAAAAAACGATCACAACGATCCCACGGCAAGACATGGGTCAAAAATATCACTTTTCTCTGTCATTTGTAGCGTTTTCAAAGCTATCCGAACGGTGAGCGAAAACGATATTTTTGCTCACGAAGTCCCAAAACGAACGGCCCGTGTGATCGTTTTTAGCGTTTGTGAGTGTTATTTTTGGCACCGATAGGCTATCCGAACGCCCTATAAGTCGTACGTTATAGTGATAATCACCGTATTTAAACCGCCGTAAAAGTAAGGTATATTTTATGGTCAATACTGCAATTATTATCGTATAACAAGTTCAATTCTGAAAATACTTTACGGAAGGCGTTTTTTGACGGTTGTGTTTATTATAAAACATGGTACATTTTTATTGATTGGTGAAAATCATCTTAAGAGTTGTGAATTCACCTTGCGTGTGAATTCACAATTCAACGGTAAAAGGTCAAATTTGATTTAAGCTCCAAAGTCGTTTTTCTCAGTGTGCCTATAACAGATGCGCCCGTCACACTGAGACGTACAGTTGTTAGGGGTCTATCGTAATTTTTTTTTTTCTTAAAAACAATACAATTACATTAAAATAAAGAAAAAAACAACAGCTATAATATTACAAACACTTGCAAATAAAGACTTAACTTAAACTAAGTGTAACCGTGGGCATTCTTACCGCCTAGCGCGATATAGTTAGTTAGTTTCGTTTATTTGCTAGAACTTTGGTTACAATCTTATAAGTACTTAATAATGAACATATAAAATTAATCGTAATATTAAATTACAACTAGGAACACTAGCTCCCACACTAGGATTCCCTGTGTCGTGGGAGTCTAGTCTCTTCCTGTGGTACATATTTTGAGTTATTTATTATCTACAAGTAACTACTAATTACTGTTAGTTAGTACCCACCCACCTTTATTCATCAACTGTGAAACAATTTCAGGAGTCAATCGTCGTACAACTCACATCGCGGGAAGAGTTGTAAAGGAACTAGCCGCTTGCCGTGCCCTCGATGCGCTCTCACCTGCTTTAACAAGAGCGGGCTCGATGTACACACTAACCTTAAACACAGGGTAAGAAACGTTATATATCTTTTTTTTTATTTATGCTAGATAGGTTAGCTTTTGACCACTATCTCACCTGATGGTAAGTGATGATGTGGTCGAAGATGTTGTTCAGGCTAACCTAGAAGTACTGGCTCTCAAGCACAGCTGCCGGAACACACCGTCAGGTGCTTGGCGACAGATCTTTCAACTTGAAGGTGGTAGCTAGCCAGGCGGGCATTTGCAAAACGCCCTACCACCATGCTATAACGACTGCCATCCTAAGACAACAACCGGGACCGACGGCTTAACGTGCCCTCCGAAGCACGGAAACGCTCAGTAGTAATGTCACTAGCGGTCACCCATTCAACTCATGACCGCGCGCGACGTTGCTTAACTTTGCTGATCGGTTGAGAACAGCTAAGTAAACTTCGCTACGAGCGCTTCGAAATCTACACTATCTTTTTGGATGGGTGACCGCTAGTGACATTACTTTAGATGGGTGACCGCTAGTGACATTACTACTGAGCGTGCACGTGCTTCGGAGGGCACGTTAAGCCGTCGGTCCCGGTTGTTGTCTTCAGCAGTCGTTATAGCATGGGTGTAGGGCATTATGCGAATGCCCGCCTGGCTAACTACCACCCTCAAGTAGAAAATCTGTCGCTAAGCACCTAACGGTGGGTTTCGACAGCTTGAGTGCCAGTACTTCTAGGTTAGCCTGAACAACATCTTCGACCACATCGTCACTTACCATCAGGTGAGATAGTGGTCAAAGGCTAATCTATCAGGCATAAATAAAAAAAATAACTACACTATCACTACATAGTGTGATACAAAGTCACTTCTCGCCGTCTGTATGTCCCTATATATGCTTAGATCTTTAAAACTGCGCAACCGATTTTGATGCGATTACTTTTATTAGATAGAGTGATTCAAGAGGAAGGTTTATATGTATAATACATGCATAATATAGTAGATGAACACAGATAATATTAGAGGTTTCTAACTTGATGTCGTAAATAAACACATTTTTTGAGCTTACATTGCAACTTTTTTTTACTTGAAGCAGTGATAGCTGATGAACTGAGACAATAAAATGTTTTTTTTTTTTTAATTTTTGTTAAATTACCCTTGCGAATCGCGTTCTATGCGAAAATCACATTTACAAATTATTGCAGCACATTTTAAGAGTTCCTTACCTAAAAACGAAAAAAGCGGAACCCTTATAGGATAATAATTAAACAACTTTAAACGGTTTAAAGTTGTTTCATTACTATGTGTAATAATCGCGAAAACCTAAGACAACCATATAGGATAACTTTGTCGCCTGTCTGTCAAGACCCTTTTTCTCAGGAACGCGTCATATATAGAATTAAATCTGTGTGAATTAAATTTGTGAATGAAAGCGTTTTACTTTCCATCTTTAATTTCTGTACAGGGCGAACCACCAGTGGAAGAGAATCCAGACGCTACATGTTCGACTTGCTCAGTCACATTCGCTTCAGTCGATGTGTACCACAAGCATATGAGAATAACGCACAATCGGGCTGATTTCCGAAGAAAAGCACTCGAGAAAAGGTAATCCTCATTATCACATTCAACAAACGAATGTTGAAGCAGTGATGGCTCAGTGGCATTGGCATTGGACTGCCGCGCAGCAGGGCCATGGTTCAAATCCTGCCGCGGGCTTGAGCTTCACCGCATGGTGGAAGGGCGTTTAGCGAATGCCCACCTGGCTAGCTTACGATCCTCAAGTAGAAAGTCTGTCGCCAAGCACCTAACGGTGTGTTCCGGCAGCTGTCTTTGAGAGCCAGTAGTTCGAGGTTAAGACTGTTAACTCCTTCAACCACATCATCACTTACCATCAGGTGAGATTGTGGTCAAAGGCTTACATATAAACAAAAAAAAATCACCTTGTCGGTGAATATAAATATTAGGTACTCCGTGTACTGCGACATTTTTTTTATGTTATGTGACAGAACATGCACGAGGCCCACCTGATGTTAAGTGGACTAACCTCTGCCTACAACAGATGCATTTCGTCACAAGTCACGAATTGCACTGCGCCCGTCACTTTGTGACATAGTTGTTAAGTCTCATGTGCCTGTAATTTCACTGGCTCTAAAGGGCTGCACCCAGAACACACCGTTAGGTGCTTGGCGACAGATTTTCTGCTTGAGGGTGGTCGCTAGCCAGGCGGGCATTCGCGTAATGCCCTTCCACCGGCGGGATTCGAACCATGGACATGCGGCACGGCAGTCCATAGTCAATGCCACTGAGCTATCACTGCTTCAAAATTTACTGTGGAGGCAGTTCTGTAACAGTACAGTGCACAGATCAGAGATTTCTCTGCTGCAAAGAGATTAGCCTTCAGTCCGTCTTTGTCCATGTAAAAGTGTCGCCGCGTTTCTCCCACCCATTTCACTCTCACATCAATAAAAACAATAAGTACGGCATACATACGCACATTTTGCCACGCACACTAACTGTTCGGACCGATCAACTTAGCGGCCAGTTTCCGAACGCTCCCAAGGTAGTCGTCTATTTTGTGTCTGTGGATTTTTTGAGTGAAAAAAGTAGAAGTTTGCTTGGTCGCTTTGTCGCTGTTCTTTGGAAAACTTGGTACTCTGAACATTTTGGAAAAAAAGGGTTTTGTAAAAATTGATAACTGCTCGTGGCAGAATAAATTTATTACTAGTTTTGTTTTGTGCTTGGAAGAAAGAAGACAGAACCTTACAGCCGTAACCGTGAGTAAAAAAAAAACCTTGGAATCTTATCTGGCCAGTCAGGTATCCCTAGGTACACGGTAGGCTGGGTTCAACGAAGGAACACAGAAAACCTATCATAAATTGTACGTAATTTTCATGTATTGCTTATTTTTTATTGTTTTCAGCCCGGTGAACGGCCGGCAAGTTAAGCATTCAAAACAGATTGTCCAGGTGGAAGCCTCTGCTGAACATCCCTGCCTGGGCAATCTGGAATCTTAACACCAACATATCCGCTGCAAACTAATAAACTAACTAATCGTTACTGTATCAGCCGGATAGTCCACTACTGAACACATCCTCCCCCATCAAAGGGGGTTTTGCCATAATGCCCACGCTTAGCAGGCGGCTTGGAGATCCCAGTGTGAGATATCAGTTCCTCAGAATGTGCTGCTGCCCACATTCTGGTGAGTTAGTCGCCTCTTACGACACCTATAGGTCGAGATGGGAGGTGACATTCTTGCCCGGCACTCCACAGTATTCCACACCACTCCATATTGTATCCTCTAATCATATATGAGGTAAGTACTTACGCTATGGCGAGATTCTTCGAAATCCCGACGTCACAAACAATAATCCGGGCACCAACACGCTTCCACTGCGCTTTATAGTCAAAAGCGCGCGCAATATCAAATCAAACAAATTTATTTTTACCACGAGCTAGCTATAAATTTTCACAATCTTTTCAATAAACCAAAATTGTCCAGAGAACTCAAATTGTCAAAACCAGAGAGAAAGCGACAAGGCAAACCTTTTTCTGTTTCAACTCAAATTGTCCATAGACAAAAAGTAGACGACTACCAAAGGAGACGTTCAGAAACTTGCCTCTAAGTTGATCGGTCCGAACAATCGTACACATGCAAAAATGGGTTGCGCTTCAGCCTGTAGCTACGGTCACTAGTTACACACACATATACAGCTATTAAAACCCTGATCCATTGCGTCGTCGGAAGAACTGATTCGTTTTCGTGATTTGTACTAAATCCGTCAGGGATCAGTGTTATCGCTTACGCTATTTATTCTGCATATCAATGACATGTTACAAATCTGTAACATGCATTGCTATGCGGACGATAGCATGGGCGATGCGCAATATTCTGGCCGTGTTAATGCCCCTCGAAATAGAAGAAAGCAGAACTGCTGTTGTGTCTGAAGCTGAGGTTTCATTGGAACTCGTCTCACATTGGGGACAGCAGAACCTTATCCAATTCAACCCCAAAAAAACTCAGACATGCGTTTTCACCGCGAAAAGGACCCCCTTTATCATCGCTCCGCAATTCCAGGGTGTTCCCCTAGAAATCGCAGAGAGTATTGGAGTTCTTGGCGTCGAAATTTTTTTTTTTTTTAATTTTTTTTTTTTATGCCTGATAGGTTAGTCTTTGACCACTATCTCACCTGATGGTAAGTGATGATGTAGTCAAAGATGTTGTTCAGGCTACCCTAGAAGTACTGGCTCTCAAGGATAGCTGCCGGAACACACCGTTAGGTGCTTGGCGGCAGATTTTCTACTTGAGGGTGGTAGCTAGCCAGGCGGGCATTCGCAAAATGCCTTACCACCATGCTATAACGACTGCCATCCTAAGACGACAACCGGGACCGACGGCTTAACGTGCCCTCCGAAGCACGGAAACGCTCAGTAGTAATGTCACTAGCGGTCACCCATCCAACTCACGACCGCGCGCGACGTTGCTTAACTTTGCTGATCGGTTAAGAACAGCTAAGTAAACTTCGCTACGAGCGCTTCACATTTCCAAAGATGTCCAGTTCCGCTGTCACATCGCGAGTAAGGCTGGATTGGCTTCCAAGAAACTTCGGCCCGTACCCGACCCTATTTATACCCAATAGTCATAGCTTCCAGAATATTCTATACTAGTCTAGATAGAAAAACAATAGGGGCCGTAAATCACCCTTTTAACGTAAACAACTTTTGTATGAAATTCAACGGAAACTAACTAGTACTTATACTGTGGTTGTTTACTATTTGCCTGAGAACAAAAGGCGCCCCTTTTTTATAACATTGTTTGTGAAGAATGGGTACACTGAGAAAAATCTAAAGTCAAAAGCGCCCTAATGACGGCCAATTTATATGGTATAAGGCGAAAAACCGACCAAACGTAAATACGTACAAAAACGCCTTCCAACTAGAAGGCGTTAAACGAGGTCAGTGAAGGCGAATGTTTCTTTTCGTCTTCTTTTAAGGTGTATTTTGTGATCTTTCTTAAATATTGACTTTTCGATGAGGCTGATTAAGTCGTACGTTATAGCGATAATCACTGTATATAAACCGCCGTAAAAGTAAGGTTTATTTTATGGTCAATACTGCAATTATTATCGTATAACAAGTTCAATTCTGAGAATACTTTACGGAAGGCGTTTTTGACGGTTGTGTTTATTATAAAACATGGTAAATTTTTATTGATTGGTGAAAATCATCTTAAGAGTTGTGAATTCATCTTACGTATTTACAATTTAACGGTAAAAGGTCAAATTTGATTTAAGCCTTTAAGTCGTTTTTCTCAGTGTACATTCATGATCTCTTATATTTGTTTATTGACGTTATAATTAACCATTACCAAGTTGTAGTTTTTCATGTTCATACTATTTACATTGACCTATATAAACTAGACGCGACATCTCAAACGAGAATAGTCGTCCAGTGCAAGTATGCCGGCCGGCATACTCTCCCCCACATGCAGCTGGGCATTCGTAGAGATTACAAGCGCTTTACATTCGAAAATTGTGTTTTATCAATTGTATATTTTGAATAGACAATTTTCGAACGTAAAGCGCGTGTAATCTCTACGAGTGCCCAGCTGCGTGTGTGGGAGAGTATGCCGGCCGGCATACTTGCACTGGTCGACTATCGTCGTTCGAGATGTCGCGTCTAGTATATATAGGTCAATGACTATTTATTAGTTTTTTTATTAATTATAGGTAAGCCTTTGACCACAATCTCACCTAATGGTAAGTGATTATGTGGTCAAAGGTGTTAAGACTTAACCAAGAATTACTGGCTCTCAAGGACAGCTGCCGGAACACACCGTTAGGGGCTTGGCGACAGATTTTCTACTTGAGGGTGGTCGCTAGCCAGGCAAGCTTTACAAAACGCCCTTCCATGCGTTGAAGCTCAAGCCCGCGGCGGGATTCGAATGCCACTGAGCCATCACTGCTTCAAAAACTACTGTATTACCTAGGCGTAAGAACCTTTAATTGGCTTCATGTTTTCTAAGTATTTTTCTCAAATTATATATTCCTGTTGGTCCTCCTAAGATAAATAAATAAACACCTGTTACCTTTATTTACAGAACCCGGAAAGCAAGAGAGCTTAGAGCTGAAAAGTTCGTTTGTAGGGTGGTAAGTAATTTTTTTTATTATCTATCATGTAGAAAATCACTTCTAGGTAAGCCTGAACAACATCTTCGACCACATCATCACTTACCATCAGATGAGATAGTGGTCAAAGGCTAACCCAACAGACATAAAAAAAAAATTAAAAAAAAACTGTCGCCAAGCACCTAACGGTGTGTTCCGGCATCTGTCCTTTCATATATAATAATAAATGTCCTTGAGAGCCAGTAATTCTGGGTTAATCTGAACAACATCTTCGACCACATCATCACTTACCATCACGTGAGATAGTGGTCAAAGGTTAACCTATCAAGCGTTTAAAAAAAAAAGGTACATTCTCGATTGTTTTATGTACATTCTCGATACTTGTTTGTTGAGGATGGGTTCTTCTAGATGGTTTTTCTCTATGGTATTGTGACGAAACAAGCTCGAGGCCCACCTGATGGTAAGCGGACTAACCTCTGCCTATAACATATGCATTTCAGCACAAGTTACGAATTGCACTGCGCCCGTCACCTTGAGACATAGTTTTTAAGTCTCATGTGCCTCGAATTTCACTGGCTCTCAAAGACTGCTATCGGAACACACCGTTAGGTGCTTGGCAACAGATTTTCTACTTGAGGGTGATAGCTAGCCAGGCGAGCAATCGCAAATGACATCCACCATGCGGTTAATCTTAAGCCGGCGGTGGGGATCGAACCAGGGATCAGCGGCACGGCAGTCCATAGCTGTTACCGCTTGGCCATCATTGCTTCAAAGTTATTATATATAGTCGAGCTCTTTCGCCGTAACAATACAAGGTTATTGGTAAAATGCTAACAACCTATTAGGGTTGACTTCTGCTAGTCCTAACAAACATTTTGTGATGAAAAAAAATGTGTTGTAGTATTTTTTTTTGTTTGTTTTTGTATATGACGGAATAAGCACGAGTACCACCTTATGTTAAAAGCCTCTTATGACAATAATTTATTAAAAAAACATTTCAAAATGTTTGTTAGGACTAGCAGAAGTCAACCCTAAGAGGTTGTTAGCATTTTACCAATAACCCTGTATATTTTTTTATACCACACCCACTCAGAAACGGTCTCATTACTCATTCAATAACATGTTATAAAGTTCGTCATTTTTCCCTTATAAATGTACGGCGGGGAAAGTTATATAGATTTTCATTCCTTCACTGCTACTTGTATAAAAATCCATACCTGCCCTGGTAGCGTTCTTTTGTTTTTAGCTGCTTACATAAAAAAATCAATCTCAAAAAGGTTTTAGATCAAATATTTAGAAAAAAGAGGTGTGATTTTTATTTGTACTCAATTTTCAATGAAAGGAGGTTGGCAACCTTCTTTTGCACTACGAGAAAAAAAACGCGGCAATTTATTATGTTTGGTTAAATTTTGTTTTTATTAAATTGATATTTTAACAGTACACTTTTAATTATTCTAAATAATTTTCCAAAATGTAATCTGATAGTGAAAGTGACGATTTTATAATGATGACGCCACCAGAAATAAGAAATGCAGCTCAAGAAGTCATAAAGAACTTACCGCCTAGTGAAGTCTTCAGGTAAGTACGAGAAAACGTATAATGATTTTATTTTCCTCGTAGGTGTAGTATAAAGCACTATGTATCACTCGGGAGAAAGTTCTATTTCTGTTCTCGAGTTGCCTTAAACAAACTCTCGAAAAGAAATAGATCGTTTTCTCCCCTCGATGTACAATGTACTATTTCGTTTCAGTGCAACGTCAAAGGTACAACTTGGGGATGGCTGCAATCACATTTCAAGACTGAACATCCGAACGTTGACATGTCCGTAATGTACTTGGACAAGGCGAATCATCTGTGCGACATATGCGGGAAGGGATACATGGTAAGAAATAGAAATACACACACACTCCTTTTTTTATGTGGCTTATTACATTTTCCACAGACTCCAGGCGCCGTGCCATTTTTTAAGTTTAAAGTTCGGCCGCTGAAAGTATGCGTTTGACAGTACGAGTTTCTACTGCCGTTGTGACTTGTAAATAGAGTAAAATATAAAACATACCCTATTATTTGATACTTAAATGCCTGCCTAATACAATATTATGCAGTTTTAATGTATATATTACTTTGAACTGGGGAATAAATGTTCACAAAATGAACTGTCAAACGCATTCTTTCAGCGGCCGGACTTGAAGTTTGACAGTTAGAAATTTATTAATTAATTACATTACTATGGGGAGCATTCTTACATAATTAGGGGGGAACACAGTTTTTTTGAAACGTTCGTAGCGAAGTTTACTTAGCTGTTCTTAACCGATCAGCAAAGTTAAGCAACGTCGCCCGCGGTCATGAGTTGGATGGGTGACCGCTAGTGACATTACTACTGAGCGTGCACGTGCTTCGGAGGGCACGTTAAGCTGTCGGTCTCGGTTGTTTTCTGAGGATGGCAGTCGTTATAGCATGGTGGTAGGGCATTTTGCGATTGCCCGCCTGGCTAGCTACCACCCTCAAGTAGAAATTCTGTCGCCAAGCACCTAACGGTGTGTTCCGGCAGTCCTTGAGAGGCAGTGAAATTACAGGCACATGAGACTTACCAACTGCATCTCAACGTGACGGGCGCAGTGCACTTCATGACTTGTAATGAAATGCATCTGTTATAGGTAGAGGTTAGTCCACTTAACATCAGGTGGGCCTCGAGCTTGTTCCGTCATAATAACATTAAAAAAATCTGCTAACTCTCAACGGGATTCTGGAACGCATATTATCTTAAAATTATATAACATCTGATTTACCGAGCGAGAACTTAGTTCGTGCGAAGCGTCGATGCTTCAACTTAGACAAAATTGCTTTCGTATGTCCGGTTGTTCTCCTCTACAGGTCGCATTTCTCGCAGTCCATATTTTTTTTTTGTCGATTTAGTTTTTGGAAATTTTTCAAAATGACGAAGATATACATTATAAGGTGTTGAAAGTATGGTCGCCTGTGCTTAATTTAATGGCAATGTTCTGATACGCACTTCAGTTGCCTAAAAGAGATATGCTCTCTCTCTCTCTCTCTCGTATAATCAATACCGTACTGGGTAGCACTCGACCACTATCTCACCTGATGTTAAGTGATGATGCGATCGATGATGGAGCTCTTACCCAGAAGATACCCATCACTCGCATTTGAAGACCCCCACATTGTACTTAACCGGAATCACAGTCTCAGACAGGTTGTTCTATTCCCGTTTGTATGACGAACGAAGAAGCAAATCTAATAATAACAAATATTTTAAGAAAATATCAGATTAATATTTTAATAAAACACTTAAAAAATATAAAAACACCTATAAAATATGTCTAGTGAAAATTCCGCCTAATTTTCCTGTTTAGCCGACGTGACTTCACAAACGCCACGCAGCCAAACCGGAAGAATTTTCGACGCGTTTCGCTTCTACACGAAGCATCCTCAGGAGGTCTTGACTCTACGAGCGCACGATCGAGAAGGTTTCTCGATCGTTCTATATATTTATATTTTTTTAGTATTTTATTAAAATATTAATTTGATGTTTTCTTAAAATATTTAAAAAAAATTGTTATTATTAGATTTGCTTCTTCGTTCGTCATACAAACGGGAATAGAACACCCTGCCTGAGACTGTGATTCCGGTTAAGTACAATGTGGGGGTCTTCAAATGCGAGTGATGGGTATCTTCTGGGTAAGAGCTCCATCATCGATCGCATCATCACTTAACATCAGGTGAGATAGTGGTCAAGTGCTACCCAGTGCGGTATAAAAGAATTTCTTTATTTGATTTTTTATTTATTATAATACAAGAAAGCTGTGAACGTTGTATATAAAGACATTCTATAATATATTAATTGTTGTAAAAAAAATATAAAAATAGGTATAAATTTAAAAAGTAAATTAGTAAAAATGTTGTGTATGAATTAAGATATTCCAAAGATAGCAGGAAATCTTCATGATTTAGGGAAAGAAGAATTGTTTTACTCTAAATTTAACGCGTGCGGGCCACGGGCAGTAATAAATAAATCAAAACTACTGAATCGATTTTTATCATTTTTTCAGAAAATTACATAGGTTATATATTTTATACCCGTGCGAAACCGGAGCGGGCCGCTAGTATAAAATAATGCATACATAATGTAAAAAAATCGCTCCTTCAAATTAACACAGGAGCTGTCATCGAGAAAATAAAGTAATGGAAATAGTATTGTTGTGATATTTTTCTCAAAAATGGTATGCATTGTTGCCACAAATCTTTTTTTTTCATTTATTAAATACACAAAACAAATTACAATCAAATAAGAAGCAAATGAGCGATCCAGAAGGAGCACAGAATTATACTGATCTGACCTGGATTGCAACTCGAAACAGGTGTACGATATAGAAACTTATTTAGTCTCCTAGGCTTACAAACACAAACAGGTCTCGAAGGTATATTATTAAACTATTATGAACATAAAAAAAGAAAATTAGTACATATGCATTAGACAAAAGGATTAAAATACAATTAGGTAAACAAGAGGATATTCTTCTTATGTTTACCCAAAAAACTCGAGACACGTCCGATCAGCTTGAGAGTCTAGCGAGTGATTTAATAAAACATCTCTAAAACGTATCCAGAAAGTGAACTCTACCGGAGACTTATACACTAATGTCCAGTAAGAAGCGAGATTTTAAATTTGGAATCTCCTACAGTTAGTATGTAATTTACTTTATACCACACCCACTCAGAAAAGGTCTCATTACTCGTTCAAAAACATGTTATAAAGTTCGTCATTTTTCCCTTATAAATGTACGGCGGGGAAAGTTATATGGATTTTCATTCCTTCACTCCGTAGCAGTGAAGGAATGTTGTATGAAAATCCATACCTGCCCTGGTAGCGTTCTTTTGTTTAAGCTGCTTACATAAAAAAAAACAATCTCAAAAAGGTTTTATATCAAATACTTAGAAAAAAGAGGTGTGATTTTTATTTGTACTCGATTTTCAATGAAAGGAGGTTGGCAACCTTCTTTTGCACTACGAGAAAAAAAACGCGGCAATTTGTTATGTTTAGTTAAATTTAGTTTTTTATTTAATTAAAACACCAGAAATAAGTAATGCAGTTCAAGAAGTCATAAAGAACTTACTGCCTGAGAAGTCTCGAGGTAAGTACGAGAAAACGTATAATGATTTTATTTTCCTCGTAGGTGTAGTATAAAGCGCTATGTATCACTCGGGAGAAAGTTCTATTTCTGTTCTCGAGTTACCTTTAAGCCCTCCGCTACGCGTCGGGCTTAAAAAACTCTAGAACAGAAAAAGATCGTTTTCTCCCCTCGATGTACAATGTACTATACTGGATAGTTCTTTATTCCCCTATCTTGTTATTTGGTCTCGCACGTCTTGTGCATTTGCCAGTGTCATGTTATATACTGGACAGTTAGGTCCTCTTTAGTTTTAGTTAGGTTACCTGCTTGAAAAAAAAACGTAGTACCAGACACAGACTAGTTTTTCGCCATTATAACATGGTTATAGGAGGGAGGCTCCAAATATATATCTATCTCTATTTTTGGGGTGACATTTTATGAGATAGATATATTTTTAACAGCCATTTTATAAAATGGCTGTTAAAGGCTCCAAAAATGGTCGCGTTAAGTGTCACAGACTATAGTCTGTGACACTTAACGCGACGCAGAAAAAGTATCCACGTTGCGTTTTGTACTTAGTAATGTTGTAGAAATATAGTGTGGGATTTTATGTTTTTATTGATAAATTTTAGTGTATAAATCATGTTGGATTAAAACTTTCCATTCTAAAATTAACATGGAGTTTCAAAAACAATAATTTACATTTTTTACTAAAATATTTATGTTATGTAAAAATAGAACAATGTTCAAAACTAAACGCAAACTATTTAGTAAAAAAAAATATTGACTGGCGGGATTTTACATTCAATTGCGATAATTGTGTATGTGTTTTATTTATATGTGCTTGTTGTTAAACTTTCTTTAATTTTTTTTTTGCATCTCAACGTGACGGGCGCAGTGCACTTCATGACTTGTAATGAAATGCATCTGTTATAGGTAGAGGTTAGTCCACTTAACATCAGGTGGGCCTCGAGCTTGTTCCGTCATAATAACATTAAAAAAATCTGCTAACTCTCAACGGGATTCTGGAACGCATATTATCTTAAAATTATATAACATCTGATTTACCGAGCGAGAACTTAGTTCGTGCGAAGCGTCGATGCTTCAACTTAGACAAAATTGCTTTCGTATGTCCGGTTGTTCTCCTCTACAGGTCGCATTTCTCGCAGTCCATATTTTTTTTTTGTCGATTTAGTTTTTGGAAATTTTTCAAAATGACGAAGATATACATTATAAGGTGTTGAAAGTATGGTCGCCTGTGCTTAATTTAATGGCAATGTTCTGATACGCACTTCAGTTGCCTAAAAGAGATATGCTCTCTCTCTCTCTCTCTCGTATAATCAATACCGTACTGGGTAGCACTCGACCACTATCTCACCTGATGTTAAGTGATGATGCGATCGATGATGGAGCTCTTACCCAGAAGATACCCATCACTCGCATTTGAAGACCCCCACATTGTACTTAACCGGAATCACAGTCTCAGACAGGTTGTTCTATTCCCGTTTGTATGACGAACGAAGAAGCAAATCTAATAATAACAAATATTTTAAGAAAATATCAGATTAATATTTTAATAAAACACTTAAAAAATATAAAAACACCTATAAAATATGTCTAGTGAAAATTCCGCCTAATTTTCCTGTTTAGCCGACGTGACTTCACAAACGCCACGCAGCCAAACCGGAAGAATTTTCGACGCGTTTCGCTTCTACACGAAGCATCCTCAGGAGGTCTTGACTCTACGAGCGCACGATCGAGAAGGTTTCTCGATCGTTCTATATATTTATATTTTTTTAGTATTTTATTAAAATATTAATTTGATGTTTTCTTAAAATATTTAAAAAAAATTGTTATTATTAGATTTGCTTCTTCGTTCGTCATACAAACGGGAATAGAACACCCTGCCTGAGACTGTGATTCCGGTTAAGTACAATGTGGGGGTCTTCAAATGCGAGTGATGGGTATCTTCTGGGTAAGAGCTCCATCATCGATCGCATCATCACTTAACATCAGGTGAGATAGTGGTCAAGTGCTACCCAGTGCGGTATAAAAGAATTTCTTTATTTGATTTTTTATTTATTATAATACAAGAAAGCTGTGAACGTTGTATATAAAGACATTCTATAATATATTAATTGTTGTAAAAAAAATATAAAAATAGGTATAAATTTAAAAAGTAAATTAGTAAAAATGTTGTGTATGAATTAAGATATTCCAAAGATAGCAGGAAATCTTCATGATTTAGGGAAAGAAGAATTGTTTTACTCTAAATTTAACGCGTGCGGGCCACGGGCAGTAATAAATAAATCAAAACTACTGAATCGATTTTTATCATTTTTTCAGAAAATTACATAGGTTATATATTTTATACCCGTGCGAAACCGGAGCGGGCCGCTAGTATAAAATAATGCATACATAATGTAAAAAAATCGCTCCTTCAAATTAACACAGGAGCTGTCATCGAGAAAATAAAGTAATGGAAATAGTATTGTTGTGATATTTTTCTCAAAAATGGTATGCATTGTTGCCACAAATCTTTTTTTTTCATTTATTAAATACACAAAACAAATTACAATCAAATAAGAAGCAAATGAGCGATCCAGAAGGAGCACAGAATTATACTGATCTGACCTGGATTGCAACTCGAAACAGGTGTACGATATAGAAACTTATTTAGTCTCCTAGGCTTACAAACACAAACAGGTCTCGAAGGTATATTATTAAACTATTATGAACATAAAAAAAGAAAATTAGTACATATGCATTAGACAAAAGGATTAAAATACAATTAGGTAAACAAGAGGATATTCTTCTTATGTTTACCCAAAAAACTCGAGACACGTCCGATCAGCTTGAGAGTCTAGCGAGTGATTTAATAAAACATCTCTAAAACGTATCCAGAAAGTGAACTCTACCGGAGACTTATACACTAATGTCCAGTAAGAAGCGAGATTTTAAATTTGGAATCTCCTACAGTTAGTATGTAATTTACTTTATACCACACCCACTCAGAAAAGGTCTCATTACTCGTTCAAAAACATGTTATAAAGTTCGTCATTTTTCCCTTATAAATGTACGGCGGGGAAAGTTATATGGATTTTCATTCCTTCACTCCGTAGCAGTGAAGGAATGTTGTATGAAAATCCATACCTGCCCTGGTAGCGTTCTTTTGTTTAAGCTGCTTACATAAAAAAAAACAATCTCAAAAAGGTTTTATATCAAATACTTAGAAAAAAGAGGTGTGATTTTTATTTGTACTCGATTTTCAATGAAAGGAGGTTGGCAACCTTCTTTTGCACTACGAGAAAAAAAACGCGGCAATTTGTTATGTTTAGTTAAATTTAGTTTTTTATTTAATTAAAACACCAGAAATAAGTAATGCAGTTCAAGAAGTCATAAAGAACTTACTGCCTGAGAAGTCTCGAGGTAAGTACGAGAAAACGTATAATGATTTTATTTTCCTCGTAGGTGTAGTATAAAGCGCTATGTATCACTCGGGAGAAAGTTCTATTTCTGTTCTCGAGTTACCTTTAAGCCCTCCGCTACGCGTCGGGCTTAAAAAACTCTAGAACAGAAAAAGATCGTTTTCTCCCCTCGATGTACAATGTACTATACTGGATAGTTCTTTATTCCCCTATCTTGTTATTTGGTCTCGCACGTCTTGTGCATTTGCCAGTGTCATGTTATATACTGGACAGTTAGGTCCTCTTTAGTTTTAGTTAGGTTACCTGCTTGAAAAAAAAACGTAGTACCAGACACAGACTAGTTTTTCGCCATTATAACATGGTTATAGGAGGGAGGCTCCAAATATATATCTATCTCTATTTTTGGGGTGACATTTTATGAGATAGATATATTTTTAACAGCCATTTTATAAAATGGCTGTTAAAGGCTCCAAAAATGGTCGCGTTAAGTGTCACAGACTATAGTCTGTGACACTTAACGCGACGCAGAAAAAGTATCCACGTTGCGTTTTGTACTTAGTAATGTTGTAGAAATATAGTGTGGGATTTTATGTTTTTATTGATAAATTTTAGTGTATAAATCATGTTGGATTAAAACTTTCCATTCTAAAATTAACATGGAGTTTCAAAAACAATAATTTACATTTTTTACTAAAATATTTATGTTATGTAAAAATAGAACAATGTTCAAAACTAAACGCAAACTATTTAGTAAAAAAAAATATTGACTGGCGGGATTTTACATTCAATTGCGATAATTGTGTATGTGTTTTATTTATATGTGCTTGTTGTTAAACTTTCTTTAATTTTTTAAAAAGTACATTGAGAAAAACGACTTAAAGGCTTAAATCAAATTTGACCTTTTACCGTTGAATTGTAACTACGTAAGATGAATTCACAAGTCTTAAGATGGTTTTCACTAATCAATAAAAATGTACCATGTTTTATAATAAACACAACCGTCAAAAACGCCTTCCATAAAGTATTTTAAGAATTGAACTTATTATACGATAATAATTGCAGTATTGACCATAAAATATACCTTACTTTTACGGCGGTTTATATACAGTGATTATCACTATAACGTACGACTTAATCAGCCTCATCGAAAAGTCAATATTTAAGAAAGACCACAAAATACACCTTAAATGAAGACGAAAAGAAACATTCGCCTTCACTGACCTCGTTTAACGCCTTCTAGTTGGAAGGCGTTTTTGTACGTATTTACGTTTGGTCGGTTTTTTGCCTTCATACCATATAAATTGGCCGTCATTAGGGCGCTTTTGACTTTAGATTTTCAGTGTACAAGTCTCAACCAGTAAGAAAGCTATCCTGGCCTCGTATATAACCGAACCTCACCTGCAGTTCGGTCCGGTTAACTCATACTTGGCCAGGAAGGCTTACTTACTGGATTCTCCAGTAAGAAGTATTTATGAATTAAATACGCTAACTGAGCAATAATCTTTTATTTAACACAATGTATTTTGGTGGTACTAACTTAACTGTGCAGTTCGCGAGGGCGCTGCTGGTCAAGGAAATCAACTACAAACTGTCAGAATTTGAAGGAATGTTGTAGTTCTTTTTTCTGCCGCCTGAACAGATAAGTTGGTGGGACTGTATAGCAGATAACAGAACAAAAATATGGTATGAAGAGAACGTCAAAAAAAGGTGCCATTGCGTGTCGTTTTATGGCTCACATAATAGTTTTTTTTTATGTTATTATGACGGAACAAGCACGCGGTCCATCTGATGTTAAGTGGACTAACCTCTGCCTGTAAAAAAAAAAAAAAAAATTAAACTGTTTATTGCTTAAGTGTATGGTACAAATGAAGTCAAGGAGACTTACCAAAATCTTAAAATTAAAGATTGTCACAGACGCTTTCCGCCAACGACGAATTGCACTGTGCCCGTCACACTGAGACTTACAGTTGTTAAGTCTCATGTGCCTGTAATTTTTGTGGATCTCTAGGACTGCTGCCGGAACACACAGTTAGGTGCTTGGCGACATATTTTCTGCTTGATGGTGGTCGCTAAAATGCCCTTCCACCGTGCGATGATAGAATGCATGATAGATGGCGTATTGTTTCAGTGTTGCTATTTTAATTTCAACAAGTAATGTAATATTTATACCCTAATTACGTGGTCAGCGATCGGAGGATGCAAAATAAAATGACTTTATATTAATAAATTTAATTATAAAAATTACAATATAAAATAATTCTAAGTTAATCTCGAGTACGATAAATGATCGATGCAAGACCACGAATGCGGCGTGTTGCAATCGTGCTTTTTCGAAGGCTCGGATTGACGCCCGTAGCACACCTCCGCTGCGAAATACGAGTAGCGAAACCGCTGGAAAAGTTCCGCTGCGATCAAGTGTAGTTTGAGTAGCGGAACTGGTGTCGCGAACGTCACGCGAGTTAGTTGCCTTGAGACAATCGGAGTGAAATAGATTAATAAATATATTAGTATATACTATAAATAATATATTTGTATAGTCTGTATCAGTTAAAAATCGAGACATGGTCTATTTCTGACCTCTTGAATAAATTTTTCAGTTAAATCCATCGTCACGTCCATTTTACGAAAATAAATGCAGTTTCGCTTTTTATTTTTGCGACTTTACAAACACGTGCGAAATCAACGCGGCACCGCAACAAAATGGCGGCCGAAGCGCGTAAGTGTGGCTTACGTCGGAGTAGATCGACGAATCCGCGTGGAGGAAAGAGATAGAATTATAGGCAACCTATGCGTTAGAGCAGGCAGTTTCGCTAGAGTTCCGCTTCTCGTACAACGGACAAGACATTGCGTAATTACCGCGGTTCCGCTGTTATAGTTTCGCAGCGGAGATGTGCTACGGGCGTCACGTCAATCGCTGACACGTTCCGCTGACGGTGCGCCTGGCGTGGTGCGATGTTTATCTAGGCCATCGCTTACGCGGCTCTTTGCATAGTGTAGCCTTGCGTAACATATAAAATTATCTTGTGTTTTAGGTTTTTTTTTTTTATGTTATTGTGAAGGAACAAGCGCGAGGCCCACCTGATGTTAAGCGGTATCCTCTGCCTATAACAGATGCATTTCATCACAAGTGACGAACTGCACTGCGTCCATCACCTTGAGACATAGTTGTTAAGTCTCATTTTGCCTGTTATTTCACTGGCTCTCAAGGACTGCTGCCGGAACACACCGTTAGGTGCTTGGCGACAGATTTTCTACTTGAGGGTGGTCGCTAGCCAGGCGGGCATTCGCAAAATGCCCTTCCACCATGCGGTGAAGCTCAAGCTCTGGGCGGGATTCGAACCATGGACCTGCAGCGCGGCAGTCCATAGCCAATGCCACTGAGCCATCACTGCTTCATACTTACTTATTACTTACTATTACTTTCATATTGTATTACGTTTACTTTCATATTGTTTAGTAATTTATGTATCTATGAGTAATGTCTTTAATAAAATAAATTTCATTTCATATTGCAGCATATTATCGCGTTACGTGACCACATGAACACCCACAGCGAGGAGCCTGAGTTCGCGTGCGATATGTGCCCGAAGCGGTTCTACAGCGGGCACAGGCTGCGCAATCACAAACTGTACCACGGCCCGCCTGCACTCAAGTGCAAGGTTTGCGGGAAGATGTTCAGGGCACCGTCTAACCTTTTCTGTCACATGAGGGTAAGTTTTTGAAGCGCTCGTAGCGAAGTTTACTTAGCTGCTCTCAACCGATCAGCAAAGTTAAGCAACGTCGCGCGCGGTCATGAGTTGGATGGGTGACCGCTAGTGACATTACTACTGAGCGTGCACGTGCTTCGGAGGGCACGTTAAGCCGTCGGTCCCGGTTGTTGTCTTAGGATGGCAGTCGTTATAGCATTGTGGTAGGGCATTTTGCGAATGCCCGCCTGGCTAGCTACCACCCTCAAGTAGAAAATCTGTCGCCGAGCACCTAACGGTGTGTTCCGGCAGCTGTCCTTGAGAGCCAGTAATTATAGGTTAGCCTGAACAACATCTTCGACCACATCATCACTTACCATCAGGTGAGATAGTGGTCAAAGGCTAATGTGGTTAATTTATATGCTGTAGAAGTCGGAGCTAGGGGTATACCAGCGAAATCCTTATATAACCTACTAAAAGACCTTGGCCTGTCAAGAACAACCGTAACTTTCATCTAGGAAGACTCTGCTTCCCATTTAAGGCCGGGAAAAACTCACAGTAAATGCTGCTCTAGGGCCGGAATGCCTTGTTACCATGGTAACCATTGTTGTCTAAGTTTTTTTGTTGTAGAATACTCTGCTGTAATACAATAAATAACAACTACGTTTGTGTTTATGGCTAAAATAACTAGTTTATTATAGAATTAATGTGTCCTTAAGTTAGTGTATGCGTGATGTTATATAATAATTCTAGTCACTACTTCTGTTTATGAAAAGTGTGCATTAAAAAAAACCTTTTGAGTGGGAAGGCTTCCGGGGGAGACGCATTAAATTTTAAAAAAGACTAAATTATTTAATAATAATAATAATCTTTATTTCGGAACAAAAATAACATAGGAAACAATAAACAGTGAAACGATGCTACCTGCTATAGTACAAGACTGTGTCGCAGATAGCAACGCCCGCCTCCTTACGCTAGTGAAGTATACAGTGATCCAAAATTACAATATTATTAAATATATCTTTTGTTTTATACATTTTAGTTACAATATTTAATATTAGGATAATGAATAGATTCAGGCGTTACTTTGCGGAAATCCATTTTTAAAATAATAACAAATATTTTAAAAGTATTTTAAGAAAACATTTAATTAATTATTTAATAAAACACTTAAAAAATCTTTATAAAAATGATATATATCTAGTGACAATTCCGCCTAATTAATTGAATTCGAATTAGGCGGAATTGTCACTAGATATATATCATTTTTATAAAGATTTTTTAAGTATTTTATTAAATAATTAATTAAATGTTTTCTTAAAATACTTTTAAAATATTTGTTATTATTTAATATTAGGTTAGTAAAGTATGTGTAAAATATATAATTGTAGTATTTGGCGGAGTAGTAACTAGATATGAGGTAAGTACTTATAAAAAAATATAACATAAATTCTACCTTAATTTCCCATACTGTCACAGTTAGCTAATTAATGATATCATGTTATCCTCTTTTTATTAAAAATATTTAGAACGTGTATCCAAGGCGGCATTAGTAGGATCTTACCAAATTTGGTTAGGCAGGGGAGGAGGATCGAGCGGTCAAAGGGAGCCTTGATGCATCATAAAGGGGCCCCTTAACCTTAATCACTGGGTTGCAAGTCCCAGGCACCTTGACTTGAGCCTCTTCCTCTGCAACGCTATGGACCCAGCACCTGCACGGTCAATCCATGGAATGCTAAGTAAATTCGTCTCGTGTTAATCCATGTTCAATATAATAAGTGTCGAGAACTCCAAGATCATTATATAGACCAGGGGTGGCCAAACTTTTAAACCATGCGGTCTACATTATAATTTAAAATAACTACACGGGTAACCAGCAATGGATAAAAAATGACAAAACTGTTTGTTTATATTCTATACAATATTAGGTAACGAAGTTAATTACAAAGTTTTTATAGTAACAAATTATATATCTTCTTCACTTATAATTTTTATTCAGAGATCCGAGAATCTGAAAAAATTACCGTCAAAGATAAATAGTGTAAGTTTTCGGAAGCGTGGCATTTTATTTTTTGATGTATCAGTTCCACGTCTTTATTTTCAAACGCTCTTGCCTTCAATAAGAATTCTAAACTAATTTTGTTGAATTTCTTCCTTCATCGAAACTGATTCAGCAGCGATGAATTCGCCTATTTTCAGCCCCGATGAGTTCAACAATTTTAATAGATTACATATTAATATTCATGCCTTCGCATACAGGAAAACACCATAAATAAAGAAAATATAAGTGTAAACTGTTCTTGGTTGTAATTGAGTTGACATTTGCGATTAATTTGTTCCTATTAAAATAAAAGTTTATTTGCTAAATAAAAAAAATAATAATAATGAAAACGAGATATTGGTACGGAACCCTTCGTGCGCGAGTCCCACTCGCACTTGGCCGGTTTTTTATTGTTATATTTTTCGCACGTTGGGTTACATTATCGAAGTTTTCATACGGATCCCTAAGTTTTTGAAAATATTCTATAGTCTATGTTCATCAGGGATAGTGTAAGATTCTAATGGTGAAAGAATTTTTCAAATCAGTCGAGTTTGTTTTAAGTTAATTCGTTACAGACCCACCAAATTATCTGTTCAGGCGGCAGAAAAAAGAACTACAACATTCCTTCAAACTGTGACAGTTTGTAGTTGATTTCCTTAATCGTGCGCTATTCGAGTCAAGACCTCCTGAGGATGTTTCGTGTAGAAGTGAAACGCGTCGAAAATTCAATCGTGCGCTCGTAGAGTCAAGACCTCCAGGCGGAATTGTCACTAGATATATTTTTATATTTTTTAAGTGTTTTATTGAAATATTAATTTGATGTTTTCGTAAAATATTTTTTTTTTTTTATGTCTGATAGGTTAGCCTTTGACCACTATCTCACCTGATGGTAAGTGATGATGTTGTCCAAGATGTTATACAGGCTAACCTAGAACTGGCTCTCAAGGACAGCTGCCGGAACACACCGTTAGGTGCTTGGCGACAGATTTTCTACTTGAGGGTGGTAGCTAGCCAGGCGGGCATTCGCAAAATGCTCTACCACCATGCTGTAACGACTGCCATCCTAAGATAACAACCGGGACCGACGGCTTAACGTGCCCTCCGAAGCACGGAAGCGCTCAGTAGTAATGTCACTAGCGGTCACCCATCCAACTTATGACCGCGGGCGACGTTGCTTAACTTTGCTGATCGGTTAAGAACAGCTAAGTAAGCTTCGCTACGAGCGCTTCAAAAATATTTTTTAAAATATTTGTTATTATTAAATATGGATTTCCGCAAAGTAACGCCTGAATCTATTCATTAGTTAAATATTTTCTAAAGTCGGACTCATTACGTAGTAAAACATTGTTAATTTAATAATCACTGATTTCTTTAGCTTGTACAAAATGTATTATTTATTGTAAAATCGAAAGCTAGTAAAAGTTTGTCTAGGCAGAGCATAATTAGCTCTGACAGGCGGAACGTTTTTTTTTATGTTATTGTCATGGAACAAGCTCGAGGCCCATCTGATCTTAAGCGGTAACCACTGCCTATAACACATGCATTTCATCACAAGTGCCGAACTGCACTGCGCCCGTCACCCCGAGACATACAGTAGTTGAGTCTCATGTGCCTGTAATTTTACTAGCTCTCAAGGACTGCTACCGGAACACACTGTTAGGTGCTTGGCGACAGATTTTCTACTTGAGGGTGGTCGCTAGCCAGGCGAGCATTAGCAATAAGTAAGCCCTTCCACCATGCAAAATGCGGGTATGATCAAATCTTGTCAGTATCAAATTAAGCTCGATTGGAGTGCTGGAACGAAGTGTATCCGCGCTTAGAGAATAATTTGCCTTGGCCGAAGGAATGCAGGAACGTACCCCAATACTGTCATCTGTGATACCAGTTATTAAAATTATTTCAGACGCACATCGGCGATCGTCGTTTCAAGTGTCACATATGTGGTAAAGGTTTCCTTCACGCTACATCAGTGAAAGAGCACATACGTGGTGTGCACTACAACGTGAAGAGAGTCAAGAAACCGGTCACCAGGCGTACCAAAGGTCTTCAGGAAGATTGCTCTTGAGGTGTCCGTAGTAGCGCAGTGTTGGAAATAATGTTACTGAAATAAAGCTTGTAAAATATATTGTATTTAATTCCCTTCGACTTCCCGCATGCCTCCAGCCGTATCTGAGGAGATTGGCCGGAACATCCCCTTCCGCCACTCGCACCCCTCCATTCGGTGTCTTAGGTAAAGGGCGGGGTCATTCCCTTCCGCCCCACCATATGGGGTCTGACGTAATGGGTCTCTGCTCCCTTAAAATCTATACCTATAATAAAATTGTAACAGATCCAATTCTGTACATGGCAGATATTTTGAAAAAAAACTTTGATAGTACTCTGTAGTTGACACTGATGCCAAAACAGTATATTTTTTTTGTCTGTCTGTATCCCGGCCGCGCATCACTCCAAATCTACTGAATGGAATTCAATGAAACTTAACACGATTTGAGTATCATACTACAAAGAAGGTTATTGTATACTTTTTTATCCCGAAATTCAGCACGGTTCCTTCCGGAAAGGGGATGAAAGTCAAAATAGTACTTAGTTGTAATTTATGAACGCGTAATCCGTTTTTTTTTTTTTTTTAGAATTGTGACTAGTGCGCACGGAACCCCACGGGCAGCCCGGCACCCCACGGGCCACTCAGCACCCCACGGGCATTCCGGCACCCCATGGGCATCCCGGCACCCTACGGGCAGCCTGGCACCTCACGGGCAGCTCGGCACCCCACGGGCATCTCGGCATCCTTATTAAGTTTTGCCAGCTTGCTAAGATAAAACTCTAAAATCTGGAACATTCGCCACAATCAATTTTAATATCTATCTATCTTTTGCCGGATACATTTTGGAGACTGCGCAATGGAAGTGTACAATCTAATATATTTTCGTTCTACCGCCAAATAAGGAGAACCTCGGCAAAAAGTTCCTTTTTTTATAATCGAAATTCCATAGTAACGCACAAAGTACTTTGCTTCAACATTTATTGTGCAAACCGCGAAGGAACTCTCTGAGTTACTTAACTACTGTCTTCTGGAAAATACAACCCGGGAGTTGTCAAACCCAAAGTAAAAAGCTCCTTTCTGAGCTATGCTTTACTAGGAGTGCTTCTCCGCAGACGACAGCGTTGCTTATTATGAGATAAACAGTGCTCAAATATGAATAAATACTCTGCAGGTACGGCAATCGCGAACGAAGTCGCAGGTACAGCTAGTAATTAATATTTAAGTAGTTTGCGCTTTGGTTTCGACTGTAAGCATTTTATTGTCTCGTAATAAATAAATAAATCTCCGTTCGGACCGATCAACTTATCGGGCAGTTTTCGAACGAACCTTTTTTGCTAGTTCTCTACTTGTGATCTATGGATTTGACGTGAGATTATCTTGACACCTCTTTTTGCAAAATCACTCTAATTTTAGCAGCCCTTGATTTTTTTTACCTTTGTTTTTTGCAAGGATTGATAATCATCCTTTTGATACTAATTTGAAAACCTTGATAAATTACTTAATAGCTTTTGTTTTGTTTGAGCGTATTATCTACGCTAATAAGTGAATTCGTGATAATATTGTGAACCTGGAACGTCGGAGCCGCCTCGTGAGTATAAACGTAATTTTTGTATTGGCCAACACAAAAATTAGGTACACTCTAGTAGGATCGTAGTATCATGAGCATATGTAAGTTGTTGTTGTAACTTTACTGTATTTTTTTCGTGTATTTGTTTTTCAGCCCGGTGAAACTGCCGGCAAAGTTATTCATTCCATATAGATTGTCTAGGCAGAAGAACGCTTCCACTAAACAATACCTGCCTGGGCAATCTGGAAGTTTAACAATCTCCATACCAGAATTTATATCATCTGTTATCTTGAGTAATGCAGCAAGTGTGCTGTGGGAAGGGCGGAAACCGGAAAGGATTTAGAAGATCGTTTTTTTGGGAAATCTCAGGGGAATTTTAAAACGACAACGATACAGACAGATTTCACTATAATAGCATACTCAATAATACATCATACAAAATATATAATAATAGCCGGGATACAATCTGATGTACACGTCCTACTTCTTCAAGTCATGAACGTAAATGCGTTCTTGATCTTTCGTTGCGGATGGCTAACCGACTGTCATTCTGAATTTCGATGATCAAAATCGCGATGTAACGTTTTACGTAAAGTATACGAGTTCGATCAACGCTGCTTCGAGAGAACGCTCCTGCGATGTTACTTATTTTAGAATGTTCTCCACTACGATGCACGTAACTTCGAAAGTATGCTATTGCGATGAACTGAATTGAGACTGTGTTTTATTGCGACGCCTACGCCGCAACTTCGAAAGTTTTTCATTTCTACATATTTCTTTTAGAATCTATTCTAGAAGCAAGAGAAACGTATTCTATTTTTTATTGCCTTTAAAAAAGGAGGAGGTGCTATGTTTCACTGTTTTTGTTATGTAGTTAACTGATTTCTCCAGCAATTATGCATTGACTTTGATAATTCTTTATTGTTTTTTTTGGTATACTTCCAGGTTCATCCTTCTTAAACTTTATCAACATCGGTCTAGTACTTTTTGATTTTCACCTACCTCGATGACTTACTTGCAACTCTTGTTGATGGTGACTAGTAGTGTAGGTAGTGAAAATCGATCTTTTAGGCAGCACGTATCAGTTAAAAGTACGAAAAAAGTTATAAAAAATCGGAACCAGCCAAATCCAAGTCTAAGTAGCAAATTGGAGATTCTATACCACAATTTCTGTAATTTATGTATTTAATAAAAACCATAGAACTCAGACTGACAACTCAGAACTGTGCCCAATAGATGGCAATAAGTTCTCTCCCATTAATATATGGGACATTTTTTTTATGTTATTGTGACGGAACAAGCAAGAGGCCCACCTGATGTTAAGCGGTATCCTCTGCCTATAACAGATGCATTTCATCACAAGTGATGAACTGTACTGCGCCCATCACCTTGAGACATACTTGTTTAGTTTCATTTTGCCTGTAATTTCACTGGCTCTCAAAGACTGCTGCCGGAACACACCGTTGGGGTGCTTGGCGACAGATTTTCTACTTGAGGGTGGTCGCTAGCCAGGCGGGCATTCGCAAAATGCCCTTCCACCATGCGGCGAATCTCAAGCTCTGGGCGGGATTCGAACCATGGACCTGCTGCGTGGCAGTCCATAGCCAATGCCACTGAGCCATCACTGCTTCAAAACATATAAGAATATTTGGCAAGACGCTAAGTACTGGCACTATTGAAGGTTTAAAATATACAAAAAGACAACGAACGAATGGCGTACGGTTTAGTAATTTGGTTCCGAGACCAAACATACGTTTCTATTGCTTCTAGAATAGATTCTAAAAGAAATATGTAGAAATGAAAAACTTTCGAAGTTGCAGGCGTCGCAATAAAACACAGTCTCAATTCAGTTCATCGCAATAGCATACTTTCGAAGTTACGTGCATCGTAGTGGAGAACATTCTAAAATAAGTAACATCGCAGGAGCGTTCTCTCGAAGCAGCGTTGATCGAACTCGTATACTTTACGTAAAACGTTACATCGCGATTTTGATCATCGAAATTCAGAATGACAGTCTGGCTAGCCACGTGGGGGATGGCGTTGTTCGCCCCGCCTATATTCCAATATTGCCAACATCAAGAACCAAAATAAACAAGTTTAAAAAGTAAGCAATATATAAAGAAATCGAATGACACAAGTACTGTAAAATTAATATTAATATTATATTATTTTGCTTAGGCTTTTAAAAATGGTATTCAATACAAAAAATATAAGACCTTAACATAATGTAAAAAGGTTGTCCACTGACTAACCGTAACAGATTCCAAGATGACAACTTAATTAACTTATTAATCACGCAATATTTTGACAGTTAAATTACAAAATCAATAATAACAAAGATTCATATCTAATTAATATAGTAATTTAGGAGAGACCTTACAGTTTCTAGTGAGAAAATTGCTTATTTGGTTGTGAACTTAGCGTTCCAAGACTTAGATAAGAAAGGGAGAATAGATATCGGAAGATATTCCGAGAAATGTTTGTCTTAAAAATTTACCTAAAACATTAATACACAATTTTTTAGATAAAAGGTTAAAAATTTATCAGCTTTCTTCCACAATGAAGAAGAAACTTCTATTCTAGAATAATTTAGAATCGGTACTTGCCCGTGGAACACCTCGTAGAACACCTGGGTGTTCTTGAGTCTCAACAGTTTTGTCCTTTTCGGACTATCATGCAAGTTAACTACATACAAAAATTACTTCAATTACTTTTTAACATGTGTAAATCAGAAAACAAAAAATACTTACTACTAACAACTTATAAAGATGACGCAACGACCCATGCTGGATTCTGGCCTCCGATACCAAGAGACGCCATTTGTGCGGTCTTGTGCTCTTTCTTGCCACTGGATTGTTTGCAGTTTTCGTAGGTCCTCCTCAACCTGGTTCTTCCAGCGGTACTTGGGGCGCTCGACTGGCCGTCGTCTTTTTATCTGTCCCAAGTATGCACGTTTCATGGAGCGATCCTCTCCCATTCTTTTCACGTGGCCAAGCCAGCTAAGTCAGTATGCTTTCAATTCACCTATGATGTTTGTATCGGCCACTAGTTCTTCAATCTCGGCGATCATCCTGATTCTCCTTCCTCTCCTCGGGCCGGCCCAAGAATATTTCGGAGTACCTTGCGCTCCGTTACAAGCAGCATGTTTTCTTCCTTTTGAGTGAATGTCCAAGCTTCGCACCCATACATGAGGATTGGTCTTTCATATTTGCATTCATATGGTTTCTCACCAGTGTGCGTTTTCATATGAGTATTTAAGTTATATAATTAAACATATTTATAGTCCGACATACTGCACTAATATGATTTCTCTCCAGTGTGCGTTTTCATGTGTATCCTTAAATTATCTTTTCGGGCACATTTATAATCGCACATACTGCACTGATATGGTTTCTCCCCAGTGTGCATCATCATGTGTGTCTTTAACTGAGCACTTTGGGCAAATTTATAATCACACATACTGCACTGATATGGTTTCTCGCCTGTATGCGTTCTCATGTGTTGATATAGATTACCTCTTTGAGCACATTTATAGTCACACATCATGCACTTATACGGTTTCTCTCCAATGTGCATCATTATATGTTTCTTTAGGTTACCTCTTTCGGCACATTTATGATCACATATACTGCATTGATATGGTTTCTCTCCAGTGTGCGTCATTGTGTGTTTCTTTAAGGCAGATTTTGTGGCAAATTTATGATCACACATACTGCACTGATATGATTTCTCTCCAGTGTGCGTTTTCATGTGTCTCCTTAAATTATCTTTTCGGGCACATTTATAATCGCACATACTGCACTGATATGGTTTCTCCCCAGTGTGCATCATCATGTGTGTCTTTAACTGAGCACTTTGGGCAAATTTATAATCACACATACTGCACTGATATGGTTTCTCGCCTGTATGCATTCTCATGTGTTGATTAAGAGTACCTCTTTGAGCACATTTATAGTCACACATACTGCACTGATATGGTTTCTCCCCAGTGTGCATCATCATGTGTGTCTTTAACTGAGCACTTTGGACAAATTTATAATCACACATACAGCACTGATATGGTTTCTCGCCTGTATGCATTCTCATGTGTTGATTAAGAGTACCTCTTTGAGCACATTTATAGTCACACATCATGCACTTATACGGTTTCTCTCCAGTGTGCATCATTATATGTTTCTTTAGGTGACCTCTTACGGCAAATTTATGATTACATATACTGCATTGATATGGTTTCTCTCCAGTGTGCGTCATTGTGTGTTTCTTTAAGGTAGATTTAGTGGCACATTTATAATCACACATACTGCATTCATATGGTTTCTCCCCAGTGTGCATCATCATGTGTGTCTTTAAGTGACCTCTTTGGGCAAATTTATAATCACACATACTGCACTGATATGGTTTCTCGCCTGTATGCATTCTCATGTGTTTATTAAGAGTACTTCTTAGAGCACATTTATAATCACACATACTGCACTGATGTGGTTTCTCTCCAGTGTGCGTCATTATGTGTCTCTTTAAGGTAGGTTTTGTGGCCAATTTATAATCACACATTCTGCACTGATATGGTTTCTCTCCAGTATGCGTCATTATGTGTCTCTTTAAGGCAGATTTTGTGGCACATTTATGATCACACATACTGCACTGATATGGTTTCTC
The DNA here is from genome assembly GCA_963890685.1 of Plagodis pulveraria. NCBI lineage: Eukaryota > Metazoa > Arthropoda > Insecta > Lepidoptera > Geometridae > Plagodis > Plagodis pulveraria. Next base: position 4,355,616 of record OY982979.1, on the reverse strand, counting down.
TCCAGTGTGCATCATTATGTGTCTCTTTAAGGCAGATTTTGTGGCACATTTATAATCACACATGCTGCATGCATATGGTTTCTCTCTAGTGTGAGTTTTAATGTGTTGTTTAAGGGCACCTCTACGAGCACATTTATAGTCACACATACTGCACTGATATGGTTTGTCTCCAGTGTGCGTCATTATGTGTGCCTTTAAGGATCCTTTTCCGGCACATTTATAATCACACATGCTGCATGCATATGGTTTCTCTCCAGTGTGCGTCATTATGTGTTTCTTTAAGTAACATCTTTGGGCACATTTATAATCACACACGCTGCATGCATATGGTTTCTTTCCAATTTTTACTTTCATCTGTTCCATTTTTCTTTTAGTGCTGTTTGCAGTTACACATTCATACTGGGTACATATGGTTTCTTACCAATTTGTATTTTCATGTGCATATACATATACTAGATGTGATCTTTTCAATGTTCGTACTCATATTATTTATCTCCAGTCTCGCTTCCTTCAAAGCAGAATGTAGTAGTGTATGACTTTCTAGAAGATGTAGTTATAAAAATATGTATGTCACAATATAATCCACATTCAAATGAACAGTACTCCATGAAACCAGCGATACAACTGGAACAGCTATGCCAGCGACTGGAAGTAGCACTCTCATTCATGAAGTAAGTGAGTTGGTCAGGGCAGCAGTCAGGGGATATGCACTGGGCATGTAGCATCAACATGGAATAACATTACTGTTCTTTTTTTGTGCCAATTGAATTTATATAGTTCTCACATATCAAATCCATAACATTAGCACTTTGTGTTTGTCAAGAAGGTACGTGCTTTAATATTTCCACATTGTGTGTGTAGAGGTAAGGTAGGTACTCGCTCTCTTTCAATTTATATCTGGAACAATATGTGTATGTTTTAGGAAAGAGTTTTGGCAAGTTAGGTGCCTGAGGGTTATAATGTTCACAATATGCTAACAACTTTTGATCTATTTTGTGTGTGTTGAGTGCGATTTTAACACAGTTAAGGTGTGGACGCGTTTCTTGTGCTCTTGAAATTCCCTCGTACATCTCACACCATTCTCATTCATAAGCAGTAATTAAAAAGTGTCATAGTTAAGTGCATTCAAAATTATAATATTCCACCACAAGTGCAAGTAACCACATCTCGAAGTGACACAGATTACTATAAAGTAGTCGAGTCGGTTTGCTGCAGTAGCTGAGGTAGGTTCCTCTACACCTCGGGGAAAAGGGACGGGCTGCGGTTTTATATATTTTCGTCTCTGTCACACTCCCTTACTACCGAGCAGGGCAGCGGCGTGGACTTCTACGTGAAACCGGCTCTGAGTGTTCGTTACAACTAACATTGCAATATCTATCTACACATACAAACGTATTTCTTCTTATCACTGCTGTAGCTAAGCGAAATAATAAAACTTGCTTAAAAATGGTCAACACTTGCGCTGCCTGTAACAAAACTATACGTTTGAGTACTCCAAACATAATATGCACTAAATGTAGTAGCTACTATCATCCGATATGTGTTAATATTACTGACCGCAAGATATCTGAAGATATTAAGTCAAACTGGGTCTGTCCCATGTGTCACTCCAGGGAACCTCGGAGAGATAACTCCAATACGCCGGTCCGAGCTGCTGCCGCCGCCGCCACCGCCGCCGTGACTGTGACGCCGTCAGCGACAGCGTCGCCCTGTGACGACAGCGTTAGAAGTCTGCTTCGTGATTGTAGCCTAAAGACCACTACTTCGCCGAGCCCGTCTATTGTCTGTGCCGAATGCGGAGATTTATCCTTGCTTACCACTGAAATAAAACTATTACGGAGTGACATAAGCGAAATGAAGGCTCACATGGTAGGCTTATCGGAACACCTTAAGCAATGTTTTGATCGTATCGAAGACCATGATAAAAAATTAGAGGATAGTCAGTCGAGGCTTCGGGTACTAGAAGAGCGACAAAATGAGATTTTTATGTGCCACAATAAAATTGCTGAACTACGTCATGAACTCAACACGCGATCCCAAGCTGACTTACGCAACGAAATTGAAATTTCAGGCATAAATGAATCTCCTAGTGAAAATCCATTTCAACTGGTACAGCTGATATCCCAAAAAATTGGGGCGGCTGTTGATATAAAAGACATCGACTTTGTAAACCGCGTCGGACCGCGAATCCGAGAAAGTTTCAACGCTAAGGGCACGGCCACAGACGGAGCCAATAAACCAACGCTTCCTCGTCCTCTGATTGTACGCTTTCTTCGCCGATATGACCGAGAAGCTTTTCTAAAAGCAAGCAAAGTAAGACGCCATCTGACTAATGTTGACATAGGTGTAGAAGGGCCTTCAAGGAATATATATATCAATGAGCGCCTTACAAAGGAAGCCAGACATTTATTTAGATCGGCTAGACAGCAGGCCAAATTGGCAGACTATAAGTTTTGCTGGGTCAAAAATGGCACCATATACGTTCGAAAACGGGAAGGAAACCCGGCAATATCAATCAAGACCATGGATGAACTCCAACAGCATCTTTACGCTCCACCTGCGTTATAGATGTATTGGACATAAGTTTTGTTTTACTTTCTATATACTTACCCATATTGCACAATTTGTGATCTTGATTAATTATGTTACAACATACCTATCATTCATATTGTTAGCTTATATTTGTTTTGTGACCATCACTTGTCAACAGCTTACTAAAAACATATATTTGGACCTTTTTTCCACTTTCCACTTTAACAAAAACACTCACCTACATGCACACATGCACAACAAATTAAAATTACATACTAAAGTTGAAAATACTTCAGTCAGTAACTTACTCATTCTTAATAGAAAAATGACGTCCTGGATTACGACACTAACATCTTCGCAATTTTATTATTATAATGATGGCTTTACTTAGCCTTGTTCATGATATAGATGAAACCGTAACTATTGATTGTCATTCACTGGAAACTGTAGACTTATGCAAACATTTTATCACTAAATTCGATAACAACTTCAAAGTACTTGCCTTTAATGTTAGAAGCTTCAATTGCAATTTCGATAAATTTACGATTGCCTTGCAACGAATAGACTGTGACATAGACATAATAGTGTTGTCAGAATGTTGGCTCAGTGATGGTTTAACAATAGATCCTCTTCCAGGATATAATGCCTATCGCACTACGCTTCAACAAAATAAAAACGGTGGTGTTATTATTTACTCTAAATGCTCACATAAAACTTCAATTCAGGAACCAAAAATTAATGATGCTGATGCACTTATTGTAACCATAGACAATAAATATGCAATACTCGGGATATACAGATCTCCAGCAACAAAGGTGACAAACCTAGAACCATTTATAAATTCCCTAGATTCCACTCTTAGCTCTTTGAAAAGTTACCAATTTATTGCAGTCGCGGGTGATATTAATGTTGATATCTGCAACACATATAACAGCAATCACTGTGATTATCTCACATTAATGGCCTCACATGGTCTGCTTCCGGCAATATCTAAACCTACAAGGATTCTAGCCTGCCTTGACCATATCTTTATTAAATCTCATACCGAAACAGTAGGATTAATATGCGAAACATCAATAACAGATCATTGCATAGTAATAACCGGTACACGCACATCGAATCCTGCTGTTCAAAAATCTAACTTCATACATAAAACAAATGTCGATGCTGTTGTGGCTGAAATAAACTCAACTGACTGGTCTATGATTACCAACATATGGAACGTAAACTTGGCGGTCGCTAGTTTTAATGATAATATCACGAAAATCATGGCTAAACATACTCATAAGATCCAAATTGGACGCAAATGGGTAATCATGAAACCTTGGATTACTCCAGGACTTCTTCGATGCATGCGTCATAGAGACAAACTGCATCTTGACTTGAAAATGTCTCCTGACGATTTAACTAAACGTAAAATTTATTCAAGATATCGAAATTTTTGCAATAAACTTCTTAAAAAACTTAAAAATGAGTACAATCGTAAACAGATAGAAGAAAGTGTACATAATCCAAAGAAGCTTTGGCAAGCAGTCAAAAACATCTGTCACTCACCGAAACACAGTACTAGCTCCTCTGAACTCCTGAACTTCATTAAGGAATGTCCTGATTTATCTTTATACCACTGTAACCAACATTTTGTATCAGTTGGTGAAACCCTGGCAGATAAAATACTGAACAAAATTGGTTGGACTCAAGATAATCTGATAGCTGCCTACAAACCATTAACATCATACATCCAGTCATTTTTTATACACCCATCCGATCCATACGAAATCTTTAACATAGTGTCTAAATTGAAAATAGATAGTTCACCTGGACCTGACAAATTGACTGCTATTATACTTCAGAAATCACTCGTTTCCATACTTATTCCTCTGACGCACATAATAAACATAAGCATAATATCAGGGACATTCCCCGATAGATGGAAAGTGGCTTCTATATCACCAATTTATAAAAATGGATCAAAAACTGAGCCTGGAAACTATCGGCCTATAGCTTTACTTAGTGTCGTCTCAAAAGTACTCGAAAAAGTTGTAAATAACCGCCTAGTATCATATCTGGAAAAGTTTAATATGCTATCAGAAAGGCAATTCGGTTTCCGACGAGGCAGGTCAACTGAAGATGCTACGTCACTCTTAGTAAACCTGGTGTCGTCGCATATCGAGAAAGATGAACATTGCATAGCGGTGTTTCTGGATATGGCAAAGGCGTTTGACACGGTATCAGTTGGCTTGCTTCTGAAGAAAATGGAATATCGGGGTATAAGAGGAGTTGCTTTGGAGTGGTTTAAGAGTTACTTAGAAGGTCGAAAGCAGTTTGTAAAAATAGGTTCTCTATCCAGTAACACACTACCTGTCAAATACGGCGTCCCGCAGGGAAGCATTATCGGCCTGACGCTATTTACGCTTTACATTGATGATATCGTAAACTGTTCTCTTAAAAATGCAGAAATAGTCACATATGCGGATGACACTGCCATTATATTCTACCATGAGAATTGGGAGCGTGTATACAGTCTTGCGGAGGAAGGCTTGGAACACATAGCCACATTACTAGACAGAAACCTTTTAACCAGTGTGTGACCAGTGCTACAAAAAATATATTACGTCAACTGAAAATTCTTTAAATAACAATATTAAACTATTTTGGAGATTTGTGAACAACAGGAAAGGTCACGTGTCAATACCACATTTTATGAGTTTTGGTAACTTCTCGTCGTCTACTGGGCACGGAGTTTGTGAACTGTTTTCTTCCTATTTTGGTTCAGTTTTTGAAAATGACGCACAAAGCAGTTCATCTTCTCACCTACCCCAGTATGATTCAATTAAAGCTAGAACTACTAATACATTGTCAGATATATTTATAACCGAAAAAGACGTAACTGCTAAAATTAAAAAACTTGACAATAATAAAGGTGCTGGACCAGACCAAATTCCACCTTCTTTCATTAAAACTTGCTGTACGGAACTTAGTTTGCCCTTATGTATTATATTTAACAAATCTCTCGCTAATGGAACTTTTACAAAACAATGGAAAACAGCTCATATAATCCCCATTTTTAAAAGTGGTGATAAATCCCGGTGTGAAAATTATAGGCCAATTAGTATTTTATCCTGTTTTGCTAAATTATTCGAGTCCATAGTCTATGATTACTTGTATAGCCATTTAAAGCCTCTAATTTCTATTAAACAGCATGGTTTTGTCAAAGGTCGGTCTACCGTCACGAACCTTTTAGAATACAAAAACTACCTTTGTAAAACTTTCGCTAAAGGCGGTCAGGTAGACTCTATTTATACCGACTTCTCAAAAGCCTTCGACAAAATCAACCACAGAATACTTTGTGCTAAGCTTGCTGTCTATGGGATCCACGGTAGTCTGTACCGTTGGATTACCTCTTATCTTGATAATAGGAATCAATTAGTTGCTCTAAAGGGATTTCTCTCATCCCCAATTTCAGTTACGTCCGGGGTGCCTCAAGGTTCTCACTTGGGCCCTCTTATGTTTGTCATTTTCATCAATGATCTCATAGAAAACTTGTCTTGTGAATGTCTATTATATGCAGACGATTTGAAAATATTTAAAACTATATCTTCCTCAAGCGACATACACTTGCTACAAAACGATTTGAACGCTGTTTCTAATTGGTGCCACTCCAACAATATGCACCTCAACATCAAGAAATGCTTTGTAATAACATTCACTAACAAAATTCATAAGATCGTTAATGACTACACAATAAAGGGCCATGTTCTTGCACGATCAAATACCGCAAAGGATTTGGGTATTTTGTTTGATGAGAAACTTTCATTTCGTGCACACTACCAACATATCATTACTAGAGCAAATCAATTGTTAGGATTTATTTTTAGGTCAACCAAAGGCTTCAAAAGATCGGATTCTTTACTTTACTTATTTTTACTCTTGCCAGAAGCATTTTAGAATATGGTAGCACTATCTGGTCACCGCACTATAAAGTACATATTGATAGCATAGAAAGGGTCCAGAGGAAATGTTTGAGAATGGTATGTTACCGTCAACAATTGGGTCGCTCTAACCTAACTTACGAAGGAAGATTGATTAGATATAACGTACAAAAGCTTGAAACTCGTCGAAGGTTTTTCGATTTCATCTATCTCTACTAACTAACTCATTCTATATTGGATATACCTCAGTTACTTTCTCAGTTAAATTTCAACATTAAATATAGCGCACGTAGGTCTAATCTTTCAAATCTTTTTATTTTGCAAATTTATAAAAATAACATTTCTTATTACAATCCTTTAGTCAGAATGGCTCGCCAATATAATGATTTAACTAAAAATAATCAAGAAATAGATATATTCTGCCCAAAATTGTCACTATTCCGAAAAACTCTAAAAGATATCCTCTACTCCAAACCCAACCGGTCAAACTCAACCTCCGTGTTGAGTCTGGCCGTCTCAAACACGTCCTAGTAAGTGCAATTCACGCCGAATGCATTCAACTGCGATATATATCGCGAAGGTGGGTGCATTCTGCGTCTTAATTATATTGTCTTCATCATCATCTTTATGTTTGTCATCATCATTATGATCATATTTGTATCATCCATAGCCTAATATTTTAAATTGTATTAACATTCATCATGATTCAAAACACGTTTACTTTATACATTTGCTGTAACACGCAGGTATCTGAACTGCAATTCAGGTCTGATACATTACATTGTTATATTATTTCTTTTTAATTGCTTTTTGTTCTGTGTGGAATAAATAAATAAATAAATAACGCTAAATGTAGAAAAAAACAAAATATGTGGCATTTTCAAAAACTTGCGTATCTAGCCCTCCACCTGAGCTCTCACTGAAAATTCATTCCTGCCTCTCCGACAAAGCATTGCGCAATGTCAACATCTGCTCATGTAGTATCATTAGTCGAACTAAAACAATAAAGTATCTAGGTATAAACATTGATGAAAACCTGAATTATAATAATCATATCAACGACTTGGCGGGCCGAGTGAGGAAACTAATTTTCATAATGAAGAAACTGAGAGACTGCACACCATTAGATGTAATTAGGCAAGTATATGTAGCTTTATGTCAATCTGTGTTACAATACTGTGTGTCAGTTTGGGGTAGCGCTGGAAAAACCAATTTTATAATTATAGAGAGAGCTCAGCGAGCCCTCATAAAAGTTATCCTAAAAAAGCCTTTCCGTTATCCAACTGATGATCTCTATAATAAATTTCAAGTTTTGCGTGTCCGTCAGCTATTCATCTTAAGAGCCATAGTGAAAACTCATAAGACCCTTCTAAAAAGAATTGATCACAAAAGTCTCGCATCTAAACGAGTATATCGAATTCCTCTACCAAGTGCAACTTCTCTGCTAGTGCGTAGAAGTCCTAATTTTGCCCATATCAATACATATAATAAAGTTTTAAAACTTTGTAATATCAAAGAATGTTCTGCATTCACATGCAAAAAGTTGGTCAGAGAACTCATGTTAAAATTATCTTATGATGAAACTGAAAATTTGATATAACATTAGTTGACGGGAACTTTACTGCCACATACATTCTGAACCAAATACGCCCACCTAAATGTATTTCAACGTAAGTACGTAATTCATTCTTCTTTTAATTATTTACACACTCACACACACACACACACACACACACACACACTAATACACACACATTTACCCTCTAACACACGCACAAACACAAACGCATTCAGGTAAAATAAGTATCCCTACTATTATTAATATGTTTGAGATGTTTTAAATTTGTCTAGCACTAATTAATTGGTAAACACAATATTAAATTAACTTATCCTTGTCATATCTTAATTATTATGCATAATAGTTACAGCTATGCACAGGTTTGTTTTCTTAAATTACTAAAACTTTCTATTTGTTTAATTTCACGAGTCTTTAGAGCAATTAGCTACTCCCATACTTCTATGTTACTGCTATATTAAACTTGGTTAATTACTAAATTTTCGCTCTCTGAGTCTCAAGACACAGGCTCTCGCCTAGTTTGAGACTTGCTGGTAACACTAATAACTGTTTGTAACTAAAAATATATATATTGTATAAGAAGTCTAGTAGTATAATGTACTGTGTTAGTTAAATAAGTTTCTAGGAAATAAACAATTTTATTATTTTTATTATTATTATTATTATTTAACAAAATATTGGAGTACAAAACTTTATGCCCAAGGCACTACAGGTCTGGTTGATGGCCGCGCACCGTCCCCTATGATGGTTAAAGTAATACAATTAGATCACGAAATTTCGGCTAGAAATGCCGAGTCCGGCCGAGGAGGTGTAGGCACCCGACGCGATATCGGAGGACGCAGGTTCGATTACCGCATTGGGCATGAAATTTTGTGCTCCAATAATTTGTTACATATATTTTCGCTTAGCACGCAATATTTGCTTGTAATCATATTTAGAAACTTTTGATCTTTTTTTAATTCCTGATAGGTTAGCCTTTGACCACTATCTCACCTGATGGTAAGTGATGATGTGGTCGAAGATCGAAGTTGTTCAGGCTATCCTAAAAGTACTAGCTCTCAGCTCTGTTCTTCGTAGAGAGGGATTCTTTATATTCTTTTAAGGGCTGGTTTAAAACCAGCTATGTGAATTAAGGGTTCATACTTAGGTACAGTTTTCAATAAAAAAAACTTTCTTATTACAAAATGTCTCTGAGAAAACTTGTTTTAGGTATGTTATCATCATTTCTATGGTCTAATGAAACAAAATTTAGATTGATGGCATAGTGTATAAAAATTTTGCAAAAAGAAGTTTTTATGCATGGTGCAAGGCCAGTTATACCTTACTTTCAAAAAAGATAATTTTACGAGAAAAATTACAAAAAATCTTCCTACTTATATTCAAATTCTTTTTCAATTCTGGTCCAAAATGTTGAATTTCCCTAATTTTGATTCCTAAAATATTAAATTGGCATAATCTTGAATTCTGTTTGGTTTCCAGACCATGAAAATGTGTGTTCAGAGTGTTTGAGAACTCAGCATGGTACCGACTTACACGAACTTTTTTCTCATAACTTCTTCTATTTATACCAATTTCTGTTAAGTCACTTTCTTGTTAATCCGACTGTTTGTTTTGGGTGGAATCTTGCAACTTCAATTTTGAGCACTTCCAGTTTAGAATTACTCTATTTAAGGCACATAAAAGAATAAATTGTAGATTAAGTTTATAAACTACATTAATTTTGGAAGTCTTGAGTCAACATTTAAGAAACTCAACATGTTTGCAAAAATATTTAAATTCAATATTTTGGTCCTGAGTGATTAGAAAATACGCACTGCAGGAGCCACGCGCTGATCGAACAGTGCAGTGCGGTCTAAAGGCTTGTCACTGGAAATGTTTTTCCCGAAACACTACACAAAAATACAAAACTTTTACACACCAAACACAGGACTCGGTGGGCTCCTGCTTCACCACTTGTACTCTGCACTTAACAAGGGACTTTCTGGACACCACACACATCAAATATCTGTGTCACAGCTCCATACAGCTCTTATTTGGTATCTTATATTATGATTTCTTCTCATTCCTGAAATAAAATCATTTCAAATGGTTAAAGTTTTCATCGACATGAGTGACATTAGTCACTTTCAAAAAAGGCGTGGACTCCTCCAACCAGGCTTAAGATGTACTATTTAAATCTACTTTGTGAACGAACAATTGGAAATAATTTTGAATGAAAATAAAACAACTGAGAGCGGGACTTGAAACCCTTTTCTAATCATTTGAATTTACATCTTTTTTCTACAATGGAATGCATACAAACAGATGGAAAAAGCAATAACTGTCCAGTAACTGCCCTATTCTGGGGTTGTGGTTTCGAGACCCGCTGGAAGTTCAATGTTTTTTGTTATATATAGTATATACTATAGGTACCTACTATATTTGTGAAGATATACCTATATAAATATTGGCTTTGGTTTAGATTATAAAATATCAATTTAACCCATTGAAATCTGCGATAATGATAACAATAGAATTTCATTCATAAATTGGCCATAGTGGGTCAGCCGATGACAACGAGTTAAGGGGGTGGTGGGTAGGGGCGGGTGCGGGGGGATGGGTAGACCCCCCTGTGATGGGGAAGTGGCGACCCCCCCCCCCCTTTTTGAGATGTTTTTTTTTTATTAATAACAAAGTATTGTCAGACTTCGATTTTAGGGTTGAGAGGTGGTGCGGTGGAAGGGTAGAGCCGGGGGGCACAGGGGAGTGTGAAAGGGAAGTTGCAACCACCAAGGGCTTAGGTTTTTTTTTTTTTTTTTTTTTTTTTTTTATACCACTAAGTTGGCAAACAAGCATACGGCCCGCCTGATGGTAAGCAGTTACCGTAGCCTATGGACGCTTGCAACACCAGGGGTATCACTCGCGCGTTGCCGACCCTGAAGAAATCTCTTCACGCCCTTTTTGAAGAACCCCATGCTGTACTCCATCGGGAAAACCTCGGCAGGGAGCTCGTTCCACAACCAAGGTTTAGTAAGTAGATAATTTTACAAACTAGAATTACACACTTTATGATCAATAACAAGTATTTGAGGCCCAATCACTAGAAAGGGTTTTTGCCTGGAATTTCTGGATGCCTGGAACACAATACTCTTCTAGCGGAAAGTTTAAAAGATGCCAGAATATATGAAAGACAAATAATGGTGTGCTGGATAGACTTAGAAAACGCGTTTGGTTCTGTGCAGCACAAATTGCTGATGTTCGCAATGAAATGGTATAACTTTTCACTTGTGATCAGCAACATCATCACATCATATTACTCCCAATAAAAATTTGTTATTTCATCAAAAAATGGACACACTAACACATTGCAGTACAATGTGGGTTTGTTCCAAGGTTGTTGCTTGTCAACAATAGCATTTAATATAGTAATTAATATTTTAATTGACAAGCTAAAAAAAATGTCATGAAAAAAAGTGGGGCTATCGGTTTAGATCAATAACAAATACACAGAGTCTATCTTAGCTTTTGCTGACGACCTTGCAATTCTGACATGTAACCCAGTACAATGTCAGGAACTTTTACGTGAAGTGGATGAGTTCTGTGCATGGACTAAAGGGTTGCGAACAAAACCAAGTAAATGCCACTGTCTGTGTCTGGGTAGACGGAATACCAAATTTACCTCTAACAACCGGGACTCTTGATAGGAGGAGAATTTGTTTCCACAATCGCTGAAGCTGTGCCATTTAAATCTCTTGGTAGGAAGATAGATCACAAAGGACGCATACCATCTTTAGACACAGTTGTCGATAGCTTTCTAAAAGAGCTTAGTATGGTAGACCGACAACCAATAAGTAACATTAAAAAAGCTTGGTTATACGACAACTACCTAATATCACGTCTGACTTGGCCTTTTCTAGTAAACAACATAACTAAATCCCTATTAACAAAAATGGATGTAAACGTCATAAGGACATTGAAATCATGGTTGGGGATTGCACTTTCGGCAGACCCATCTACATTAATTAGGGGTAAAACTAATTTTGGGATGAAATTAAAGAAACCATCAGAGCTCTATAAACACCTGAGGGTTACCAAAACACACGTTTTATGAAAATCTCAAGTAGATATAGTCGCATCTCTCCCAAAAGACAAAAGTGCCTCCGACCTTGATTCAAGGCTTCCATTCCACAAACAATTTATGATAGGTCACAGTCCAGCAAAGCGGGTTTAGGGTTGCAAAGGAAAGTCCAGGATAAAAACATTGTAAAATCTTTTCAACAACAAGACGAAAATGATAGCTATAATGTACATGCAATGAGCTTAGAAATGCAGAGCGAATGGCTAACCATAGGTGAATTTTGTATCCTTTGGTGTTAAAGTGGCGTACCTTGATATACAATTGGTCACCTGCCTTATTAAAATTTTATCTAAACAGCTTACAGATAACCCTCCCAGACCAAAGTAACTTAGTAAGATGGGGGTAAGCCACCGAAAAAGCCTTGCAGTATTTGTCGGAAGGCCATAGGTACAGCAAGGCACTTATTGGTAGGATGCAAGGTGCTCCTTGATAGGGGTCATTATTCACGCCGTCATGATAGAGTCCTCGAAACCATACGAGAAGCAGTGAGTCTCTCAGTAGCTAGAGCAAAATAAGGGGTTGACCACGAACAAACGACAAGTTGCTTTTGTAACAGAAGGGTCATCTACAAAATCTAAATCCAAGCCTTACTCCATCTTAGGCCCAGCTACCGTTTGGACTCCTTTGATGGAGACGTATGAAAAACACTACAAAGTTCCTGAGGATGTCGGTGTTTCGTCTTCCAGACCAGACATAGTTCTGTACTCAAAAATCTAAAACGCATGGTACTTATAGAGCTTACTGTGCCGTGGGAAACACATACCTAAAGACCACACAATAAAAACAAACAAATGCTATGACCTAACAAATGAATTAACCAAAAACGGTTATGTGGTTAATTTATATGCTGTAGAAGTTGGAGCAAGGGGTATACCAGCGAAATCCCTATATAAGGCAGGCCCTTGGCCTACCAAGAACAACCGTAACTTCCATCCTAGAACGTGTATCTAAGGCGGCATTAGTAGGATCTTACCAAAGTTGGTTAGGTAAAGTAACGCCTGAATCTATTAATTATATTAATTTCTTCGTAGTACCCAGTTATGCACCCCATAAAGACCTTGTTATGGTGGGTGTCACTTACAAAATTGTTACGATGAGGTGGAAAAAATTAATTTTGTGTGATATACTTTAAAGTTGTAAGGGTATATATTCCATTTGACGCTATAAACGTTATTAACGATAATTTTGATCACATTCTGCGCCTATGGTTGTGATTAGTGTTGCCAACTAGTCTAATACGAAATGTGCTAAAGTGCTGTTAAAAAAATGCCAAAAATGTGCTAATTTTTTAAATGAAGTGCTAAAATAAAATGCCAAATTAATTTAAAATTTTAATAAAGATAACTAATTTTTTGTACCTAGGATCACTACAAGTTTTGAAATAAAAAGTCGATATCTTCTTGATCTCCATCAACAGTAGCTGTAGATGTGGATGACTGAGAGTCCGAATCATACATTTCTTTGGTACCTATACAGCGCAGTACATCATCTGGAACTGTATAAGAATAACAACACTTTCCCGCCCTCTTCAAGCCGAATCTGACGTATAAAATGCCATTTAGGGTTTTCACCGCCAAACGGTTCCGAAGCTTGGTCTTTACTATGTTCATTTGACTGAAAACACGTTCAATCTCTGCGTTTGAATGAGGTAACGATAGCAGAGATATTGCAAACTTAGATAAATCTGCAAAGGGGTTATTTCCAGCTGCATCTTGATACTCGATGACTTCGGTCCAGAACTGTATGGTGGAAGATGTACATTCCCATTTAATATGTACTATGTTTGCCCATTGAGATACAAGTCTCTCTATTGTGGGTGCATTCACCTGGAACTCTTCGGCAATTTCGACAATGGAAGGCTTGACTACTTTCAATGTCTCTTGTACTGAAAACATAGATACCTTCTGTAGCATTTTAAAATTAATGGGTAATCTCGAACGTAGTTCTTTCACAAGTTTCAGTGTGAAATTTATGCATCGTTGATGTAAGTTGTTTGCCACCTCAGGTTGAAGATTGTATTCACGTAAATTGGTTTCAAAAGCATATCCCATATATGGTCTAGGGTTTAAGTAATCATCTATGTTTTGAGTAAAAATATCTACCCTCACCGTAGGGTTCAGGATACGCCGACTTGTCGATTCCACTAAGCTGCTCAGATCCCTATAAAGTTTTGTTGGATCAACATCGTTGCTTTCAAACAGTTTGTTTACAACTTGAACTTCCTGTAAGATAGGTTTTAAGTACAATAAGTACAGGTGATTCACAGGATCACTGTACATGTTGTATAGCATTTCTGCCATGTAGCAGTGTTCATTCCGCCTGGCAACTTCAAATAGGAGCTTTAATTCGACCCATTGTTCTAATATACGACTGACCGCTGGTTCTATTGATATCCATCGGGTGTTGCACATTTGTGGGATTATCAGTGGATCGGAGCCACCGTTAATCGTTTGATACATATTTTTGTAAAAGAGTCGGCGGTTCGAAGAGTGGCTAAACCAGTTGTAGGTTTCTCGTATAAGGAATTCCACATTGCGTGGTAGAGTTTCTTCTGAAGCATGCGACATAGCCAGCTGCAACGAATGACACACGCAGCGAACTAAGACCAAATTATTGTTGCCAGTTGCATTTTTCAACAATGCATGCACTCCATTGTTAATTCCTGTCATCACTGTAGCATTATCTGTCCCGATACCGATCATTTTTTTAATATCTACATTTAGTGCTGACAGTAGTCCCTTAATGCCGTTGACTATGCTCTCTGCTGTGCCATTTTCAATTTCCACCAACCCTAAGAAAGTAGAAATGATCTTTTTAAGAGATTGACTGAAATATCTGATAGAGACTCCCAACATTTTGCTTACAGAAATATCTGTAGATTCATCGAGTAAAAGACTGTACTCTTGGTCTTTTAAGTCTGACACAATTTCTTTAATAAAATGCGGCGCTAAAACATTTTTAATTATGTTGCTGCATTTCGTCCGGTGTATTCGTAAGTCGCTACTTTTGCTGTCTCTGAATCGCTGTTTGCATAACTCTGATAAATGGTCAACAGCCATAATCGCACAATGTTCGCACACGAACATAGCTAATGAAGATTCCGCTTTCTGTGTGCTTAGATCTTTTTTCACAATGGGAAAATTTATGGTTTTTTGACTCTTTATTGGCTCTATTGCTTTTCTGTGCTTAACTGATGTAATATGTTGCTTCAAGCAATACAATTTTGCAATCATGTCGCACTTACAATACTTACAATAGGCTTTTGTCGTATCATTTTCAACGGGCTGCAACCACTCTTTGAAATCGGACATTTGCTCCCAGTCCGACCGGTAATGTTGACTGTACTTAGGAGGCATAATTTAAGTTAAAAACTCAATTTTGCAAACAAAACCATGATTTTCGAAAGAGCGCAAAGATTCCACTTCCACTTTCGTTTGTTTTAAACGAACGAGTTATATCTTTGTAAGTTATGAATGAATGAATGATTGAATTTGTTCTTTCTCCCTCATTCCTACAGAGAAGAGGGAGAGAAATAATGTTGTTTGTCTATGATATCCACCTGACAAAACGAAACAGCTTTATTGGGGAATCCCCTAGAAGTGCCAGAGTAAAAGAGATTGTTCGTTTCATGTTTAAATTCTATTAAACTAAAGTAAAGTTGTTCGTTTCATCTTTTCCTAAATTCATTTATTGTTTTTAAGGTAAAATGCTAAAAAAATATGCCATATGCTAAACGACAAAATAATGTGCCATAGAGAAAGAAAATGTGCCAAATTTAGCATATAAAGTGCTAAATTGGCAACGCTGTTGTGATCGTTTGTAACTGTTCTCCCCTGGGGTGCGTTCCGAACCTTGGTTAGAGCGCACTCGGAGTGCAACTTTTCACTTTAACGTCGTTCACAACCTTCGAGCAGAGCGTTCGGTTGTCATAACTGGACCGTTCCAAACCTTTGAAGGTTGCAACTTTTTAACCATAAAACGCGTGACATGAAATGACTTTGACGTTTATATCGTATTCTGTCTGATGCGCTCACCCATAATTCTCAAAAAATATAAATACTAATATCATTTCTCAAAATATAAAACTTAAATAAATATGGAAAACGAACTTGTGATTGTGTTAAATAGCAATTATTATTACGATAATGATGTAAGTCTGTCAATGTCACAATTTGTTTGAGGTTATAAAACAACCGGTCGTTCCATACCTCAGGGTAAGTTGCAAAACAACGAAACAACCAAACAACTACACTCTTGAGCCTCGGAACGCACCCCTGTTCCATTTAGGATAACCTCCGCCGTGTATCCACCGGTCTGCCGGATTTCTGTGTCCCATCCGGCCTGCCGGAGATCGGTCAATAGTCGTGGTTACATATTCACCATAAAATCTGCGTAAGTTCGATTTTCATAATTCAAACGGTTTTCGTGAGAATGGATCCTTGGCTATGCGAGAAAAAATCCATAATATTCTGATATAACAGAAAGTATGTTTAAAATTGATATGAAATCTGAAACCAGCTCAAATTACATTTTGGCGCCAAAATTTTGTATAGATTTATGTCATTTAAAAATAATCTCGTAACTACTTCTAAAGTAATTAACCTAGAAAGCTGTAATTTTGCATTTCTATAGGCAACAAGTCAATAACGATGTTAAAAGAAATTAAAAGGATAAGGATTGATAACTTTTTTTTTTATAGATTTTTTTATTTGACCCCCGTTTTTGTTACGGCCGGAATTCCGGTGGTCTAAAAAAAAGGTTTAGTGTGAAGCTTGTATTTATCCGATCGTTATTATTTAAACGTTGTTAGTAAGCTACTATCATTGGCTATACAACAAAAAAAACCGCATTACTCTATGGTAACGAGAAGTTACTCAAATCATGAAATGAAAAAAAATAACTTTCACTCGATGCATTTTGCCGCGCAAACACTCACCGATCGAAATTTACGTAATAAATAATCTCGTAACTACTTTTAAACCTGTAAACCTAAACATCTGAAACAATTCAGGTGTATAGATTACATCTAAATAATCATATCAAAAGAAAAACCAAATTCGTAGATGGTATAGTTTTTGAGAAAAAAAATAAAATCCGCTTATGTACAGTTTTCCCGCCAAAATTCTTAAAAAAAATCGCGTTGTTTTAATCTCGTTACTACTTATAAAATATTTATCCTTACAATCTGGTATTATTCATGGGTAAAGAACCATAATAAATACACACATTAAAAAAAAAACAAAGTTGTAGGTGGAATAGTTTCGGAAAAAAAAAATAAAAAAAATATATAAAAAATGCCGTTTCCCGCCATTTTCGTCGTCTGTTCAAACCCATTTTCCTGTAAAATTTTCCATGAAAAGGTCTATTTTCATTTCTTTTCCCGTAAAGAGAATATGATGAGGATTGCATTGGTACCAAGAAGTTTATATGTTGATTGGAGACTGCCACAAATAAACTCGATTAAAAAACAAAATACCTCAAAATCTGGAAAAATATATTTTTATTCGCTGTTTGATCCACTCAAACTAAATGTATGAAAATGTTATTTTTTGTATGGTATAGGTAATATATTGGGGTATGGGGATGTTAGGGTGACATGTTTAGGTAATGGAAAACTACTTAGTACTACAAAAAAACGTTACGGGGCGTCGCGGGATAAAAAAACGTGAGCAGTTTGGACGATTTCGTCATAGGAGGTGGACAGATTGGACGCACGAGGGGGAACTCAACTCAACTTCTTTTTTGGGTGGCTTCTGTGGTGTTGCCACAATTTCGCCAATGACGAGTCGCACGGATAGAGTGGAAACAAACGAAAGAGACTGATCGGTATTAATAAAAAGTGATCGGTTACTTGATTTTTCAGGATAACTTGTAATATAAAATAGGACAACATATGACATACGATCAAACATATATAATAAAATATCTAACTACATTATAATATATACTTAAACATACATCTAGAATACACGCCATCAGGCTATTTAAAGCTTAATTTTATTATTTGTAATACATTTACCAATTATATATACATATGGAGTAAACACAAGTGACAATAGACTATTGAAGTTAACAGGGAGAGGGATATCTGGGGGAAGATTGTTGTACAAAGAGTAACTCAGCCTTGGACAGTCAAAAAATATATGATCCGTATTACCATCATCCAGGCCACACTCACATAATGAGTGGTCTCGTATTCGGATTTTAGCCAAAAATACCGGGGTACACGAGTGACCCAACCGCAGGCGACAAATTATAGAGGTAGTTCTCTTGTCCATCTTTTTAAATTTGAAAAACCATGGTCTCGTTGGTATAAAAGTTTGTATTTCACCATAAAATTTACCTTTAATGGTTCTGGACTGTTGCCATAATTTATCCCACGCCCGACGCATATGGATTTCAGAAGTTAGAGTAAGATCGTGACAGTAAATTTTATAGTGATCCTCATTACCAAGAGTGGAAGCCTGTTTAGCATATGAATCGGCAGTCTCGTTTCCTGGGATGCCTATATGGCCTGGTATCCATGTCAAAATTATACTTAACCCGCTTTGGTAACAGTAATAGAGCGCTTCTTTTATCTTTAATATTATGGGAAATCTTGATTTAGATCTAAATTGATTAGCCGTAATTGCCTGGAGGCAACTCTTTGAATCAGTAAAAATTATGGCTTTGTTTATATTATGAGATTTAATATACAGTATAGATTCTAGGATAGCAACAGCTTCACCAGTAAATACTGATGAAATAGACGGACATTTGTTACTTATAATTATTCTATGTCTAGGAATCCATACAGCAGCACCCACATCTTTATCTTTTGATAATTTAGAAGCATCAGTATAAACTTTTAGCCAGTTCTTCCATTTGCTGTCGATTATCTCACTGAACTTTTGGGAGGGATTAATGGTATCTTTTTCTATGCCAAAATTGAGAATTACTGTAGGTTGGAAAATCAATGATTCATAACTTATTGAAAATAGTGGTATGATAGGATAATGGACAACAGGACTGGTAAGTTGGGAATATTTCAAATAACTGCGAACTATACATGGAAGTTTGTTTTCAGAAATATACCCTTGTGATCTATATAATTCATAAAGGTTTTTAATTCTGTGGAGAAGGATATGTTCACTGTTTTGAACTAGTTTGAAGAAAAACCTATCTGACAGGTATTGTCTCCGTAGATGCAGGGGAGGCTCCACCCATTCCACCTGCATAGCATTTATTGGTGATGACTTCATGGCACCCAGTATTATACGAAGACATTTAAACTGTATTTTCGATAATCTGTCGGTAGATGTTTTGTTTCCTGGGTCTAATAAGAATGTGCCGTAGTCTAAATGGCTACGTATGATTGCATTGTACAGCAACTTTTGGCAGTAAGGATGAGAGCCCCACCATACTCCTGACAGAGAGCGGAGGATGTTTATGTTTTTCTCGCATTTTGAAACAACGTAATTGGAGTGAGGCGTGCCTGTCAGTCGACTATCAAGCCAAACTCCAAGGAATTTTACTGAATCATTTTGGGGAATGTTATCATTTTCTACTGTTATGTTTACATCTGGGATATACCGCTTCTTAGTGAACACTACAATGCTACTTTTGTTAGCTGAAATTGAAAGACCATGATTAAACAGCCACTCTCCCAGGTATTGCAGAGCAGATTTTAATTTATTCTCAGCATCTAGTATGTTCTTTGTAGGTAGGTATAGTGCTAAGTCATCAGCGTATTGAAGGACATGACAGAACGAGTTGACAGACAGTTCTAGGTCATAGGTGTATAAGCTATAAAGAATAGGGCTTAGTACTGATCCCTGTGGTATACCTTTCCATACTGTTCTTGGGCTGGATAATGAGTTTTGTGTTCTAACTATGACAGTTCTTTGCATTATAAGACAACATATGAAACGAACCATGCTCACAGGAAGACTCAGCCGTAAAAGTTTGTTTCTGAGTTCCGGGAGCAGCACGTTGTCATATGCAGAGGTAATGTCTAAAAATACACCTACAAGGTATTCCTGCTTTTTAAAAGCTATTAATATTTCTGTCGTTAAAATGCTAAGCCCGTCATAAGTGCTCATACCCTTACGAAAACCAAATTGAGTTTTGGCAAGAAGTCCCCTACTTTCGACCAACCATTCCAGTCTATTTTTGATCAAAATTTCTGAGATCTTGGCTAAGACACTTGATAGGGCAATGGGTCGTCGGGCATTAGGATCTGAAGGATCTTTACCTGGTTTCAGGAGAGGGATAATAATCTGTGTAGTCCACGATTCCGGAACAATGCCATGTTCATAAAAAGAATTGATGAGACCTAATAAGACTCGTTTAGACCGCTCTGATGATCGGATTAGGAAAGAGTAAGGGATTCCATCTACACCAGGGGAGGAATCAGACAAACCATTCAGAGCAAGCTGCAATTCATCATAAGAAAACAGAGACTCCATATTTCCTGAGGATAAGGGAATGGAATTAGGCATGTTAAAAGAAAGTGCTAAATGAACAAATGGTGGAGCAAGTCTGCTTAAAAAGGCCTCTAACCATGAGGATGGATCGTTAGAAGATATATTTAATGAGCTACAGCAACCTCTATAACGTCGAATCTGCTTCCAAACTAAGGAAGGAGGAGTTGTAGGTGTCAAGGTTTGACAGTAACTGATCCAACCCTTTTTTTTATTGGAAGAGAGTAGTCTCCTAGCTTTTGCAGCTGCTTGCTGGTATACTAAAAAATTATGCAAAGTCATGGAAGCTGTGTATGTTATTTCAGCTTCATTACGAGTCTTTACTGCATATGAGCATTCACTATCCCACCAAGGTGGTGAAGAGAGGGTAAGTCTAGGCTTTTTTAGAGGGATGTGCTCATCTGCAGAAGCAACTATACATTCTATGAATTTTGCATAGTATGAGAGCGGGTCTTCATGATTATATGTGGAGATTGAATTTAACCTCTGATCAAGGGAGGAAGAATAAGAATCCCAATTAGCTTTTGAGAGTCTGTATTTAAGAAGCGGGTTTGGGGACGATTCGGGGCAGACTCTATGATACATTTTTATTAAAATGGGGTAGTGGTCACTACCGTAGGAAATGGGAAGCACTTCCCAGGAAATAGAGGAAGAGAGGGATGGGGTACAAGCAGTAAGATCTACAGCACTTCGAGGGTTTTGTGACGGAAGAACTCTACGAGTTGGTGAACCATCATTCACAACACATAGGTTAACTTCATCAAAAGCGTCCAAGAGGGAATACCCAAATAGATCACAGTTAGCTGAGCCCCAAGAGGTGTGATGTGCATTAAAGTCACCCATCAAAATAACTGGAGATGGGAGCGAAGAGATGATCAACAAAATATCTGGGATTAATGAGGAGTGAGGTTTAGGGATATATATATAGATAGAAAAGATTTATCAAAAGTTCGAACAGCAACGGCGTTAATATCCGGGCTGTGAGCAGGTAGAGCTATTTGGGAGAAAGTTAAGTTGCGCTTAACTAGTAATGCACACCCTGCATACCCATCCTGGCGGTCATCCCTGAGACACGAGTATCCCGAAACTCTATAATGAGATCCGGGAACCAACCAAGTCTCCGAGATGGCCACCAGGACGGGTGCATACTTTTTAATTAAATAATAAATTTCATGCGTCTTCGGACGAAGACTTTTGGAATTCCACTGGAGAATTGTGGACAGATCCATTATTATCTATTAAAGTTGTGAGTTGGGACACCATTTGGGCAACGTGGGACGGTAAGTTGATGGAATTTTGGGATATGATAGTGATCATTATTGTTAGCAGTTGAGCTAACAATTGATTTTGTGACTGATCGTTTGATTGTGAAGATGGTTGTGACATTTGGAGAGCATACCCATTAGGTATTGAAGATCGCTCATTAGCAATTATGGCTTGATGAGCCGATCTGTCATAAGACTTACCTAGAGGGGCACGGGGGCGAGGGCTACGAATCTCCATTTTTCTATAAGAATGATGCTGTGTGTTTGAGTTGACTTCTGGAGTGAGAACCTGAGAGGCCCTAAAAGAATCTGTTGGGGCAGTTTCCTTTACTACCTCATTAAAGGATTTTCCTAGTTTCGGGGTTCGGGCACTGGCTTCATGATACGAGATACCTTCATTTGACATTGTCATTTTTATACATTTTTGTCTTTCTTGTTCTGGACAACTTCTATTGGTTGAGAAGTGTCGAGCAGAACAATACAGGCACGAAGAATTGGATTCCTGTACATTACAGTCATCCCCATTATGGGATTGAGCACAACGGTAACATCTTGGAGTTGAGCGGCACTGAGATTTAATATGGCCGAAGCGGCAGCAGTTCATACATTGTATGGTGGGGTACTGGTATGTTTCAACGAGTAACGAGAAATAGTATGAGAACACACGTTGGGGTAATTCTTGACCTCTAAAAGTCAAGACCACCGTTTGTGTGGGTTCCCAAACCACATTACTATCAACTTTGTTCTTCCTATTTAACCGCCTAGCTTTGAGTATTTGAGTGCACTGTCCAGGAATTGTCAAAGATTCAACAAATTCGTCCATAGACCAATCTACCGGTACTCCTCGGACTATGCCCATCCTGGTAACATTATAGGTTGGTATAAATGCCTCGTATTTATGTAACTTAAGCATTGGATTATCTAAGAATTTATTAGCTGCAACAGCAGTTTTGAATTCAATTGCAATTTTGTTTCGTCCAACCATCTTAACTCCGTCGCGACATATATTTTCTATCTTATTGGAAAATAAAAATTGGCCGAATTTTATTGGTTTTAAGGTCGTACCTGCGGCAAGGTCGGGCTCTGTGCGAGACACATGAACAATGAATGGGCCTGAATCAGAGTTTTCATATGCTCGGATACCAAGGATAGTCATTGTCGGATGAGTGTAGACAGACTGTACAGAAGCTGATGCTAACTCTTTGTTCACAATAGTTTTCTTGGCAGGAGCTATTCTATCATCTTCTAATCTACGTTTGGTAGCGCTTGGAAGATGCGTCACTTGCATCGGTGATGGAGATCGACTTAGTAGGTCAGGAGGGTCCGGAGGTACCGGCACCAGCACCGGTGCCGGTCCCATAATAACAGGTTACAAACTCTTACCAATACTAAATATATATTAAAATATTTATCCTGGGGCTAAAATCAAAGATAAAACACGGAAAAAAATTTGACCAATTCTCAGTACGTGTGTCACCTTTCACACCGAAAATGCGACTCCCTAGGATAAGAACGCTAAGAACTTCAAGACTTCTGTCACATTTGACATTAGATGTAGGTAATTCAAACTGTTCCAGTAGCTTCATAGCGTTTATGGCGAAAATAATGCCAAGACCAATCTGGAACAACTTTTTTAGAGTGTGATCGTTTTTAGCGTTTTTTGCTTATTAAACTCATAGACATAATTCTTATCTCTATGATTAAACTTCAAATGGTAGCACCCCTAGTGGGTTTTTGGCTGGACTTGGATCATAGGGTGCGTATTATTTAAAGTTTAATTCGCCAAAAACGCTAAAAACGATCACACTCACCTATAGACTATTAATATCCCAAAAATATCGACTTTTCACAAAAATGCTATTCTCGCGATTGGTAGATATAAATATATGTCCACAGATGAACTTGTGTTCATGTGTATAGAAAGTATAATGATAATCCCGATATCGCAATGTTGCGTGTCGATCGCTAGGGCTTGATAGTAATATTGCGAGAATAACACGAAACAACACGACTCGATATTCGCCATATTTTCTTGATATTTATCTACTATGATAATCATATCACTGCACGAGAATCGCCGTCCAGTGGCGTGGCAGAGGGGGTTAGCCCCCGGCAATAGTCCTTAAAAGTCAGTGAAATTACAGGCACAATGAGACTTAACAACTATGTCTCAATGTGACGGGCGCAATGCATTTGTTATAGGCAGAGGTTAGTCACCTCTGCCTATAACAGATGCATTTCGTCACAAGTCACGAATTGCACTGCGTCATAGTTGTTAAGTCTCATGTGCTGTAATTTCACTGGCTCTCAAGGACTGCTGCCGGAACACACCGTTAGGTGCTTGGCGACAGATTTTCTACTTGAGGGTGGTCGCTAGCCAGGCGGGCATTCGCTTAATGCCCTTCCACCATGCTTTGAAGCTCAAGCCCGGGGATTCAGACAAAGGACATGCGGCACGGCAGTCCATAGGCAATGCCACTGAGCCATTACTGCTTCATATTTCTTCTGTATTTTATTATCTCTTATTGATAGCTGTGAAAACTAAAATAATAACTTACATTATGTGGCTTAGCTAAAATGCGGTGACTTCATTATAAATAGACTAAGTAGAATAAACACGGTAAGTGACTCGTGTTAATTTATCAATGTTAATTGATAAGTATCCCGTGAGGTGCCGTGCTAGAATTTTACTCCACCATTGCTATCGGTGTCATTGGTGTTGTAAGAGGCAACTAAATGTAAGATACCGGAAGGAGGGCAGCAGCGCTTTCTGAGGAGCTGATATCTTAAACTGCGATCCCCAAGACGCCTGCCAAGCGTGGGAATCATCGTAAACCCTCCCTAAATGTTGGAGGATGTGTTCGGAAGTGGACAATCCTGCCAATACAGCAGTTTATAAGTGTATTTGACGTTGTAATTTGCTAACATTAGGTTTTGTTACACAGTAGTTTCCATTGTTTACCTACTTCTTACAGTAAAGCATAAATATACAACGCTTAAGATGTTTATAGATATATTACCACGTTGATGTTCTAAATATGCACTATATCGATATCGATTAAATTTGCACATTCATTACGTCCCATCACTATAAATCACGTGGTGGTGGCTTAGCCAATTCGAACGTGTTTCGATATGAGAAAAATTAGCGGAAATTTGTTTCTTACAAAGTTAATAGAATGGCGTCTCTTCGGGTTACTTTCTCGAAGTTCCAAACCTTCGAGTAAGTTAAGACGGGAAGGAAGTCTCGAATTTTCATACAAAAAGAGAAAACGTTTGTCCCCCACTAAAACATCACCGATTTTGATGATTTTTGGAAATGTTATAGATGTTATCAATATCTAGGATTATATGTTTTGATTTTTATCATTTTATAAATGGAATTTGAATTAATGGGTATTTAAATACCGATATTTTCTCAAAACTTGTTCTCTAGTCGGTGAATTGTTTATATGAAAACTAATCATAAATAAAGAAAAAGGAAAACCTATAAACCTAGTTTTTTTTATGTCAGTTATAAAATAAGACCAACATTTTTAGATTTAATAAATATTTACTACAAGAGAAACGTTTCCTCCCAGAACGCAAATTATGCGGAAATTCTAAGTCAAAACTTGAAGAAGCTGCAGTTGTCCTTATCGCACAATTCTGTTCGGGGGGCAGGGTAGCTGCACAGATAAATAATAGTAGTATAGTAGAGGTATTTGCGTTAGTGATGCCAATATGCCTTTTCGATATGTTGTATGGTGAGTGATGGGAAAAAATCGATGGTGTAGATATTTTTATTCTACCAATATGAATGTTTATTTATTTATTTAGTATGGAACTAGTAAACAGTACTAACAATACAGTTTAGTATATGTAAGTAATACATAATGCCTATAGTATGAAAATAATATAGCTTATGCAATAAGTTTACAATTGTTAGACTCACACCGTAGTTCATGAGTTAAATAGATGCGGTTAGTGTGTATGCTGCTCGTTACAACATACGCTTATCTATTAAACATATATATATGTACCTAAGTAGTACTAGTGTTTATTGTAATTACACTAATGCGTAGTAACATTACAACATTAATAACTTTAACATTAAATAATTACATTCTTAAAAATTTAACTGATCATTGCCCTTTATAATAGTAAAAATTTCACGCTTAAATTTAGATAAGTTAGTGCTGAATATATCCCAATTAACAAAATAAGTGTTATATATATCAACTGCTTGGCGTAGCGGTGCGCGAATGCCGGCATTACTATTACATTTCAGTGTAAAAAACTTTACGCTTACATACTTTGTGCATTTGACATGATTTTGGCACAATATAGCACAGTTTATTGCAGAGTACTGTGCAGTCTGTTAACGCGGCAGCTAAGTATAAATTATACAGCTGAGCACGTCTCCAAAAATCGCGGGGGAAGGATAGCTGGTTAAGATGGTGACGACTAACCTGGTCTCCCAACGGACACTGCACTTAGCGAGCAACGATCCTTGGTCCTGTATCTCCGTTAATTCGTCGTCTTGTCCAGATAGGAGGCCCAGCCTTGTAGCGCTTTTTCTCGGCTTCTTCAGGTAGTTTCACCATCGCGGTTGTGGACTGTAATTTTATTCGCGGGCGGTTGGAGGCCACTATTACGATGGCAGCTTTTCTGTATTCCGGAGGATCACGTCGAGTTATGCGATGGATAATTCCAAAGAATGGAAAATCCAGAACAGTTGATTTGAGCGCGGTGCGGTAGCTACGATGGGCAAGGGCCGTTCGCAGCATCTACTAGCGGCGGCGGTGGCAAGCGCATTGCTTGCAGGTGCGGTGGGGTGACAGATAGTCGTCGAAGTATGAATAGGAATAGAGGGTAGAAATAAATAAAGGTGCACACGTAAGTGGCACGAACATTGCCCTCCGGCCTAAAAACCATTGGTTTTTACAAAAGAGAAGGTAGAGGGGTGACCGGGTGGCAAAGGAGTAATTTATTGGGTAGGAAGAACACATAACCGGACGACGGGTCTCTTTTAGAGACGTAGAGTTATTGAGTGGATGGCAAGACTGGTCTCAGAGGATCACCCTGTTGACATCCTATGGAAGATAATATAACGTTATTTTGGTATGTTAATTTTGACGGTGTGCCGTAGTATTGCCAAAGAAAAGGGAATTTTATCTTTAACTGCAGTCAAAAGTGTGCCACTATCTAAAATTGAACATCCGCCTTCAAAATTACATCTCCACAATTTTGATCAAGAAATGCGCTAAGTGAATGTACAGCAGCCTCAAAATCACCCGGCCAACCTAAGGCTTGGAAAAGATTACTTAAAAGCAATCTTTTTTTTTCAACCACGTTTGACTGTGAGGCGACGATAGATGGTGCCTACTGCTATAGGTCTAATACTTCCATCTTTTTTTGATATGGGCACAGAATTAATATTCTCATCAGTATTTCGGTAATTTCATTGTTAGCCTGACCCGATAACATCAAATTATTCAAAGCCGTCACATCCCTTAAAAGCGTCTCGCCTACCTCACCAGAACTAAAAGATAAAATATATTTTAAGTGCTGTGGCGTAAGGCCATCTAGGACACCGACTGAGCCACTTAGGAAAGATGCCATGGCTTCAAAAATATCCTGTAGGGTCACCTCAACAATATAATTATTTTGTTCAGGAGATTCGGGAAGGTTGATAACTGTAGTTGCAAGCGGATGCTTTTCTATTAGGGAAATAAACGTATCAGATGTAAAAGGGACGATTGTATCACTCTAAAACAAGATGCGTACCGCGCTTCTAAAGTCACCATCATTCATTTCTACTACGTTATATATTAATAGTAGCTGAACCAATATGATTTGTTTTTGAATTCCACTCCAGTATTATTATTATTATCCATTTATTATTAAGATTAATTTTGTTGTAGGTATAATCAATATTTTTTTGTAATAATCTAATTTACCTTATGAAGTACCAATCACGTCATAACTATTCGGGCTTGTTCCATAAGACGACGGCAAAATACTTTGTAAACTTTTATTTCATTGTATAAAATCATTAAATTCTTGTATCGTCGAATATTTTTTATACATTCCTCTGAAATCCTTTAGGTAGACTAACAGACTACTCCAGTGTTATAATAGTCGATATTTCAATATATACTGGCAAATCTCGGAAATATCGAAAATACCGGGATACCGGTATTTTTCAGAAATCAATACCGAAAATACCGGTTTCGAAAAATGGTACGATATTGCGACCCCTAGTCTCAGTACCTACTGTAGATAGTTTGACAAAACGATCTATACTTAGCACTATACCCCGACTATACGATCCAAACGGTTGGATCAGCCCCGTCATCTTCAGCGCTAAAACACTCATTTAAAGGTTATGGACCTTAAAACTAGATTGGGACGAACAGGTACCATAGCACTCGAATGTCAAAATATTTATCGTGACCTACCCTATCTCTCAGCTCTTAGGTTACCAAGAAACATCTGCTCAAACAAAGCATCCACATACACTCTTCAGGGATATGCGGACGCATCAGAGCTAGGTTATGCCGCGGTTATATACCTACACGAAACCACACCCGATGGGCAGGTACATGTCCACCTGCTCACGTCCAAATCAAAGGTCGCTCCCATTAAAAACCGCCAAACTATTCCAAAACTGGAGCTATCAGCCGCCCACTTATTGGCTAAGCTCATGTCCCACGTCTCAACCCAGTTATCAGCTCACATTTCTATTCATCAGCACACCTGTTGGTCAGACTGTACCATCGTACTTGCCTGGCTGAATACACCGGTATACTCACTTCAAGTATTTGAAGCCAACAGAGTCTCCTCAATTAAGGCTACTATATGCAATCTCACATGAAGACATGTTTCTTCAGCTTTGAACCCTGCTGACTGCGCTAGCAGGGGAATGTCAGCTCAAGATCTCTTGAAACATGACTTGTGGTGGTCACCACTTTGCCTCAAGGACCCGCCACAAACATGGCCATCCCTTCCGCCCGCATTAGGTCATCACGCGTTAAGCCAAAAAAGGTCGTAGCACACATAGCGGTCCCTGACCTCGACACAAATCTGCTCACACGATTCAGCTCACTTGACAAGCTTATAGGCGTAACGGCTTGTATAAAACGTTTCATACACAATTGTAGGCAGTCGAGTCGCTTTGCGCGTGTCGCTGGGCCCATCACGGTCGGCGAACGCAAGGAAGCACTACTGCACTGGGTGCGTTCAGTTCAGCACAACAGTTTTGCTGACGACATTCATCGCTTACACCACAATAAAGAGTGTACAATTCGCGTATAACGCTTGTCACCATTTTTGGAAAACGATTTACTAAAAGTGAGTGGCCGACTCACCCAGTCTGCACTGCGTTACGACGCTCAGGACCCATTAATTATACCCAGCTCAAGCCCACTAGTAGATCTCATTATCGATCACTATAACAAAATTTACTCTCATCCAGGCGCTGATACCCTGCACTCACTCTTACGTCAGCAATTCTGGATATTATCAGCCCGCCGAGTAATTCGACATCGAGTATACAAATGTATGCATTGTTTCCGATTCCGCGCTAAACCTAAGGCCCCCTACATGGCAAACTTACCCGCCGACCGCGTGAACGGTCAGCCCGTATTCAGCAAAGTCACCACGGACTTTGCTGGACCATTTTTGATAAAATCCAGACACTTCGGAACGCCAAACTCCTAAAAGGATACTTTTGCGTAATCACTTGCCTGGCGACGAAATCTATCCATCTCGAGCCAGTGTCTAAGCTCTCCACAGAAGCGTTTCTGGCGGCATTACAGCGATTCGTTTCTAGACGCGGCATACCTACTCTAATTTGATCCGATTGTGGTACAAATTACGTAGGCGCTAGGAATGAGCTTAAGGAAATACAAAACTTTCTCGTGACGTAGGATTTTTTCGCTACGCTCAAAACTACTTACATCCTAAGCCTATGGGGGCTAATCTCTCGCCAATTCTGCCAATATGCTCCGACTTCGCTCTTAAGATTACTCTTTTGAAAGACTTGGAGGCAAAATTATACTTATTTCTTTTCGAGATCGCTGGTATTTAAATCCTTAGATGCCACTGAATAGGCCCAAGCTTGGTGACGTTCTCGTTTTTGGCCAGAGGCCATTTTACAAGTACGACCAAACCAGGGCTGGGACCTGCCACCGTTGGACACTGCAGAATATGGAATAAAGAGTAACATGCCGGCAATGACATCTGGATCATCCGGCAAGTAACAAACTTGCTCCCATGTGTAGGATGCAAAAAAGGACCGCATCCCGTCCCAATCTGCAGACCTATAGTGCCACACGCGACGACAACCTACAAAACGGGGTTGAGTAGGGCGTGTAACCGGCACTGAACTCCGGATCAGACAGTGGTCCGACGAACCGAGAGGAGCGTTAACGGGTAGGTGAGGCTCCGGTCTTCCACAAATCGATCGAAATTCGAAACGCAATGGCAAAGCTACTACTTCACGTTGATATTATGTGGGAGTGTGGTACTTCCCCAGTCGTGCCGGCCCAAGCAGCTGTAACCAGTAGAGCTACAGCGTGGCACTACTATGAAAAACATATCACAGATAGTTTCTTCAAAGTGGCAAAACATTTGAGAACTTGTAATTTCAAAGTAATTACGATGTGAAATTTAGGTAGTTAATATGTTTGTTACAACCTAAGTTATAAGTAAGTTATATAACCATAGGTGTCGCTCCATCCCCATATGACGGTAAAAGAATGAGAGGAAAAATTAAGATTTATGATTTATACTCCATGTTAGCTCAGTCGGTCAGAGTATACCCTGGCTAAAGGGGTGGATGACGCGGGTTCGAATCCCGCATATTGTTATAATTTTTCCTCTCGTAAATTTGTTATTTTGTAATGTTACAATCAAGTTCGATTTTGATATTATTCAGTAGTTATTTTTTGGTTATTATTATTAAGATTGCTCTGTGGGTGCGATAGGAATATACACGTGTTAGTGAGATTGGTCGAAGTTTTATGTGAATTAATCAACGTTTTGGACTATATTTTTACCCCTGAGGCATATTTAATCTTTTGTGTTGGTGGTGGTGAGTTTTTGTGTTTGTTTTCGTTCGTAATCAGGGGAAATGGAGCCCATTTCCCCTGACCCTCCACCGGATCCCCCGGATGTGGAGTTAACTTTAGCGCCGATTACGGCTACTAAAAGACAGCGAACGGACGAGGATAACCCTTGTCCAAGTAAAAAACATATAACCAACAGCGAAGTAGCGTCAGCATCCATACAAACGGTATACACCCATCCTTCTATTGTAGTTGATGGTCTCAGATCCTATGAAACAACCGACGCGGGACCTTTCCTGGTTCATGTTTCCAAAGTCGTGACTGACCCAGCAGCAAGCACGGAGATCAGACCTATTAAATTCGGTCAGTTCTTATTTAATAACAAAATTGACAATATCTGTCACGATGGCGTCAAAAGAGTGGGCCGCAATAAGATCTCTATCACCTTCACATCTGTATTGGGGGCGAATAAGTTCCTTGATAACCCAATATTAAAGCTTTGTAAGTATGAGGCATTCATCCCAACATACAATGTGACACGCATGGGACTAGTCAGGGGTGTACCTGTAGAATGGTCAATGGACAGTTTTGTTGAGTCCCTACAAATCCCTGGATACCATACCCATATCATAAAAGCTAGACGCATGAACCGAAAAGTGAAAACTGACAGTAACATCACATGGGAACCAACACAGACTGTAGTGCTTACCTTTAGAGGTCAACAACTTCCTCCACGAGTGTATTCTTATTACTCTTCATTAGCTGTAGAACCTTACCAATATCCCACCATACAGTGTTTGAATTGTTGCCGCTTCGGGCATATCAAAACTCAATGCCGTTCTAAGCCGAGATGTTTTAAGTGTGCTCAACCGCATGTTGGAGACGAGTGCAGTGTTGAGGAAACTAAATCCACTTGTCTGTACTGCTCAGCAAACCACTTTTCAACTAATAGATCTTGCCCAGAGCAGGACAGACAAAAATCAATAAAAATTATGATGGCCCATGAAGGAATTTCATATCAAGAAGCCTCTACTCTATTCCCTAGTGTACGCAAAACCTTCTCTGAAGCAGCTAAGGCTTCTTATACCCCAGATTCTCTTCCCTCTCAGCAAATCACAAACCCCCCAAATCAATACTCACATTCTGTGATGTCTTACAAGAAAACTGTATCTTCCCTGCCCAGACCTAGACAGCCTCTAGGTAAATCCTACGACAGGGCTGCACATCAAAATATTGTTGCTGATGTCCCATCCTCTCTTCCTAATGGATTTGCCCTGCAATCCTCTCAAATCGCTTCTTCTCCTCGTGAGGAATCACAAGACCAGCTTCTTGTGCAACTTCTCACTATTATAATTAGTATTATATCTCAGAACTCTTTTAATTTACCGCCCAACGTTGCCCAAATGATTACCCAGCTCACATCCTTAATAGGCCATAATGGACCTGTGTCCAATAATACAATGGAATGCCCACAGTCTTCGACTGAAAAATCATGAAGTATACCACTTAATAGCTAAGTTTTCCCCCGTCCTGATGGCCATCTCTGAGACATGGCTGGTGCCCGGATCTCATTATCGAGTCTCGGGCTACTCCTGTCTTCGGGATGATCGTCAGGACGGGTATGCAGGCTGTGCCCTGCTAGTTAAGCGTAGCTTAACTTTCACACAATTAACCATACCTGCTCACAGCTCAGAGTTTAATGCTGTAGCTGTTCGTGCTTTTAACATAACATTTTTATCTATTTATATTCCTCATCCCCATCCTCACCTCATCCCCGATATCCTCTTAATTGTATCATCACTTCCTCCTCCAATTATTATAATGGGCGATCTAAATGCTCACCATACTTCTTGGGGATCTTACCATTGTAACCCATTTGGGTACGCCCTCCTGGAGATGTTCGATGAGGCTAACCTCTGTGTTATAAATGATGGAACTCCAACACATAGAGTCTTGCCATCTCAAAATCCTAGAAGTGCAGTGGACTTAACTGTTTGTTCCCCATCTCTAGCTTCAGTGCTGACCTGGGAAGTACAGCCTCTGACCTATGGTAGCGATCATTTCCCAATAGTCATCAAACTTCCACAAAGATGCCCCCCGCAACCAACACTAAATCCCCTCTTGAAATACAGGCTTTCAGGAGCTGATTGGGAAGCTTACTCAAACTCCCTTGACAGTAAAGTGGACTCTATTTCTAATCTCTGTACTGAGAATTTTCTTCTGTGCTATACAAAGTTTACTGAAAGTATTACTAGCACCGCTGATGAACTTATCCCCCTCAAAAACCCTTGGTGTAGGAGATCTTCCCCTTACTGGTGGAATGCTGAATGCACTAGGGCAGCCAGAGATAGAAATGAAGCCGAAGTTAACTACAATAATGCTATGACTGAGAGGAATTTCTTGCTCTATCAAGAATCTGCGGCAAAATCTAGAAGATTAGTTTCTTCAAGAAAACGAGAAAGTTGGATCAAAACTTGCGAAAATTTGTCACCTAATACTCCCCCATCTGTAGTGTGGAAGCTCATTCGTAAATTCAGAGGTTATTTTAACTATATTAACTCAACTTCAAATGACTCTTCATCCTGGATTGAAGCATTTTCAGACAAGCTTGCCCCCCCCTTTGTTCAGATGGCTCTTTCCCTTAACATTCCAAATTGTCTACCCTGTTTTGATACATTTAATGACCAGTTCACCTTTGAGGAACTGCAGATAGCCTTAGATGGGCTGGTAGATTCAGCCCCAGGAATAGATGGAATCCCTTATTCTTTTATTACAAAAGCGTCTCAGAAAACTAAAGAATTATTTTTAAATTTAATTAACAAATTTTATGAACATGGTTGCATCCCAGAGCCATGGAGCACCCAAATTATTATCCCCGTACTAAAGCCAGGCAAGAATGCCTCAGATCCTAACTCACGACGGCCAATCGCCTTATCCTGTGTTTTAGCTAAAATTTCAGAACTCTTAATCAAAAACAGGCTTGAATGGTTGGTGGAAAGCAGGAAACTCCTTGCGAAAACACAATTTGGGTTTAGGAAGGGCATGAGCACTTTTGATAGTCTGTGTATTTTAACAACTGAAATTCAACATGCTTTTAAAAAAAAAGAGTACCTCATAGGCGTGTTTTTAGACGTAGCAGCTGCTTACGACAATGTTCTTCTCCCTGTGCTCAGAGACAAGCTGTCACAGCTGAGTATTCCCGCGAGAATGACACGCTTTATCTGCTGCTTCCTGACACAAAGGTCAATCCTAATTAGAACTGACAACGCATTCCTATCACCTAGATTTGTCTGGAAAGGCCTACCCCAAGGCTCAGTACTAAGTCCTCTTCTGTATAGTATATATACGTGAGACCTGGAACTCTCAGTTGATTCATTTTGTCAAGTCCTCCAATATGCTGATGACCTGGCTCTATTCATGACTACTAAATCGATTTCTGAAGCGGAAAATAAACTCAACACAGCGCTAAGTTACCTTAGTGTGTGGCTGGATGACCATGGTCTAAGCATATCAGCCCAAAAAAGTTGCTCGGTTATTTATACCAGAAAGAAAATGATTCCCATTGCTAATATTATTTATAAAAACGAAAATATTCCCCAACAAAACATAGTTAAATTTTTAGGCGTTCTATTAGACTCTAGACTGAATGGAGTAGCTCATTTCAATTATGTTGTTGAAAGATGTGAAAAGAATATCAACATTCTCCGCTCCCTCTCCGGAGTTTGGTGGGGATCCCATCCATTTTCTCAAAAATTACTATATAACGCAATTATTCGAAGCCATTTAGATTACGGTTCGTTTCTCTTAGATCCTGGCAACAAAGCTGCAATGGACAAACTCAATAAAATTCAAGCCAAATGTCTCCGCATAATCCTGGGGGCGATGAAATCTTCTCCTATTAACGCAATGCAGGTAGAATGTGTTGAACCCCCTCTCCAATTGCGTCGTCAATTCCTTTCTGATAGGTTCTATTTCAAATTAGTTCAAAATGCAGATCACCCTCTTATTGGAAAGATTGGAAAATTATATGACCTGTAACATTCCCTTGGTTTTAGGTCTGAAGAAAACCTCCCATGTATTGTACGTAGCTTCCTGAAATATTCCCGACTCCCATACCCTATAGCTCAATTTCACGGTAACCCCTTATTCTCTGTAAGTTACGAATCTTTGATATTCCAACCCTCCATAATTCTCCATTTCGGCATTGATAAGGACTCAATTGAACCCTCTAAACTATTTTCTCAAAAAATTCTGTCTAACTGGAAAGACTGGCTTGCAGTGTACACAGATGCAGCCAAACTGTCACCAGATAGTGATGTTGGGGTTGCAGTTTGGATCCCGAAATATAGAATTATATTAAACAATAAATGCCCTCCTATAGCTTCAGTATTTACTGGAGAGTCTATTGCCATCTTAGAAGCCATTATGTATGTGAACTCGCACAAGATTCCTCAAACAATTATTTTTACAGACTCAAAAAGCTGCCTGCAGTCTATTCTATCTAATCAATTTAAATGTAAAACTAGGTTCCCTATTATCTTAAAAATCAAAGAAGCACTATACCAAAACTTTCAGCTAGGCCTAAAGCTAGTCTTAGCATGGATACCCAGCCATGTAGGTATTCCTGGCAATGAAACTGCTGACTCATGCGCCAAAGCTGCGGTGTCCCAAGGCAATAGGGACTATTTTAAAATTTATACACATGACCTTGCTCTAACTTGTGAGTCTCAAATGCGGATTTCTTGGGATAAGTACTGGAAAAACTCTTTAATATCCAAAGGAAAATTTTATGGCCAACTTCAATACTGTATACCTTCAAAGCCTTGGTTTTTTAAGTTTAAAAAAGCGAATAAAATTGCAACATCGACTATATGTCGCTTACGCTTGGGTCACTCATGTACTCCAGTCTTTTTGGCAAAAATTAGAATCCGAGACCACTCAATCTGTGAATGTGGCCTTGACGAGGGCACTGCAGATCACATTTTTTTCAACTGTCCGATGCTCCGCTGTTCTCTCTATGATATGCTTCCCCCAGATATCCCCCGTCCTACTAACTTATGCTACCTTTTATCCCTTGCTTTTTCTCCTTTGATAAACATTTTAATTAAATTTATTGTTATTAATAAAATTAAGTTGTAGATAGTTAAATTTATATATCTCCATATGTTTATAATAAGAAGTATGTATAGTATATAACCAGTATTATATGTATGTCTAATATTATTTGTGTTGTCCTGTATACGTCTTATGTGTTATTTTCAGATAAATATACCCAGACGCAAAATTGATGATCCTGGCTGAAAACACCGATCACTCTTCCGAGCACCGACCTTCGTTTATTTTCTACTTATCCTACGTGACATTGGCGAAATTGTGGCAATGCTGCAGAGGCCATTAAGTTAAAAAGTTGAAGTTGAAGTTTATTATTATTATATTCCTATTTTATATCATCTTTATAATTACATATCCCGTCCTTATTCTATACAAATCCTTACAATTATTATGAATTTACTGTCAGACAACCATATACGGTGGTTTGATTTAATATAATCTAAAATGCATAATGTGTTAATAATAAGCATGTGTAACGGATGTGACGTCAGCCGAAGTGACCTTGCTGAAGCCGCCATTTTGCCCCCCCCCCCCCCCCCCCCCCCACTCGCCAAGCCAAGCCATGTCAGCCAAGAGTGGGAGTGTGTGCATATAAGCCATTGCCAGCCATTTTTGCGTTCTATTTGATCAAGAATAAAACTACTTGCAATAACTCTGTCCATTTTCATTCTGCTTTTGGTTAGGTTTTTGGTGAAAGTGTCTAACTAGCAACATTATTCTCTATATGTTGCTAGTTAGACACTCTTCACCCATTCTCCCAGACCCCGACTGGAGGCCTGCAGGGAGGGGGTCTAAGGTAATGGGTGGGGACCCATTACCTCCGACATCATATGGTGAGGCGGAAGGGAATGTATCCGCCCATTACTTAAGACCCCGAATGGCGGCGTGCGAGTGGCGGAAGGAAATGTTCCGGCCAATCTCTTCAGATATAGCTGGAGGCATGCGGGAAGTCGAAGGGACCCATGGAATTAAATACAATATATTTTACAAGCTTTATTTCGTATATTCTTGGCTAAAGAGTCTTTTTTTTCTGTGTAAGTTAAAATAATTAGTATTTAAGTAGTTTAAGCTTTGGTTTCGACTGTAACTATTATATCGTCTTGTAATAAATAAATAAATCTCCATACTAGCATTTATATCATCTGTTATCTTGAGTAATGCAGCAAGTGTGCTGTGGGAAGGGCAGAAACCGGAAAGGATTGAGAAGATCGTTTTTTTGGGAAAGGTCAGGTGGAATTTAAAACGACAACGATACAGACTGATTTCACTATATGTAATAGCATACTCAATAATACATCATCAAAAAAATAAATAATAATAGCCGGGATACAATCTGATGTACACGTCCTACTTCTTCAAGTCATGAACGTAAATGCGTTCTTGATCTTTCGTTGCGGATGGCTAGCCACGTGGGGGATGGCGTTGTTCGCCCCGCCTATATTCCAATATTGCCAACATCAAGAACCAAAATAAACAAGTTTAAAAAGTAAGCAATATATAAAGAAATCGAATGACACAAGTACTGTAAAATTAATATTAATATTATATTCTTTTGCTTAGGCTTTTAAAAATGGTATTCAATACAAAAAATATAAGACCTTAACATAATGTAAAAAGGTTGTCCACTGACTAACCGTAACAGATTCCAAGATGACAACTTAATTAACTTATTAATCACGCAATATTTTGACAGTTAAATTACAAAATCA
Source organism: Plagodis pulveraria (assembly GCA_963890685.1). NCBI lineage: Eukaryota > Metazoa > Arthropoda > Insecta > Lepidoptera > Geometridae > Plagodis > Plagodis pulveraria. Next base: position 4,317,861 of record OY982979.1, on the reverse strand, counting down.
ATAATAACAAAGATTCATATCTAATTAATATAGTAATTTAGGAGAGACCTTACAGTTTCTAGTGAGAAAATTGCTAATTTGGTTGTGAACTTAGCATTCCAAGACTTAGATAAGAAAGGGAGAATAGATATCGAAAGATATTCCGAGAAATGTTTGGCTTAAAAATTTACCTAAAACATTTAAGACACAATTTTTTAGATAAAAGGTTTATCAGCTTTCTTCCACAATGAAGAAGAAACTTCTATTCTAGAATAATTTAGAATCGGTACTTGCCCGTGGAACACCTCGTAGAACACCTGGGTGTTCTTGAGTCTCAACAGTTTTGTCCTTTTCGGACTATCATGCAAGTTAACTACATACAAAAATTACTTCAATTACTTTTTAACATGTGTAAATCAGAAAACAAAAAATACTTACTACTAACAACTTATAAAGATGACGCATCGACCCATGCAGGATTCTGGCCTCCGATACCAAGAGACGCCATTTGTGCGGTCTTGTGCTCTTTCTTGCCACTGGATTGTTTGCAGTTTTCGTAGGTCCTCCTCAACCTGGTTCTTCCAGCGGTACTTGGGGCGCTCGACTGGCCGTCGTCTTTTTATCTGTCCCAAGTATGCACGTTTCATGGAGCGATCCTCTCCCATTCTTTTCACGTGGCCAAGCCAGCTAAGTCAGTATGCTTTCAATTCACCTATGATGTTTGTATCGGCCACTAGTTCTTCAATCTCGGCGATCATCCTGATTCTCCTTCCTCTCCTCGGGCCGGCCCAAGAATATTTCGGAGTACCTTGCGCTCCGTTACAAGCAGCATGTTTTCTTCCTTTTGAGTGAATGTCCAAGCTTCGCACCCATACATGAGGATTGGTCTTTCATATTTGCATTCATATGGTTTATCACCAGTGTGCGTTTTCATATGAGTATTTAAGTTATATAATTAAACATATTTATAGTCCGATATACTGCACTAATATGATTTCTCACCAGTGTGCGTTTTCATGTGTATCCTTAAATTATCTTTTCGGGCACATTTATAATCGCACATACTGCACTGATATGGTTTCTCCCCAGTGTGCATCATCATGTGTGTCTTTAACTGAGCACTTTGGGCAAATTTATAATCACACATACTGCACTGATATGGTTTCTCGCCTGTATGCGTTCTCGTGTGTTGATTAAGATTACCTCTTTGAGCACATTTATAGTCACACATCATGCACTTATACGGTTTCTCTCCAATGTGCATCATTATATGTTTCTTTAGGTTACCTCTTTCGGCACATTTATGATCACATATACTGCATTGATATGGTTTCTCTCCAGTGTGCGTCATTGTGTGTTTCTTTAAGGCAGATTTTGTGGCAAATTTATGATCACACATACTGCACTGATATGATTTCTCTCCAGTGTGCGTTTTCATGTGTCTCCTTAAATTATCTTTTCGGGCACATTTATAATCGCACATACTGCACTGATATGGTTTCTCCCCAGTGTGCATCATCATGTGTGTCTTTAACTGAGCACTTTGGGCAAATTTATAATCACACATACTGCACTGATATGGTTTCTCGCCTGTATGCATTCTCATGTGTTGATTAAGAGTACCTCTTTGAGCACATTTATAGTCACACATACTGCACTGATATGGTTTCTCCCCAGTGTGCATCATCATGTGTGTCTTTAACTGAGCACTTTGGACAAATTTATAATCACACATACAGCACTGATATGGTTTCTCGCCTGTATGCATTCTCATGTGTTGATTAAGAGTACCTCTTTGAGCACATTTATAGTCACACATCATGCACTTATACGGTTTCTCTCCAGTGTGCATCATTATATGTTTCTTTAGGTGACCTCTTACGGCAAATTTATGATTACATATACTGCATTGATATGGTTTCTCTCCAGTGTGCGTCATTGTGTGTTTCTTTAAGGTAGATTTAGTGGCACATTTATAATCACACATACTGCATTCATATGGTTTCTCCCCAGTGTGCATCATCATGTGTGTCTTTAAGTGACCTCTTTGGGCAAATTTATAATCACACATACTGCACTGATATGGTTTCTCGCCTGTATGCATTCTCATGTGTTTATTAAGAGTACTTCTTAGAGCTGGTCATTTATAATCACACATACTGCACTGATGTGGTTTCTCTCCAGTGTGCGTCATTATGTGTCTCTTTAAGGTAGGTTTTGTGGCCAATTTATAATCACACATTCTGCACTGATATGGTTTCTCTCCAGTATGCGTCATTATGTGTCTCTTTAAGGCAGATTTTGTGGCACATTTATGATCACACATACTGCACTGATATGGTTTCTCTCCAGTGTGCATCATTATGTGTCTCTTTAAGGCAGATTTTGTGGCACATTTATAATCACACATGCTGCATGCATATGGTTTCTCTCTAGTGTGAGTTTTAATGTGTTGTTTAAGGGCACCTCTACGAGCACATTTATAGTCACACATACTGCACTGATATGGTTTGTCTCCAGTGTGCGTCATTATGTGTGCCTTTAAGGATCCTTTTCCGGCACATTTATAATCACACATGCTGCATGCATATGGTTTCTCTCCAGTGTGCGTCATTATGTGTTTCTTTAAGTAACATCTTTGGGCACATTTATAATCACACACGCTGCATGCATATGGTTTCTTTCCAATTTTTACTTTCATCTGTTCCATTTTTCTTTTAGTGCTGTTTGCAGTTACACATTCATACTGGGTACATATGGTTTCTTACCAATTTGTATTTTCATGTGCATATACATATACTAGATGTGATCTTTTCAATGTTCGTACTCATATTATTTATCTCCAGTCTCGCTTCCTTCAAAGCAGAATGTAGTAGTGTATGACTTTCTAGAAGATGTAGTTATAAAAATATGTATGTCACAATATAATCCACATTCAAATGAACAGTACTCCATGAAACCAGCGATACAACTGGAACAGCTATGCCAGCGACTGGAAGTAGCACTCTCATTCATGAAGTAAGTGAGTTGGTCAGGGCAGCAGTCAGGGGATATGCACTGGGCATGTAGCATCAACATGGAATAACATTACTGTTCTTTTTTTGTGCCAATTGAATTTATATTGTTCTCACATATCAAATCCATAACATTAGCACTTTGTGTTTGTCAAGAAGGTACGTGCTTTAATATTTCCACATTGTGTGTGTAGAGGTAAGGTAGGTACTCGCTCTCTTTCAATTTATATCTGGAACAATATGTGTATGTTTTAGGAAAGAGTTTTGGCAAGTTAGGTGCCTGAGGGTTATGATGTTCACAATATGCTAACAACTTTTGATCTATTTTGTGTGTGTTGAGTGCGATTTTAACACAGTTAAGGTGTGGACGCGTTTCTTGTGCTCTTGAAATTCCGTCGTACATCTCACACCATTCTCATTCATAAGCAGTAATTAAAGAGTGTCATAGTTAAGTGCATTCAAAATTATAATATTCCACCACAAGTGCAAGTAACCACATCTCGAAGTGACACAGATTACTATAAAGTAGTCGAGTCGGTTTGCTGCAGTAGCTGAGGTAGGTTCCTCTACACCTCGGGGAAAAGGGACGGGCTGCGGTTTTATATATTTTCGTCTCTGTCACACTCCCTTACTACCGAGCAGGGCAGCGGCGTGGACTTCTACGTGAAACCGGCTCTGAGTGTTCGTTACAACTAACATTGCAATATCTATCTACACATACAAACGTATTTCTTCTTATCACTGCTGTAGCTAAGCGAAATAATAAAACTTGCTTAAAAATGGTCAACACTTGCGCTGCCTGTAACAAAACTATACGTTTGAGTACTCCAAACATAATATGCACTAAATGTAGTAGCTACTATCATCCGATATGTGTTAATATTACTGACCGCAAGATATCTGAAGATATTAAGTCAAACTGGGTCTGTCCCATGTGTCACTCCAGGGAACCTCGGAGAGATAACTCCAATACGCCGGTCCGAGCTGCTGCCGCCGCCGCCACCGCCGCCGTGACTGTGACGCCGTCAGCGACAGCGTCGCCCTGTGACGACAGCGTTAGAAGTCTGCTTCGTGATTGTAGCCTAAAGACCACTACTTCGCCGAGCCCGTCTATTGTCTGTGCCGAATGCGGAGATTTATCCTTGCTTACCACTGAAATAAAACTATTACGGAGTGACATAAGCGAAATGAAGGCTCACATGGTAGGCTTATCGGAACACCTTAAGCAATGTTTTGATCGTATCGAAGACCATGATAAAAAATTAGAGGATAGTCAGTCGAGGCTTCGGGTACTAGAAGAGCGACAAAATGAGATTTTTATGTGCCACAATAAAATTGCTGAACTACGTCATGAACTCAACACGCGATCCCAAGCTGACTTACGCAACGAAATTGAAATTTCAGGCATAAATGAATCTCCTAGTGAAAATCCATTTCAACTGGTACAGCTGATATCCCAAAAAATTGGGGCGGCTGTTGATATAAAAGACATCGACTTTGTAAACCGCGTCGGACCGCGAATCCGAGAAAGTTTCAACGCTAAGGGCACGGCCACAGACGGAGCCAATAAACCAACGCTTCCTCGTCCTCTGATTGTACGCTTTCTTCGCCGATATGACCGAGAAGCTTTTCTAAAAGCAAGCAAAGTAAGACGCCATCTGACTAATGTTGACATAGGTGTAGAAGGGCCTTCAAGGAATATATATATCAATGAGCGCCTTACAAAGGAAGCCAGACATTTATTTAGATCGGCTAGACAGCAGGCCAAATTGGCAGACTATAAGTTTTGCTGGGTCAAAAATGGCACCATATACGTTCGAAAACGGGAAGGAAACCCGGCAATATCAATCAAGACCATGGATGAACTCCAACAGCATCTTTACGCTCCACCTGCGTTATAGATGTATTGGACATAAGTTTTGTTTTACTTTCTATATACTTACCCATATTGCACAATTTGTGATCTTGATTAATTATGTTACAACATACCTATCATTCATATTGTTAGCTTATATTTGTTTTGTGACCATCACTTGTCAACAGCTTACTAAAAACATATATTTGGACCTTTTTTCCACTTTCCACTTTAACAAAAACACTCACCTACATGCACACATGCACAACAAATTAAAATTACATACTAAAGTTGAAAATACTTCAGTCAGTAACTTACTCATTCTTAATAGAAAAATGACGTCCTGGATTACGACACTAACATCTTCGCAATTTTATTATTATAATGATGGCTTTACTTAGCCTTGTTCATGATATAGATGAAACCGTAACTATTGATTGTCATTCACTGGAAACTGTAGACTTATGCAAACATTTTATCACTAAATTCGATAACAACTTCAAAGTACTTGCCTTTAATGTTAGAAGCTTCAATTGCAATTTCGATAAATTTACGATTGCCTTGCAACGAATAGACTGTGACATAGACATAATAGTGTTGTCAGAATGTTGGCTCAGTGATGGTTTAACAATAGATCCTCTTCCAGGATATAATGCCTATCGCACTACGCTTCAACAAAATAAAAACGGTGGTGTTATTATTTACTCTAAATGCTCACATAAAACTTCAATTCAGGAACCAAAAATTAATGATGCTGATGCACTTATTGTAACCATAGACAATAAATATGCAATACTCGGGATATACAGATCTCCAGCAACAAAGGTGACAAACCTAGAACCATTTATAAATTCCCTAGATTCCACTCTTAGCTCTTTGAAAAGTTACCAATTTATTGCAGTCGCGGGTGATATTAATGTTGATATCTGCAACACATATAACAGCAATCACTGTGATTATCTCACATTAATGGCCTCACATGGTCTGCTTCCGGCAATATCTAAACCTACAAGGATTCTAGCCTGCCTTGACCATATCTTTATTAAATCTCATACCGAAACAGTAGGATTAATATGCGAAACATCAATAACAGATCATTGCATAGTAATAACCGGTACACGCACATCGAATCCTGCTGTTCAAAAATCTAACTTCATACATAAAACAAATGTCGATGCTGTTGTGGCTGAAATAAACTCAACTGACTGGTCTATGATTACCAACATATGGAACGTAAACTTGGCGGTCGCTAGTTTTAATGATAATATCACGAAAATCATGGCTAAACATACTCATAAGATCCAAATTGGACGCAAATGGGTAATCATGAAACCTTGGATTACTCCAGGACTTCTTCGATGCATGCGTCATAGAGACAAACTGCATCTTGACTTGAAAATGTCTCCTGACGATTTAACTAAACGTAAAATTTATTCAAGATATCGAAATTTTTGCAATAAACTTCTTAAAAAACTTAAAAATGAGTACAATCGTAAACAGATAGAAGAAAGTGTACATAATCCAAAGAAGCTTTGGCAAGCAGTCAAAAACATCTGTCACTCACCGAAACACAGTACTAGCTCCTCTGAACTCCTGAACTTCATTAAGGAATGTCCTGATTTATCTTTATACCACTGTAACCAACATTTTGTATCAGTTGGTGAAACCCTGGCAGATAAAATACTGAACAAAATTGGTTGGACTCAAGATAATCTGATAGCTGCCTACAAACCATTAACATCATACATCCAGTCATTTTTTATACACCCATCCGATCCATACGAAATCTTTAACATAGTGTCTAAATTGAAAATAGATAGTTCACCTGGACCTGACAAATTGACTGCTATTATACTTCAGAAATCACTCGTTTCCATACTTATTCCTCTGACGCACATAATAAACATAAGCATAATATCAGGGACATTCCCCGATAGATGGAAAGTGGCTTCTATATCACCAATTTATAAAAATGGATCAAAAACTGAGCCTGGAAACTATCGGCCTATAGCTTTACTTAGTGTCGTCTCAAAAGTACTCGAAAAAGTTGTAAATAACCGCCTAGTATCATATCTGGAAAAGTTTAATATGCTATCAGAAAGGCAATTCGGTTTCCGACGAGGCAGGTCAACTGAAGATGCTACGTCACTCTTAGTAAACCTGGTGTCGTCGCATATCGAGAAAGATGAACATTGCATAGCGGTGTTTCTGGATATGGCAAAGGCGTTTGACACGGTATCAGTTGGCTTGCTTCTGAAGAAAATGGAATATCGGGGTATAAGAGGAGTTGCTTTGGAGTGGTTTAAGAGTTACTTAGAAGGTCGAAAGCAGTTTGTAAAAATAGGTTCTCTATCCAGTAACACACTACCTGTCAAATACGGCGTCCCGCAGGGAAGCATTATCGGCCTGACGCTATTTACGCTTTACATTGATGATATCGTAAACTGTTCTCTTAAAAATGCAGAAATAGTCACATATGCGGATGACACTGCCATTATATTCTACCATGAGAATTGGGAGCGTGTATACAGTCTTGCGGAGGAAGGCTTGGAACACATAGCCACATTACTAGACAGAAACCTTTTAACCAGTGTGTGACCAGTGCTACAAAAAATATATTACGTCAACTGAAAATTCTTTAAATAACAATATTAAACTATTTTGGAGATTTGTGAACAACAGGAAAGGTCACGTGTCAATACCACATTTTATGAGTTTTGGTAACTTCTCGTCGTCTACTGGGCACGGAGTTTGTGAACTGTTTTCTTCCTATTTTGGTTCAGTTTTTGAAAATGACGCACAAAGCAGTTCATCTTCTCACCTACCCCAGTATGATTCAATTAAAGCTAGAACTACTAATACATTGTCAGATATATTTATAACCGAAAAAGACGTAACTGCTAAAATTAAAAAACTTGACAATAATAAAGGTGCTGGACCAGACCAAATTCCACCTTCTTTCATTAAAACTTGCTGTACGGAACTTAGTTTGCCCTTATGTATTATATTTAACAAATCTCTCGCTAATGGAACTTTTACAAAACAATGGAAAACAGCTCATATAATCCCCATTTTTAAAAGTGGTGATAAATCCCGGTGTGAAAATTATAGGCCAATTAGTATTTTATCCTGTTTTGCTAAATTATTCGAGTCCATAGTCTATGATTACTTGTATAGCCATTTAAAGCCTCTAATTTCTATTAAACAGCATGGTTTTGTCAAAGGTCGGTCTACCGTCACGAACCTTTTAGAATACAAAAACTACCTTTGTAAAACTTTCGCTAAAGGCGGTCAGGTAGACTCTATTTATACCGACTTCTCAAAAGCCTTCGACAAAATCAACCACAGAATACTTTGTGCTAAGCTTGCTGTCTATGGGATCCACGGTAGTCTGTACCGTTGGATTACCTCTTATCTTGATAATAGGAATCAATTAGTTGCTCTAAAGGGATTTCTCTCATCCCCAATTTCAGTTACGTCCGGGGTGCCTCAAGGTTCTCACTTGGGCCCTCTTATGTTTGTCATTTTCATCAATGATCTCATAGAAAACTTGTCTTGTGAATGTCTATTATATGCAGACGATTTGAAAATATTTAAAACTATATCTTCCTCAAGCGACATACACTTGCTACAAAACGATTTGAACGCTGTTTCTAATTGGTGCCACTCCAACAATATGCACCTCAACATCAAGAAATGCTTTGTAATAACATTCACTAACAAAATTCATAAGATCGTTAATGACTACACAATAAAGGGCCATGTTCTTGCACGATCAAATACCGCAAAGGATTTGGGTATTTTGTTTGATGAGAAACTTTCATTTCGTGCACACTACCAACATATCATTACTAGAGCAAATCAATTGTTAGGATTTATTTTTAGGTCAACCAAAGGCTTCAAAAGATCGGATTCTTTACTTTACTTATTTTTACTCTTGCCAGAAGCATTTTAGAATATGGTAGCACTATCTGGTCACCGCACTATAAAGTACATATTGATAGCATAGAAAGGGTCCAGAGGAAATGTTTGAGAATGGTATGTTACCGTCAACAATTGGGTCGCTCTAACCTAACTTACGAAGGAAGATTGATTAGATATAACGTACAAAAGCTTGAAACTCGTCGAAGGTTTTTCGATTTCATCTATCTCTACTAACTAACTCATTCTATATTGGATATACCTCAGTTACTTTCTCAGTTAAATTTCAACATTAAATATAGCGCACGTAGGTCTAATCTTTCAAATCTTTTTATTTTGCAAATTTATAAAAATAACATTTCTTATTACAATCCTTTAGTCAGAATGGCTCGCCAATATAATGATTTAACTAAAAATAATCAAGAAATAGATATATTCTGCCCAAAATTGTCACTATTCCGAAAAACTCTAAAAGATATCCTCTACTCCAAACCCAACCGGTCAAACTCAACCTCCGTGTTGAGTCTGGCCGTCTCAAACACGTCCTAGTAAGTGCAATTCACGCCGAATGCATTCAACTGCGATATATATCGCGAAGGTGGGTGCATTCTGCGTCTTAATTATATTGTCTTCATCATCATCTTTATGTTTGTCATCATCATTATGATCATATTTGTATCATCCATAGCCTAATATTTTAAATTGTATTAACATTCATCATGATTCAAAACACGTTTACTTTATACATTTGCTGTAACACGCAGGTATCTGAACTGCAATTCAGGTCTGATACATTACATTGTTATATTATTTCTTTTTAATTGCTTTTTGTTCTGTGTGGAATAAATAAATAAATAAATAACGCTAAATGTAGAAAAAAACAAAATATGTGGCATTTTCAAAAACTTGCGTATCTAGCCCTCCACCTGAGCTCTCACTGAAAATTCATTCCTGCCTCTCCGACAAAGCATTGCGCAATGTCAACATCTGCTCATGTAGTATCATTAGTCGAACTAAAACAATAAAGTATCTAGGTATAAACATTGATGAAAACCTGAATTATAATAATCATATCAACGACTTGGCGGGCCGAGTGAGGAAACTAATTTTCATAATGAAGAAACTGAGAGACTGCACACCATTAGATGTAATTAGGCAAGTATATGTAGCTTTATGTCAATCTGTGTTACAATACTGTGTGTCAGTTTGGGGTAGCGCTGGAAAAACCAATTTTATAATTATAGAGAGAGCTCAGCGAGCCCTCATAAAAGTTATCCTAAAAAAGCCTTTCCGTTATCCAACTGATGATCTCTATAATAAATTTCAAGTTTTGCGTGTCCGTCAGCTATTCATCTTAAGAGCCATAGTGAAAACTCATAAGACCCTTCTAAAAAGAATTGATCACAAAAGTCTCGCATCTAAACGAGTATATCGAATTCCTCTACCAAGTGCAACTTCTCTGCTAGTGCGTAGAAGTCCTAATTTTGCCCATATCAATACATATAATAAAGTTTTAAAACTTTGTAATATCAAAGAATGTTCTGCATTCACATGCAAAAAGTTGGTCAGAGAACTCATGTTAAAATTATCTTATGATGAAACTGAAAATTTGATATAACATTAGTTGACGGGAACTTTACTGCCACATACATTCTGAACCAAATACGCCCACCTAAATGTATTTCAACGTAAGTACGTAATTCATTCTTCTTTTAATTATTTACACACTCACACACCACACACACACACACACACACACTAATACACACACATTTACCCTCTAACACACGCACAAACACAAACGCATTCAGGTAAAATAAGTATCCCTACTATTATTAATATGTTTGAGATGTTTTAAATTTGTCTAGCACTAATTAATTGGTAAACACAATATTAAATTAACTTATCCTTGTCATATCTTAATTATTATGCATAATAGTTACAGCTATGCACAGGTTTGTTTTCTTAAATTACTAAAACTTTCTATTTGTTTAATTTCACGAGTCTTTAGAGCAATTAGCTACTCCCATACTTCTATGTTACTGCTATATTAAACTTGGTTAATTACTAAATTTTCGCTCTCTGAGTCTCAAGACACAGGCTCTCGCCTAGTTTGAGACTTGCTGGTAACACTAATAACTGTTTGTAACTAAAAATATATATATTGTATAAGAAGTCTAGTAGTATAATGTACTGTGTTAGTTAAATAAGTTTCTAGGAAATAAACAATTTTATTATTTTTATTATTATTATTATTATTTAACAAAATATTGGAGTACAAAACTTTATGCCCAAGGCACTACAGGTCTGGTTGATGGCCGCGCACCGTCCCCTATGATGGTTAAAGTAATACAATTAGATCACGAAATTTCGGCTAGAAATGCCGAGTCCGGCCGAGGAGGTGTAGGCACCCGACGCGATATCGGAGGACGCAGGTTCGATTACCGCATTGGGCATGAAATTTTGTGCTCCAATAATTTGTTACATATATTTTCGCTTAGCACGCAATATTTGCTTGTAATCATATTTAGAAACTTTTGATCTTTTTTTAATTCCTGATAGGTTAGCCTTTGACCACTATCTCACCTGATGGTAAGTGATGATGTGGTCGAAGATCGAAGTTGTTCAGGCTATCCTAAAAGTACTAGCTCTCAGCTCTGTTCTTCGTAGAGAGGGATTCTTTATATTCTTTTAAGGGCTGGTTTAAAACCAGCTATGTGAATTAAGGGTTCATACTTAGGTACAGTTTTCAATAAAAAAAACTTTCTTATTACAAAATGTCTCTGAGAAAACTTGTTTTAGGTATGTTATCATCATTTCTATGGTCTAATGAAACAAAATTTAGATTGATGGCATAGTGTATAAAAATTTTGCAAAAAGAAGTTTTTATGCATGGTGCAAGGCCAGTTATACCTTACTTTCAAAAAAGATAATTTTACGAGAAAAATTACAAAAAATCTTCCTACTTATATTCAAATTCTTTTTCAATTCTGGTCCAAAATGTTGAATTTCCCTAATTTTGATTCCTAAAATATTAAATTGGCATAATCTTGAATTCTGTTTGGTTTCCAGACCATGAAAATGTGTGTTCAGAGTGTTTGAGAACTCAGCATGGTACCGACTTACACGAACTTTTTTCTCATAACTTCTTCTATTTATACCAATTTCTGTTAAGTCACTTTCTTGTTAATCCGACTGTTTGTTTTGGGTGGAATCTTGCAACTTCAATTTTGAGCACTTCCAGTTTAGAATTACTCTATTTAAGGCACATAAAAGAATAAATTGTAGATTAAGTTTATAAACTACATTAATTTTGGAAGTCTTGAGTCAACATTTAAGAAACTCAACATGTTTGCAAAAATATTTAAATTCAATATTTTGGTCCTGAGTGATTAGAAAATACGCACTGCAGGAGCCACGCGCTGATCGAACAGTGCAGTGCGGTCTAAAGGCTTGTCACTGGAAATGTTTTTCCCGAAACACTACACAAAAATACAAAACTTTTACACACCAAACACAGGACTCGGTGGGCTCCTGCTTCACCACTTGTACTCTGCACTTAACAAGGGACTTTCTGGACACCACACACATCAAATATCTGTGTCACAGCTCCATACAGCTCTTATTTGGTATCTTATATTATGATTTCTTCTCATTCCTGAAATAAAATCATTTCAAATGGTTAAAGTTTTCATCGACATGAGTGACATTAGTCACTTTCAAAAAAGGCGTGGACTCCTCCAACCAGGCTTAAGATGTACTATTTAAATCTACTTTGTGAACGAACAATTGGAAATAATTTTGAATGAAAATAAAACAACTGAGAGCGGGACTTGAAACCCTTTTCTAATCATTTGAATTTACATCTTTTTTCTACAATGGAATGCATACAAACAGATGGAAAAAGCAATAACTGTCCAGTAACTGCCCTATTCTGGGGTTGTGGTTTCGAGACCCGCTGGAAGTTCAATGTTTTTTGTTATATATAGTATATACTATAGGTACCTACTATATTTGTGAAGATATACCTATATAAATATTGGCTTTGGTTTAGATTATAAAATATCAATTTAACCCATTGAAATCTGCGATAATGATAACAATAGAATTTCATTCATAAATTGGCCATAGTGGGTCAGCCGATGACAACGAGTTAAGGGGGTGGTGGGTAGGGGCGGGTGCGGGGGGATGGGTAGACCCCCCTGTGATGGGGAAGTGGCGACCCCCCCCCCCCTTTTTGAGATGTTTTTTTTTTATTAATAACAAAGTATTGTCAGACTTCGATTTTAGGGTTGAGAGGTGGTGCGGTGGAAGGGTAGAGCCGGGGGGCACAGGGGAGTGTGAAAGGGAAGTTGCAACCACCAAGGGCTTAGGTTTTTTTTTTTTTTTTTTTTTTTTTTTATACCACTAAGTTGGCAAACAAGCATACGGCCCGCCTGATGGTAAGCAGTTACCGTAGCCTATGGACGCTTGCAACACCAGGGGTATCACTCGCGCGTTGCCGACCCTGAAGAAATCTCTTCACGCCCTTTTTGAAGAACCCCATGCTGTACTCCATCGGGAAAACCTCGGCAGGGAGCTCGTTCCACAACCAAGGTTTAGTAAGTAGATAATTTTACAAACTAGAATTACACACTTTATGATCAATAACAAGTATTTGAGGCCCAATCACTAGAAAGGGTTTTTGCCTGGAATTTCTGGATGCCTGGAACACAATACTCTTCTAGCGGAAAGTTTAAAAGATGCCAGAATATATGAAAGACAAATAATGGTGTGCTGGATAGACTTAGAAAACGCGTTTGGTTCTGTGCAGCACAAATTGCTGATGTTCGCAATGAAATGGTATAACTTTTCACTTGTGATCAGCAACATCATCACATCATATTACTCCCAATAAAAATTTGTTATTTCATCAAAAAATGGACACACTAACACATTGCAGTACAATGTGGGTTTGTTCCAAGGTTGTTGCTTGTCAACAATAGCATTTAATATAGTAATTAATATTTTAATTGACAAGCTAAAAAAAATGTCATGAAAAAAAGTGGGGCTATCGGTTTAGATCAATAACAAATACACAGAGTCTATCTTAGCTTTTGCTGACGACCTTGCAATTCTGACATGTAACCCAGTACAATGTCAGGAACTTTTACGTGAAGTGGATGAGTTCTGTGCATGGACTAAAGGGTTGCGAACAAAACCAAGTAAATGCCACTGTCTGTGTCTGGGTAGACGGAATACCAAATTTACCTCTAACAACCGGGACTCTTGATAGGAGGAGAATTTGTTTCCACAATCGCTGAAGCTGTGCCATTTAAATCTCTTGGTAGGAAGATAGATCACAAAGGACGCATACCATCTTTAGACACAGTTGTCGATAGCTTTCTAAAAGAGCTTAGTATGGTAGACCGACAACCAATAAGTAACATTAAAAAAGCTTGGTTATACGACAACTACCTAATATCACGTCTGACTTGGCCTTTTCTAGTAAACAACATAACTAAATCCCTATTAACAAAAATGGATGTAAACGTCATAAGGACATTGAAATCATGGTTGGGGATTGCACTTTCGGCAGACCCATCTACATTAATTAGGGGTAAAACTAATTTTGGGATGAAATTAAAGAAACCATCAGAGCTCTATAAACACCTGAGGGTTACCAAAACACACGTTTTATGAAAATCTCAAGTAGATATAGTCGCATCTCTCCCAAAAGACAAAAGTGCCTCCGACCTTGATTCAAGGCTTCCATTCCACAAACAATTTATGATAGGTCACAGTCCAGCAAAGCGGGTTTAGGGTTGCAAAGGAAAGTCCAGGATAAAAACATTGTAAAATCTTTTCAACAACAAGACGAAAATGATAGCTATAATGTACATGCAATGAGCTTAGAAATGCAGAGCGAATGGCTAACCATAGGTGAATTTTGTATCCTTTGGTGTTAAAGTGGCGTACCTTGATATACAATTGGTCACCTGCCTTATTAAAATTTTATCTAAACAGCTTACAGATAACCCTCCCAGACCAAAGTAACTTAGTAAGATGGGGGTAAGCCACCGAAAAAGCCTTGCAGTATTTGTCGGAAGGCCATAGGTACAGCAAGGCACTTATTGGTAGGATGCAAGGTGCTCCTTGATAGGGGTCATTATTCACGCCGTCATGATAGAGTCCTCGAAACCATACGAGAAGCAGTGAGTCTCTCAGTAGCTAGAGCAAAATAAGGGGTTGACCACGAACAAACGACAAGTTGCTTTTGTAACAGAAGGGTCATCTACAAAATCTAAATCCAAGCCTTACTCCATCTTAGGCCCAGCTACCGTTTGGACTCCTTTGATGGAGACGTATGAAAAACACTACAAAGTTCCTGAGGATGTCGGTGTTTCGTCTTCCAGACCAGACATAGTTCTGTACTCAAAAATCTAAAACGCATGGTACTTATAGAGCTTACTGTGCCGTGGGAAACACATACCTAAAGACCACACAATAAAAACAAACAAATGCTATGACCTAACAAATGAATTAACCAAAAACGGTTATGTGGTTAATTTATATGCTGTAGAAGTTGGAGCAAGGGGTATACCAGCGAAATCCCTATATAAGGCAGGCCCTTGGCCTACCAAGAACAACCGTAACTTCCATCCTAGAACGTGTATCTAAGGCGGCATTAGTAGGATCTTACCAAAGTTGGTTAGGTAAAGTAACGCCTGAATCTATTAATTATATTAATTTCTTCGTAGTACCCAGTTATGCACCCCATAAAGACCTTGTTATGGTGGGTGTCACTTACAAAATTGTTACGATGAGGTGGAAAAAATTAATTTTGTGTGATATACTTTAAAGTTGTAAGGGTATATATTCCATTTGACGCTATAAACGTTATTAACGATAATTTTGATCACATTCTGCGCCTATGGTTGTGATTAGTGTTGCCAACTAGTCTAATACGAAATGTGCTAAAGTGCTGTTAAAAAAATGCCAAAAATGTGCTAATTTTTTAAATGAAGTGCTAAAATAAAATGCCAAATTAATTTAAAATTTTAATAAAGATAACTAATTTTTTGTACCTAGGATCACTACAAGTTTTGAAATAAAAAGTCGATATCTTCTTGATCTCCATCAACAGTAGCTGTAGATGTGGATGACTGAGAGTCCGAATCATACATTTCTTTGGTACCTATACAGCGCAGTACATCATCTGGAACTGTATAAGAATAACAACACTTTCCCGCCCTCTTCAAGCCGAATCTGACGTATAAAATGCCATTTAGGGTTTTCACCGCCAAACGGTTCCGAAGCTTGGTCTTTACTATGTTCATTTGACTGAAAACACGTTCAATCTCTGCGTTTGAATGAGGTAACGATAGCAGAGATATTGCAAACTTAGATAAATCTGCAAAGGGGTTATTTCCAGCTGCATCTTGATACTCGATGACTTCGGTCCAGAACTGTATGGTGGAAGATGTACATTCCCATTTAATATGTACTATGTTTGCCCATTGAGATACAAGTCTCTCTATTGTGGGTGCATTCACCTGGAACTCTTCGGCAATTTCGACAATGGAAGGCTTGACTACTTTCAATGTCTCTTGTACTGAAAACATAGATACCTTCTGTAGCATTTTAAAATTAATGGGTAATCTCGAACGTAGTTCTTTCACAAGTTTCAGTGTGAAATTTATGCATCGTTGATGTAAGTTGTTTGCCACCTCAGGTTGAAGATTGTATTCACGTAAATTGGTTTCAAAAGCATATCCCATATATGGTCTAGGGTTTAAGTAATCATCTATGTTTTGAGTAAAAATATCTACCCTCACCGTAGGGTTCAGGATACGCCGACTTGTCGATTCCACTAAGCTGCTCAGATCCCTATAAAGTTTTGTTGGATCAACATCGTTGCTTTCAAACAGTTTGTTTACAACTTGAACTTCCTGTAAGATAGGTTTTAAGTACAATAAGTACAGGTGATTCACAGGATCACTGTACATGTTGTATAGCATTTCTGCCATGTAGCAGTGTTCATTCCGCCTGGCAACTTCAAATAGGAGCTTTAATTCGACCCATTGTTCTAATATACGACTGACCGCTGGTTCTATTGATATCCATCGGGTGTTGCACATTTGTGGGATTATCAGTGGATCGGAGCCACCGTTAATCGTTTGATACATATTTTTGTAAAAGAGTCGGCGGTTCGAAGAGTGGCTAAACCAGTTGTAGGTTTCTCGTATAAGGAATTCCACATTGCGTGGTAGAGTTTCTTCTGAAGCATGCGACATAGCCAGCTGCAACGAATGACACACGCAGCGAACTAAGACCAAATTATTGTTGCCAGTTGCATTTTTCAACAATGCATGCACTCCATTGTTAATTCCTGTCATCACTGTAGCATTATCTGTCCCGATACCGATCATTTTTTTAATATCTACATTTAGTGCTGACAGTAGTCCCTTAATGCCGTTGACTATGCTCTCTGCTGTGCCATTTTCAATTTCCACCAACCCTAAGAAAGTAGAAATGATCTTTTTAAGAGATTGACTGAAATATCTGATAGAGACTCCCAACATTTTGCTTACAGAAATATCTGTAGATTCATCGAGTAAAAGACTGTACTCTTGGTCTTTTAAGTCTGACACAATTTCTTTAATAAAATGCGGCGCTAAAACATTTTTAATTATGTTGCTGCATTTCGTCCGGTGTATTCGTAAGTCGCTACTTTTGCTGTCTCTGAATCGCTGTTTGCATAACTCTGATAAATGGTCAACAGCCATAATCGCACAATGTTCGCACACGAACATAGCTAATGAAGATTCCGCTTTCTGTGTGCTTAGATCTTTTTTCACAATGGGAAAATTTATGGTTTTTTGACTCTTTATTGGCTCTATTGCTTTTCTGTGCTTAACTGATGTAATATGTTGCTTCAAGCAATACAATTTTGCAATCATGTCGCACTTACAATACTTACAATAGGCTTTTGTCGTATCATTTTCAACGGGCTGCAACCACTCTTTGAAATCGGACATTTGCTCCCAGTCCGACCGGTAATGTTGACTGTACTTAGGAGGCATAATTTAAGTTAAAAACTCAATTTTGCAAACAAAACCATGATTTTCGAAAGAGCGCAAAGATTCCACTTCCACTTTCGTTTGTTTTAAACGAACGAGTTATATCTTTGTAAGTTATGAATGAATGAATGATTGAATTTGTTCTTTCTCCCTCATTCCTACAGAGAAGAGGGAGAGAAATAATGTTGTTTGTCTATGATATCCACCTGACAAAACGAAACAGCTTTATTGGGGAATCCCCTAGAAGTGCCAGAGTAAAAGAGATTGTTCGTTTCATGTTTAAATTCTATTAAACTAAAGTAAAGTTGTTCGTTTCATCTTTTCCTAAATTCATTTATTGTTTTTAAGGTAAAATGCTAAAAA
Source organism: Plagodis pulveraria (assembly GCA_963890685.1). NCBI lineage: Eukaryota > Metazoa > Arthropoda > Insecta > Lepidoptera > Geometridae > Plagodis > Plagodis pulveraria. The sequence continues at coordinate 4,299,667 of OY982979.1, read as the reverse complement.
AATATGCCATATGCTAAACGACAAAATAATGTGCCATAGAGAAAGAAAATGTGCCAAATTTAGCATATAAAGTGCTAAATTGGCAACGCTGTTGTGATCGTTTGTAACTGTTCTCCCCTGGGGTGCGTTCCGAACCTTGGTTAGAGCGCACTCGGAGTGCAACTTTTCACTTTAACGTCGTTCACAACCTTCGAGCAGAGCGTTCGGTTGTCATAACTGGACCGTTCCAAACCTTTGAAGGTTGCAACTTTTTAACCATAAAACGCGTGACATGAAATGACTTTGACGTTTATATCGTATTCTGTCTGATGCGCTCACCCATAATTCTCAAAAAATATAAATACTAATATCATTTCTCAAAATATAAAACTTAAATAAATATGGAAAACGAACTTGTGATTGTGTTAAATAGCAATTATTATTACGATAATGATGTAAGTCTGTCAATGTCACAATTTGTTTAGAGGTTATAAAACAACCGGTCGTTCCATACCTCAGGGTAAGTTGCAAAACAACGAAACAACCAAACAACTACACTCTTGAGCCTCGGAACGCACCCCTGTTCCATTTAGGATAACCTCCGCCGTGTATCCACCGGTCTGCCGGATTTCTGTGTCCCATCCGGCCTGCCGGAGATCGGTCAATAGTCGTGGTTACATATTCACCATAAAATCTGCGTAAGTTCGATTTTCATAATTCAAACGGTTTTCGTGAGAATGGATCCTTGGCTATGCGAGAAAAAATCCATAATATTCTGATATAACAGAAAGTATGTTTAAAATTGATATGAAATCTGAAACCAGCTCAAATTACATTTTGGCGCCAAAATTTTGTATAGATTTATGTCATTTAAAAATAATCTCGTAACTACTTCTAAAGTAATTAACCTAGAAAGCTGTAATTTTGCATTTCTATAGGCAACAAGTCAATAACGATGTTAAAAGAAATTAAAAGGATAAGGATTGATAACTTTTTTTTTTATAGATTTTTTTATTTGACCCCCGTTTTTGTTACGGCCGGAATTCCGGTGGTCTAAAAAAAAGGTTTAGTGTGAAGCTTGTATTTATCCGATCGTTATTATTTAAACGTTGTTAGTAAGCTACTATCATTGGCTATACAACAAAAAAAACCGCATTACTCTATGGTAACGAGAAGTTACTCAAATCATGAAATGAAAAAAAATAACTTTCACTCGATGCATTTTGCCGCGCAAACACTCACCGATCGAAATTTACGTAATAAATAATCTCGTAACTACTTTTAAACCTGTAAACCTAAACATCTGAAACAATTCAGGTGTATAGATTACATCTAAATAATCATATCAAAAGAAAAACCAAATTCGTAGATGGTATAGTTTTTGAGAAAAAAAATAAAATCCGCTTATGTACAGTTTTCCCGCCAAAATTCTTAAAAAAAATCGCGTTGTTTTAATCTCGTTACTACTTATAAAATATTTATCCTTACAATCTGGTATTATTCATGGGTAAAGAACCATAATAAATACACACATTAAAAAAAAAAACAAAGTTGTAGGTGGAATAGTTTCGGAAAAAAAAAATTAAAAAAATATATAAAAAATGCCGTTTCCCGCCATTTTCGTCGTCTGTTCAAACCCATTTTCCTGTAAAATTTTCCATGAAAAGGTCTATTTTCATTTCTTTTCCCGTAAAGAGAATATGATGAGGATTGCATTGGTACCAAGAAGTTTATATGTTGATTGGAGACTGCCACAAATAAACTCGATTAAAAAACAAAATACCTCAAAATCTGGAAAAATATATTTTTATTCGCTGTTTGATCCACTCAAACTAAATGTATGAAAATGTTATTTTTTGTATGGTATAGGTAATATATTGGGGTATGGGGATGTTAGGGTGACATGTTTAGGTAATGGAAAACTACTTAGTACTACAAAAAAACGTTACGGGGCGTCGCGGGATAAAAAAACGTGAGCAGTTTGGACGATTTCGTCATAGGAGGTGGACAGATTGGACGCACGAGGGGGAACTCAACTCAACTTCTTTTTTGGGTGGCTTCTGTGGTGTTGCCACAATTTCGCCAATGACGAGTCGCACGGATAGAGTGGAAACAAACGAAAGAGACTGATCGGTATTAATAAAAAGTGATCGGTTACTTGATTTTTCAGGATAACTTGTAATATAAAATAGGACAACATATGACATACGATCAAACATATATAATAAAATATCTAACTACATTATAATATATACTTAAACATACATCTAGAATACACGCCATCAGGCTATTTAAAGCTTAATTTTATTATTTGTAATACATTTACCAATTATATATACATATGGAGTAAACACAAGTGACAATAGACTATTGAAGTTAACAGGGAGAGGGATATCTGGGGGAAGATTGTTGTACAAAGAGTAACTCAGCCTTGGACAGTCAAAAAATATATGATCCGTATTACCATCATCCAGGCCACACTCACATAATGAGTGGTCTCGTATTCGGATTTTAGCCAAAAATACCGGGGTACACGAGTGACCCAACCGCAGGCGACAAATTATAGAGGTAGTTCTCTTGTCCATCTTTTTAAATTTGAAAAACCATGGTCTCGTTGGTATAAAAGTTTGTATTTCACCATAAAATTTACCTTTAATGGTTCTGGACTGTTGCCATAATTTATCCCACGCCCGACGCATATGGATTTCAGAAGTTAGAGTAAGATCGTGACAGTAAATTTTATAGTGATCCTCATTACCAAGAGTGGAAGCCTGTTTAGCATATGAATCGGCAGTCTCGTTTCCTGGGATGCCTATATGGCCTGGTATCCATGTCAAAATTATACTTAACCCGCTTTGGTAACAGTAATAGAGCGCTTCTTTTATCTTTAATATTATGGGAAATCTTGATTTAGATCTAAATTGATTAGCCGTAATTGCCTGGAGGCAACTCTTTGAATCAGTAAAAATTATGGCTTTGTTTATATTATGAGATTTAATATACAGTATAGATTCTAGGATAGCAACAGCTTCACCAGTAAATACTGATGAAATAGACGGACATTTGTTACTTATAATTATTCTATGTCTAGGAATCCATACAGCAGCACCCACATCTTTATCTTTTGATAATTTAGAAGCATCAGTATAAACTTTTAGCCAGTTCTTCCATTTGCTGTCGATTATCTCACTGAACTTTTGGGAGGGATTAATGGTATCTTTTTCTATGCCAAAATTGAGAATTACTGTAGGTTGGAAAATCAATGATTCATAACTTATTGAAAATAGTGGTATGATAGGATAATGGACAACAGGACTGGTAAGTTGGGAATATTTCAAATAACTGCGAACTATACATGGAAGTTTGTTTTCAGAAATATACCCTTGTGATCTATATAATTCATAAAGGTTTTTAATTCTGTGGAGAAGGATATGTTCACTGTTTTGAACTAGTTTGAAGAAAAACCTATCTGACAGGTATTGTCTCCGTAGATGCAGGGGAGGCTCCACCCATTCCACCTGCATAGCATTTATTGGTGATGACTTCATGGCACCCAGTATTATACGAAGACATTTAAACTGTATTTTCGATAATCTGTCGGTAGATGTTTTGTTTCCTGGGTCTAATAAGAATGTGCCGTAGTCTAAATGGCTACGTATGATTGCATTGTACAGCAACTTTTGGCAGTAAGGATGAGAGCCCCACCATACTCCTGACAGAGAGCGGAGGATGTTTATGTTTTTCTCGCATTTTGAAACAACGTAATTGGAGTGAGGCGTGCCTGTCAGTCGACTATCAAGCCAAACTCCAAGGAATTTTACTGAATCATTTTGGGGAATGTTATCATTTTCTACTGTTATGTTTACATCTGGGATATACCGCTTCTTAGTGAACACTACAATGCTACTTTTGTTAGCTGAAATTGAAAGACCATGATTAAACAGCCACTCTCCCAGGTATTGCAGAGCAGATTTTAATTTATTCTCAGCATCTAGTATGTTCTTTGTAGGTAGGTATAGTGCTAAGTCATCAGCGTATTGAAGGACATGACAGAACGAGTTGACAGACAGTTCTAGGTCATAGGTGTATAAGCTATAAAGAATAGGGCTTAGTACTGATCCCTGTGGTATACCTTTCCATACTGTTCTTGGGCTGGATAATGAGTTTTGTGTTCTAACTATGACAGTTCTTTGCATTATAAGACAACATATGAAACGAACCATGCTCACAGGAAGACTCAGCCGTAAAAGTTTGTTTCTGAGTTCCGGGAGCAGCACGTTGTCATATGCAGAGGTAATGTCTAAAAATACACCTACAAGGTATTCCTGCTTTTTAAAAGCTATTAATATTTCTGTCGTTAAAATGCTAAGCCCGTCATAAGTGCTCATACCCTTACGAAAACCAAATTGAGTTTTGGCAAGAAGTCCCCTACTTTCGACCAACCATTCCAGTCTATTTTTGATCAAAATTTCTGAGATCTTGGCTAAGACACTTGATAGGGCAATGGGTCGTCGGGCATTAGGATCTGAAGGATCTTTACCTGGTTTCAGGAGAGGGATAATAATCTGTGTAGTCCACGATTCCGGAACAATGCCATGTTCATAAAAAGAATTGATGAGACCTAATAAGACTCGTTTAGACCGCTCTGATGATCGGATTAGGAAAGAGTAAGGGATTCCATCTACACCAGGGGAGGAATCAGACAAACCATTCAGAGCAAGCTGCAATTCATCATAAGAAAACAGAGACTCCATATTTCCTGAGGATAAGGGAATGGAATTAGGCATGTTAAAAGAAAGTGCTAAATGAACAAATGGTGGAGCAAGTCTGCTTAAAAAGGCCTCTAACCATGAGGATGGATCGTTAGAAGATATATTTAATGAGCTACAGCAACCTCTATAACGTCGAATCTGCTTCCAAACTAAGGAAGGAGGAGTTGTAGGTGTCAAGGTTTGACAGTAACTGATCCAACCCTTTTTTTTATTGGAAGAGAGTAGTCTCCTAGCTTTTGCAGCTGCTTGCTGGTATACTAAAAAATTATGCAAAGTCATGGAAGCTGTGTATGTTATTTCAGCTTCATTACGAGTCTTTACTGCATATGAGCATTCACTATCCCACCAAGGTGGTGAAGAGAGGGTAAGTCTAGGCTTTTTTAGAGGGATGTGCTCATCTGCAGAAGCAACTATACATTCTATGAATTTTGCATAGTATGAGAGCGGGTCTTCATGATTATATGTGGAGATTGAATTTAACCTCTGATCAAGGGAGGAAGAATAAGAATCCCAATTAGCTTTTGAGAGTCTGTATTTAAGAAGCGGGTTTGGGGACGATTCGGGGCAGACTCTATGATACATTTTTATTAAAATGGGGTAGTGGTCACTACCGTAGGAAATGGGAAGCACTTCCCAGGAAATAGAGGAAGAGAGGGATAGGGTACAAGCAGTAAGATCTACAGCACTTCGAGGGTTTTGTGACGGAAGAACTCTACGAGTTGGTGAACCATCATTCACAACACATAGGTTAACTTCATCAAAAGCGTCCAAGAGGGAATACCCAAATAGATCACAGTTAGCTGAGCCCCAAGAGGTGTGATGTGCATTAAAGTCACCCATCAAAATAACTGGAGATGGGAGCGAAGAGATGATCAACAAAATATCTGGGATTAATGAGGAGTGAGGTTTAGGGATATATATATAGATAGAAAAGATTTATCAAAAGTTCGAACAGCAACGGCGTTAATATCCGGGCTGTGAGCAGGTAGAGCTATTTGGGAGAAAGTTAAGTTGCGCTTAACTAGTAATGCACACCCTGCATACCCATCCTGGCGGTCATCCCTGAGACACGAGTATCCCGAAACTCTATAATGAGATCCGGGAACCAACCAAGTCTCCGAGATGGCCACCAGGACGGGTGCATACTTTTTAATTAAATAATAAATTTCATGCGTCTTCGGACGAAGACTTTTGGAATTCCACTGGAGAATTGTGGACAGATCCATTATTATCTATTAAAGTTGTGAGTTGGGACACCATTTGGGCAACGTGGGACGGTAAGTTGATGGAATTTTGGGATATGATAGTGATCATTATTGTTAGCAGTTGAGCTAACAATTGATTTTGTGACTGATCGTTTGATTGTGAAGATGGTTGTGACATTTGGAGAGCATACCCATTAGGTATTGAAGATCGCTCATTAGCAATTATGGCTTGATGAGCCGATCTGTCATAAGACTTACCTAGAGGGGCACGGGGGCGAGGGCTACGAATCTCCATTTTTCTATAAGAATGATGCTGTGTGTTTGAGTTGACTTCTGGAGTGAGAACCTGAGAGGCCCTAAAAGAATCTGTTGGGGCAGTTTCCTTTACTACCTCATTAAAGGATTTTCCTAGTTTCGGGGTTCGGGCACTGGCTTCATGATACGAGATACCTTCATTTGACATTGTCATTTTTATACATTTTTGTCTTTCTTGTTCTGGACAACTTCTATTGGTTGAGAAGTGTCGAGCAGAACAATACAGGCACGAAGAATTGGATTCCTGTACATTACAGTCATCCCCATTATGGGATTGAGCACAACGGTAACATCTTGGAGTTGAGCGGCACTGAGATTTAATATGGCCGAAGCGGCAGCAGTTCATACATTGTATGGTGGGGTACTGGTATGTTTCAACGAGTAACGAGAAATAGTATGAGAACACACGTTGGGGTAATTCTTGACCTCTAAAAGTCAAGACCACCGTTTGTGTGGGTTCCCAAACCACATTACTATCAACTTTGTTCTTCCTATTTAACCGCCTAGCTTTGAGTATTTGAGTGCACTGTCCAGGAATTGTCAAAGATTCAACAAATTCGTCCATAGACCAATCTACCGGTACTCCTCGGACTATGCCCATCCTGGTAACATTATAGGTTGGTATAAATGCCTCGTATTTATGTAACTTAAGCATTGGATTATCTAAGAATTTATTAGCTGCAACAGCAGTTTTGAATTCAATTGCAATTTTGTTTCGTCCAACCATCTTAACTCCGTCGCGACATATATTTTCTATCTTATTGGAAAATAAAAATTGGCCGAATTTTATTGGTTTTAAGGTCGTACCTGCGGCAAGGTCGGGCTCTGTGCGAGACACATGAACAATGAATGGGCCTGAATCAGAGTTTTCATATGCTCGGATACCAAGGATAGTCATTGTCGGATGAGTGTAGACAGACTGTACAGAAGCTGATGCTAACTCTTTGTTCACAATAGTTTTCTTGGCAGGAGCTATTCTATCATCTTCTAATCTACGTTTGGTAGCGCTTGGAAGATGCGTCACTTGCATCGGTGATGGAGATCGACTTAGTAGGTCAGGAGGGTCCGGAGGTACCGGCACCAGCACCGGTGCCGGTCCCATAATAACAGGTTACAAACTCTTACCAATACTAAATATATATTAAAATATTTATCCTGGGGCTAAAATCAAAGATAAAACACGGAAAAAAATTTGACCAATTCTCAGTACGTGTGTCACCTTTCACACCGAAAATGCGACTCCCTAGGATAAGAACGCTAAGAACTTCAAGACTTCTGTCACATTTGACATTAGATGTAGGTAATTCAAACTGTTCCAGTAGCTTCATAGCGTTTATGGCGAAAATAATGCCAAGACCAATCTGGAACAACTTTTTTAGAGTGTGATCGTTTTTAGCGTTTTTTGCTTATTAAACTCATAGACATAATTCTTATCTCTATGATTAAACTTCAAATGGTAGCACCCCTAGTGGGTTTTTGGCTGGACTTGGATCATAGGGTGCGTATTATTTAAAGTTTAATTCGCCAAAAACGCTAAAAACGATCACACTCACCTATAGACTATTAATATCCCAAAAATATCGACTTTTCACAAAAATGCTATTCTCGCGATTGGTAGATATAAATATATGTCCACAGATGAACTTGTGTTCATGTGTATAGAAAGTATAATGATAATCCCGATATCGCAATGTTGCGTGTCGATCGCTAGGGCTTGATAGTAATATTGCGAGAATAACACGAAACAACACGACTCGATATTCGCCATATTTTCTTGATATTTATCTACTATGATAATCATATCACTGCACGAGAATCGCCGTCCAGTGGCGTGGCAGAGGGGGTTAGCCCCCGGCAATAGTCCTTAAAAGTCAGTGAAATTACAGGCACAATGAGACTTAACAACTATGTCTCAATGTGACGGGCGCAATGCATTTGTTATAGGCAGAGGTTAGTCACCTCTGCCTATAACAGATGCATTTCGTCACAAGTCACGAATTGCACTGCGTCATAGTTGTTAAGTCTCATGTGCTGTAATTTCACTGGCTCTCAAGGACTGCTGCCGGAACACACCGTTAGGTGCTTGGCGACAGATTTTCTACTTGAGGGTGGTCGCTAGCCAGGCGGGCATTCGCTTAATGCCCTTCCACCATGCTTTGAAGCTCAAGCCCGGGGATTCAGACAAAGGACATGCGGCACGGCAGTCCATAGGCAATGCCACTGAGCCATTACTGCTTCATATTTCTTCTGTATTTTATTATCTCTTATTGATAGCTGTGAAAACTAAAATAATAACTTACATTATGTGGCTTAGCTAAAATGCGGTGACTTCATTATAAATAGACTAAGTAGAATAAACACGGTAAGTGACTCGTGTTAATTTATCAATGTTAATTGATAAGTATCCCGTGAGGTGCCGTGCTAGAATTTTACTCCACCATTGCTATCGGTGTCATTGGTGTTGTAAGAGGCAACTAAATGTAAGATACCGGAAGGAGGGCAGCAGCGCTTTCTGAGGAGCTGATATCTTAAACTGCGATCCCCAAGACGCCTGCCAAGCGTGGGAATCATCGTAAACCCTCCCTAAATGTTGGAGGATGTGTTCGGAAGTGGACAATCCTGCCAATACAGCAGTTTATAAGTGTATTTGACGTTGTAATTTGCTAACATTAGGTTTTGTTACACAGTAGTTTCCATTGTTTACCTACTTCTTACAGTAAAGCATAAATATACAACGCTTAAGATGTTTATAGATATATTACCACGTTGATGTTCTAAATATGCACTATATCGATATCGATTAAATTTGCACATTCATTACGTCCCATCACTATAAATCACGTGGTGGTGGCTTAGCCAATTCGAACGTGTTTCGATATGAGAAAAATTAGCGGAAATTTGTTTCTTACAAAGTTAATAGAATGGCGTCTCTTCGGGTTACTTTCTCGAAGTTCCAAACCTTCGAGTAAGTTAAGACGGGAAGGAAGTCTCGAATTTTCATACAAAAAGAGAAAACGTTTGTCCCCCACTAAAACATCACCGATTTTGATGATTTTTGGAAATGTTATAGATGTTATCAATATCTAGGATTATATGTTTTGATTTTTATCATTTTATAAATGGAATTTGAATTAATGGGTATTTAAATACCGATATTTTCTCAAAACTTGTTCTCTAGTCGGTGAATTGTTTATATGAAAACTAATCATAAATAAAGAAAAAGGAAAACCTATAAACCTAGTTTTTTTTATGTCAGTTATAAAATAAGACCAACATTTTTAGATTTAATAAATATTTACTACAAGAGAAACGTTTCCTCCCAGAACGCAAATTATGCGGAAATTCTAAGTCAAAACTTGAAGAAGCTGCAGTTGTCCTTATCGCACAATTCTGTTCGGGGGGCAGGGTAGCTGCACAGATAAATAATAGTAGTATAGTAGAGGTATTTGCGTTAGTGATGCCAATATGCCTTTTCGATATGTTGTATGGTGAGTGATGGGAAAAAATCGATGGTGTAGATATTTTTATTCTACCAATATGAATGTTTATTTATTTATTTAGTATGGAACTAGTAAACAGTACTAACAATACAGTTTAGTATATGTAAGTAATACATAATGCCTATAGTATGAAAATAATATAGCTTATGCAATAAGTTTACAATTGTTAGACTCACACCGTAGTTCATGAGTTAAATAGATGCGGTTAGTGTGTATGCTGCTCGTTACAACATACGCTTATCTATTAAACATATATATATGTACCTAAGTAGTACTAGTGTTTATTGTAATTACACTAATGCGTAGTAACATTACAACATTAATAACTTTAACATTAAATAATTACATTCTTAAAAATTTAACTGATCATTGCCCTTTATAATAGTAAAAATTTCACGCTTAAATTTAGATAAGTTAGTGCTGAATATATCCCAATTAACAAAATAAGTGTTATATATATCAACTGCTTGGCGTAGCGGTGCGCGAATGCCGGCATTACTATTACATTTCAGTGTAAAAAACTTTACGCTTACATACTTTGTGCATTTGACATGATTTTGGCACAATATAGCACAGTTTATTGCAGAGTACTGTGCAGTCTGTTAACGCGGCAGCTAAGTATAAATTATACAGCTGAGCACGTCTCCAAAAATCGCGGGGGAAGGATAGCTGGTTAAGATGGTGACGACTAACCTGGTCTCCCAACGGACACTGCACTTAGCGAGCAACGATCCTTGGTCCTGTATCTCCGTTAATTCGTCGTCTTGTCCAGATAGGAGGTCCAGCCTTGTAGCGCTTTTTCTCGGCTTCTTCAGGTAGTTTCACCATCGCGGTTGTGGACTGTAATTTTATTCGCGGGCGGTTGGAGGCCACTATTACGATGGCAGCTTTTCTGTATTCCGGAGGATCACGTCGAGTTATGCGATGGATAATTCCAAAGAATGGAAAATCCAGAACAGTTGATTTGAGCGCGGTGCGGTAGCTACGATGGGCAAGGGCCGTTCGCAGCATCTACTAGCGGCGGCGGTGGCAAGCGCATTGCTTGCAGGTGCGGTGGGGTGACAGATAGTCGTCGAAGTATGAATAGGAATAGAGGGTAGAAATAAATAAAGGTGCACACGTAAGTGGCACGAACATTGCCCTCCGGCCTAAAAACCATTGGTTTTTACAAAAGAGAAGGTAGAGGGGTGACCGGGTGGCAAAGGAGTAATTTATTGGGTAGGAAGAACACATAACCGGACGACGGGTCTCTTTTAGAGACGTAGAGTTATTGAGTGGATGGCAAGACTGGTCTCAGAGGATCACCCTGTTGACATCCTATGGAAGATAATATAACGTTATTTTGGTATGTTAATTTTGACGGTGTGCCGTAGTATTGCCAAAGAAAAGGGAATTTTATCTTTAACTGCAGTCAAAAGTGTGCCACTATCTAAAATTGAACATCCGCCTTCAAAATTACATCTCCACAATTTTGATCAAGAAATGCGCTAAGTGAATGTACAGCAGCCTCAAAATCACCCGGCCAACCTAAGGCTTGGAAAAGATTACTTAAAAGCAATCTTTTTTTTTCAACCACGTTTGACTGTGAGGCGACGATAGATGGTGCCTACTGCTATAGGTCTAATACTTCCATCTTTTTTTGATATGGGCACAGAATTAATATTCTCATCAGTATTTCGGTAATTTCATTGTTAGCCTGACCCGATAACATCAAATTATTCAAAGCCGTCACATCCCTTAAAAGCGTCTCGCCTACCTCACCAGAACTAAAAGATAAAATATATTTTAAGTGCTGTGGCGTAAGGCCATCTAGGACACCGACTGAGCCACTTAGGAAAGATGCCATGGCTTCAAAAATATCCTGTAGGGTCACCTCAACAATATAATTATTTTGTTCAGGAGATTCGGGAAGGTTGATAACTGTAGTTGCAAGCGGATGCTTTTCTATTAGGGAAATAAACGTATCAGATGTAAAAGGGACGATTGTATCACTCTAAAACAAGATGCGTACCGCGCTTCTAAAGTCACCATCATTCATTTCTACTACGTTATATATTAATAGTAGCTGAACCAATATGATTTGTTTTTGAATTCCACTCCAGTATTATTATTATTATCCATTTATTATTAAGATTAATTTTGTTGTAGGTATAATCAATATTTTTTTGTAATAATCTAATTTACCTTATGAAGTACCAATCACGTCATAACTATTCGGGCTTGTTCCATAAGACGACGGCAAAATACTTTGTAAACTTTTATTTCATTGTATAAAATCATTAAATTCTTGTATCGTCGAATATTTTTTATACATTCCTCTGAAATCCTTTAGGTAGACTAACAGACTACTCCAGTGTTATAATAGTCGATATTTCAATATATACTGGCAAATCTCGGAAATATCGAAAATACCGGGATACCGGTATTTTTCAGAAATCAATACCGAAAATACCGGTTTCGAAAAATGGTACGATATTGCGACCCCTAGTCTCAGTACCTACTGTAGATAGTTTGACAAAACGATCTATACTTAGCACTATACCCCGACTATACGATCCAAACGGTTGGATCAGCCCCGTCATCTTCAGCGCTAAAACACTCATTTAAAGGTTATGGACCTTAAAACTAGATTGGGACGAACAGGTACCATAGCACTCGAATGTCAAAATATTTATCGTGACCTACCCTATCTCTCAGCTCTTAGGTTACCAAGAAACATCTGCTCAAACAAAGCATCCACATACACTCTTCAGGGATATGCGGACGCATCAGAGCTAGGTTATGCCGCGGTTATATACCTACACGAAACCACACCCGATGGGCAGGTACATGTCCACCTGCTCACGTCCAAATCAAAGGTCGCTCCCATTAAAAACCGCCAAACTATTCCAAAACTGGAGCTATCAGCCGCCCACTTATTGGCTAAGCTCATGTCCCACGTCTCAACCCAGTTATCAGCTCACATTTCTATTCATCAGCACACCTGTTGGTCAGACTGTACCATCGTACTTGCCTGGCTGAATACACCGGTATACTCACTTCAAGTATTTGAAGCCAACAGAGTCTCCTCAATTAAGGCTACTATATGCAATCTCACATGAAGACATGTTTCTTCAGCTTTGAACCCTGCTGACTGCGCTAGCAGGGGAATGTCAGCTCAAGATCTCTTGAAACATGACTTGTGGTGGTCACCACTTTGCCTCAAGGACCCGCCACAAACATGGCCATCCCTTCCGCCCGCATTAGGTCATCACGCGTTAAGCCAAAAAAGGTCGTAGCACACATAGCGGTCCCTGACCTCGACACAAATCTGCTCACACGATTCAGCTCACTTGACAAGCTTATAGGCGTAACGGCTTGTATAAAACGTTTCATACACAATTGTAGGCAGTCGAGTCGCTTTGCGCGTGTCGCTGGGCCCATCACGGTCGGCGAACGCAAGGAAGCACTACTGCACTGGGTGCGTTCAGTTCAGCACAACAGTTTTGCTGACGACATTCATCGCTTACACCACAATAAAGAGTGTACAATTCGCGTATAACGCTTGTCACCATTTTTGGAAAACGATTTACTAAAAGTGAGTGGCCGACTCACCCAGTCTGCACTGCGTTACGACGCTCAGGACCCATTAATTATACCCAGCTCAAGCCCACTAGTAGATCTCATTATCGATCACTATAACAAAATTTACTCTCATCCAGGCGCTGATACCCTGCACTCACTCTTACGTCAGCAATTCTGGATATTATCAGCCCGCCGAGTAATTCGACATCGAGTATACAAATGTATGCATTGTTTCCGATTCCGCGCTAAACCTAAGGCCCCCTACATGGCAAACTTACCCGCCGACCGCGTGAACGGTCAGCCCGTATTCAGCAAAGTCACCACGGACTTTGCTGGACCATTTTTGATAAAATCCAGACACTTCGGAACGCCAAACTCCTAAAAGGATACTTTTGCGTAATCACTTGCCTGGCGACGAAATCTATCCATCTCGAGCCAGTGTCTAAGCTCTCCACAGAAGCGTTTCTGGCGGCATTACAGCGATTCGTTTCTAGACGCGGCATACCTACTCTAATTTGATCCGATTGTGGTACAAATTACGTAGGCGCTAGGAATGAGCTTAAGGAAATACAAAACTTTCTCGTGACGTAGGATTTTTTCGCTACGCTCAAAACTACTTACATCCTAAGCCTATGGGGGCTAATCTCTCGCCAATTCTGCCAATATGCTCCGACTTCGCTCTTAAGATTACTCTTTTGAAAGACTTGGAGGCAAAATTATACTTATTTCTTTTCGAGATCGCTGGTATTTAAATCCTTAGATGCCACTGAATAGGCCCAAGCTTGGTGACGTTCTCGTTTTTGGCCAGAGGCCATTTTACAAGTACGACCAAACCAGGGCTGGGACCTGCCACCGTTGGACACTGCAGAATATGGAATAAAGAGTAACATGCCGGCAATGACATCTGGATCATCCGGCAAGTAACAAACTTGCTCCCATGTGTAGGATGCAAAAAAGGACCGCATCCCGTCCCAATCTGCAGACCTATAGTGCCACACGCGACGACAACCTACAAAACGGGGTTGAGTAGGGCGTGTAACCGGCACTGAACTCCGGATCAGACAGTGGTCCGACGAACCGAGAGGAGCGTTAACGGGTAGGTGAGGCTCCGGTCTTCCACAAATCGATCGAAATTCGAAACGCAATGGCAAAGCTACTACTTCACGTTGATATTATGTGGGAGTGTGGTACTTCCCCAGTCGTGCCGGCCCAAGCAGCTGTAACCAGTAGAGCTACAGCGTGGCACTACTATGAAAAACATATCACAGATAGTTTCTTCAAAGTGGCAAAACATTTGAGAACTTGTAATTTCAAAGTAATTACGATGTGAAATTTAGGTAGTTAATATGTTTGTTACAACCTAAGTTATAAGTAAGTTATATAACCATAGGTGTCGCTCCATCCCCATATGACGGTAAAAGAATGAGAGGAAAAATTAAGATTTATGATTTATACTCCATGTTAGCTCAGTCGGTCAGAGTATACCCTGGCTAAAGGGGTGGATGACGCGGGTTCGAATCCCGCATATTGTTATAATTTTTCCTCTCGTAAATTTGTTATTTTGTAATGTTACAATCAAGTTCGATTTTGATATTATTCAGTAGTTATTTTTTGGTTATTATTATTAAGATTGCTCTGTGGGTGCGATAGGAATATACACGTGTTAGTGAGATTGGTCGAAGTTTTATGTGAATTAATCAACGTTTTGGACTATATTTTTACCCCTGAGGCATATTTAATCTTTTGTGTTGGTGGTGGTGAGTTTTTGTGTTTGTTTTCGTTCGTAATCAGGGGAAATGGAGCCCATTTCCCCTGACCCTCCACCGGATCCCCCGGATGTGGAGTTAACTTTAGCGCCGATTACGGCTACTAAAAGACAGCGAACGGACGAGGATAACCCTTGTCCAAGTAAAAAACATATAACCAACAGCGAAGTAGCGTCAGCATCCATACAAACGGTATACACCCATCCTTCTATTGTAGTTGATGGTCTCAGATCCTATGAAACAACCGACGCGGGACCTTTCCTGGTTCATGTTTCCAAAGTCGTGACTGACCCAGCAGCAAGCACGGAGATCAGACCTATTAAATTCGGTCAGTTCTTATTTAATAACAAAATTGACAATATCTGTCACGATGGCGTCAAAAGAGTGGGCCGCAATAAGATCTCTATCACCTTCACATCTGCATTGGGGGCGAATAAGTTCCTTGATAACCCAATATTAAAGCTTTGTAAGTATGAGGCATTCATCCCAACATACAATGTGACACGCATGGGACTAGTCAGGGGTGTACCTGTAGAATGGTCAATGGACAGTTTTGTTGAGTCCCTACAAATCCCTGGATACCATACCCATATCATAAAAGCTAGACGCATGAACCGAAAAGTGAAAACTGACAGTAACATCACATGGGAACCAACACAGACTGTAGTGCTTACCTTTAGAGGTCAACAACTTCCTCCACGAGTGTATTCTTATTACTCTTCATTAGCTGTAGAACCTTACCAATATCCCACCATACAGTGTTTGAATTGTTGCCGCTTCGGGCATATCAAAACTCAATGCCGTTCTAAGCCGAGATGTTTTAAGTGTGCTCAACCGCATGTTGGAGACGAGTGCAGTGTTGAGGAAACTAAATCCACTTGTCTGTACTGCTCAGCAAACCACTTTTCAACTAATAGATCTTGCCCAGAGCAGGACAGACAAAAATCAATAAAAATTATGATGGCCCATGAAGGAATTTCATATCAAGAAGCCTCTACTCTATTCCCTAGTGTACGCAAAACCTTCTCTGAAGCAGCTAAGGCTTCTTATACCCCAGATTCTCTTCCCTCTCAGCAAATCACAAACCCCCCAAATCAATACTCACATTCTGTGATGTCTTACAAGAAAACTGTATCTTCCCTGCCCAGACCTAGACAGCCTCTAGGTAAATCCTACGACAGGGCTGCACATCAAAATATTGTTGCTGATGTCCCATCCTCTCTTCCTAATGGATTTGCCCTGCAATCCTCTCAAATCGCTTCTTCTCCTCGTGAGGAATCACAAGACCAGCTTCTTGTGCAACTTCTCACTATTATAATTAGTATTATATCTCAGAACTCTTTTAATTTACCGCCCAACGTTGCCCAAATGATTACCCAGCTCACATCCTTAATAGGCCATAATGGACCTGTGTCCAATAATACAATGGAATGCCCACAGTCTTCGACTGAAAAATCATGAAGTATACCACTTAATAGCTAAGTTTTCCCCCGTCCTGATGGCCATCTCTGAGACATGGCTGGTGCCCGGATCTCATTATCGAGTCTCGGGCTACTCCTGTCTTCGGGATGATCGTCAGGACGGGTATGCAGGCTGTGCCCTGCTAGTTAAGCGTAGCTTAACTTTCACACAATTAACCATACCTGCTCACAGCTCAGAGTTTAATGCTGTAGCTGTTCGTGCTTTTAACATAACATTTTTATCTATTTATATTCCTCATCCCCATCCTCACCTCATCCCCGATATCCTCTTAATTGTATCATCACTTCCTCCTCCAATTATTATAATGGGCGATCTAAATGCTCACCATACTTCTTGGGGATCTTACCATTGTAACCCATTTGGGTACGCCCTCCTGGAGATGTTCGATGAGGCTAACCTCTGTGTTATAAATGATGGAACTCCAACACATAGAGTCTTGCCATCTCAAAATCCTAGAAGTGCAGTGGACTTAACTGTTTGTTCCCCATCTCTAGCTTCAGTGCTGACCTGGGAAGTACAGCCTCTGACCTATGGTAGCGATCATTTCCCAATAGTCATCAAACTTCCTCAAAGATGCCCCCCGCAACCAACACTAAATCCCCTCTTGAAATACAGGCTTTCAGGAGCTGATTGGGAAGCTTACTCAAACTCCCTTGACAGTAAAGTGGACTCTATTTCTAATCTCTGTACTGAGAATTTTCTTCTGTGCTATACAAAGTTTACTGAAAGTATTACTAGCACCGCTGATGAACTTATCCCCCTCAAAAACCCTTGGTGTAGGAGATCTTCCCCTTACTGGTGGAATGCTGAATGCACTAGGGCAGCCAGAGATAGAAATGAAGCCGAAGTTAACTACAATAATGCTATGACTGAGAGGAATTTCTTGCTCTATCAAGAATCTGCGGCAAAATCTAGAAGATTAGTTTCTTCAAGAAAACGAGAAAGTTGGATCAAAACTTGCGAAAATTTGTCACCTAATACTCCCCCATCTGTAGTGTGGAAGCTCATTCGTAAATTCAGAGGTTATTTTAACTATATTAACTCAACTTCAAATGACTCTTCATCCTGGATTGAAGCATTTTCAGACAAGCTTGCCCCCCCCTTTGTTCAGATGGCTCTTTCCCTTAACATTCCAAATTGTCTACCCTGTTTTGATACATTTAATGACCAGTTCACCTTTGAGGAACTGCAGATAGCCTTAGATGGGCTGGTAGATTCAGCCCCAGGAATAGATGGAATCCCTTATTCTTTTATTACAAAAGCGTCTCAGAAAACTAAAGAATTATTTTTAAATTTAATTAACAAATTTTATGAACATGGTTGCATCCCAGAGCCATGGAGCACCCAAATTATTATCCCCGTACTAAAGCCAGGCAAGAATGCCTCAGATCCTAACTCACGACGGCCAATCGCCTTATCCTGTGTTTTAGCTAAAATTTCAGAACTCTTAATCAAAAACAGGCTTGAATGGTTGGTGGAAAGCAGGAAACTCCTTGCGAAAACACAATTTGGGTTTAGGAAGGGCATGAGCACTTTTGATAGTCTGTGTATTTTAACAACTGAAATTCAACATGCTTTTAAAAAAAAAGAGTACCTCATAGGCGTGTTTTTAGACGTAGCAGCTGCTTACGACAATGTTCTTCTCCCTGTGCTCAGAGACAAGCTGTCACAGCTGAGTATTCCCGCGAGAATGACACGCTTTATCTGCTGCTTCCTGACACAAAGGTCAATCCTAATTAGAACTGACAACGCATTCCTATCACCTAGATTTGTCTGGAAAGGCCTACCCCAAGGCTCAGTACTAAGTCCTCTTCTGTATAGTATATATACGTGAGACCTGGAACTCTCAGTTGATTCATTTTGTCAAGTCCTCCAATATGCTGATGACCTGGCTCTATTCATGACTACTAAATCGATTTCTGAAGCGGAAAATAAACTCAACACAGCGCTAAGTTACCTTAGTGTGTGGCTGGATGACCATGGTCTAAGCATATCAGCCCAAAAAAGTTGCTCGGTTATTTATACCAGAAAGAAAATGATTCCCATTGCTAATATTATTTATAAAAACGAAAATATTCCCCAACAAAACATAGTTAAATTTTTAGGCGTTCTATTAGACTCTAGACTGAATGGAGTAGCTCATTTCAATTATGTTGTTGAAAGATGTGAAAAGAATATCAACATTCTCCGCTCCCTCTCCGGAGTTTGGTGGGGATCCCATCCATTTTCTCAAAAATTACTATATAACGCAATTATTCGAAGCCATTTAGATTACGGTTCGTTTCTCTTAGATCCTGGCAACAAAGCTGCAATGGACAAACTCAATAAAATTCAAGCCAAATGTCTCCGCATAATCCTGGGGGCGATGAAATCTTCTCCTATTAACGCAATGCAGGTAGAATGTGTTGAACCCCCTCTCCAATTGCGTCGTCAATTCCTTTCTGATAGGTTCTATTTCAAATTAGTTCAAAATGCAGATCACCCTCTTATTGGAAAGATTGGAAAATTATATGACCTGTAACATTCCCTTGGTTTTAGGTCTGAAGAAAACCTCCCATGTATTGTACGTAGCTTCCTGAAATATTCCCGACTCCCATACCCTATAGCTCAATTTCACGGTAACCCCTTATTCTCTGTAAGTTACGAATCTTTGATATTCCAACCCTCCATAATTCTCCATTTCGGCATTGATAAGGACTCAATTGAACCCTCTAAACTATTTTCTCAAAAAATTCTGTCTAACTGGAAAGACTGGCTTGCAGTGTACACAGATGCAGCCAAACTGTCACCAGATAGTGATGTTGGGGTTGCAGTTTGGATCCCGAAATATAGAATTATATTAAACAATAAATGCCCTCCTATAGCTTCAGTATTTACTGGAGAGTCTATTGCCATCTTAGAAGCCATTATGTATGTGAACTCGCACAAGATTCCTCAAACAATTATTTTTACAGACTCAAAAAGCTGCCTGCAGTCTATTCTATCTAATCAATTTAAATGTAAAACTAGGTTCCCTATTATCTTAAAAATCAAAGAAGCACTATACCAAAACTTTCAGCTAGGCCTAAAGCTAGTCTTAGCATGGATACCCAGCCATGTAGGTATTCCTGGCAATGAAACTGCTGACTCATGCGCCAAAGCTGCGGTGTCCCAAGGCAATAGGGACTATTTTAAAATTTATACACATGACCTTGCTCTAACTTGTGAGTCTCAAATGCGGATTTCTTGGGATAAGTACTGGAAAAACTCTTTAATATCCAAAGGAAAATTTTATGGCCAACTTCAATACTGTATACCTTCAAAGCCTTGGTTTTTTAAGTTTAAAAAAGCGAATAAAATTGCAACATCGACTATATGTCGCTTACGCTTGGGTCACTCATGTACTCCAGTCTTTTTGGCAAAAATTAGAATCCGAGACCACTCAATCTGTGAATGTGGCCTTGACGAGGGCACTGCAGATCACATTTTTTTCAACTGTCCGATGCTCCGCTGTTCTCTCTATGATATGCTTCCCCCAGATATCCCCCGTCCTACTAACTTATGCTACCTTTTATCCCTTGCTTTTTCTCCTTTGATAAACATTTTAATTAAATTTATTGTTATTAATAAAATTAAGTTGTAGATAGTTAAATTTATATATCTCCATATGTTTATAATAAGAAGTATGTATAGTATATAACCAGTATTATATGTATGTCTAATATTATTTGTGTTGTCCTGTATACGTCTTATGTGTTATTTTCAGATAAATATACCCAGACGCAAAATTGATGATCCTGGCTGAAAACACCGATCACTCTTCCGAGCACCGACCTTCGTTTATTTTCTACTTATCCTACGTGACATTGGCGAAATTGTGGCAATGCTGCAGAGGCCATTAAGTTAAAAAGTTGAAGTTGAAGTTTATTATTATTAAATTCCTATTTTATATCATCTTTATAATTACATATCCCGTCCTTATTCTATACAAATCCTTACAATTATTATGAATTTACTGTCAGACAACCATATACGGTGGTTTGATTTAATATAATCTAAAATGCATAATGTGTTAATAATAAGCATGTGTAACGGATGTGACGTCAGCCGAAGTGACCTTGCTGAAGCCGCCATTTTGCCCCCCCCCCCCCCCCCCCCCACTCGCCAAGCCAAGCCATGTCAGCCAAGAGTGGGAGTGTGTGCATATAAGCCATTGCCAGCCATTTTTGCGTTCTATTTGATCAAGAATAAAACTACTTGCAATAACTCTGTCCATTTTCATTCTGCTTTTGGTTAGGTTTTTGGTGAAAGTGTCTAACTAGCAACATTATTCTCTATATGTTGCTAGTTAGACACTCTTCACCCATTCTCCCAGACCCCGACTGGAGGCCTGCAGGGAGGGGGTCTAAGGTAATGGGTGGGGACCCATTACCTCCGACATCATATGGTGAGGCGGAAGGGAATGTATCCGCCCATTACTTAAGACCCCGAATGGCGGCGTGCGAGTGGCGGAAGGAAATGTTCCGGCCAATCTCTTCAGATATAGCTGGAGGCATGCGGGAAGTCGAAGGGACCCATGGAATTAAATACAATATATTTTACAAGCTTTATTTCGTATATTCTTGGCTAAAGAGTCTTTTTTTTCTGTGTAAGTTAAAATAATTAGTATTTAAGTAGTTTAAGCTTTGGTTTCGACTGTAACTATTATATCGTCTTGTAATAAATAAATAAATCTCCATACTAGCATTTATATCATCTGTTATCTTGAGTAATGCAGCAAGTGTGCTGTGGGAAGGGCAGAAACCGGAAAGGATTGAGAAGATCGTTTTTTTGGGAAAGGTCAGGTGGAATTTAAAACGACAACGATACAGACTGATTTCACTATATGTAATAGCATACTCAATAATACATCATCAAAAAAATAAATAATAATAGCCGGGATACAATCTGATGTACACGTCCTACTTCTTCAAGTCATGAACGTAAATGCGTTCTTGATCTTTCGTTGCGGATGGCTAGCCACGTGGGGGATGGCGTTGTTCGCCCCGCCTATATTCCAATATTGCCAACATCAAGAACCAATATAAACAAGTTTAAAAAGTAAACAATAAATAAAGAAATCGAATGACAAGTACTGTAAAATGAATATTAATATTTTATTCTTTTACTTAGGCTTTTAAAAATGGTATTCAATACAAAAAATATAAGACCTTAACATGATGTAAAAAGGTTGTCCACTGACTAACCGTAACAGATTCCAAGATGACAACTTAATTAACTTATTATATTAATCACGCAATATTTTGACAGTTAAATTACAAAATCAATAGTAACAAAGATTCATATCTAATTGATATAGTAATTTAGGAGAGACCTTACAGTTTCTAGTGAGAAAATTGCTTATTTGGTTGTGAACTTAGCGTTCCAAGACTTAGATAAGAAAGGGAGAATAGATATCGAAAGATATTCCGAGAAATGTTTGGCTTAAAAATTTACCTAAAACATTTAAGACACAATTTTTTAGATAAAAGGTTTATCAGCTTTCTTCCACAACGAAGAAGAAACTTCTATTCTAGAATAATTTAGAATCGGTACTTGCCCGTGGAACACCTCGTAGAACACCTGGGTGTTCTTGAGTCTCAACAGTTTTGTCCTTTTCGGACTATCATGCAAGTTAACTACATACAAAAATTACTTCAATTACTTTTTAACATGTGTAAATCAGAAAACAAAAAGTACTTACTACTAACAACTTATAAAGATGACGCATCGACCCATGCTGGATTCTGGCCTCCGATACCAAGAGACGCCATTTGTGCGGTCTTGTGCTCTTTCTTGCCACTGGATTGTTTGCAGTTTTCGTAGGTCCTCCTCAACCTGGTTCTTGGAGCCCCCGACAGGCCGTCGTCCTTTTATCTGTCCCAAGTATGCCAGTTTCATGGAGCGATCCTCTCCCATTCTTTTCACGTAGCCGAGCCAGCGAAGTCAGTATACTTTAAATTCACCTATGATGTTTGTATCGGCCACTAGTTCTTCAATCTCGGCGTTCTTCCTGATTCTCCTTCCTCTCTTCGGGCCGGCCCAATAATATTTCAGAGTACCTTGCGCTCCGTTACAAGCAGCATGTTTTCTTACTTTTGAGTGAATGTCCTAGCTTCGCGCCCATACATGAGGATTGGTCTTTCATATTTGCATTCATATGGTTTCTCACCAGTGTGCGTTTTCATATGAGTATTTAAGTTATATAATTAAACATATTTATAGTCCGACATACTGCACTAATATGATTTCTCTCCAGTGTGCGTTTTCATGTGTATCCTTAAATTATCTTTTCGGGCACATTTATAATCGCACATACTGCACTTATATGGTTTCTCCCCAGTGTGCATCATCATGTGTGTCTTTAACTGAGCACTTTGGGCAAATTTATAATCACACATACTGCACTGATATGGTTTCTCGCCTGTATGCGTTCTCATGTGTTGATTAAGATTACCTCTTTGAGCACATTTATAGTCACACATCATGCACTTATACGGTTTCTCTCCAATGTGCATCATTATATGTTTCTTTAGGTTACCTCTTTCGGCACATTTATGATCACATATACTGCATTGATATGGTTTCTCTCCAGTGTGCGTCATTGTGTGTTTCTTTAAGGCAGATTTTGTGGCAAATTTATGATCACACATACTGCACTGATATGATTTCTCTCCAGTGTGCGTTTTCATGTGTCTCCTTAAATTATCTTTTCGGGCACATTTATAATCGCACATACTGCACTGATATGGTTTCTCCCCAGTGTGCATCATCATGTGTGTCTTTAACTGATCACTTTGGGCAAATTTATAATCACACATACTGCACTGATATGGTTTCTCGCCTGTATGCATTCTCATGTGTTGATTAAGAGTACCTCTTTGAGCACATTTATAGTCACACATACTGCACTGATATGGTTTCTCCCCAGTGTGCATCATCATGTGTGTCTTTAACTGAGCACTTTGGACAAATTTATAATCACACATACAGCACTGATATGGTTTCTCGCCTGTATGCATTCTCATGTGTTGATTAAGAGTACCTCTTTGAGCACATTTATAGTCACACATCATGCACTTATACGGTTTCTCTCCAGTGTGCATCATTATATGTTTCTTTAGGTGACCTCTTACGGCAAATTTATGATTACATATACTGCATTGATATGGTTTCTCTCCAGTGTGCGTCATTGTGTGTTTCTTTAAGGTAGATTTAGTGGCACATTTATAATCACACATACTGCATTCATATGGTTTCTCCCCAGTGTGCATCATCATGTGTGTCTTTAAGTGACCTCTTTGGGCAAATTTATAATCACACATACTGCACTGATATGGTTTCTCGC
Organism: Plagodis pulveraria; assembly: GCA_963890685.1. NCBI lineage: Eukaryota > Metazoa > Arthropoda > Insecta > Lepidoptera > Geometridae > Plagodis > Plagodis pulveraria. Next base: position 4,275,718 of record OY982979.1, on the reverse strand, counting down.
CTGTATGCATTCTCATGTGTTTATTAAGAGTACTTCTTAGAGCACATTTATAATCACACATACTGCACTGATGTGGTTTCTCTCCAGTGTGCGTCATTATGTGTCTCTTTAAGGTAGGTTTTGTGGCCAATTTATAATCACACATACTGCACTGATATGGTTTCTCTCCAGTATGCGTCATTATGTGTCTCTTTAAGGCAGATTTTGTGGCACATTTATGATCACACATACTGCACTGATATGGTTTCTCTCCAGTGTGCATCATTATGTGTCTCTTTAAGGCAGATTTTGTGGCACATTTATAATCACACATGCTGCATGCATATGGTTTCTCTCTAGTGTGAGTTTTAATGTGTTGTTTAAGGGCACCTCTACGAGCACATTTATAGTCACACATACTGCACTGATATGGTTTGTCTCCAGTGTGCGTCATTATGTGTGCCTTTAAGGATCCTTTTCCGGCACATTTATAATCACACATGCTGCATGCATATGGTTTCTCTCCAGTGTGCGTCATTATGTGTTTCTTTAAGTAACATCTTTGGGCACATTTATAATCACACACGCTGCATGCATATGGTTTCTTTCCAATTTTTACTTTCATCTGTTCCATTTTTCTTTTAGTGCTGTTTGCAGTTACACATTCATACTGGGTACATATGGTTTCTTACCAATTTGTATTTTCATGTGGATATACTAGATGTGATCTTTTCAATGTTCGTAGTCATATACTCATATTATTTATCTCCAGTCTTGCTTCCTTCAAAGCAGAATGTAGTAGTGTATGACTTTCTAGAAGATGTAATTATAAAAAAATGTGTATGTCACAACAAAATCCACATTGAAATGAACAGTACTCCATGAAACCAGCGATACAACTGGAACAGCTATGCCAACGACTGGAAGTAGCACTCGCATTCATGAAGTAAGTAAGTTGGTCAGGGCAGCAGTCAGGGGATATGCACTGGGCATGTAGCATCAACATGGAATAACATTACTGTTCTTTTTTTGTGCCAATTGATATTGTTCTCACATATCAAATCCATAACATTAGCACTTTGTGTTTGTCGTGCTTTAATATTTCCACATTGTGTGTGTAGAGGTAAGGTAGGTACTCGCTCTCTTTCAATTTATATCTGGAACAATATGTGTATGTTTTAGGAAAGAGTTTTGGCAAGTTAGGTGCCTGAGGGTTATGATGTTCACAATATGCTAACAACTTTTGATCTATTTGCATATGAATCAAAGGTTGTGGACAGTGGAAATAAACCCTTTTATGCTCACATGAGAAGCTGTATGTCATCTAAGGTTAGTGTTCCTCCAGCAATTCATGATCAGCAAGGCAATTTGATTACTGGTACAAAAAATATTGCTGAAGTCTTAGCCTGCGAGTTTCAGAAAACATATTCTCATGAACCGCTCCTACATAATAATCTGTCAGCGCCAAGTATACCTAGAACCATAAACTCTCTAGAAGAGGTAGAGTTCACTGCTCAAGATGTCCTTCAAGTTCTGAAACAACTGAATACACAGTCTGCAGCTGGGCCTGATAATATGACAGGTATGCTACTACAAAAATGTGCAGAGACCATAGCCCAATTCTAGCTAATATAATGACTGCATCATTTAATTCTGGACTACTACCCAAAGAATGGAAGCAAGCAATAGTAACACCAATTTTTAAAAAAGGTGATAAACTGAATGCAGTTAATTATAGAGCTATCAGTCTGACAAGCATACCATGCAAAAGCCAAGAGCGCCTCATTTGCAAACAGTTGAAGAAGTTCATTGACATAGAAAACATAATTCCAAAACAGCAACATGGATTTGTGGAAAAACGCTCAACTGTTACCAACTTGCTATCATGCTACCATCAATGGGCCTATGACCTCGAGGCTGGCAATCCAATAGACATATTCTATCTGGACTTTGAGCGAGCCTTCGACAAAGTTCCTCATAAACGACTACTTATGAAACTTGAACATCTAGGCATTCGTGGAAAATTGTTATCCTGGCTTGAAGATTACCTCACTGGTAGAACATTCCAGGTTCGGGTGGGTAATGAACTCTCTGACTCCAAATGTGTTCTGAGCGGCGTCCCTCAAGGAACAGTACTCTCTCCTGCTCTGTTTGGACTCTTTGTGGCAGATTTAAGCTCGGTCATTGAGTTGGATGCTTGCTTCTTTGCAGACGATGTTAAATACTTTGGAAACCCCTTGGTAAGCACTGGTGCATTACAGGCAGATTTAGACCGAATACAGGACTGGACCAGACAATGGATAATTAAACTTAATCCTACTAAGTGTACTGTCCTACATGTGGGCAGGAACAACCCCCACAACACATATATGATTGACAACATTCCTGTTACCCCTGTTGCATCTCAGAAGGACCTTGGAGTCATCGTCAGTAGGGATCTCAAGTGGGCTGATCACATTGATAACATTGTCAAGCGAGCAAACAGTATCTTGTATGCTGTATGTCGTTCCTTTCAATGTATAACTCCAGCAACACTTGTGAAAATTTACAAAACGTACATTAGACCCTTACTTGAATATGCTTTTCAAGTGTGGAATCCCTATTTAGTCAAAGACATAAATTTACTAGAAAGTGTGCAGAGAAAAGCGACCAAACTACCCCATTGCTTGAAGAAGAAGACCTATGAACAAAGACTAGAGATTTTAAAACTGCCAACCCTACAAGACCGGCGTAGACGAGGTGACCTCATCGAAACCTATAAAATTCTCTCGGGCAAATACAACTGCTCTAACCTGCCTTCCATCTTCAAGCTCAGTGATACTACTCGAGCACGATGTAATAATAATAAGCAACTCACTCGCTGGAAGTCAAAGACAAATGTTGGACATCACTCCCTCAACAACAGAGTGATGATGTTTATGGAACAAGTTACCGCAGGAAGTGATTGATGCTCCATCTACCAACAGTTTTAAAAGTAGACTTGACAAGTGGTTTTGTGAAAATAAACTTAATAGTAAAAGTGGAACAATAGTGATTTAATAGTTTTTATAAACAGTTATGGACAAACACACACCAACCTAGATATAGGCACATCAGCCTGTGGCTGCTCGCCTATTATTCAATAATAATAATAATAATAATATTTAACAAAATATTGGAGTACAAAACTATGCCCAAGGCACTAGCAGGTCTGGTTGATGGCCGCGCACCGTCCCCTATGACGGTTAAAGTAATACAATTGGATCACGAAATTTCGGCTAGAAATGCCGAGTCCGGCCGAGGAGGTGTAGGCACCCGACGCGATATCGGAGGACGCAGGTTCGATTACCGCATTGGGCATAAAATTTTGTACTCCAATAATTTGTTACATAATATATTTTCGCTTAGCACGCAATATTTGCTTGTAATCATATTTAGAAACTTTTGATCTTTTTTTTATTCCTGATAGGTTAGCCTTTGACCACTATCTCACCTGATGGTAAGTGATGATGTGGTCGAAGATCGAAGTTGTTCAGGCTAACCTGAAAGTACTGGCTCTCAGCTTTGTTCTTAATAGAGAGGGATTCTTTATATTCATTTAAGGGCTGGTTTAAACAGCTATGTGAATTAAGGGTTCATACTTAGGTACAGTTTTCAATAAAAAAAACTTTCTTATTACAAAATGTCTCTGAGAAAACTTGTTTTAGGTATGTAATCATCATTTCTATGGTCTAATGACATGATGATATGGTCTAACAACAAAATTTAGATTGATGGCATAGTGTATATATGTATATAATTAGCATTAATACAATGTTTAAACAATATACCAGGACACTCAGAAAATTTTGCAAAAAGAAGTTTTTATGCATGGTGCAAGGCCAGTTATACCATAGGTACTTTCAAAAATGATAATTTTTCGAGAAAAATTACAAAAATATCTACCTAACTACTGATATTCAAATTCTGTTTGGTTTCCAGACCATGAAAATGTGTGCTCAGAGTGTTTGAGAACTCAGCATGGTACCGACTTACACGAGCTTTTTTCTCATAACTTCTTCTATTTTTACCAATTTCTGTTAAGTCACTTTCTTGTTAATCCGACTGTTTGTTTTGGGTGGAATCTTGCAACTCCAATTTTGAGCACTTCCAGTTTAGAATTACTCTATTTAAGGCACATAAAAGAATAAATTGTAGATTAAGTTTATAAACTACATTAATTTTGGAAGTCTTGAGTCAACATTTAAGAAACTCAACATGTTTGCAAAAATATTTAAATTCAATATTTTGGTCCTGAGTGATTAGAAAATACGCACTGCAGGAGCCACGCGCTGATCGAACAGTGCAGTGCGGTCTAAAGGCCTGTCACTGGAAATGTTTTTCCCGAAACACTACACAAAAATACAAAACTTTTACACACCAAACACAGGACTCGGTGGGCTCCTGCTTCACCACTTGTACTCTGCACTTAACAAGGGACTTTCTGGACACCACACACATCAAATATCTGTGTCACAGCTCCATACAGCTCTTATTTGGTATCTTATATTATGATTTCTTCTCATTCCTGAAATAAAATCATTTCAAATGGTTAAAGTTTTCATCGACATGAGTGACATTAGTCACTTTTAAACGCGGCGTGGACTCCTCCAACCAGGCTTAAGATGTACTATTTAAATCTACTTTGTGAACGAACAATTGGAAATAATTTTGAATGAAAATAAAACAACTGAGAGCGGGACTTGAAACCCTTTTCTAATCATTTGAATTTACATCTTTTTTCTACAATGGAATGCATACAAACAGATGAAAGAAGCAATAACTGTCCAGTAACTGCCCTATTCTGGGGTTGTGGTTTCGAGACCAGCTGGAAGTTCAATGTTTTTTGTTATATATAATATAGGTACCTACTATATTTGTGAAGAGATACCTAAATAAATATTGGCTTTGGTTTAGATTATAAAATATCAATTTAAGGGGGGTGGTGGGTAGGGGCGTTTGCGGGGGGATGGGTAGACCCCCCTGTGATGGGGAAGTGGCGACCCCCCCCCCCCCTTTCTGAGATGTTTTTTTTTTATTAATAACTAACTATTGTCAGACTTCGATTTTAGGGTTGAGAGGTGGTGCGGTGGAAGGGTAGAGCCGGGGGGCACAGGGGAGTGTGAAAGGGAAGTTGCAACCACCACCAACTCAGGTTTAGTAAGTAGATAATTTTACAAACTAGAATTACACACTTTATGATCAATAACAAGTATTTCAGGCCCAATCACTAGAAAGGGTTTTTGCCTGGAATTTCTGGATGCCTGGAACACAATACTCTTCTAGCAGAAAGTTTAAAAAATGCCAGAATATATGAAAGACAAATAATGGTGTGCTGGATAGACTTAGAAAACGCGTTTGGTTCTGTGCAGCACAAATTGCTGATGTTCGCAGTGAAATGGTATAACTTTCCACTTGTGATCAGCAACATCATCACATCATATTACTCCCAATAAAAATTTGTTATTTCATCAAAAAATGGACACACTAACACATTGCAGTACAATGTGGGTTTGTTCCAAGGTTGTTGCTTGTCAACAATAGCATTTAATAATATAGTAATTAATATTTTAATTGACAAGCTAATTAGTCATGAAAAAAATGGGGCTATCGGTTTAGATCAATAACAAATACACAGAGTCCATCTTAGCTTTTGCTGACGACCATGCAATTCTGACACGTAACCCAGTACAATGTCAGGAACTTTTATGGAAGTGGATGAGTTCTGTGTATGGACTAAAGGATTGAGAACATAACCAAGTAAATGCCACTGTCTGTGTCTGGGTAGACGGAATACCAAATTTACCTCTTACAACCGGGACTCTTGATAGGAGGAGAATGTGTTTCCACAATCGCTGAAGCTGTGCCACTTAAATCTCTTGGTAGGAAGATAGATCACAAAGGACGCATACCATCTTTAGACGCAGTTGTCGATAGCTTTCTAAAAGAGCTTAGTATGGTAGACCAACAACCAATAAGTAACATTAAAAAAGCTTGGATATATGACAACTACCTAACATCACGTCTGACTTGGCCTTTTCTAGTAAACGATATAACTAAATCCCTATTAACAAAAATGGATGTAAACGTCATAAGGACATTTAAGTCATGGTTGGGGCTTGCACTTTCGGCAGACCCATCTACATTATTTAGGGATAAAACTAATTGTGGGATGAAATTAAAGAAACCATCGGAGCTCTATAAACACCTTAGGGTTACCAAAACACACGTTTTATGAAAATCTCAAGACAATATAGTCGCATCTCTCCCAAAAATCATACGCGAAGCAGTGAGTCTCTCGGTAGTTGGAGCAAAAAAAGGGGTTGACCACGAACCAACGACAAGTCGCTTTTGTAAGCCATACTCAATCTTAGGCCCAGCTACCGTTTGGACTCCTTTGATGAAGACGTATGAAGAAAAACACTACAAAGTTCCTGAGGATGTTGGTGTTTCTTCTTCCAGACCAGACATATTTCTGTACTCAAAAATCTAAAACGCATAGTACTTATAGAACTTACTGTGCCGTGGGAAACAAACATACCTAAAGACCACACAATAAAAACAAACAAATGTTATGACCTAACAAATGAACCAACCAAAAACGGTTATGTGGTTAATTTATATGCTGTAGAAGTTGGAGCTAGGGGTATACCAGGGAAATCCCTATATATGGCAGGCCCTTGGCCTACCAAGAACAACCGTAACTTCCATTCTAGAACGTGTATCTAAGACGGCATTAGTAGGATCTCACCAAATTTGGTTAGGTAAAGTAACGCCTGATTCTATTTATTATATTAATTTCTTCGTAGTACGCAGTTATGCACCCCATAAAGACGTTGTTATGGTGTCACTTACAACATTGTTACGATGAGGTGGAGAAAATAAATATTGTGTGTTTTAAACTTTAAAGTTGTAAGTAGATAAATTAGGATAGTAAAACGTTTATACACTTTTGTATTTAGGGCGTATACCATTTGACGCTAAATTCGTTATTTTCGATAATGTTGTGTCTATGGCTCATATTAAATGTGGATCCATAGACGCAATATATGGTCAAAATTATCGAATATTACTCAAATGGAGTACGGCCTTAGTTATCAAGTACCTAGGGTGCGTACCATTTGAGTGAGATTCGCTAAAAACGCTAAAAACGATCACACTCTCAAAAAGTTTTCTTTATGTGTCTTGGCGTTATTTTCGCCTTAAACGCTACGTCTAATGTCAAAAGTGGAAAAAAAAGCGCGGGAAACTTTCTTTTGAACGGTTGTGTTTTTTCATTTGAAAATTTCAATTTTATTATTTTATGGTTTTGGTGATCAGTTAAGTAGTACTTTGTAGTTAGTTAAGTTACTTATTGTACAGATTTTGTATATTTGTGTATATAATTTTCTGGTAAGTCTTTTAAAACTTATTTTCGTCGACGATGAATGATCCCCCAGACCCTGGGGGAACAATTCCCTCCGTCGGATGTAATGTAACCATTGCATCTGAATCTGGTATGGAGACGGATGGATCGCATAGTGTACGAGCCATTAAGCGTAGTCGCCTACATAAAGTTTGCAAGCATTGTAACAAACGCAGGAGAAAACAATCCTGAATTGAAATCTACCGATTGTCATTGCGCTGAAAATGAGCCTCTTATGGAGAAATTAAATTCGGAACCAATTGTACCCGCTGATACCAACCCTCCACGTCCGACCCCGGTTGCTAGAACTTTATATGAACCTTCTGATAGTGCCCCTTATGTTGTACACATCCAAAAGGAACAATCTGCCCCCAATGATGGAACAGTACTCCACCCCATAGCTTTTGGTAAATTTTTGAAGCAATATAATATTCAAAACATTATGAACGGGACTTTAAAACGTATTGGACGGAATAGAATCACCATCTCATTTTCACACCATATAAATGCAAACTCATTCCTTACACACAATAGCCTTTCTTCACACAACCTAAAAGCCTTCATACCTTCATTTACTGTAACTCGCATGGGTTTAGTTCGCGGAGTGCCTAGTGAGTGGACCCCTGAAGAAGTAATTGAAAACATTAATGTTCCCATAGGGTGTGGAAAGATTTTAAAAGCTCGACGACTTAACTATAAAGTTACAATCAATGGTGAGACAACATGGAAACCATCTCAAACAATGGTTCTTACTTTTGATGGTCAGATTTTACCCAAGCGTATTTTTATGTGCTACAATGCACTACAAGTAGAATTGTATACCTACCCCACAATACAGTGTTACCTATGCTGCCGCTTCGGTCATACCAAGAGTCAGTGCAGGTCCAAACCCCGTTGCTTCAAATGCGGCCAAGATCATCCTGGGAGTACTTGCAATACTGAAGAAGACAATGCAACATGCTGTTTATGTGAAGGCTCACATTTTGCAAATAGTAAATCGTGTCCAGAATTTGTCCGTCAGAAACAGATTAAGTTATCAATGGCTGAAAGTTGTTTATCCTATTTTGAGGCTTGTAAACTATATCCTCCTATTTCAAAATCTTTTGCAGATATTACTACTAAGCAACAACCACAAAAGTACTCTATCCCTATCAGTTCACAACCCACTAATAATACTAGCACCTCACAATCATACAAAAAAACTGTTTTTAAGAAACCCCACTCACTTCCTAAATTTTCTAAGGGTTATGACCAACATGCTCATAATGAGCTAACCAAAGAGTATGATGCACCAACACCCTCCAATGGGTGTGCACTGAAAAATAATATTTCTTCTAGTGCAACAGAAAAACAATCTGTTGCTGATATTATTATTGCTTTAATTAATTTACTTTCTCAGTCCCAAAATATTGAACCGTCCAACGTTGCCCCATTAATTGCAGCTATTACAAATTTATCGGTCCAATATGGATCAAGTCCAGGTAGTTCAGTGGAACTGCCGCAGCATAAACAGTAAGAAAAACGATCTTATATATCTTATAAATAAATTTAAACCAAATGTCTTCGTCCTCTCTGAGACATGGTTAAAACCCAGTTTTATATTTAAAATTGGGGGATACTCATGTCTCAGAGAGGACAGACAAGATGGGTATGGCGGTGTAGCCATACTTATTAAACATTCTCTTTCTTATACACAAATTTGTCTTCCCCAACATAGTAATGAGTATTCTGTTGTCGCCGCCTTAGTCAATGGTACCTGTTATGTTTCTGTTTATATTCCTGAGCCTTCTACTGCTATATTTGATGAACTTAACTCAATGTTGCATTCACTTCCCAGGCCCTATATAATTTTAGGGGATTTTAATTCCCAACATCAATCTTGGGGTAGTTCCATATCCAGTAGCCATGGTAAAGATTTGTTAGAAATAATTGACATACATAACCTATGTTTATTAAACACTGGTTCCCCAACTCGTCGCACTAGCCCTAATGAAAATATTAGTGCTGTAGATCTATCTATATGCACTCCTAATTTAGCCTCTCAGTTAACGTGGTATACACTTCCATCCACATATGGTAGTGACCACTTTCCTATCATTATCTCTTCCATAGAAAAATCTTCAGATCCGATTCTGATTCGGCAACCTCGTCTTAAATATAGAATCCAGGAAAATGATTGGGATAAATTCAAATCTTGTGTGGAATGTTACTTTAAAGATCTTCCGGAAATATCTGCAGGTAACAGTGATATATGTTCTGAAGCACTTGCAAAAGCTATTTTGTCAGCTGCGGACCAAGTTTTCCCCCGTAAAAATTCTGCTTCCAATTTGATACCCTCACCTCCCTGGTGGGACAATGAATGTACAATAGAAGTTCGAAAACGTAAACAGGCAGAAATAAATTATAATAACTATATGAGCCAAGAAAACTTTGATGTCCTTACTAAAATCATTTCAGATACAAAAAAATTTTTAAGAGAAAAAAAGTTTTCGGCATTTAAAAGATTTTGTCATTCAATTTCGCCTAGGTCACACCCTTCTACTGTATGGATTTACATCAGAAGATTCAAAGCAGGTATGTCTAATACTAACCAACCTCCACTTCCAACTTCTATGGCTAGCTCATATTTAGACTATCTTGCACCACCTTCAGTTGCTCCTTCACCACATACAATACTAATTCCAATTCCCCAACAACTTCCTTTGATTCAATCAGATATTTCTTCCCCCTTTACATTGACGGAGATTAAAGGAGTGTTTTCTAAGCTTCGTGACTCTGCGCCTGGTGAAGACGGTATGCCATATTCATTTTTGTGTAATTTAAGTGACAACACTCTTTTATATTACCTTAATATGATTAATGGCATAATCATGTCTGGTAACGTTCCCCAATCTTGGAAGTCTCAAATAGTTATACCAATATTAAAGCCAAATAAACCACCAACATCTGTAACATCATACCGTCCTATTGCACTTTCTTCAGTCATTGCCAAAATCGCGGAACATCTTGTGAAAAATCGTCTTGATTGGTTTATAGAAAGTCGTGGTTTGCTTGCAGACTCCCAGTATGGTTTCCGTAGAGGTAGAAGTACTTTGGACAGTTTGAGCATCTTTGTAACGGATATTCGACTAGCTTTTACAAATAATGAATCCATTGTTGCACTGTTCTTAGATATTAATTCCGCATATGACAGTGTACTTTTGCCAATACTTAAAGAAAAACTGCAACTGTTACATGTTCCTCCTATTATTTGTAACTTTATACTTAATATGCTTTACGGTAGATCTGTGAAATTGGATAATTCAAATGAAATTAGATTTTTATGGAAAGGCTTACCACAAGGTTCAGTTCTTAGTCCGATACTTTATAACATTTACACTTATGACCTTGAATTGACAATTAAAAGCCCAGTTAAAATTCTTCAATATGCAGATGATCTCCTTCTCTATTGTTCAGATCGCAATATAAATAATTCTAGTTCCAATGTGTCATCAGCTTTAAACAATCTAAACACTTGGATGAAGAATAATGGTCTAGAACTTTCCGTTTCTAAAAGTAATGTGGTAGTTTTTACTAGGCAACGCACCGCTCCACCTGTTAATATTCTCTGTAATGGGCAACCAATTCCAGTTCAAAATCAAGTTAAGTTTTTAGGTTTGGTTTTAGATTCTAAACTTACATTTCTTCCACATTGTGATTATGTCGCAACAAAATGTGAACGCCTTCTTAACATTTTAAGATGTCTCTCGGGTGTTTGGTGGGGAGCACATCCCTCTTCTTTGAGAATTGTGTACATTGCTCTAATAAGAAGTGTCATTGATTATGGCTCATTTTTGTTAGAACCATGTAGCATTGCTGGAATAAGGAAGTTAGATGCTATTCAATCCAAAGCTTTGAGAATCATCACTGGAGCAATGAAGTCTAGTCCAATAAATGCACTCCAAGTGGAATGCATTGATCCTCCATTTTATTTACGGCGCCAGTATCTTTCCGATAAATTTCTTTTCCGTTCACTTAGATTCTCTAGACATCCTATATTTTTCAAGTTACAACAATTATCTCAACATATCACATCACATTCCAGTTATTGGTCACATAAAACTACACCCTGTCTTATTAATAGCAGGCATAAATTCATGGACTTAAAAGCGCCTACTCACAGCATTGACAAACTTCCCATTTATAATGTTAGGTATGAATGTCTATCACAGGATCCTGTAATTATCTACAACATTGGTATTGATAGAGATGATCCCAATGCTAATATTCACTTCAATTCAATCGTTCAAGAAAGATGGAATGGATGGCACCACCTTTATAGTGATGCATCCAAACACACATCTGCTGATTGTGTTGGTGTGGGAGTTTATCACCCGCAGTATAATATTGTGCAAAAAATTAAATTCCCCCCTGAAACATCTGCTTTCACTGGCGAATGTTTTGGAATTCTAAAAGCATTGGAATATATTCTACTTATGAAACTATTTAAAACTGTAATATTCTCGGACTCCCTAAGTGCTCTTCAAGCTTTAGCTAAGTTTCCATTTAAACCTCAATCACATATCCCTATAATTATTGAAGCCAGATCAAAATTATATCAATGTACTCTCTTAGGTTATTCAGTTTCGTTTGCTTGGATCCCAAGTCATTGCGGCATTAGAGGTAATGAAAATGCTGATCGCATAGCAAATGAAGCTGTTACATCTGGAGACATTTTTCCATTTGTAAACTATTCCCATGATTTAACATCTTTACCAAAAGTTTTTCTCAAGGAATCATGGAACAGAAATTGGGCCAGCAGTGCTCAATGTAAGGGAAAGCACTATTTTCAAATACAACCAAATATAATGAATAAACCATGGTTCAACTGTTTGAAGTTACGCAAGAAAGTGACGTCAATAATAATAAGAATGCGGCTGGGCCATGTTTGCAGTCCAGCTCATCTTGCAAAGCTTCATATTGTTGATTCTCCTACCTGTGCATGCGGGGAGGATGTGGGAGATTTAAATCACATTATGCTCTCTTGCCCCCAACATGACCAAACTGCAATGCTTGAGGCTTTGGCTGTTCTTAAAATTCCGTTTCCAACCAGTATTGTTTGTATTCTTCAATGTTCTGACCCAGATGTATATAAGGCAATTTCTGAATATATCATTACTAATAATATTAAACTGTAAATATGTAAATATACATTGTATATAAATATGTATCACTTATCTTTGTATGTATTATGAATAAAATTTAAAAATGAATATATTAGTAGGTAGTTTTATCTTATGATAGGTACCTACAATATATAAAGGTAGTTATTCCTTTCTCTATCCTCCTCTTCTATTCCTTTTCCATGTTATACTTTCCTGATCCGATTACCTGTTCCAAATTTCCCGTGATCCGTCTTTTTTCCTCCCATTTTTAGATTTCTTAAGGTTTCCCCGTTTTTATATCAACTTAACAAACAAAAACCAAAGTCATCTCTAAGTAAAACTAACGAGGATTTAAAACGTGACACTGGCAAATGCACAAGACGTGCGAGACCATATCCCGACATAGGGAGCAAACGAAAAAAAAAAAAAAAAAAAATGTCAAAAGTGACTGAAGTGGCAAATTTTATTGGCATTCTTAGCGTTTTTTTTTTTTTTTATTCCCTATAGCGGGGTATGGTCTCGCACGTCTTGTGCATTTGCCAGTGTCATGTTTTATTTATTCTTCATTAGTAGTTCTTTGAGACGATTTATGTTCTCTTCTCAACTTCAGACTTCTTGATTATATGACTTTGTTTTTATTATTATTAGTATGTACAAAAATTAGGAAACGATAAGTTTAAATACAATAATTTATAGATCGGGATTCGAGGTAAAAATAGGGTCAGAGGAGTTAGGAAGGATAGGAGGATAATAAATAGATACATAGTATTGTATAGGATTAAGTAAATATGTATCTATAATGTAGCATATTATATCATAGTTTGATGTCGTTAGCTTCAATGAATGAAGCTAACGCTTGATAGATAGGGAGACAATTGCTATAAAGTAAGGAAATTATATCAAAGTCAAAGTCAAAGTCAAAATCATTTATTCAATTTAGGCGTCTACGACGCTCTTATGAAGGTCAATTACAAATTTTAGTATTGAAATATTCTACATTGTACTGCCACGTTCAGCAAATAAATTGTATAGAGCCACTGCGAGAAGAACGGGCAAGAAACTCGGGGCCATTCTTTTAAACATCTTTTAACAATGTGTTACATACATACTATATAATAGAGTTATTACAATATTTGTTTAAATTATGTAGGTGACAGGCAATAGCTTGGCGGAGGCGGAATTGTCCAGGCATTTTTGTCGTTTATGTAATCAGAAACTGTGTAGTAGGATTTTTTAATCAATATGTTTTTCACATGCAACTTGAATTTCCCTTCTGTGAGCGTTGTAATATGTTTGGGAACTTTATTATAAAACCGCACACAATTACCTAAGAAGGACCTTTTATTTGTCTTTGCTAATCTAAAACCTGGCACCACTATTTTATCTTTATTCCTAGTATTGTAATCGTGATTGTCACTGTTTAATTTAAATTTACTCAAATTTTTACGAACATACATAATATTTTCAAATATATACAGACTTGGTAAAGTTAAAATATCAATTTCTTTAAAAAGATCCCTCACAGATTCCCTAGGACCCATTTTATATATGGCTCGAATTGCACGCTTTTGTATGATAAAGATTGTCTCTATCTCAGCAGCAGTTCCCCACAGCAATACGCCATACGACATAATACTGTGGAAGTACGCGAAATAAACTAGCCGAGCAGTAGCTACGTCTGTTAACTGTCTTATCCTAAGAACTGCATATGCAGCAGAACTAAGTCTTCCGGAGAGATCATGTATATGTGGATCCCATTGTAAAGTGGAATCCATTTTGATTCCCAGGAAGACTGTCGCTTTGTCAATAGGGAGTTTATCTGGGCCAAGCTTTATGTTTGGTTCAACATAAGGAACATTTGGTAAAGAAAACTTTAAACATTTCGTCTTTTTTGAATTTAGGAGAAGATTATTAGCGGCAAACCATTTACAAATCTTAGATAATACATTATTTACATGCGTCAGTTCACTGTCTTTCCTATCTACTTTAAAAATCAGAGAGGTATCATCTGCGAATAAAACAATATCGCAGAAATCTTTGACCATGCAAGGCAGATCATTAATATATTAGTAGGGAAAGGGACTTGAAGATTTTCAAGGTCTTTGAAAAGCGGAGCGTGATCATAACGGGGACACTTTAAAATAATATGATCGATGTCACCCACGTCCTCTCCACACTCACACAATTCCGAGTCTATAATACGTATCCGAGCAAGATGTGCCGGAGTGCACATGTGACCCAAACGCATTCGAATCAAAACAGACGTAGCACGTTTATTTAGTTTTACTTTGGTAAACCAGGACTTAACCGGGATCATTGGTTGTATATTATAGAAGTATTTGCCTTTTGATCTGGCACTATTTGTCCAGGCTTCATTCCAAGCACGTTGCAGGTCTAATTTAGAGAGAGCAGCTAAATCCTGAGGAAAATTCTTATATGGGAACATGTCTCCACTCTGTGTTGCTTGGTTTGCAAGTTGATCAGCTTTCTCATTTCCCTTTATTCCGCTGTGACTGGGAATCCAGGCAAACGAAACAGAACACCCTCTATCTACGCATTTAATAAGCATTTCTCGGGCTTCGATAATAACCGAAAAATATGCATTTCTTTTGAAGGGAAATTTCATAAGAGCTTGTAATGCACTCAAGGAATCTGAGAAAATTACGCTATTTGAGAGTTTCATAATGAGGATGTATTCAAGAGCCTTATAAATTCCATAACATTCTGCAGTGAAAATAGATGTTTGAGGAGGGAATTTTATCTTTTCTACAATATTGAACTGACGATGAAATAGGCCTACACCAACACAGTCACTATTTGAGTGTTTTGAGGCATCGCAATAAATTTGATTCCAATCTGGCCATAATTCATCAATGATGTTATTTAAACACTCATTGGCGAATGGGTCTCCTTTGGCAATATCTAAGTTAAGATATATATCTGGTTTGACTAAAAGAGATTCAAAACTAGTTTCAAATATGGGGAGTTTATGGGTGCGGTCAGTTAAAGCTTCGATCTTATTGAATTTTAATAAACTATTTATCATACATGGTAGGCGTTTATGAGACCAGTATTTAGATGTATTAACCATAGCCGAAAGTTTTTTAAGTTTTGGAAACAGTGGGTGTTTTGCGAACACTACTATTCACGTTGTATAATAATAAATCATCAGCATATTGTAAAATTGAAGTGTTGTTTATATATTTATCTAAATCGCTGGTGTACATATTATAGAGAATTGGGCTAAGCACTGATCCCTGAGGGACTCCTCTCCAAATAATTCTCCTTGACGATTCTAATGTTATTGAACGACCAGATATTAAATTTATAATAAAGTTAATTAAATTTAACGGTACTTGGAGGCATTGTAGTTTGTTTTTTAAGATAGAAAGACAGACGTTATCGTAGGCAGATTTGATATCTAGAAAAACAGCTGTAACCGACGCATTTTGAGAGAAGGCTAATAGGATGTCGGCTAAAAGAATTGCTGCACTGTCTAGGGTACTTTTTCCTTTACGAAATCCGTACTGTGATTCTGAAAACAAACCGTTACTTTCCATAAACCACTCTAATCTGTTTTTTACCAGATGTTCCGCAATTTTAGTAATGACAGGCGACAAAGCTATGGGTCGATAGGAAGAAACTTCAGATGGATCTTTATTAGGCTTTAACACAGGCAACACCATTTGAGACTTCCATTGTGATGGAACGTCACCTGTCAAAATTACTTTGTTTATAACCTAGTAACTTTGCTCGTGCGTCCAATCTGTCCACCTCCTATGACACAATCGTCCAAACTGCTCACGTTTTTTTATCCCGCGACGCCCCGTAACGTTTTTTTGTAGTACTAAGTAGTTTTCCATTACCTAAACATGTCACCCTAACATCCCCATACCCCAATATATTACCTATACCATACAAAAAATTACATTTTCATACATTTAGTTTGAGTGGATCAAACAGCGAATAAAAATATATTTTTCCAGATTTTGAGGTATTTTGTTTTTTAATCGAGTTTATTTGTGGCAGTCTCCAATCAACATATAAACTTCTTGGTACCAATGCAATCCTCATCATATTCTCTTTACGGGAAAAGAAATGAAAATAGACCTTTTCATGGAAAATTTTACAGGAAAATGGGTTTGAACAGACGACGAAAATGGCGGGAAACGGCATTTTTTATATATTTTTTTTATATTTTTTTTCCGAAACTATTCCACCTACAACTTTTTTTTTTTTTTAATGTGTGTATTTATTATGGTTCTTTACCCATGAATAATACCAGATTGTAAGGATAAATATTTTATAAGTAGTAACGAGATTAAAACAACGCGATTTTTTTTAAGAATTTTGGCGGGAAAACTGTACATAAGCTGATTTTATTTTTTTTCTCAAAAACTATACCACCTACGAATTTGGTTTTTCTTTTGATATGATTATTCAGATGTAATCTATACACCTGAATTGTTTCAGATGTTTAGGTTTACAGGTTTAAAAGTAGTTACGAGATTATTTATTACGTAAATTTCGATCGGTGAGTGTTTGCGCGGCAAAATGCATCGAGTGAAAGTTATTTTTTTTCATTTCATGATTTGAGTAACTTCTCGTTACCATGGAGTAATGCGGTTTTTTTTTTGTATAGCCAATGATAGTAGCTTACTAACAACGTTTAAATAATAACGATCGGATAAATACAAGCTTTACACTAAACCTTTTTTTACACCACCGGAATTCCAGCCGTAACAAAAACAGGGGTCAAATAAAAAAATCTATAAAAAAAAAAGTTATCAATCCTTATCCTTTTAATTTCTTTTAACATCGTTATTGACTTATTGCCTATACAAATGCAAAATTACAGCTTTCTAGGTTAATAACTTTAGAAGTAGTTACGAGATTATTTTTAAATGACATAAATCTATACAAAATTTTGGCGCCAAAATGTAATTTGAGCTGTTTTCAGATTTCATATCAATTTTAAACATACTTTCTGTTATATCAGAATATTATGGATTTTTTCTCGCATAGCCAAGGATCCATCCTCACGAAAACCGTTTGAATTATGAAAATCGAACTTACGCAGATTTTATGGTGAATATGTAAACACGACTATTAACCGCTAACCGGCAGGCCGGTTGGGACACATAAGAGAAAATCCGGCAGACCGGAGGATACGCGCCTAAGGATATACTGAAACTGGTTTATAACCTCTAAATAATATTTTAGACTGTTATCTCCAAGATTCGTGAAGAAAGAGTATGGGATTCCATCTTCTCCAGGGGCAGAGTCCTGAATGCCAGAGAGAATACCTTTGAGTTCGTTTAAAGTAAAAGGAGTATTTAAGAAAGAATCATCTTGATTGTGTGGAATTTGAAGAGGGCAAACCAATTCAAATTCAGGAACGAATGGAGAAGCTAAATAATCCATAAATTCATCAGTCATACATGATGGAATTGTTCTAAAAGTGGAATCGGAAATACCTAACCTAAAACGTCTGATAAGAGACCACATAACCGAGCATGGGGTATTTGGAGAAATTGTAGTGCAAACACATCTCCAGCTTGAGAATCTCTTTTCTTTTATAAGTTTTTTAGTATCAGCCATAATTACTAATAAATTTTGGAAATTTTCATCTGTCATGTTTAAATTGTACACTGCCTCAGCTTCTTTCCTTATTTTAACAGCATTAGTGCAGTCACTATCCCACCATGGTGGGGAAGGTAATTTTCCATCTGAAGCATTTTTGATAGGGAAATAAGCATTAGCTGCCTCTATCAACAATTCAGTAAAAGCTGCAGAACAAAGTTCTGTCTTACATGTTATATCAGGTAGTGTATGTAGTTTATTATCTATGTATTCAGTATACTTATTCCAGTTACCTTTTATTAGCCTATATTTCATTCTAGGTGTGGGGGCTGTATTTTGCACTTTTTTATTTGGGAAAGATGTAATAATTGGGTAGTGATCACTACCACAAGTAGAATTATGCGTGCACCAATATAATTTTGATGCTAAAGACTCTGTAACAATTGAGAGATCAACAGCACTAAAATTTTCATTGGGGCGGGTTCTTCGTGTAGGTACTCCTGTGTTTAAAACACAGAGATTGTGTCGGTCTAATATATCTATTAATGTTTCTCCATTGGTATTGGATATAGAACTACCCCATAACCCATGATGAGAATTAAAGTCTCCTAATAATATATATGGTTTAGGTAGAGAGTTTAATATATTATCTAGAGTTTGGAATGTAACAGAAGATGGGTGTGGGATATATATAGATGCAAAAATTATATTAGTAACAAGTGCTGCTACAATATACAAACCCTCATGTTGAGGGAGGGAAATTATTTTATAAGGTAAATTATTTTTTATGAATAAGGCTACTCCATCATATCCATCTATTCTATCTTCGCGAAGACAGGTGAAACCTTTGATTTTAAAAACAGAATCTGGCCGTAGCCATGTTTCTGCTAAAGCAATAATTGAGGGGTCATATTTATTAGTAAGGTACATAATTTCAGATTTTTTATTATTCACACTTCGACAGTTCCACTGCACCACCACATGTGGGTAGTGCAGTGGAACTGCCGTTGTGTGATTACAGTTAATCGTCATTGGTTGGTGTAAATCCATGTTGGGCATGGATAATTTTATTTAACATATCAATAATAGGGGCAGCGTTGTTCGGTTTGATAATATTT
The DNA here is from genome assembly GCA_963890685.1 of Plagodis pulveraria. Classification (NCBI taxonomy): domain Eukaryota; kingdom Metazoa; phylum Arthropoda; class Insecta; order Lepidoptera; family Geometridae; genus Plagodis; species Plagodis pulveraria. Next base: position 4,256,471 of record OY982979.1, on the reverse strand, counting down.
GACTGCGACAAAATGTTTATCAAAGTAATAATAATATTAGTAAGCGAATGTTCTTCATTATCAGGGGAATTAGATTTGTACGCACATCCATTACATGGAGATGGCATATCATATTCTTTTATTAGAGCTTGATGTGCTGCATGGTCGTAGCCTTTAGCAGACTGATGTGGTGAACGAGGTTTTATGGTCACGGTTTTTCTATAAGACTTAGTTGATGAGAGTGGTGGAGGCATTGCATTTTTATTGGGAGTGGGATGAGCTGTTGATGTTATGTCTGCATATGATCTGGAAACAGGTGGGTGGAGTTTGGAAGCTTCAGAATAGGATACGCAACTTTCAGCCATGTATTGTTTAATACGTTTTTGTCTTTCATGTTCAGGGCAGCATTTGTTTGTGGCATAATGTGATCCAGAGCACAAAGCAAGAACTATTATGCTCCTCAATATTACAGCTATCAGCAGTGTGGGCTTGGCCACACTTATAACAACGTGGTTTGGACCTACATTGGACTTTTGTGTGACCAAAGCGGCAACAGCTGTAACATTGTATTGTCGGGTATATATAAAGCTCTACGGGTAGTGCATTAAAGCATACAAAAATTCTCTTGGGTAGAACCTGACCATCAAAAGTTATCACTACAGTCTGAGAAGGTTTCCATTGTGATTTCCCATCTGTGATAGTTTTGTAATTTAAACGCCTGACTTTTAATATCCTTCCACATCCAATAGGAACATTGATGTTATCTGTTACTTCTTCGGGAGACCAATCAGCTGGAACTCCACGAACAAGCCCCATGCGGATGACATTAAATGTTGGTATAAAAGCTTTTAAATTATTTTTGCCAAGACTATCGTGGTTAATGAAATCATTAGCATCATTAAAGTTTGCAAAAGCTAGGGATATCCTATTTCGGCCTATGCGTTTCAGACTGCCATTAACTATATTTCTAAAATTTTGTCTTTGGAGGAACTTTCCAAAGGCAATAGGGTGCAGTATGGTGCCATCATCAGAATTCTGCTGCTCTCTCTGAACGTGAATAATGTATGGTGCTACATCATGGGACTGATACAATGTGCGACTAAAAGGCTGGGGTTGAGGACGGGTCTGATGAATGTCTGTTGTCTCTTTCAGGGTCAGGTCTTTGTTTGATTGGGGTGTGTTACTGTTAAAAAGTGTTTTATTTTCAAACGAAGTCGGTGCTTTTTCTGATATTGATTCAACAGAAACACATGCGCAGTCCGTTTCTTTGGGTTCTAAAGCAGAGTTGCGTTTGCGTTTTCTTTTGTTACAATGCTTACACATCTTGCTTGGACGGCTGCGCTTCAAGGAGCGAGAAGACATGGACCCATCAATGAAAGACCCATCTGTCTCCATGCCCGATTCGTTTGACATAACTGTTATAAAACACGCAGCAGGTGGGACTGAGCCCCCCGGGTCAGGGGGCTCCTCCATGCCGAGAAAAATCTACAGACGAAACTTACCAAGTTATATAGGTACACATAAATATATACTTTATACAAATTAAACTAAAATTATTTACAATTTGAACTCTTCTGACCACTATATACACAGAATAATTAAATTTAATTAGTTAATAAATTTAAACGCGCCCGCCAAGTTTGAACGTTTCCCGCCTTTTTTTTCCGCCTTTTTCATTCTTAGCGTTCTTATCCAAAAATGGAACGGGGATGACAGTTACAAACGATCACATGATCACAACCATAGACGCAGATGTGATCAAAATTATCGAAAATAACGTTAGCGGATTCTGCGATCGGAAGTTATAGCGAGTAAACTTGTTGGAGTGATTTTGCGTTTTTATTCAGTTTAGTGTGGTTAATTCCACCATATTGATTATTATAAGTGTTGTGTTGTCCTATTTAGGTGTCGGTAAGATATAATTAGTAGTAGTTTTTGTGTTTAGTTGTGTAATTCGGTGTTTGAGGTTCACCTAACCTCAAACACCCATCATGGATTACGATCCACCCGACCCTCCGGATTCTCCGGACTCTAATCCTACTTCAACCGCAACTAAAAGGCGGATTGAGATAGAAGAACAACCCCCGGCCAAGAAGGTTATCACTTCACCTGAGCTGGCGACGGCCTCTATTGAGACTGTGTACACGGACTCGTCACTAGTAGTTGGCGGACTCGCTTACACATCTCTGGACAAGGGCCCCGATGTGGTCCATGTTTCCCGAGTAGAACCCGATCTATCTGCAGGAACTACCATTAGACCTATCAAATTTAGGCAATTTCTGAAAACACACAAGGTGTCCAATGTTTGTATTGAGGGAGTTAAAAGAGTAGGCAGGAATAAAATATCAGTAGAGTTCACTTCCGCTGAAGATGCCAACAAATTTATCAGCTTCCCTATATTAGCCATGTGTAAATACACTGCTACAATTCCCACATACAACATAACTCGCTTGGGGCTCATACGTGGAGTGCCAACTGATATGTCCATGACAGATTTTGTTACCTCACTCGAACTCCCTGTAGGATGCGGTAAATTCTTGAAAGCGCGTCGTCTCAACAGGAAGACTATAGTAGACGGAAATCCAACTTGGGTCCCCACCCAAACAGTGGTTGTTACTTTCCTTGGACAGGTTCCTCCATCTAGAGTTTACTCTTATTACACATCTCTGCCGGTTGAGCTCTACCAGTACCCCACCATCCAATGCCACTCATGCTGCCGGTTTGGTCATACTAAAGCCCAGTGTAGGTCAAAACCCAGATGCTTCCGCTGCACCAAAGAGCATACGGGTGATAGCTGCAATGTGTTAGAAAAAGACTCCACTTGTCTACATTTCTCAGGTCGGCACTTTGCTACCAACAAGAATTGCCCAGAACTTGAGAGACAAAAGTCCATAAAGGCTGTCATGGCTCAAAACAGTATATCCTATGAAGAAGCTGCTACTCAATATCCTAAAGTATCGCGATCATATTCTGAGGTCTCCCAAAGCATACTTGCTCCCCCCTCCACTTCATCTCCTGCTTTGGCACAGCCAAGGTCGTCACAGCCATAACACAGTAACTCATATGTCAGAACAGTATATGCTAGCCCTCGTACGAAAGCCCCTTGGGAAGTCGTACGATAAAGCAACCCACCGAGATATAGTTACCGCCCCTGCATCTGCAATACCTAACGGTTGTGCTTTAGGCATTAACCAAAGTACAGAATCTGCTCCCCAAAACGAGAATATGTTGGAGATATTGTTAAATTTAATAATAAACATAATCTTAATAAACCCTCAATCCATACCGTCCAACGTTGCCGATAAGCTTAGACAAATAGTATCATTTACTGGCCATAATGGATCCAGTAACCGTTCTGCAATGGAACACCCAGAGCATGCGCCCAAAGAAGCATGAGCTGGTCCATTTAATTTCAAAATTCCACCCGTCAGTCATTGCCATCTCGGAGACATGGTTGGTTCCTGATTCCCAATTTAGGGTTCCGGGATACTCCTGCCTCCGGGATGACAGGGCTGACGGGTATGCTGGTAGTGCTTTACTCATAAAGCGCTCCCTCCCCTTTTCCTAAATTACCATCCCATCCCATTCCCCTGATATCAACATTGTTGGTATCAGATCCTTGGATATCTCTTTCATCTCTATTTACATACCCCATCCCAACTCTTCCCTAATACCTGATATACTCCTTCTCCTTTCTTCTATTCCTACCCCAATGATGGTCATGGGTGATTTTAATGCCCACCACATTATGTGGGGCTCCCATCATTCCAATTTATTTGGACTTTCCCTCCTGGAAATATTTAATGAGGTCAATCTTTGTGTGGCTAATGGTGGGTCTCCCACCCATAGAGTCTATCCAACCCAAAATCCTAAAAGTGCAGTAGATCTAACCTTATGCTCACCTTCACTCTCATCACTGCTTACATGGAAAATTCTCCCACTTACCTATGGAAGCGACCATTTTCCCATTATCATCTCTATTCCTAATAGAGTAGTACCATTTCGTAACCCTAGCCTATCATTAAAATATAAACTTTCTTCTGCTGATTGGTTGTCATACTCTGCTACTCTAGACAATAAATTAAATGCATCTTCTATCTATCCTTTGGACATAGACCCTCTTATGTCATATGACTTATATATACAAAATATTACTGCAGTCACTGACCTTCACATTCCTTTAAAGAAAGCTGCAAAAGACTTTATTATATCAACTCCATGGTGGGATTCTGAATGCACATCTGCGGTGTCAGATAGGAATCAAGCTGAACAAAATTATAATTTGTGTATGACAAATGCAAACTTCATAAAATATCAGCAGGTAGCGGCTAAACTTAAGAAACTTTCCTTCAAAAAGAAAAAGTTTGGATGGATAGGTTTTTGTGAAAATTTGGCACCAAAAACACCAGCATCTCTTGTTTGGAAACAGATAAAGCGATTTAGATGTTCAACAAACATAGAAAATATATCAGCGAATGATCCCACAAGTTGGCTGGAGGCCTTTTCACATAAACTTGCTCCTCCTTCTGTCCCTTCTCTGGATTCTCTTCCTTCACTCCCTAGCTACCTTCCTTCCCATGATTGCTTTGATCAGCCTTTTTCCTTCCATGAATTGACTCTGGCACTAGACGGACTGACTGACTCATCTCCAGGGATTGATGGAATCCCATATTCTTTTATAATTAAGTCTTCGGTCAAATGTAAGCAAACATACTTAAATTTAATAAACTACTTTTTTGAGCATGGCATAGTACCTGACAAATGGAAAACCCAACTTATAATTCCACTTTTAACCTGGAAAGGATCCTTCAGATCCAAGCAGTCGTAGACCTATAGCAATGTCTTCAGTTATGGCTAAAATTATGGAACATCTAATGAAACATAGGCTTGAATGGTTTGTTGAGAACAGGCTTATTCTAGCCTAGACACAATTTGGTTTTAGAAAGGGTTATAGTACCATGGATAGTCTAGGCCTGCTAACGACGGATATTAACATTGCATTTAAGGAGCAAAAATATCTCGTGGGGGTGTTCCTTGACATTGCTTCTGCATATGACAATGTGTTGCTTCCACTACTCAGGAATAAACTTATTCAGCTGAGTATTCCTGCGAGGCTTGTACAATTCATTTGCAACATGCTAATGGAACGTACAGTAGTCATTAAACATGACCAACATACCCTCCCTCCTAGAACAGTTTGGAGAGGCTTACCCCAAGGATCAGTGTTAAGTCCATTACTTTACAGCCTTTACACCTATGATTTAGACAGATCTGTGGACTCATTCTGTGAAGTACTACAATATGCTGACGATCTGGCGCTGTATGTACAAGTGCAGTCCATAGAGGAGGCAACCCACAGACTGAATATGGCTCTCTCGTACCTCGGGGACTGGCTATTTGACCATGGTCTTTCGCTATCTGCTTCAAAAAGCTCAGTGGTAGTGTTTACTAAAAAGAGAATTATCCCTCCGATCAAAATAGTTAAAGGTCAGGAATCTATTCCACAGCTAAACAGTACTACATTTTTGGGCATCAAGCTGGATTCGAGAATGTCAGGTGTCCCCCATTTTAATACCATATCACAAAAAGCAGAAAAAAACGTAAATATTCTCAGATCTCTTTCAGGTGTTTGGTGGGGTTCCCACCCATATTCCCAAAAACTGCTTTACAATGCCATTATCCGAAGCCACTTTGATTATGGTTCTTTTCTTTTAAATATGTGCAATAAAACAGGGCAAGAGAAGATATGCAAAATTCAGTCCAAATGCCTGCGAATTATCCTTGGAGCCATGAAGTCCTCACCTATTAATGACATGCAGGTTGAGTGCACAGAACCCCCTCTTCATATTCGCAGGCAATTCCTTTCAGACAGATTTATCTCCAAATTAATTCAAAACTCTAGCCACCCCTTACTTCCAAAATTGAGTCTTCTTTCTGACCTGTATGATTTGCGGAATACAAATAATATCCCTTGCCTTCTTCGCAGCTTCATTAAATTCACAACCCTTCCTGATCCTCTCATTCAATTGTCAATCAACCCACTGTACTCAACTCCCTATGAAGCACTTACCTTTGAACCTCAAGTCCTTTTACATTTTGGTATTAATAAAAATTCTCCTAATGCATCATCCCTGTTCAGTGAATGCATTAGTTCCAAATTCATAGGTTGGCACTATTTATTTACTGATGCATCAAAGTTGTCATCGAATAGTGCTGTTCGTGCAGCGGTGTGGAATCCCTCGGATAAAATTTGTCTACCTTTTAAATGCCCTTCCTACTCCTCGGTATTTACTGGTGAAGCCCTGGCTATACTGGAAGCCATCTCTTTTGTTAAGTCCCATAACCTTAACAATACCTTAATTTTTACTGACTCTAAAAGCTGTCTAGAAAGTATACTTTCCAATCCTTTTCGTTCTTCCTCTCGTTTCCCTGTAATTTTCCAAATTAAAAACATCCTATTTGAATGCCATAAACTTGATTTAAATGTTGTTCTGGCCTGGATTCCCGGACATTCGGGAATTCCTGGCAATGAAACAGCTGAATCATGCGCAAAAGCAGCTTCTCAAATTGGTTCACTTGAGCATTTTAAAATATATTCTCATGACCTTTGTCTCCTCCCTAAATTCCACCTGCAAGATTCCTGGTCAAAATATTGGGAGGAATCCAAAAAGCAAAAAGGCAAGCATTATGGAGACATACAACCCCAAATTCCTAGATGTCCCTGGTTTTTTAAATTCCGCAATGCAAATAAAACTATCACCTCCACAATATGTCGTCTTCGGTTGGGTCATTCATGTACTCCTGTTCATTTAGCCAAATTACGAATCAGGGATCACTCAATGTGTGAGTGTGGCCTGGACGAGGGAAATGTGGACCACATATTTTTTAATTGCCCTAAACTGCTTTGTTCCCTGTATGATATCCTCCCACCTTATATCCCCCGTCCCACTTCCCTTAAATGTCTGTTATCCTTAACTTTTCTAAACAAATTATACCTATATTATGTAAATTTATTAAAAGAAATAAGATTAAATTGTAAATATATACCTACCTATTATTAACACATTATTAATCAATAATCATATATAAGTATGTCTATTGTAATTATGATTATGTGTTCTACTAACATTGTATTTGTCTTAGTTGTGATGTCTCTTTTGTTTTAGATAAAATAATCATCATGGTTGGAAAACATCTTGTGGATTCTCCCTTGTAAACACCAACCATTCTCTTAAAATGAAACACTTTCCACATGATTTTATGACACTAGCAATTACGGACATTGGCAGAATTGTGACAATATGCCACAGAAGTCATTAATATAAGAATCAATCAAACGTTCTTAGCGACTAATGGAACATACCCCTAGTGGGTTTTTGGTTGGACGATCATAGGGTGTGTACCATTTGAAGTTTAATTCGCCAAAAACGCTAAAAACGATCACACTCCCAATAAGTTGTTTCAGATGGGTCTTGGCATTATTTTCGCTATAAACGCTATGAAGCTACTGGAACAGTTTGAATAACCTACATCTAATGTCAAATGTGACAGAAGTAGCAAATTTTAGTGGCATTCTTATCCTTAATGGAACAGTTACAAACGCTCACAGTGATCACAACCATAGACGCAGATTGTGATCAAAATTATCGAAAATAACGTCATTAGCGTCAAATGGAATATACCCTTAGTCGTGCTTAAAACTTGATATTAGATGTTTCAACCAGTGGCGTGGCAGAGGGGGTTAGCCCCCGGCAGTAGTCCTTGATAGCCAGTGAAATTACAGGCACAATGAGACTTAACAACTATGTCTCAATGTGACGGGCGCAATGCATCTGTTATAGGCAGAGGTTAGTCACCTCTGCCTATAACAGATGCTTTTCGTCACAGGTCACGAATTGCACTGCCTCCATCATCTTGAGACATAGTTGTTAAGTCTCATGTGCTGTAATTTCACTGGCTCTCAAGGACTGCTGCCAGAACACACCGTTAGGTGCTTGGCGACAGATTTTCTACTTGAGGGTGGTCGCTAGCCAGGCGGGCATATAAGATATATCACACGCGTGCACCGGCGAAAGTTTACGGACGAATGTGTGTCACGCTCAAATCTCCACGGAAGAATGTAGGTCAAGTTCAGTGCCAGCCGGAGCAGCGCGGGGTGCTTGCGGGTGGATGAAAAGGGTGGCGCGGTACCTTCCGCGGGGTCATACGTCGCGTTTTTGGCGCGATCACTGTCACAGGGAAGAAAAGTGACAGCTCTTGATTTTTTCTTTTTTGAGGTATCGGCCTTTGTCTCATATAACATAATGCTATAGCCATGCGTAGAAACGAATTCAGCAAATTTAACACAACGCTATCTGATATTTATCGAAATCCCTAAATTTGAGTGATATGCTACAAAATATAAAATCCGTTAGAGCAATGACTTCGTGTGTGTGTCACGTATCTGATTTATTTGTTTGCATTACATGCTATCATTATTTCACATGATTATTTATGAGTTTGTATGGTCTGGTGTGCACTACAACGTGAAGAGAGTCAAGAAACGGGTCACCAAGCGTACCAAAGGTATTCAGGAAGATAGCTCATGAGGCGTCCGTAGTAGCGCAGTGTTGGAAATAATGTTACTGAAATAAAGCTTGTAAAATATATTGTATTTAATTCCATGGGTCCCTTCGACTTCCCGCATACCTCCAGCAGAGCCTCTCCTCAGATATGAGGAGATTGGCCGGAACATCCCCTTCCGCCACTCGCACGCCGCCATTCGGGGTCTTAAGTAATGGGCGGATACATTCCCTTCCGCCCCACCATATGGGGTCGGAGGTAATGGGTCCCCACCCAGGCCTCTAGTCGGGGTCTGAGAGAATGGGTGAAGAGTATCAGCAGAGTTGTTAAGACATCTACCGAACGTTTATCGATCCCGCCCCTCGTGAGTACAATCTGTCCACCTCCTATGACACAATCGTCCAAACTGCTCACGTTTTTTTATCCCGCGACGCCCCGTAACGTTTTTTTGTAGTACTAAGTAGTTTTCCATTACCTAAACATGTCACCCTAACATCCCCATACCCCAATATATTACCTATACCATACAAAAAATTACATTTTCATACATTTAGTTTGAGTGGATCAAACAGCGAATAAAAATATATTTTTCCAGATTTTGAGGTATTTTGTTTTTTAATCGAGTTTATTTGTGGCAGTCTCCAATCAACATATAAACTTCTTGGTACCAATGCAATCCTCATCATATTCTCTTTACGGGAAAAGAAATGAAAATAGACCTTTTCATGGAAAATTTTACAGGAAAATGGGTTTGAACAGACGACGAAAATGGCGGGAAACGGCATTTTTTATATATTTTTTTTATTTTTTTTTTCCGAAACTATTCCACCTACAACTTTTTTTTTTTTTTAATGTGTGTATTTATTATGGTTCTTTACCCATGAATAATACCAGATTGTAAGGATAAATATTTTATAAGTAGTAACGAGATTAAAACAACGCGATTTTTTTTAAGAATTTTGGCGGGAAAACTGTACATAAGCTGATTTTATTTTTTTTCTCAAAAACTATACCACCTACGAATTTGGTTTTTCTTTTGATATGATTATTCAGATGTAATCTATACACCTGAATTGTTTCAGATGTTTAGGTTTACAGGTTTAAAAGTAGTTACGAGATTATTTATTACGTAAATTTCGATCGGTGAGTGTTTGCGCGGCAAAATGCATCGAGTGAAAGTTATTTTTTTTCATTTCATGATTTGAGTAACTTCTCGTTACCATAGAGTAATGCGTTTTTTTTTTTGTTGTATAGCCAATGATAGTAGCTTACTAACAACGTTTAAATAATAACGATCGGATAAATACAAGCTTCACACTAAACCTTTTTTTTAGACCACCGGAATTCCAGCCGTAACAAAAACAGGGGTCAAATAAAAAAATCTATAAAAAAAAAAGTTATCAATCCTTATCCTTTTAATTTCTTTTAACATCGTTATTGACTTATTGCCTATACAAATGCAAAATTACAGCTTTCTAGGTTAATAACTTTAGAAGTAGTTACGAGATTATTTTTAAATGACATAAATCTATACAAAATTTTGGCGCCAAAATGTAATTTGAGCTGGTTTCAGATTTCATATCAATTTTAAACATACTTTCTGTTCATCATATTCATATCAGAATATTATGGATTTTTTCTCGCATAGCCAAGGATCCATCCTCACGAAAACCGTTTGAATTATGAAAATCGAACTTACGCAGATTGTATGGTGAATATGTAAACACGACTATTGACCGCTAAACGGCGCGGCAGGCCGGTTGGGACACATAAGGGAAATCCGGCAGACCGGAGGATACGCGCCTCTAAGGGGAAGGATACGCGCGTAAAATGTGACCGACGCGCGACGTAATTTTTGTCTCACAATTTTTAATTCAATTTATCATCTGTTTTGTAATAAAATATATTTGAGTATTCCATTTGAGTTATTTTCGATAATTTTGACCAAATTTTGCGTCTATGGAGACACATTTAACATGAACCATAGACTGTGTCTATGGTTCATGTTAAATGTGTCACAAAATGTGATCGAAAATAACGAGTTTAGCGTCAAATGGTATACGCCTAAACTATAAAGATCATCAAAATGAGGCTCAGAACCATAGTTTCTTTAAAAGTCCGAAATTCAAAATAAGCGTAACTGTCACGTAATTATTTTCCCCGGTACGCACACTCAAGGTGGTTAGAGTGTACTGTGTGTTAATTACAATGTTGCTAGTTAGACACTTTCCCCAAAAACCAGAATAAAATACAATTATTGTGAAGGTCCAGTATTAGGTTACAACTCGCCAGACAATAATATTGGATATTCATGCTTATTATTAACACATTATGCATTTTAGATTATATTAAATCAAACCACCGTATATGGTTGTCTGACAGTAAATTCATAATTGTAAGGATTTGTATAGAATAGGGACGGGATATTAATTATTATTTATAATATATAAAGCTCGATTACCACTGACTCACTGACTGACTGATTGACATAAATGTTCTCCTAGAAGGAGCACAGTAGGGCTAAAATGATGTATGGCAAAAATGTTCGGATGGTTTTGGTGAGTATGAGAAAAATCGAAAATCATTAAAAAGACGCCTGCCAAGTAAAGATGGATGACATATCTCAAAAACGGTACAAGATAGCTAGGGGGTGTTTGAACAAATATCATAGGGAATTGGGAGAGCAGTCGAATGACACCTGTCAAAAATCCAAAATGGCGGATTTCAAGATGGCCGCCATACAAAGTGGTCCGAACCTGCTGAAGCGAGGCCTTTAGGCCGAGCTTCAGTAGGGGCGGAGCAGTTTGTATGGCGGCCATCTTGAAATCCGCCATTTTGGATGTGTCCCACGTGCTCCTCTCATTCTTCATACTGCATTTGGAGTGTTTTACCTTCATTTTCGACTGAATTAGGAGTTTTTGTGGGATTTTGGACTGAATTTGGAGTAACTGTCCTACGTTAGTGTATAGCGAGCCCGAAGGGCGAGCTTCTGGTGAGGCCGAAGGCCGAACTTTCGGTCCGCGAGGCCGAAGGCCGAGCGAATGGCGCGTGAGCCCGAAGGGCGAGCGCTTGGCGAGCCCGCAGGCCGAGCCGTGTTAGTAACTTGCGAGGCCGAAGGCCGAGCTCCGACTCGAGAGTATTTTCCACGTCTCCGAATGGTCTCCATGGCAACTGCCCGCGGTAACCGAAGCACCTACGAGTGGGGTTCCTTAACAAAAGTGACTCAGAACCTTGGTACCTTTCTGCCCGTACCACCTTTTTATGGCAGTAGGGTGAATCGGCTTTAGTGGCTACAGTATGGATCTTTAGTGTATTGAGAGTTTATATGCGATTTCATTCTTCTTTTGGAGTTTTGAACACACTGTTTTTAACGTATTAGGTGTTTTTTTGACAGTTCCTACTGACTCAAGATAGATGCGGGCCGCATGCGGCCCGCACACTGCCCGAAAAACTAGTTTATAATATATAAAGCTCGATTACCACTGACTGACTCACTGACTGACTGACTGACATAAATGTTCTCCTAGAAGGAGACGAGTAGGAACAAGGTGATGTATGGCAAAAATGTTCGGGTGGTTTTGGTGAGTATGAGAAAAATCGAAAATCATAAAAAAGACGCCTGCCAAGTGAAGATGGATGAGGTATCTCAAAAACGGTAAGAGATAGGTAGGGGGTGTTTGAACAAATGTCATAGGGAATCGGAAGTTTAGTCGAATGACACCTGTCAAAAATCCAAAATGGCGGATTTCAAGATGGCCGCCATACAAAGTGATCCGAGCCTGCTGAAGCGAGGCCGTTAGGCCGTGCTTCAGTAGGGGCGGAGCAGTTTGTATGGTGGCCGTCTTGAAATCCGACATTTTGGATGTGTCTTACGTGCTCCTATCATTCTTTATACTGCATTTGGAGTGTTTTTCCTTAATTTTCGAATATATTAGGAGTTTTTGTGGGATTTTTGACTAAATTTGGAGTTACTGTCCAACATTAGTGTAGTAGCGAGCCCGAAGGGCGAGCTCCTGGTGAGGCCGAAGGCCGAACTTTCGGTCCGCGAGGCCGAAGGCCGAGCGTATGATGCGCGAGCCCGAAGGGCGAGCGCTTGGCGAGGCCGCAGGCCGAGCCGTGTTAGTAACTTGCGAGGCCGAAGGCCGAGCTCCGACTTGAGAGTATTTTCCACGTCACCGACTGGTCTCCATGGCAACTGCCTGCGGTAACCGAAGCACCTACGAGTGGGGTTCCTTAACAAAAGTGACTCAGAACCTTGGTCCCATTCTGCCCGTATCACCTTTTTATCGTAGTAGGGTGAATTTGTTTTTTGTGGCTACATGTATGGTTCTTTATTGTATTGAGAGTTTATATGGGATTTCATACTTCTATTGGAGTTTTGAACATACTTTTTTCCAACGTATCAGGAGTTTTGATATAGTTTAGTACTGTATAACGATAAATGCGGGCCGCATGCGGCCCGCACACTGCCCGAAAAACTAGTTATAATATATAAAGCTCGATTACCACTGACTGACTCACTGACTGACTGACTGACATAAATGTTCTCCTAGAAGGAGTAGAGTAGGGTTAAAATGATGTAGGACAAAAATGTTCGGGGGGTTTTGGTGAGTATGAGAAAAATCGAAAATCATTAAAAAGACGCCTGCCAAGTAAAGATGGATGACATATCTCAAAAACGGTAAGAGATAGGTAGGGGGTGTTTGAACAAATGTCATAGGGAATCTGGAGAGCAGTCGAATGACACCTGTCAAAAATCCAAAATGGCGGATTTCAAGATGGCCGCCATACAAATTGATCCGAGCCTGCTGAAGCGAGGCCGTTAGGCCGAGGTTCAGTAGGGGCGGAGCAGTTTGTATGATGGCCTTCTTGAAATCCGCCATTTTGGATTTGTCCCAGGTGCTCCTATCATTCTTTATACTGCATTTGGAGTGTATTACCTTATATTTTCGACTGTATTAGGAGTTTTTGTGGGATTTTTGACTGAATTTGGAGTTACTGTCCTACATAAGTGTAGTAGCGAGCCCGAAGGGCGAGCTCCTGGTGAGGCCGAAGGCCGAACTTTCAGTCCGCGAGGCCGAAGGCCGAGCGTATGACGCGCGAGCCCGAAGGGCGAGCTCTTGGCGAGGCCGCAGGCCGAGCCATGTTGGTAACTTGCGAGGCCGAAGGCCGAGCTCCGACTTGAGAGTTTTTTCCACGTCTCCGACTGGTCTCCATGGCAACTGCCCGCGGTAAGCGAAGCACCTACGAGTGGGGTTCCTTAACAAAAGTGACTCAGAACCTTGGTACCTTTCTGCCCGTACCACCTTTTTATGGCAGTAGGGTGAATCTGTTTTAGTGGCTACAGTATTGTTCTTTATTGTATTGAGTATTAATATGGGATTTCATACTTCTAATGGAGTTTTGAACATACTTTTTTTAATGTATAAGGTGTTTTGATATTGTTCAAACTTGCACAACGATAAATGCGGGCCGCATGCGGCCCGCACACTGCCCGAAAAACTAGTTATAATATATAAAGCTGGATTACCGTACACTGACTGACTCACAGACTCACTGACTGACATAATTGTTCTCCCAGAAGGAGTCGAATAGGAAGAAAGTAATGTATAGCAAAAATGTTCTGGGGGTTTGTGTGAGTATGGGAAAAATCCGAAAACTCAAAGTTGACGTCTGCCAAGTAAAGTTGGATGGCGTATCTCTGAAACGGTAAGAGATAGGTAGGGGGTGCTTGACCAAATGTCATAGGGAATCAGAAGAGCAGTCGGATGACATTTGTCAAAAATCCAAAATGGCGGATTTCAAAATGGCCGCCATACAAAATCCTTCGATCCCTCAAAAAAATAGCTGGTTCTACCAGAAAGAGTTGATTACTGTTATAGTAATGTATTACGAAAATGACTAAAGGGTTTAGCTGAGTAGGGAAAAAAATTAAAAACCCTAGAAATGACGCCTGCCAAGTAAGGCTGGACTACGTATCTCGAAAACGGTAAGAGATAGGTTGGGGGTGTTTAAACAAATGTCATAGGGAATCGGGAGAGCAGTCGAATGACACTTGCCACACGTGCTCCTCTCATTCTTTATACTGCATTTGGAGTGTTTTACCTCATATTTTCGACTGTATTAGGAGTTTTTGTAGGTTTTTTGACTGAATTTGGAGTTTCTGTTCTACGTCATTGTAGTAGCGAGCCCGAAGGGCGAGCTCCTGGTGAGGCCGAAGGCCGAACTTTCGGCTCGCAAGGCCGAAGGCCGAGCGTATGGCTCGTGAGCCCGAAGGGCGAGCGCTGGGCGAGGCCGCAGGCCGAGCCGTGTTAGTAACTTGCGAGGCCGAAGGCCGAGCTCCGACTTGAGAGTTTTTTCCACGTCTCCGACTGGTCTCCATGGCAACTGCCCGCGGTAACCGAAGCACCTACGAGTGGGGTTCCTTAATAAAAGTCACTCAGAACCTTGGGCCCATTCTGCCCGTACCACCTTTTTATGGCAGTAGGGTGAATTTGCTTCAGTGGCTACAGTATGGGTCTTTATCGTATTGAGAGTTTATATGGGATTTCATACTATTATGGAATTTTGTTTTTTTTTTAAATGTTTAAGGTGTTAAGGTATTGTTTAGTACTGCATAACGATAAATGCGGGCCGCATGCGGCCCGCACACTGCCCGAAATACTAGTTAATAATATATAAAGCTCGATTACCACTCACTGACTGACTGACTGACTGATTGACATAAATGTTCTCCTAGAAGGAGCAGAGTGTAATACTACTGTAGCCACTAAAGCAAATTCACCCTACTGCCATAAAAAGGTGGTGCGGGCAGAATGGGACCAAGGTTCTGAGTCACTTTTGTTAAGGAACCCCACTCGTAGGTGCTTCGGTTACCGCAGGCAGTTGCCATGGAGACCAGTCGGTGACGTGGAAAATACTCTCAAGTCGGAGCTCGGCCTTCGGCCTCGCAAGTTACTAAAACGGCTCGGCCTGCGGCCTCGCCAAGCGCTCGCCCTTCGGGCTCGCGCATTATACGCTCGGCCTTCGGCCTCGCGGACCGAAAGTTCGGCCTTCGGCCTCACCAGGAGCTCGCCCTTCGGGCTCGCTACTACACTTATGTAGGACAGTAACTCCAAATTCAGTCAAAAATCCCACAAAAACTCCTCATACAGTCGAAAATATAAGGTAATACACTCCAAATGCAGTATAAAGAATGATAGGAGCACCTGGGACAACTCCAAAATGGCGGATTTCAAGAAGGCCCCCATACAAACTGCTCCGCCCCTACTGAACCTCGGCCTAACGGCCTCGCTTCAGCAGGTTCGGACCACTTTGTATGGCGGCCGTCTTGAAATCCGACATTTTGGATGTGTCACACGTGCTCCTATCATTCTTTATACTGCATTTGGAGTGTTTTACCATACATTTTCGACTGTATTAGGAGTTTTTGTGGGTTTTTTGACTGAATTTGGAGTAACTGTCCTACATTAGCGTATAGCGAGCCCAAAGGGCAACCACCTGGTGAGGCCGAAGGCCGAACTTTCGGTCCGCGAGGCCGAAGGCCGAGCGAATGGTGCGCGAGCCCGAAGGGCGAGCGCTTGGCGAGGCCGCAGGCCGAGCCGTGTTAGTAACTTGCGAGGCCGAAGGCTGAGCTCCGACTCGAGAGTATTTTCCACATCTCCGACTGGTCTCCATGGCAACTGCCCGCGGTAACCGAAGCACCTACGAGTGGGGTTCCTTAAGAAAAGTGACTCAGAACCTTGGTCCCATTCTGCCCGTACCACCTTTTTATGGCAGTAGGGTGAATTTGCTTTAGCGGCTACAGTATGGTTCTTTATTGTATTGAGAGTTTATATGGGATTTCATAATTCTATTGGAGTTTTGAACATACTTTTTTCCAACGTATCAGGAGTTTTGATATAGTTTAGTACTGCATAACGATAAATGCGGGCCGCATGCGGCCCGCACACTGCCCGAAATACTAGTTTATAATATATAAGGCTCGATTACCACTGACTGACTCACTGACTCACTGACATAAATGTTCTCCTAGAAGGAGCAGAGTAGGGTAAAAATGAAGTATGGCAAAAATGTTCGGCGGGTTTAGGTGAGTATGAGAAAAATCGAAAATCATTAAAAAGACGCCTGCCAAGTAAAGATGAATGACATATCTCAAAAACGGTACAAGATAGGTAGAGGGTGTTTGAACAAATGTCATAGGGAATTGGGAGAGCAGTCGGATGACATCTGTCAAAAATCCAAAATGGTGGATTTCAAGATGGCCGCCATACAAAGTGATCCGAGCCTGCTGAAGCGAGGCCGTTAGGCCGAGCTTCAGTAGAGGCGGAGCAGTTTGTATGGTGGCTGTCTTGAAATCCGACATTTTGGATGTGACCCACGTGCTCCTATCATTCTTTATACTGCATTTGGAGTGTTTTACCTAATATTTTCGACTGTATTAGGAGTTTTTGTGGGATTTTTGACTAAATTTGGAGTTACTGTCCTACATAAGTGAAGTAGCGAGCCCGAAGGGCGAGCTTCTGGTGAGGCCGAAGGCCGAACTTTCGGTCCGCGAGGCCGAAGGCCGAGCGTATGATGCGTGAGCCCGAAGGGCGAGCGCCTGGCGAGGCCGTAGGCCGAGCCGTATTAGTAACTTGCGAGGCCGAAGGCCGAGCTCCGACTTGAGAGTATTTTCCACATCTCCGACTGGTCTCCATGGCAACTGCCTGCGGTAACCGCAGCAACTACGAGTGGGGTTCCTTAACTAAAGTGACTCAGAACCTTGGTACCATTCTGCCCGTACCACCTTTTTATGGCAGTAGGGTGAATCTGCTTTAGTGGCTACAGTATGGTTCTTTATTGTATTGAGAGTTTATATGGGATTTCATTCTTCTATTGGAGTTTTGAACATACTTTTTTACAACGTATCATGAGTTTTGATATAGTTTAGTACTGCATAACGATAAATGCGGGCCGCATGCGGCCCGCACACTGCCCGAAATACTAGTTATTATTATTATAATATATAAAGCTGGATTACCGTACACTGACTGACTCACTGACTCACTGACTGACATAATTGTTCTCCCAGAAGGAGTCGAGTAGGAAGAAAGTAATGTATAGCAAAAATGTTCTGGGGGTTTGTGTGAGTATGGGAAAAATCCGAAAACTCAAAGATGACGTCTGCCAAGTAAAATTGGATGGCGTATCTCTGAAACGGTAAGAGATAGGTAGGGGGTGCTTGACCAAATGTCATAGGGAATCAGGAGAGCAGTCGGATGACATTTGTCAAAAATCTAAAATGGCGGATTTCAAAATGGCCGCCATACAAAATCCTTCGATCCCTCAAAAAAGTAGCTGATTCTACCAGAAAGAGTTGAGTACGGTTAAAGTAATGTATTACGAAAATGACTAAGGGGTTTAGCTTAGTAGGGAAAAAAATAAAAACCCTAGAAATGACGCCTGCCAAGTAAAGCTGGACAACGTATCTCGAAAACGGTAAGAGATAGGTTGGGGGTGTTTTTACAAATGTCATAGGGAATCGGGAGAGCAGTCTATTGACACCTGTCAAATGTGCTACTCTCATTCTTCATACATTATTTGGAATATTTAACCTTACAATGTCGACTGTATTAGGAGTGTTTGTGGGAATTTCAACTCAATTTGGAGTAATTGTCCTACTGTCAGTGTAGCGAGCCCGAAGGGCGAGCTTTTGGTGAGGCCGAAGGCCGAACTTTCGGGCCGCGAGGCCGTAGGCCGAGCGGATGGTGCGCGAGCCCGCAGGGCGAGCGTCAGGCGAGGCCGCAGGCCGAGCCGTGTTAGTAACTTGCGAGGCCGAAGGCCGAGCTCCGACTTGAGAGTATTTTCCACATCTCCGACTGGTCTCCATGGCAACTGCCTGCGGTAACCGCAGCAACTACGAGTGGGGTTCCTTAACAAAAGTGACTCAGAACCTTGGTACCATTCTGCCCGTACCACCTTTTTATGGCAGTAGGGTGAATCTGCTTTAGTGGCTACAGTATGGTTCCTTATTGTATTGAGAGTTTATATGGGATTTCATACTTCTATTGGAGTTTTGAACACATTTTTTTTAATGTATATTGTGCTTTTATGACAGTCCCAACTGACTCAAGATAGATGCGGGCCGCATGCGGCCCGCACACTGCCCGAAAAACTAGTTATTATAATATATAAAGCTCGATTACCGTACACTGACTGACTCACTGACTGACTCACTGACATCATTGTTCTCCCAGAAGGAGTCGAGAAGGAAGAAAGTGATGTATGGGAAAAGTGTAGAGGGGGTTTGTGTGAGTATGGGAAAAATCCGAAAACTCAAAGAAGTCGTCTGCCAAGTAAAATTGGATAGCGTATCTCTGAAACGGTAAGAGATAGGTAGGGGGTGCTTGACCAAATGTCATAGGGAATCGGGAGAGCAGTCGGATGACACCTGTCAAAAATCCAAAATGGCGGATTTCAAAATGGCCGCCATACAAAATCCTTCGATCCCTCAAAAAAGTAGCTGGTTCTACCAGAAAGAGTAGAGTACGGTTATAGTAATGTATTACGAAAATGACTAACGGGTTTAGCTGAGTAGGGAATAAATTAAAAACCCTAGAAATGACGCCTGCCAAGTAAAGCTGGACTACGTATCTCGAAAACGGTAAGAGATAGGTTGGGGGTGTTTGAACAAATGTCATAGGCAATCGGGAGAGCAGTCGAATGACACCTGTCAAATGTGCTACTCTCATTCTTCATACATTATTTGGAGTATTTAACCTTACAATGTCGACTGTATTAGGAGTGTTTGTGGGAATTTCAACTTAATTTAGAGTAATTGTCCTACTGTCAGTGTAGCGAGCCCGAAGGGCGAGCTTTTGGTGAGGCCGAAGGCCGAACTTCCGGGCCGCGAGGCCGTAGGCCGAGTGGACGGTGCGTGAGCCCGCAGGGCGAGCGCTAGGCGAGGCCGCAGGTCGAGCCGTGTTAGTAACTTGCGAGGCCGAAGGCCGAGCTCAGACTTGCACCGATTTAGCTGAAAATCGATATATAGGTTGTTCTCGTCATCCTTATTCCAAATATGAAATTTTTATTTCGATGACGTCTGCCAAGTTAAAAAAGTTACTCCGATTTGGCTGAAACTCGATATTTATGTGGTTCTGGATGTCCTTATTCCAAATCAAAAAAAAATATTTCGATGACGTCTGCCAAGTAAAAAAAGTTACTCCGATTTGGCTGAAACTCGATATTTAGGTGGTTCTGGGTGTCCTTATTCCAAATCTAAAAATTTTTTTTCGATGACGTCTGCCAAGTAAAAAAAGTTACTCCGATTTGGCTGAAACTCGATATTTAGGTGGTTCTGGGTGTCCTTATTCAAAATCTAAAAATTTTTTTTCGATGACGTCTGCCAAGTTAAAAAAAGTACTCCGATTTGGTTTAAATTTTAAATCTAGGTTGTTCTGGACGTCCTTATTCCAAATATGAATTTTTTTTTTCGATGACGTCTGCCAAGTGAAGATAAATCACGTATCTCGATAACGGTAATAGATAGGTAGGGGGAATTTGAAAATATGTCATAGGGAATAAGAAAAACAGTCAAATGACATTTTGGATGTGTCACACGTGCTCCTCTCATTCTTTATACTGCATTTGGAGTGTTTTACCTCATATTTTCGACTGTATTAGGAGTTTTTGTAGGTTTTTTGACTGAATTTGGAGTAACTGTTCTATGTTATTGCAGTAGCGAGCCCGAAGGGCGAGCTCCTGGTGAGGCCGAAGGCCGAACTTTCGGCTCGCGAGGCCGAAGGCCGAGCGTTCGCTGCGTGAGCCCGAAGGGCGAGCGCTTGGCGAGGCCGCAGGCCGAGCCGTGTTAGTAACTTGCGAGGCCGAAGGCCGAGCTCCGACTTGAAAGTATTTTCCACGTCTCCGACTGGTCTCAATGGCAACTGCCCACGGTAACCAAAGCACCTACGAGTGGGGTTCCATAACAAAAGTGACTCGGAACCCTGGTCCCATTCTGCCCGTACCACCTTTTAATGGCAGTAGGGTGAATTTGGTTTGGTGGCTACAGGATGTTTCTTTATTGTATTGAGAGTTTATATGAGATTTCATACTTCTATTGGAGTTTTGAACACACTTTTTTTAACGTATTAGGCGTTTTGATATAAGTTGAAATTGCATAACGATAAATGCGGGCCGCATGCGGCCCGCACACTGCCCGAAAAACTAGTTTATTTATATAATATATAAGGCTCGATTACCACTGACTGACTCACTGACTCACTGACATAAATGTTCTCCTAGAAGGAGCAGAGTAGGGTAAAAATGAAGTATGGCAAAAATGTTCGGCGGGTTTAGGTGAGTATGAGAAAAATCGAAAATCATTAAAAAGACGCCTGCCAAGTAAAGATGAATGACATATCTCAAAAACGGTACAAGATAGGTAGAGGGTGTTTGAACAAATGTCATAGGGAATTGGGAGAGCAGTCGGATGACATCTGTCAAAAATCCAAAATGGTGGATTTCAAGATGGCCGCCATACAAAGTGATCCGAGCCTGCTGAAGCGAGGCCGTTAGGCCGAGCTTCAGTAGAGGCGGAGCAGTTTGTATGGTGGCTGTCTTGAAATCCGACATTTTGGATGTGACCCACGTGCTCCTATCATTCTTTATACTGCATTTGGAGTGTTTTACCTTTATTTTCGACTGTATTAGGAGTTTTTGTGGGATTTTTGACTGAATTTGGAGTTACTGTCCTACATTAGTGTAGTAGCGAGCCCGAAGGGCGAGCTCCTGGTGAGGCCGAAGGCCGAACTTTCGGTCCGCGAGGCCGAAGGCCGAGCGTATGATGCGTGAGCCCGAAGGGCGAGCGCTTGGCGAGGCCGTAGGCCGAGCCGTATTAGTAACTTGCGAGGCCGAAGGCCGAGCTCCGACTCGAGAGTATTTTCCACGTCACCGACTGGTCTCCATGGCAACTGCCTGCGGTAACCGAAGCACCTACGAGTGGGGTTCCTTATTAAAAGTGACTTAGAACCTTGGTACCATTCTGCCCGTACCACCTTTTTATGGCAGTAGGGTGAATCTGCTTTAGTGGCTACAGTATGGTTCTTTATTGTATTGAGAGTTTATATGGGATTTCATACTTCTATTGGAGTTTTGAACATACTTTTTTCCAATGTATCAGGAGTTTTGATATAGTTTAGTACTGCATAACGATAAATGCGGGCCGCATGCGGCCCGCACACTGCCCGAAATACTAGTTTATAATATATAAAGCTCGATTACCACTGACTGACTCACTGACTGACTGACTGACATAAATGTTCGCCTAGAAGGAGTAGAGTAGGGTTAAAATGATGTATGGCAAAAATGTTCGGGGGGTTTTGGTGAGTATGAGAAAAATCGAAAATCATAAAAAGACGCCTGCCAAGTAAAGATGGATGACATATCTCAAAAACGGTAAGAGATAGGTAGGGGGTGTTTGAACAAATGTCATAGGGAATCGGGAGAGCAGTCGAATGACACCTGTCAAAAATCCAAAATGGCGGATTTCAAGATGGCCGCCATACAAAGTGATCCGAGCCTGCTGAAGCGAGGCCGTTAGGCCGAGCTTCAGTAGGGGCGGAGCAGTTTGTATGGTGGCCGTCTTGAAATCCGACATTTTGGATGTGTCTTACGTGCTCCTATCATTCTTTATACTGCATTTGGAGTTTTTTATCTTTATTTTCGACTGTATTAGGAGTTTTTGTGGGATTTTTGACTGAATTTGGAGTAACTGTCCTACATTAGTGTAGTAGCGAGCCCGAAGGGCGAGCTTCTGGTGAGGCCGAAGGCCGAACTTTCGGCCCGCGAGGCCGAAGGCCGAGCGTATGGGGCGTGAGCCCGAAGGGCGAGCGCATGGCGAGGCCAGAGGCCGAGCCGTGTTAGTAACTTGCGAGGCCGAAGGCCGAGCTCCGACTTGAGAGTATTTTCCACGTCTCCGAATGGTCTCCATGGCAACTGCCCGTGGTAAGCGAAGCTCCTACGAGTGGGGTTCTTTAACAAAAGTTACTCAGAATCTTGGTACCATTCTGCCCGTACCACTTTTTTTATGGCAGTAGGGTGAATCTGGTTTGGTGGCTATAGTTTGGTTCTCTACTGTATAAGGAGTTTATATGGGATTTCATACTGTTATAGAATATTGTTTTTTTTTTTAAATGTATAAGGTGTTTTGATATTGTTTCAAATTGCATAACGATAAATGCGGGCCGCATGCGGCCCGCACACTGCCCGAAAAACTAGTTATTAATAATATATAAAGCTCGATTACCACTCACTGACTGACTGACTGACTGATTGACATAAATGTTCTCCTAGAAGGAGACGAGTAGGGCTAAAATGATGTATGGCAAAAATGTTCGGGGGGTTTTGGTGAGTATGAGAAAAATCGAAAATCATTAAAAAGACGCCTGCCAAGTGTAGATGGATGACGTATCTCGAAAACGGTAAGAGATAAGTAGGGGGTGTTTGAACAAATGTCATAGGGAATCGGGAGAGCAGTCGAATGACATCTGTCAAAAATCCAAAATGGCGGATTTCAAGATGGCCGCCATACAAAATGCTCCGAGCCTGCTGAAGCGAGGCCTTTAGGCCGAGCTTCAGTAGGGGCGGAGCAGTTTGTATGGTGGCCATCTGGAAATCCGACATTTTGGATGTGACCAAAGTGCTCCTATCATTCTTTATACTGCATTTGGAGTGTTTTACCTTTATTTTCGACTGAATTAGGAGTTTTAGTGGGATTTTTGACTGAATTTGGAGTTACTGTCCTACATAAGTGTAGTAGCGAGCCCGAAGGGCGAGCTCCTGGTGAGGCCGAAGGCCGAACTTTCGGTCCGCGAGGCCGAAGGCCGAGCGTATGAAGCGTGAGCCCGAAGGGCGAGCGCTTGGCGAGGCCGCAGGCCGAGCCGTATTAGTAACTTGCGAGGCCGAAGGCCGAGCTCCGACTTGAGAGTATTTTCCACATCACCGACTGGTCTCCATGGCAACTGCCTGCGGTAACCGAAGCACCTACGAGTGGGGTTCCTTAACAAAAGTGACTCAGAACCTTCGTACCATTCTGCCCGTACCACCTTTTTATGGCAGTAGGGTGAATCTGATTTGGTGGCTACAGTTTGGTTCCTTATTGTATATAGAGTTTATATAGTATTTCATACTTCTATTGGAGTTTTGGATATTACTTTTTTTTAATGTATAACGTGCTTTTATGACAGTTCCTACTGACTCAAGATAGATGCGGGCCGCATGCGGCCCGCACACTGCCCGAAAAACTAGTTTATAATATATAAAGCTGGATTACCGTACACTGACTGACTGACTGACTGACATCATTGTTCTCCCAGAAGGAGTCGAGAAGGAAGAAAGTGATGTATGGGAAAAGTGTAGAGGAGGTTTAGGGGAGTATGGGAAAAATCCGAAAACTCAAAGATGACGTCTGCCAAGTAAAATTGGATGGCGTATCTCTGAAACGGTAAGAGATAGGTAGGGGGTGCTTGACCAAATGTCATAGGGAATCAGGAGAGCAGTCGGATGACATCTGTCAAAAATCCAAAATGGCGGATTTCAAAATGGCCGCCATACAAAATCCTTCGATCCCTCAAAATAGTAGCTGGTTCTACCAGAAAGAGTTGAGTACGGTTATACTAATGTATTACGAAAATGACAAAGGGGTTTATCTGAGTAGGGGAAAAATTAAAAACCCTAGAAATGACGCCTGCCAAGTAAAGCTGGACTACGTATCTCGAAAACGGTAAGAGATAGGTTGGGGGTGTTTGAACAAATGTCATAGGGAATCGGGAGAGCAGTCGAATGACACCTGTCAAATGTGCTACTCTCATTCTTCATACATTATTTGGAGTATTTGACCTTACAATGTTAACTGTATTAGGAGTGTTTGTGGGAATTTCACCTCAATTTAGAGTAATTGTTCTACTGTCAGTGTAGCGAGCCCGAAGGGCGAGCTTTTGGTGAGGCCGAAGGCCGAACATTCGGGCCGCGAGGCCGTAGGCCGAGTGGACGGTGCGCGAGCCCGCAGGGCGAGCGCTAGGCGAGGCCGTAGGCCGAGCCGTGTTAGTAACTTGCGAGGCCGAAGGCCGAGCTCAGACTTGCACCTATTTGGCTGAAAATCGATATATAGGTTGTTCTCGTCATCCTTATTCCAAATATGAAATTTTTACTTCGATGACGTCTGCCAAGTAAAAAAAGTTACTCTGATTTGGTTGAAACTCGATATTTATGTGCTTCTGGACGTCCTTATTCTAAATCAAAAATTTTGGTTTCGATGACGTCTGCCAAGTAAAAAAAGTTACTCCGATTTGGCTGAAACTCTATATTTTGGTGGTTCTGGGTGTCCTTATTCCAAATCTAAAAATTTTTTTTCGATGACGTCTGCCAAGTAAAAAAAGTTACTCCGATTTGGCTTAAACTCGATATTTAGGTGGTTCTGGGTGTCCTTATTCCAAATCAAAAAATTTTTTTTCGATGACGTCTGCCAAGTAAAAAAAAGTACTCCGATTTGGCTTCAATTTTATATCTAGGTGTTTCTGGACGTCCGTATTCCAAATGTGACATTTGTTATTCGATGACGTCTGCCAAGTGCAGATAAATCACGTATCTCGAAAACGGTAATAGATAGGTAGGGGGTTTTTGAAAAATGTCATAGGGAATAAGGAGAGCAATCGAATGACATTTTGGATGTGTCACACGTGCTCCTCTCATTCTTTATACTGCATTTGGAGTGTTTTACCTCATATTTTCGACTGTATTAGGAGTTTTTGTAGGTTTTTTGACTGAATGTGGAGTTACTGTTCTACGTGATTGTAGTAGCGAGCCCGAAGGGCGAGCTCCTGGTGAGGCCGAAGGCCGAACTTTCGCTTCGCGAGGCCGAAGGCCGAGCGTATGGCGCGTGAGCCCGAAGGGCGAGCGCTTGGCGAGGCCGCAGGCCGAGCCGTATTAGTAACTTGCGAGGCCGAAGGCCGAGCTCCGAACTGAGAGTATTTTCCACGACTCCTACTGGTCTCCAAGGCAACTGCCCGCGATAACCGAAGCACCTACGAGTGGGGTTCCTTAACAAAAGTGACCCAGAACCTTGGTCCGATTCTGCCCGTACCACCTTTTTATGGCAGTAGGGTGAATCTGCTTTAGTGACTACAGTATGGTTCTTTATTGTATGGAGAGTTTATTTGGGATTTCATACTTTTATTGGAGTTTTGAAATTATTATTTTTAAATGTATAAGGGGTTAAGGTAGAGTTTAGTATTGCATAACGATAAATGCGGGCCGCATGCGGCCCGCACACTGCCCGAACAACTAGTTTATAATATATAAAGCTCGATTACCACTGACTGACTCACTGACTGACTGACTGACATAAATGTTCTCCTAGAAGGAGTAGAGTAGGGTTAAAATGATGTATGGAAAAAATGTTCAGGAGGTTTTGGTGAGTATGAGAAAAATCGAAAATCAAAAAAATGACGCCTGCCAAGTAAAGATGGATAACACATCTCGAAAACGGTAAGAGATAGGTAGGGGGTGTTTGAACAAATGTCATAGGGAATCGGGAGAGCAGTAGAATGACACCTGTCAAAAATCCAAAATGGCGGATTTCAAGATGGCCGCCATACAAAGTGATCCGAGTCTGCTGAAGCGAGGCTGCTAGGCCGAGGTTCAGTAGCGGCGGAGCACTTTGTATGGCGGCCATTTTGAAATCCGCCATTTTGGATGTGTCTGACGTACTCCTATCATTCTTTATACTGCATTTGGAGTGTTTTACCTTATATTTTCGACTGTATTAGGAGTTTTTGTGGGATTTTCGACTGAATTTGGAGTTACTGTCCTACGTTAGTGTAGTAGCGAGCCCGAAGGGCGAGCGCTTGGCGAGGCCGCAGGCCGAGCCGTGTTAGTAACTTGCGAGGCCGAAGGCCGAGCTCCGACTTGAGAGTATTTTCCACATCTCCGACTGGTCTCCATGGCAACTGCCCGCGGTAACCGAAGCACCTACGAGTGGGGTTCCTTAACAAAAGTGACTCAGAACCTTGGTCCCATTCTGCCCGTACCACCTTTTTATGGCAGTAGGGTGAATTTGCTTTAGTGGCTACAGTATGGTTCTTTATTGTATTGAGAGTTTATATGGGATTTCATACTTCTATTGGAATTTTGAAATATTTTTTTTTTATGTAAAAGGAGTTTTGATATTGTTAAGTACTGCATAACGATAAATGCGGGCCGCATGCGGCCCGCACACTGCCCGAAAAACTAGTTATTATAATATATAAAGCTCGATTACCATTGACTCACTGACTGACATAAATGTTCTCCTAGAAGGAGACGAGTAGGAACAACGTGATGTATGACAAAAATGTTCGGGGGGTTTTGGTGAGTACGAGAAAAATCGAAAATCATTAAAAAGACGCCTGCCAAGTGAAGATGGATGACGTATCTCGAAAACGGTAAGAGATAGGTAGGGGGTGTTTGAACAAATGTCATAGGGAATAGGAAGAGCAGTCGAATAACATCTGTCAAAAATCCAAAATGGCGGATTTCAAGATGGCCGCCATACAAAATGATCCTGCCCTGCTGAAGCGAGGCCTTTAGGCCGAGCTTCAGTAGGGGCGGAGCAGTTTGTATGGTGGCCGTCTTGAAATCCGACATTTTGGATGTGACCCACGTGCTCCTATCATTCTTTATACTGCATTTGGAGTGTTTTACCTTCATTTTCGACTGAATTAGGAGTTTTTGTGGGATTTTTGACTGAATTTGGAGTTACTGTCCTACATTAGTGTAGTAGCGAGCCCGAAGGGCGAGCTCCTGGTGAGGCCGAAGGCCGAACTTTCGGTCCGCGAGGCCGAAGGCCGAGCGTATGATGCGCGAGCCCGAAGGGCGAGCGCTTGGCGAGGCCGCAGGCCGAGCCGTGTTGGTAACTTGCGAGGCCGAAGGCCGAGCTCCGACTTGAGAGTTTTTTCCACGTCTCTGACTGGTCTCCATGGCAACTGCCCGCGGTAAGCGAAGCACCTACGAGTGGGGTTCCTTAACAAAAGTGACTCAGAACCTTGGTACCATTCTGCCCGTACCACCTTTTTATGGCAGTAGGGTGAATCTGCTTTAGTAGCTACAGTATGGTTCTCTACTGTATTACAAGTTTATTTGGGATTTCATATTTCTATTGGAGTTTTGAACATTATTTTTTTATGTATTAGGTGTTTTGATATAGTTTAAAATTGCATATCGATAAATGCGGGCCGCATGCGGCCCGCACACTGCCCGAAAAACTAGTTATTTATTTATAATATATAAGGCTCGATTACCACTCACTGACTGACTGACTGATTGACATAAATGTTCTCCTAGAAGGAGCAGAGTAGGGTTAAAATGAAGTATGGCAAAAATGTTTGGGGGGTTTAGGTGAGTACAAGAAAAATCGAAAATCATAAAAATGACGCCTGCCAAGTAAAGATGAATGACATATCTCAAAAACAGTACAAGATAGGTAGGGGGTGTTTGAACAAATGTCATAGGGAATCGGGAGAGCAGCCGGATGACATCTGTTAAAAATCCAAAATGGCGGATTTCAAGATGGCCGCCATACAAATTGATCCGAGCCTGCTGAAGCGAGGCCGTTAGGCCGAGGTTCAGTAGGGGCGGAGCAGTTTGTATGGGGGCCTTCTTGAAATCCGCCATTTTGGATTTGTCCCAGGTGCTCCTATCATTCTTTATACTGCATTTGGAGTGTATTACCTTATATTATCGACTGTATTAGGAGTTTTTGTGGGATTTTTGACTGAATTTGGAGTAACTGTCCTACATAAGTGTAGTAGCGAGCCCGAAGGGCGAGCTCCTGGTGAGGCCGAAGGCCGAACTTTCGGTCCGCGAGGCCGAAGGCCGAGCGTATGATGCGCGAGCCCGAAGGGCGAGCGCTTGGCGAGGCCGCAGGCCGAGCCGTGTTGGTAACTTGCGAGGCCGAAGGCCGAGCTCCGACTTGAGAGTTTTTTTCCACGTCTCCGACTGGTCTCCATGGCAACTGCCCGCGGTAAGCGAAGCACCTACGAGTGGGGTTCCTTAACAAAAGTGACTCAGAACCTAGGTCCCATTCTGCCCGTACCACCTTTTTATGGCAGTAGGGTGAATCTGTTTTAGTGGCTACAGTATTGTTCTTTATTGTATTGAGAGTTAATATGGGATTTCATACTTCTAATGGAGTTTTGAACATACTTTTTTTAATATATAAGGTGTTTTGGTATTGTTCAAACTTGCATTACGATAAATGCGGGCCGCATGCGGCCCGCACACTGCCCGAAAAACTAGTTATTTATAATATATAAAGCTCGATTACCACTGACTGACTGACTGACTCACTGACATAAATGTTCTCCTAGAAGGAGCAGAGTAGGGTAAAAATGAAGTATAGCAAAAATTTTCGGAGGGTTTTGGTGAGTATGAGAAAAATCGAAAATCATTAAAAAGACGCCTGCCAAGTGATGATGGATGACGTATCTCGAAAACGGTAAGAGATAGGTAGGGGGTGTTTGAACAAATGTCATAGGGAATCGGTAGAGCAGTCGAATGACATCTGTCAAAAATCCAAAATGGCGGATTTCAAGATGGCCGCCATACAAAATGCTCCGAGCCTGCTGAAGCGAGGCCTTTAGGCCGAGCTTCAGTAGGGGCGGAGCAGTTTGTATGGTGGCCGTCTTGAAATCCGTTATTTTGGATGTACCCCACGTGCTCCTATCATTCTTTATACTGCATTTGGAGTGTTTTACCTTATATTTTCGACTGTATTAGGAGTTTTTGTGGGATTTTTGACTAAATTTGGAGTTACTGTCCTACATAAGTGAAGTAGCGAGCCCGAAGGGCGAGCTCCTGGTGAGGCCGAAGGCCGAACTTTCGATCCGCGAGGCCGAAGGCCGAGCGTATGATGCGTGAGCCCGAAGGGCGAGCGCCGAGCGAGGCCGCAGGCCGAGCCGTTTTAGTAACTTGCGAGGCCGAAGGCCGAGCTCCAACTTGAGAGTATTTTCCACGTTTCCGACTGGTCTCCATGGCAACTGCCCGCGGTAACCGAAGAACCTACGAGTGGGGTTCCTTTACAAAAGTGACTCAGAACCCTGGTCTCATTTTGCCCGTACCACCTTTTTATGGCAGTAGGGTGAATTTGGTTTGGTGGCTACAGTTTGGTTCTTTATTGTATTGAGAGTTTATATGGGATTTCATACTTTTATTGGAGTTTTGAACACATTTTTTTTAAAGTATTAGGTGTTTCTGTGGAATTTTCAAATGACTAAAGATAGATGCGGGCCGCATGCGGCCCGCACACTGCCCGAAAAACTAGTTATAATATATAAAGCTCGATTACCATTGACTCACTGACTGACATAAATGTTCTCCTAGAAGGAGACGAGTAGGAGCAACGTGATGTATAGCAAAAATGTTCGGGGGGTTTTGGTGAGTATGAGAAAAATCGAAAATCATTAAAAAGACGCCTGCCAACTGAAGATGGATGACGTATCTCAAAAACGGTAAGAGATAGGTAGGGGGTGTTTGAACAAATGTCATAGGGAATTGGGAAAGCAGTCGAATGACACCTGTCAAAAATCCAAAATGGCGGATTTCAAGATGGCCGCCATACAAATTGATCCGAGCCTGCTGAAGCGAGGCCTTTAGGCCGAGCTTCAGTAGGGGCGGAGCAGTTTGTATGGTGGCCATCTTGAAATCCGACATTTTGGATGTGTCCCACGTGCTCCTATCATTCTTTATACTGCATTTGGAGCGTTTTACCTTTATATTAGACTGTATTAGGAGTTTTTGTGGGATTTTTGACTGAATTTGGAGTAACTGTCCTACATTAGTGCAGTTGCGAGCCCGAAGGGCGAGCTCCTGGTGAGGCCGAAGGCCGAACTTTCGGTCCGCGAGGCCGAAGGCCGAGCGTATGATGCGCGAGCCCGAAGGGCGAGCGCTTGGCGAGGCCGCAGGCCGAGCCGTGTTAGTAACTTGCGAGGCTGAAGGCCGAGCTCCGACTTTAGAATATTTTCTACATCTTCGACTGGTCTCCATGGCAACTGACCGAGGTAACCGAAGCACCTACGAGTGGGGTTCCTTAACAAAAGTGACTCAGAACCTTGGTACCATTCTGCCCGTACCACCTTTTTATGGCAGTAGGGTGAATTTGGTTTGGTGGCTACAGTTTGTTTCTTTATTGTATTGAGAGTTTATATGGGATTTCATACTTCTATTGGAGTTTTGAACACACTTTTTTTTACGTATTAGGTGTCTTGATATAAGTTAAAATTGCACAACGATAAATGCGGGCCGCATGCGGCCCGCACACTGCCCGAAATACTAGTTTATAATATATAAAGCTGGATTACCGTACACTGACTGACTGACTGACTGACTGACTGACTGACATCATTGTTCTCCCAGAAGGAGTCGAGTAGGAAGAAAGTGATGTATGGGAAAAGTGTAGAGAGTGTTTGGGGGAGTATGGGAAAAATCCGAAAACTCAAAGATGACGTCTGCCAAGTAAAATTGGATGGCGTATCTCTGAAACGGTAAGAGATAGGTAGGGGGTGCTTGACCAAATGTCATAGGGAATCAGGAGAGCAGTCGCATGACATTTGTCAAAAATCCAAAATGGCGGATTTCAAAATGGCCGCCATACAAAATCCTTCGATCCCTCAAAAAAGTAGCTGGTTCTACCAGAAAGAGTTGAGTACGGTTATAGTAATGTATTACGAAAATGACTAAGGGGTTTAGCTGAGTAGAGGAAAAATTAAAAACCCTAGAAATGACGCCTGCCAAGTAAAGCTGGACTACGTATCTCGAAAACGGTAAGAGATAGGTTGGGGTTGTTTGAACAAATGTCATAGGGAATCGGGAGAGCAGTCGAATGACACCTGTCAAATGTGCTACTCTCATTCTTCATACATTATTTGGAGTATTTAACCTTACAATGTCAACTGTATTAGGAGTGTTTGTGGGAATTTCAACTCAATTTAGAGTATATGTCCTACTGTCAGTGTAGCGAGCCCGAAGGGCGAGCTTTTGGTGAGGCCGAAGGCCGAACTTTCGGGCCGCGAGGCCGTAGGCCGAGTGGACGGTGCGCGAGCCCGCAGGGCGAGCGCTAGGCGACGCCGCAGGTCGAGCCGTGTTAGTAACTTGCGAGGCCGAAGGCCGAGCTCAGACTTGCACCGATTTGGCTGAAAATCGATATATAGGTTGTTCTCGTCATCCTTATTCCAAATATGAAATTTTTATTTCGATGACGTCTGCCAAGTAAAAAAAGTTACGCCGATTTGGCTGAAACTCGATATTTATGTGGTTCTGGACGTCCTTATTCTAAATCAAAATTTTTTGTTTCGATGACGTCTGCCAAGTAAAACAAGTTACTCCGATTTGGCTGAAACTCGATATTTAGGTGGTTCTGGGTGTCCTTATTCCAAATCAAATTTTTTTTTTTCGATGACGTCTGCCAAGCAAAAAAAAGTACTCCAATTTGGCTTAAATTTTATATCTAGGTTGTTCTGGACGTCCTTATTCCAAATATGTTTTTTTTTTTACGATGACGTCTGCCAAGTGCAGATAAATCACGAATCTCGAAAACGGTAATAGATAGGTAGGGGGTTTTTGAAAATATGTCATAGGGAATAAGGAGAGCAGTCGAATGACATTTTGGATGTGTCCTACGTGCTCCTATCATTCTTTATACTGCATTTGGAGTGTTTTTCCTTAATTTTCGACTGTATTAGGAGTTTTGGTGGGATTTTTGACTGAATTTGGAGTTACTGTCCAACTTTAGTGTATAGCGAGCCCGAAGGGCGAGCTCTCGGTGAGGCCGAAGGCCGAACTTTCTGCTCGCGAGGCCGAAGGCCGAGCGTAGGGTGCGTGAGCCCGAAGGGCGAGCGCTTGGCGAGGCCGTAGGCCGAGCCGTATTAGTAACTTGCGAGGCTGAAGGCCGAGCTCCGACTTGAGAGTTTTTTCCACGTCTCCGACCCGTCTCCATGGCAACTGCCCGCGGTAACCGAAGCACCTACGAGTGGGGTCCCTTAACAAAAGTTACTCAGTACCTTGGTACCATTCTGCCCGTACCACCTTTTTATGGCAGTAGGGTGAATCTGCTTTAGTAGCTACAGTATGTTTCTCTACTGTATTACAAGTTTATTTGGGATTTCATATTTCTATTGGAGTTTTGAACATTTTTTTTTTTAATGTATTAGGTGTTTTGATATAGTTTAAAATTGCATAACGATAAATGCGGGCCGCATGCGGCCCGCACACTGCCCGAAATACTAGTTTATAATATATAAAGCTGGATTACCGTACACTGACTGACTGATTCACTGACTGACATCATTGTTCTCCCAGAAGGAGTCGAGAAGGAAGAAAGTGATGTATGGGAAAAGTGTAGAGGAGGTTTAGGGGAGTATGGGAAAAATCCGAAAACTCAAAGATGACGTCTGCCAAGTAAAATTGGATGGCGTATCTCTGAAACGGTAAGAGATAGGTAGGGGGTGCTTGACCAAATGTCATAGGAAATCGGGAGAGCAGTCGGATGACATCTGTCAAAAATCCAAAATGGCGGATTTCAAAATGGCCGCCATACAAAATCCTTCGATCCCTCAAAAAAGTAGCTGGTTCTACCAGGAAGAGTTGAGTACGGTTATAGTAATGTATTACGAAAATGACAAAGGGGCTTAGCTGAGTAGGGAAAAAATTAAAAACCCTAGAAATGACGCCTGCCAAGTAAAGCTGGACTACGTATCTCGAAAATGGTAAGAGATAGGTTGGGGGTGTTTGAACAAATGTCATAGGGAATCGGGAGAGCAGTCGAATGACACCTGTCAAACGTGCTACTCTCATTCTTCATACATTATTTGGAGTATTTGACCTTACAATGTCGACTGTATTAGGAGTTTTTGTGGGATTTTCAACTGAATTTGGAGTAATTGTCCTACTGGCCGTGTAGCGAGCCCGAAGGGCGAGCTTTTGGTGAGGCCGAAGGCCGAACTTTCGGGACGGTGCGCGAGCCCGCAGGGCGAGCGCTAGGCGAGGCCGCAGGCCGAGCCATGTTAGTAACTTGCGAGGCCGAAGGCCGAGCTCAGACTTGCACCGATTTGGTTGAAAATCGATATATAGGTTGTTCTCGTCATCCTTATTTCAAATTTGAAATTTTTATTTCGATGACGTCTGCCAAGTAAAAAAAGTTATTCCGATTTGGCTGAAACTCAATATTTTTGTGGTTCTGGACGTCCTTATTCCAAATCAAAAAAAAATTTTTCGATGACGTCTGCCAAGTAAAAAAAGTTACTCCGATTTGGCTGAAACTCGATATTTAGGTGGTTCTGGGTGTCCTTATTCCAAATCTAAAATTTTTTTTTCGATGACGTCTGCCAAGTAAAAAAAGTTACTCTGATTTGGCTGAAACTCGATATTTAGGTGGTTCTGGGTGTCCTTATTTCAAATCAAATTTTTTTTTTTCGATGACGTCTGCCAAGTAAAAAAAAGTACTCCGATTTGGCTTAAATTTTATATCTAGGTTGTTCTGGACGTCCTTATTCCAAATATGAAATTTTTTTTTCGATGACGTCTGCCAAGTGCAGATAAATCACGTATCTCGAAAACGGTAATAGATAGGTAGGGGGTTTTTGAAAATATGTCATAGGGAATAAGGAGAGCAGTCGAATGACATTTTGGATGTGTCTTACGTGCTCCTATCATTCTTTATACTGCATTTGGAGTGTTTTTCCTAAATTTTCGACTGTATTAGGAGTTTTTGTCGGTTTTTGACTGAATTTGGAGTTACTGTGCAACTTTAGTGTATAGCGAGCCCGAAGGGCGAGCTCCCGGTGAGGCCGAAGGCCGAACTTTCGGCTCGCGAGGCCGAAGGCCGAGCGTAGGGTGCGTGAGCCCGAAGGGCGAGCGCTTGGCGAGGCCGCAGGCCGAGCCGTGTTAGTTACTTGCGAGGCCGAAGGCCGAGCTCCGACTTGATAGTATTTTCCACGTCACAGACTGGTCTCCATGGCAACTGCTTGCGGTAACCGAAGCACCTACGAGTGGGGTTCCTTAACAAAAGTGACTCTGAACCTTGGTACCATTCTGCCCGTACCACCTTTTTATGGCGGTAGGGTGAATTTGCTATAGTGGCTACAGTATGGTTCTTTATTGTATTGCGAGTTTATATGGGATTTCATACTTCTATTGGAGTTTTGAACACACTTTTTTTCACGTATTAGGTGTTTCTGTGAAATTTTCAAATGACTAAAGATAGATGCGGGCCGCATGCGGCCCGCACACTGCCCGAAAAACTAGTTATAATATATAAAGCTCGATTACCACTGACTGACTGACATAAATGTTCTCCTAGAAGGAGACGAGTAGGAACAACGTGATGTATGGCAAAAATGTTCGGGGGGTTTTGGTAAGTATGAGAAAAATCGAAAATCATTAAAAAGACGCCTGCCAAGTGAAGATGAATGACGTATCTCAAAAACGGTACAAGATAGGTAGGGGGTGATTGAACAAATGTCATAGGGAATTGGGAGAGCAGTCGAATGACACCTGTCAAAAATCCAATATGGCGGATTTCAAGATGGCCGCCATACAAAATGCTCCGAGCCTGCTGAAGCGAGGCCTTTAGGCCGAGCTTCAGTAGGGGCGGAGCAGTTTGAATGGTGGCCGTCTTGAAATCCGACATTTTGGATGTGTCTTACGTGCTCCTATCATTCTTTATACTGCATTTGGAGTTTTTTATCTTTATTTTCGAATGTATTAGGAGTTTTTGTGGGATTTTTGACTGAATTTGGAGTAACTGTCCTACATTAGTGTAGTAGCGAGCCCGAAGGGCGAGCTTCTGGTGAGGCCGCAGGCCGAACTTTCGGCCCGCGAGGCCGAAGGCCGAGCGTATGGGGCGTGAGCCCGAAGGGCGAGCGCATGGCGAGGCCGGAGGCCGAGCCGTGTTAGTAACTTGCGAGGCCGAAGGCCGAGCTCCGACTTGAGAGTATTTTCCACGTCTCCGAATGGTCTCCATGGCAACTGCCCGTGGTAAGCGAAGCACCTACGAGTGGGGTTCTTTAACAAAAGTGACTCAGAATCTTGGTACCATTCTGCCCGTACCACTTTTTTATGGCAGTAGGGTGAATCTGGTTTGGTGGCTACAGTTTGGTTCTCTACTGTATAAGGAGTTTATATGGGATTTCATACTGTTATAGAATATTGTTTTTTTTTTTTAAATGTATAAGGTGTTTTGATATTGTTTCAAATTGCATAACGATAAATGCGGGCCGCATGCGGCCCGCACACTGCCCGAAAAACTAGTTATTTATAATATATAAGGCTCGATTACCACTGACTCACTGACTGACTGATTGACATAAATGTTCTCCTAGAAGGAGCATAGTAGGGCTAAAATGATGTATGGCAGAAATGTTCGAGGGGTTTTGATGAGTATGAGAAAAATCGAAAATCATTAAAAAGACGCCTGCCAAGTGAAGATGGATGACGTATCTCAAAAACGGTAAGAGATAGGTAGGGGGTGTTTGAACAAATGTCATAGGGAATAAGGAGAGCAGTCGAATGACATCTGTCAAAAATCCAAAATGGCGGATTTCAAGATGGCCGCCATACAAATTGATCCGAGCCTGCTGAAGCGAGGCCGTTAGGCCGAGCTTCAGTAGGGGCGGAGCAGTTTGTATGGTGGCCGTCTTGAAATCCGACATTTTGGATGTGTCTTACATGCTCCTATCATTCTTTATACTGCATATGGAGTGTTTTACCTTTATTTTCAACTGTATTAGGAGTTTTTGTGGGAGTTTTGACTGAATTTGGAGTTACTGTCCTACGTTAGTGTAGTAGCGAGCCCGAAGGGCGAGCTCCTGGTAAGGCCGAAGGCCGAACTTTCGGTCCGCGAGGCCGAAGGCCAAGCGTATGATGCGTGAGCCCGAAGGGCGAGCGCTTGGCGAGGCCGTAGGCAAAGCCGTATTAGTAACTTGCGAGGCCGAAGGCCGAGCTCCGACTTGAGAGTATTTTCCACGTCACTGACTGGTCTCCATGGCAACTGCCTGCGGTAACCGAAGCACCTACGAGTGGGTATCCTTAACAAAAGTGACTCAGAACCTTGGTACTATTCTGCCCGTACCACCTTTTTATGGCAGTAGGGTGAATCTGGTTTGGTGGCTACAGTTTGGTTCCTTATTGCATTAAGAGTTTGTATGGGAAATCGTACATCTTTTGGTGTTTTGAAATATTTTTTTTTAATGTACAAGGTGTTTTGATATTGTTCAAACTTGCACAACGATAAATGCGGGCCGCATGCGGCCCGCACACTGCCCGAAAAACTAGTTATTTATAATATATAAAGCTCGATTACCACTGACTGACTGACTGACTCACTGACATAAATGTTCTCCTAGAAGGAGTAGAGTAGGGTAAAAATGATGTATGGCAAAAATGTTCGCGGGGTTTTGGTGAGTATGAGAAAAATCGAAAATCATTAAAAAGACGCCTGCCAAGTGAAGATGGATGACATATCTCAAAAACGGTACAAGATAGGTAGGGGTTGTTTGAACAAATGTCATAGGGAATCAGGAGAGCAGTCTAATGACACCTGTCAAAAATCCAAAATGGCGGATTTCAAGATGGCCGCCATACAAAATGATCCGAGCCTGCTGAAGCGAGGCCGTTAGGCCGAGCTTCAGTAGGGGCGGAGCAGTTTGTATGGTGGCTGTCTTGAAATCCGACATTTTGGATCTGACCCACGTGCTCCTATCATTCTTTATACTGGATTTGGAGTGTTTTACCTTATATTTTCGACTGTATTAAGAGTTTTTGTGGGATTTTTGACTGAATTTGGAGTTACTGACCTACAATAATGTATAGCGAGCCCGAAGGGCGAGCTTCTGGTGAGGCCGAAGGCCGAACTTTCGGCTCGCGAGGCCGAAGGCCGAGCGTATGGTGCGTGAGCCCGAAGGGCGAGCGCTTGGCGAGGCCGCAGGCCGAGCCGTGTTAGTAGCTTGCGAGGCCGAAGGCCGAGCTCCGACTTGAGAGTATTTTCCACGTCACCGACTGGTCTCCATGGCAACTGCCCGCGGTAACCGAAGCACCTACGAGTGGGGTCCCTTAACAAAAGTGACTCAGAACCTTGGTACCATTCTGCCCGTACCACTTTTTTATGGCAGTAGGGTGAATCTGGGTTGATGGCTACAGTTTGGTTCTCTACTGTATAAGGAGTTTATATGGGATTTCATACTGTTATGGATTTTTTTTTTTTTTTAATGTATAAGGTGTTTTGATATTGTTTCCAATTGCATAACGAAAAATGCGGGCCGCATGCGGCCCGCACACTGCCCGAATAACTAGTTATATTATATAAAGCTCGATTACCACTGACTGACTCACTGACTGACTGACTGACATAAATGTTCTCCTAGAAGGAGTAGAGTAGGGTTAAAATGATGTATGGAAAAAATGTTCAGGAGGTTTTGGTGAGTATGAGAAAAATCGAAAATCAAAAAAATGACGCCTGCCAAGTAAAGATGGATAACACATCTCGAAAACGGTAAGAGATAGGTAGGGGGTGTTTGAACAAATGTCATAGGGAATCGGGAGAGCAGTAGAATGACACCTGTCAAAAATCCAAAATGGCGGATTTCAAGATGGCCGCCATACAAAATGGTCCGAGCCTGCTGAAGCGAGGCCTTTAGGCCGAGCTTCAGTAGGGGCGGAGCAGTTTGTATGGTGGCCGTCTTGAAATCCGACATTTTGGATGTGTCCCACGTGCTCCTATCGTTCTTTATACTGCATTTAGAGTGTTTTACCTTATATTTTCGACTGTATTAGGAGTTTTTGTGGGATTTTTGACTGAATTTGGAGTTAATGTCCTACATTAGTGAAGTAGCGAGCCCGAAGGGCGAGCTCCTGGTGAGGCCGAAGGCCGAACTTTCGGTCCGCGAGGCCGAAGGCCGAGCGTATGGTGCGTGAGCCCGAAGGGCGAGCGCTTGGCGAGGCCGTAGGCAGAGGCGTACTAATAACTTGCGAGGCCGAAGGCCGAGCTCCGACTTGAGAGTATTTTCTACATCTCCGACTGGTCTCCATGGCAACTGCCCGCGGTAACCGAAGCACCTACGAGTGGGGTTCCTTAACAAAAGTGACTCAGAACCTTGGTCCCATTCTGCCCGTACCACCTTTTTATGGCAGTAGGGTGAATTTGCTTTAGTGGCTACAGTATGGTTCTTTATTGTATTGAGAGTTTATATGGGATTTCATACTTCTATTGGAATTTTGAAATATTTTTTTTATATGTAAAAGGAGTTTTGATATTGTTAAGTACTGCATAACGATAAATGCGGGCCGCATGCGGCCCGCACACTGCCCGAAAAACTAGTTATTATAATATATAAAGCTCGATTACCACTGACTGACTCACTGACTGACTGACTGACATAAATGTTCTCCTAGAAGGAGTAGAGTAGGGTTAAAATGATGTAGGACAAAAATGTTCGGGGGGTTTTGGTGAGTATGAGAAAAATCGAAAATCATTAAAAAGACGCCTGCCAAGTAAAGATGGATGACATATCTCAAAAACGGTAAGAGATAGGTAGGGGGTGTTTGAACAAATGTCATAGGGAATCTGGAGAGCAGTCGAATGACACCTGTCAAAAATCCAAAATGGCGGATTTCAAGATGGCCGCCATACAAATTGATCCGAGCCTGCTGAAGCGAGGCCGTTAGGCCGAGGTTCAGTAGGGGCGGAGCAGTTTGTATGATGGCCTTCTTGAAATCCGCCATTTTGGATTTGTCCCAGGTGCTCCTATCATTCTTTATACTGCATTTGGAGTGTATTACCTTATATTTTCGACTGTATTAGGAGTTTTTGTGGGATTTTTGACTGAATTTGGAGTTACTGTCCTACATAAGTGTAGTAGCGAGCCCGAAGGGCGAGCTCCTGGTGAGGCCGAAGGCCGAACTTTCAGTCCGCGAGGCCGAAGGCCGAGCGTATGACGCGCGAGCCCGAAGGGCGAGCTCTTGGCGAGGCCGCAGGCCGAGCCATGTTGGTAACTTGCGAGGCCGAAGGCCGAGCTCCGACTTGAGAGTTTTTTCCACGTCTCCGACTGGTCTCCATGGCAACTGCCCGCGGTAAGCGAAGCACCTACGAGTGGGGTTCCTTAACAAAAGTGACTCAGAACCTTGGTACCTTTCTGCCCGTACCACCTTTTTATGGCAGTAGGGTGAATCTGTTTTAGTGGCTACAGTATTGTTCTTTATTGTATTGAGTATTAATATGGGATTTCATACTTCTAATGGAGTTTTGAACATACTTTTTTTAATGTATAAGGTGTTTTGATATTGTTCAAACTTGCACAACGATAAATGCGGGCCGCATGCGGCCCGCACACTGCCCGAAAAACTAGTTTTATATTATATAAAGCTCGATTACCACTGACTGATTGACATAAATGTTCTCCTAGAAGGAGACGAGTAGGAACAACGTGATGTATGGCAAAAGTGTTCGGGTGGTTTCGGTGAGTATGAGAAAAATCGAAAATCATAAAAATGACGCCTGCCAAGTAAAGATGGATGACGTATCTCGAAAACGGTGCAAGATGGGTAGGGGGTGTTTGAACAAATGTCATAGGGAATAGGGAGAGCAGTCGAATGACACCTGTCAAAAATCCAAAATGGCGGATTTCAAGATGGCCGCCATACAAAATGATCCGAGCCTGCTGAAGCGAGGCCGTTAGGCCGAGCTTCAGTAGGGGCGGAGCAGTTTGTATGGTGGCTGTCTTGAAATCCGACATTTTGGATGTGACCCACATGCTCCTATCATTCTTTATACTGCATTTGGAGTGTTTTACCTTATATTTTCGACTGTATTAGGAGTTTTTGTGGGATTTTTGACTGAATTTGGAGTAACTGTCCTACATAAGTGTAGTAGCGAGCCCGAAGGGCGAGCTCCTGGTGAGGCCGGAGGCCGAACTTTCGGTCCGCGAGGCCGAAGGCCGAGCGTATGATGCGCGAGCCCGTAGGGCGAGCGCTTGGCGAGGCCGCAGGCCGAGCCGTGTTGGTAACTTGCGAGGCCGAAGGCCGAGCTCCGACTTGAGAGTTTTTTCCAAGTCTCCGACTGGTCTCCATGGCAACTGCCCGCGGTAAGCAAAGCACCTACGAGTGGGGTTCCTTAACAAAAGTGACTCAGAACCTTGGTCCCATTCTGCCCGTACTACCTTTTTATGCCAGTAGGGTGAATTTGCTTTAGTGGCTACAGTATGGTTCTTTATTGTATGGAGACTTTATTTGGGATTTCATACTTCTATTGGAGTTTTGAACTTTTTTTTTTTAAATGTATAAGCGGTTAAGGTAAAGTTTACTACTGCATAACGATAAATGCGGGCCGCATGCGGCCCGCACACTGCCCGAAAAACTAGTTATTTATAATATATAAAGCTCGATTACCACTCACTGACTGACTGACTGATTGACATAAATGTTCTCCTAGAAGGAGCAGAGTAGGGCTAAAATGATGTATGGCAAAAATGTTTGGGGGGTTTTGGTGAGTATGAGAAAAATCGAAAATCATTAAAAAGACGCCTGCCAAGTGATGATGGATGACGTATCTCGAAAACGGTAAGAGATAGGTAGGGGGTGTTTGAACAAATGTCATAGAGAATCGGGAGAGCAGTCGAATGACACCTGTCAAAAATCCAAAATGGCGGATTTCAAGATGGCCGCCATACAAAATGCTCCGAGCCTGCTGAAGCGAGGCCTTTAGGCCGAGCTTCAGTAGGGGCGGAGCAGTTTGTATGGTGGCCTTCTTGAAATCCGCCATTTTGGATTTGTCCCAGGTGCTCCTCTCATTCTTCATACTGCATTTGGAGTGTTTTACCTTATATTTTCGACTGTATTAGGAGTTTTTGTGGGTTTTTTGACTGAATTTGGAGTAACTGTTCTACATTAGTGTATAGCGAGCCCAAAGGGCAACCACCTGGTGAGGCCGAA
The DNA here is from genome assembly GCA_963890685.1 of Plagodis pulveraria. Taxonomy (NCBI): domain Eukaryota; kingdom Metazoa; phylum Arthropoda; class Insecta; order Lepidoptera; family Geometridae; genus Plagodis; species Plagodis pulveraria. Next base: position 4,214,942 of record OY982979.1, on the reverse strand, counting down.
GGCCGAACTTTCGGTCCGCGAGGCCGAAGGCCGAGCGAATGGTGCGCGAGCCCGAAGGGCGAGCGCTTGGCGAGGCCGCAGGCCGAGCCGTATTAGTAACTTGCGAGGCCGAAGGCCGAGCTCCGACTTGAGAGTATTTTCCACGTCACCGACTGGTCTCCATGGCAACTGCCTGCGGTAACCGAAGCACCTACGAGTGGGGTTCCTTAACAAAAGTGATTCAGAACCTTGGTACCATTCTGCCCGTACCACCTTTTTATGGCAGTAGGGTGAATTTGGTTTGGTGATAACAGTACGGTTCTCTATTGTATTAAGGGTTTGTATGGGAAATCGTACATCTTTAGGTGTTTTGAAATAATTTTTTTTAATGTATAAGGTGTTTTGATATTGTTCAAACTTGCACAACGATAAATGCGGGCCACATGCGGCCCGCACACTGCCCGAAATACTAGTTATTTATAATATATAAAGCTGGATTACCGTACACTGACTGACTGACTGACTGACTGACTGACTGATTCACTGACTGACATCATTGTTCTCCCAGAAGGAGTCGAGAAGGAAGAAAGTGATGTATGGGAAAAGTGTAGAGGAGGTTTAGGGGAGTATGGGAAAAATCCGAAAACTCAAAGATGACGTCTGCCAAGTAAAATTGGATGGCGTATCTCTGAAACGGTAAGAGATAGGTAGGGGGTGCTTGACCAAATGTCATAGGGAATCGGGAGAGCAGTCGGATGACATCTGTCAAAAATCCAAAATGGCGGATTTCAAAATGGCCGCCATACAAAATCCTTCGATCCCTCAAAAAAGTAGCTGGTTCTACCAGAAAGAGTTGAGTACGGTTATAGTAATGTATTACGAAAATGACAAAGGGGCTTAGCTGAGTAGGGAAAAAATTAAAAACCCTAGAAATGACGCCTGCCAAGTAAAGCTGGACTACGTATCTCGAAAATGGTAAGAGATAGGTTGGGGGTGTTTGAACAAATGTCATAGGGAATCGGGAGAGCAGTCGAATGACACCTGTCAAACGTGCTCCTCTCATTCTTTATACTGCATACTACTCAGACTTGCACCGATTTGGCTGAAAATCGATATATAGGTTTTTCTCGTCATCCTTATTCCAAATATGAAATTTTTATTTCGATGACGTCTGCCAAGTAAAAAAAGTTACTCCGATTTGGCTGAAACTCGATATTTATGTGGTTCTGGACGTCCTTATTCTAAATCAAAAATTTTTGTTTCGATGACGTCTGCCAAGTAAAAAAAGTTACTCCGATTTGGCTGAAACTCGATATTTAGGTGGTTCTGGGTGTCCTTATTCCAAATCCAAAATTTTTTTTTCGATGACGTCTGCCAATTAAAACAAGTTACTCCGATTTGGCTGAAACTCGATATTTAGGTGGTTCTGGGTGTCCTTATTCCAAATCAAAATTTTTTTTTTCGATGACGTCTGCCAAGTAAAAAAAAGTACTCCGATTTGGCTTAAATTTTATATCTAGGTTGTTTTGGACGTCCTTATTCCAAATATGAATTTAACGTCTGCCAAGTGCAGATAAATCACGTATCTCGAAAACGGTAATAAATAGGTAAGGGGTTTTTGAAAATATGTCATAGGGAATAAGGAGAGCAGTCGAATGACATTTTGGATGTGTCTTACGTGCTCCTATCATTCTTTATACTGCATTTGGAGTGTTTTTCCTTAATTTTCGACTGTATTAGGAGTTTTTGTGGGATTTTTGACTGAATTTAGAGTTACTGTCCAACTTTAGTGTATAGCGAGCCCGAAGGGCGAGTTCCCGGTGAGGCCGAAGGCCGAACCTTTGGCTCGCGAGGCCGAAGGCCGAGCGTAGGGTGCGTGAGCCCGAAGGGCGAGCGCTTGGCGAGGCCGCAGGCCGAGCCGTGTTAGTAACTTGCGAGGCCGAAGGCCGAGCTCCGACTTGAGAGTTTTATCCACGTCTCCGACTGGTCTCCATGGCAACTGCCCGCGGTTAACGAAGCACCTACGAGTGGGGTTCCTTTACAAAAGTGACTCAGAACCTTGATCCCATTCTGCCCGTACCACCTTTTTATGGCAGTAGGGTGAATTTGCTTTAGTGGCTACAGTATGGTTCTTTATTGTATTGAGAGTTTATATGGGATTTCATACTGTTATGGAATTTTGTTTTTTTTTTAATGTATAAGGTGTTAAGGTATTGTTTAGTACTGCATAACGATAAATGCGGGCCGCATGCGGCCCGCACACTGCCCGAAAAACTAGTTATAATATATAAAGCTGGATTACCGTACACTGACTGACTCACTGACTCACTGACTGACATAATTGTTCTCCCAGAAGGAGTCGAGTAGGAAGAAAGTAATGTATCGCAAAAATGTTCTGGGGGTTTGTGTGAGTATGGGAAAAATCCGAAAACTCAAAGATGACGTCTGCCAAGTAAAGCTGGACTACGTATCTCAAAAACGGTAAGAGATAGGTTGGGGGTGTTTGAACAAATGTCATAGGGAATCGGGAGAGCAGTCGGATGACATCTGTCAAAAATCCAAAATGGCGGATTTCAAAATGGCCGCCATACAAAATCCTTCGATCCCTCAAAAAAGTAGCTGGTTCTACCAAAAAGAGTTGAGTACGGTTATAGTAATGTATTACGAAAATGACAAAGGGGCTTAGCTGAGTAGGGAAAAAATTAAAAACCCTAGAAATGACGCCTGCCAAGAAAAGCTGGACTACGTATCTCAAAAACGGTAAGAGATAGGTTGGGGGTGTTTGAAGAAATGTCATAGGGAATCGGGAGAGCAGTCGAATGACACCTGTCACACGTGCTCCTCTCATTCTTTATACTGCATATGGAGTGTTTTACCTCATATTTTCGACTGTATTAGGAGTTTTTGTGGGAATTTCAACTCAATTTAGAGCAATTGTCCTACTGTCAGTGTAGCGAGCCCGAAGGGCGAGCTTTTGGTGAGGCCGAAGGCCGAACTTCCGGGCCGCGAGGCCGTAGGCCGAGTGGACGGTGCGTGAGCCCGCAGGGCGAGCGCTAGGCGAGGCCGCAGGTCGAGCCGTGTTAGTAACTTGCGAGGCCGAAGGCCGAGCTCAGACTTGCACCGATTTAGCTGAAAATCGATATATAGGTTGTTCTCGTCATCCTTATTCCAAATATGAAATTTTTATTTCGATGACGTCTGCCAAGTAAAAAAAATTACTCCGATTTGGCTGAAACTCGATATTTATGTGGTTCTGGATGTCCTTATTCCAAATCAAAAAAAAATATTTCGATGACGTCTGCCAAGTAAAAAAAGTTACTCCGATTTGGCTGAAACTCGATATTTAGGTGGTTCTGGGTGTCCTTATTCCAAATCTAAAATTTTTTTTTCGATGACGTCTGCCAAGTAAAAAAAGTTACTCCGATTTGGCTGAAACTCGATATTTAGGTGGTTCTGGGTGTCCTTATTCCAAATCTAAATTTTTTTTTTCGATGACGTCTGCCAAGTTAAAAAAAGTACTCCGATTTGGTTTAAATTTTAAATCTAGGTTGTTCTGGACGTCCTTATTCCAAATATGAATTTTTTTTTCGATGACGTCTGCCAAGTGAAGATAAATCACGTATCTCGATAACGGTAATAGATAGGTAGGGGGAATTTGAAAATATGTCATAGGGAATAAGAAAAACAGTCGAATGACATTTTGGATGTGTCTTACGTGCTCCTATCATTCTTTATACTGCATTTGGAGTGTTTTACCTTTATTTTCGACTGTATTAGGAGTTTTTGTGGGATTTTTGACTGAATTTGGAGTTATTGACCTACATTAGAGTAGTAGCGAGCCCGTAGGGCGAGCTCCTGGTGAGGCCGAAGGCCGAACTTTCGGTCCGCGAGGCCGAAGGCCGAGCGTATGATGCGCGAGCCCGAAGGGCGAGCGCTTGGCGAGGCCGCAGGCCGAGCCATGTTAGTAACTTGCGAGGCCGAAGGCCGAGCTCCGACTCGAGAGTATTTTCCACGTCACTGACTGGTCTCCATGGCAACTGCCTGCGGTAACCGAAGCACCTACGAGGGGGGTTCCTTAACAAAAGTGACTCAGAACCTTGGTACCATTCTGCCCGTACCACCTTTTTATGGCAGTAGGGTGAATTTGCTTTAGTGGCTACAGTATGGTTCTTTATTGTATTGAGAGTTTATATGGGATTTCATACTTCTATTGGAGTTTTGAACTTATTTTTTTTTAATGTAAAAGGGGTCAAGGTATAGTTTAGTACTGCATAACGATAAATGCGGGCCGCATGCGGCCCGCACACTGCCCGAAATACTAGTTTATTATTATAATATATAAAGCTCGATTACCACTGACTGACTGACTGACTCACTCATTGACATAAATGTTCTCCTAGAAGGAGACGAGTAGGAGCACAGTGATGTATGGCAAAAATGTTCGGGGGGCTTAGGTGAGTATGAGAAAAATCGAAAATCATTTAAAAGACGCCTGCCAAGTAAAGATGTATGTCATATCTCAAAAACGGTAAGAGATAGGTAGGAGTAGTTTGAACAAATGTCATAGGGAATCGGGAGAGCAGTCGAATGACACCTGTCAAAAATCCAAAATGGCGGATTTCAAGATGGCCGCCATACAAAATGCTCCGAGCCTGCTGAAGCGAGGCCGTTAGGCCGAGGTTCAGTAGGGGCGGAGCAGTTTGTATGGGGGCCTTCTTGAAATCCGCCATTTTGGATTTGTCCCAGGTGCTCCTATCATTCTTTATACTGCATTTGGAGTGTATTACTTTATATTTTCGACTGTATTAGGAGTTTTTGTGGGATTTTTGACTGAATTTGGAGTGACTGTCCTACATAAGTGTAGTAGCGAGCCCAAAGGGCGAGCTCCTGGTGAGGCCGAAGGCCGAACTTCCGGCTCGCGAGGCCGAAGGCCGAGCGTTTGGTGCGTGAGCCCGAAGGGCGAACGCTTGGCGAGGCCGCAGGCCGAGCCGTGTTAGTAACTTGCGAGGCCGAAGGCCGAGCTCCGAATCGAGAGTATTTTCCACATCTCTGACTGGTCTCCATGGCAACTGCCCGCGGTAACCGAAGCACCTACGAGTTGGGTTCCGTAACAAACGTGATTCAGAACCTTGGTACCATTCTGCCCGTACCACCTTTTTATGGCAGTAGGGTGAATTTGCTTTTGTGGCTACAGTATGGTTCTTTATTGTATTGAGAGTTTATATGGGATTTCATACTTCTATTGGAGTTTTGAACATTACTTTTTTTTAATGTATAACGTGCTTTTATGACAGTTCCTACTGACTCAAGATAGATGCGGGCCGCATGCGGCCCGCACACTGCCCGAAAAACTAGTTATTATAATATATAAAGCTGGATTACCGTACACTGACTGACTCACTGACTCACTGACTGACATAATTGTTCTCCCAGAAGGAGTCGAGTAGGAAGAAAGTAATGTATAGCAAAAATGTTCTGGGGGTTTGTGTGAGTATGGGAAAAATCCGAAAACTCAAAGATGACGTCTGCCAAGTAAAGCTGGACTACGTATCTCAAAAACGGTAAGAGATAGGTTGGGGGTGTTTGAACAAATGTCATAGGGAATCAGGAGAGCAGTCGAATGACATTTGTCAAAAATCCAAAATGGCGGATTTCAAAATGGCCGCCATACAAAATCCTTCGATCCCTCAAAATAGTAGCTGGTTCTACTAGAAAGAGTTGAGTACGGTTATAGTAATGTATTACGAAAATGACTAAGGGGTTTAGCTGAGTAGGGGAAATATTAAAAACCCTAGAAATGACGCCTGCCAAGTAAAGCTGGACTACGTATCTCGAAAACGGTAAGAGATAGGTTTGGTGTGTTTGAACGAATGTCATAGGGAATCGGGAGAGCAGTCGAATGACACCTGTCAAATGTGCTACTCTCATTCTTCATACATTATTTGGAGTGTTTGACCATACAATGTCGACTGTATTAGGAGTTTTTGTGGGATTTTGAACTGAATTTGGAGTAATTGTCCTACTGGCCGTGTAGCGAGCCCGAAGGGCGAGCTTCTGGTGAGGCCGAAGGCCGAACTTTCGGGCCGCGAGGCCGTAGGCCGAGTGGACGGTGCGCGAGCCCGCAGGGCGAGCGCTAGGCGAGGCCGCAGGCCGAGCCATGTTAGTAACTTGCGAGGCCGAAGGCCGAGCTTAGACTTGCACCGATTTGGCTGAAAATCGATATATAGGTTGGTCTCGTCATCCTTATTCCAAATATGAAATTTTTATTTCGATGACGTCTGCCAAGTAAAAAAAGTTACTCCGATTTGGCTGAAACTCGATATTTAGGTGGTTCTGGGTGTCCTTATTCCAAATCTAAAAATTTTTTTTCGATGACGTCTGCCAAGTAAAAAAAGTTACTCCGATTTGGCTGAAACTCGATATTTAGGTGGTTTTGGGTGTCCTTATTCCAAATCTAAAAATTTTTTTTCGATGACGTCTGCCAAGTAAAAAAAGTTACTCCGATTTGGCTGAAACTCGATATTTAGGTGGTTCTGGGTGTCCTTATTTCAAATCTAAATTTTTTTTTTCGATGACGTCTGCCAAGTAAAAAAATTTACTCCGATTTGGCTGAAACTCGATATTTAGGTGGTTTTGGGTGTCCTTATTCCAAATCTAAAAATTTTTTTTCGATGACGTCTGCCAAGTAAAAAAAGTTACTCCGATTTGGCTGAAACTCAATATTTAGGTGGTTCTGGGTGTCCTTATTTCAAATCTAAATTTTTTTTTTCGATGACGTCTGCCAAGTAAAAAAATTTACTCCGATTTGGCTTAAATTTTATATCTAGGTTGTTCTGGACGTCCTTATTCCAAATATGAATTTTTTTTTCCGATGACGTCTGCCAAGTGCAGATAAATCACGTATCTCGAAAACGGTAATAGATAGGTAGGGGGTTTTTGAAAATATGTCATAGGAAATAAGGAGAGCAGTCGAATGACATTTTGGATGTGTCTTACGTGCTCCTATCATTCTTTATACTGCATTTGGAGTGTTTTTCCTTAATTTTCGACTGTATTAGGAGTTTTTGTGGGATTTTTGACTGAATTTGGAGTTACTGTCCAACTTTAGTGTATAGCGAGCCCGAAGGGCGAGCTCCCGGTGAGGCAGAAGGCCGAACTTTCGGCTCGCGAGGCCGAAGGCCGAGCGTAGGGTGCGTGAGCCCGTAGGGCGAGCGCTTGGCGAGGCCGCAGGCCGAGCTGTGTTAGTAACTTGCGAGGCCGAAGGCCAAGCTCCGACTTGAGAGTATTTTCCACGTCACCGACTGGTCTCCATGGCAACTGCCCGCGGTAACCGAAGCACCTAAGAGTGGGGTTCCTTAACAAAAGTGACTCAGAACCTTGGTACTATTCTGCCGGTACCACCTTTTTATGGCAGTAGGGTGAATCTGGTTTGGAGGCTTCAGTTTGTTTCTGTATTGTATTGAGAGTTTATATGGGATTTCATACTTCTATTGGAGCTTTGAAATATTTTTTTTTCAATGTAAAAGGTGTTTTGATATAGTTTAGTACTGCATAAAGATAAATGCGGGCCGCATGCGGCCCGCACACTGCCCGAAGTACTAGTTATAATATATAAAGCTCGATTACCATTGACTCACTGACTGACATAAATGTTCTCCTAGAAGGAGACAAGTAGGAACAACGTGATGTATGGCAAAAATGTTCGGGTGGTTTCGGTGAGTATGGGAAAAATCGAAAATCATAAAAATGACGCCTGCCAAGTAAAGATGGATGACATATCTCAAAAACGGTACAAGATAGGTAGGGGGTGTTTGAACAAATACCATAGAGAATCGGGAGAGCAGTCGAATGACACCTGTCAAAAATCCAAAATGGCGGATTTCAAGATGGCCGCCATACAAAATGCTCCGAGCCTGCTGAAGCGAGGCCTTTAGGCCGAGCTTCAGTAGGGGCGGAGCAGTTTGTATGGTGGCCTTCTTGAAATCCGCCATTTTGGATTTGTCCCAGGTGCTCCTCTCATTCTTCATACTGCATTTGGAGTGTTTTACCATATATTTTCGACTGTATTAGGAGTTTTTGTGGGTTTTTTGACTGAATTTGGAGTAACTGTCCTACATTAGTGTATAGCGAGCCCAAAGGGCAACCACCTGGTGAGGCCGAAGGCCGAACTTTCGGTCCGCGAGGCCGAAGGCCGAGCGAATGGTGCGCGAGCCCGAAGGGCGAGCGCTTGGCGAGGCCGCAGGCCGAGCCGTGTTGGTAACTTGCGAGGCCGAAGGCCGAGCTCCGACTTGAGAGTTTTTTCCACGTCTCCGACTGGTCTCCATGGCAACTGCCCACGGTTAGCGAAGCACCTACGAGTGGGGTTCCTTAACAAAAGTGACTCAGAACCTTGGTCCCATTCTGCCCGTACCACCTTTTTATGGCAGTAGGGTGAATCTGCTTTAGTGGCTACAGTATGGTTCTTTATTGTATTGAGAGTTTATATGGGATTTCATACTTCTATTGGAGTTTTGAACACACTTTTTTTCAGGTATTAGGTGTTTCTGTGAAATTTTCAAATGAATTAAGATAGATGCGGGCCGCATGCGGCCCGCACACTGCCCGAAAAACTAGTTATTATTTATAATATATAAAGCTCGATTACCACTGACTGACTGACTGACTCACTCATTGACATAAATGTTCTCCTAGAAGGAGACGAGTAGGAGCACAGTGATGTATGGCAAAAATGTTCGGGGGGCTTAGGTGAGTATGAGAAAAATCGAAAATCATTTAAAAGACGCCTGCCAAGTAAAGATGTATGTCATATCTCAAAAACGGTAAGAGATAGGTAGGAGTAGTTTGAACAAATGTCATAGGGAATCGGGAGAGCAGTCGAATGACACCTGTCAAAAATCCAAAATGGCGGATTTCAAGATGGCCGCCATACAAAATGCTCCGAGCCTGCTGAAGCGAGGCCGTTAGGCCGAGGTTCAGTAGGGGCGGAGCAGTTTGTATGGGGGCCTTCTTGAAATCCGCCATTTTGGATTTGTCCCAGGTGCTCCTATCATTCTTTATACTGCATTTGGAGTGTATTACTTTATATTTTCGACTGTATTAGGAGTTTTTGTGGGATTTTTGACTGAATTTGGAGTGACTGTCCTACATAAGTGTAGTAGCGAGCCCAAAGGGCGAGCTCCTGGTGAGGCCGAAGGCCGAACTTCCGGCTCGCGAGGCCGAAGGCCGAGCGTTTGGTGCGTGAGCCCGAAGGGCGAACGCTTGGCGAGGCCGCAGGCCGAGCCGTGTTAGTAACTTGCGAGGCCGAAGGCCGAGCTCCGAATCGAGAGTATTTTCCACATCTCTGACTGGTCTCCATGGCAACTGCCCGCGGTAACCGAAGCACCTACGAGTTGGGTTCCGTAACAAACGTGATTCAGAACCTTGGTACCATTCTGCCCGTACCACCTTTTTATGGCAGTAGGGTGAATTTGCTTTTGTGGCTACAGTATGGTTCTTTATTGTATTGAGAGTTTATATGGGATTTCATACTTCTATTGGAGTTTTGAACATTACTTTTTTTTAATGTATAACGTGCTTTTATGACAGTTCCTACTGACTCAAGATAGATGCGGGCCGCATGCGGCCCGCACACTGCCCGAAAAACTAGTTATTATAATATATAAAGCTCGATTACCATTGACTCACTGACTGACATAAATGTTCTCCTAGAAGGAGCAGAGTAGGGTAAAAATGAAGTATGGCAAAAATGTTCGGGTGGTTTTGGTGAGTATGAGAAAAATCGAAAATCATTAAAAAGACGCCTGCCAAGTGATGATGGATGACGTATCTCAAAAACGGTAAGAGATAGGTAGGGGGTGTTTGAACAAATGTCATAGGGAATCGGGAGAGCAGCCGGATGACATCTGTCAAAAATCCAAAATGGCGGATTTCAAGATGGCCGCCATACAAATTGATCCGAGCCTGCTGAAGCGAGGCCGTTAGGCCGAGGTTCAGTAGGGGCGGAGCAGTTTGTATGGGGGCCTTCTTAAAATCCGCCATTTTGGATTTGTCCCAGGTGCTCCTATCATTCTTTATACTGCATTTGGAGTGTATTACCTTATATTTTCGACTGTATTAGGAGTTTTTGTTGGATTTTTGACTGAATTTGGAGTTACTGTCCTACATAAGTGTAGTAGCGAGCCCGAAGGGCGAGCTCCTGGTGAGGCCGAAGGCCGAACTTTCGGTCCGCGAGGCCGAAGGCCGAGCGTATGATGCGCGAGCCCGAAGGGCGAGCGCTTGGCGAGGCCGCAGGCCGAGCCGTGTTGGTAACTTGCGAGGCCGTAGGCCGAGCTCCGACTTGAGAGTTTTTTCCACGTCTCCGAATGGTCTCCATGGCAACTGCCCGCGGTAAGCGAAGCACCTACGAGTGGGGTTCCTTAACAAAAGTGACTCAGAACCTTGGTCCCATTCTGCCCGTACCACCTTTTTATGGCAGTAGGGTGAATCTGTTTTAGTGGCTACAGTATTGTTCTTTATTGTATTGAGAGTTAATATGGGATTTCATACTTCTAATGGAGTTTTGAACATACTTTTTTTAATGTATAAGGTGTTTTGATATTGTTTCAAATTGCATAACGATAAATGCGGGCCGCATGCGGCCCGCACACTGCCCGAAATACTAGTTATTATTTATAATATATAAGGCTCGATTACCACTCACTGACTGACTGACTGACTGACATAAATGTTCTCCTAGAAGGAGACGAGTAGGAGCAACGTGATGTATGGCAAAAATGTTTGGGGGGTTTTGGTGAGTATGAGAAAAATCGAAAATCATAAAAATGACGTCTGCCAAGTAAAGATGGATGACGTATCTCGAAAACGGTGCAAGATAGGTAGGGGGTGTTTGAACAAATGTCATAGGGAATCGGGAGAGCAGTCGAATGACACCTGTCAAAAATCCAAAATGGCGGATTTCAAGATGGCCGCCATACAAAGTGATCCGAGCCTGCTGAAGCGAGGCCGTTAGGCCGAGCTTCAGTAGGGGCGGAGCAGTTTGTATGGTGGCCGTCTTGAAATCTGACATTTTGGATGTGTCTTACGTGCTCCTATCATTCTTTGTACTGCATTTGGAGTGTTTTACCTTTATTTTAGACTGTATTAGGAGTTTTTGTGGGTTTTTTGACTGAATTTGGAGTAACTGTCCTACATTAGTGTATAGCGAGCCCAAAGGGCAACCACCTGGTGAGGCCGAAGGCCGAATTTTCGGTCCGCGAGGCCGAAGGCCGAGCGAATGGAGCGCGAGCCCGAAGGGCGAGCGCTTGGCGAGGCCGCAGGCCGAGCCGTATTAGTAACTTGCGAGGCCGAAGGCCGAGCTCCGACTTGAGAGTATTTTCCACGTCACCGACTGGTCTCCATGGCAACTGCCTACGGTAACCGAAGCACCTACGAGTTGGGTTCCTTAACAAAAGTGACTCAGAACCTTGGTACCATTCTGCCCGTACCACCTTTTTATGGCAGTAGGGTGAATCTGCTTTAGTGGCTACAGTATGGTTCTTTATTGTATTGAGAATTTATATGGGATTTCATACTTCTATAGGAGTTTTGAACATACTTTTTTCCAACGTATCAGCAGTTTTGATATAGTTTAGTACTGCATAACGATAAATGCGGGCCGCATGCGGCCCGCACACTGCCCGAAATACTAGTTATTTATAATATTTATAATATATAAAGCTGGATTACCGTACACTGACTGATTCACTGACTCACTGACTGACTGACATAATTGTTCTCCCAGAAGGAGTCGAGTAGGAAGAATGTGATGTATGGGAAAAGTGTAGAGGGGGTTTGGGGGAGTATGGGAAAAATCCGAAAACTCAAAGATGTCGTCTGCCAAGTAAAATTGGATAGCGTATATCTGAAACGGTAAGAGATAGGTAGGGGGTGCTTGACCAAATGTCATAGGGAATCGGGAGAACAGTCGGGTGACATTTGTCAAAAATCCAAAATGGCGGATTTCAAAATGGCCGCCATACAAAATCCTTCGATCCCTCAAAATAGTAGCTGGTTCTACTAGAAAGAGTTGAGTACGGTTATAGTAATGTATTACGAAAATGACTAAGGGGTTTAGCTGAGTAGGGGAAATATTAAAAACACTAGAAATGACGCCTGCCAAGTAAAGCTGGACTACGTATCTCGAAAACGGTAAGAGATAGGTTTGGTGTGTTTGAACGAATGTCATAGGGAATCGGGAGAGCAGTCGAATGACACCTGTCAAATGTGCTACTCTCATTCTTCATACATTATTTGGAGTGTTTGACCATACAATGTCGACTGTATTAGGAGTTTTTGTGGGATTTTGAACTGAATTTGGAGTAATTGTCCTACTGGCCGTGTAGCGAGCCCGAAGGGCGAGCTTCTGGTGAGGCCGAAGGCCGAACTTTCGGGCCGCGAGGCCGTAGGCCGAGTGGACGGTGCGCGAGCCCGCAGGGCGAGCGCTAGGCGAGGCCGCAGGCCGAGCCATGTTAGTAACTTGCGAGGCCGAAGGCCGAGCTTAGACTTGCACCGATTTGGCTGAAAATCGATATATAGGTTGTTCTCGTCATCCTCATTCCAAATATGAAATTTTTATATCGATGACGTCTGCCAAGTAAAAAAAGTTACTCCGATTTGGTTGAAACTCGATATTTAGGTGGTTCTGGGTGTCCTTATTCCAAATCTAAAAAATTTTTTTCGATGACGTCTGCCAAGTAAAAAAAGTTACTCCGATTTGGCTGAAACTCGATATTTAGGTGGTTCTGGGTGTCCTTATTCCAAATCTAAAAATTTTTTTTCGATGACGTCTGCCAAGTAAAAAAAGTTACTCCGATTTGGCTGAAACTCGATATTTAGGTGGTTCTGGGTGTCCTTATTCCAAATCAAAATTATTTTTTTCGATGACGTCTGCCAAGTAAAAAGAAGTACTCCGATTTGGCTTAAATTTCATATCTAGGTTGTTTTGGACGTCCTTATTCCAAATATGAAATTTTTTTTTCGATGACGTCTGCCAAGTGTAGATAAATCACGAATCTCGAAAACGGTAATAGATAGGTAGGGGGTTTTTGAAAATATGTCATAGGGAATAAGGAGAGCAGTCGAATAACATTTTGGATGTGTCTTACGTGCTCCTATCATTCTTTATACTGCATTTGGAGTGTTTTTCCTTAATTTTCGACTGTATTAGGAGTTTTTGTAGGGATTTTTGACTGAATTTGGAGTTACTGTCCAACTTTAGTGTATAGCGAGCCCGAAGGGCGAGCTCCCGGTGAGGCCGAAGGCCGAACTTTCGGCTCGCGAGGCCGAAGGCCGAGCGTAGGGTGCGTGAGCCCGAAGGGCGAGCGCTTGGCGAGGCCGTAGGCCGAGCCGTATTAGTAACTTGCGAGGCCGAAGGCCGAGCTCCGACTTGAGAGTTTTTTCCACGTCTCCGACTGGTCTCCATGGCAACTGCCCGCGGTAACCGAAGCACCTACGAGTGGGGTTCCTTAACAAAAGTGACTCAGAACCTTGGTACCATTCTGCCCGTACCACCTTTTTATGGCAGTAGGGTGAATCTGCTTTAGTAGCTACAGTATGTTTCTCTACTGTATTACAAGTTTATTTGGGATTTCATGTTTCTATTGGAGTTTTGAACATATTTTTTTTATGTATTAGGTGTTTTGATATAGTCTAAAATTTCATAACGATAAATGCGGGCCGCATGCGGCCCGCACACTGCCCGAAAAACTAGTTTATATTTATAATATATAAAGCTCGATTACCACTGACTGACTGACTGACTCACTGACATAAATGTTCTCCTAGAAGGAGCAGAGTAGGGTAAAAATGAAGAATAGCAAAAATGTTCGGAGGGTTTTGGTGAGTATGAGAAAAATCGAAAATCATTAAAAAGACGCCTGCCAAGTAAAGATGGATGACGTATCTCAAAAACGGTACGAGATAGGTAGGGGGTGTTTGAACAAATGTCATAGGGAATCGGGAGAGCAGTCGAATGACACCTGTCAAAAATCCAAAATGGCGGATTTCAAGATGGCCGCCATACAAAGTGATCCGAGCCTGCTGAAGCGAGGCCTTTAGGCCGAGCTTCAGTAGGGGCGGAGCAGTTTGTATGGTGGCCGTCTTGAAATCCGACAATTTGGATGTGACCCACGTGCTCCTATCATTCTTTATACTGCATTTGGAGTGATTTACCCTATATTTTCGACTGTATTAGGAGTTTTTGTGGGATTTTCGACTGAATTTGGAGTAACTGTCCTACATTAGTGAAGTTGCGAGCCCGAAGGGCGAGCTTCTGGTGAGGCCGAAGGCCGAACTTTCGGTCCGCGAGGCCGAAGGCCGAGCGTATGATGCGCGAGCCCGAAGGGCGAGTGCTTTGCGAGGCCGCAGGCCGAGCCGTGTTAGTAACTTGCGAGGCCGAAGGCCGAGCTCCGACTTGAGATTATTTTCCACATCTCCGACTGGTCTCCATAGCAACTGCCCGCGGTAACCGAAGCACCTACGAGTGGGGTTCCTTCACAAAAGTGACTCAGAACCTTGGTCCCATTCTGCCCGTACCACCTTTTTGTGGCAGTAGGGTGAATTTGCTTTAGTGGCTGCAGTATGGTTCTTTATTGTATTGAGAGTTTTTATGGGATTTCATACTTCCATTGGAGTTTTGAACATTCTTTTTCTTAAAGTATTAGGGGTTTATGTGAAATTTCCAAATGACTCAAGATAGATGCGGGCCGCATGCGGCCCGCACACTGCCCGAAAAACTAGTTATTAATAATATATAAAGCTCGATTACCACTCACTGACTGACTCACTGACTGACATAAATGTTCTCCTAGAAGGAGCAGAGTAGGGTAAAAATGAAGTATGGCAAAAATGTTCGGGGGGTTTTGGTGAGTATGAGAAAAATCGAAAATCATAAAAATGACGTCTGCCAAGTAAAGATGGATGACGTATCTCGAAAACGGTGCAAGATAGGTAGGGGGTGTTTGAACAAATGTCATAGGGAATCGGGAGAGCAGTCGAATGACACCTGTCAAAAATCCAAAATGGCGGATTTCAAGATGGCCGCCATACAAAGTGATCCGAGCCTGCTGAAGCGAGGCCGTTAGGCCGAGCTTCAGTAGGGGCGGAGCAGTTTGTATGGTGGCCGTCTTGAAATCTGACATTTTGGATGTGTCTTACGTGCTCCTATCATTCTTTGTACTGCATTTGGAGTGTTTTACCTTTATTTTAGACTGTATTAGGAGTTTTTGTGGGTTTTTTGACTGAATTTGGAGTAACTGTCCTACATTAGTGTATAGCGAGCCCAAAGGGCAACCACCTGGTGAGGCCGAAGGCCGAATTTTCGGTCCGCGAGGCCGAAGGCCGAGCGAATGGAGCGCGAGCCCGAAGGGCGAGCGCTTGGCGAGGCCGCAGGCCGAGCCGTATTAGTAACTTGCGAGGCCGAAGGCCGAGCTCCGACTTGAGAGTATTTTCCACGTCACCGACTGGTCTCCATGGCAACTGCCTACGGTAACCGAAGCACCTACGAGTTGGGTTCCTTAACAAAAGTGACTCAGAACCTTGGTACCATTCTGCCCGTACCACCTTTTTATGGCAGTAGGGTGAATCTGCTTTAGTGGCTACAGTATGGTTCTTTATTGTATTGAGAATTTATATGGGATTTCATACTTCTATAGGAGTTTTGAACATACTTTTTTCCAACGTATCAGCAGTTTTGATATAGTTTAGTACTGCATAACGATAAATGCGGGCCGCATGCGGCCCGCACACTGCCCGAAATACTAGTTTATAATATATAAAGCTGGATTACCGTACACTGACTCACTGACTGACTGACTGACTGACTGACATCATTGTTCTCCCAGAAGGAGTCGAGTAGGAAGAATGTGATGTATGGGAAAAGTGTAGAGGGGGTTTGTGTGAGTATGGGAAAAATCCGAAAACTCAAAGATGACGTCTGCCAAGTAAAATTGGATGGCGTATCTCTGAAACGGTAAGAGATAGGTAGGGGGTGCTTGACCAAATGTCATAGGGAATCAGGAGAGCAGTCGGATGACATTTGTCAAAAATCCAAAATGGCGGATTTCAAAATGGCCGCCATACAAAATCCTTCGATCCCTCAAAAAAGTAGCTGGTTCTACCAGAAAGAGTTGAGTACGGTTATAGTAATGTATTACGAAAATGACTAAGGGGTTTAGCTGAGTAGGGGAAAAATTAAAAACCCTAGAAATGACGCCTGCCAAGTAAAGCTGGACCACGTATCTCGAAAACGGTAAGAGATAGGTTGGGGGTGTTTGAACAAATGTCATAGGGAATCGAGAGAGCAGTCGAATGACACCTGTCAAATGTGCTACTCTCATTCTTCATACATTATTTGGAGTATTTAACCTTACAATGTCGACTGTATTAGGAGTGTTTGTGGGAATTTCAACTCAATTTAGAGTAATTGTCCTACTGTCAGTGTAGCGAGCCCGAAGGGCGAGCTTTTGGTGAGGCCGAAGGCCGAACTTTCGGTTCGCGAGGCCGTAGGCCGAGTGGACGGTGCGCGAGGCCGCAGGTCGAGCCGTCTTAGTAACTTGCGAGGCCGAAGGCCGAGCTCAGACTTGCACCGATTTGGCTGAAAATCGATATATAGGTTGTTCTCGTCATCCTTATTCCAAATATGAAATTTTTATTTCGATGACGTCTGCCAAGTAAAAAAAGTTACTCCGATTTGGCTGAAACTCGATATTTATGTGGTTCTGGACGTCCTTATTCTAAATCAAAAATTTTTGTTTCGATGACGTCTGCCAAGTAAAAAAAGTTACTCCGATTTGGCTGAAACTCGATATTTAGGTGGTTCTGGGTGTCCTTATTCCAAATCTAAAATTTTTTTTTCGATGACGTCTGCCAAGTAAAAAAAGTTACTCCGATTTGGCTGAAACTCGATATTTAGGTGGTTCTGGGTGTCCTTATTCCAAATCAAAAAATTTTTTTTCGATGACGTCTGCATAGTAAAAAAGAGTACTCCGATTTGGCTTAAATTTTATATCTAGGTTGTTCTGAACGTCCTTATTCCAAATATGAAATTTTGTTTTCGATGACGTCTGCCAAGTGCAGATAAATCACGTATCTCGAAAACGGTAATAGATAGGTAGGGGGTTTTTGAAAATATGTCATAGGGAATAAGAAGAGCAGTCGAATGACATTTTGGATGTGTCTTACGTGCTCCTATCATTCTTTATACTGCATTTGGAGTGTTTTTCCTTAATTTTCAACTGTATTAGGATTTTTTGTGGGATTTTTGACTGAATTTGGAGTAACTGTCTAACTTTAGTGTATAGCGAGCCCGAAGGGCGAGCTTCCGGTGAGGCCGAAGGCCGAACTTTCGGCTCGCGAGGCCGAAGGCCGAGCGTAGGGTGCGTGAGCCCGAAGGGCGAGCGCTTGGCGAGGCCGTAGGCCGAGCCGTATTAGTAACTTGCGAGGCCGAAGGCCGAGCTCCGACTTGAGAGTTTTTTCCACATCTCCAACTGGTCTCCATGGCAACTGCCTGCGGTAACCGAAGCAGCTACGAGTGGGGTTCCTTAACAAAAGTGACTCAGAACCTTGGTACCATTCTGCCCGTACCACCTTTTTATGGCAGTAGGGTGAATCTGCTTTAGTGGCTACAGTATGGTTCTCTACTGTATTGAGAGTTTATATGGGACTTCATACTTCTTTTGGGGTTTTGAAATATTTTAGTGTATTGTAAAAGGTGTTTTGATATAGTTTAAAATTGCATAACGATAAATGCGGGCCGCATGCGGCCCGCACACTGCCCGAAATACTAGTTATTATAATATATAAAGCTCGATTACCATTGACTCACTGACTGACATAAATGTTCTCCTAGAAGGAGCAGAGTAGGGTAAAAATGAAGTATGGCAAAAATGTTCGGGTGGTTTTGGTGAGTATGGGAAAAATCGAAAATCATAAAAATGACGCCTGCCAAGTAAAGATGGATGACATATCTCAAAAACGGTAAGAGATAGGTAGGGGGTGCTTGACTAAATGTCATAGGGAATTGGGAGAGCAGTCGAATGACATCTGTCAAAAATCCAAAATGGCGGATTTCAAGATGGCCGCCATACAAAATGTTCCGAGCCTGCTGAAGCGAGGCCTTTAGGCCGAGCTTCAGTAGGGGCGGAGCAGTTTGTATGGTGGCCGTCTTGAAATCCGTTATTTTGGATGTGCCCCACGTGCTCCTATCATTCTTTATACTGCATTTGAAGTGTTTTACCTTATATTTTCGACAGTTTTAGGAGTTTTTGTGGGATTTTTGACTAAATTTGGAGTTACTGTCCTACATAAGTGAAGTAGCGAGCCCGAATTCATACTTCTATTGGAGTTTTGAACTTATTTTTTTTAAATGTATAAGGGGTTAAGGTAAAGTTAAGTACTGCACAACGAAAAATGCGGGCCGCATGCGGCCCGCACACTGCCCGAAAAACTAGTTTATTAATAATATATAAAGCTCGATTACCACTGACTGACTCACTGACTGACTGACTGACATAAATGTTCTCCTAGAAGGAGTAGAGTAGGGTTAAAATGATGTATGGCAAAAATGTTTGGGGGGTTTAGGTGAGTATGAGAAAAATCGAAAATCATGAAAATGACGCCTGCCAAGTAAAGATGGATGACATATCTCAAAAACAGTACAAGATAGGTAGGGGGTGTTTGAACAAATGTCATAGGGAATTGGGAGAGCAGTCGAATGACATCTGTCAAAAATCCAAAATGGCGGATTTCAAGATGGCCGCCATACAAAGTGGTCCGATTCTGCTGAAGCGAGGCCTTTAGGCCGAGCTTCAGTAGGGGCGGAGCAGTTTGTATGGTGGCCGTCTTGAAATCCGACATTTTGGATGTGTCCCAGGTGCTCCTCTCATTCTTCATACTGCATTTGGAGTGTTTAACCTTCATTTTCGACTGTATTAGGAGTTTTTGTGGGATTTTTGACTGAATTTGGAGTAACTGTTCTACGTTAATGTAGTAGCGAGCCCGAAGGGCGAGCTCCTGGTGAGGCCGAAGGCCGAACTTTCGGCTCGCGAGGCCGAAGGCCGAGCGTATGGTGCGTGAGCCCGAAGGGCGAGCGCTTGGCGAGGCCGCAGGCCGAGCCGTATTAGTAACTTGCGAGGCCGAAGGCCGAGCTCCGACTCGAGGGTATTTTCCACGTCACCGACTGGTCTCCATGGCAACTGCCTGCGGTAACCGAAGCACCTACGAGTGGGATTCCTAAACAAAAGTGATTAAGAACCTTGGTACCATTCTGCCCGTACCACCTTTTTATGGCAGTAGGGTGAATTTGCTTTAGTGGCTACAGTATGGATCTTTATTGTATGGAGAGTTTATTTGGGATTTCATACTTCTATTGGAATTTTGAACTTATTTTTTTTAAATGTATAATGGGTTAAGGTATAGTTTAGTACTGCATAACGATAAATGCGGGCCGCATGCGGCCCGCACACTGCCCGAAAAACTAGTTTATAATATATAAAGCTCGATTACCACTGACTGACTGACATAAATGTTCTCCTAGAAGGAGACGAGTAGGAGCAACGTGACGTATGGCAAAAATGTTCGGGGGGTTTTGGTGAGTATGGGAAAAATCGAAAATCATTAAATTGACGCCTGCCAAGTGAAGATGGATGGCGTATCTCAAAAACAGTAAGAGATAGGTAGGGGGTGTTTGACCAAATGTCATAGGGAATCGGGAGAGCAGTCGAATGACACCTGTCAAAAATCCAAAATGGCGGATTTCAAGATGGCCGCCATACAAAGTGATCCGAGCCTGCTGAAGCGAGGCCGTTAGGCCGAGCTTCAGTAGGGGCGGAGCAGTTTGTATGGTGGCCGTCTTGAAATCCGACATTTTGGATGTGTCTTACGTGCTCCTATCATTCTTTATACTGCATTTGGAGTGTTTTTCCTTAATTTTCGACTATATTAGGAGTTTTTGTGGGATTTTTGACTGAATTTGGAGTTACTGTCCAACATTAGTGTAGTAGCGAGCCCGAAGGGCGAGCTCCTGGTGAGGCCGAAGGCCGAACCTTCGGTCCGCGAGGCCGAAGGCCGAGCTTATGATGCGCGAGCCCGAAGGGCGAGCGCTTGGCGAGGCCGTAGGCCGAGCCGTATTAGTAACTTGCGAGGCCGAAGGCCGAGCTCCGACTTGAGAGTTTTTTCCACGTCTCCAACTGGTCTCCATGGCAACTGCCCGCGGTAACCGAAGCACCTACGAGTGGGGTTCCTTAACAAAAGTGACTCAGAACCTTGGTCCCATTCTGCCCGTACCACCTTTTTATGGCTGTAGGGTGAATCTGTTTTAGTGGCTACAGTATTGTTCTTTATTGTATTGAGAGTTAATATGGGATTTCATTCTTCTAATGGAGTTTTGAACATACTTTTTTTAATGTATAAGGTGTTTTGATATTGTTCAAACTTGCACAACGATAAATGCGGGCCGCATGCGGCCCGCACACTGCCCGAAAAACTAGTTTTTTATAATATATAAAGCTCGATTACCACTGACTGACTGACATAAATGTTCTCCTAGAAGGAGACGAGTAGGAACAACGTGATGTATGGCAAAAATGTTCGGGGGGTTTTGGTAAGTATGAGAAAAATCGAAAATCATTAAAAAGACGCCTGCCAAGTGAAGATGAATGACGTATCTCAAAAACGGTACAAGATAGGTAGGGGGTGATTGAACAAATGTCATAGGGAATTGGGAGAGCAGTCGAATGACACCTGTCAAAAATCCAATATGGCGGATTTCAAGATGGCCGCCATACAAAATGCTCCGAGCCTGCTGAAGCGAGGCCTTTAGGCCGAGCTTCAGTAGGGGCGGAGCAGTTTGAATGGTGGCCGTCTTGAAATCCGACATTTTGGATGTGTCTTACGTGCTCCTATCATTCTTTATACTGCATTTGGAGTTTTTTATCTTTATTTTCGAATGTATTAGGAGTTTTTGTGGGATTTTTGACTGAATTTGGAGTAACTGTCCTACATTAGTGTAGTAGCGAGCCCGAAGGGCGAGCTTCTGGTGAGGCCGCAGGCCGAACTTTCGGCCCGCGAGGCCGAAGGCCGAGCGTATGGGGCGTGAGCCCGAAGGGCGAGCGCATGGCGAGGCCGGAGGCCGAGCCGTGTTAGTAACTTGCGAGGCCGAAGGCCGAGCTCCGACTTGAGAGTATTTTCCACGTCTCCGAATGGTCTCCATGGCAACTGCCCGTGGTAAGCGAAGCACCTACGAGTGGGGTTCTTTAACAAAAGTGACTCAGAATCTTGGTACCATTCTGCCCGTACCACTTTTTTATGGCAGTAGGGTGAATCTGGTTTGGTGGCTACAGTTTGGTTCTCTACTGTATAAGGAGTTTATATGGGATTTCATACTGTTATAGAATATTGTTTTTTTTTCTAAATATATAAGGTGTTTTGATATTGTTTCAAATTGCATAACGATAAATGCGGGCCGCATGCGGCCCGCACACTGCCCGAATAACTAGTTATTATTTATTATTATTTATAATATATAAAGCTGGATTACCGTACACTGACTGATTCACTGACTCACTGACTGACATCATTGTTCTCCCAGAAGGAGTCGAGTAGGAAGAAAGTAATGTATAGCAAAAATGTTCTAGGGGTTTGTGTGAGTATGGGAAAAATCCGAAAACTCAAAGATGACGTCTGCCAAGTAAAGTTGGATGGCGTATCTCTGAAACGGTAAGATATAGGTAGGGGGTGCTTGACCAAATGTCATAGGGAATCAGAAGAGCAGTCGGATGACATTTGTCAAAAATCCAAAATGGCGGATTTCAAAATGGCCGCCATACAAAATCCTTCGATCCCTCAAAAAAATAGCTGGTTCTACCAGAAAGAGTTGATTACTGTTATAGTAATGTATTACGAAAATGACTAAAGGGTTTAGCTGAGTAGGGAAAAAAATTAAAAACCCTAGAAATGACGCCTGCCAAGTAAGGCTGGACTACGTATCTCGAAAACGGTAAGAGATAGGTTGGGGGTGTTTAAACAAATGTCATAGGGAATCGGGAGAGCAGTCGAATGACACTTGCCACACGTGCTCCTCTCATTCTTTATACTGCATTTGGAGTGTTTTACCTCATATTTTCGACTGTATTAGGAGTTTTTGTAGGTTTTTTGACTGAATTTGGAGTTTCTGTTCTACGTCATTGTAGTAGCGAGCCCGAAGGGCGAGCTCCTGGTGAGGCCGAAGGCCGAACTTTCGGCTCGCGAGGCCGAAGGCCGAGCGTATGGCTCGTGAGCCCGAAGGGCGAGCGCTGGGCGAGGCCGCAGGCCGAGCCGTGTTAGTAACTTGCGAGGCCGAAGGCCGAGCTCCGACTTGAGAGTTTTTTCCACGTCTCCGACTGGTCTCCATGGCAACTGCCCGCGGTAACCGAAGCACCTACGAGTGGGGTTCCTTAATAAAAGTCACTCAGAACCTTGGGCCCATTCTGCCCGTACCACCTTTTTATGGCAGTAGGGTGAATTTGCTTCAGTGGCTACAGTATGGGTCTTTATCGTATTGAGAGTTTATATGGGATTTCATACTATTATGGAATTTTGTTTTTTTTTTAAATGTTTAAGGTGTTAAGGTATTGTTTAGTACTGCATAACGATAAATGCGGGCCGCATGCGGCCCGCACACTGCCCGAATAACTAGTTATTATTTATAATATATAAAGCTCGATTACCACTGACTGACTGACTGACTCACTGACATAAATGTTCTCCTAGAAGGAGCAGAGTAGGGTAAAAATGAAGAATAGCAAAAATGTTCGGAGGGTTTTGGTGAGTATGAGAAAAATCGAAAATCATTAAAAAGACGCCTGCCAAGTAAAGATGGATGACGTATCTCAAAAACGGTACGAGATAGGTAGGGGGTGTTTGAACAAATGTCATAGGGAATCGGGAGAGCAGTCGAATGACACCTGTCAAAAATCCAAAATGGCGGATTTCAAGATGGCCGCCATACAAAGTGATCCGAGCCTGCTGAAGCGAGGCCTTTAGGCCGAGCTTCAGTAGGGGCGGAGCAGTTTGTATGGTGGCCGTCTTGAAATCCGACAATTTGGATGTGACCCACGTGCTCCTATCATTCTTTATACTGCATTTGGAGTGATTTACCCTATATTTTCGACTGTATTAGGAGTTTTTGTGGGATTTTCGACTGAATTTGGAGTAACTGTCCTACATTAGTGAAGTTGCGAGCCCGAAGGGCGAGCTTCTGGTGAGGCCGAAGGCCGAACTTTCGGTCCGCGAGGCCGAAGGCCGAGCGTATGATGCGCGAGCCCGAAGGGCGAGTGCTTTGCGAGGCCGCAGGCCGAGCCGTGTTAGTAACTTGCGAGGCCGAAGGCCGAGCTCCGACTTGAGATTATTTTCCACATCTCCGACTGGTCTCCATAGCAACTGCCCGCGGTAACCGAAGCACCTACGAGTGGGGTTCCTTCACAAAAGTGACTCAGAACCTTGGTCCCATTCTGCCCGTACCACCTTTTTGTGGCAGTAGGGTGAATTTGCTTTAGTGGCTGCAGTATGGTTCTTTATTGTATCGAGAGTTTTTATGGGATTTCATACTTCCATTGGAGTTTTGAACATTCTTTTTCTTAAAGTATTAGGGGTTTATGTGAAATTTCCAAATGACTCAAGATAGATGCGGGCCGCATGCGGCCCGCACACTGCCCGAAAAACTAGTTATAATATATAAAGCTGGATTACCGTACACTGACTGACTGACTGACTGACTGATTCACTGACTGACATCATTGTTCTCCCAGAAGGAGTCGAGAAGGAAGAAAGTGATGTATGGGAAAAGTGTAGAGGAGGTTTAGGGGAGTATGGGAAAAATCCGAAAACTCAAAGATGACGTCTGCCAAGTAAAATTGGATGGCGTATCTCTAAAACGGTAAGAGATAGGTAGGGGGTGCTTGACCAAATGTCATAGGGAATCGGGAGAGCAGTCGGATGACATCTGTCAAAAATCCAAAATGGCGGATTTCAAAATGGCCGCCATACAAAATCCTTCGATCCCTCAAAAAAGTAGCTGGTTCTACCAGGAAGAGTTGAGTACGGTTATAGTAATGTATTACGAAAATGACTAAGGGGTTTAGCTGAGTAGGGGAAAAATTAAAAACCCTAGAAATGACGCCTGCCAAATAAAGCTGGACTACGTATCTCGAAACCGGTAAGAGATAGGTTGGGGGTGTTTGAACAAATGTCATAGGGAATCGGGAGAGCAGTCGAATGACACCTGTCAAATGTGCTACTCTCATTCTTCATACATTATTTGGAGTATTTGACCTTACTATGTCGACTGTATTAGGAGTTTTTGTGGGATTTTTAACTGAATTTGGAGTAATTGTCCTCCTGGCCGTGTAGCGAGCCCGAAGGGCGAGCTTCTGGTGAGGCCGAAGGCCGAACTTTAAGGCCGCGAGGCCGTAGGCCGAGCGGATGGTGCGCGAGCCCGTAGGGCGAGCGCTAGGCGAGGCCGCAGGCCGAGCCATGTTAGTAACTTGCGAGGCCGAAGGCCGAGCTCAGACTTGTACCGATTCGGCTGAAAATCGATATATAGGTTGTTTTCGTTATCCTTATTCCAAATATGAAATTTTTATTTCGATGACGTCTGCCAAGTAAAAAAAGTTACTCCAATTTGGGTGAAACTCGATATTTAGGTGGTTCTGGACGTCCTTATTCCAAATTTAAAAATCTTTTTTCGATGACGTCTGCCAAGTAAATAAAGTTACTCCGATTTGGCTGAAACTCGATATTTAGGTGGTTCTGGGTGTCCTTATTCCAAATCTAAAAATTTTTTTTCGATGACGTCTGCCAAGTAAAAAAAGTTACTCCGATTTGGCTGAAACTCGATATTTAGGTGGTTCTGGGTGTCCTTATTACAAATCAAAAATTTTTTTTTCGATGACGTCTGCCAAGTAAAAAAACGTACTCCGATTTTGCTTAAATTCTATATCTAGGTTGTTCTGGACGTCCTTATTCCAAATATGAAATTTTTTTTTCGATGACGTCAGCCAAGTGCAGATAAATCACGTATCTCGAAAACGGTAATAGATAGGTAGGGGGTTTTTGAAAAATGTCATAGGGAATAAGGAGAGCAATCGAATGACATTTTGGATGTGTCACACGTGCTCCTCTCATTCTTTATACTGCATTTGGAGTGTTTTACCTTCATTTTCGACTGAATTAGGAGTTTTTGTGGGATTTTTGACTGAATTTGAAGTTACTGTGCTACATTAGTGTAGTAGCGAGCCCGAAGGGCGAGCTGCTGGTGAGGCCGAAGGCCGAACTTTTGGCTCGCGAGGCCGAAGGCCGAGCGTAGGGTGCGTGAGCCCGAAGGGCGAGCGCTTGGCGAGGCCGCAGGCCGAGCCATGTTAGTAACTTGCGAGGCCGAAGGCCGAGCTCCGACTTGAGAGTATTTTCCACGTCACCGACTGGTCTCCATGGCAACTGCCTGCGGTAACCGAAGCACCTACGAATGGGGTTCCTTAACAAAAGTGACTCAGAACCTTGGTACCATTCTGCCCGTACCACCTTTTTATGGCAGTAGGGTGAATCTGCTTTAGTGGCTACAGTATGGATCTTTATTGTATAGAGAGTTTATTTGGGATTTCATACTTCTATTGGAGTTTTGAACTTATTTTTTTTAAATGTATAAGGGGTTAAGGTTAAGTTTAGTACTGTATAACGATAAATGCGGGCCGCATGCGGCCCGCACACTGCCCGAAATACTAGTTATTTATAATATATAAAGCTCGATTACCACTGACTGACTGACATAAATGTTCTCCTAGAAGGAGACGAGTAGGAGCAACGTGACGTATGGCAAAAATGTTCGGGGGGTTTTGGTGAGTATGGGAAAAATCGAAAATCATTAAATTGACGCCTGCCAAGTGAAGATGGATGGCGTATCTCAAAAACAGTAAGAGATAGGTAGGGGGTGTTTGACCAAATGTCATAGGGAATCGGGAGAGCAGTCGAATGACACCTGTCAAAAATCCAAAATGGCGGATTTCAAGATGGCCGCCATACAAAGTGATCCGAGCCTGCTGAAGCGAGGCCGTTAGGCCGAGCTTCAGTAGGGGCGGAGCAGTTTGTATGGTGGCCGTCTTGAAATCCGACATTTTGGATGTGTCTTACGTGCTCCTATCATTCTTTATACTGCATTTGGAGTGTTTTTCCTTAATTTTCGACTATATTAGGAGTTTTTGTGGGATTTTTGACTGAATTTGGAGTTACTGTCCAACATTAGTGTAGTAGCGAGCCCGAAGGGCGAGCTCCTGGTGAGGCCGAAGGCCGAACCTTCGGTCCGCGAGGCCGAAGGCCGAGCTTATGATGCGCGAGCCCGAAGGGCGAGCGCTTGGCGAGGCCGTAGGCCGAGCCGTATTAGTAACTTGCGAGGCCGAAGGCCGAGCTCCGACTTGAGAGTTTTTTCCACGTCTCCAACTGGTCTCCATGGCAACTGCCCGCGGTAACCGAAGCACCTACGAGTGGGGTTCCTTAACAAAAGTGACTCAGAACCTTGGTCCCATTCTGCCCGTACCACCTTTTTATGGCTGTAGGGTGAATCTGTTTTAGTGGCTACAGTATTGTTCTTTATTGTATTGAGAGTTAATATGGGATTTCATTCTTCTAATGGAGTTTTGAACATACTTTTTTTAATGTATAAGGTGTTTTGATATTGTTCAAACTTGCACAACGATAAATGCGGGCCGCATGCGGCCCGCACACTGCCCGAAAAACTAGTTTTTTATAATATATAAAGCTCGATTACCACTGACTGACTGACATAAATGTTCTCCTAGAAGGAGACGAGTAGGAACAACGTGATGTATGGCAAAAATGTTCGGGGGGTTTTGGTAAGTATGAGAAAAATCGAAAATCATTAAAAAGACGCCTGCCAAGTGAAGATGAATGACGTATCTCAAAAACGGTACAAGATAGGTAGGGGGTGATTGAACAAATGTCATAGGGAATTGGGAGAGCAGTCGAATGACACCTGTCAAAAATCCAATATGGCGGATTTCAAGATGGCCGCCATACAAAATGCTCCGAGCCTGCTGAAGCGAGGCCTTTAGGCCGAGCTTCAGTAGGGGCGGAGCAGTTTGAATGGTGGCCGTCTTGAAATCCGACATTTTGGATGTGTCTTACGTGCTCCTATCATTCTTTATACTGCATTTGGAGTTTTTTATCTTTATTTTCGAATGTATTAGGAGTTTTTGTGGGATTTTTGACTGAATTTGGAGTAACTGTCCTACATTAGTGTAGTAGCGAGCCCGAAGGGCGAGCTTCTGGTGAGGCCGCAGGCCGAACTTTCGGCCCGCGAGGCCGAAGGCCGAGCGTATGGGGCGTGAGCCCGAAGGGCGAGCGCATGGCGAGGCCGGAGGCCGAGCCGTGTTAGTAACTTGCGAGGCCGAAGGCCGAGCTCCGACTTGAGAGTATTTTCCACGTCTCCGAATGGTCTCCATGGCAACTGCCCGTGGTAAGCGAAGCACCTACGAGTGGGGTTCTTTAACAAAAGTGACTCAGAATCTTGGTACCATTCTGCCCGTACCACTTTTTTATGGCAGTAGGGTGAATCTGGTTTGGTGGCTACAGTTTGGTTCTCTACTGTATAAGGAGTTTATATGGGATTTCATACTGTTATAGAATATTGTTTTTTTTTCTAAATATATAAGGTGTTTTGATATTGTTTCAAATTGCATAACGATAAATGCGGGCCGCATGCGGCCCGCACACTGCCCGAATAACTAGTTATTATTTATTATTATTTATAATATATAAAGCTGGATTACCGTACACTGACTGATTCACTGACTCACTGACTGACATCATTGTTCTCCCAGAAGGAGTCGAGTAGGAAGAAAGTAATGTATAGCAAAAATGTTCTAGGGGTTTGTGTGAGTATGGGAAAAATCCGAAAACTCAAAGATGACGTCTGCCAAGTAAAGTTGGATGGCGTATCTCTGAAACGGTAAGATATAGGTAGGGGGTGCTTGACCAAATGTCATAGGGAATCAGAAGAGCAGTCGGATGACATTTGTCAAAAATCCAAAATGGCGGATTTCAAAATGGCCGCCATACAAAATCCTTCGATCCCTCAAAAAAATAGCTGGTTCTACCAGAAAGAGTTGATTACTGTTATAGTAATGTATTACGAAAATGACTAAAGGGTTTAGCTGAGTAGGGAAAAAAATTAAAAACCCTAGAAATGACGCCTGCCAAGTAAGGCTGGACTACGTATCTCGAAAACGGTAAGAGATAGGTTGGGGGTGTTTAAACAAATGTCATAGGGAATCGGGAGAGCAGTCGAATGACACTTGCCACACGTGCTCCTCTCATTCTTTATACTGCATTTGGAGTGTTTTACCTCATATTTTCGACTGTATTAGGAGTTTTTGTAGGTTTTTTGACTGAATTTGGAGTTTCTGTTCTACGTCATTGTAGTAGCGAGCCCGAAGGGCGAGCTCCTGGTGAGGCCGAAGGCCGAACTTTCGGCTCGCGAGGCCGAAGGCCGAGCGTATGGCTCGTGAGCCCGAAGGGCGAGCGCTGGGCGAGGCCGCAGGCCGAGCCGTGTTAGTAACTTGCGAGGCCGAAGGCCGAGCTCCGACTTGAGAGTTTTTTCCACGTCTCCGACTGGTCTCCATGGCAACTGCCCGCGGTAACCGAAGCACCTACGAGTGGGGTTCCTTAATAAAAGTCACTCAGAACCTTGGGCCCATTCTGCCCGTACCACCTTTTTATGGCAGTAGGGTGAATTTGCTTCAGTGGCTACAGTATGGGTCTTTATCGTATTGAGAGTTTATATGGGATTTCATACTATTATGGAATTTTGTTTTTTTTTTAAATGTTTAAGGTGTTAAGGTATTGTTTAGTACTGCATAACGATAAATGCGGGCCGCATGCGGCCCGCACACTGCCCGAATAACTAGTTATTATTTATAATATATAAAGCTCGATTACCACTGACTGACTGACTGACTCACTGACATAAATGTTCTCCTAGAAGGAGCAGAGTAGGGTAAAAATGAAGAATAGCAAAAATGTTCGGAGGGTTTTGGTGAGTATGAGAAAAATCGAAAATCATTAAAAAGACGCCTGCCAAGTAAAGATGGATGACGTATCTCAAAAACGGTACGAGATAGGTAGGGGGTGTTTGAACAAATGTCATAGGGAATCGGGAGAGCAGTCGAATGACACCTGTCAAAAATCCAAAATGGCGGATTTCAAGATGGCCGCCATACAAAGTGATCCGAGCCTGCTGAAGCGAGGCCTTTAGGCCGAGCTTCAGTAGGGGCGGAGCAGTTTGTATGGTGGCCGTCTTGAAATCCGACAATTTGGATGTGACCCACGTGCTCCTATCATTCTTTATACTGCATTTGGAGTGATTTACCCTATATTTTCGACTGTATTAGGAGTTTTTGTGGGATTTTCGACTGAATTTGGAGTAACTGTCCTACATTAGTGAAGTTGCGAGCCCGAAGGGCGAGCTTCTGGTGAGGCCGAAGGCCGAACTTTCGGTCCGCGAGGCCGAAGGCCGAGCGTATGATGCGCGAGCCCGAAGGGCGAGTGCTTTGCGAGGCCGCAGGCCGAGCCGTGTTAGTAACTTGCGAGGCCGAAGGCCGAGCTCCGACTTGAGATTATTTTCCACATCTCCGACTGGTCTCCATAGCAACTGCCCGCGGTAACCGAAGCACCTACGAGTGGGGTTCCTTCACAAAAGTGACTCAGAACCTTGGTCCCATTCTGCCCGTACCACCTTTTTGTGGCAGTAGGGTGAATTTGCTTTAGTGGCTGCAGTATGGTTCTTTATTGTATTGAGAGTTTTTATGGGATTTCATACTTCCATTGGAGTTTTGAACATTCTTTTTCTTAAAGTATTAGGGGTTTATGTGAAATTTCCAAATGACTCAAGATAGATGCGGGCCGCATGCGGCCCGCACACTGCCCGAAAAACTAGTTATTAATAATATATAAAGCTCGATTACCACTCACTGACTGACTCACTGACTGACATAAATGTTCTCCTAGAAGGAGCAGAGTAGGGTAAAAATGAAGTATGGCAAAAATGTTCGGGGGGTTTTGGTGAGTATGAGAAAAATCGAAAATCATAAAAATGACGCCTGCCAAGTGAAGATGGATGACGTACCTCGAAAACGGTAAGAGATAGGTAAGGGGTGTTTGAAAAAATGTCATAGGGAATCGAGAGAGCAGTCGAATGACACCTGTCAAAAATCCAAAATGGCGGATTTCAAGATGGCCGCCATACAAAATGATCCGAGCCTGCTGAAGCGAGGCCGTTAGGCCGAGCTTCAGTAGGGGCGGAGCAGTTGGTATGGTGGCCGTATTGAAATCCGACATTTTGGATGTGTCTTACGTGCTCCTATCATTCTTTATACTGCATTTGGAGTGTTTTACCTTTATTTTCGACTGTATTGGGAGTTTTTGAGGGATCTTCGACTGAATTTGGAGGTCCTGTCCTACATTTGTGTATAGCGAGCCCGAAGGGCGAGCTTTCGGTGAGGCCGAAGGCCGAACTTTCGGGCCGCGAGGCCGAAGGCCGAGCGAATGGTGCGCGAGCCCGTAGGGCGAGCGCTTGGCGAGGCCGTAGGCCGAGCCGTGTTTGTAGCTTGCGAGGCCGAAGGCCGAGCTCCGACTCCAGAGTATTTTACACGTCACCGACTGGTCTCCATGGCAACTGCCCGCGGTAACCGAAGCACCTACGAGTGGGGTTCCTTAACAAAAGTGACTCAGAACCTTGGTCCTATTCTGCCCGTACCACCTTTTTATGGCAGTAGGGTGAATTTGCTTTAGTGGCTTCAGTATGGTTCTTTATTGTATTGAGAGTTTATATGGGATTTCATACTGTTATGAAATTTTGTTGTTTTTTTTTTAATGTATAAAGTGTTAAGGTATTGTTTAGTACTGCATAACGATAAATGCGGGCCGCATGCGGCCCGCACACTGCCCGAAATACTAGTTATTATAATATATAAAGCTGGATTACCGTACACTGACTGACTGACTGACTGACTGATTCACTGACTGACATCATTGTTCTCCCAGAAGGAGTCGAGAAGGAAGAAAGTGATGTATGGGAAAAGTGTAGAGGAGGTTTAGGGGAGTATGGGAAAAATCCGAAAACTCAAAGATGACGTCTGCCAAGTAAAATTGGATGGCGTATCTCTAAAACGGTAAGAGATAGGTAGGGGGTGCTTGACCAAATGTCATAGGGAATCGGGAGAGCAGTCGGATGACATCTGTCAAAAATCCAAAATGGCGGATTTCAAAATGGCCGCCATACAAAATCCTTCGATCCCTCAAAAAAGTAGCTGGTTCTACCAGGAAGAGTTGAGTACGGTTATAGTAATGTATTACGAAAATGACTAAGGGGTTTAGCTGAGTAGGGGAAAAATTAAAAACCCTAGAAATGACGCCTGCCAAATAAAGCTGGACTACGTATCTCGAAACCGGTAAGAGATAGGTTGGGGGTGTTTGAACAAATGTCATAGGGAATCGGGAGAGCAGTCGAATGACACCTGTCAAATGTGCTACTCTCATTCTTCATACATTATTTGGAGTATTTGACCTTACTATGTCGACTGTATTAGGAGTTTTTGTGGGATTTTTAACTGAATTTGGAGTAATTGTCCTCCTGGCCGTGTAGCGAGCCCGAAGGGCGAGCTTCTGGTGAGGCCGAAGGCCGAACTTTAAGGCCGCGAGGCCGTAGGCCGAGCGGATGGTGCGCGAGCCCGTAGGGCGAGCGCTAGGCGAGGCCGCAGGCCGAGCCATGTTAGTAACTTGCGAGGCCGAAGGCCGAGCTCAGACTTGTACCGATTCGGCTGAAAATCGATATATAGGTTGTTTTCGTTATCCTTATTCCAAATATGAAATTTTTATTTCGATGACGTCTGCCAAGTAAAAAAAGTTACTCCAATTTGGGTGAAACTCGATATTTAGGTGGTTCTGGACGTCCTTATTCCAAATTTAAAAATCTTTTTTCGATGACGTCTGCCAAGTAAATAAAGTTACTCCGATTTGGCTGAAACTCGATATTTAGGTGGTTCTGGGTGTCCTTATTCCAAATCTAAAAATTTTTTTTCGATGACGTCTGCCAAGTAAAAAAAGTTACTCCGATTTGGCTGAAACTCGATATTTAGGTGGTTCTGGGTGTCCTTATTACAAATCAAAAATTTTTTTTTCGATGACGTCTGCCAAGTAAAAAAACGTACTCCGATTTTGCTTAAATTCTATATCTAGGTTGTTCTGGACGTCCTTATTCCAAATATGAAATTTTTTTTTCGATGACGTCAGCCAAGTGCAGATAAATCACGTATCTCGAAAACGGTAATAGATAGGTAGGGGGTTTTTGAAAAATGTCATAGGGAATAAGGAGAGCAATCGAATGACATTTTGGATGTGTCACACGTGCTCCTCTCATTCTTTATACTGCATTTGGAGTGTTTTACCTTCATTTTCGACTGAATTAGGAGTTTTTGTGGGATTTTTGACTGAATTTGAAGTTACTGTGCTACATTAGTGTAGTAGCGAGCCCGAAGGGCGAGCTGCTGGTGAGGCCGAAGGCCGAACTTTTGGCTCGCGAGGCCGAAGGCCGAGCGTAGGGTGCGTGAGCCCGAAGGGCGAGCGCTTGGCGAGGCCGCAGGCCGAGCCATGTTAGTAACTTGCGAGGCCGAAGGCCGAGCTCCGACTTGAGAGTATTTTCCACGTCACCGACTGGTCTCCATGGCAACTGCCTGCGGTAACCGAAGCACCTACGAATGGGGTTCCTTAACAAAAGTGACTCAGAACCTTGGTACCATTCTGCCCGTACCACCTTTTTATGGCAGTAGGGTGAATCTGCTTTAGTGGCTACAGTATGGATCTTTATTGTATAGAGAGTTTATTTGGGATTTCATACTTCTATTGGAGTTTTGAACTTATTTTTTTTAAATGTATAAGGGGTTAAGGTTAAGTTTAGTACTGTATAACGATAAATGCGGGCCGCATGCGGCCCGCACACTGCCCGAAATACTAGTTATTTATAATATATAAAGCTCGATTACCACTGACTGACTGACTGACTCACTCATTGACATAAATGTTCTCCTAGAAGGAGACGAGTAGGAGCACAGTGATGTATGGCAAAAATGTTCGGGGGACTTAGGTGAGTATGAGAAAAATCGAAAATCATTTAAAAGACGCCTGCCAAGTAAAGATGTATGTCATATCTCAAAAACGGTAAGAGATAGGTAGGGGGAGTTTGAACAAATGTCATAGGAAATCGGGAGAGCAGTTGAATGACACCTGTCAAAAATCCAAAATGGCGGATTTCAAGATGGCCGCCATACAAAATGATCCGAGCCTGCTGAAGCGAGGCCGTTAGGCCGAGCTTCAGAAGGGGCGGAGCAGTTTGTATGGTGGCCGTCTTGAAATCCGACATTTTGGATGTGACCCACGTGCTCCTATCATTCTTTATACTGCATTTGGAGTGTTTTACCTTTATTTTCGACTGTATTAGGAGTTTTTGTGGGATTTTTGACTGAATTTGGAGTTACTGTCCTACATTAGTGTAGTAGCGAGCCCGAAGGGCGAGCTCCTGGTGAGGCCGAAGGCCGAACTTTCGGTCCGCGAGGCCGAAGGCCGAGCGTATGATGCGTGAGCCCGAAGGGCGAGCGCTTGGCGAGGCCGTAGGCCGAGCCGTATTAGTAACTTGCGAGGCCGAAGGCCGAGCTCCGACTCGAGAGTATTTTCCACGTCACCGACTGGTCTCCATGGCAACTGCCTGCGGTAACCGAAGCACCTACGAGTGGGGTTCCTTATTAAAAGTGACTTAGAACCTTGGTACCATTCTGCCCGTACCACCTTTTTATGGCAGTAGGGTGAATCTGCTTTAGTGGCTACAGTATGGTTCTTTATTGTATTGAGAGTTTATATGGGATTTCATACTTCTATTGGAGTTTTGAACATACTTTTTTCCAACGTATCAGGAGTTTTGATATAGTTTAGTACTGCATAACGATAAATGCGGGCCGCATGCGGCCCGCACACTGCCCGAAATACTAGTTATAATATATAAGGCTCGATTACCACTGACTGACTCACTGACTCACTGACATAAATGTTCTCCTAGAAGGAGCAGAGTAGGGTAAAAATGAAGTATGGCAAAAATGTTCGGCGGGTTTAGGTGAGTATGAGAAAAATCGAAAATCATTAAAAAGACGCCTGCCAAGTAAAGATGGATGACATATCTCAAAAACGGTACAAGATAGGTAGAGAGTGTTTGAACAAATGTCATAGGGAATCGGGAGAGCAGTCGAATGACACCTGTCAAAAATCCAAAATGGCGGATTTCAAGATGGCCGCCATACAAAATGCTCCGAGCCTGCTGAAGCGAGGCCTTTAGGCCGAGCTTCAGTAGGGCCGGAGCAGTTTGTACGGCAGCCATCTTAAAATCTGACATTTTGGATTTGTCCCACGTGCTCCTCTCATTCTTCATACTGCATTTGGGGTGTTTTACCTTCATTTTCGACTGTATTAGGAGTTTTTGTGGGATTTTTGACTGAATTTGGAGTTACTGTCCTACAATAGTGTATAGCGAGCCCAAAGGGCAACCACCTGGTGAGGCCGAAGGCCGAACCTTCGGTCCGCGAGGCCGAAGGCCGAGCGAATGGTGCGCGAGCCCGAAGGGCGAGCGCTTGGCGAGGCCGCAGGCCGAGCCGTGTTAGTAACTTGCGAGGCCGAAGGCCGAGCTCCGACTCGAGAGTATTTTCCACATCTCCGACTGGTCTCCATGGCAACTGCCCGCGGTAACCGAAGCACCTACGAGTGGGGTTCCTTAAGAAAAGTGACTTAGAACCTTGGTACCATTCTGCCCGTACCACCTTTTTATGGCAGTAGGGTGAATTTGCTTTAGTGGCTACAGTATGGTTCTTTATTGTATTGAGAGTTTATATGGGATTTCATACTTCTATTGGAGTTTTGAACACATTTTTTTTTGTATCAGGTGTTTTTTGACAGTTCCTACTGACTCAAGATAGATGCGGGCCGCATGCGGCCCGCACACTGCCCGAAAAACTAGTTTATAATATATAAAGCTCGATTACCACTGACTGACTCACTGACTGACTGACTGACATAAATGTTCGCCTAGAAGGAGTAGAGTAGGGTTAAAATGATGTATGGCAAAAATGTTCGGGGGGTTTTGGTGAGTATGAGAAAAATCGAAAATCATAAAAAGACGCCTGCCAAGTAAAGATGGATGACATATCTCAAAAACGGTAAGAGATAGGTAGGGGGTGTTTGAACAAATGTCATAGGGAATCGGGAGAGCAGTCGAATGACACCTGTCAAAAATCCAAAATGGCGGATTTCAAGATGGCCGCCATACAAAGTGATCCGAGCCTGCTGAAGCGAGGCCGTTAGGCCGAGCTTCAGTAGGGGCGGAGCAGTTTGTATGGTGGCCGTCTTGAAATCCGACATTTTGGATGTGTCTTACGTGCTCCTATCATTCTTTATACTGCATTTGGAGTTTTTTATCTTTATTTTCGACTGTATTAGGAGTTTTTGTGGGATTTTTGACTGAATTTGGAGTAACTGTCCTACATTAGTGTAGTAGCGAGCCCGAAGGGCGAGCTTCTGGTGAGGCCGAAGGCCGAACTTTCGGCCCGCGAGGCCGAAGGCCGAGCGTATGGGGCGTGAGCCCGAAGGGCGAGCGCATGGCGAGGCCAGAGGCCGAGCCGTGTTAGTATCTTGCGAGGCCGAAGGCCGAGCTCCGACTTGAGAGTATTTTCCACGTCTCCGAATGGTCTCCATGGCAACTGCCCGTGGTAAGCGAAGCTCCTACGAGTGGGGTTCTTTAACAAAAGTTACTCAGAATCTTGGTACCATTCTGCCCGTACCACTTTTTTTATGGCAGTAGGGTGAATCTGGTTTGGTGGCTATAGTTTGGTTCTCTACTGTATAAGGAGTTTATATGGGATTTCATACTGTTATAGAATATTGTTTTTTTTTTTAAATGTATAAGGTGTTTTGATATTGTTTCAAATTGCATAACGATAAATGCGGGCCGCATGCGGCCCGCACACTGCCCGAAAAACTAGTTATAATATTTATAATATATAAGGCTCGATTACCACTGACTCACTGACTGACTGATTGACATAAATGTTCTCCTAGAAGGAGCATAGTAGGGCTAAAATGATGTATGGCAGAAATGTTCGAGGGGTTTTGATGAGTATGAGAAAAATCGAAAATCATTAAAAAGACGCCTGCCAAGTGAAGATGGATGACGTATCTCAAAAACGGTAAGAGATAGGTAGGGGGTGTTTGAACAAATGTCATAGGGAATAAGGAGAGCAGTCGAATGACATCTGTCAAAAATCCAAAATGGCGGATTTCAAGATGGCCGCCATACAAATTGATCCGAGCCTGCTGAAGCGAGGCCGTTAGGCCGAGCTTCAGTAGGGGCGGAGCAGTTTGTATGGTGGCCGTCTTGAAATCCGACATTTTGGATGTGTCTTACATGCTCCTATCATTCTTTATACTGCATATGGAGTGTTTTACCTTTATTTTCAACTGTATTAGGAGTTTTTGTGGGAGTTTTGACTGAATTTGGAGTTACTGTCCTACGTTAGTGTAGTAGCGAGCCCGAAGGGCGAGCTCCTGGTAAGGCCGAAGGCCGAACTTTCGGTCCGCGAGGCCGAAGGCCAAGCGTATGATGCGTGAGCCCGAAGGGCGAGCGCTTGGCGAGGCCGTAGGCAAAGCCGTATTAGTAACTTGCGAGGCCGAAGGCCGAGCTCCGACTTGAGAGTATTTTCCACGTCACTGACTGGTCTCCATGGCAACTGCCTGCGGTAACCGAAGCACCTACGAGTGGGTATCCTTAACAAAAGTGACTCAGAACCTTGGTACTATTCTGCCCGTACCACCTTTTTATGGCAGTAGGGTGAATCTGGTTTGGTGGCTACAGTTTGGTTCCTTATTGCATTAAGAGTTTGTATGGGAAATCGTACATCTTTTGGTGTTTTGAAATATTTTTTTTTAATGTACAAGGTGTTTTGATATTGTTCAAACTTGCACAACGATAAATGCGGGCCGCATGCGGCCCGCACACTGCCCGAAAAACTAGTATAATATATAAAGCTCGATTACCACTCACTGACTGACTGACTGATTGACATAAATGTTCTCCTAGAAGGAGCAGAGTAGGGTTAAAATCATGTATGGCAAAAATGTTCGGGGGGTTTTGGTGAGTATGAGAAAAATCGAAAATCATAAAAAAGACGCCTGCCAAGTGAAGATGTATGGCGTATCTCAAAAACGGTAAGAGATAGGTAGGGGGTGTTTGACCAAATGTCATAGGGAATCGGGAGAGCAGTCGAATGACACCTGTCAAAAATCCAAAATGGCGGATTTCAAGATGGCCGCCATACAAAATGCTCCGAGCCTGCTGAAGCGAGGCCGTTAGGCCGAGGTTCAGTAGGGGCGGAGCAGTTTGTATGGGGGCCTTCTTGAAATCCGCCATTTTGGAGTTGTCCCAGGTGCTCCTATCATTCTTTATACTGCATTTGGAGTGTATTACCTTATATTTTCGACTGTATGAGGAGTTTTTGTGGGATTTTTGACTGAATTTGGAGTTACTGTCCTACATAAGTGTAGTAGCGAGCCCGAAGGGCGAGCTCCTGGTGAGGCCGAAGGCCGAACTTTCGGTCCGCGAGGCCGAAGGCCGAGCGTATAATGCGCGAGCCCGAAGGGCGAGCGCTTGGCGAGGCCGCAGGCCGAGCCGTTTTAGTAACTTGCGAGGCCGAAGGCCGAGCTCCGACTTGAGAGTATTTTCCACGTCACCGACTGGTCTCCATGGCAACTGCCTGCGGTAACCGAAGCACCTACGAGTGGGGTTCCTTAACAAAAGTGACTCAGAACCTTGGTCCCATTCTGCCCGCACCACCTTTTTATGGCAGTAGGGTGAATTTGCTTTAGTGGCTACAGTATGGTTCTTTATTGTATTGAGAGTTTATATGGGATTTCATACTTCTATTGGAGTTTTGAACACATTTTTTTTTGTATCAGGTGTTTTTTTGACAGTTCCTACTGACTCAAGATAGATGCGGGCCGCATGCGGCCCGCACACTGCCCGAAAAACTAGTTTATAATATATAAGGCTCGATTACCACTGACTGACTCACTGACTCACTGACATAAATGTTCTCCTAGAAGGAGCAGAGTAGGGTAAAAATGAAGTATGGCAAAAATGTTCGGCGGGTTTAGGTGAGTATGAGAAAAATCGAAAATCATTAAAAAGACGCCTGCCAAGTAAAGATGAATGACATATCTCAAAAACGGTACAAGATAGGTAGAGGGTGTTTGAACAAATGTCATAGGGAATTGGGAGAGCAGTCGGATGACATCTGTCAAAAATCCAAAATGGTGGATTTCAAGATGGCCGCCATACAAAGTGATCCGAGCCTGCTGAAGCGAGGCCGTTAGGCCGAGCTTCAGTAGAGGCGGAGCAGTTTGTATGGTGGCTGTCTTGAAATCCGACATTTTGGATGTGACCCACGTGCTCCTATCATTCTTTATACTGCATTTGGAGTGTTTTACCTAATATTTTCGACTGTATTAGGAGTTTTTGTGGGATTTTTGACTAAATTTGGAGTTACTGTCCTACATAAGTGAAGTAGCGAGCCCGAAGGGCGAGCTTCTGGTGAGGCCGAAGGCCGAACTTTCGGTCCGCGAGGCCGAAGGCCGAGCGTATGATGCGTGAGCCCGAAGGGCGAGCGCCTGGCGAGGCCGTAGGCCGAGCCGTATTAGTAACTTGCGAGGCCGAAGGCCGAGCTCCGACTTGAGAGTATTTTCCACATCTCCGACTGGTCTCCATGGCAACTGCCTGCGGTAACCGCAGCAACTACGAGTGGGGTTCCTTAACAAAAGTGACTCAGAACCTTGGTACCATTCTGCCCGTACCACCTTTTTATGGCAGTAGGGTGAATCTGCTTTAGTGGCTACAGTATGGTTCTTTATTGTATTGAGAGTTTATATGGGATTTCATTCTTCTATTGGAGTTTTGAACATACTTTTTTACAACGTATCATGAGTTTTGATATAGTTTAGTACTGCATAACGATAAATGCGGGCCGCATGCGGCCCGCACACTGCCCGAAAAACTAGTTTATAATATATAAGGCTCGATTACCACTGACTCACTGACTGACTGATTGACATAAATGTTCTCCTAGAAGGAGCATAGTAGGGCTAAAATGATGTATGGCAGAAATGTTCGAGGGGTTTTGATGAGTATGAGAAAAATCGAAAATCATTAAAAAGACGCCTGCCAAGTGAAGATGGATGACGTATCTCAAAAACGGTAAGAGATAGGTAGGGGGTGTTTGAACAAATGTCATAGGGAATAAGGAGAG
The DNA here is from genome assembly GCA_963890685.1 of Plagodis pulveraria. Classification (NCBI taxonomy): domain Eukaryota; kingdom Metazoa; phylum Arthropoda; class Insecta; order Lepidoptera; family Geometridae; genus Plagodis; species Plagodis pulveraria. The sequence continues at coordinate 4,175,496 of OY982979.1, read as the reverse complement.
CAGTCGAATGACATCTGTCAAAAATCCAAAATGGCGGATTTCAAGATGGCCGCCATACAAATTGATCCGAGCCTGCTGAAGCGAGGCCGTTAGGCCGAGCTTCAGTAGGGGCGGAGCAGTTTGTATGGTGGCCGTCTTGAAATCCGACATTTTGGATGTGTCTTACATGCTCCTATCATTCTTTATACTGCATATGGAGTGTTTTACCTTTATTTTCAACTGTATTAGGAGTTTTTGTGGGAGTTTTGACTGAATTTGGAGTTACTGTCCTACGTTAGTGTAGTAGCGAGCCCGAAGGGCGAGCTCCTGGTAAGGCCGAAGGCCGAACTTTCGGTCCGCGAGGCCGAAGGCCAAGCGTATGATGCGTGAGCCCGAAGGGCGAGCGCTTGGCGAGGCCGTAGGCAAAGCCGTATTAGTAACTTGCGAGGCCGAAGGCCGAGCTCCGACTTGAGAGTATTTTCCACGTCACTGACTGGTCTCCATGGCAACTGCCTGCGGTAACCGAAGCACCTACGAGTGGGTATCCTTAACAAAAGTGACTCAGAACCTTGGTACTATTCTGCCCGTACCACCTTTTTATGGCAGTAGGGTGAATCTGGTTTGGTGGCTACAGTTTGGTTCCTTATTGCATTAAGAGTTTGTATGGGAAATCGTACATCTTTTGGTGTTTTGAAATATTTTTTTTTAATGTACAAGGTGTTTTGATATTGTTCAAACTTGCACAACGATAAATGCGGGCCGCATGCGGCCCGCACACTGCCCGAAAAACTAGTATATTATATAAAGCTCGATTACCACTGACTGATTGACATAAATGTTCTCCTAGAAGGAGACGAGTAGGAGCAACATGATGTATGGCAAAAATGTTCGGGGGGTTTTGGTGAGTATGGGAAAAATCGAAAATCATTAAAAAGACGCCTGCCAAACAAAGATGGATGACATATCTCAAAAACGGTAAGAGATAGGTAGGGGGTGTTTGAACAAATGTCATAGGGAATCGGGATAGCAGTCGAATGACACCTGTCAAAAATCCAAAATGGCGGATTTCAAGATGGCCGCCATACAAAGTGATCCGAGCCTGCTGAAGCGAGGCCTTTAGGCCGAGCTTCAGTAGGGGCGGAGCAGTTTGTATGGTGGCCGTCTTGAAATCCGTTATTTTGGATGTGCCCCACGTGCTCCTATCATTCTTTATACTGCATTTGGAGTGTTTTTCCTTATATTTTCGACTGTATTAGTTTTTGTGGGATTTTTGACTGAATTTGGAGTTACCGTCCTACAGTGGTGTATAGCGAGCCCGAAGGGCGAGCTTCTGGTGAGGCCGAAGGCCGAACTTTTGGTCCGCGAGGCCGAAGGCCGAGCGTATGATGCGCGAGCCCGAAGGGCGAGCGCTTGGCGAGGCCGCAGGCCGAGCTGTGTTGGTAACTTGCGAGGCCGAAGGCCGAGCTCCGACTTGAGAGTTTTTTCCACGTCTCCGACTGGTCTCCATGGCAACTGCCCGCGGTAAGCGAAGCACCTACGAGTGGGGTTCCTTAACAAAAGTGACTCAGAACCTTGGTCTCATTCTGCCCGTACCACCTTTTTATGGCAGTAGGGTGAATCTGTTTTAGTGGCTACAGTATTGTTCTTTATTGTATTGAGAGTTAATATGGGATTTCATACTTCTAATGGAGTTTTGAACTAATTTTTTTTAAATGTATAAGGGGTTAAGGTATAGTTAAGTACTGCATAACGATAAATGCGGGCCGCATGCGGCCCGCACACTGCCCGAAAAACTAGTGTAATTATAAAGATGATATAAAATAGGAATTTAATAATAATAATAACCAAAAAATAACTACTGCATAATATCAAAAACGAACTTAATTGTAACATTACAAAATAACAAATTTACGAGAGGAAAAATTATAACCATATGCGGGATTCGAACCCGCGCCATCCAACCCTTTAGCCAGGGTATACTCTGACCGACTGAGCTAACATGGAGTATAAATCATAAATCTTAATTTTTCCTCTCATTCTTTTACCGTCATATGGGGATGGAGCGACACCTATTATAGTTCAACTTACGTTGTAACAAACATCTTACCTAAATTTCACATCGTAATTACTTTGAAATTACAAGTTCTCAAATGTTTTGCCACTTTGAAGAAACTATCTGTGATATGTTTTTCATAGTAGTGCCACGCTGTAGCTCTACTGGTTACAGCTGCTTGGGCCGGCACGACCGGGGAAGTACCACTCTCCCACATGATATCAACGTGAAGTAGTGGCTTTGCCATTGCGTTTCGATCGATTAGTGGAAGACCGGAGCCTCAGTACACATTAACGCTCCTCTCGGTTCGTCGGACCACTGCCTGATCCGGAGTTCAGTGCCGGTTACACGCCCAACTCGACCCCATTTTGTAGGTTGTCGTCGCGTGTGGCACTATAGGTCTGCAGATTGGGACGGGATGCGGTCCTTTTTTGCATCCTACACATGGGAGCAAGTTTGTTACTTGCCGGATGATCCAGATGTCATTGCCGGTATGGAACTCTTTATTCCATATTCTGCAGTACCCAACGGTGGCAGGTCCCAGGCCTGGTTTGGTCGTTCTTGTAAAATGGCCTCTGGCCAAAAACGAGAACGTCATCAAGCTTGGGCCTATTCAGTGGCATCTAAGGATTTAAATACCAGCGATCTCGAAAAGAAATATAATTTTGCTTCCAAGTCCTTCAAAAGAGTAATCTTAAGAGCGAAGTCGGAGCATATTGGCAGAATTGGCGAGAGATTGTGTGAATGTCTCCAGCTTACTCAATCGAAATTTCTTAATTCTGAATATGCCAATATTTAGAGCATATTTTGTGCAATTATGAATACCAACTCAAAATTTAGGTGCCAAATAAACTTCGACGCTACGTGTGATTATTAGTGTGTTAGCTGACGTTATGGTCTCCAGCTGACACATGCTGTATATACGAAACGGCTGAAGATGTGGTTATATACTATAGCCAGGGATTTAGAGCATAATTTATGCCAATGGCAAAAAAAAATTTGAACGTCATACTTGAAAGCTGTAGTAGTTATGACTCGATTTTAACGTGTAAGCTGGAGACCACGTGTCTACAGCTACTCATCTGTATCTTCTGAACGAATGGACCTACGACTTTGTTTAATATGTCAAAATTTAGAGCCAAATTTGTGCCAAAGGCACTAAAATTTTCAAGTCTCTGGCTATTAAGGTTTTGGAGATACAAGCTCAAATCAACGTGTAAGCTGGGGACACATGTCCCCAGCTAGCACATGCTGGACAGCTCAAACGGGAAAGCCTAGATTACTGTTTAATAGCTTAAAATGTAGGGTAGAATTTGTGCCATCGGCACCAACATTTTCAATACAATAGGCCCCATAGTTTTTGTGTAACAAGCAAAAACATTTCTTCCCGCCAAAAAATTTCAATATTTGGACAAAAACATTTCTGAGCGCGGCGTTGCCGTCCCGTTGCCTGTAGCTGCAATCTATCTTGAACCTTATTATTATTGCGTTTGAACTTACTTTTTGCTTTCACGTTATGAATAGGTGGAAGAAGTTACAAAAAAACAGTAGGTGCATAGACTAGGAGTAAGTAAGTACAAAATGTACTGGTATTTTTTCTCTCAGAATGTTAACTTATATATACCTAATCCTATATATAAGATCTGTATAAGACCCTCGATGAACGAGATAATGCACTGGAAACTAATCCACGCATGTACAGAACGTGATGATCACATACCTATTAGGTAGGCACTGTAATTTTATAACTGGAAAGAGATATTATCAGTTTATCACACAAATAAACGCGTAGAAAGCTTTTGACTTAAAAGTATTAGCGTGTAATACTTTAGTACCTATTACTAGAGAATGTAAAGATAAGTTAACAACTACTCAGCTTAGTTCGGCCAGTTTGACGTAGTCAAAAAGGTGAGCTAAATATTCGCTATGTGCGCTGCATACTTACATAAGTAGGTACGTCGGTTGTACATACGTAGTATTATTATATGTTCTATGCCAAATACCTACCTACATAAAACGTCTATGATTATGTAAAAACTACACATAATATCTCTATTTTGTGGTTTGTAGGGATTTGGAATTGAAATAAAAGTATCGATACCGTTGCGTTTCAAAGCATCGCTGCGGTATCGATATTGGAACAAATGTTTCGAGGTACTCCAGTATCGAGTACTTTTAAAGGATTACAATGAGAGTTTTTATTTTATTTATTTTTATGTTATTGTGTCGGGACAAGCTCGAGGCCCACCTAATGTTAAGCGGACTGACCTCTGCCTATAACAGATGCATTTCATCACAATTTACGAATTGCTCTGCCCCCGTCCCTTGAGACAGCTCTCATGTGTGCCTGTAATTTCACTGGCTTTCAAGGATTGCTGCCGAAACACACCATTAGGTGCTTGGCGACAGATTTCCTACTTGAGGGTTGTAGCTAGCCAGGCGGGCACTCGCAAAATGCCCTTCCACCATGCGGTGAAGCTCAAGCCTGCGGCGGTATTCGAACCATGGACCTGCTGCGCGGCAGTCTATAGCCAATGCCACTGAGCTATCACTGCTTCAAAGGTTTAGATATTAATGTCACTAAATTAAATTCCGAAAAATTGTTACAGATATACAGCCTTACTTATAAACGCTACTTAAATTTTAAACATTACTTAGCCGCTGATTAGCAAAATTTCTTACTCATAAACGCTACATAACTTTATCCAGTACCTAAGTACTGCTTAAATCAGCTGTCAATTTAAACACCGTCCCACCCTTGTTTAAATTTTAAGTAACAAGATGGCGCCCATATTTTGATCAGCTGATTTAGTTACAGACCCACCAACTTATCTGTTCAGGTGGCAGAAAAAAGAACTACAACATTCCTTCAAATTGTGACAGTTCGTAGTTGATTTCCTTGACCAGTAGCGCCCTCGAAAACTGCACAGTTAAGTTGGTGGTACTATACAAAGAAAAGTATTATATTTACTTTTTAATTTCAAGATATTTAGCACTAGATACATGCTATTTGGCCATTTAGGTCATTCACAATACTTTTTAGTACAATGTTGTCAGTTTAAAATACGTTCGACCTCATTATCCATTGCTTAGCTAAACAGGTGCTATGCAGCGTTTATAAGTAAGAAATATTTAAGCGTTACTTAAACACTGTTTAGTTATCCATTACTTAGCAACTACATAGCGATGTTTTTATAAGTAAGGGGGATATTATGTTATTCTATATATTTTATGTTTGAAAACACGGGTGTTTGAGCGTGAAACAACTTACTGTGAGTCGATATGAATATCGACAATGTTTCGGCTTCTACCGGAAGCCTTCCTCAGGATGTTGAGTGTGGTACGTCCGCCGCGGTCGCGTCACGTTTCACACTGCGGGCGGCAGCTACTACAACATTGTCGATATTCATATCGACTCACAGTAAGTTGTTTCACGCTCAAACACCCGTGTTTTCAAACATAAAATATTAATATGAGCGTAAGTTTTTATAATATTCTATGTATGTATTAAAATGTGAATAATTACATTGACTCGGGTAACTACAAAAATCGTATTTTGTGTCCGAAATTCAAGTAAATAAAACTATAAATCTATTTGAACTATTTTATTCAAAACTCCTTAATAGTGTTACAACGCTCTACTGGATTATTATAAAAATAAATTGTCAATACCAGCAGTTGTCCTTGAGAGTCTAGGTTAGCCTGAACAACATCTTCAGCCGCATCATCACTTCGGTACCATCAGGTGAGACAGTTGTCAATCAGCCATAATTATATAAATTGAAGCCGTGATGGCTCAGTGGCATTGACTGCCAAGCAGCAGGTCCATGGTTCCAATCCCGCCGTGGCTTGAGCTTCACCGCATGGTGGAAGGGCATTTTGCGAATGCCCGCCTGGCTAGCGACCACCATGAAGTAGAAATTCTGTCACCACCTTACGGTGTGTTCCGGCAGCTGTCCTTGAAAGCCAGTACTTCTAGGATAAGCCTGTTAACACCTTTGACCACATCATCACTTAACATCAGGTGAGATTTTGGTCAAAGGTTCCATTATGCCAAACTCGAGTTTTGAGTCTAGATTCATATTTGACATAATGAAGTTCGAGTCTAAACTCGAACTCGTCTCTGAATGATAACTTAGAAGTGGTGACTTTAGGCTCGTTTTATTATTAAACATATTTTTTTTTTGGGTATTGTTCCATCGCTCTATATTTATAGGCGTAGTAATCACGATTTCAATGCCTACGAATTCCGGAAAGCGTCACATTTCAATCATATAACATTAAAATGAATACTCTCTGCTACTAGCCTAAGCCCCAACTGCTTTCATTTGCTATAAAAGAGAAAAGTGATTCCAACGCTATAGAAATAAAGTTCAAAATAGATTGCAGCTACAGTGAACGGGATGGCAACGCCGCGTTCAGTAATGTTTTTAACTAAATATTTAAATTTTTTGGTGGGAAGAAATGTTTTTGCTTGTTACACAAAAACTATGGGGCCTATTGTTTTGAAAATTTTGGTGCCGATGGCACAAATTCTACTCTACATTTTAAGCCATTAAACAGTAATCTAGGCTCTCCCGTTTGAGCTGTCCAGCATGTGCTAGCTGGGGACATGTGTCCCCAGCTTACACGTTGATTTGAGCTTATATCTCCAAAACCTTAATAGCCAGAGACTTGAAAATTTTAGTGCCTTTGGCACAAATTTGGCTCTAAATTTTGACATATTAAACAAAGTCGTAGGTCCATTCGTTCAGAAGATACAGATGAGTAGCTGTAGACACGTGGTCTCCAGCTTACACGTTAAAATCGAGTCATAACTACTACAGCTTTCAAGTATGACGTTCAAATTTTTTTGTGCCATTGGCACAAATTATGCTCTAAATCCCTGGCTATAGTATATAACCACATCTTCAACCGTTTCGTATATACAGCATGTGTCAGCTGGAGACCAAAACGTCAGCTAACACACTAATAATCACGCGTAGCATCGAAGTTTATTTGGCACCTAAATTTTGAGTTGGTATTCATAATTGCACAAAATATGCTCTAAATATTGGCATATTCAGAATTAAGAAATTTCGATTGAGTAAGCTGGAGACATTCACACGAGAGATTAGCCCCCATAGGCTTTTTTTATTTCTTTTTTTTATTTAATTTATGCATTTTACCCTCCGACAAAACGAGAGACCTTAGTTTCCTTTTTACTTATTTACATCATTTACATAATTTCTCCTACATTTTATTATACTATACACAAATTATCAAAAATCTAACTTTCTATACACTATATACACCATGTTTTATTTCTATTAAATTATATGCGTCTTTACATTTCAATGGGCACTAGCTGTATATGTCACATATGCAGCAGTGCATCCTATTTTTACTATTTATTTTTATTCACTACTTTTATTGATATAAGTACACTATGAATTTATCTTTTATTTCATTATTCTCTAATATCCTATGCAGATTTTCTGTATTAATATCTATATCTATTTAATTTTCTGTATCGAACCTACGTTTGCCGTATATTGGACAGTCAGTTATTACATGCAGGACACTTTCGTCTACCTCTGGGTCGCATGGGCATGACGGATTCTCCTTGCATTTGAAGCGGTGCAAGTACGAGGAGAACCCGCCGTGTCCTGTGAAAATTTGGACTAGTAACGGGTGTAAATTTATTTTCTTCAGAATAATGTTTGCCTTTAATGCTTCCGGAAAAAATGCTTTGGTCACAGATGCTGTTGGTCCGTTTTTATAGCGCTGGTTCCATTCATCCAGTGACTCCATTCGGATTTGTCTCTTGGCGAACGAGACCGGAAAATAATCGTAATTCGCTTTTCTTTTCAGGTGAAGCGCTGCACTCTTCACCAGTTCGTCTGCTCTCTCGTTTCCCTCCAACCCCACATGTGCCTTTATCCAAAACAGCTTAAGAGTATTTCCCTGTTCTTGTAAATTTTAAATATTGGATCTTATTTCTACTGCAAGGGGGTGGAGGGAAGAGTTGTTGGTCACTATTTCGAGGGCAGAACTCGAGTCACAGTAAATGTGACATATGGACTTAGACGTTTTTCGGGCTGTTTTTGTCGCCTCGGCTAGAGCCAAGAGTTCGGCTTGGTACACGGAGCAGCAGTCTTCCAATTTCAGTTTTAAGGTACTGATCTCGACGCCACCGTTCCAGACAGATAGTGCCGCACCGATTTTCCCTTCAATTTTACTACCGTCTGTCAAGATGTTTATTCCATCGTTGTAGTGCTCTTCGAGTGCTGCTCCGTCTGGCAAGCATGTGAATCTCAGCTCTGACTGCAGTGCTGGATGTGGCATGGCTGTGTAGGGCACCAGTGTCTCAATTTCACGGTCTCCTATTACTCGCTGAGAGTGACCTTTCTTGACTTCAAAGAGCGAGGCTGCTTCGCGGACACTAATGTCCAAAGGAAGCAGCCCAGCGAGTAATAACGCCGAGTTTAGCGAGACCGTTCTGTAAGCCTTTATTATCTTCTGTACAAAGCCACGTTGTACTGCGTCAAATTGTTTTTTTTATACAGATCTTTTTTGTAGCGGGCGCCCACGCACTCGCTGCATATATTATCGTAGACTCAACTACTGCTTGGTATATGCAATTTATGATCTCAGGCTTGAGGCCCCAGGTGACTTTTGCGGCCCTTGACAGCTGTTTATAGAAGTTGAGCGCTTTACGGCAGACGTTCGCGGCATGCGCGTTAAATGTCAACTTTTCATCGACGGCGACGGTGAGACCCAACAGTTTGATTTCTTTTGACATGCCAATGTCGACCCCGCCTATGTTTAGACGTGGGATGTCATATTTTAATTTCCGAGTAATAGCCATTGCCATGGTTTTATGTGCGGTAAATTTCAATTTATTTTTGGCTCCCCAAGTCCGAACATGTTCAAGTGCGGCATTGGCACGTCCCTCAATCTCCTGTGCTGTATCACCGTCGAAGACTAGGACTACAGCATCCGCAAACGCCTACGCGTAGTCGCCCCTCTTCTCAAGTTCCTCCAGAAGAGGGTCAAGTGACAGGTTCCAAAGGATGGGGCCCCCAATGGATCCCTGCACACATCCTTTCTGTGTCTCCTTGACATATTCCTCTCCTGCGTATCTCACTCGGACTCTGCGGTTGCGGAGATAACTGTCAATTACTCTCCTCAAATTTATCGGACATTTTTCCTCAGCCAGTCGGACCCTTATAGCTGGCCACCATGCACTGTCAACCTATGTCCAGCGATACCATTGTGATCATCTTTTTCTGGTTTAGTTTTCCGTGAAAGTGTTGCACTAGGGTATAGAGGGCTGTGAGAAGGCTGTGAGGAGTCTTCCGTGCTTTTTTGGGGCATAAAACCGTACTGGCGAGTACTCATCCTTGGTAATATGTGAAACTTGACTCGAGCAACTAACATCTTCTCAAAGATTTTTCCTAGCACTGAGAGTAGTCTTATGGGCCTGTACGATTTGGGTGTAGTATAAGTATCCTTTCCCGGCTTTCGCAACACTACGACTATAGCCTCCTTCCAGGGACCAGGAAAATGGTGGTGCTTAAGACATTTATTCAGTATTTTTAAGAACATGTCTGGGTTGTTCTTTATTGCCTCACTACAAATGTCTGCAGTAAGACCGTCGGCACCAGGTGCTTTCTTTGAGTTGAAGGTGTTCATGGCACTCTTTAATTCGGTCAGTGTGAACGGTGGGTCGCATAGGTCATCTTGCTGCTCATTGTTCACTTTCTCCGCTTCAGTCCTGATTATGCGATGTTCAGAGTTGTCGTTCTCTGTAAGGTCCTCCGGATAGAAAGTTTGAGCTAAAAGTTTCACGGAACCTTTTGCGTCTAACCTTACACCCTCAACCTCAAGTGGTAAGTCTTCCTCCATATTTTTTGTTCTACCGATCACCCTATAAATCCCGTCCCAGACACCCTCCCTATCCTGTTTCCCGCAGAATCCCTTCCAAATTTCTATCATTGCCTTATCCACCTCTGCCTCATACTCTTCTTTTTTGTCCAGGTACTCCTGCACAACTCTCTTCCTTCGGACTGGGGCGGCGCAGCGAATTCTCAACTTCCTAGTGGTGACTTCGCGTTTCAAATCTGCGAGTCGTTCGGACCACCTTCACACACACTTCAGAGTAAGTGTTTCTGTTTGCTTCTTTAATGGTATAGTGTGTGTGCATGCTTGTGTTATTGTGTTTATGTATTTATTTACTATTTGTTCAATGTTTTCTGTGTTACAAATGTGTTCTACTTCTGTGTGTGTTAAATTTTATTCTCGTTTGAATTTGTTCAATTACATATGAAATTGGGCCCAATTTGCTTTTTTAGTGTTGTAAATTCGCGTTGTTCGTGTTATGTGTGTGCCTTTTGATTTCAGTAGCCGAATGTTGAAGCTTATTCCGTTGTGGTCCGAACTCGTGAGATTCTCTTCTACCTTCCAGTCATCCACCAGGGTGAGCATATTCGTCGAGCACGCTGTTATGTCGACGCTGCTGGTGTATCGCTTGTCACCTCTTATGGTGTCGAAAGTCGGTATAAGTGCATTATTGAGTACCTGGAGGCCTAGATCGTCGAGAGTGCACATCACGTCCTCTCCTCTGGAATTTGTAGTCGCGCTTCCCCACCAAACGTTCCACGCATTAACGTCCCCTCCAATCACCAGCCTAGCACTTCCCACTTCTCTTACAATCCTAACAAGATGCTCAAGGTATGGGCCTAAAGGTTGGTCCTTCTCGAGGTATATGGAGACCTGGGTTATCTGCCAGGCACTGGTGCGGACTCCCACCACCACAATGTTGTTGGTTGTGAGTTGCGGGTACTGTATGATGTCCAGTGTAATGTCAAAGATAAGTATTGCTGCCTTAACAGTCCCTACTCCTTGGTCAGTGCTCTGGAAGACCCTTGTACCCTGGTAACTCCTCACTCTTTTAGCAGCTCCTACATATGGCTCCTGTAACAGAGCAGCCGCAACTCCACGTTCCATGCCTCAATGAGGAGTTCGTTTGTTGCTAATTTTTTCTTCATGAGGTTAGCCTGCAGCATCTTGTATGAAGTGCCCTTCAGCAATACACCACGGTGGATCTCGCAAGTGCATCCCACTTGCGCCTCACCGGACAGTCATTGCTAAAGGCATTGTGGTCCGTTTTACTGCCCTGGATTTAATGCAGTTTGCACAGCTGGAGCGGGCGTCTGCGAGCCTATCAGGGCATTCTGTTCGCAAGTGTGGTCCTCCACAGTGGCTGCACGCATCAACAGCATCGCGACAGAATCGCTTCCCATGTCCGTACCCTAGACAGCGAGAGCACTGTATTAGAGGGGACTGGTCTGCTACTCTTATCCTCTGCATGTCGATGTGTACAGCCCCAGCTTCGGTAAGGCACTGCCAGATACTCGGCTACACTTTAACTACGATATGCGATGTAAGGGAATCGGATCTCAATTCGGTCATCTTCCTCGCTTACTCCTTTCAACAGGTGTTTATTTTGAGTGCGTATGGCTTTTACTATGTCTTCATCGGTGTTGCTTTGGAGGACACCATAAAGGATAATACACGGGTCCTTATTTTTAATTATTTCTACGTTCAGGTGTATATCTTTTTCAGTAATCATATCTCTAATTTTCTTGATTTCTTCATGATTTCTACATCCAATTATAATTTTCCTATCTTTGGCTTTCCGGATCCTATCAATTCTTACTCCCTCCTCCTTGGCGTTCACCACTTTCCTTATCCTCTCGTATACCTGCTCCCCTGTCTCTTGTACATCCTTAGATGTAATTATAATGGAGTGCATTGCTGCTGTTTCTGGAGTGAGTATTTTAGGTGAATTGGCTGTCACGTCGGCATAAGTAACTTTCCTCTCGCCTACTTCTTGGTGTATCTTTAGCATTTCTGCCAATTTCTTAATTTTATCCTTGTGGTCCTTCAACATATGGCTATGCTCTTCCAGCTGTTTCATCATTTCTGTCCCTTCTATTCTTTGTTTCGGACATTCTTCCTCAAAAATCTCCATATGATGTTCCTTGTTTTTGTCCATGTCTACTACTAATGATTTTCCACATTCCAAATCTTTAACTAAATTGTATAGTCTTCCCACAGCTTCCATAACCCCTGTTTTTATCACTCCTTTCAAATTGCGGCTGCTTCCTATATGTAGCTTCGCTTTGCGCCCATAGGCTTAGGATGTAAGTAGTTTCGAGCGATGCGAAAAAATCCTACGTCTATGTGAGCCCCCTTCCTTCGGGAACACGTGCGTTCTGGTCTCTCGCCAGGGCTGTCCAGGGGATTTTTGCCAGTTATCTCTACCGCTCCTGCGCAGAGAGAATGACACACTTGCCCACACCGCAAAGGAGAAAGCCGATCTTCTGGGCTCTCTCTTAGCGTCAAACTCGGATGACCAAGGGAACTCACCACCGACTAAACCTCGATGCCGAATATAAATTTCCGGCAAAGTGCAGTACGTAAAACACTGTTCTCGTTCGATATTCATAAGTCAAGTGGGCCTGATGGCATCTCTCCGACAGTGCTGCTACGTTTATAAATGAAAGTACGGCTACTATATATGTACCCGTCATTATTTGTATTCGGAAGGATAGGGCTAGATACATGGAGCTTAGACGGAAATTCCAGCTTGTAATGCACTACATTCTGATACTACATGGTAAAGTGAATAATTCACAAATAATGGACACTATTAGTCTATACGTGCCTGATAATTACCTGCGGTCCGGAAGTCGCCGACGGCATCGGATGTTTGCGTGTCCCGTAGCACGAACGCAGCATGCCAGTAACACGCCCGCACTGAGGGCTTTCTCAATACTAAATGCGTTAAGGCGAGCTTGCACCTACTTAAGACATTTTTTAAAATCTGTAACTCGAATAGAATTGAAAATTTAGAATATATAAAATCATTTATATAAAGTTGAACATACTCTCCAGGAACGTACAAAGTAAAAAACGTAATTATGAACAATTTCTTCGATAAAAAAAATTTCAAACATGACACCATATCGCTACTTAAATCAGGTAGAACTAAGAGATACTATCATGAAACTATGTGGAAGTTTTACCAATGGATAGAGCTTGTTATTTATTAGTAACGTTTAAAGGCACATTTTCAAATTTAGCTATAGTTTTTTAACAAGAAAAAATAAACTACAAATCTAAAGATTCAAGCTCTCGCGCACGTCATTCAGTACCCGCCTAGGCGTCATCGAGGTAGGACGCGTGTCGTTTTCTCCAGCAAAATTCTCTCCGGCGATTACGAGCTAGAAATATTTATAAACAGAATTATTATTAGCAGAATGGTGACACTGCAACATTTATGGTTATCCGCTGGCGTGAATCTTCCATCAGGCGAGTGTCTTGTACGTCATTTCAAACCATGCCAAATAAAAAAATTACTTTCTCGATAGCATTGTTTTCACGCGCCACTGTATAAAAAGTACAGTATGGTTTTCTAAACAATTCACTTATTTTAGTTCAGTGAGCTGTAAATAGTGTAGCTACTACCCTCAAGAAGAAAATCTGTCGCCAAGCACTTAACGCTATATGCCGCTATGTGTCCTCTAGAACCAGTTATTTGGCATGGTGGTAGGGCATTTTGCGAATACCCGCCTGGCTAGCTACTACCCTCAAGTAGAAAATCTGTCGCCAAGCACTTAAAGGTATGTGCCGCTATGAGTCCTCTAGAACTAGTAATTTGCATGGTGGTAGGGCAATTTGCGATTACCCGCCTGGATAGCTACCACCCTCAAGTAGAAAATCTGTCGCCATGCACTTAACGCTATGTGCCGCTATGTATTGTTGTTTGATGTTTTAGTTACACTATGAAGCTGATAGCGTGCGGCTGGGGACATCGACCTGACGAGCGCTGTGCATCTAAAGCGCAGCGCCGCGTAGTGTCCATAGCCTGCAACTCTCGCACGCTAAATTTGCCTACTGTGCAAGTACAAGAGGCCCTTAACAAACGAGTACCAGCATTGAATGATAATATAAATACCATTGTCACTTATTTAAGAATATTTCCACTAACCTAATAAGTTAAAATAATTAGTATTCAAGTAGTTTGCGCTTTGGTTTCGACTGTAACTATTATATTGTCTTGTAATAAATAAATAAATCTCCATACTAGCATTTATATCATCTGTTATCTTGAGTAATGCAGCAAGTGTGCTGTGGGAAGGGCGGAAACCGGAAAGGATTTAGAAGATCGTTTTTTTGGGAAAGGTCAGGTGGAATTTAAAACGACAACGATACAGACAGATTTCACTATAATAGCATACTCAATAATATAACATCAAAAAAAAAAAAAAAATAGCCAGGATACAATCTGATGTACACGTCCTACTTCTTCAAGACATGAACGTAAATGCGTTCTTGATCTTTCGTTGCGGATGGCGTTGTTCGCCCCGCCTATATTCCAATATTGCCAACATCAAGAACCAATATAAACAAGTTTAAAAAGTAAACAATAAATAAAGAAATCGAATGACAAGTACTGTAAAATGAATATTAATATTTTATTCTTTTACTTAGGCTTTTAAAAATGGTATTCAATACAAAAAATATAAGACCTTAACATGATGTAAAAAGGTTGTCCACTGACTAACCGTAACAGATTCCAAGATGACAACTTAATTAACTTATTATATTAATCACGCAATATTTTGACAGTTAAATTACAAAATCAATAGTAACAAAGATTCATATCTAATTAATATAGTAATTTAGGAGAGACCTTACAGTTTCTAGTGAGAAAATTGCTTATTTGGTTGTGAACTTAGCGTTCCAAGACTTAGATAAGAAAGGGAGAATAGATATCGAAAGATATTCCGAGAAATGTTTGGCTTAAAAATTTACCTAAAACATTTAAGACACAATTTTTTAGATAAAAGGTTTATCAGCTTTCTTCCACAATGAAGAAGAAACTTCTATTCTAGAATAATTTAGAATCGGTACTTGCCCGTGGAACACCTCGTAGAACACCTGGGTGTTCTTGAGTCTCAACAGTTTTGTCCTTTTCGGACTATCATGCAAGTTAACTACATACAAAAATTACTTCAATTACTTTTTAACATGTGTAAATCAGAAAACAAAAAATACTTACTACTAACAACTTATAAAGATGACGCATCGACCCATGCTGGATTCTGGCCTCCGATACCAAGAGACGCCATTTGTGCGGTCTTGTGCTCTTTCTTGCCACTGGATTGTTTGCAGTTTTCGTAGGTCCTCCTCAACCTGGTTCTTCCAGCGGTACTTGGGGCGCTCGACTGGCCGTCGTCTTTTTATCTGTCCCAAGTATGCACGTTTCATGGAGCGATCCTCTCCCATTCTTTTCACGTGGCCAAGCCAGCTAAGTCAGTATGCTTTCAATTCACCTATGATGTTTGTATCGGCCACTAGTTCTTCAATCTCGGCGATCATCCTGATTCTCCTTCCTCTCCTCGGGCCGGCCCAAGAATATTTCGGAGTACCTTGCGCTCCGTTACAAGCAGCATGTTTTCTTCCTTTTGAGTGAATGTCCAAGCTTCGTGCCCATACATGAGGATTGGTCTTTCATATTTGCATTCATAAGTTTTCTCACCAGTGTGCGTTTTCATATGAGTATTTAAGTTATATAATTAAACATATTTATAGTCCGACATACTGCACTAATATGATTTCTCTCACGTGTGCGTTATCATGTGTCGTTTAAGGGTACCGCTTTGAGCACTTTTATAGTCACACATCATGCACTTATACGGTTTCTCTCCAGTGTGCGTCATTGTGTGTTTCTTTAAGGTTGATTTAGTGGCACATTTATGATCACACATACTGCATTCATATGGTTTCTCCCCAGTGTGCATCATCATGTGTGTCTTTAAGTGACCTCTTTGGGCAAATTTATAATCACACATACTGCACTGATATGGTTTCTCGCCTGTATGCATTCTCATGTGTTTATCAAGAGTACCTTTTAGAGCACATTTATAGTCACACATACTGCACTGATGTGGTTTCTCTCCAGTGTGCGTCATTATGTGTCTCTTTAAGGTAGGTTTTGTGGCAAATTTATAATCACACATTCTGCACTGATATGGTTTCTCTCCAGTGTGCGTCTTTATGTGTGTCTTTAAGTCAGATTTTGTGGCACATTTATAATCACACATACTGCACTGATATGGTTTCTTTCCAGTGTGCATCATTATGTGTCTCTTTAAATGACCATTTTGGGCACATTTAAAATCACAAATACTGCACTGATATGGTTTCTCTCCAGTGTGCGTCATTATGTGTGTCTTTAAGGCCTGTTTCGTGGCACATTTCTGATCACACATACTGCACTGATATGGTTTCTCTCCAGTGTGCGTCATTATGTGTGTTTTTAAGGATCCTTTTACGCCACATTTATAATCACACATGCTGCATGCATATGGTTTCTCTCCAGTGTGCGTTTTTATGTGTGTCTTTAAGGATACTTTTCCGGCACATTTATAATCACACATGCTGCATGCATATGGTTTCTTTCCAATTTTTACTTTCATCTGTTCCATTTTGTTTTAGTGCTGTTTGCAGTTACACATTCATACTGGGTACATATGGTTTCTTACCAATTTGTATTTTCATGTGCATATACATATACTAGATGTGATCTTTTCAATGTTCGTACTCATATTATTTATCTCCAGTCTCGCTTCCTTCAAAGCAGAATGTAGTAGTGTATGACTTTCTAGAAGATGTAGTTATAAAAATATGTATGTCACAATATAATCCACATTCAAATGAACAGTACTCCATGAAACCAGCGATACAACTGGAACAGCTATGCCAGCGACTGGAAGTAGCACTCTCATTCATGAAGTAAGTGAGTTGGTCAGGGCAGCAGTCAGGGGATATGCACTGGGCATGTAGCATCAACATGGAATAACATTACTGTTCTTTTTTTGTGCCAATTGAATTTATATTGTTCTCACATATCAAATCCATAACATTAGCACTTTGTGTTTGTCAAGAAGGTACAAATGTAAGTGCTTTAATATTTCCACATTGTGTGTGTAGAGGTAAGGTAGGTACTCGCTCTCTTTCAATTTATATCTGGAACAATATGTGTATGTTTTAGGAAAGAGTTTTGGCAAGTTAGGTGCCTGAGGGTTATGATGTTCACAATATGTTAACAACTTTTGATCTATTTAACAAAATATTGAAGTACAAAACTTTATGCCCAAGGCACTAGCAGGTCTGGTTGATGGCCGCGCACCGTCCCCTATGACGGTTAAAGTAATACAATTGGATCACGAAATTTCGGCTAGAAATGCCGAGTCCGGCCGAGGAGGTGTAGGCACCCGACGCGATATCGGAGGACGCGGGTTCGATTCCCGCCTTAGGCATGATGTTTTGTACTCCAATAATTTTTAAATATATTTTCGCTTAGCACGCAACATTTGCTTGTAATCATATTTAGAAACTTTTGATCTTTTTTTTTTATTCCTGATAGGTTAGCCTTTGATCACTATCTCACCTGATGGTAAGTGATGATGTGGTCGAAGATCGAAGTTGTTCAGGCTATCCTAAAAGTACTGGCTCTCAGCTCTGTTCTTCATAGAGAGGGATTCTTTATATTCATCTAAGGGCTGGTTTGAAACAGCTATGTGAATTAAGGGTTCATACTTAGGTACAGTTTTCAATAAAAAAACTTTCTTATTACAAAATGTCTCTGAGAAAACTTGTTTTAGGTATGTAATCATCATTTCTATGATCTAATGAAACATAATTTAGATTGATGGCATAGTGTATATGTATATAATTAGCATTAATACATTGTTTAAACAATATACCAGGAGACTCAGAAATGGGGAGGAGGTTCGAGCGGTGAAAGGGAGCATTGATGCATCATAAAGGGGCCCCTTAATAAGGTTAAGGGGTTGCAAGTCCCAGGCACCTTGACTGGAGCCTCTTCCTCTGCAACGCTATGGACCCGGCACCCACATGGTGAATCCATGGCATGCTAAGCGAATTCGTCTCTACTTATATTCAAATGCTTTTTCAATTCTGGTCCAAAATGTTGAATTTCCATAATTTTTATTCCTATATTTAATTGGCATAATCTTGAATTCCGGTAATGTTCACTAACTGTTCTAGTGATCATATGTTCATATTTTCATCAATTGTTATTTGGCAAATTCATTTTTTGGGTATTTACATTATTTATCCCCACATTAATCTCATTAAAATTTCATCTACTAGTAGTTTTTACACTCAAGTATATGTAATAAGTGTTCTCCAATATTCCTATATGTGAATAATATTACCGATGGTGACCTGTATTGTAGATAAGCGCCACAATTGATCCTATAAGAGAACTTTTATTTAATTATAAAATGAATTCCTTATCTTCCGATACCCTCCGACATTAAAAGGTATGAATAAATAATTTGGGAAAATCGGACCATGAAAATGTGTGTTCAGAGTGTTTGAGAACGCATGCATGGTACCGACTTACACAAGCTTTTTTCTCATAACTTCTTCTGTTTTTACCAATTTCTGTTAAGTCACTTAATCCGGCTGTTTGTCTGGGTGGAATCTTGCAACTCCAATTTTGAGCCAATTCAGAATTACTCTATTTAAGGCACATAAAAGAATGAATTGTAGATTAAGTTATTAAACTACATTAATTTTGGAAGTCTTGCGTCTACATTTAATAAGTTGGCATCGTCCTGGACCACTATGGCCTAGTTATGAATGATATTCTATTGTTATCATTATCGCCGATGCCAATGGTTTAAGAACTCAACATGTATGCAAAAATATTGAGAATTCAATATTTTGGTCCTGAGCAATTAGAAAATACGCACTGCAGAAGCCACGCGCCGAACGAACAGTGCAGTGCGGTCTAAAGGCCAGTCTGCTGCAAATGTTTTTCCCGAAACAATACACGAAAATACAAAACTTTTACACACCAAACACAGAACTCATTGGGCTCCTGCTTCAGCACTTGTACTCTGCACTTAACAAGGGACTTTCTGGACACCACACACGTCAAATGTCTGTATCACAGCTCCTTACAGCTCTTATTTGGTAACATATATTTAGATTTCTTTTAATTTCCTGATATAAAATCATTTCAAATGGTTAAAGTTAAAGTGACCAACTCTGGTGAATCGTCGGAATTATCACGGGACACTGCTCACTTAATAAACACCCGTTTACTTTAGGTGTTACAGACAGCCCTTAGGCCAAAGGTGCATGGAGGCAGAAGAAACGGCTACGCACATACTCACTGAGTGTGTGAGCGTGGCGCCTCAACGGGCAGAATTCCTTGGGACACCGAGGACCGTCAAGTAAGCCTGCACCGGCTTCAGCAAGCTGCTGGCCTTCCTCAACGAAATCGGGTGGCTGGAGTAACGCACGCCACCCGGCATCACGCACAAAGAGCCGATTGCAGATAGCATGGGTGCGGAAAACAGCCCGCCTATCAAGTATGGTTAAAGTTTTCATCGACATGAGTGACATTAGTCACTTTCAAAAAAGGCGTGGACTCCTCCAACCAGGCTTAAGATGTACTATTTAAATCTACTTTGTGAACGAACAATTGGAAATAATTTTGAATCTTTTTCTAATCATTTGAATTATCATCTCTTTTCTAAAATGGAATATATATATACAAACAGATGTAAAAAGCAATAACTGTCCAGTTACTGCCCTATTCTGGGGTTGTGGTTTCAAGACCCGCTGGAAGTTCAATCAAAATTCTATCCTAAACATTTACAATGTTTTTGCTTGGCATGTGTTCTTTGAAATAATACTAGTAGAATGAATACCTGTTATGTAATATAGGGCAACAAGAGATATATTCAATATAATTTTATATATTATTTATTAACCAGATAAACACTCACATTAAGGGATCAGACACATTAAAGTGACTGTTTTGCCGGTTAATTAATAATATTTAAATATGTGTGAAACTCTAATAAACAAATGATAATTTCATTTCAATATCATTGCTAGCTTGTGATCTAGCGCCTCCAGATCTGAACGAAAATATGGTCTGTTGCTCTGGTACAGCTCTAGGCTGAGAATTTCCTGATAACTTTTTCTCTAACCCAGAAATTACTCCCTGCGAATGCGACTCATCTTATGTCATTGCACCAATGAAGTCAGACTTGTGTACAAACAAACCTATCCTATCTTGGACCTTATAATGAGAATGTAATATTGTAGAAATATTTTATAATTCTTGTTATATATAGGTACCTACTATATTTGTGAAGAGATACCTATATGAATATTATATATCTCTTTACAAATTACCAATATCAATATGCAGTAAAAAAATTATATTTTTTTTCGATGACGTCACGGTTAGTAATTTCCATATAAAACATGGCACTGAAATATAATATAACAAATTAGAGTACATACAGTGCTGCCATTTGTTTTTCATACAGGCTCATCCCAGTTACGTATGGTCGATACTATAATTATACCTTTATTTATCATATCTATTTGTATTAAGATATACTTACTATTATCTTATAAATTGCTTTCAAGGATTTCAATCCAAGACCAGCAGATCAATTATTACCTATTACATTGGATCTAATCACCAATGCTTCCTGCCACAGGTCGAAAAATCTAATATCAAGTTTGCACGACTAAGAACCCACTAAGTACGAAAGATTGCTAAGTACTTGATAGCTAAATACTAGTCTTTAAATACGTTTTATTATCCTAATTTATCTACTTACTACTGTAAAGTATAACACACAAAGATGGATAACCAGAACGTACCTCGCTCGCTAGATCCAGATGGTGTTTAGTTATCTTATAGGTTATAGTTAGACATGAAAGACTGTTGAAAAAATAAGACGCTTTTTTCTCTATCAGATACAACAAACAAACGTTATTCCAAGACAAGCCATAGGGTATGTTCCATTAGTCACTAAGAACGTTATTTTCGATAATTTTGATCACATCTGCGTCTATGGTTGTGATCACTCGATCTTTTGTAACTGTCATCCCCGTTCCATTTTTGGTTATGAATGCCACTAAAATTTGCCACTTCTGTCACTTTTGACATTAGATGTAGCGTTTAAGGCGAAAATAACGCCAAGACCATTGTGGAAAACTTTTTGGGAGTGTGATCGTTTTTAGCGTTTTTAGCGAATCTCACTCAAATGGTACGCACCCCTAGTAAAAATGATATTCCTTTACTTGCAAAATGATTTCTTACACCGATTAAAACTAAACAAACATTCCGAACTCACTTTTTATTTTTAAATACGTTCCTTTTTGCATATTCTAAACTTCATCGATGTACATATTCTTTTTGTTATTAATTAATATAGGGTATTAAAACATGAGTGTAGTTTTTTGAAACGAGCCGCAGGCGCAAGCTATTTTCAAAATAAGATAACATGAGTGCAGGGTTGCCAAACTTTGAATTTTTTTCCTCGTACAGAAGCAGATAAAAATCTCGTATTTTAGCTTTCGAACCTCGTACATACTCATATTATGTGAAAAATGTGATAGAATAAAGAAAAAAGCATTTAGAAGACGTTTTACACAGATAATACTTCTTTTGAAAGTTTGTTACAAATAAAACATTACTATTTTTTTTAATAAATCGTATTCATTATGTATGTATAATAACAAAATATTTTGCTTAAAAATAGACTGAGAAGAACTTACATAATACTTTACATACTTTGTAGTTTGTACCACAAACTATGACGACCTATAACTATGGAGGGTAGAGGAACCCTCCATACCTAGGACGTATTCTATCTCTGTTGCAATATAATGAATGCAATTAATCAAACAAATATGGTTCATTTTTGGTAAATTTCAAATTTATAATGAAATTGATTGAATTCGCGTGAGGCGATATCAGGGTCTATTGAACATGTTGACATAAATGTTCCCTGCAATGAAAATTGTTGTTTAAAGTTTCATAACTCAAAATCTCGTACATAATTGTACGAGGATAATATTATCGTCCTCGTACCTCGTACGAAAAATCAGAAATCTCGTAACTGTACAAGAAACCTCGTACGGTCGGCAACACTGCACGAGTGTTTTAATACCTAATTATATGCAGTTGCATACACTACTTTATTTAATCTCATTGCTATAGGTAGCTACATATAAAATTGTTATCCAACAAAATATTACACAAATTCGTATGCACCAAGCAGTGCTGCCAGATTCATGAGTTAAATATCCGAGATTTTATGCAAAATTGTCGTGTTTTCCTCGCAACTATATTATACGTTTCGCAACTTTGTCTAAAAAGACAATAGAATATACGGCTAAAATTTAGGATAAGGATTTAACAGATATATTTTTTTTAAAGTAGATCCTAAATCTAGTTAGGACCTATTAATTATCTTAATAGGCAATTTTAATGTTGGGCTCACCTACAAGTAATTTTCTGGAAACAACACGCAGGCAGTCTTTCTGTTCTTCTACAAATTAAAAATAAATATTATTATTTTCTTGAATATGTATCTTATTACAATGTTAATGTAAAAGTAACTACTTCCTCAGAATTAGAACTCTATGATTTAATTTCTGCGGATGAGGCATGAAGGCTTTGATGGGGTCTAGTTTTCTCAGGTCCGTAAATTCCTGAGCATACCCTCAAACATGCTCAGTTAGATATAAATTCAATTCAGCAGGTTTTTGCGCTACTACTGTTATAAGCCTTCAACAGCCCGATCAGCCAAAACTATGCCATTAAAAGTAGTTGTTTTAAGATGGTGTCGGCTTTTTTATAACCAAATTTAAGTATTTTGGAAAAAAACATATTACATTCCTAAACTCATTCGATTGGAGTCTGGAATGCCATAGACTATAGAAACATATAACAAAGAGTTACGTTTCGTTACAGAGATCTGAATTCATTACAAAATTATTGTGTATTTGAGAAAAATATCGAAGACGTTTGATAAAATATCGTGCGATACGTACTTATTATTTTTTATCGCATGATACTCAAATATATCGTGCATCTAGTATAATTATCGCATGTCTGGCTGCAATGGTACCAAGTATGTGTGGTATGTACGAAATAGCGCCAAAATGGAAAAAGCCTGTTATTGGTCTATGGCTCGGCACCAGCACGTTGCGCACGCTGCCCCACGCATAGACATAATAAATACTTGGACTGGAAATACCTACAAAAAATAGGTGCATACCTACAACTCAAATGCCCTCTGCAAACCGGACGCGGGGCGTGCGCGGTTAGCGGTCCCGCGTAATCTGTAATGTAAGGGATTTTATGAAGGCCTTCACACTTAGCACCCGCGCGGGACCCGCGCCGCACGTGCACGCCACCCGCGTCGATATGAGTGCCGCACCCGCGCGGGTCACGTGCTCCTTCGGTGTTACTAGTTTTGTTTATGGTTTCGATGTTTTCATGAGTATAAAATCAAAGAACTACTATTTAATGACTTAGTTGCTTTTTGGAAGCTCTGATCTGTATAAATTTGTATGCGTGTGGTTGCGGTTTAAATATGTAACGTTCGTAATAAGTTTTCAAATCTAATTCAACACAGCGTGTAATATAGTCTGAAATGCTAAGCTATGGCTTATTACTTTTAAATAGTTGTGTAGAAGTATCGATTCTAATTGATCAAGCCAGCACCAAACGGGAGCGTAGCGTTTCTGATCCAGCTTACACAAAAATTCTTTTGTATATCCTTTGTTCTCCTCTGCAGGGTGCATTTCTAAACCGATTCTCATGAAATTTTTTGAGCAGGTTTGATATATCTATTGAATTTTTTTGTCGAGTCAGTTATTAAAATCTTTTCAAAGTGATAGAGATATGGGGTTCTAAAACTTTAAAATAATCGTGTACCTGCCATATAGAAAGTAGTAGACTCGGTGGTACTTAATCATACTGATTGGAAGATTGATATTGTTTGGATTTTAATGACTTTGGTTTTTCCATACGGATTTTGTTGCTTAATGATTGGAATACGTATTTTGGAAAAGCGAATTGAGGAGGAAATGAGTGCCGGACGAAACAAATCGATATTATTACCAAGTGAGCACAAAGCGTCTCACAAACAGCTTAGACAGAAATGTTTTCCTATTTGTAGGTATTTTCCCCTACAGATCGCAGTTTTCAACGGAATCACGTGAAATTACATAAAATAATTAGTCGAATCAGTTTTTAGATTTTTGACCAAAACGGAGGTTATTAAAACGTAAGAAAAAAAATGGCTACATACGATTCGGACTTGTGCACGAAGGGTTCCGTGTCATTATCTATATACAACATTAGACACTATATTAACTAACTGAATTCCATATTATTACTGAATTTCTGAATATCGATTCTCGATATTTATCCCGTGTCACCTTAGACTATTAATATCCCAAAAATATCGACTTTTCACAAAAATGCTACTCTCGCGAGTGGTAGATATAAAAATATGTCCACAGATGAACTTGTGTTCATGTGTATAGAGAGTATAATTATAATCCCGATATCGCAATGTTGCGTGTCGATCGCTAGGGCTTGATATTTATCGATAGTGATATTGCGAGAATAACACGAAACTACACGACTCGCCATGTTTTCTCGATATTTATCTACTATGATATTCATATCACTGCACGAGAATCGCCGTCTGCGATATCGGGATTATCATTATACTTTCTATACACATAAACACAAGTGTATCTGTCAACATATTTTTATATCTACCACTCGCGAGAATAGCATTTTTGTGAAAAGTCGATATTTTTGGGGTATTAATAGTCTATAGGTGACACGGGATAAATATCGAGAATGGATAAATTTATCCCAATTTTGAGAATTGCCCCCCTGGGCAGTAGTATGTAATCTATCTGATCTATGGGTTTCGTCATAGATTTTCTCTATGACGAAACCCATAGATCTGGGGGGCAATTCTCAAAATTGGGATAAACTTATCGATTCTCGATATTTATCCCGTGTCACGTATAGCCTATTAATATCCCAAAAATATCGACTTTTCACACAAATGCTATTCTCGCGAGTGGTATATATAAAAATATGTCCACAGATGAACTTGTGTTCATGTGTATAAAAAGTATAATGATAATCCCAATATCGCATTGTTGCGTGTCGATCGCTAGGGCTTGATATTTATCGATAGTGATATTGCGAGAATAACACAAAACTCGGTATTCGCCATGTTTTCTCGATATTTATCTACTATGATATTCATATCACTGCACGAGAATCGCCGTCCAGATAGATAAGTTTCGTAATGGTCTGTGCTTCTGCTCAGAATCACAGCACAGAGTACTTTTATATATACGGCTCAGAATTCATTTTACTTTCAAAATACGTGCAAAATACTACATATCCTACATTATGGTTCTACGATACAGTGCCTGTATGTAACACTGGTTTCTAAACAGGCACTGCTGTGCATTGTGATTATTATGAGACAGCTTTAAAAGTACAACCCTTAGTTTATGAGCAGTGTTTTGGGTACTATACCTCCATCGGTGCATATGGCTTACGGCTTTTAACCATCTCTAAAAGAAACAAACGAATCATGCTTTATCACAGGCAACAGTGAAACCAAATGACCAGCAATCCACAACCACCAGTGACTATTTTCTACACGTAATATGCTACACAGTTTTGCTATCATCGCTTACACTGCGACAGAAGGAGAACGATCTTCATTTTATTCAACGATGGCTTAGAAGCATGACGTATTAACTGTGTTGTGGTTAGTGCTCGCCCATATGAAAAATATATGAAAACGACAATGCCAAAACATATAAAAATGTTGTCATTTATTTAGGAATAAATTAACACTTAAATGTTTATAATTTTGTAGCAAACCTCCATGTACGACAGTGCCTCTAATTTGAATGATCTGTTTGACTTTCTGATTGATAGTTCACTTTTGAAAAAATAATACAAGCTTACAATCTCACTACTGAATTCCACATACCTTCAGAAATTGAATATGATCATGAATTCCATTTGAACCTGAACAGTTTTTCATCTACCACTCTACCATAGATTGATAACTATCTTCATTCTGCAATGGCTTTGAAACAACTGATTAATTGTTGCGGGCTTAGTGCTCGCCCTAAGGAAAAATAGATGGAAATGACAGTCACGAAAATACTTAAACACATTATTAAATTCAAAACAAATAAATGTTTATTATTTTTTGATTTTTAATAATATTTAGTAGCCAAACTGCTTGTCTGGCACAACCAAACAGTGCAAGATTGAGATGAAGATTTAGGTCGGCAAACACACATGTTCCGTTTTTTTTTTTTTATTTTTATCCTCCATTCAACAGTACTGTTTTGAAAAATCTTAGCCTCTGATATACATGGTATGATTGATTGTGACTGTACAAAATCCAATCGCATTCAATTTCGGATGGTATGTGGCAGGAGTAATAAGTAGTAAAAACGTCACAGATAATATAACAGAGACATACAGATATCCACGTATAACATTGCTCTGAAGTGTCTTTATTGAGGGTGGAAAGAGCTTGGATTTATTATACAACTAACGCGTATGTGCGTAAGTGCATTAAGTTTATAGTTATTTTAAATATAGCATTTTAGTAATTACATAGCATAATTACTATCATACTACCATGTGTAAAGTTAGGATAATATAAACATTGTGTGCTACTATGTTTTCGAGGACAAGTTAGCCATGGTATAAATTCCTAGTTATTGTTAATATTGCTGTTGTTATTAAATTTAAAGTCAGAGACGCTTTGAAAATTTTAGCAGCCACTGTCTTCTTGCTCTAATAAATGTAAAAACCATATATATTTAAGTAACTAGAAAAAACATTGAGGATTTTCTTAGAATAGTATATTGATTGATAATGTCTGATTCAATCGCTACACTGGAAGATAAAAGTATGTCTGATTTAAATAGTACACATTCAAAAGAAGAAACTATGTTGGATTTGAATAGTACAGGCGAAGATTTTGAAAGTACACATGTAGAAGCAGTCTATTCGAAAAATACACAACTTGAAGATGGAACAGTGTCTAATAATACACACTTTGAAGATTACTCAAGAAATGCACCATTAGAAGATGACACTGCGCCTGACAATGCACAATTAGAAAATGAAAGTATGTCTGATCCAAACATTACAAATTTTGTAAGTGAAGCTATGTTTAACTTATATAAACATTTAGGTACTACATCAGATTTGAATAGTTCACAACAAGTAAAAGAAAAACCATTTGCATGCAGTGTGTGCCAATTTAGATTTGTCAATGCAGCAAATCTAAAAAGGCATATGATAACACATACTGGAGAGAAACAGCATGCATGCCTATTGTGCAATTATAAATCATTTCAAGCAGATAACTTGAAAATACATATGAGGGTGCATACAGGAGAAAGGCCTTATTCATGCAGCATATGTGATTATAAATTTATGAGTGCAGGAAATTTGAAAAGACATATTAGGACACACACTGGAGAGAAGCCCTTTGCTTGCACTGTGTGTGATTACAAAACAATACAAGGAGATAACTTTAAAATGCATATGAGAATACATACAGGAGATAAACCGTATGCTTGCAATGTGTGCGATTACAAATGTGCAAAAGTGGATCACTTAAACAGGCATATTAGAACACACACTGGAGAGAAACCTTACGAATGTCACATATGTGATTATAGAACAGGACAAGCTGAAAATTTAAAGATACATGTTCGAAAACACACTGGCGAGAAGCCCTACTTTTGCAATGAGTGTGATTACAAATGTGCACAAACAAGTCATTTAAAAAGGCACATTATGAGAAAACACAGTGATGAAAAACGATTTAGTTGTGATAAGTGTGACTTTAAATGTGCATGCGGTCTTGAGTTCAAAAAACATAAAAAAGTACATGCTAAAGATAAAAAGGCGGAATGTGATATTTGTCACAAATCTGTGCTAGCGAATAAAATGCATCACCACATAAAAACACACACTGGAGAGAAACCATATCAGTGTAGTGTGTGTGATTACAAATGTGTAGAGCCGGGGAATTTAAAAAGACATATGAGAAGACACACTGGAGAGAAACCACATGTTTGCAAGATGTGTGGATACAAATCTAAATGTCCTAAGACCTTAACACGTCACGTTTTTAGAAAACATTCTAGGCAAGAAGAGTCGACCTCCAAAAGAAAAAGAAAATAATGTTCACTGAAAAAAATTTTGTGATACACCTGGATTATCTTAGTGCTGGAAGAATCTACGCTTACCATCTTTCTTGTTCTGATAACTACCATCAAATATTCTTCCAGCTGTGTAATGTGTGTGTGTGTACATTAATGACAATACATTTGTGTACTTCTGCACGGAGTTCGCTTTTAGGTATTGAATATGATATTTTTTTTAATCTTCTAATTATACATGTAAACTACTAATTATATCAATTAATTATAATATTGATTTCAATGATACATTTTATATTGGATAGATAGATTATAAATAGATAAAGGATTTTAATATTGTTATGTTTGCAATAATGCCTGCTATGCGGATTACATTACAAAATTACAAATATACGATAGAAAAAATTTAATGTGCGGGATTTTTCTATCGTTCTATTTGTAATTTTGTAAGATAAAGGATTTATTTGGGGGTGTAGTTTTATACTCTTAATATTATAATTCTTGCTACCATCACAACCTGATCACCTGAAAGGTAGCGGTATATTACCAATGGGAGTAAAAAAGGCAGCCGGATAAAGGCTGATTTCGACGTATCCAGTTGCTGGAGCCAGTCTCGCTAGCATGCCAGCGCTTGCAGGGTAATGGCACTATATAAATTATAAACATGATATCGTTTTTTTTTATTGCTACTAAGTAAGCCTTTGACCACAATCTCACCTGATGGGAAGTGATGATGTGGTCGAAGGTGTTAACAGGCTTAACCTAGAATTACTGGCTCTCAAGGGCAGCTGCCGGAACACACCGTTAGGTGCTTGGCGACAGATTTTCTACTTGAGGGTGGTCGCTAGCCACGCCAGCTAGAAATTACAGGCACAATGAGACTTAATAACTACGTCTCAAGGTGACGGGCGCAGTGCAATTCGTGACGTGTGACGAAATGCATCTGTTATAGACAGAGGTTAGTCTGCTTAACATCAGGTGGGCCTCGAGCTTGTTCCGTCACAAGAACATTAAAAAAAAATATTATATACAGTATTAATATTAAAGCAGAAGGCAGGGTTTCAATTATAGGAATAAGAGCACCTATATTTTGAACAAGTAATAAATATTTTGTATTTGTATAACCAATATCTGGAGATTCCTGGGGCCCAACTCCCACCTTTTAAAAACACTAATGGAAAACCAACATTATTATTTTTAACATAAAATATTGATACTAAGATTCGTACCACGGCCGTCACGAAACAATAATGTTCATATAGCGCTATCTCTATCGCACAAATGCCTTGATTCAATGCATGCAGCCCGCTCTCACGTTGAAGTTCTAATGTAAGATTACTATAGTGACATGTGGTAGTACAAGTAAAAATTGTTAATGTAAGGTTAAAATAGGACTAATTCAGTCAGGAGATGGGAGTTGGCCCCCTGAGCTGGCTCGTGGTGGCTGGTGACGCCTATTGGCGACAGCAACTGGATACGTCTAAATCCGCCATAAAAATGAAGCCAAAAGCTTCAAGATACGTTCTTGTTGTTAGATAAGATATTATATAGTACCACCAACTTAACTGTTCAGTTCTCGAGGGCGCTACTGGTCAAGGAAATCAACTACAAACTGTCATAATTTGAGGGAAAGTTTTAGTTCTTTTTTCTGCCACCTGAATAGATAAGTTGGTGGGACTGTACCAACCTCACGTTCATGAGGCCAGGGTGGGAAGATTTTGATATGTAATCTAATTTCTAAGAAAATTGTACCCATGTGAAAAAAAAATCATCAACACATGCCTTTTTGGTGTGGACTGCAAAAGTAGCATTCTCTGTTCATCTTGGGTACAGTCCACCAACTTATCTGTTCAGGTAGCAGAAAAATGAACTAAAACTTTCCCTCAAATTGTGACAGTTTGTAGTTGATTTCCTTGACCAGTAACCTTGTCCTGAACCAGTAGAAAAAGCCTGTTATTGGTCTATGGCTCGGCACCAGCACGTTGCGCACGCTGCCCCACGCATAGACATAATAAATACTTGGACTGGAAATACCTACAAAAAATAGGTGCATACCTACAACTCAAATGCCCTCTGCAAACCGGACGCGGGGCGTGCGCGGTTAGCGGTCCCGCGTAATCTGTAATGTAAGGGATTTTATGAAGGCCTTCACACTTAGCACCCGCGCGGGACCCGCGCCGCACGTGCACGCCACCCGCGTCGATATGAGTGCCGCACCCGCGCGGGTCACGTGCTCCTTCGGTGTTACTAGTTTTGTTTATGGTTTCGATGTTTTCATGAGTATAAAATCAAAGAACTACTATTTAATGACTTAGTTGCTTTTTGGAAGCTCTGATCTGTATAAATTTGTATGCGTGTGGTTGCGGTTTAAATATGTAACGTTCGTAATAAGTTTTCAAATCTAATTCAACACAGCGTGTAATATAGTCTGAAATGCTAAGCTATGGCTTATTACTTTTAAATAGTTGTGTAGAAGTATCGATTCTAATTGATCAAGCCAGCACCAAACGGGAGCGTAGCGTTTCTGATCCAGCTTACACAAAAATTCTTTTGTATATCCTTTGTTCTCCTCTGCAGGGTGCATTTCTAAACCGATTCTCATGAAATTTTTTGAGCAGGTTTGATATATCTATTGAATTTTTTTGTCGAGTCAGTTATTAAAATCTTTTCAAAGTGATAGAGATATGGGGTTCTAAAACTTTAAAATAATCGTGTACCTGCCATATAGAAAGTAGTAGACTCGGTGGTACTTAATCATACTGATTGGAAGATTGATATTGTTTGGATTTTAATGACTTTGGTTTTTCCATACGGATTTTGTTGCTTAATGATTGGAATACGTATTTTGGAAAAGCGAATTGAGGAGGAAATGAGTGCCGGACGAAACAAATCGATATTATTACCAAGTGAGCACAAAGCGTCTCACAAACAGCTTAGACAGAAATGTTTTCCTATTTGTAGGTATTTTCCCCTACAGATCGCAGTTTTCAACGGAATCACGTGAAATTACATAAAATAATTAGTCGAATCAGTTTTTAGATTTTTGACCAAAACGGAGGTTATTAAAACGTAAGAAAAAAAATGGCTACATACGATTCGGACTTGTGCACGAAGGGTTCCGTGTCATTATCTATATACAACATTAGACACTATATTAACTAACTGAATTCCATATTATTACTGAATTTCTGAATATCGATTCTCGATATTTATCCCGTGTCACCTTAGACTATTAATATCCCAAAAATATCGACTTTTCACAAAAATGCTACTCTCGCGAGTGGTAGATATAAAAATATGTCCACAGATGAACTTGTGTTCATGTGTATAGAGAGTATAATTATAATCCCGATATCGCAATGTTGCGTGTCGATCGCTAGGGCTTGATATTTATCGATAGTGATATTGCGAGAATAACACGAAACTACACGACTCGCCATGTTTTCTCGATATTTATCTACTATGATATTCATATCACTGCACGAGAATCGCCGTCTGCGATATCGGGATTATCATTATACTTTCTATACACATAAACACAAGTGTATCTGTCAACATATTTTTATATCTACCACTCGCGAGAATAGCATTTTTGTGAAAAGTCGATATTTTTGGGGTATTAATAGTCTATAGGTGACACGGGATAAATATCGAGAATGGATAAATTTATCCCAATTTTGAGAATTGCCCCCCTGGGCAGTAGTATGTAATCTATCTGATCTATGGGTTTCGTCATAGATTTTCTCTATGACGAAACCCATAGATCTGGGGGGCAATTCTCAAAATTGGGATAAACTTATCGATTCTCGATATTTATCCCGTGTCACGTATAGCCTATTAATATCCCAAAAATATCGACTTTTCACACAAATGCTATTCTCGCGAGTGGTATATATAAAAATATGTCCACAGATGAACTTGTGTTCATGTGTATAAAAAGTATAATGATAATCCCAATATCGCATTGTTGCGTGTCGATCGCTAGGGCTTGATATTTATCGATAGTGATATTGCGAGAATAACACAAAACTCGGTATTCGCCATGTTTTCTCGATATTTATCTACTATGATATTCATATCACTGCACGAGAATCGCCGTCCAGATAGATAAGTTTCGTAATGGTCTGTGCTTCTGCTCAGAATCACAGCACAGAGTACTTTTATATATACGGCTCAGAATTCATTTTACTTTCAAAATACGTGCAAAATACTACATATCCTACATTATGGTTCTACGATACAGTGCCTGTATGTAACACTGGTTTCTAAACAGGCACTGCTGTGCATTGTGATTATTATGAGACAGCTTTAAAAGTACAACCCTTAGTTTATGAGCAGTGTTTTGGGTACTATACCTCCATCGGTGCATATGGCTTACGGCTTTTAACCATCTCTAAAAGAAACAAACGAATCATGCTTTATCACAGGCAACAGTGAAACCAAATGACCAGCAATCCACAACCACCAGTGACTATTTTCTACACGTAATATGCTACACAGTTTTGCTATCATCGCTTACACTGCGACAGAAGGAGAACGATCTTCATTTTATTCAACGATGGCTTAGAAGCATGACGTATTAACTGTGTTGTGGTTAGTGCTCGCCCATATGAAAAATATATGAAAACGACAATGCCAAAACATATAAAAATGTTGTCATTTATTTAGGAATAAATTAACACTTAAATGTTTATAATTTTGTAGCAAACCTCCATGTACGACAGTGCCTCTAATTTGAATGATCTGTTTGACTTTCTGATTGATAGTTCACTTTTGAAAAAATAATACAAGCTTACAATCTCACTACTGAATTCCACATACCTTCAGAAATTGAATATGATCATGAATTCCATTTGAACCTGAACAGTTTTTCATCTACCACTCTACCATAGATTGATAACTATCTTCATTCTGCAATGGCTTTGAAACAACTGATTAATTGTTGCGGGCTTAGTGCTCGCCCTAAGGAAAAATAGATGGAAATGACAGTCACGAAAATACTTAAACACATTATTAAATTCAAAACAAATAAATGTTTATTATTTTTTGATTTTTAATAATATTTAGTAGCCAAACTGCTTGTCTGGCACAACCAAACAGTGCAAGATTGAGATGAAGATTTAGGTCGGCAAACACACATGTTCCGTTTTTTTTTTTTTATTTTTATCCTCCATTCAACAGTACTGTTTTGAAAAATCTTAGCCTCTGATATACATGGTATGATTGATTGTGACTGTACAAAATCCAATCGCATTCAATTTCGGATGGTATGTGGCAGGAGTAATAAGTAGTAAAAACGTCACAGATAATATAACAGAGACATACAGATATCCACGTATAACATTGCTCTGAAGTGTCTTTATTGAGGGTGGAAAGAGCTTGGATTTATTATACAACTAACGCGTATGTGCGTAAGTGCATTAAGTTTATAGTTATTTTAAATATAGCATTTTAGTAATTACATAGCATAATTACTATCATACTACCATGTGTAAAGTTAGGATAATATAAACATTGTGTGCTACTATGTTTTCGAGGACAAGTTAGCCATGGTATAAATTCCTAGTTATTGTTAATATTGCTGTTGTTATTAAATTTAAAGTCAGAGACGCTTTGAAAATTTTAGCAGCCACTGTCTTCTTGCTCTAATAAATGTAAAAACCATATATATTTAAGTAACTAGAAAAAACATTGAGGATTTTCTTAGAATAGTATATTGATTGATAATGTCTGATTCAATCGCTACACTGGAAGATAAAAGTATGTCTGATTTAAATAGTACACATTCAAAAGAAGAAACTATGTTGGATTTGAATAGTACAGGCGAAGATTTTGAAAGTACACATGTAGAAGCAGTCTATTCGAAAAATACACAACTTGAAGATGGAACAGTGTCTAATAATACACACTTTGAAGATTACTCAAGAAATGCACCATTAGAAGATGACACTGCGCCTGACAATGCACAATTAGAAAATGAAAGTATGTCTGATCCAAACATTACAAATTTTGTAAGTGAAGCTATGTTTAACTTATATAAACATTTAGGTACTACATCAGATTTGAATAGTTCACAACAAGTAAAAGAAAAACCATTTGCATGCAGTGTGTGCCAATTTAGATTTGTCAATGCAGCAAATCTAAAAAGGCATATGATAACACATACTGGAGAGAAACAGCATGCATGCCTATTGTGCAATTATAAATCATTTCAAGCAGATAACTTGAAAATACATATGAGGGTGCATACAGGAGAAAGGCCTTATTCATGCAGCATATGTGATTATAAATTTATGAGTGCAGGAAATTTGAAAAGACATATTAGGACACACACTGGAGAGAAGCCCTTTGCTTGCACTGTGTGTGATTACAAAACAATACAAGGAGATAACTTAAAAATGCATATGAGAATACATACAGGAGATAAACCGTATGCTTGCAATGTGTGCGATTACAAATGTGCAAAAGTGGATCACTTAAACAGGCATATTAGAACACACACTGGAGAGAAACCTTACGAATGTCACATATGTGATTATAGAACAGGACAAGCTGAAAATTTAAAGATACATGTTCGAAAACACACTGGCGAGAAGCCCTACTTTTGCAATGAGTGTGATTACAAATGTGCACAAACAAGTCATTTAAAAAGGCACATTATGAGAAAACACAGTGATGAAAAACGATTTAGTTGTGATAAGTGTGACTTTAAATGTGCATGCGGTCTTGAGTTCAAAAAACATAAAAAAGTACATGCTAAAGATAAAAAGGCGGAATGTGATATTTGTCACAAATCTGTGCTAGCGAATAAAATGCATCACCACATAAAAACACACACTGGAGAGAAACCATATCAGTGTAGTGTGTGTGATTACAAATGTGTAGAGCCGGGGAATTTAAAAAGACATATGAGAAGACACACTGGAGAGAAACCACATGTTTGCAAGATGTGTGGATACAAATCTAAATGTCCTAAGACCTTAACACGTCACGTTTTTAGAAAACATTCTAGGCAAGAAGAGTCGACCTCCAAAAGAAAAAGAAAATAATGTTCACTGAAAAAAATTTTGTGATACACCTGGATTATCTTAGTGCTGGAAGAATCTACGCTTACCATCTTTCTTGTTCTGATAACTACCATCAAATATTCTTCCAGCTGTGTAATGTGTGTGTGTGTACATTAATGACAATACATTTGTGTACTTCTGCACGGAGTTCGCTTTTAGGTATTGAATATGATATTTTTTTTAATCTTCTAATTATACATGTAAACTACTAATTATATCAATTAATTATAATATTGATTTCAATGATACATTTTATATTGGATAGATAGATTATAAATAGATAAAGGATTTTAATATTGTTATGTTTGCAATAATGCCTGCTATGCGGATTACATTACAAAATTACAAATATACGATAGAAAAAATTTAATGTGCGGGATTTTTCTATCGTTCTATTTGTAATTTTGTAAGATAAAGGATTTATTTGGGGGTGTAGTTTTATACTCTTAATATTATAATTCTTGCTACCATCACAACCTGATCACCTGAAAGGTAGCGGTATATTACCAATGGGAGTAAAAAAGGCAGCCGGATAAAGGCTGATTTCGACGTATCCAGTTGCTGGAGCCAGTCTCGCTAGCATGCCAGCGCTTGCAGGGTAATGGCACTATATAAATTATAAACATGATATCGTTTTTTTTTATTGCTACTAAGTAAGCCTTTGACCACAATCTCACCTGATGGGAAGTGATGATGTGGTCGAAGGTGTTAACAGGCTTAACCTAGAATTACTGGCTCTCAAGGGCAGCTGCCGGAACACACCGTTAGGTGCTTGGCGACAGATTTTCTACTTGAGGGTGGTCGCTAGCCACGCCAGCTAGAAATTACAGGCACAATGAGACTTAATAACTACGTCTCAAGGTGACGGGCGCAGTGCAATTCGTGACGTGTGACGAAATGCATCTGTTATAGACAGAGGTTAGTCTGCTTAACATCAGGTGGGCCTCGAGCTTGTTCCGTCACAAGAACATTAAAAAAAAATATTATATACAGTATTAATATTAAAGCAGAAGGCAGGGTTTCAATTATAGGAATAAGAGCACCTATATTTTGAACAAGTAATAAATATTTTGTATTTGTATAACCAATATCTGGAGATTCCTGGGGCCCAACTCCCACCTTTTAAAAACACTAATGGAAAACCAACATTATTATTTTTAACATAAAATATTGATACTAAGATTCGTACCACGGCCGTCACGAAACAATAATGTTCATATAGCGCTATCTCTATCGCACAAATGCCTTGATTCAATGCATGCAGCCCGCTCTCACGTTGAAGTTCTAATGTAAGATTACTATAGTGACATGTGGTAGTACAAGTAAAAATTGTTAATGTAAGGTTAAAATAGGACTAATTCAGTCAGGAGATGGGAGTTGGCCCCCTGAGCTGGCTCGTGGTGGCTGGTGACGCCTATTGGCGACAGCAACTGGATACGTCTAAATCCGCCATAAAAATGAAGCCAAAAGCTTCAAGATACGTTCTTGTTGTTAGATAAGATATTATATAGTACCACCAACTTAACTGTTCAGTTCTCGAGGGCGCTACTGGTCAAGGAAATCAACTACAAACTGTCATAATTTGAGGGAAAGTTTTAGTTCTTTTTTCTGCCACCTGAATAGATAAGTTGGTGGGACTGTACCAACCTCACGTTCATGAGGCCAGGGTGGGAAGATTTTGATATGTAATCTAATTTCTAAGAAAATTGTACCCATGTGAAAAAAAAATCATCAACACATGCCTTTTTGGTGTGGACTGCAAAAGTAGCATTCTCTGTTCATCTTGGGTACAGTCCACCAACTTATCTGTTCAGGTAGCAGAAAAATGAACTAAAACTTTCCCTCAAATTGTGACAGTTTGTAGTTGATTTCCTTGACCAGTAGCGCCCTCGAAAACTGCACAGTTAAGTTGGTGGTACTATAATTTAAAATAAATTTCTTTACGTATTGAATATTCATATTTGGCGACGGTAGAACCATACTGATCCAAGTATCGTTTTCATTATATTGAGAAAAAGAAGGAAACGTGTTTGAACTTGTTTTAAAAAAATACTTGATTTATTATGATTTAATCTTTATCGAAATGATGGCTAATATGTCAGACAAAATATAAAAAAACTATAATAAAATATTTTGTTTAAAAGTAGTCAAAATTTTGTTGTAAAAACTAACGTGGTTTTCACTAATTTTAGTAAATAATACGGGATAACTCACGTAAATAAGTCAGATAGCTCCGACTATAGTTTCAACCACATCCGGTGGTCTTTTTCAAGGAGAGCTCGGGACGCCCGCGTTCACGTCTCGCTGAGCACTATAGTACAAACTATAGTCGGAGCTATCTGACTTATTTACGTGAGTTATCCCGTATTATTTACTAAAAAAAAAAAGTAGTCCAAATTATGATTTTACAGCAAAAAAAAAACATAAAAATAAAAATTGGATCAGTATAGCAGGATATATTTTTGAAAGTAAGTATAATGCTAAAGTGAAAAATTGAGGTCCTCTAGCAATATAAGGCGCTTTTTGTACTAGGATCAATGTGACATCAATTAAATATTTTTCCTTGCATTTGTTGCATATAACTCTAATATAGAAAAAATTACACTTGGATCAGTATGGTTCTACCTTCGCCATTTATTAATTTCATAAGTTTTAGATACAATTTTAGAAGATATTATAATGAATAAGATTGTCATTCAGTTAAGACCTGTCTTTACAAACTTTGAGTACAGGTATTAATTAATTGATTTTAAAATTACACTTTTCCATGTGTCAAATGTACAGTCCCACCAACTTATCTGTTCAGACGGAAAAAAGAACTACAACATTCCTTTAAATTGTGACAGTTTGTAGTTGTTTACCTTGACCAGCAGCGCCCTCGCGAACTGTACAGTTAAGTTGGTGGTACTATATATCCTTAAGGCTGAACTGGCTGGTCAGTTTTTTTTTCTTTTCCTCTAAATTGTGAGGAATTGGCGTCGCACGGCCGGTCAGTTCTTCATACAAACGTCGTAGGCTGATCACTCCCTTATTTGAGGATATAGGTCTAAAACAAAGCATGATATCAATTGATCTCTTTATTATGTAGGCTTGTATCGTAACATTTTATTTTATAACACAATTAACTTGTTGGCCTCAAAACATTTTCATATAAACTTTTCGAGGCTCATAACTTTCAACTTAATTATCTTTATAACATTTCGTGATACAAGCCTAGATAATGAAGCAGTGATGGCTCAGTGGCATTGGCTATGGACTGCCGCGCAGCAGGTTCATGGTTCGAATCCCACCCAGAGCTTGAGCTTCACCGCATGGTGGAAGGGCATTTTGCGAATGCCCGCCTGGCTAGCGACCACCCTCAAGTAGAAAATCTGTCGCCAAGCACCTGTGTGTTCCGGCAGCAGTCCTTGAGAGCCAGTGAAATAACAGGCAAAATAAGACTTAACAGGTATGTCTCAAGGTGATGGGCGCAGTGCAGTTCGTCACTTGATGAAATGTATCTGTTATAGGCAGAGGATACCGCTTAACATCAGGTGGGCCTCGCGCTTGTTCCATCACAATAAAAAATGAATAGATCAATCGATATTATGCTTAATTCTGGACCTAACATCTAAAATAAGGGAGTGATCACCCTACGACGTTTGTATGGAGAAGTGACCGGCCAGTTCAACCTTAAGCATCCGTAGATAAAGGAGAACAATATAATTTCAGTCATAAAAAGGCCGATGTCGTCCACGCGGATGCTAATAATTTTAAATTAATTCATTTAAATTATACACTTACTCATATTAAATAAAATTAGGGAGTAAATATGTCATGTAAATAAAAAAAGATGTATATGTACAAATGTCATCATTATGTTTCTACGATACACTATTAAATATCGCGCACCTATTTATTAAGTTAGTGCATTACAAACAATTCATAAGAGCGCACGTTGTTTTTATTTCATACCCGTACTAAACGTATATTGAACCGTAACACATTAAACAATGTTACTTATATTATTTTTCAACACACTCGCTCGTAACGGGCCTTGCACCGATTTTAGTGTCATAATATAGTCTATGGTTAAGGCACTCGTGCTATTTTTTTTTTTTTATTCCTGAGAGGTTAGCCTTTGACCACTACCTCACCTGATGGTAAGTGATGATGTGATCGAAGATGTTGTTCAGGCTAACCTAGAAGTACTGGCTCTCAAGGACAGCCGCCGGAACACACCGTTAGGTGCTTGGCGACAGATTTTCTACTTGAGGGCGGTAGCTAGCCAGGCGGGCATTCGCAAAATGCCCTACCACCATGCTATAACGATTGCCA
The DNA here is from genome assembly GCA_963890685.1 of Plagodis pulveraria. NCBI lineage: Eukaryota > Metazoa > Arthropoda > Insecta > Lepidoptera > Geometridae > Plagodis > Plagodis pulveraria. The sequence goes on along the minus strand of OY982979.1, from coordinate 4,135,920 downwards.
TCCTAAGACGACAACCGGGACCGACGGCTTAAGGTGTCCTCCGAAGCTCAAGAACGCTCAGTAGTAATGTCAATAGCGGACACCCATCCAACTCATGACCGCGGGCGACGTTACTTAACTTTGCTGATCGATTGAGAACAGCTAATTAAACTTCGCTACGAGCGCTTCAAAATATTTTTTGACTACTAGTGTTTTAAATAGAAAAAAACAACGTTTCCACACTTCTCACCAAGGAGATTGTAGTTTGTTTCGTTCGTTTTTCATATAAAAACAAACCAAAGAGTTTTTTACCTACTGAAGTAGAACTTTAGAAGATTTAATTGTAAACCTTCTTAATCAGATTATTATTGCTATCAAAAAGATCAAGACAATATTTCCGTATCGAAATTTTCGTATTCGTTCCTCGCAAGTGTGTTGAAAAACGTATGATACTCGTGCGCGTTGTTTATTACAATCGATTCCATTTAGGCTAAAACCCTTCTCGATTGTAATAAACAACTTCGCGCACTTGCTGCATAATGTAGGTACCTACTATTGTTATGAAATCGTACAAAAATGGCGGTAAGGCGATAACGTCTTCACAGTTTTAACCGACTTCAAAAATAGAAGGTTCTCAATTCGACTGTTTTTGTGTTACTGTAACAACAGACTCGTCCACAGCTGAACACAGCCTCCCCTATTAAGGGGGTATTTGCCATAATCCCCACGCTTGGCAGGCAGCTTGGGGATCGCGGTATAAGATGGCAGTTCTTTAGGTGCTTCTGCCGACCTTCCAGTATTTTTCCCTTAGTCGCCTCTTACGACATCCACGGGATAATGTGGGGAGGTGCAATTCTGAATAGTCACCCCACGGGGGTTTTTTGTGTTACCTTTTCATAATTCTTTACAGGTAGTACCAATTTTGATGATTTTATTTGCATTCGAAATGAAATGAAATATTTTTGTTACATATTGTAGGATATAAGGGTGTTACAAAAGTACCTGTACAATCTACTCTATTCAGGGTGTGCAACATTAATTATTATTTTAATTTAAATATTTATCATGCATATATTATATATGATTGTGAGATTGTTAGCCAAAATAATTTACACAATATAGTTATTAATCAGAATAAACACGTTCAATTTAAAATAGTCATAATTATACTTACAATTTATGTAATAAATCACTTACAGAGTAATAGTTTTTATTGTGTAACCAACTTAGCTATTGTTTTTTGTATGGTTTCAAATTATTTATCTCTTTGATGTGCATTAGAGCATTAAAAACTTAGATACACATAGCATGACATTGCTTTTGATAAAGCGAAGTTCTTGGAACTATATCATGACCAATCTGTCAGGATTTCGCGTATTTCTGGGGTAAATGTCAGAGGCCTTTTAAAGAACTGTGGGTTTGCTTTTGTAAAGGTAGCTGGTAAGCCAGCGAAAGCTGGTGCTTGTGAAGGGATGGTGGCTGCTGGAGCCACAACATGAAAGAGGTGTTATATCCTTTAACGTTCCATCGTGTATTAAGACTTTATTTAGACTCCAACTTATATTATACATCTATTATATACTACAACAATTGGTACTTAGTACGTGCTTGATACATGTAACAGAGGTTGTCGGAAGAGACGTGCTGGTCTATAACTAAATCATCGTTTCTCTTAGCTATCTACGACCGCAGTCTCAACACCAAGACGATTGAGTTGGGTGTTCCACCACCGACAAATTTAAAAATCTGAACCATGGGTCGTAGAACACCCGAAAACCGTAGGTGTTCCACGGGAGATTTTTTCCCCCGTGGAACACCCAGGTTCTACGAGGTGTTCCACGGGCAAGTACCGCATGTAAGCACGTATCACATCATGTACCTACTATAGTACCACCAACTTAACTGTGCAGTTCGCGAGGGCGCTGCTGGTCAAGGTAATCAACTACAAACTGTCACAATTTGAAGGAATGTTGTAGTTCTTTTTTCTGCCGCCTGAACAGATAAGTTGGTGGGTCTGTACACTTGTCATGTGGTCCCATTTAAATTGGAGTAAGATCTGACGCGTAGTATTTGAGTTATCCTTAATTGCGTACTATATCCTTTGTTTTTTTTTATGTTATTGTGAAGGAACGAGAGAGACCCACCTGGTGTTAAGCAGTATCCTCTGCCTATAACAGATGCATTTCATCACAAGTGACGAACTGCACTCCACCCATCACCTTGAGACATACCTGTTAAGTCTCATTTTGTCTGTTATTTTACTGGCTCTCAAGGACTGCTGCCGGAACACACCGTTAGGTGCTTGGCGACAGATTTTCTACTTGAGGGTGGGCGCTAGCCAAGCGGGCATTCGCAAAATGCCCTTCCACCATGCGGTGAAGCTCAAGCTCTGGGCGGGATTCGAACCATGGACCTGCTGCGCGGCAGTCCATAGCCAATGCCACTGAGCCATCACTGCTTCGATAATTGTGCTCCAATTGTATTACTTTAACCGTCATAGGGGACGATGCGCGGCCATCAACCAGACTACTAGACTTCATCTGATCGAAAGAAGTGCTTTTTCAAACACTCAACTCTCGGAATGATGTCGCTACCCTTCTATATTTATAAATATGATTACAAGCACTCACTTTCAACGTGAAACAAATTATTGGAACACATTTTTTTTGTTCCAGAGTGGAATCCACCTTTGTTCCGGCAGATGTCCTTGAGAGCCAGTAATTCTAGGTTAGCCTGAACAACAACTTCGACCACATCATCACTTACCATCAGGTAAGGTAGTGGTCAAAGGCTAGCCTATCAGCTATAAATTTAAAATATATTGGAGATAAGATTTACTTTGCAAGCACATATCTACCCTCAAATTGTTTTTGACGGACTTCCAAAAAAAGGAAGAAGTACTTAATTCGTCTGTTTTTTTTATGTTTGTTTCCTCAGAACTTTTGACTGGGTGAACCGATGGGTTCGTGGCTTAGGCCCCCAGTGGTCGACGCACCTGTGGTCGAAGCTCCCGGTCAATTTAATTTAAATCGAAGCAACTTTTAATCAAATGTACTGTCAGGCATAAAAATGTTGTACAAAATTAATAACTATATACCTATCTAGAGTGGATTTACGCAATGTTTTATATCATATAGATACTTATAAAGTAGAGATGCTTTATTTTGAAAATATATATAAAAAAATAAAAGTCTTAGTTCTTTCTAATTATTTATTAATGTCAAATACAATTTGTAAAAAAAAATTATCTCAATAACAGTTTTGATCACATATATTTTTCTATATTAAGAGAATAATTTTACCCTTTTATAACAATCAGTCTCAATAGTAAAAAGATAGTAATTAAAAATTCTTAAAAAAATAACTGGAAGAATTTTCCAGTATTTTTTTAAAACTACACATTTCATATGTTCTGTATGTACTATACACAGCATATGATATGTGTAGTTCTCTTTAAACATTTTGTAACAATAATAATTAAAAATAATCAACTTTAAAAACGAATACGCATAAAACATCCTAACCTTTAATAAAAATCAACAAGCAAAATCATGTATGTTTACTTAATAAATAATAAACTATTACTATTTTAGTCGGATTTTTACAAACCGGCAGTTTTTTGTAAAAATATGATCAAGCTAATATTTTTGTTTTCGTACTGTACAGTGAACTTGGCAATCATATTTTAATTCTTCCTTGTAGTGCTCTTTCGTCTACTCACAGGAATGTGTTTAGCTTTCAATCAGAAAGAAAGACGATATCTTAATAAATTATTTTTCCATTAAATATAATTGTGAGATTTTTTATTGATTTTATATATAAGAAAATAAATATTTTACCTTGCTTGTGCTTTGATATTTCTATCTACGGCACGAGATAGAAATATCAATCGTTATCATTTCTAAAAACAATAATAAAGTCAGGTTCGTCCCCAAGTGGCTCGTAAGTCGTTTATTCCAGGTCTCTACTAAATTTGTGGTTCGCAAATCCAGCATGTAGCAATGTTTTTCCTCCTAATTTATTTTTAACTATTTTGTAGTTACTTAGCGCCGACGCCAGCGAAGGACCTTCGCTAGTCATTGCGAGATGACACACTAAACTTTCTCTATCAGTTGCATATATACCTGTAAGGATAGATGTATTGTTTTAATAATAAATAACAAAATATTTCAATAAAAATTAGTAACTTGACTTTTGTGTGAAAGAGATAGACATAATGTATATTTATACATCCTTCATTTTTACGAGCAAAAAGAGACGGGCTTTTTTTTTGTTATATTACAATAACCGATGTTGCCAAGGTTTTTAAAAGCTACATTATTAACAAATAAGTGACTACTTACTTAAACACGGGAAAATGAAATATTTTTTCCCTATTAATAACTGCCTCACGAATGCATGGTACGCATGATCTTTTTTGTACGTATGATAATTTGGTTTAGACTTTTGTCGTTTACTGTACATAGTAAAAGAAAACACAAAAATAAATAGGTATATTCAATTTATTAGAATCGGGGGCGTCAGCCACAGGCGCGTCTACCACTGGGGGCCTAAGCCACGAAGCCGAACCGATTATGATGATTCTTATTTATTCGATAGCTGATGCTTGCCGTTTGGTCCCATTTAAATTTCATCAAAATCGGTCAAGCCGTTTTTGAGTTACACTCCAATAACTGAAAAGTATATATCTTGATGATTGAGTCATTGAAAATGACAATCGATCCCATAAGTAGCAAGGGTCACTAAAAAGTGTGATTTTTTTTTTTTACCATAAAATGGAACCGACTTCAACTCTCAAATGTGTGAAATAACGCGTCGAAGTCGGTACCAGGCGCACAATATTGTGATAACACAATATTGTGCGCAAATGTGTGAAATGACAACAAGTCATTTCACACATTTGAGTGTTTCAGTCGGTTCCATTTTTTGGTATTTTTTTATTGCATTCATACAAACCTTGCATCCTTTTCTTTTAACAAAGTCCTCGAAATAATGTTTCGCTGTCTCCGTCGCTTTGTCTTTGATCATTTTTGCAGACCTTACCCTTTCTGTGCGTTATTTTCTTTGCGACATTTTGCTTCTCCACACATTTCCTTTTAATATTTTCACTATCATCATCGGAGATATCATCGGATGATATACATATCGATTCTAAAAGCGACTTATTAATCGGTTCAGCTTTATTAGTTTTCAGTTTCTTCTGTGGTATTTGTTTACTTTGGTTCATCTTTCGTTTTCTATCGTCATCTTTGTCATCCGATATGAAATAGGAGTGACAATCGTCATCGCTGTTTAAACTTTCATTATCTGAGCTAAGAACAAGTTTTAGTAGTTCGTCTACATCATTGTCGACAAACAAACCAGTGTTCAACTTCTCTACAACTTTCGACACAGCAGGTTTATCATTTCCTATCGAGGCATCAGAAGAACTAAGAACTACCTCTGAGTCTTTGTCTTCAATTTTGATTCCTATATCATCTGCTTGCACGTCACTATTTAAGTTGGAACATATGCATGATTCTCCTTCCTCTATTCCTTCTTCTATTTTAATTTCATCTTCGTTAAATGGATCATCTAATTTAATGACAGTGTTTTCGTTAACATTACATTGACACATTATTGCAGTGTCTTCTTGTTGGGAAGTGGGGTTTGTAGGTGTGGGTTCTGTTTTGATATCGTCAGGTAGTGTTGGATGAATCATATTCTGTAAAATATAAAGTTGAAGACTCAGCTCAGTGGGAATGGCTATGGACTGCAGCGCAGCAGGTCGATGGTCCTTCACCGCATGGTGGACGGGCATTTTGCGATTGCCCGCCTGGTTAACGACCACCCTCAAGTAGAAAATCTGTCGCCAAGCACCTAACGGTGTGTTCCGGCAGCAGTCCTTGAGAGCCAGTGAAATAACAGGCACATAAGACTTAAGAACGTCTCAAGGTGACGGGCGCAGAGCAATTCGAGACGAAATGCATCTGTTATAGGCAGAGGTTAGTCCGCTTAACATCGAGTGGGCCTGGAGCTTGTTCCGTCACAATCACATAAAAAAAACACTATGTTTTATAAGATGAAGTGATTGCGCCAGTTGTAGTGTCCTAATTCTAGATCTTAAAGTAAAGTAAATTTATTTCCCAGAATGTATAAAAGTACGAGTAGGTTACATTTACGGTTGCTGTTTTTTTTTTGCCTGATTTATCCTTTGACCACTATCTCACCTGGTGGTAAGTGATGATGTGGTCGAAGATGTTGTTCAGGCTAACCTAGAAGTACTGGCTCTCAAGGACAGCTGCCGGAACATACTGTTAGGTGCTTGGCCACCCTAAGAGTAATTTAGACAGTAGGTAATTATATATCTAATATAATAATTATGTAGCCGCACTTTATGTTATCAGTGGGCCCCAAACTCGGCTAGCCCTGTATCTTGGGGACCCGTATTCTTGACACTGCACTATGCTCTACTAGCGATGCGCGACTGCGAACGAAAACAGATTTCGAAATATCATTCGTTACTAATTTCATTGTTCGACTAAGAAATTAGTCGTATACTAAGTTTTCGAATAATCCGATCAATATCTCTCGAACGATTTCATTCGCACCAAAAACGAATGTAATCCAAGGACCGAGCGACAGCGCGGGCGACGCGACGACGATGTAAATATTGTTTTTTTTATATTAAAGTAAGTGTAACATTATGCTTTTATTTGAAAATAAATTTTCACCCTGATCCCTGTTTAAAATTTATCAGTCACGTCAGGAAAAACAAAATGGCTGATACTCCTTTTCTGTTCACGGCATAAAGCACGCTAGCTCGTTTTGGTTCGGGTGAAATCGGCGAAATTCGCTCAACGCATCTTTTCATTCGAACAATCGAGCGCGGGCCGCGAGGCGACTTATAGTACCACCAACTTAACTGTGCAGTTCGCGAGGGCGCTGCTGGTCAAGGAAATCAACTACAAACTGTCACAATTTGAAGGAATGTTGTAGTTCTTTTTTCTGCCGCCTGAACAGTTAATTTGGTGGGACTGTAAGTACCTACCTACTAATGCATCGTTCGCCCGCGAAACTTCATTCGCTTTCGTTAGTATGCTGAAAATTGTTCGAACAATATGTGAGCCAGTCGAATTGTTCGAATGATATGCCTTTTCGAACGATTAGCATTAGTATCATTCGCAGTCGCGCATCGCTATCTACAGGACGGTCGAGTCTAGTATAGTACCACCAACTTAACTGTGCAGTTGGCGAGGGCGCTGCTGATCAAGGAAATCAACTACAAACTGTCACAATTTGAAGGAATGTTGTAGTTCTTTTTTCTGCCACCTGAACAGATAAGTTGGTGGGTCTGTATAACGCCAGGGGCGTTTGGAATGTGTAGCTCCCCGCGGTCTCCTGCGCAGCGTTTGTTCGGGGACTTTTTTTTTTTTATGATATTGTGACGGAACAAGCACGAGGCCCACCTGATGTTAAGTGGACTAACCTCTGCCTATAACAGATGCAACAAATGCTTGATAGGTTAGCCTTTGACTACTATCACACCTGATGGTAAGTGATGATGTGGTCGAAGATGTTGTTCAGACTAACCTAGAATTACTGGCTCTCAAGGACAGCTGCCGGAACACACCGTTCGGTGCTTGGCGACAGATTTTCTACTTTAGGGTAGTAGATAGTCAGGCGGGTATTCGCAAAATGACTTACCACCATGCTACACGACTACTATTCTTATGTGGTCCCTATGGTGTAGTTAAATTATAAATACAGTTGTAATTCGAAATTGTAATAACTTATAGTTTTATATTGAGCACACAGTAAGCATCAACAAGTTCTATAACATTAAGGGCCTGTTTCAGAATGTCCGAGTAAGTTCCGGTTATATTACCCAGAACATATTTGTGCAAGACGATATCAATATTTACCTAAGGTATAGCATTACATTGCTTATATTGGAACATTGGATCTTTGTTCATATAGGTAGAATAGAACAGGTCATTGTTTAGCACAACATAAATATTTACTTTAGGGTATAGAATTCCTTTGTTTTTATTGGAACTTTAGATTTTTATTTATGTTATCACTTTGTTTAGACAGGTGTCCAGGAGACGAAATATTTACTTTAATGCATAAGTATTGCTTTGTTATATTAGAACCTTGTTATGTTAGAAATTTGTTTATGTCGGTACGACAGAAATGGATTCAAATAGCTCTGATTAGTCGTACGTGATTAGTAAGCAAATAAGAATAAAAGTTTATTGTAGCCAAGTTTGGTATATAAGTAAGAAGTTTTGCGCAGAGAGGATGTAGTACGGAACCACCCTCCTAAGGGATAACAACTATAAGAAGAAAAAGAAATAAAAGGAAGCTTTTATTCAGGAAGAACAACTCCAACCCTCCAATCTAGCGATAGTGTATATGTGCCAGTACCCATCCAGTGGATACCTACCGAGCTTATAAACGGTGTGTTCACATAGATACTGCACAATATTTAATAAATAAAACACTATCTTTGCGTTTCACAGACATCGATTTAGCCTATCCAACGGTTATAGCTATAGCTTGAAACGCGCTGCATGTTAACTGTCATTTTTATCATATTATTTTATGTTCTGGGTAGTATAACCGGAACTTACTCAACAGGTCCTTAGAATAGAGAAATAATACACAAATTGTATAGAAAATTTATTAAAATTTCAAGAAAAAGGTATACAGACCCCATTAATAGGTTGTTGGATTTCCTTACACGAATACATGTAGATACGTGAATTTTTCCAAGTTCCGAGCCCTGGCGGCGGTAGAAGAGTGTACAGCTCTTGAAACTAAAAAAAAATAACAACGGTTAAGGAAAGGACGTCTTAACCTGGAGTTTAAGAGGAACGGGTAGAGAAGCACCCACAGAGAAACAGGTATTTCAACAAAGTGATGCTGTCTCGTCGCTACACGCCGGCCTCGCGCTCCACGCCCCGCACCTCCGTCAAATCCTATAAACATATTATGTATAGGTACTACAGAGAGACGTGCAGTCAAGTCACACGATCATAATTTATTATTTTACTGTAGCCGCGCCACCGCGCCACCGCGCCCCCCGCCGCGCCGCTTACTTCTCGTCGACTTGAGTAAAAATATGTATTATAGTACTCATTTCAAGGTAGTATAAATCTGCTTAGTTTATCAATTGAATAATCCAAACTGAACAAACAATCGATGTTTGTCTCAAAATTATTATAAATAATAATACTTTTAGTAATTAAACAACTTTAAACGGTTTAAAGTTGTTTAATTACTATGTGTTATAATCGCGAAAACCTAAGACAACATAATAATAATTTTACTTTAAGAAAATATTGCGAAACTGTTTGTTTGTCCTTCTAAAAATAAAAAAAGACGAAGGTGCTCATTGGCTATTTACAATTGTGCTGTAATTATTACGCTTAACAAGCTACTAGCGTATACGAAGTGCTTGTCAACAATACTAAATTGAAGCGCAAAAGACTGGTACCTTAAAAAGGTCGCATCAGGGAAGGCTGGTGTTATATTATGAAGGACTCACGAGAAACTGCAGAAGTACAAGACCTTAACGACTACATGGTGACAAAAGTTTCGTATACATATGGTGTACTCATAAGGAACATCTCCGAACATTTTGTGGAAGTCTGGCATTTAAATTAAATAATACCATTGTCAAAATGCACCCCAATAAATACCAGCTTCATTAAATTAATTACAAGAAGATGCCAACTTAAATATATTGGGTGATCGGTAGTGACATTACTACTGAGCTCTTCCGTGCTTCGGAGGGCACGTTAAACTGTCGATCCCGGTTATTGTCTTACTATGGCAAATGGCAGTCATACAGCATGGTGATAGGAGATTTTGCGACTGTCCGCCTGGCTAGCTACCATCACACTACCATTACAATCAAGTAGAAAATCTGTTGCCAAGCACCTAACGGTGTGTTCCGGCAATTGTCCTTGAGAGCCAGTAATTCAAGGTTAGTCTGAACAACACTTTCGACCACATCATCACTTACCATCAGATGAGATAGTGGTCAAAGGCTAGCTTATCAGCTATAAAAAAGGCAATAATTACTGAAGCGTAGTTTCATAAATAATTTGGAGAAATAAACGAATTCACCATGTTACAGATCAACTGCAAAAGGCTAATATCACATTTGGTATTTTTTTTAAGATAGTTCACATTTTATTAAGTGTTGCATATTTTAATGTTGTTGATTTCTTTTTGTCTGACTTTATAATCTAATTACTTTTAGCAAACTCGTTTTATTGTTGTTCAAGCTATTGACATCTTTAATAAATATTTCGTAGGTATAATCTACTATATTGCATCCTACATAATATATCTAAACTGTTTATATATTTATTAAAAAAAAAATTACCTATTTACTTGATTGTTTATTAAATGTAAATTCGCTGCTTGTTTTTAAAATTATATTGATATTACCGGTCATACAGTTGAGTCACCGATTTTAATAAAATATTATTTTTAATCCTGCTAGATGGAAATATAATTGGCTACTGGCAAGATTCGAGCCCTCAACTACAGGTATCTGTAATTGTAGCTTCTGATCCCGCTCCTAATCAATATTTTTTTTTCCATCAAACATTATATTACAAAATTACAAATATACGATAGGAAAAATTTAAGTCATGTGCGGGTATCGAACCCGCGTCCATCCACCCCTTTAGCCGGGGTATGCTCAATTGAGCTCACATGACATGACGTCAGAATTGAAATCTTTCCTATCGTTCTTTCTCGTTTTCGCGGGTTCGAATCCCCGCACATGAATTATGGTGTTTTTATTCAACATAGTGATGGAAACTAATTCTAAAACTAGAAGTGTAAAACAAGTTGTCGAAGACACCATGACCACAATCTTCAGATCATACTTTCAAACTGTCGTGGTACCGACTTCAACAAGTTATATCAGACATTTTGGTGTTAGAAGTCGTTTTCATTTTTGTTTGTTATTTGTATTAGGCGATGAGTTTATTTTATAAAAAATAACATGTTTTATGTGTCACGAAGAACAAATATCTTAATCCTACTTACTTTAGAGTCTACTAGATTTGCTACAAAAACTGTTGTGACATTTTATTTACATTATATATCTAGAACATCGGCTCAATTGAGAATATCGTCATGATGTAGGCTTTAGAACAGAAACTAAGATTTCACGTCATCGGTATACTTAAATGGATAGGTAAAAATATGAAATTTATTTATAGTTAAGAACTGATCTGTGTACATGTTTTTATTTTTTTATATCGGGGTTTGTACGTCTATAATATATTTCTTAGTTTCGATAATTCAAATGTACTATTCAGAAAAACATTCATATTGGTAGAATAAAAATGTCTACAGCATCGATATTTTCCCATCACTGACCATCCAACATATCGAAAAGGCATATTGACCTCACTAATGCAAATACCTCTACTATACTACTATTATTAATTCTGTGCAGCTACCCTGCCCCCCGAACAGAATTGTGCGATAAGGACAATTGCAGCTTCTTCAAGTTTTGGCTTAGAATTTCCGCATAATTTGCGTTCTGGAAGAAAACGTTTCTCTTATGGTAAATATTTATCAAATCTAAAAATTTTGGTCTTATTTTATAACTGACAGAAAAAACTAGGTTTATAGGTTTTCCTTTTTCTTTATTTATCATTAGTTTTCATATAAACAATTCACCAACTAGAGAAACAAGTTTTGAGAAAAGATCGGAATTTAAATACCCATTAATTCAAATTCCATTAATAAAATGATAAAAATCAAAACCTATAAACCTAGATTTTGATAACATCTATAACATTTCCAAAAATCATCAAAATCGGTGATGTTTTAGGGGGAGAGAAACGTTTTCTCTTTTTGTATGAAAATTCGAGACTTCCTTCCCGTCTTAAGGCATTCTAACCCGCGATAATTTCCTATCGACTCTTAATATTGAGTTTACTTTAGAGGCCTACTCATTATTTATAGTAGCCTGGTACTTCTGCTAAATTGTTTTATAAGTCTCCTCAAGATTTATGGTAAGCCTGGATATTTTGCTAGAATATTTTAAAGTCTCCTAATGATTTATGGTAGCCTGGTACTTCTGTAAAATGGTTCAAAAACAAGGCTCACATAACAATGTGTTTTTTAGCTTTAGGGTACCTATCCTTTGACTATCTCACCTGTCGGTAAGTGATGATGCGGTCGTGGATGGTAAGCAGCTTTATAAGTTGGCATCGTCAGGACCACTACGTCCTAATTATGAATGAAATTCTATTGTTATCATTATCGCCGATGCCAATGGGTTAAGGCACCTTACCATCAAAGCTTTTATTTTTGTCTGTCTGTCTGTCTGTATCCCGGCCGCGCATCACTCCAAAACTACGGAATGGAATTCAATGAAACTTAATACGATTTGAGTTCATACTACAAAGAAGGTTATTGTATACTTTTTTATTTCGAAATTCAGCACGGTTCTCTCGGGAAAGGGGATGAAAATCAAAATGTACACTTAGTTGTAATTTATTAACGCGTAGTCTGATTTCAATAATTTTTTTTTGTTAGAATAGCGACGAGTGAGCTTGGCACTCCACGGGCAGCGTGGTTCAAGGGCATTTTACGAATGCCCGCCTGGCTAGCGACCATCCTAAAGTAGAAAATTTGTCGCCAAGCACTTAACGGTGTATTCCGGCAGCTCTCCTTGAGAGCCAGTAATTCTAGTTTTAGCCTGTTTAACACCTTTGACCACATCGTCACTAACCATCAGGTTCATTGTGGTCAAAGGCTTAAAAGAAATACTATAGTGACATTTTTATTCATAAGACAAAAGAATCGTCTTCATAAGAAAAAAAGAAGAAATACAAACAGTTCATAATTTCTTTTGGGCAGTTAGGAACTGCATTTCGTTGGCTACACCACTCACAGTAGTTCTTATTCTTATTCTATTTGGGGGCGATATATCTTGCACTGACGTCCCGCTTGGGGTGTTTTGTGCATTTCCCCCGCCAGCTTCTACCCAAGCCATCCCAACTCCTTCTTCCTCACAGTAGTTACTAGGAGAACTTAATCGAATATTATTTAAAGCTCAGTAGTAAAACAGGTACGAGTGGGACTCGCGCACGAAGGGTTCCGTAACTAAATATTGTGTGAATAGTTAAAGCGTCTACCTGTCACCGTTATTAGTATCGAGCAAAACACGGTAAAAAATCAAGTTTGTTGTATGGGAGCCCCCCTTAAATGTTTATTTTATTTTGGTATTTGTTGTTATAGCGGCAATAAAAATACATCATCTGTGAACATTTCAACTGTCTAGCTATCGCCGTTCTTGAGATATAGCCTGGTGACAGATGGACGGACAGATAGCGAAGTCTCAGTATTAGGGTATCGTATTTACCCTTTGGCACAAATATTTTAAAAGTATTTTAAGATAACATCAATTTATTTATTTAATAAAACACTTGAAAAATCATCTAGTGACATGATGTCACTAGATATATATTAGGTCCTTACATATGAAATTGGCGTTTTTCGTACTGGCCACTTTAATCACGAATTTCTCCTCTTTGGTAAGGAATTCCAAATTCAAATTTGTACAGCTATAGACTCATGTATTTGTGCTTCGATGATCGTCATTCATTTGTTTTTTTTCTTCTGTTTTTTTCTGTTTGCGTCACTCATTTTACAAAATGGAAAACCTTAAATATCGCATTATTTACGAGTACGAGTTCCGCCGTGGCACTAGTGCTGCGGAAACAACTCGAAGGGTGAATGATGTGTATGGCGGTCGTGTTGCAAAAGAAAACACAGTTCGTTTTTGGTTCCAACGTTTTCGTTCTGGAAATTTCGACCTGCAGAACAAGCCCCGTGGACGGCCTGAGACTTAAGTTGATAATGAAGAGTTGAAGGCTATTGTGGAAGCGGATCCATCGCAAACCACGTCCGAGTTAGCTGCAGGCTGCAATGTTAGTGATAAGACTGTTTTAATTCACTTGAAGCAAATTGGGAAGATTAAAAAGCTTGAAAGGTGGGTACCTCACGAATTGACTGAAACAAACCGGCAAACGCGCGTCGACTGCTGCGTTACATTACTAAACCGGCACAATAATGAAGGTATTTTAAACCGAATCATTACCTGTGATGAAAAATGGGTTCTTTACGATAATCGGAAGCGCTCAGCGCAATGGTTAGATCCTGGCCAGCCAGCCAAATCCTGCCCCAAGCGAAAATTAACCCCAAAAAAGTTACTTGTAAGCGTTTGGTGGACTAGTGCCGGTATTGTTCATTACAGTTTTTTCAAATCTGGCCAGACTATTACGGCTGATGTCTATTGTCAGGAATTGCAAACCATGATGGAAAAGCTAGCGGCTAAACAACCTAGGCTGGTCAATCGCTCCACGCCACTGCTGCTTCACGACAACGCTAGACCACACACTGCGCTACAGACGGCTACTAAATTAGAAGAGCTTCAATTGGAAAGTCTAAGACATCCTCCGTACTCCCCGGACCTTGCTCCAACAGATTACCATTTTTTTCGAAATTTGGATAACTTCTTGCAAGGGAAAAAATTCAACTCCGATGGGGCAGTCCAAATCGCCTTCAAAGATTTTATTGATTCCCGTCCGACTGGTTTTTTTAGTAAAGGGATCAATGAACTACCTATGAGATGGCAAAAGTGCATAGAAAATAATGGTTCATACTTTGATTAATTAAATATATTATATTAAAAAATATTCGACTTTTTGTTCCTCCCATACAAAACCTCAATTTCATATGTAAGGACCTAATATAATTTTTATAAAGAATTTTTAAGTGTTTTATTAAATAAATAAATTGATGTTTTCTTAAGAGCCCTTTTACATTTTGCAGCCTTCTCACTCGCACTTTTATAGATAATTTTAAATAGCAACAATATGGTTTATATTTTTTAAAATGTGGTCAATCATGATTTTGCTGCATGCAACTACAGATGTTCTCTACTAATTTTCATTTTGATATCTGTTATGGGGGATCCAAAACGCGTAATTTAGTTATTTTAAATTTTGGGCCTCTAATTCTAATTGGACTCAACATGTAACAAAGTAAAAATATGTTGAGAACATCTATAGTTGCATGCAGCGAAATAATGATTGACCACATTTAAAAAACTATAAACCATATTGTTGCTATTTGAAATAATCTTTAAAAGTGCGAGTGAGAGGGCTGCAAAATGTAAAAGGCCTCTTAAAATACTTTTTTGAAGCGCTCGTAGCGAAGTTTACTAAGCTGTTCTCAACCGATCAGCAAAGTTAAGCAACGTCGCGCGCGGTCATGAGTTGGATGGGTAACCGCTAGTGACATTACTACTGAGCGTTTCCATGCTTCGGAGGGCACATTAAGCCGTCGGTCCCGGATGTTGTCTTAGGATGGCAGTCGTTATAGCATGGTGGTAGGGCATATTTTGCGAATGCCCGCCTGGCTAGCTACCACCATCAAGTAGAAAATCTGTCGCCAAGCACCTAACGGTGTGTTCCGGCAGCTGTCCTTGAGAGCCAGTACTTCTAGGTTAGCCTGAACTACATCTTCGACCACATTATCACTTACCATCAGGTGAGATAGTGGTCAAAGACTAACATATAAGGCACTAAAAAAAAGACTTTTAAAATATTTGTTATTATTAAATATGGAATTCCGCAAAGTAACGCCTGAATCTATTCATTATCTTTGCCCTTTGGGTACGGATCCCTAAAAGTAAAGTAAGTAATCTGATCTTACTTACAGGTTTGGTTTTGTTCCGATCATTAAGAATCTTATTAGCCATTACACATTTTGCTCTGAAGTTGTAGGCCTTCTGCAGGAGATGTTCACATATAGTGCAATATTTAGGGTTCAAAATACAGGCCAGCTGAAAATATAACAAGTATAAAATTAATTAAAAAAGTAAAAAATGTAAGTAAACAAGTAAATTTTTTTTTTAATGTTAATTTGAAGCTCGAGATCCACCTGATGTTAAGCGGACTAACCTCTGCCTATAACAGATGCATTTCATCACAAGTCACGAGTTGCACTGCGTCTGTCACCTTGAGACATAGTTGTTAAGTCTCATGTGCCTGTAATTTCACTGGCTCTCAAGGACTGCTGCCGGAACACACTGTGTTATAGGTGCTTGAAGGCAGATTTTCTACTTGAGGGTGGTCGCTAGCCAGGCGGGCATTCGCAATATGCCCTTCCACCATGCGGTGAAGCTCAAGCCCGCGGCGGGATTTGGACCATGTACATGCTGCGCGGCAGTCCATAGCCAATGCCACTGAGCCATCAGTGCTTCAATATTTACATTTTATCAATCCACTGTAATTAAAACTACAAGTTATATATATATATATATATAATTATTTTTTAAAGTCATTTGGTTTTGATGGGTTTGGAAGAGAAAAAGAATTGTCTCACAATATGGAGTTCAAATCTGACATCTTTTTTTTCAGTCACCATGTCTAAAATCACGGCTTGTGTCATGGGGCCTTAAAAGAATTGTAAAATAAAAAAATTTACTCACATTTTTTTTTATTTTACAATTATTTTATTTTTTATGTTGTAATTTAGGCATTAACATCTGCTAAGTGAATATGTCTCTGTACAAAAGTGAATCTGTCCCTGTACAAAAGTGAATATACATGTATATAGAGGTTATGTTAAAGTGCTCTTAGCAAAGTTTGCTAAGCCGTTCTTAACTGATGAGCTAAATTAAGTAACGTCCACCACAGTAATGACTTGAATGGGTGACCATGTCTAGTGACAATACTATTGAGCGCTTCCGTGCACAGGCACTTTAAGGTTGAACTGGCCGGTCACTTCTCCATACAAACGTCGTAGGTTGATCACTCCCTTATTTGAGATTTTAGGTTCACACTTAAGCATAATACCGATTGATATCGTCATTATCTAGGCTTGTATGATGCCAAAATTTTAAAAAGATAATTATATTGTAAGTTCTGAGCCTCGAAAACTTTATATGAAAATGTTTCGAGGCTCATAACTCTCAAATTAATTATTTTATTAAAATTTCAGCGTCATACAAGCCTAGATATCAATCCTGAATCCTCAAATAAGGGAGTGCCTACGACGTTTGTATGGAGAACGGGCCGGCCAGTTCACCCTTAAGCCATCTGTCCCAGTTGTTGTCTCAGGATGGCTGTCCTTATAGCATGGTGGTAGGGCAAATAAGTACTTGAGTTAGTGGTTGAAGGATGTTGCCTGGTATTAAAAATATTATGTGAGTATAAAGAAGTAGTATAAATAGATAGTAATATATCAGGTTTGAGCCCTGTTTATTGTTAATTTGGATCTCGCATGAAATTAAAGTGGTGTGTAATATAATATGGAAGATAGTTCAAATAAATACACCACTGCAATGTCTATTTTGGAGTGGATTAAAATTATGGATATAATAAATTTTTTTTTAAGTTTATGCCTGATAGGTTAGCCTTTGACTACTATCTCACCTGATGGTAAGGGATGATGTGGTTGAAGATGTTGTTGTTGATCCTGAACTATAGAGTTAGTGACTAGTAATTTAATAAATTTAAGTGACGGTGTTTTGAAATTGTGACTTGAATTCAAAAGTTTCAATAAGTGATAGTCTAGAGCTGAGTAACTTATGGAATGAGACAAATTTCTTATCATTCCATGGATTCTCCATGCGGGTGCCGGGTCAAAGGAAGAAAACTGGAAGAAATTTAAGTATATCATCAGGAATCACCTGTTGCGGTGTCAGTGATAAAAAAACAAAACAGGTGACGCTTCTGCCCATTATTTTTAACTTCTATTTGCATCCCTTTATTCATCCCTCTTGTAAAATTCTAAGTACCTACAGCACTTTTTGATACGATCATAACTTAATACTGAATGTCATGTTCTTAATTTCAAAAGGTAGGGCTTTCATACAAACTGAGCCACAATTTGACTGCTTTTAACGCAGTTGCAAAATCTCTGTGCAAAGCTTCAACACCAGTTCAAACTACTTTAGAAAATGCCTGAGGAAAAACTTTGACCAGAATTCGAAGACCAATCCTTGCCTCGGTTTAGGACATTCTCTACCAATATATTTAATTTAGTTAACATGCTCCTTTTTACTATTACTTGAAGTCTTCGTGTAAAAATTGTGAGAACTTACACCGTAGTCGCACAACTCATCATGAAATTCGGCCAGTTTGTTATTTATAATTTTTAACTTTAGATCAGTTCGTAAGCAGATTCGACAAATATCCACGTAATCTTTCATTTTCTTTTAAAATAAAAATATATTTGTAGTTAATTTAAATTTGTAGCAAACAGCATATACAAAGTTTTTTTTTTTTTTTTTTTTTTTTTTTTTTTATGGCAATTGTTTAGAACATTTTTGCCAATGTCACGTCAGAAAGGATATTCTAATCTTGAACGGGATTTTGAATTTGGTGTATTATATACATATCTGAAACAATGGAAAAATATCTAAAACTTACTAACTACAGAAAATACAATGTGATAATGTATTATTTATAATGAAAAATGAGAGAAAAAAAAACAAAAAATTACATGAGATACTGTTAAAATTATTTACACACAACTGAGAACTACAATTTAATATTGTTTGTATTTACAAAACATGATATTATGTATATTGAAATATGATTTATATTACATAGAATGTTGTCTATATGTACAGGTAATGGATATTTATATTGTATTAATGAATCGAATAATGATTTATGGTGGAAAATGGGGCATGAAAAGAAGATGTGATTTAAATTGGCTTCATCTATACCACACTCGCATATAGAGGAATCTTTGATTCTGAGTTTTTTTAAATGAACACCAGAACAGCAATGGCCAAATCGCAATCTTGATATTGTCGATATAATTTTTCTATTATATTTATATTTAAAAAACCAGGGTTTACATTGAATATTCGGTTGATATTTGGCATAGTTATATCCAGTTCGCTTACTGCTTACTAACCACCTTTTCGACCACCTCAGCTTTAAATCTTGACTAGGGAGAAGCAAAAGGTCTTGGGGATAATTTTTGAATGGTACTTTATCACCACAAATAACTGCCTGCTTTGCAGTCTTGTCTGCCATTTCATTTCCAGGTATATTACTATGACTCGGAATCCAGGCTAACTGAACAGAATAACCTAAAGCTAAGCATCTCATCAACAGTTCCTTGCACTTAAATATGATCCAGTTCTTGGAACCTGTTTTGAAGGGATTACTGTGAAAGGCTTGAAGAGCACTTAATGAATCTGAAAAAATTACGGTTTTATTTAATTTAAACAACAATATATAGTTGATTGCCTCCATAATACCCCTACATTCTCCAACAAACACAGAAGTTTCAGGGGGGCACTTAATCTTTTGAACTATATTGTAGTTTTGATGAAATAAACCAACACCAACACACCCATTTTGTGCCATTTTAGAAGCATCTGTGAAGATGTAATGCCAGCCATGCCAAAATGTATCTTTAACCCTAAGAAAATGCTTATTAGCAAAAACATCTCCTTTCAATAAATCTAAGTTAAGATGTATAGTGGGTTTAAATAAGGCACATTGGTAATCAAATTCAAATAGAGCAATTTTAAGAGTTCTATGAGTAGTGTATTTAAGGTTCATAATTTTTGCATAACTTACAACTAAACAAGGGGTTTTTTTATGATTCCAATAAGGCAGAGAAGTGTAATTATACAAAAGTTGTAATTTTGGGAAAATGGGATGGAAGGAAAACTGGAACAAACGAAATAAAAACATATCTGATAGATATTGGCGTCTTAAATCAAAAGGAGGGTCGTCACATTCTACTTGCATCGCATTTTTAGGGGTTGACTTCATTGCACCTATGACAATGCGTAGAGCTCTTGCTTGGATCAAGTCCAGTTTGTTGAGTGCCTTTTTACAAGCGGGTTCATATAAAAATGAAGCATAATCTATAACACTACGAATAATAGCATTATAGAGAAGCTTTAGGTAATAAGGATGAGCACCCCACCAAACACCAGCCAAACACCTTATAATATTAAGGTTTCTTTCGCATTTTACTGAAATATAGTTTAAATGTGACAAAAAGTTTAACTTGCTATCTAAAATGAGACCTAAAAATTTTTTTTCATTTTCAACAGGTATTCTTGTGTTATTTAACATTATGTCAAGTCTTGGTTTTAGCCGTTTTCTGGTAAAAATAACAACAGAACTCTTTAGGGGAGCAATATCTAGGCCATTATTACCTAACCAGATGTGCAATGACTCAAGAGCTTGCGATATGATCTGGGCCGAATTTGAAATGTCACGATTTGCAACGTATAACACCAGATCATCAGCATATTGTAGTAATCTGCAATAAGGTAAAACAGACCTATTAAGGTCATAGGTGTAAATATTAAAAAGAAGTGGACTAAGCACAGAACCTTGAGGTAGACCTTTAAACAAAGATCTAGAGCATTTAATTTCACCATCAACTCTAAGTTGAACTGTACGGTCTATAAATAAATTAAGTATAAAATTTATAAGTTTACCTGGAAGACATAGGCTTTCCATCTTATATTTTAGAACTGAAAGTATAACATTATCATAAGCAGAACATATATCAAGAAATGCGGCAACAATGGACTCATTTCTTGAAAATGAGAGTCTTATATCAGTAACAAATAAAGATAAACTATCTAAAGTACCTCTGCTTTTTCGAAAACCATATTGAGATTCAGGTAAAAGATTCTTACTTTCAATTAACCATTCAAGTCGATTTTTTATTAGGTGTTCAACTATCTTCGTCAATACAGAAGACATGGCTATTGGACGATAGCTATCAGGATTTTCAGGATCTTTACCTGGCTTTAAAATTGGTATAATAATTTGGGTTTTCATTGCCGATGGGACAATACCTACATCAATCATCAAATTTATCATTTCAAGGTAATAACTTAAAAGTTTTTCTCCAGCATTGATCAAAAAAGAATAAGGGATTCCATCTGCTCCAGGAGAAGAATCTTTAAGAGAAGAAAGCACAAGACGCAATTCCTGCAAGGAAAATGGAAGGGAACTTGCATCATGAGTAAGAGAATGAGACAAAGAATTAAAATAATTGGGAACAAACGGAGGAGCCAGTCTATCCATATATTGTTCAAACCAACTCATATTATTAGGGTAAGGAGGGGAAGGTTCCCTATAAGAGCCACGAAATTTTCGTATTGACTTCCATACACAAGCTGAATGAACATGAGGAGAAATAGTTGAGCAGTAATTTTTCCACCCCTCTGATTTTTTAGAGTGTAGAATTTGTTTTGTATTAAACGAAACTGTAGTTAAATTATCAAAATTTTCATTTGTCATATTCTCACAATACATTTCCTCAGCGCTCTTCCTATTTGACACTGCTACTGTACACTCGTGATCCCACCATGGAGGGGACCTATGAGTCAAATTTTGTACCTTTGCAGGAAAAGAATTTTTAGCAGCTGTATGCATACAATTTATAAGTGAGCTGAGACATTCATTTAAGGAATGAGGAAGAATGGGAGGAAGTTCAGAAATAAGGTTTTCAAGGAATGAGGAAAATTTTGACCATTCGTCTGAAAGTGTATTTTTATTTAATTTATACTGTAATAAAGGTTTGAATGGCATTGGCTCGATTTTTGAAAAGGGTAGATCAAAAAGAATTGGAAAATGGTCACTACCAAAAGTAGAGCATAAAGTTTTCCAAGTCATTGAGGGAGCTAAGCTAGCTGATACTAAGGTTAAATCAACAGCGCTAATCCGTTCAGTAGGTTTTGTACGACGGGTAGGAGATCCTGAATTTAATAGGCATAAGCCTTTATTATCCATAATATTAAAAAGATAATCTGCAAGTGGATCTGAAACTTCACAACCCCAGACTGGGTGATGTATATTTAAATCACCCATTATTATGTAAGGACCTTTAATTTGGGATATAGCAATATGAATTTTATTTAAAATATCAGTGGATGGAACTGCTGCATACAATGAAATAAATGTAATATTTTTTAACTTGACAGCAACTATGGAGAAGCTGTCAGCCAATGATGATAATGGAATTTGTACAGGATGAGTATTTACACAGTTTTTAACAAGTATCGCTGAACCACCAGCGATAGTTTTGTCATCTCTGAAACACAGGTAATGTGGAACCTTAAAAAAGGATCCACTCTTTAACCATGTTTCAGAGATGGCAAATACAATGGGTTGATATTTATTTATCAGATATAAAAGGTCATGTTTTTTATTATTGATGCTCCGGCAATTCCACTGCAACCCGAGAGCGGGAGCCATAATGTGGAGGATTTAATAGAGGAAAAGAAGTAATTTGGGCAGCGTGGGACGGTACATTATTGATAGATGAATTAAGAAGTTTAGTGAGTGCATGAATTAAATCAAGAATACTATTGGATGGAGTTGTAGAATCAATTTTAGGATAGGCTTGACCATTATTATTCGATGTGGGAGGGTCACTGATTATAGATTGATGAGCAGAACGGTCATAACCATGACTTTGTGGCGGAGGGGAACGTGGTTTAAGGAATACAGTTTTTTTATGGGAAGATGAAATTGAAGGTGTTGAGGAAATGTTAGCATATGATGTTTTTGTAACATCACTGAAGCTCTTATTTTTAATGGGTGAGTGTAATTTCATTGCTTCAGCATAGGAGATGTTCTTTTCTGCCATGGATATTTTTATGAGTTTTTGTCTGTTGAACTCCGGGCAACACTTATTAGTAGCAAAGTGGAGGCCTGAGCATAACATACAAGTAGAAGTACCCTCCTCCACATTACAGCTCTCTCCAGTATGGGCTTCGCCACACTTGAAACAGCGAGGTTTTGAATGGCAGTTGGTTTTAGTGTGACCAAAACGACAGCAGTTATAGCACTGTACAGTAGGGTAGTAATAACGCTCTACAGTTAAAGAATTGTAGCATAAGAAAATTCTTTGGGGAAGCACTTGACCATCAAAGGTTAACACGCATGTTTGGGTTGGCTTGTAGATTGGAGAACCATCAACAAATACTTTATAGTTCAGACGTCGTACTTTGATAATATTAATACCATCAATAGGAATTTTTGCATTTTCTAAAACTTCCTCCTCGGACCATTCAAGTGGAATACCCTTAACTAAGCCCAACCTAGTGGTACTAAATGTTGGGATAAAAGCTTTATAATTGTTTTTCACAACTACATCATTTATGATAAAAGCGTTTGCCGAATTGGCATCGGAGAATGACAACTGTATTCTGTTTCTTCCAATTCGTTGGATGCTACCATCAATAATATTAATGAAGTTATTTTTATGCAGGAATCGGCCAAAATTAACGGGGTGAAGGTATGAGGTAGGAGATGATGATGCTGGATCTGTCTTCTGGACATGAACAATGTAGGGGCCTTTATCAGAAGAGTTGTATATTTGCCTACCTGATGGCACATATGCCGGTATGTTTGGGGTTTGTGTAATATTAACAGGGGCTGATGCAAAAGAATCTACTATTTGGGTTTCTACTAGCATTTGCGTGTTATGAACATTTGATACACATGTTTGACCGAGTTGTATTATTGAATCCTGAGATTCATTTTTCTTTACATCCTTACTCTTTTTTAAATGTTTTTTGCAGTGCTTTCTACGTTTAATGGTGTCAAAGGAACCATTGCTGTTCTGATGTATTTGTTCTATTACATCTAATGATGAATCAGACGCAATAGACACATATTCTGCAGGTGAGGGGATGGTATGAGAATCACCATCATTATTTTCAATATTCGGTTGACTATTTTCGGGGGGCCAACCACCCCCGCCACCTTCGTCCATTAAAACAAATGAGCAATAATTCAACTGTCAGATAAAACTAAATTTACAAAACTTACCTGGGATGTGGAAATATATACAAACTACACCTTAGTGGTTACTTTACATGTATTACACACAATACTAGCTAATGCACTATATAATCTCAACAAAAGATAATTTTCACATTAAAAGTACGCCAGAAAAAACCGATCCTTCTGACGTTCCAAGTGACAATCTCATATACAAAGTTACTTCAAACAGCACGCAAACAGTCAGCTGGTTGCTAAAAGTATCAAATGACATAAAGGTTATGTTCCATTAGGGTATGTTCCATTAGTCGCTCAGAACGTTAATTTCGATAATTTTGATCACATTCTGCGTCTGTGGTTGTGATCACTGTGATCGTTTGTAACTGTCATCCCCTGTTCCATTTAGGATAAAAACGCTAAGAATGCCACTAAAATTTGCCACTTCTATCACTTTTGACATTAGATGTAGGGAATTCAAACTGTTCCAGTAGCCTCATAGCGTTTATGGCGAAAATAATGCCAAGATACATGTGGAACCACTTTTTGGGAGTGTGATCGTTTTTAGCGTTTTTAGCGAATCTAACTTCAAATGGTATGCACCCAAAATAACAAATTTACATTTTAATGGCCGTCCTACGTCTCACTTAGCGAATCTCACTTCAAATGTTGCTTACCATTGAAGTGAGATTCGCTAAAAACGATTACACTCCCAAAAAGTTGTTCCACATGGGTCTTGGCGTTATTTTCGCCATAAACGCTACATCTAATGTCAAAAGTGACAGAAGTGGCAAATTTTAGTGGCATTCTTATCCTAAGGGTGCATACCATTTGAAGTTAGATTCGCTAATAACGCTAAAAACGATCACACTCCCAAAAAGTTGTTCCACATGGGTCTTGGCGTTATTTTCACCATAAACGCTATGAGGCTACTGGAACAGTTTGAATTCCCTACATCTAATGTCAAAAGTGACAGAAGTGGCAAATTTTAGTGGCATTCTTAGCGTTCTTATCCTAAATGGAACAGGGGATGACAGTTACAAACGATCACAGTGATCACAACCACAGACGCAGAATGTGATCAAAATTATCGAAATTAACGTTCTTAAAACAGAGCAACAGAGGCAAATGGAAAAGTAATTAGTGACTACCTACAACTTAAAAATGGCCATAAAAAACCGGGACGAAGTGGTCGTAAGGGCTCATCTACAATCATCGAGGGCAACGCCGGAACCAGTGGCCGGCCCTTCAACTTAGGATAATAAAAATACTTACTATGTAAATTTTAATTTTTCACCTGTTTTAACAAACTAGATATATGTAAAAATAAATTGTATTCAAATAAAATAAAAAATACTAACACCCTTCCCTTCAGGAAGACTGATGTATTGGAGACAAGTATTAAACTGATAAGGAAAAGGAAAATCTCAAAAGAGTACGGACCCAGAGTCTGTAGTGTAAAAGTATAAATAATAAAAAAAAAAATACAATACTTTAACCGAAGATGACAAGTGACAACAAAGAGGTGATGCTTTATTTGCAATTTTAAAAAAAAAGGGACTTTAAGGATTTTCGGGGTTGTATTTAATAAGCATTGCTCCATTCTATTTATAAGCGGAGATTTTGCTATTACCTTTACCTTACAGGTACCCAATGAGGTTGCTCCTAAGCTGCTTGGGATAAAATTATTTAGGTCCGGCGCCTTTACCACCAAACTAGCGGCCCTAACCAGTCTTTGCACGGGTATTTGTCAAAAATTATAAATTTAACATAAAATAGTAGTTATTGTGACATAACTGTAATAGTTAGACATATATAGTACCACCAACTTAACTGTGCAGTTTTCGAGGGCGCTACTGGTCAAGGAAATCAACTACAAACTGTCACAATTTGAAGGAATGTTGTAGTTCTTTTTTTTGCCGCCTGAACAGATAAGTTAGTGGGACTATAGTTTATTTTTATGCTTGGTAGGTTAGCCTTTGACTACTATCTCACCTGATGGTAAGTGGTGATGTGGTCGAAGATGTGTCAGGCTAACCTAGAATTACTGCCTCTCAAGGACACTTGCCGGAACACACCGTTAAGTGCCTGGCGACAGATTTTCTACTTGAGGGCGGTGACTAGCCATGTGGGCATTCTCAAAATGCCCGAATGCTCTACCACCATGCTATAACAACTGCCATCCTAAGGCGACAACCAGGACCGACGGCTTAACGTGCCCTCCGAAGCACGGAACGCTCAGTAGTAATGTCACTAGCGGTCACCCATCCAACACATAACCGCGGCGGACGTTGCTTAACTTTGTTGATCGGTTAAGAACAAATAACCAAACTTCGCTAGGAGCGCTTTCATAGATATTAATGGCTTCTATAAAATTTTACTACATCACTTTGCTCTATTATCAATCATTTCTGAAGCGTACGCGATATAACGATTTTTTCACGCATTGGGTTACATTATCGAAGTTTTCATACAGATCCCTAACTTTTTTGAAAATATTCCATAAATAACCTATGTTCATCAAGAATAATGTAAAATTCTAATGGTGTAAGAATTTTTCAAATCGGTCCAGTAGATTTTAAGTTTATTCATACATACAAAAACACAAATCTTTCCTCCTTATAACATTAGTGTATGGTTATAATGTGCCATGTACTTCATGGCAGGATCGATGCTCCAAATTTACTCAATAAGTTATTTCAACATTTTATCCCCGATCATCCACTGTTTTCAATATGGAAGAACGACGGCGCAGTCATTCCCCTATCAAGCCCACTTTTAGCAACTTCAATCATCTCTTGACCAAGATGTCTGAATGTGATTTGTTTGTAGATGAATGGAAGGATATTCTGTCTAAGTTCCTCGAATACTATAAGATGAATGTGCAAGGTTAGGAGTTAGATATTTATACAGTCTATACTCTGGTTTTTAATTCGAGATCAAATGTAAACAAAGGGGTTAACAGTGCAAAAAAATGACATGTACTTAGTAATTATACTAATTTTGGAAACCGATGAAGCATTTAACATAAAAAACATATTTTAAGCAATAATTAATTACTTTAGTATTTGTCAAAAATTATATAGACTTATACTGTTCAAGCATCGCATTGGCGAGGCGGCGGCTTAGTAGCGAGTTTTTTGCTTAAAACGTGTTTTTTATAGGAATTACGATTATTTTGATTTTTCTTATAAATTTTCTATTTTGTTATGAATTTTACCTTGTAAACAAGTTCGAGAGTAGTAACGAGTAAGTTGTTTGCTCTAATTAACTAAGAAGTAAGTGGTCATGGTTAAAATGAATCTATCATATTGTTAAACGCGTTGTCCTATAATTGGCCCCCAGTTTCTAAAAAAGGTTGTTTAAAATTGTAAATAGGCTGTTGGATGACCAATAAATAAATACATTTTTGTGGCCCAACGTCCCATGGGATGCTGGGTCACCCCCGTTTCTTCCCGTGGGGTGTCTTAAGAGTTACTAAGGTAAATATATAGGGTATATATATATATATACGGTGTGGAATTATTTAAATTTAATAAAAATATGTGAAACTTAGTGCCGTTACGGATTACGTAAAAACATTTTGAAGAAAAAATATTGAATACCCCTGACCAGTCAGTTTGACATATGACATATATTGACATTTCTTTGTTTACCTTTTTGATCTCGAATTAAAAACCAGAGTATAGTAAATTACATAGTTATCGAACTGCAGTTAATGTCAAATTCGGTAGTCTGCTAATTCTAGCTCCTAATCGCAGTTGTATAGAAATCGCGTCGCTATCGTATGGCTTGAAAATAATGCCACTGAAATAATAATGAAAACTTCTATCAATCTAAGAGAATTAGGGCCCTGTTCTGTTGACAGAACCACTTGGATACTTTTTCCCATTAGTTATGTCCACAAAACAAATTAAAATACAATTCTCACGTCTCGCTTCGTTTTCTTTAAGGAAGTTATTTAAATCTTCAAACCATTTACGAATATAGAAGTTTCCGTTACGGATGCATGAGCCTTGGAAATGACTACAGCGTTTGTTTTACTTATTTCGCGGTGTCAGCTAAGAAATAATTGCACCCATTTTTTCAACACTCAGTTCGTCGTCATTCGTCAATTCTTCGGGGTGCTTAGGAAAGCTACTTCATGCTATTTTTATCATCCATTCCGCCAACGCGTTTTCTTCAGCTTGTGTCAATCGTGTACAAGATCCCAATACTCGTTGCATTGGTACTTTTTGAATTACTTTGTTGTGCAGAGTGGACCTCG
This sequence comes from Plagodis pulveraria, assembly GCA_963890685.1. Taxonomy (NCBI): domain Eukaryota; kingdom Metazoa; phylum Arthropoda; class Insecta; order Lepidoptera; family Geometridae; genus Plagodis; species Plagodis pulveraria. The sequence continues at coordinate 4,107,858 of OY982979.1, read as the reverse complement.
GAATATTGTAATTTTTATGGGCTTTATTAAGCGATACAGTTTCTTATATTTTGACAAGCGTCTTAAAGATCTTTTTCGGAATATTAGAATCGAACATAATTATATTTTTTATACTTTTCCATTCTGATCTGTTACAATATAATACTGTAGTCTATAGAAGTTTTTTTTTATGTATTATTTTCACAAACAATATTTAGTTAATAATTCAACACGTTCAAAACTGAACATTGCTTCAACAGCAATGTTCAGTTTTAGGAACTTTAGTGCCAGTAAATGAACTTCCCAATGTATGGTGTTGGTCAACTTAAGGTGAGTGATCCTAAACATGAACGAACACTTTCAAACCTCGTTCATATATAGGCTCGACTTACATTTTGGGAAATTACTTAAAAATTACTGAAGAGCATAAAATTTACTTAACACTATTTTGACAAATGCCCCAAATGTGAACACCACGTTCATTCACATGTACACGCCGTAAATTACGTTCTCAAATATGAACACTAAGAAATTACACGGATTAGCTAGAAATAGATATATTATTGAATGATGTAGAACACATCATAATTCACTATTGACATATATTTTATACATACAGCGATGAGAAACCAAGCGTTGCAGACACCCTTTTGACTAGTTTTCCTAATATTTTTTGCAAACAACGTATTAGCACAGTCGAACGCACTAGCAAACCATTCCACCATATTGATTGTATCCAACCAATTACAGAAGTAGCTTCACTCAATCAAACTAAAAAGTGTTGCAACATTTTGTGCAAGGTTCCATTCTGGTAGTTTTCACCAAATCCTTATTTTTTGCAAAATATAGCGAAGTGTTCATTCTATGGTGTGTGTTCATTCACTGGTACATCTACCCTAAATTTTTCTATTTATTGTTTAAACTTTAAACAATTGGTTGATGTTTAAATATTATGAGACGTATAACGCGAAGCCGATATCGTCCAAATTAAGCAATACGTTTTTCTATCTATTATTTAAACAGTTGGTTTATGTATAGTAAGGTGCCCCATTCCATGTTTAAATACATAAAACTACATATTTGTTACGACTGTTTATTTTTACCCTAAGTTATTAAGAAATAATTTCAATTTTCAACCTAGTCTTTAACAAATTAAGCTATACATTTTTCTATCTATTGTTTAAACAATTGGTATATATTTAGCTAGGTATAAATATTATCAGAAGCAATGTGTAAATACATAAAACTACATATTTATTATGACTTTTTATTTTTACCCCAAGTTATTAATAAATTATTACAATTTTCAACCTAGCCTTTAAATTAAGCTATACATTTTTCTATCTATTGTTTAAACAATTGGTATATATTTAGCTAGGTATAAATATTATCAGAAGCAATGTTTAAATACATCAAACTACATATTTATTAGGACTGTTTATTTTAACAACAAATTATTAATAAAATATTACAATTTTCAACCTAGTGTTCAATAAATTAAGCGTTAAATTTTTCTATATATTATTTTTCTCTATATTTCAATTGGTTTATATTTAATAAGGTGCCCCATGCCACACTAATAAATAGTATCAGAAGCAATGTTTAAATACATCAAACTACATATTTATTACGACTGTTAATTTAAACACCAAGTTATAAATAAAATATAAAAATGTTACACATAGTCTTTAACAAATTAAGCTATACATTTTTCTATCTATTATTTAAACAATTGCTATATATTTAAATACCAGGCCACATTAATAAATATTATTAGATGCAATGTTAATATACATAATACTACATATTTGTTACGACTGTTTATTTTAACATCAAGTTAATAATAAATTATTACAATATTCAATGTAGTCTTAAACAAATTAAGTTAAACATTTTTCTATCTATTATTTAAACAATAGGTTTATATTTAATTACCGGGCCACATTTATAAATATTATTAGAAGCAATGTTTAAATACATAAAACTACATATTTGTTACGACTGTTTATTTTAACATCAAGTTATTAATAAATTATTACATTATTCAATATAGTCTTTAACAAATGAAGTTAAACATTTTTCTATCTATTTTTTAAACAAATGATATATATTAAGGTAGGTATAAATATTATTAAAAGCAAGGTTTAAATACATAAGACTGCATATTTGTTACGACTGTTCATTTTAACATCAATATATTAATAAATTATTACAATATTCAACCTAGTCTCTAACAAATTAAGTTATACATTTTTCTAAGTATTCTTTAAACAATTGATATATATTTGGGTAAATTTTTAATTTATAAATATGATCATAATATCTGTTTATTTTAACATTAAGTTATTACTAAATTATTACAATTTTCAACCGAGTCTTTCACAAATTAAGCTATACATTTTTCTAACTATTCTTTAAACAATGTGTTTATATTTAGTTAGGTGACCCATCCCACATTAATAAATATTATCTATTGCTACAAAATACTTTCACCACAGAAGCCGAACGTGCCAGCGCCCATATATACGAGCAACGAAGTAGGCTCGGGTTCACTTTGCGGGCAGCGCTCAGAGGCGACGGACGTTTTACTTATATACTTAGTGTTGAAACTTTAGTGTTGAAACCACTTGTGTACCATTAGTTTGTTATAATATATCTCAGTGAGATTATCTGTTATTTTTTTTAATTCCTACCACTTCTGATTTCTATTACTATTATATAGTAATACGCAGTATTCAAATACATAAATCTACATATTTGTTACGACTGTCTATTTAAACATACGTTATTAATAAATTATTACAATTTTCAACCTAGTCTTTAACAAGTTAAGCTATACATTTTTCTATCTATTGTTTAAACAATTGGTATATATTTAGCTAGGTATAAATATTATCAGAAGCAATGTGTAAATACATAAAACTACATATTTATTATGACTTTTTATTTTAACACCAAGTTATTAATAAATTATTACAATTTTCAACCTTTGATTAAAACTTTCGTAAGTAGTACACATATATAAACAATTTTGAATCCGATTTCACTTACGTTTAATCAGTCGAGTAGCTCGATCTCGACCTTCAGAGTCGCTTCATCATGGAGTACGTACGCTCCCGACTGCGTCACACTGAAGCAGCGCTTGCGCGGATGCGGTCGGTAAGTGAAATCGGTTTTAAAATTGTTTAAGTTAATAATAACAAATATTTTTAAAATATATTACGAAAACATCAAATTAATATTTTAATAAAACACTTAAAAATATAAAAATATATCTAGTGACAATTCCGCCTAATTTTCCCGACGTGACGTCACAAACGCCACGAAGAATTTCTCGATCGTGCGCTCGTAGAGTCAAGACCTCCTGAGGATGCTTCGGGTAGAAGCGAAACGCTTCAAAAATTCCTCCGGTTTGGCTGCGTGGCGTTTGTGACGTCACATCGGCTTTGCAGGAAAATTAGGCGGAATTGTCACTAGATATATTTTTATATTTTTAAGTGTTTTATTAAAATATTAATTTGATGTTTTCGTAAAATATTTTAAAAAATATTTGTTATTATTAAATATGGATTTCCGCAAAGTAACGCCTGAATCTATTCATTATTGTTTAAGTTTTCAACCTAGTCTTTAAAAAAATAATCTATACATTTATCTATAAACAGGGTTATTGGAAAAATGCTAACACCCTCTTTACATTTTTATATCTATCTAACAACCTCTTTACATTTTTATATCCATCTAACAACCTCTTAGATTTTACTTCTGTTACTCATAGACAAACATTTATAGTAGAATGTTTTTTTTGTCTTTTTTTATGTGTTCGTGATGGAATAAGCACGAAATCGGTCACCTATGTCTGTAATAGATGCAGTTCGTTACACGTGACGAACTGCACTGCGCCCTTTACTCTAAGATATAAAGTAGTAAACTCTCGTGTGTCAAATTTAAAGATCTCGTAACAACACAATAGAAAAATATAGTCTTTCAGGGGGCCAAGTCTGCTAATTACATGTTCATATTCAGCATAGATTCATTCAAGATTCATACAAGACAGAATCGGTAATCTGCTGATCCCTTACGAATATATGAATCTATGATGAATCTAGGCTGGTCTGACGATATTGACAACAAAAAATAAAAAGAGAAGAGTAAGGTAATTCAGAAAACAATTTCGTTATTATTTATTATAATTTAGTTTAGTTTTCATATGAAACCGAGATAGAATCAATATTGACTCAATATGAACGATATGAAGTTAGTAGACTACCAAAACTGTCAAAATTAACCAAGCCGAGTCCATTATAGATTCATATTGAATCTATAATGGACTCGGCTGTCTCGAATTGACCAGAGGCCCGATTCTCTTAGCTATTGAAAGGCGTTAACGCAACTTAATTGCATGAAAATTGTAGTTTTTGACAGTATCCGTAGTCTGCCCGCTATTTAGGTTCGATCGCAAGTCAGTGGCTTGCTATCAGTAGTTTTTGACAAATTTGGTATGCTCTTAGCTATTTTGTTGCCATTGCGTTGCTACAGTGGCATATATAGCATAGCACAGATTTTACATGGAAAAATAGCTAAATGATTGAAATATATTTATTTAATGTATTGTTTGCTAGAAAACCACTGTATTGATGTTTTGACTGATGCTTGATTGATAAAAGTTTTCATTATTATTTCAGTGGCAACATTTGCAAGCCATAGCACAGCCAAACGATAGCGACGTGATTGCTATACAACTGCGATTAGGAGCTAGAATTAGCAGACTACCAAATTTGATATTAACAGCAGATCGATCGCAGAAGCATCGCAGTAGTGTGGCCTTTGGTCAATAGCTAAGAGAATTTGAGCCCTGGCCGAGTTCATTATCGTTTCAATATGAATCTATAATGGACTCGGCCTGGTCAATTTTGACAGTTTTAGTAGTCTACTAACTTCATATCGTTCATATTGATTCAATCTCGGTTTCATATGATTGATGACATATTGATTAGCAGACTTGACGCCTAGTCCTCACCAGGTCCCTTAAATGGATCTTCAGTACTTGCAACTCCTCAGTCAAGTCCCTGCATAGTATATTGTTCCATCTCATCAGTCTTCCGTTTCTTGACACGGCGGACGTGGTTGTGTACACCGCGGACGTGAGCGTTCACAGAATTCCGATGGAGAAAGTCTTTGCCGCATATACCGCATTTGAAACGACGGTCGCCGATGTGGATCTGAAACAAAACTGGTTTTGAATTATATCAGACCAGCGGCCCACCACGGCTTCGCAAGGGTATTTAAAATAGGAGCACATAAAAACTAGTTTTTTTTTCCTTTTTTCATAGCTTATAAGCAGTGATAGGAATAGGTAGTGCTTATTTGCCTAAACTTCGAAGAACAGAGACAAGACGAATTACTTATTCCAAATAAAATATTTTTTAATGTTTTTAAATGTTGTCCCGAATTTCGGGACAGATGTCCCGTAAAAAAATTTTGTGCTAAGGAAGTCTCCGTTTCTTGTCTCTGTTCTTCGAAGTTTAGGCAAATAAGCACTACCTATTCCTATCACTGCTTATAAGCTAACCTTTGACCACAATCTCACCTGATGGTAAGTGATGAAGTGGTCGAAGATGTTGTTCAGGCTAGCCTAGATATACTCTTAAAAAAATTATAAAATACAATAACACAATATTTATTAAAAAGTATTGTGTTTTTGCGACACTGTAATAGTTAGACATATGGTATTGCGGACTTTTTGGTAAATATTGATGTCCTCTATAAGATTGTAGTAAATCACATTGCTCAATTTTTTTTAATGTTATTGTGACGGAACAAGCTCGAGGTCCACCTGATGTTAAGCGGACTAACCTCTGCCTATAACAGATGCATTTCATCACAAGTTACGAATTGCACTGCGCCCGTCATCTTGAGACATATTTTGTTAAGTCTCATGTGCCTGTAATTTCACTGGCTCTCAAGGACTGCTGCCGGAACACATCGTTAGGTGCTTGACGACAGATGTTCTACTTGAGAGTGGTCGCTAGTCAGGCGGGCATTCGTAAAATGCCCTTCCACCATGCGGTGAAGCGCTAGCTCGCGGCGGAATTCGAACCATGGACATATTTCATACATGTTTATATCTTACAGTTTTAATTTTAATAGAACGATAAAACGTTTAACAGAAATAAATAATTAGCAGTCGGGATTTTTACTTTTTAAATTAATTTAAACTTGTAATAATAAACTATTTCCATTTCTTTATTTTTAGAGTTTCCTCCGACTCTGGTATAACCTTGTACAGTCGCCTGCAATAAGAAGTATACACATTAGGTGCATTCGTTTTGGCTCGATTGCGTTTGTAGCAGTTTCAAAAGTCGCATTTGTGTATTAGCGTTCGGATAGAAGCTTTTGCTATTTTTGACCACCAATTACTGCATGCTATCCGAACGGCTTAAAACATACTTTGACAACCGACAATGTTTTAACAATTTTGCACAGTACGAAACATGGAATCAATCTCTAAAATTAACAAAAAAGTAGGTACCTATATTATAATTATTTCATTGTTAATGGCTTCTGCTAGTTACCTGTTCAAAAAACTTGTGAAACTCTTCAATCGCCCCAAATACAACTGTCAAACCAGTAGTTGTCAAAAAACGATCACAACGATCCCACGGTAAGACATGGGTCAAAAATATCACTTTTCTCTGTCATTTGTAGCGTTTTCAAAGCTATCCGAACGGTGAGCGAAAACGATATTTTTGCTCACAAAGTCCCAAAACGAACGGCCCGTGTGATCATTTTTAGCGTTTGTGAGTGTTATTTTTGGCACCGACAGGCTATCCGAACGCCCTAATTGTAATTTTCAAAAAAGTGGCAAAGAGTTTTGTTTTTCTATATGTAATCAGAAGTATCTTAAAATCAAAGAATAACCTGAATATTTTTATTCATGTTAATGTTAACTTCGATTATTAATAACTTAGCGACATAACATTATTTTGAAAATTAAGAAGTTTATACTTCTTATTGCAGGCGACTGTACGTGCGTAAACGTCATATTTTTATATAATAATGCATAAATAATGTAAAAAAGAACGTTCGTTCAAGTTTTCACAGGAGCTGTCATCGAGAACATAAAGAAATGGAAATAGTATATATAGACTAGCTGACCCGGCAAATGTTGTTTTGCCATATAAATAATTGGCTGGGGCTGGCTATTAAATAAAAGACGTGGGTTCGAATCCCGCACATGACTTAAATTTTTCCTATCGTATATTTGTGATTTTGTAAAATAATTGGCTATTAAAAAATAAGGGTTGATCGTAGAAGGGTGAAAATTGAGGATTGTATGTATTTTTGTATGTTGTATCATAAAAAATAGAAATTAAAAATGTTGTCTAAAAAATAAAAATAAAAATTTTGGTGTGGACTACACCTAACATTTAGGGGGATGAAAAATAGATGTTGGCCGCTTCTCATAGATACCGGATAAGCACAAAAAATTTCATCAAAATCGGTCAAGCCGTTTCGGAGGAGTATGGCAACGAAAACTGTGACACGAGTTTTTTTTTTTTTTTTTTATGTTATTGTGATGGAACAAGCGCGTGGCCCACCTGATGTTAAGCGGTATCCTCTGCCTATAACAGATGCACTTCATCACAAGTGAGCGGTGAAGCTCAATATATATGATGATGATGATAAAGACGTACCCTCATATGATTGTTGAGGTTGGAGAGCGTCCGGAAGAGTTTCCCGCAGCGGGGGCAGGGCCGCGTCGGGGGCCCGTGTGTCTGCAGGTGCGTCTTCAGCGCCTGCGCGCGGTGGAACTTCTTGTCGCACACGCCGCACGAGTACGGCTGCGACCCTGTGTGGGTGTTCATATGCTCGCGGAGGATCGATTTGCACTGGAAATTTTGAATTTGTAAGTACATAGTACCCCGTCGGGTGCCGGGTTAGAATTGCACCTCCCCATATCATCCCGTGGGTATCGTAAAAGGCGACTAAGGGAAAAATACTAGAAGGTGGGCAGCAGCGCCTTCTAAAGAACTGTCATCTGACACTGCGATCCCCAAGACGCCTGCCAAGCGTGGGGATTATGGCAAATTGCTTCTTAATGGGGGTGGCTATGTTCAATCCAGCTGATACAGTAAGTTGTAGTAGGTACTAAGCAGTGATGGCTCAGTGGCATTGGCTATGGACTGCCGCGCAGCAGGTCCATGGTTCAAATCCCGCCGCGGGTTTGAGCTTCACCGCATGATGGAAGGGCATTTTGCGAATGCCCGCCTGCTTAGCGACCACCCTCAAGTAGAAAATCTGTCGCCATGCACCTAACGGTGTGCTCCAACAGCAGTCCTTGAGAGCCAGTGAAATAACAGGCAAAATGAGACTTAACAACTATGTCTCAAGGTGATGGGCGCAGTGCAGTTCGTCACTTGTGATGAAATGCATCTGTTATAGGCAGAGGATACCGCTTAACATCAGGTGGGCCTGCTGCGCGGCAGTCCATAGCCAATGCCACTGAGCCATCACTGCTTCAAAAATAATAATAAAGACTAACATTTTATTTCATAGATTTTTGTATTAATTATTTCATTTTCTTTTGGTTAGGATATCTCATCAACCGAAATGTCCACCGTTGAACAAGGTACCCCTCAGGGGGGGTTATTTGCCATAATCCCCACACTTGGCAGGCGCCTTGGGGATCGCAGTAGAAGTTGTGAGTTCTTGAGAAAGCGCTGCTTCCCACCTGAGCGCCCATTTCTTCTCGTGGGTGAAATTCTAAGAGCTTGTTTGGTTAGGATTCTGAGAGCGAACTCGAAATCATTTTGGAAGTTATTTAAGATCTTAATAATGTTTGTCAGAATAATATATTCAGAAAATCTGTTACTTGTCCATCCAATATGTAAAACAAAGTTTATTAAATCCTCCTTCACTGCTGAAGCTGTTAGGCTTTGGAACTCTTTACCTGTTGAAGTTAGACGCGCACCTACTCTAGAAGCTTTCAAGCAACGTGTCAAAGCTATTTATCTTCTGTAAGTTACAGTTAAGCCTGTCGTCGTAGTTTCGTAGTTGATTATATGTATATTTATGTATTGTTTATAATATGTAAGTATATGATAGTATTATAGCATAAGTATAATAATACACAATGATGTGGTGAAGTAAATAGAACTAATAATTTAGAAAACGTTAATTTAGTTAAGCAAAGTTTTATACATTACTCTTAAGTGCACCAAGCCGCCACAATAATTTATTTCCTACTCCTTCCCAAACATGGTTGCCTGGAAGAGATCGCTTTAAGCGATAAGGCCGCCAATTGTAACATAATTGTATTTTTTTTTGTTAATTCATCATAGATCTGTACTGTGGTAATTCAATAAAGAGTTATATATATCTATCTATTTATATTCGTCACAGATTTATATAGAGCAAGAGAGTGTGTGTGAAATGATTGTGTAACAGAAGGTGTGTGAGTAAGTGTAAATGTTGAGTGTAAAAGGAAATTAAATTATCATACTAATATTGTAAGTGCGAAAGTATGTGAGGGTGTATCTCAGTGTGTGTTTGTTACTCCTTTACGCAGAAACGGCTAAACCGATTTGGATGAAACTTAGAATATAGATAGTTCAGATTTTGGATTAACACATAGAATACTTTCATCATCATCGTCATCAATTTTCATCATAATCTTCGCGGGTGAAAAATCAAGGCACAGTTAGTAGGAAATAAAGACTCACCGGAAATCCCTTCCCGCAGAAGTCACAGAGGTATGCTTGGATATATAGTGCGAGACAAGCCGCCCGTTGTTCTTATACATGGCGTTGCACTTTGGTTAGGATACTGAGAGCGAACTCGAAATAATTTTGGAAGTTATTTAAGATTTTAATAATGTTTGTCGGAACAATATATTCACAGATTTATATCGAGCAAGAGAGTGTGTGTGAAATGATTGTGTAACAGAAGGTGTGTGAGTTAGTGTAAATGTTGAGTGTAAAAGGAAATTAAATTATCATACTAATATTGTAAGTGTGAAAGTATGTGAGGGTGTATTTGAGTGTGTATGTGAGGGTGTATCTCAGTGTGTGTGTTTGTTAGTCCTTTACGCAGAAACGGCTAAACCGATTTGGATGAAACTTAGAATATAGATAGTTCAGATTTTGGATTAACACATAGAATACTTTCATCATCATCGTCATCAATTTTCATCATGGTCTTCGCTGATGAAAAATCACGGGGGAGTTAGTAGGTAATAAACTCACCGGAAATCCCTTCCCGCAGAAGTCACAGAGGTACTTCGCCTTCTCAATGTGCAGCGTGGCGGTGTCGACGGAGGGATGCTCGGATATAGACAAGCCGCCCGTTGTTCTAATACGTGGCGTTGCACTTTGGTTAGGATACTGAGAGCGAACTCGAAATCATTTTGGAAGTTATTTGCGAGAGAGTGTGTGTGAAATGATTGTGTAGTAAAAGGTGTGTGAATAAGCGTAAATGTTGAGTGTAAAAGGAATTTAATTATCATACTAATATTGTAAATGCGAAGGTATGGAGGGTGTATTTGAGTGTGTATGTGAGGGTGTATCTGAGTGTGTGTGTTTGTTACTCCTTTACGCAGAAACGGCTAAACCGATTTGGATGAAACTTAGAATATAGATAGTTCAGATTTTGGATTAACACATAGAATACTTTCATCATCATCGTCATCACTTTTCATCATGGTCTTCGCGGATGAAAAATCACGGGGGAGTTAGAAGGAAATAAACTCACCGGAAATCCCTTCCCGCAGAAGTCACAGAGGTACTTCGCCTTCTCAATGTGCAGCGTGGCGGTGTCGACGGAGGGATGCTCGGATATAGGCAAGCCGCCCGTTGTTCTTATACGTGGCGTTGCACTTTGGTTAGGACTGAGCCAACTCGAAATAATTTTGTGTAGTTATTTAAGATTTGAATAATTTTTGTCAGAACAACATATTCACAGATTTATATAGAGCGAGAGAGTGTGCGTGAAATGATTGTGTAATAGAAGGTGCGTGAGAAGAGTAAGTGTGGAAACTAAAAGGTTTTTTTATGCCTGATAGGTTAGACTTTGACCACTATCTCACCTGATGGTAAGTGATGATGAGGTCAAAGATGTTGTTCAGACTAACCTAATTATCATACTAATATTGTATATGTGAAAGTATGTGATGGTGGGTGTATGTGAATGTGTATTTGAGGGTGTACCTGAGTGTGTATGTGAGGGTGTATGTGAGTATGCATGTTGGTTACTCCTGTACGCTGAAACGGCTAAACCAATTTGTATGAAACTAAGAATATAGATAGTTCAGATCTTCGATTAACACATAGGACATTTTTTATCATCGTCTTCACTTTTCATAGAGCGAGACAAGCCGCCCGTTGTTCTTATACGTGGCGTTGTACTTTGGTTAGGATACTGAGAGCGAACTCGAAATAATTTTGGAAGTTATTTAAGATTTTAATAATGTTTGTCGGAACAATATATTCACAGATTTATATCGAGCAAGAGAGTTTGTGTGAAATGATTGTGTAATAGAAGGTGTGTGAGTAAGTGTAAATGTTGAGTGTAAAAGGAATTTAATTATCATACTAATATTGTAAATGCGAAGGTATGGAGGGTGTATTTGAGTGTGTATGTGAGGGTGTATCTGAGTGTGTGTGTTTGTTACTCCTTTACGCAGAAACGGCTAAACCGATTTGGATGAAACTTGGAATATAGATAGTTCAGATTTTGTATTAACACATAGAATACTTTCATCATCATCGTCATCACTTTTCATCATGGTCTTCGCGGATGAAAAATCACGGGGGAGTTAGAAGGAAATAAACTCACCGGAAATCCCTTCCCGCAGAAGTCACAGAGGTACTTCGCCTTCTCAATGTGCAGCGTGGCGGTGTCGACGGAGGGATGCTCGGATATATAGTGCGAGACAAGCCGCCCGTTGTTATTATACGTGGCGTTGCACTTTGGTTAGGATACTGAGAGCGAACTCGAAATCATTTTGGAAGTTATTTAATTTTTTTAATATCGTTTGTCAGAACAATATATTCGTCACAGAATTATACAGAGCGAGAGAGTGTGTGTGAAATGATTGTGTAATAGAAGGTGTGTGAGTAAGTGTATATGTTGAGTGTAAAAGGAATTTAATTATCATACTAATATTGTAAATGCGAAGGTATGGAGGGTGTATTTGAGTGTGTATGTGAGGGTGTATCTGAGTGTGTGTGTTTGTTACTCCTTTACGCAGAAACGGCTAAACCGATTTGGATGAAACTTGGAATATAGATAGTTCAGATCTTGGATTAAGACATAGGATACTTTTCATCATCATCGTCATCACTTTTCATCATAGTCTTCGCGGATAAAAAAGCAAGGCGGAGTTAGTAGGAAACAAAGACTCACCGGAAATCCCTTCCCGCAGAAGTCACAGAGGTACTTCGCCTTCTCAATGTGCAGCGTGGCGGTGTCGACGGAGGGATGCTCGGATATATAGTGCGAGACAAGCCGCCCGTTGTTCTAATACGTGGCGTTGCACTTTGGTTAGGATACTGAGAGCGAACTCGAAATCATTTTGGAATTTTTTTTTAATTTTTTTAATATCGTTTGTCAGAACAATATATTCGTCACAGATTTATACAGAGCGAGAGAGTGTGTGTGAAATGATTGTGTAATAGAAGGTGTGTGAGTAAGTGTAAATGTTGAGTGTAAAAGGAAATTAAATTATCATACTAATATTGTAAGTGCGACAGTATGTGAGGGTGTATTAGAGTGTGTATGTGAGGGTGTATCTGAGTGTGTGTGTTTGATACTCCTTTACGCAGAAACGGCTAAACCGATTTGGATGAAACTTAGAATATAGATAGTTCAGATTTTGGATTAAGACATAGGATACTTTTCATCATCATCGTCATCACTTTTCATCATGGTCTTCGCGGATGAAAAATCACGGGGGAGTTAGAAGGAAATAAACTCACCGGAAATCCCTTCCCGCAGAAGTCACAGAGGTACTTCGCCTTCTCAATGTGCAGCGTGGCAGTGTCGACGGAGGGATGCTCGGATATATAGTGCGAGACAAGCCGCCCGTTGTTCTTGTACGTGGCGTTGCACTGAAACCAATCGTTATCAACATCACCATCATCTCCCTATCTATATACTGCATGGTGGAAGGGTGTTTTGCGAATGGCCGCCTGGCTAGCGACTACCCTCAAGTAGAAAATCTGTCACCAAGTACCTAACGGTGTGTTCCAGCAGCTGTCTTTGAGCGCCAGTACTTCTAGGTTAGCCTGAACTATATCTTCGACTTGAATCATCAAAACCGGTTCACGCAGTCAAAAGTTCTGAGGTAACAAACATAAAATAACATACGAATTGAGTACCTCCTTCTTTTTTGAAGTAGGTTTTTTTTTCTTTTTTTATATTATTGTGACGGAACAAGCCCGAGGCCCACCTGATGTTATGTGGACTAACCTCTGCCTATAACAGATGCATTTCGTCAAAGATAAATTGCACTGTGCCCGTCACCTTGAGACATAGTTGTTTATTTATTTAAGATGCACCAACAGTGTACATATAAAAAAATACATTATATAAATAATTTCTTACAAATTCATGACGATGTTAAGTAATGTTGTTAAGTCTTATGTGCCTGTAATTTCACTGGCTCTCAAGGACTGCTGCCGGAACACACCGTTGTTGCTTGGTGACAGATTTTCGACTTGAGGGTGGTAGCTAACCAGGCGGGCATCCGCAAAATGCCCTTCCATCATGCGGTGAAGCTAAAGCTCGCGGCGGGTTTCGGACCATAGACCTGCTGCACGGCAGTCTATAGCCAATGCCTCTGAGCCATCAGTACTTCATAATAAAGTATTCCTATATATGTATCCTATTAGTAGAGAATTACACTTTATTACATATTTATTCGTAGCCTAATAATAAAAATTGCTTACCACTCGACAAGTGTATTCGGAGGTGCAAGGATTTCTTATCACTCGAGGCTCGATGTTGCGTCGCCGGCGTCGGACGTATCTGTCATAAATAAACACACTTATTATATTAATGCGAACGTTTGTCAGTGAGTGAGTGTGTTTGAGAGGATGTGAGTGTGTGTGGATGTGAGGATGTATGTGTGGTATTTTGCAATGTGGTTTTAACTCTGTTAATTTATCTCTGTAAATATATATACTAGCTGGCCCGGCAAACGTTGTTTTGTCAAATTAATGCTATTAAATTGTATCTTATATGAATCGTTTGTATTTTTAACATAGCACCATCTATTGAATACTTACTCAATCCAGTCAACAAATATCACCATCTGTTAGAATCGTGTGGCGCTAACAGATAATTGTGACTGTAAACTAATAGCACATGAATAAATAACCGTACAGAAGCAAAGCTTCCACAGTCCCAAATTCTAACCTTTTTCATAGGGCTGTCACAAGTACATGAAAAATGAAAAACTGGGCAAGTGCGGGTTGGGATTCAGCAACCAGCACATACGAGCAAATGAACGTACATAATGATGGGCAGACATGACAGATGTCGAAGTGACAGTTGATGACATATTCCTAGATTTTAGTTTAACATTTGTATACCAAATATCCTAAAAATTACTGGGCCATAGATCTTAGATGTGACAGATGTCATATTGACACTTGTAATATCTCGATTTTGAGGTCATTGAATATTTGAGTTGCAAATATTCTAAAAATTTATATGAAAAATGCCTTTATAGCAGCTCTCAAAGTTACACTTGACGACAAATTTATCAATTTAGAGTTTATATGTAGTGAGTGATCAAAATCTATTCTGATTTTTCTTTTATATTTCTCGGTATCGATTCCATAAAAATTACATATTCAGAATAACGACAACAATAACATCCTAGATATCGATTTTCAGACAAATTGGAGTAACTTTTTTTCACTTGGCAGACGTCATCAAAAACAATTCTAAATTCGTAATATTTCAGAACTACCTAAATATCTATTTTCAGCCAAATCGGATTATCTTTTTCACTTGGCAGACGTCATCGGAGAAAGGATCCGTATTTGGAATGAGGACGTCCAGAACAACCTAGACATAGATTTTCAGCCAAACAAATTCCAAATTCGCAATATGGACGTCCAGAACTACCTACATATCGATTTTCAGCCAAATAGGAGTTACTTTTTTCACTTGGCAGATTTCATTGAAAAATAGTTCCGAATTAGAAATGAGGACCTCCAGAACAACCTAAATATCGATTTTCACCCAAATCGGAGTAACTTTTTCCACTTGGCAGACGTCATCGAAGAAAAGTTTTATTACATACACTGTATATAATAAAACTTATCAACCCAGAACGCTAAACAATCAGACAAACAGTAAAGTGGAACGTAGTATAATAAAATATCTTTACGCATTGTTTTCCTCCTGTTTGAACGGTGGTATTTCTGCGTGCGAAATCTTTACATGCATCTCCAAAATCTCTTGCGATACAAAAGTAAGCGAACACTTGGAACATGGCGCCGTCTCACTCTCTTTTATAGGGGGGTCGTCCTGAAAGAAAGGGATGGATTATATACATTATTCTACAGTCTACACTCTACACTAACATTTTAATCTTTTGCATGGTGGTAGGGCATTTTGCGAATGCCCGCCTGGCTAGCTACCACCCTCAAGTAGAAAATCTGTCACCAAGCACCTATCGGTGTGTTCCGGCAGCTGTCCTTGAGAGCCAGTACTTCTAGGTTAGCCTGAACAATATCTTCGAACACATCATCTTCATCACTTACCATCAGGTGAGATGGTGGTCAAAGGCTAACCTATCAGGCTTAAAAAAAAAAAACTAACATTATAAAGAGGAAAGATTTGTATTTTTGTATACAACGAAACTTAAAAACTACTGGACCGATTTGAAAAATTCTTTTACTATTAGAATCCTACACTATCCCTGATGAATATATTATGTTATAGAATATTAAAAAAAAATCTTTTTTTTTTATCTTAAAATGTTTGTTTAATAAGCGTTCCCTTTTCCAAGTACGTCTGTCTGTCCGTCCGTAACGTCATGGGACTCTTACGCTCTAGCGAATAAGTTTCATCTAACAGAAAGAAATATAAATATGATATGTATATATATTTTATGATATACATATAAGCTATTCAAGTTTATTAATATTTTTTTTGCAATACTAAAGATCTAAATATGCTGCCGGCAATACTGAGTTTTTTTCTGGTACCTTCAATGCTACAGACATCTTTATGCTACCAGCAATATCAGAGACATATTTAGAAAAGAGAGAAGAAACATTTTTATGCTGTCTGCAATACCAGATACAACTTTATGCTACTTACTTACTGATAAAACTAGAGGTATTCGCATGCTACCTTTATGGTAACTTCTATACAAAATACATGTTTACTTTATGCTACCTGCAATACTGAGCAATTCGTATGCTACCTACAATACTGAGACATTCCCTGCAATACAAGAAATATTCTACTGCTACCTGCAATACTAGAGGCTTTGTCATGCTACCTGAAATACTTAATGTGCCTTCATGGTAGGTACCTCATTATACTTATCCAATAGTAATAATAATAATACTTATCCAATAGTAATAATAATAATACTTATCCAATAGTATAACTTTATGCAGCCTGCAATATTAAGACATTCGTATGCTACCTGATATACAAGAAACATCTATGCTATCTTCAAGACATTCTTATAATACCTGCAATCCCTATAAAATTTAAAATTTTAGTGTACCTGCAATAGTAGAGACATAATGCCTGCAATACTGATACATATTTATGCTACCAGCAATACCAGAGGCATTTCCATGCTACCTGAAGTACTAGAGATATCTTTATGATATCTCAATAATAGATACATCTTTACAGTAACTTCAATACGATATACACCTTTAATGTATGCTGCCTGAAATATTGAGTCATTTGTATGCTACCTGCAATACCAGAAATATTTTCATATTACCTGCAATTATGAGACATTCGTATACTACCTGCAATACTACAGACATTCTCATGCTACCTGCAATACTAGATACATTCGTATGCTACCTGCAATTCTATAGACTCTTCGTATGCTACCTGCAATACTAGATACATTCGTATGCTACCTGCAATACTAGATACATTCTTAAACTACCTGCAATTCTATAGACTCTAACAGACACTCACCCGATGCTTCAGAAGTCCGTGAAGTGTGAGGCCTCGCTCGCATTGGAAGCAACGCGCGCATCGTCTGCAAATGTACTGACCGACGCGGTTAGGACATCGCATTATGTGGCCCTGGTAGGACGATCGACTCCTGCAAACAATATAAGAATATAAAGGGTTTTCCAATAAGAGCGTTCGAACTTAAAAATAAAATGACAAAACCTGTTTAAGTGATATTGCCACAATTTTTATTTTATTATAAAGGATATTCGCTGACATTATGTATGGAATTTAATTTCAGCCAAACGGCCGCCGCGACTCCGCTGTGGGTGGTGTACCCTGGTTGACCAATTTCGGATGATACTTTCGCATAAATGGGGCTCAATTTCACGAAGAGCGCAAGTTATGTTGGCCATTGACTGTGGGCGTCTGCATAGACTAGAGACTTCACGTCACCCCACAGAAAGTAGTCGAGAGTTGTTAAGTCACACGATCTTGGCCAGTTGATGTCGCCACCACGCGAGATGAGGAAGCCTTCGAATTTCTCACCCAATAAATTTAATGTTTCCCGTGCGGTATGGCAAGTGGCGCCGTCCTGTTGGAACCATGGATGTTGTGAGATCCATACCATCTAACCTAGGTCATAAAATTGTTATCATCGTCCGATATCGGTCGCCATTGACAGTTAGCGTGGCTCTTTGCGTATCTTCGAAGAAATAAGGACCGATGATACCGCCGAACCAAAATCCACACCAAACAGTGACTTTTTCAGAGTGTAGAGGCACCTTATGAATCTCTCGTGGATTTTCGTCCAAACCCGGCAATTTTTTTGTTAACAAATCCACTCAACCAGAAGTGAGCCTCATCACTAAAGATGTTTTTTTTTTCCGAAAGCATGGTCAGCATCCAAATGCCAAAGCCCATGCAATCAGCGAATACACGGCGATGTCTGTGGTCGTTGCGTTTTAGCTCTTGAGCTATTTGAACTTTGTATGGATGAAAACCCAAATCTCGACGCAAAATCCGCCAAGTTGATGTCGCAGAAAGACCCAGCTCTTGTGCACGACGCGGTATGGACTGTCTGGGGTTTTCTCGCACACTGTCCCGAACAGCAACAATATTCTCCAACGATCTTGCGTTTCTTTGACGTACAGGCACGGCTTCGTCGATCACCGACCCCGGTTGTCTCAAAGTTCTTCATTAAACGACGGATTGTGGACTCTGCAGGACGGCCATGAACGCCATAAATTGGACGCAATGCACGGAACGTTAGGCGAATAGAGCACTGATTTTGATAATAAATTTTAACAATTTCTACGAGTTGTTGAAGCGTGTAGCGTTCCATGGTGAACGTGTCACGACTAAATATGTGTTCATGCCAAATTTGACAGCTATCACTTTACCAAGATGGCCGCTATGCGCTGTCAAAGTTCGCGCGTCCCAATTGAAAAACCCTTTATAACTAATAAACTAAAAAAAAATGCGTTAATCGTATTTATATTTTCGAATCATAGAGTACTGAAGACATAACTAACAAAGTATCACACGCTATGCTGAAATCAAGAATGTTGACAAGAAGTAATCGCTTTATGCGATAAGGCCGCCTTAAGTACACTTTACGGCTCTTAAGTATCCTTTCTTTATATTCTATGTTATTATTATGCTGTGAAAATAGAGTTTTCTATCAATCAAAATGAATTTTGTGAGAATAAATTCGAACAATTACCAACTTACCACGGTAGCTCAGATGGGAATAGAAGAGCACCAGTTCACCAGGGACGGATAGTGGCGAGATCGAATTTTCCTTGTGGTTTTAATTTTATGTATTTTTGTCATTTAGTGAAATGATTTTGACTTTGTTAATCAAATAAAATGCAACTTACTTGCCGGTAAAACCGCAACTCTGACATCTGTATGAAATCATTTTGTGTTGTTCGTAATGATTCACCATTGTTTCTCTGTAAAGAAATATTCGTTTTTAGCGGTAATACTGTGTAAATAGATTAGTGAGTGTTTGATATGAGTGTGTATAGGAACGGGAGTGTGAGTGTGGGACTGAAGTGTGATGATCGAACAGGGCGGTTAGTGTGTATGTATGGTCGTATGTGCAAGAGACAATGGGTGTGATTAATAAGAGTGTGCAAAATGTGTAAGTGGGTTTGTGTGCGAGTAAAGGATTATATTATTTGTGGTAAGAGAGGGTGTGTATTTTGGTGTGAGATTTTGCTTAATGAGTATTTAAAAAATAACTGACCTTTCCACTCACGTAGGTATATTTATTATGTGTAGTTTCAATTAAATGTGATAATTGCTAACTTCTATGCCTATGCAAGTGATAATATAAATATATAGTGATAAATTTTCTTTTTGTTTTATTATAAGAACTAATGTCATTTACAAACACAATAAGACGTAGTGTGCATACGAGGCCTATTCATGCAAATCTGTACTGTATCAGGGGGTTGAGATGGGGGGTGACATTCTAGCCCGGCACCCCACGGGGGAAATGGGTAGCAATAATTGACTGTGGAAGAGCGCGACTTTGAGAGTGAACAGGTTTGTACTCGTACCTTTTGTAGATTAAATATTAATTTAAGACTATAAATATATTGATTTAATAGCCGTAATATTGCCGTTTGGTGCCTGATGGTAAGTGATGATGTGAACGAGAATGGTGTCATATAATGTCATATCACTACGATTGTGTCCCAGCCCTATGTCGCATATACTCTGTCTTGTCTATGCGAGAATTAGGTCCACTCACCTCACAGCTCTTTTTGTCAATTGTAATTTGTAATCCATTTTAATCTAAACATACATTAAATCAATTGTGTCTTAAACTTTATTTTATTATAAATGGTTAACATGCATAACTTAGAACAGGAAATGGCTTCCCAGAATGGGTTCCGGAAAATAGTGAGGTGACATATGTAGCGACACATTATGCACGCCTTGCACTTTGCAGAAATGCAGACTTGGCGAGATGCAATGTGTGTCGAGAGGCGCTCATTAGTCATCACCCGTCACACGTTCGAATCCCACCGAGGGTTTTAGGCCTTCTATCTTCGATCTCAGGCCTAAAACCCGTCTCGATTCTAATAAACAACTTCGCGCACTTGTTGCATAATGTACTAATATGATTTGTTTTTCATCGTGTAAATGTGGTAACAGTGAAGAGACTGATAAGACCACTGCAGTTAAACTTTTACTTTTAAAACATTTACGCTTGAGGGTGGTGGTTAGCCAGACGGGCATTAGTAAAATGCCCTACCATGTAAAAGGTCAAAACTGCGCAGGGCTTTAAAACTCTACTTGGCAGTTCACAGGTTACATAGTATTCGTAAATTTTGGAGTTTGTATAAGATAGGGTGAGTGTGTGTAATTGTGTAACTTGTGGAGTATGTGTAAGATAGGGTGAGTGTGTTTAATTGTGTAGCTTGATGTTATTACCTGTAGTTAGTGATGAGAGGACACAGTTTGCACTTGTATATCCTCGCGTGTATTAACTTGTGTTTATTCAGCTGGTCTTGAGTCCTGCGCCGCGAGTTGCATATTGCACAGACAAATTCGCTTGCTTCCTGTCAAATATGAAATATATTAAGACTGACATTACACACTGATATGTATACACCGTGTCCCAAAATTCAACGATAAGCCGGCATCGGTGCATGGACCTACTCATGACTACTCGGGAAAAAATAAAAAATAAATTATAACTCTTTTTTTTTTTAATTACAGAGACTTTTATAAAGTTGCGCCAACTTTTAATAAAACTTGCCTATGGTAGTGTCCATACTTTTTTTTTTAACCCAGACTATAGAAAGTGCATAGAATGTTAAAATCTATGAAAATTATAAGAAAATTTTTTTTTTTTTACTGATTTTTGTAAAATAACTACAGACTTTCTGTAATTTTAAAGGATTCTGGTAGATAGCCGTCCTTCTTAGGTTGCTAATGCACAAAAAATATCAAAAATATGTCAAAAATTGTGGTCATGGTAGTTGAAAATAGCATAATGGGTATCGAATATCGATGAAATTTATAAAAGTCTCTGTAATTAATAAAAAAAAACAGTTATAATTTTTTTTTTTTTTTTTTCCGAGGAGTCATGAGTAGGTCCATGCACCGATGCCGGCTTATCGTTGAATTTTGGGACACGGTGTATATATACCACCCACATTTTTTTTATATAGCTCTGTGAACTCAAGAACTCACGACTGAAGCAGTGATGGCTCAGTGGCATTGGCTATGGATTGCCATGCAGCAAGTCCATAGTTCGAATCCCGCTGCGGCTTTAGCTTCACCGCATGGTGGAAGGGCATTTTGCGAATGCCCGCCTGGCTAGCGACCACCCTCAAGTAGAAAATCTGTCGCCAAGCACGTAACAGTGTGTTCCGACAGCAGTCCATGAGAGCCAGTCCAGGGGAGACCTTATTCAACAGTGGACGTTTCGGTTGATGAGATTAATATTTAATTTAATACATTAACTTCTCGATCGTGCGCTCAAAGAGTCAATACGGATGGTTCGTGTAGAATCGAAACGCGACGAGTTTTTGAGCCGGCTGAAGAACTCCCCCCGGGCAAAGGCGTGGCCTACTTGGAAGTCGCTAAACCGATTTCGGACTCAGGTGGGTCGTTGCCGGTATTTCAAATATTTTATTAAATGTCCAACACACTCATAGTTCCGCTCATAAAAACCGAACTAGAAACAGCACTATGATTTGAAGTTGGCAACTTTATTTTGAAATGTGACATTTCGATCTGTCAGTTTACTCTGTCTGATTAAAAAATCGACTATAAATGTGATTTGTCGACACGAAGAAGAAGAAGAGTAAACTTACATCGTGCCATCTGTCCATATGGTATTGCCATTTCTTCTCGTGCTTGAACGCTTGGTAACACATTTGACATTTATACTTTGCGTTGACGTAGCTGTCGTAATACTGTCTCTTCTGGAACTCCTCCATCACACGCTCTTTGGTCTTCAGGACTTCTATTTCGAAGACATTCTCAATATCCTGGCTGTATTTGTTTTGTATGCGTTTTAGTAAACATAGGGCTCTTGAGGTAAATGTACCGTTTTCTGAAAAAGAAATCCAAATGTATATTTAAAACATCGGCGAAGAAGTAGATTCTCACGCGGTATATATGCAACATTTTCTGTAATTATTTCAACAATCAAATAATCAACAAGTCGTTACAAGAAACCCATCTGAAGAACTCCATTTTGAAGCGCTCGTAGCGAAGTTTACTTAGCTGTTCTCAACCGATCAGCAAAGTTAAGCAACGTCGCGCGCGGTCATGAGTTGGATGGGTGACCGCTAGTGACATTACTACTGAGCGTTTCCGTGCTTCGGAGGGCACGTTAAGCCGTCGGTCCCGGTTGTCGTCTTAGGATGGCAGTCGTTATAGCATGGTGGTAGGGCATTTTGCGAATGCCCTCCTGGCTAGCTACCACCCTCAAGTAGAAAGCTAACCTATCAGGCATAAAAAAAAAAAAAAAACTACAATGGTGGACGTTATGAACAACATCTTCGACCACTCCATCACTTGCTATCAGATGAGATAGTGGTCAAAGACCAGCCTGTCAGCAGTAAAGTTTTGAAGCAGTGCTGGCTCAGTGGCATTGGCTATTGACTGCCACGCAGCAGGTCCATGGTTCGAATCCCACGGGCCTGAGCTTACTGCATGATGGAAGGGCATGCCCGCCTGGCTAACGACCACCCTCAAGTCGAAAATCTGTCGCCAAGCACCTATCAGTGTGTTCCGGCGGCAGTCCTTGAGAGCCAGTAAATTTACAGGCACATGAGACTTAACAAGCCAAGCGTGGGGATCATGGCAAATACCTCCTTAAGGTTGAACTGGCCGGTCACTTCTCCATACAAACGTTGTAGGGTGATCACTCCCTTATTCGAGGATTTAGGTCCAAAATAAAGCATAATACCGATTGATAGCATCATTATCTAGGCTTGTATGATGTCAAAATTTTAAAAAGATAATTAAGTTGTAAGTTATGAGCCTCGAAAACTTTACATGAAAATGTTTCGAGGCTCATAACTCTCAAGTTAATTGTTTTATTCAAATTTCGGCATCATACAGATAAAATACAAAAAAAAAAAACAAAAAAAAAACCTTGTATTACATTATAATAAACATGCTATTCCATAAAACAACACAGAAAAAAAAAATACTTACAATTTTAATGTAGGTGCGCTTGGGCCACTTCCAGGTACGCTTGATCTTCGTCTGTAACTTGTTGGTAGCCATGTTGTGGCTAAACCTCGCTCGTATCGAACCAAACAATATAGATGACTAATTTTATCTATTTGTAACTACCCTACAATAAAAAAAAAATATCTTTGCTTTGTACGACATCGATAATTATTAGTCATGCTTATGTTAACATTATTCTCATGTAAGTGAAATATTTTCGTATGAGAAATAAAATATCTCAAACCTCAGATAATGACGAGATCAATCGGTATTATGCTTTATTTTGGACCTAAATCCTCAAATAAGGGAGTGATCAACCCACAACGTTTGTATGGAGAACGGACCGGCCAGTTCAACCTTAATAGGGGAGGCTGTTTTCAGCAGTGGACGATCCGGCGTACAGTACAGATAAATGAAAACCAACATACTTTGCAGATTGTTCCACAACTCTTTTATCTGCAGGTCCGGCGGCCGCTCCTCTATAATCTTCAAAATGCACTGCTTGTCTATCACGGTGCCATCATCTGTCTTCAGCTCTTCAAAATTCTTGAATGTCTCCATCAGTTCTTCTTTTAACCTGTCACATATACAGGGTTATTAGTAAAATGCTAACAACCTCTTAGGGTTGACTTCTGCTAGTCCTAACAAACATTTTGAGATATTTTTTTTTTGTTTTTTTTTTTGTTATTATTTTAAAACTTTCTTTTTCTTTTTTTATGTTTTTGACTGAATAAGCACGAGGACCACCTGATGTCAAAAGTCTCTTGTGCCTGTAATGTATTATTTCATATTTTTATTACTTTGCTCGATGTAAATATTCAAAACTCTATTCAAAGGGACCACGGCGCGGTCCGGTGTTGCCACGGCGGGAAGGCTCGGAGTAGACATTAAAACCCAAAAAAAAAGTTTCATAGGACTAGCAGAAGTCAACCCTAAGAGGTTGTTAGCATTTTACCAATCACCCTGTATTTTCATCTGATAGGCTAGCCTTTGTTCACAGCCACATCTATTGGGAAGTGATATGGCCTAAGATTTTAATAGGCAGAGAATGGATACTGGTACTCACATACAGCTGCTGAAACACTGCTTGGCGACAGATTTGAAGCAGTGCACCCATTGGCAACGACTATGGAATGCCACGCATGGTTCGAATACCGCCACAGGCCTGAACTTCACGGTATGGTCGTAGGGAGGTTTGCGAATATCCGGTAACTACCAAGCTAGATTAACAAATTTGTCGCCAAGCACATATCAGTATGCTCCAGCAGATGTCCTTGAAAGCCAGTTTCCATACCAGGGTTCGTATAAATAAACCGAACTCAGCTTTAGGTTTGCTCTTTAGAGACATCTTAAGATGCTGAACTATATCAATCTTGAAAAATCTTTTGGAGCGCTCTTAGCGAAGTTTGCTTAGTTAAACACTCTTAATATGTGTGTAAAATCGTTCATTCTAATTTCATGACTATATATATACCCAAAAGTGAAAGAAGCAATATTGGGGTCAATGAACGAAATTCTTCATGCTCAGATGCGGTGTTTTATTCAATCGATGTGAATACAAACCTTTCTTTGTTGTAATTTGTTTTTTTACTGATACATGTTTTACGAACATATTTTCTCTTTCCTTTAGGTTCGATTATATTTTGATTATCATTATCATCGTTAACAACTAGTGGTGTAGTTGTATCAGATATTCCCGTTGCTGTATTCTGTTTCTCGAAACCTCTGTAGCAGCGTTTTTTTGGTATATTTCTTATTGGACGGTCTTTTATCTTAGCCCCATTTATCTTAGTATCTAGTTCTTCAGGATGATCAAAATTTGAAATGTTATCATCTGTTTGATTATCTGCATTAGTATCTAAGTTTTCAAACAAATTCTCAGGTTGTATATTAATTTCATATGCATCAGTGCCTATTTTTTCTATAATCATGTCTATTCTTACACCATTGCTAACCTTTTCATCTTTATTTAGTTGTTTTGCATACAGAACTTTCTCATCTTGAAAAGTATTATGCTCAACTAGAACTTCAGGAGCAGATAATTTTACTTCACTATTAAAATCATTATGCACTTCTTCTGCCCCAACTTCCCTTTCAAAAAGATGAACGAGTTCTATTTGATTTTCTTGATTTATCAATGGATCTTGGAATTCTTCTTCAACTGTAGTATCTACAATGTTTTTCGTTTTTTTTCGTTGTTTTTTGGCCTTACGTCGGGGTTGTGCCTTATTTATTTCCGGTTCTAATTCGATTTTGCGTTTTAATTTGTTAACTGGATTCTGCAAAGGTATAAGAAAGAGCAATTAAGAGTTTGACAAACTCTAAACCGATTTAATATGGATGGTTATTTCTAATGCAATCACAACGGTACAAAGTGTTGACTTAGGATGACAGTCGTTAGGCATATAGCGGAAGCATTGAGGCAGTCTGAAAATACCGACCCTTCCCATTGTGATGGGTCCAACAGAACCATTCACACTGCTATGTTCCTGATAGAATTCAAGGGTTAGAATAGGAAAAATACTTATTTAACATATGTTAGAGCACCTAAAACTGTGGTCCTTCGGTGACGGTAATAAATAAAATCCAGAGCACATAGTTCGTATCCCACTGTTTCAAAGGCCAGAGAGTTGAGGCGAACAGTGCGTAATTCTCGAGGAGGAGACGCGAGTTAGAATATTCATTTTGAGCATATTTGTATGAAATATTCAGAGCATTGTCAATACTTTTATCTAATATCACCCACACAGATCTTGCACACCGAACATTCAGAACCCATACACATATAATATTTTGTTGTATGTATATACAAAAATAAATGGTCTTTCTTCTTTCAGTTCAGGATCCTGAATACCGAGTCCTGTATCTGTTTTACTTGACGGTTTGTAGTATACTCACACCAAGTTTGATGATCGCATGCAGTCTGTTTTTACGATAGAGCCAATATCTAAAAGTTACCAAGCCTGTGATTGGGATCCCATTTCGGAAACAATGATAGTCGAGCGGTTACAGCTATGGACTGCGGTGCCGCAGGTCCCTGGTTTGATTCATACCGCCGGTTTGAAATTCATTGCATGGTGGGAGGGCATTTTGCGAATGGCCCGCCTGGCTATCTGCCACCTTGAAGTAGAAAACCAAGCACCCAACAGTGTGTTCCGGTAGCAGTCCTTGAGAGCCAGTAAAATTACAGGCACACGAGACTTAACAACTGGACGTCTCAGGGTGACGGGTGCAGTGCAGTTCGTCACTTGACGAAAAGCATCTGTTACAGGCAGGTGGGCATGCTTATTACGTAATAAAATAAACATGTGATCTGTCCACCATAAAAACAGAATATATTCTTTGATAATTTCAACTTATTACAGTTCTAATCCCCGTGGACTGCTAAGCTAGAATAGCATCCCCCCATATCTTCCTGAGTCCAAGAAAATAACAGAAGTTGGCCCGTAGCGCCTCTGAGAAAGTGCTATCTTATACTGAGAACATCAAGCCGGCAAACCGCCCTAAAAATCTCTTAATGGAGGAGGTTTAGCATTGGACAATCCGGCTGATACAGTACTGTACAGTTTTTAATAAGGATCCCTTTAAAGAAAGGTTTGACGGAGAGCATAGGCTTTGTAAGTCGTATTCTCAAATTAACAGTATAAGTTTCATTTATTGAAAATGAATACATTTACATTCAAGTCTGGAGCCTCCTCGATGTCATCAGTGTATTGGTAGAATCCAGAGTTTTTTTGTGTCCAAATCCCGAGGGATGTCGGAGGGAGTAGAACAAATAACCGTTGCCTAGGCTGAAATAACATGTTAATAACATTATTTTAAACTGTCTACCAAAAAAGGCCATGAATATAAATTCGATTCGTCTTTTTTTACAAAACGTTAACTCAGGGCGGGATTAGAACCCACAACCATCTGTCCCTATAGCCGGGACATGCTCTGACAATTGAGCTATCGCAGTGGGCAGTGGATGAGTCATAGCTCAAATATATCCTATTAATTTTAAGAAGTTATGTTAATAATATTTTAGTGAAAATATACACACCGAAATCAAAGTATCTTGTGACAATTCCGCCTAGTTTTCCTGTTAACCCATCATAAACGCCACATAATTTAACCAGAAGAATTTTCGAAGCCTGTCGCTTCTACACGAAGCATCATCTTGAATAATAGGGCGTAAGATGTGCTATGCTATGCGCTATGCAAAAAAAAACCAGTTTGACTATGTGACATTTATCATGTCGGCCTAACAGAAAAATAAGACGGAATGGTCACCAGACATATTATATAGTTTTTAATTGTTTTTCTAATATATTAAAATAAAATACTTATTATTTTTAAATATGGATTTCCAAAAATAACTACTGGACCGATTCAGATGAAATTTGGTAAGTAAAATCCAACTGCGCAAAAAGGGGTTAATGGTTTTGCGCCATAACTGAAATACACGACCGGAAAGCTGGCTAAATATAAAGATTTTAAGTTCTAAGACTTTCTAGGTCTTAGTAAATCACAAAAAGACAAAGCAAACTTTGGACCGCAGAAAAGAAAATATGTTATAAATAATATAATTATGTAATAAACTTACTGTTCTTAGCATTTTTCTACTTTGAATTAGTTGTGCTGCCATACGACATCTTGCTCTAAATAGGTATGCTTTTCTCAACAGATTCTCGCACTGCATACAGTATTGAGGATCTAGGGTTTCCAGCTGAAAGAAATGACAAGAGATAAAGTAATGGTATTTCTAAGATTTTGAATCTTCTGCCTATAATATGGACATGGATATTTTTCATTAAATCAAACAACTAATAATGACCCTACATAACTAATTCTGAAATACACGAAAACCTGCAGATGTAGACTGTTAGGG
Source organism: Plagodis pulveraria (assembly GCA_963890685.1). Lineage (NCBI taxonomy): Eukaryota > Metazoa > Arthropoda > Insecta > Lepidoptera > Geometridae > Plagodis > Plagodis pulveraria. Next base: position 4,079,630 of record OY982979.1, on the reverse strand, counting down.
AGGAAATCAGCAGGTCAAACACAATCTACCAACAACGTTTGAGAAATCATCCGAATAAGCTGGCTACCCAACTAATCAATCTAAATTATACACCCCGTCTGCGAAGAAAGCAAGTGCTTCCCTCTGACTAGGGAGCAGACAGAAATCAAATGAGGAGATTTTTGGTGGAAGACTCACTCTGCATAACAAATATACCCACAGACAATCTTCTGAAAGTACAGTAACCACTGATTGGAGATAAATCCGCAACAAAAAAAAAAAAAAAAATTAACTCTAGTAGGTAATTTATAACTGTAATAACGGAAAGCAAATACATTATTCAGCCCTTTTTTTATGCTTGATAGGTTAGCCTATGATCACAATCTCACCTGATGGTAAGTGATGATGTGGTCGAAGATGTTGTTCAGGCCAACCTAGAATAACTGGCACTCAAGGACAGCTGCTGGAACACTACCGTTAGGTGCTTGGCGACAGATTTTCTACTTGAAGGTGGTAGCTAGCCAGGCGGACATTCGCAAAATGCCCTATCGCCATGCAATAACGACTGTCATCGTAAGATGACAACTGGGACCGACGGCTAACGTGCCTCCGAAGCATGTGCACTCTCTTATTAATGTCACTAGCGGTCACCCATCCCACTCATGACTGCTGCGGACATTGCTTAACTTTGCTGATTGGCTAAGAACAGCTTAGCAAACTTCGCTATGAGCGCTTCAACCTAGTGAGGATAGAAGTTGTTCTAGGGAGGTGAGCAAATTTAAAAACTACATGACTATTCATAGATATAGAGATGATGTTGATTAGTAATGTTGTTTTTGGTTGATTTTATAACTCCCTAAATTATGCCTTAGACCTTGAAGCTTCCTGCCCAAACTTTACGTCAAGCGTGACGGGAATCACCAGCAAATTGCGCGTCTGTGGCGCAAAGTGGAAGTAACTTCCGGAGTTCGTGCAAAAATACTTTACCAATTACACAATCAGCAAATTCAGCGTGTACATGCTAACACAAACACAGCACACTATATTCTCAGCAAAAGAGTTGTTCACAACTGGAACAGATTGCCTGAGGTTGTTTTTGCTACATCTGTGAATGCATTTAAGAACCATCTGGATGGCTGGTTGCGTAAAAGCAAAAAATCTCTTGCCCATTTGTAAAGTGCTAAATAAAAAATGGGTGGACACTACAAAAATATATATATATATCGTCACAGTATGATATAGGCACATCAGCATTACGCCGCTCGCCTATAAGCAAATAAATAAATTTATTAAGTTTCGTAGAGCACAACAACGTGTTGCTTACGGCACTGACATATGCATGATTCAATCAATAATACTCATGATATTGAGTGTCTGCTGGATAAACAAATAGATTTTAATGTCTCGATATGCTATTTTGTACTTATAGATGCAAAACCACAACACAAAGATCCGATTCTACATTTTATATTGCACCCTCCTTCTTATTCCATTTGGGTGCAATATGTGCTATACTGACGTACCTCTTGGGGCGTTTTTATGCTTCCATAATTAGAGCAGATTCAAATAAAGATTCCGGGATCACTTTTGACAGCAAATTATTATCTGAACAACATGTAAACAATGTTTTTAAGAAGGCATCTTGTTCTTTAGGTTTTATCTTAAGAATGTTTTTAGTTTCTCTATAAGGTATTGGAATCACCACATGTTCAATGTTTCTGCTTAACCCATTGGCATCGGCGATAATTATAACAATAGATTGTCATTCATAAATTGGCCATAGTGATCCAGTCCGATGGCAACTTATTAATAAAGGAAGACCCTAAAGACACACAAAATATCTTCTCCTCATGGTCCAGAAAAAGATAGAAGTTCAAATGACAAAACAAATCAAGTGTTACCATTTGATCTGTAACCAGAAAACCCATGGCCACTGCCTGCAGATGTAGAAAAGCAGTAGTCTTAAGCGCGGTAAAACGACCCGGCGCGAAGCGGTCGCAGTCCGGACCATATCCCCCAGTGCTAGCCCCCGCCTGCCGCTGCCTGAGGCGGGCAGGCGGCCGGTGTGACCCCAAAAACAGTCAAATTGTTCACACCGATCGTAGCGCAGCACCATGTCGGAGAGCAACGAAGAACTTCTTCTTTTGTTAGCATTGTGGCAAAAGAAAAAACGCATACACAAAAGGATTTGGGTACACGACATATATACAAAATGAGATACCTTACTCAGAACTGATTCTATGACTTCAAGGTCTGGGTAATAAAAACTGCTGCCCAACGTATCTCTATCCTAATTTACCCTGTGCGTACACTTACAGAAAACTCCACAAATTCATCGTGAAACTCGGAGAGCCTCTTGTCCACACCTCCGAGCTTTTTGTCGGCTCGCAAGCAGATTTGACAAATATCGATATCACTCTTAAACATGGTTAGGATAGAGAATCAAGCCAGATGAAGCAAATTTTTGATTAATAACATGTCCGTTGCTGTCGCATTTTAGAAAAACAAACAAACAAATCCAAACATCTGACATGAAAACATACACAAATTTTTGTTTCCACAAATTCCACAGACCACAAAGAAACATAGCCAAAGAGAATAATATCAGTTCAGTGCTGCCAGCAGCTAAATCCGCAAATAGCCGATACAACAGAATTTGGGGAGGAACTTGGACGGCCGATAACACAGAGCTATAAGTGTGTCACGTAGTAACTATTATATATTCTGTGGTGATAGTCCGATTCACATTTGAAGGTTTCGTCATAAAGTAACTTTGTCTTAATACTGGGTTTCGTATCACAATGTAACAAAATAAGTATTTTGTGTTATTCTGCCGTAAAAATTTGCAAAAGATAATATTCTTCTAGAGAAACACAGAAATTAAAATATGTTTTGAAAGTTTTAGAATTTTAGTAGGTATGTTAACTCATCCAGGGGCACTTTCAGACTTGAGATTAATTACATACATTAGTAAGTTCTTTGGGATCTGTTTCCAAAAGTGTAAAGATGAAACTCGACTGGTAGTATGGTAGGTAGAGTAAAAGCAGAAGATGAATGGTTGGTCATATTTTGTTCAACTAGAGATTTCCCTATATAAGAAAGTAATGAGTTTACAAAGTTAACTGATTCCTTAGGTAAATCTTTCGTATGAAGCAATTGCGTATTCCGTGTCCTTGTAGATTTATACTTAGCAATGTTATAAATCGCTTTCCATAAAATTTTACTATTTTTCGAATATTTATTAAGTTCCATATAATTTTTTTTTATTTGGTTATTAGAATGATTCCTATATCTTCTGTAAGTTATCTTGAGTGTTTCATTACAAGGGTCAGTGCGAAGTTTTCTTTGCATATTATTTCCGCAATTATGCAGCGTAAGATACTTTGTGTAATCCAGGCCTTTATTTGTTTAATTAATTATTAATTATTTGTTTACTCCGAGGTATACGTTTAGTAGGTACTTGTGTTATCAACGAGACATTTTTGTATCGTCATTATTAATAGCTTACAGAGTATCCTTGGCTTGTCCATGACCTTGGGGTAAAGGTCAATGATCGGTAACCTAGGGTCAAGGTCAATGACCTCACAGTAGCACGTAGTGCTTTCCCCACCCTTATACTATAGAACTACAGCCTCTTTTTTTATACTTCCTTTTTAATTTGGGCTATGTCATTTGACTTTTGTTTGTTTTGACTACTGTCATTCAAATATTTACTTACCTTGAAATAAATATTGCTTAATAAAATACATGGATTACTTTATTAAAGATGTTTTAACTAACACTAGGCTAACTTCCCTTCAGGAAGAATATTGGTAAGCTGGATAATGAACTCAAGGTTAATACGATTCTATGTAACAATAAAAATAATAATAATCAAATAAGAGTACGGGCCTCGCGACTGTAGTGTTTAGTCGATGTTTTTTTTAGTAATTCTACAGAATTAAAAAAAACATCGCTGCTGGTACATCGATATTTTGCTTCCATGATCATCCAAATCTCTAATAATTTAGGCCGTATTCCATTTGAGTGATTTTCGATAAATTTGACCACATTTAATATGAACCATAGACACAACATGTCATCAAAATCAGAGACCAATAACCAATGATCAAAATTATCCAAAATCGAGTATACGCCCATATAAACAGTTATCATAACCCTTTTTATTCTGTGTCATACATTTTAGGCCGGAGTTATTTTCGATAATTTTGAGAACATTTTGCGTCTATGGATCCACATATAATATGAACCATAAACATAAATATGATCAAAATTATCGAAAATAACGACTTTAGCGTCAAATGGTATACGCCCATAATTTCAATTTTGCACATCTATCTGTTTAGGTAGTTTTGTATTTGGGTGCATAAAGTAACTTTGTATATACTTTGGGTGCTTATGGTATCTTTGTAAATACTGATTTGGGTGTTTTGTTTTGCCAAGATATTACTTTGTAGCGTTGTTTAAAATGTAATTTGCCTCTGAGTTGGTACATAAATGTACTCTGTTTATATATATTCGTGTAGTTCATTACGGTGAATAATTGGTAAAATAATACTATTCGGAGTTTTCTCCATATTCTTGTCTCAGTCCTCTTAGTGCTAAGTGTACAGTGTACGTCTCAGCCAGGCAAATCAAATCATAAATGCCATAAGAATCATGTTGATCACGGATATTTGTCTAATCTGCCTACGCACTGATAAAAGACTGAAGGTGGTCGATACCAGACTCTCTGATGTTCACGATAAACTTACCGATTGTACCGTAAGTAATTTGGATACATATTATAAGTAAAATTACTAGCCAGACATTATACAATTTCAGAATACAGAACAAACCCTTAAGGAGTCATCAACCGCAGCATTGAGGCAACTGAAAATACTCAATAGAATAGTTTGATGTAAATATAATTAAGTTACCTCATGTTAGATTTCAAAGTATGTATCTGAACTGATCTGGTATTAAGGTTAAAAATAAATAACATTAGATTAATGTTCAAGCGGTCAAGTTAACATTAGATGTACGGCCACTGTCTATTTTGAATGGTACAATACTAAGATATTAAATATTTTTTTTAATCAGTGATGGCTATGGACTGCTCCGCAGCAGGTCCATGGTTCGAATCCCGCCGCAAGCTTGAGCATGATGACCGCATGGTGGTTGGGTATTTTCCAAAGGCCCGCCAGGCATCCACAAAATAAAAATAAAAAATGTTGTCTTAGGTTTTCGCGATTATTACACATAGTAATGAAACAACTTTAAACGGTTTAAATCGCGTATATTTATCATTATTTTTGTCCCGATGTTTCAAACACTTTGCAGTGATCATGGTCACAGGGTGACTGTTCGATCACTATCACTGCAAAGTGTTTGAAACGTCGGGACAAAAATAATGATAAATATACTCGATTTAAACAGATTAAAGTTGTTTAAAAAAAATAGTTATTAATTAACCCCTCCTACTACATCATCACTCACTATCAGGTGAGATTGTGGTCAAAAGCTTACATATAAACAATAAAAAAAAGACCATTATTAGCTAAAAAATTGCTTATTTTCGTGTACTATGCATACATACATTTAATAATAAGATATTGCATTACTGTTTGGGGGTAATGCTATAGATATTACAAGAGTGCTTAACCGCTCCAATTGCTTACACCATTAAACAAAAAAAATATAGGAAGATTATGCTGTGTACTTCTCATATATCAATACATAGCTTCTGTTAGAATAAAACAACTATTGAAGTTCACTAAGAATGTCTAGCATCATTAGATATTTGTCAAAGTACTTATACGAGTCAAGTAATTAAATGTCAAAAATGATCACTAGGAACATTAAATGGGCTGAAAAAGCGTAGCCCTGCAAGAGAGCTCAAAGAAAGACTAAATGATCAGTTTCTTTTGTTAGAAATTCATGAAGGAAATTCTGGAAAATTTAAAGCTATATTTATCCTATGCAATACAGTTTACTTGCAATACAGTCTACTACTCAGTTGGAGTTTGTTTGATAAGTCCTAGTTAATACACATATCTCATGCATTTTTATGTTATGAAAAAACGTTGCAAGTACTAAGAAAAGCTCTGCCTTGTGCAGCTCGTGGCATCATTGTTTCTAGGACAAGTTTTACAAGTTTCTAGCAAAAGGGATAAAAATGTAAATGTTTAATAACTAATTGGAAATTAACACAAATTGGAAATATTATAATAATTACACATATGAAGTAGTGTAAATACTAATAAAATGTAACTTAGATTTCCATGTAAAAAAATTCTGTTTTTTTTTTAATGGTATGTTGATGGAAAAGCCTGATGCCCACCTAATGTTAAATAGTAACCTCTGCCTACAACAGATGCATCTTATCACAAAAGACAAACTGCACTGCATAAACTTGACATAGAGTTGTTAAGTCTCATACACCTGTAATTTACTGGCTCTCAGGGACTGCTGCCGGAACACGCAGTAAGGTACTATGATACAGATTTTCTACTTAAACATAAGGCTATAGAGATGGGAAAACACAATGCTCTGTCATCATGTGATTATGACTGCCATCTTAACTACCACCACCAAAAGCAATGGCAACTAAGCCACAGTAGATATAAGCAATTTTTTATCTGTACTGTATCAGCTAGATTGTCCACTGCTGAACACAGCATCCTCCACTTTAGAAGGGTTTGCCATAATCCTCACGCTTGGCAGGCTTCTTGGCAGTGTGGGATATCTGTTTCTCAGAGAGCACTGCTGCCCACCTTCTGGTGTGTTACCCTTAGTTACCTCTTAGGACACCCACGGGTAGAGATGGGGGGTGACACTCTAGCCCGTGACCCCATGGGGACATTCAATGTACACAGTGGCTGTACATCTTAAATTCAATTGCATCTAGTGGTTCATCCAAATTACAAGGGGAGTCCAAAGTATTCTTGGTGAGGAAAGAAATGGCAGAAAAAACTGAAATTATTTTATTTTTACACAAATGCACAAAAAAAGGAGTGTTATGTTTTCACGGTTGATGTATGTATGTGTTAGTTTCTTTATTACACCACTAGCAGCCTGCCCCGGCTTCGCACGGGTATTAAGAAAATAATTATAATAATTTTTACACAAACACATAAACTCTTCTATTTAAGTCAGGTTACTAAGAAATGAAAATAATAAAGAATGTTTAATATAATTTATTTTATAAACTTTTATTTATATTTGTTTTTTGTTCTAATGTTTTTTTATCGCGCAAAATCAATTACATCTTTTTGCGCAGTTAGAAAAAACTATCCCATGTCCTTCCCCGTGTATCAAACTATTTCCACACCAAATTTCATCCCAATCGGTCCAGTAGTTTCAGAGCCTATTCAATGCAAACAAACAATCAAATATTTCCTCCTTATTATATTAGTTTAGATAACTTCTAAAAGATGTAACCAATTTTAATATATGATATATCATTAGATTCATCTTGATAAAAAAAAAAATGGATTTTAGACATCATTATGTGAGAAAAAACATTTTTTTTCTACCAAACCTATCAATTTGGTTCTCAAAATGAAGGGCTTTATGAAATGATGTATTATTATATCACTTGCAGTTTTAATTACAACAAAACAATAAAACGCTTAACATAAAATAAAAAAAAATCAGTTGGGTTTTTACTTGTTAATTAATTTATACTTGTTGTGTTAAGTCCCCTGCAGTCTCAATACACTTCTTACAATGTGAAATATTTTTTTTAATTCCCATCAAAAAAAATATTTCGGACTCCTCTGAAAAATGATTGCTTATGGTCTCCTTGAGCTCTTTCTTCCACAAATCCCTTTTCAGCTTTGAGAACAAAAAAGAGTCACTGGTTGCCAGTAAAGAAGATTGATTTCTTGGAAACCACAATCCTCCATGCGGATGCCAATGGGTAATTTCCTTTCTAGCTCCAGAATGCTGAGGCCACGAGTTTTCCAACCGATGGCATGATATTGACAACTTTTTACATAATATAAAAAATATAATTGAACTTTTCTTCGTTCTCTTTTGATTCATGATTTTGTTTCATGTCTTGATCTCAGGGTCCTAGTGACAAAAGCATGGTGCTCAATTTCGATCAAAATTTTCGCGCCAAACATTTGCGATTTGTTTGCATTCGAAGCATGTTTGTGAAAAACAAATTATGGTAACAAACATTTCGAACAAAAGTTTAAAATTGTTACTTCAGATAAAGTTGTAATAAATCCATAGACAAAAACTTCTTCCTATCCTGTGTTGTGGGCGACAAGCCCTGAACTGATGTCCCACATGGGTCTGATGATTGTCTGACTGACTGATGTCAAACAAAAATACTACCCTCATCACAAAAAATCTGATACTGAGAATACTTTGAACTCTTAATTACAGTTCGACCAACTTATCTGTTCAGGCGGCAGAAAAAAGAACTACAAAATTCCCTCAAATTGTGACAGTTTGTAGTTGATTTCCTTGATCATTAGCGCCCTCGAGAACTGCACAGTTAAGTTGGTGGTACAATAGCTTGATATCACATGGAAGATCAAGAAACACTATTTCTAAATCTGACATTTGACAGCTGGCCAATAACTTGAACAACTCATAAGATACAGAAATGATGACAAATCAGACTTTCACTCTAAACGGTTTTTGTAAAGAAACCATAGCGGGAACAAATAATTTTTAATCAGTTACGTGATGCCTTACTCCACAGTCTACAGTCTAGTGGGGCCACATATGTGGCAGCCGCAAGATCAAGTGGCACCTACCTTGAATCCACCATCTTGGAATTTACCTAGCATAATGTTAATGCCAACAATCTCTTAGAGTTGACTTCTGTTAGTCCTAACAAACATTTTTAGTCAAATGTTTTTTTTTAGTTATAATTATTTATTTGTTTGTGACGGGACAAGCTAAAGGGCCACCTGAGATTAAAAGTCTCTTGTGCCTGTAATTTATTATTTTATATTTTTTATTACTTAGCTCGATGTAAATATTCAAAACCCTATTCAAAGGGAGGCTCGGGGTAGGCATTGTGCTTTACTATAAGACACAGAACTTAACATTAAGTTTTTGTAGTCAGACAGTACTACAAAAACTTGAATGTTTTTTTTCTGACAGATGTTCTAGGTTATCAGTATTGTCGTAGAACTAATATTGTGTCTTGTTAAACGAAGGTAGTCCATAAGAGGTTGTTAGCATAACCCTGTAGATATAGCCTTACCCCTTATCTATATTGTGCTTTTAAATCATAGACAATTTCTTCGAGGTCCTGTATTATTTCCAGATCTCTTCTTTTGCTGGAATACGTCAATATTGCTTAGAATGTGAGCATCAGTTAAAGAAGGCGTACAATTTTAAACTCCGATGTACAAGGGCAGTTACAGTACTTCAATATTGGAAAGACAAGCATACAGTAAGTTTTTTTATTTGTTTAATGTCATTGTGACGGAACAAGCACGAGGCCCACCTGATGTAAAGCGGTAACCTCTGCCTATAACAGCGTCATATGACGAATTGCACTGCGCCCTTTACACTGAGACATACAGTTGTTAAGTCTCATGTGCCTGTAATTTTTCTGGCTCTTAAAGACTGCTGCCGGAACACTCTGTTAGGTGCTTGGCGACAGATTTTCTACTTGAGGTTAGTTGCTAGCTAGGCGAGCATTCGAAAAATGCCCTCCCACCATGCGGTGGAGATCGAACCAGGGCCTGCGCCACGGCAGTCCATAGCCATTACCGCTCGGCCATCATTGCATCGAAAATTATTGGTACTATTTCATATCTCTTTAATCCCATTACCTATAGACAACTCTTAATTTCTAAGCGCAGCGGTGACAATATATACACGTCACACCTCCTCCTCAAAGAGCTAAGTAGAAGTGCGATAAGAAATGCCCGTAGTGTGCCGCGCTAGAATGTCACCCCTCCATCTCTACCCATGGGTGTCGTAAGAGGCGACTAAGGATAACACACCAGAAGATATATATGGTTCGCCGCTTATAATCTTCTCTTAAATTAAAAAAAGACGACATGAAAAAGCCTGTAGGTTCTTTTCGACAATATCTTGCTTGAGGGGTAGTAGCTAGCCAGGCCAGCATTCACAAAATGCCCTTCCACCATGTGAATCGCACTGTAAAGTTGAATCCATTTTGATTCCCAGGAAGACTTGTCGCATTGTCAATAGAGAGTTTATCTGGTCCAAGCTTAATGTTTGGTTAAACATAAGTAACATTTGATAAAGAAAACTTTGAACATTCCGTTATTTTTTTAATTTAAGAGAAGATTATTAGCGGCGAACCATTTAAAGATCATAGATAACACATTATTTTTATGAATGAGTTCACTGTCTTTCCAAATATCTACTTTAAAAATCACAGAGGTATCATCTGCAAATAAAACAATATCGTAGTAATCTTTGCCCATGCAAGGAAGATCATTCATATACGTTAGAAACAGAAAAGGTCCCAAAATTGATCCCTGTGGTACTCACATTTTTACCAATGACCCAGAACAAATATTGCCATTTATTCCAATCTTCTGTAGTCTGTCTGACAGATATGACTATATGATTCAGATCCCACAGGTTTTCTTGTTCTCTTTCATTGTGATGGCGCAATAGTTTTCTGGGTGGCCTTAGTGTTATAAGTAATGCCACTTATCCACCCTGGGAGGGAATAGTACATCATTTCGTCCACTATTCCCTACCAGTGTGAATAAGCCGAATTAGCTATTCCACTAAGTCCTTGTGGGATGAGTGGAATCACTGACATATCCACTCCTGGAGGAAATAGTGGACGAAATTATCCATTATACCTTTCCAGGTGAGTTGGGTGGGTGAGATACACTTTCACCACAACTCACCTGATGGTAAGTGATGATTGTTGATGACATCTTCACCTAGGCCGGCTATAAAAAAAGTAAATAAGATATTTTTCTATTAAACCTCGTTCAAATATACTCATAACTTTGAACCATTAACGCAATGAAGAAAAGTAAAAAAATATATAATTAATTGATTCAGGCGTTACTTTGCGGAAATCCATATAACAAATATTTTACGAAAACACTAAATTAATATTTTAATGAAACGCTCAAAAAATATATGCAGTGACAATTCCACCTAATTTTCCTGGTAGCCGACGTGAAGTCACAAACGACACGCAGCAAAAACCGGAAGAATTGTCGACGCGTTCCGCTACACGAAGTATCCTCAGGAGGTCTTGACTCATCGAGCGAAAGATCGAGACTAAAAAAATGTATATAAATTTTGTTTATATGTCAACTAAATATATTAAATTTCAGGCTAAGGATCACCTACACAGTTTTATACCAACATCAACCATTGGATTATGGAATGCTAGCAAAGCAGCAATATTTGAGATGATTCAAATTCCTCCACCCTCAATAGTGAGTATTAATGTAGTTATATAAAAAAATAATACTTATTATTTGCGGTTATAAGGTACAATTCACCGATCATTATAGCACCGCTTCGACACAGCACATGACATCCAAATCTTGCAATTCAATTCTTCCAGAAGCTTGTTGCGATTGCGTCTTTTAGTTAAATAACTATGTTAAAGCACAATTCTATAGGCGTGATAGTTTTTCAGTAAAAGGGGCCACAATATTTTCAAGTTGTGGGATAGTGCTAGGGCTGCCTTCGCTCGCCCTAATAACTATTATCAAAAATTTAAATAAACTTTTCACTTCACCTTTTCAGCCCCAAAATCAACAAATACCATGTGGAAACAATAATTCGGCTCAAAACCCAGGTGAACCACATACCGAGCAGCTACTATATGTATCTAGTGCCACTCAAACTGACACACCAATAAGAAAAAACTTAACACCAAATGTCCTAACACCACCTCTAAATGCAAATGTAAGTGTACCTATAAGACAACAAGATAAGCCAAATCTACAAGAAACAACAAGTGTGCATAATTTATTGCCCAGTGGACATAAATTTGCACCAAACATACAAGACTTATCACCAAATATACAATTGTTTGTATCAAAACCACAAAACTTATCAACACATATACAAAATTTTGCACCAAACACACAGAACTTATCACAAAATTTTTCACCAAACACGGTGAACATACCACAAAATGTCGCACATGAACCAAACTTTTCACCAAACATACAAAATTTTGCATCAAACACACATAACTTATCACCAAGCATACACTTGGTACCAAACACTCGAAACTTATCACAACATGTGCAAAAATTTGCACCAAACACGGTAAACATGTCACAAAATGTACAAAACTTTGCACCAAACATATCACAAAATGGACAAAACTTTGCAAACTCACAAGGCTTTTCAAACGAACTAAACATACAAAATGATCAAGTCCTACCAGCCAACGTCAAACAAGAGGCAGGTGATCCTTTTATTATCAAAACGGAAAATGTTATGGATATATTTGAAGAAGAGAATCACAATGTAATAGAGAACAATGAACCTGAAAGCGAGAACGTATCTGTCCACGTCCCTGTACATACATCTCTCGTAAGACTACCAATAGCAACTGTTCCTGATACAGAAATTGTAACAAAGAAAGTATCAAAGAAGAAGAGGGCACCAAGGAAAAAGTATGACAAGGAGCTTCGGATGAAAGAAGAGATGCGCAAAAAGGAGGAAAGTGATATACTTAGGTAAATATTTCAATGTTGTACTGGTAATTTATATTGCCCGTGGGGTGCCTGGCTGCCCGCGGGGTGCCGGGTTAGAATGTCATCATCTCTAACCGTGGGCTTCGTAAGAGGTGACTAAGGGTAACATACCAGAAGGTGGACAGCAGCGCTTTCTGAGGTATTTATATCTAACACTGCGATCCCCAAGACGCCTGCCAAGTGTGTTTTTTTTATTGTCAGTAATAAGATAAACAGATAAGCCTTTGACCACAATCTCACCTGATGGTAAGTGATGGTGCGGTCGAAGGTGTTATCAGGCTTAATCTTGAATTACTGGCTCTCAAGGATAGCTGCCGAAACACCCTTAGGTGCTTGGCGACAGATTTTCTACTTGAAGGTGGTCGCTAACCAGGCAAGCATTTGCAAAATGCCCTTCTTCCATGATCATCACTACATAGTATAAAACAAATTCGCTTTCTCTGTCCCTATATCCCTATGTATCCTTAAATCTTTTCAACTACGCAACGGATTTTGATGCGGTTTGTTTTAATAGATAGAGTGATTCAAGAGGGAGGTTTATATGTATAATAACATCCATTAAATAGTGGAGAAATACTGTTATTTTTGAGGTTTATAATGTGATGTCGTAAATAATTACTTGTGCACCGGCCTCTAATGTTTCCTTTCTACAGGTTAAAAGCGGAGCTAATGAAGAGGTTTGAAACGTGCGAAGATCTGAAGTACAAAGACGGTTCGGCTGTGGACAAATTGTCTTTAATTAAAATCATTGACACCAAATACAATGATCCGAGGGTGAAGGAGCTGCGTCGTAATATGATAAGTAAGTTTTTCTTACGCTAAAAGTGCTATATGTATAATATAATAAGTATTTTAAAAATATTTTATTAAAATATTTGAAGCAGTGATGACCCCATGGCATTGGCTATGGAATGCCACGCAGCAGGTGCATGGTTCGAATTCCGCCGCGGGCTTGAGCTTCACCTCATGGTGGAAGGGCATTTTGCGAATGTCCGCCTGGCTAGCGACCACCCTCAAATACAAAAACTGTCGCCAAACACCTAACGGTGTGTTCAGCTGTCCTTGAGAGCCAGTCACTTTGAGACATAGTTGTTAAGTCTCATGTGCCTGTAATTTCACTGGCTCTCAAGGACTGCTACCGGAGCCCACTGTTAGGTGTTTGGCGACAGATTTTCTACTCGAGGGTGGTCGCTAGCCAGGCGGGCATTCGCAAAATGCCCTACCACCATGTTATAACGACTGCCATCCTTAGACAACAACCGGGACCGATGGCTTATCGTGCCCTCCGAAGCACGGTTTGAAATTTTTGTTAATTACCCGTGAGAAGCCGTGTCGGACCGCTATCAAAAACATAACTTATATTCGGTAAACAAAGGTAAACAATCCAATCTGTTTCTGAACGCGCGCGGACGCGAATCTTGTCCGTGTTATTTGTGATGGATTTTGTAAGTGTATGCGTGCGGCGCCGACGCCGGTTTGTTTTGTTGAAGTCAGTTCGAGCCGTAGGCTGTCCGGAGCAAGTCGAATCACGCGGGTTGTGTAAAACTGAGGTCGCGGCGACCGGGTGGATTATAGCCGCGGTCTGTTATTTTAGTGACGATAAACATTGGTGTTGTGTGTGTGAGGGACTGTTATTTGGGAATGCCAGGCGTTCAGTGTTAGTGAAAGGGCGAGCAACTTATAAATATTTTTTCTTTGTTTCAGAACACTCCACATTAACTCCGCGTATTTTAGCCCTTTTGCGTATGTTACAAAACAAATACACAGACAAGTATGACAGCGTGTTCGATACTGAACATTTGGACACAGCGGAGCGAGTTATGGAGGAGTTTGAGAGGCGGAAGGTGTACGAGAGCTACCTAAAGAATCAATATAGGTGTGACCATTGCCACCAATCGTTCGAGTATAAGAAAAAGTTGGAGTATCATATGGCATCACACGATGTAAGTAGTAAGTTTTGAAGCAATGATGGCCGAGCGGTAATAGCTATGGACTGCCGCGCCGCAGTACCCTGGTTCGATCCCCACCGCCGGCTTGAGCTTCACCGCATGGTGGAAGGGCATTTTGCGATTGTCCGCCTGGCTAGCTACCACCCTCAAGTAGTAAGCACCGAAAGGTGTGTTCCGGCAGTAGTCCTTGAGAGCCAGCGAAATTACAGGCACAATGAGACTTAACAACTATGTCTCAATGTGACGGGCGCAGTGCAATTCGTGAGTTGTCATGAATTGCAACTGTTATAGGCAGAGGTTAATCCACTTAACATCAGGTGGGCCTCGAGCTTGTTCCATCACAATAACATTAAAAAAAAAACGGCCAAGTGTGAGTGGGACTTGCGCACGAAGGGTTCCGTACCATCTGTAACCTAATCTTGCAAGTTACAGACACTTTTCGCAGTGTCCGATTGAGCTGGGTAGGTACGGCGAAAACCTCTTTTATTGATGCCCCTTAATTATTTATTTTATTGAATTATATTTAAAGAGAACATAAAACTAAATATTCTGTGAATAGTTAAAGCGTCTACCTGTCACCGTTATTAGTGTCAAGAAACGGTAAAAAAATCAAGTTTGTTGTATGGGAGCTCACCTTAAATATTTATTTTATTTTTGGTATTTGTTGTTATAGCGGCAATAGAAATAAATTACGAAGGCCACCGCCGAAGGATCTAAAAAAAACCAAAAACTTTTGTACTAAGTTTAATTAAAATAGAAAGTATTACAATATTAATTCTAGGTACATGTGAATGCTACCGATGCTAGGTTAACAATGTATGTTGAAAAATGAGTTAAAACTAAGTAAATTACAAGTAAGCTGACACTGCGCTTCCTGGGCCGGGTGGCCTACGTGACCGGTGCCATGCACGATCGAGATCGCTGACTCTGCACCTCGTGTCGCTGCCGCGTGTTAGTTGCGATGCGCGCTGTAGGTAGCCATGCGGTCTTTAGTCAGCGATTTCCTATGTAACAAATACATCATCTGTGAAAATTTCAACTGTCTAGCTATCACCGTTCATTAGATACAGCCTGGTGACAGACGGACGGTCGTACAGCGAAGTTTTTACCCTGTGGGTACGGAATCCTAAAAAACTGTCATAGTAGAGGTACCTAATACATATTTAAATAGTAGATTTAAAGAGTTCACTTGCACACTTTACTCAATGTAAATCGCTTTTCTGCGTCCCAAGAAACAGGTTTAGGCTTAGTTTGGGACTCAATGCTTGCCTGAGATTAGATTAGGGTTGCCAGACGTCCGGGAAATCTGGGATAGTCCCGGAATAGGGTTTCTTGTCCCGTGTCCAGTAATTACGCTCTACTGTCCTGGAATTCATGAGTTTTAGGTTTTTTCACAATCATACGGACACCGATATATATATTATTTGTCAGGTATATTTGTCAGGTCATCTGTCGATCTATTTAGATTTGAACTTGAGACAAAAGTAGCAACTCCCGTTATAAGTCAGAATGTCCAGGAATTGATAAACCTTGATCTGGCAACCCTAGATTAAATGAATCTTAGTTAACATCGGATAATGATTCTACTAAATTATAAACTTATTTGGAAATTTGTAAGTCTTTTTTTAAGGTTTTGATTCTTACTGTTTGCAGCCCTGGCTCCGCTTTTTAAGTATTTTTTTATATTTTACAAAGTATTAGATTATGTTATGCCCCGGGTGGGAATCGAACCCTCGTTCTCCGATTTCATGATGCCTAAACCACTCGGCCACCTGGGCACGCTATTTCTTGCCGGAATTTCGTGCTCCAATTGTATTACTTTAATCGTCGTAGGGTTTTTTCAACCTTCATTTTATTTTTATGCTTTATAAGTTAGCCTCTGACCACTATCTCACCTGATGGTAAGTGATGATGTGATCGAAGATGTTGTTCAGGCTAACCTAGAATTACTGGCTCTCAAGGACAGCTGTCCTTGAGAGCCAGGAATTCGAAACACACCGTTAGGTGCTTGGCGCCAGATTTTCTACTTGAGGGTGGTAGCTCGAGGCCCACCTGATGTTAAGCGGATTAGCCTATGCCTATAACGGATGATTTTCGTCACAAGTAATGAATTGCACTGCGCCCGTCACATTGAGACATATATGTTAAGTCTCATGTGCCTGTAATTTCACTGGTTCTCAAGGACTGCTGCCGGAACACGACAGCGACAGATTTACTACTTGAGGGTGGTCGCTAGCCAGGCGGGCATTCGCAAAATACTCTACCACCATGCGGTGAAGTTCAATCCGGTGGAGGGGATCGAACTCTGGACCTGTGGCGCGGCAGTCTGTACCTATTACCGCTCGGCCATCATTGCTTCAATTATGTTTAAGCCTTTTTATATATTATGTTTAGGATATGACTATATGTTTTATGTACATTACTTGACAGGCGAAAGCGGGCGAGTTTGTCTGCAATTTATGCATGACGCGGCACAGAACGAGAATAAAATTGAATCGTCACAAAAACACGCATAACATCGTTTATAAATGCAAGTTGTGTCCTCTCATCACTAACTACAGGTGAATATATCTCACACACACTCACACCCAATTACACTTCACTACCACACCCTCTTACCCAAATATACACCCTGTTACACACTTATACACATACTTTCCAACTGGTACCTTCAGTAAGAGTCTTAGTGTGTATCACCGTAATATCAGATGTTCAGCCTTCAGGCAGCAGTGTCCAAACGTGTGTTTAAGCTTGAAGAGCACTGTACAAAAACACTGACTAGTGTGTTATTGGGTGCAGTAGACAAAAGAAGTGACGACGGCAGTGCAGTGTCACGGTAAACAGTGACACTGCAACTGTGGTGTGGCGTGACGCTTACCATGATACGAAAGACTTGTTCGTCTCGTTATCTACAATAATATTATAAAAAGGAACGATTTGTATTTTTGTGTGCAACGAATGAACTTATAAAACTACTGGACTGATTTGGATGAAATTTGATATGGAAATAGTTTGAGATCCGGGGAAGGATATAGGATAGTTTTTATCAAACTGTGTAAAATGAGGTTAATGGTTTGGCGCGATAACCGACACACGCGGGGGCGGGGCCGCAGTCGGAAAGCTAGTTATAGTATGAAACAACGAGACGAACACGTATAATGATTCATCATCATCATCATCAGCCGGAAGACGGTTGAACAAAGGCCTCCCCATAATGTAATACCATTAAACAAGCTTTTCTCTATAAAAAAACTTTTTTAAAACATGCTTTTATGATTAACTTTTTAGGAACCGGCTAGGACTCGCGTTATATTTACCGGAAAGATTCCGACAAGTTTCGGACTGTTTTGAAGTCCTTAGGTCTGGGAGTCAATCGTTTCGCGCAATCGTGACTCCCAGACGAAGGACTTGAAAACAGTCTGAAACTGGTTATAAGTTAATATGGATAAAACTCGCGATAGTTTTCAAAGTGAAGCTTTTATGATGTTCTGGTTAATAAAAAGAACAAAAAATAAAAAATATATACTTGCCAAGATGGTTCAAATGAGCCCAAACTCGATGAGGTTGTGTCGTTTCCTTGCGAAGTTCCTTTGGCCACCTTCCAGCTCCATCATCAGATCAGCACCATGTCATCGTAATATTGCATTGTCACGCGATTTACACATGTATGCAAAATTTCAGCTCAATCGGTAACCGGGAAGTGGATCAAATTTAATTTGTAACATTTGTAGACAAACATCGGGATAGGTGAAACTAAATAAAAGCTTGTAAAAACACTTTTCTTAACTTAATTCTCATTAATATTATATCATGCATAACCAATGTATACACATATCCCTTAAGACGCTGTCAAATGCCGAATTTTTGTCACTCTCGGACTATGCAGGAGTGAAAGAGAGACAGCGATGGTAAAATCGCGATCAGTTTAGTAAAAATCCGACAGAAAGTTTGATAGCATGAAATTAATAACGTTAATCGAAAATGTAACTTTTTACGTCCCTCTTGATAAAGTTTTGCTATTTTATTAATATAGTTTCATGCACATTCTTACGTAAATAATTAATATATTTACATTACAAGCTTAATTTAGAGTCAACTTTGCAATTTTATTCTATAGAGAAAGTTTAAAGGAAACGTTTTGGACTTTTCTTGGCCTTAAGTAATGTAATCAAGATTAACATATAATTTTCTTACTTCTACAAACTAAATACATTTTGCTAAAAATCTGTTCATGTTAAGCTATTTAGCACTTGTCAGCGTCATAAGCACCCTCTTACACATCTCGCAGCCTCCTTTATGACAGAACCAGCCATGTCTTCGGTTTCACCCGCGTAGATAATGATGAAATGTGATAATGATGTCAAAAAGCATCTTATGCGTTAATACAGGACCTCAACTATACAGGGTTATTGGTAAAATGCTAACAACCTCTTAGGGTTGACTTCTGCTAGTCCTAAGAAATATTTTGAAATGTTTTTTTGTGTATTTGACGGAATATGCACAAGGACCACCTGATGTTAAAAGTCTATTGGCCTGTGATATAATATTTGATATTTTTTATTACTTAGCTCGATTGTAAATTTTCAAAACTCTATTCAAAGGGAGCGCGGCGCGGTCCAGTGCTGCCGGGGCGGGCGCTCTTAGCTCAGAGTAGACATTTTCTTTTACTGCGAGTCTCAAAATGTTTGTTAGGCCTAGCAGAAGTCAACCCTAAGAGGTTGTTAGCATTTTACCAATAACCCTGTATATCCCAACATGATGGCAGTACTTCTCGGGACGTACTCGCTCAATGAGTTCTACTGGTACTTAAAGTTGATTATTGATTGTATTGGACCCTATGGTGGTTATGTCGTTTCAGATATTCCATGACCAACCATTACTTCCAGCACAAGGGGCTCCAATACACGTGCGAAACTTGCAAACTCACCTACAGGTAACTAAAATACAATAAAATCGAAGTCAAAATCATTTGAAAGCGCTCGTAGCGTAGTTTGCTTAGCCGTTCGTAACTGATCAGCAAAGTTAAGCAACTTCTGCTACCGTGCTTCAGATGGCACTTTGAGACGTGGGTCCCAGTTGTAGTCTTAAGGTGGCAGTCGTTATAGCATCGTGGTAGGGCATTTCACGAATTTATAGAGCCACTGCGAACTTAAACCGACGCTTATGTATGAAAGCATTGATGAGTGTACAGATATGTAAGGATGTTAGTAAGTGGAAATCTGTCGTCTCTGCCTACCCCTTCGGGAAAGAGGCGTGATTTTATGTATGTTAAAATTACGTGTTTAATTCAGTACCCCTTCGCCCCAGCATATCGAATAGTGACTCAAAGGAATTGGCACGAATTTGAGTGTTACTCAATGGGACTTTTTTGTTTTTTTTATGCCTGTTAGGTTAGCCTTTGACCACTATCTCACCTGATGATGTGGTCGTAGATGTTGTTCAGGCTAACCTAGAAGTACTGGCTCTCAAGTACAGCTGCCGGAACACACCGTTAGGTGCTTGGACAGATTTTCTACTTGAGGGTGGTAGCTAGCCAGGCGGGCATTCGCAAAATGCCCTACCACCATGATATAACGACTGCCATCCTAAGACAACAACTGGAACCGACGGCTTAACGTGCCCTCCGAAGCACGTGCACGCTCAGTAGTAATGTCACTAGCGGTCACCCATCCAACTCATGACCGCGCGCGACGTTGCTTAACTTTGCTGATCGGTTGAGAACAGCTAAGTAAACTTCGCTACGAGCGCTTCAAAACTTACTTAGTGTGTGACTCAATGGAAATAAAATAATGTTACAGGAGCAGATCGGGATACCAAACTCACTTGACATATTCGTGTGCCCGACGCCGGTACGTGTGTACGGGGTGCGCTCGCGTATTTATCGCCGAGAGAGGACTCAAGCTGCACATGCTGAAGAAACATCGGGTAACACTTATACACACTCTCCTACACACTCTCTTACACACCCTCTTACACACCCTCTCATTACTGGGGATAAGTGAATTTCACAAATCTCCATTGATGAATTATCAAACTCGTAATGGGGTAATTATTCAGGCGTTACTTTGCGGAAATCCATATTTAATAATAATAAATATTTTAAGAAAATATTAAATTAATATTTTAATAAAACATTTAAAATATATAAAAAATATATCTAGTGACAATTCCGCCTTATTTTCCTGTTAAGCCGACGTGACGTCACAATCGCCACGCAGCCAAATCGGAAGAATTTTCGACGCGTTTTGATTCTACACGAAGCATCCTCAGGAGATCTTGACTCTACAAGCGCACGATCGAGAATTTTTTATTTTTCTCGATCGTGCTGTTATACCCCGCTGATGCTCCCCTTAGTGCAGCATCACCCCTTTTACTGCTAAGTCAGGGATATCTTAGTGTGTAGGAACATTAGTTCTTGAGCCAGTTCGTTTGAAACCACGGTCGAGTTCGGTTGCCAAAGGGTCCCTTAGACTATTATCCTAATTTCCATATTTAATAAAAGTGTAAAATCTAATATCTTATTATTTTTTAAAACTCAAACTCTTCGGGATCCTATAACAGTGCGCTCGTTATTATTTTTTTTCCAAGTGTTTTATTAAAATATTAAAGTAATGTTTTCTTAAAATATTTTTTATTATCTCATAATGGGGATTTGTGGAAAAAGGTTCACGAATCCCCATCAATACTCAATTATTTATTACAACATAATATGTAGCTAGCTACATGCATTGTTTAACATGTTTGTGTGTGTGTAATACATATGACCCTATATGGGTATGGCAATGGTAGGAACAGAACGATATTTTTTTTGGCATTCAATTTTATTTATGGTTGAAAAATTCGTCTAAGGTATGATAACATTTAGATTCTAGTTAGGATTTTAGGTTTTTGATAAGACATTCTACCTTTTCTATGTCTTTATACAGGATTATTGGTAAATGGCTAACAACCTCTTAGGGTTGACTTCTGCTAGTCCTGACGAACATTTTGACATGTTTTTGTTTTATTTTTTTGAAGATTTTTTATTTTTTTATTATTGCGGAATAAGGACGAATACCGCCTGATGTTTTTTTTTTTTTTTTTTTATTCTTGATTGGTTAGCCTTTGACCACTATCTCACCTGATGGAAAGTGATGATGTGGTCGAAGATGTTGTTCAGGCTAACCTAGAATTACTGGCTCTCAAGGACAGCTGCCGGAACACACCGTTAGGTGCTTGGCGACAGATTTTCTACTTGAGGGTGGTAGCTAGCCAGGCGGGCATTCGCAAAATGCCCTACCACCATGCTATAACGACTGCCATTCAAAGACGACAACCGGGACCGACGGCTTTACGTGCCCTCCGAAGCACGGAAGCGCTCAGTAGCAATGTCACTAGCGGTCACCCATCCAACTCATGACCGCGGGCGACGTTGTTTAACTTTGCTGATCGGTTAAGAACAGCCAAGTAAACTTCGCTACGAGCGCTTCAAAAATGTGTTAGTAAAATGCTAACAACCTCTAAGGGTTGACTTCTGCTACTTCTATCAAACCTGTTGAGATGTTTTTTTTGTTTTTGTTTATGTGTATTTGACGGAATAAGCACGAGCAACACCTGAACTTAAAAGTTTCTAGTGCCTGTAATTTATTATTTCATATTTTTTATTACTTCCGAGCAAAGAGCCCTCGCCGCGACTACACTGGACCGCGCCAACCTCCTTTTGAATAGAGTTCTGGATATTTACATCGAGCAAAGTAATAAAAAATATGAAATAATAAATTACAGGCACAAGAGACTTTTAACATCAGGTGAACCTCGTGCTAATTCCATCAAAAACGCAAAAAAAAAAAAAAAAATTTGCTAGGACTAGCAGAAGTCAACCCTAAGAGGTTGTTAGCATTTTACCAATAACCCTGTATTGGCAAGTATCCGAATACATTTTTTTTAGCGATAAAGAGGTCACTGCCCTCTACACTGTTTCTCCACATTATGATGCGTAACTAATCCACTAACACGCGAATCCGTAGTAAGCAGATATAGCTATATTTTGGTCAGTTCAACTATCGGTTTAAAGTAAAATAATACCAAGAAATACTAACTAGTCTGTTTTTTTCAACAAACGAGTACTGAGTATGTCTCTTGCACATTTCCGATATGGACAGAGGGAGATGGGGCATTGCCGTCATTGGTCAATGCCTTTGTTCTTGTTTTCAAGTTGTTAAGGCGCGCTCATATTGAATACTTCTAAAATTTACTGTAGAGAAAATTTAATTATTATTTTATGTAAATCATAGGTACTTGCCGACAGATTTTCTACTTGATTGTGGTAGCTAGCCAGGCGAACATTCGTAAAATGCCGTTCCACCATTCGGTGAAGCTCAAACCGGCGGTGGAATCGAACCATGGTCCTACGGCATTGCAGTCCATTACGCGGCTGTCACGGCTTGAAATAGCTAGAAGTTATTTCTATGATTCCTAAATATGATTACAAGCACAATCGCCTGCTAAGCGATAGTGCTTAAAATTATGGTTAAAGTAAAACAATTGGAGCACGAAATTTTGGCTCGAAAGGGCTTGCCCATGTGGCCGAGTGGTTTAGGCATCTGGCGCCAAATCGGAGGACGCGGGTTCGATTCCTGTTCAGGGCATAAACGTTTTGTGCTCCAATTATTTGTAAAATATAATTTTCGCTTAGGATGCGATAGTGCTTGTAATAATATTTAGAAATAGAAGGGTAGCGAGATCATTGCTAGAGTAAACACTTCTTTCGATCAGATGAAGTCTAGTAGTCTGGTTGATGGCCGCGCACCGTCCCCTATGACGGTTAAAGTAATACAATAGCACGAAATTTTGCCTCGAAAGAGTGTGCCCAGGTGGCCGAGTGGTTTAGGCATCCGTCGTGAAATCGGAGGACGCGGGTTCGATTCCCGCCCGGGGCATAATTATTTTGTGTTTCAATGATTAGTAATTTTTTTATGGTTTCTGATGTAATTGTATTAATTTTCAGGATGACCCTCCACTAGATCCCAGTAAAAGCGGCACATGTTCTAAGTGCGATCTGAGATTTCCAAATGTAGAAGTATTTCTCCGACATCTGCGCAACTATCACTAAGTCGGTGTACAAGGAGTCCGATAAAACCTAGAGAAGGTAATAAATATTAATTACTTAACCTAATTTTCAGGTCCGTGGTTCGAATCCCGCAGCGGGCTTGAGCTTCACCGCAAGGTGGAAGGGCATTTTGCGAATGCCCGCCTGGCTAGCGACAACCCTCAAGTAGAAAATCTGTAGCCAAGCACCTAACGGTGTGTTGCGGCAGCAGTCCTTGAGAGCCAGTGAAATTATAGGCATATGAGACTTAACACCTATGTCTCAAGGTGACGGGCGCAGTGCAATCCGTGACTTGGGACGAAATGCATCTGTTATAGGCAGAGGTTAGTCCGCTTTACATCAGGTGGGGCTCGAGCTTGTTCCGTCAAAAATAGTACATTTTAGTACAAGTATTTTGCTCGTTTTTTTTTAAAGTATCCACCTTATATTTAGTTACTAACTAACTACGCTGCCAAATTATACATGGTTATTGGTAAAATGCTAACAACCTCTTAGGGTTGACTTCTGCTAGTCCTAAGAAATATTTTGAGATGTTTTTTGTTTGTTTTGATAAAAAAAATGTTATATGCATTACTTCCGAGGTAAGAGCGCCCGCCGCGGCAACACTGGGCCGTGGTCCCTTTGAATAGAGTTTTGAATATTTACATGCAGCTAAGTAATAAAAAATATGAAATAATAAATGACAGGCACAAGAGAATTTTAACATCAGAGGGACCTCGTGCTTATTCAGTACAAAAAACAATATTTTGAGATATATTTTTTTATATCATAAAATATTTGTTAGGACTAGCAGAAGTCAACACTAAGAGGTTGTTAGCATTTTACCAATAACCCTGTATATATCGATGTGTAATAAAATTATTTTATAACTTCTGTTCCAGGACCCACTCTGAAGCGAACACAAGAGCCTGTGCCCTGGGCATCAGTGGATACTACCGAATAAATATAGAAATAATGATATATTATTATTATTGTATATATTTGCCACTCTATTATTCTTTTTAAAATAAAAATAAAAAGACGTGTGGCACTCGGAGACTGCCGCGGTAAAGCTATTGCATAGCATTTTTTTATCAACTTATGAAATTATAATTATTTATTTATAGATACAACCAATGCCACCTAGAGGCGAGTTGCTGAACTAAAGAGACAAGCGTGATATTTCAAAAAGTCATTAAAATAATAAAAATAATAAATTGTTTATTGAGATAAAAACGTCACGAAATACAATTAAGTACATTTATCTCACAGCAATTAATTAAATCATTAAACTTTATGGCAAAGTACATATTCCATTTAAATCAATTAAAGTGGTCATTAATTAGGTTCCGTCAAAAATTATACTATCATATATTAAAACAAAAATCATACAGTCAAATAATTACATAAATACACAAATTAGGTCAAATTAATTTCTATCGTCATAATTTTATCATTAGTATAATTTAACCTAGTCAAAATAGTCACAATCACAAAGATCTGTCGAGCTGTCAGACTTGGCACATCTGTCCCATTGGTCAATAAGGCTCTCACAATAGGAAAGTTTGTAATGAAGAGGTTTTGCGGTCGACCACGCCTGTTTGCCGGGACCCCAGGCCTATCCGGTATATTAAACATACACACTAGGTTGTGCAGGTGAAGACAGTCAATTGAGCCTCTGAGCACCTTGCAATAGGTTAGGAGTTGATCAGCAATTCTCCTTACTTCTAATGAGTTGTATATAAAAGTTCTGCTATTCGTCGATAGATGGCAAAACTAAAAAGTATCACCGCTGTGCCGGTCGGAGTGTTAGGTTATTTTCGTTACGGAATTTCTTGATTCGGTCTCCAAGCTCAAGGCCCGCGATAGAAGCTATGCAATAGGTTAATAATAATATACATTCGGGGTTAAAGTATGTAATTGCCGATTCGTAAACTTTTATTACACGTCTGCCCAAAAAAGTAGTGTTATGTTTCAGGGTTCATGTATGTATGTAAGTTTCTTTATTCCACCATAACTTCTAAACGGCTTAACTGATTTTAATGTATTATATATTGTTAGATTCGTCTTGGACACTAGGTATTTTAAAAAAAACTAACTGGCGGATTTTAAACGCCATATTGTAAGAACATTTTTTTTCTTCAAATCTATTGAATATTTGTATCAAAATAAAGGGATTTAAAAAAAGATTCAATAAATATTTATACATTTATTTAAATTAATTTGGAATGATAAAACGCTTGACGAAAATAAATAATTTGCAATCCAGTGTTACCTTTTTAAATCATGTATACTTGTTAACAATTGTATTTTGTTTACAATTTCAACTTGTCTCAGAATAAAAATAAAAAATCAACCATAGTTGCATTGACCTATATACACTAAACACGACATCTCAGACGAGGATTGTAGACCAGTGTAGGAAAGCCGGCCGGCATACTCTCCCTCACACGCAGCTGGTCACTCGTAGAGATTACACGCGCTTTACGTTCCAAAATTGTGTATTATCAATATTGTATTTTGAATACACAATTTTCGCGTCGTCGCGTCTAGAATATACAGGGTGCCCGGTAATGAATGGATAACCTTAAATTAGGTATTTGTATATCTAATGGCCATTCAGAAAAAAAACAGAACAATAAAAAAAAAAAAAAAAAACAAATACCATTTTGAAACCGGCTTTAGGCACACTTAATTTTAAAATGATTGGTCACATGTGTATTCATACTTTTTTTTACGCTATGGATGCTTAAACTTTGGCAAAATGAATATGTTTGTTTATAACTTTGGTACTACTTGATTTTTTTTGTTCTGTTTTTTTTTTCTGAATGTCCATTAGATATACAAATACCTAATTTAAGGTTATCCATTCATTACCGGGCACCCTGTATACGTCAATGCATAGTTGTCATTTCTGACATATCATAATATGAAGATCATTTAAACCTTTCCGATAAAACTCTGTGAAGATGGACGCCACAAACGGTGAGAGGTCTTTTGTACTGATTCCTGGGAAGAAAATATTTATCCGTGGCAAAAGTGTAAGTCATTTTACAAATAATTGGACCGCAAAATGTTAGGTCCCGGGCGGTAATCGAACCCGCGTCCTCCGATACAAAAGGTATAACAGCTAAATCCCTATACAACCTACTTAAAGACCTTGGCCTGTCAAGAACAACCGTAACTTTCACCCTAGAACGTGTATCCAAGGCGGCATTAGTAGGATCTTACTAAATTTGGTTGGGCAGGGGAGGACTGAAAGGGAGCATTAATGCATCATAAAGGAGCCCCTTTACCCTACTCCTGGGTTGCAAGTCCCAAGCCCTTCTAGCCTTTTCCTCTGCAACGCTATGGATCCATACGGTAATCCATGGAATGCTAAGTAAATTTGTCTCAACATATTGTTCCTACTGTATCAATGTATATTGTACTATTTATTCAATGAATAACATTAACACTGTTTCCACTCTATTAAAAATTACAAACTGCATAAGTGTGGATTCTCTCCATGATGTGATAAGCTACTAGCGGCCCGTCCCAGCTTCGCACGGGTATTTTACATAAAAATCTTATGCTTTGAAAATTTTATATCATCTGTGTTCATCAGGGATAATGTAGGATTCTAAAGGTGAAAAAATTGTTTCATATTGGTCCAGTAAGGTTATTCGTTATATACAAAAATAGAAATCTTTCCTGTCAGTTATTTTCTCATACACTCTTATGATTTCTCTCCAGTGTGTGTAATCATGTGATGATTTAGTTGATATTTTCGAAGACATTTATAGGAACACATTCTGCATTCATATAATTTTTCTCCTGTGTGGGTTTTCACGTGAATATTTAGTTGAGCACATTTATAATCACACATGGAGCATTCAAATGGTTTCTCTCCAGTGTGAGTTTTAACATGTTAATTTAAGTTTTCTCTTTGAGAACATTTAAAATCACACAAGCTGCATTCATATGGTTTCTCTCCAGTGTGTATTTTCATGTGGCTGTTTAGGTAACCTTTATGAGCACATTTATAATCACACATAGGGCATAAAAATGGTTTCTCTCCAGTGTGTGTCTTCATGTGACTATTTATAGGGTACATTTTCGAGCACTTGTATAATCACACATATACTGCATTCAAATGGTTTCTCTCCAGAGTGCATTTTCATGTGTTGGTGTAGGTTACCACTTCGAGCACATTTATAGTCACATATACTGCATTTGTATGGTTTCTCTCCAGTGTGTGATTTTATGTGACGTATGAAGTCACATCATGCTTAACGGGAAGGTTGAATAAAGCACTTGGTGTGATATGTGTGAAAACCATTGCTTTCAAATAATTGCCAAATTTGTTCTTGATTGCTTGTAAAACCAAGCAATCTCACGCAAACGCTGTATGTTGTGTACTGTGTTCTCAGCAAAGTTTACTTGGGAGAACCCTAATTTTTATTTATTTGTTTAAGAGGCCTTTTACATTTTGCAGCCCTCTCACTCGCACTTTTAAAGATAATTTCAAATAGCAACAATATGGTTTATGTTTTTTAAAATGTGGTCAATCATTATTTCGCTGCATGCAACTATAGATGTATATCTTAAATAAATAATTTAACTGTAATATATAAAGCAGTATTACCGTAATAGCATAATGTTCCATATATGAAAAAAGCGGTTTTTCCAAATTTTAATACATGTTTACATAGGTCGATATTTTTCTATGATAGCTTCATGGATGAGATATATCCTAAGTAATTTAAAAAAATCTATAAATCCATGCAGTAAAGGGCTAGAGTAACTTTGTTTCGTTAGATCGTAGACAGAGTGTTAGATAAATGCCTATACCGATGTAGGTAGACGAGTGTAGTTGTTTGGTTGTTTAACCTAATCCAAGGCTCGGAACGACTCGGTTGTTTTATAACCTATATCGATATTTTGCGGAGAACTAGAAAAATATATAGACGTTTTATGATGTTTTAAAAGCAATAACTACCGTTACCTGCAAAACAAAAAGAGTGCCTCTATTTCTCTCATCAAGAAATATCCAAGTCATGTCCAGTCTGACGAAACTCTCTATGGGAAAAGTGTTTGTATGAAAAGGGTGCGAACTTTCATGGCGACTCTTTCTATCTCTTTCGATCCATACATACATCTCTTTCTAATTTGTGATATATCTGTGGTAATTTCTGTTAAATGGCTCTTCTCTGTCTGTGGTCTGTGATGTAGTGTCACATATCAACTTTTGTTTGTTGTTGTTTGTGATTGCTTTTCGGTGTTTTTCTTGTTATTCTAGAACCAAATTCATATTTTACAGCCAAGTTTTTTACGTGTTATAAAAAGTAAAAGTAGCTTTACATGTTATAATGTACTATATAAAACATGTGAAATATGTGGCCCGAAAGCCGGCCGCACTAACAACAAAAAGCGGATGTTTATGGCGAAATTTCCTTTAAACGTAGAAAGGTATGTACATATTCATAATATAAAGCGAATTATCATAGTTTAACCTGTCTTTTTTATAAGTTTTCCCTAAATCATGTCCTATAACCAAATTCGTAGTGTGGACATCATAATCGATACTAAATATCGATGCACCTGTAATTAAAGTATTTGCCATAGTGTTACCTGGGTACGCATTATGTCCCATTGTCCATGTGTAGTGCTTTTACGGATCACATGTTTCAAAGATGGTGAAAAATTTATCTATATGAGACAAATTTACTTAGCATTCCATGGATTCACCATGTGGGTGCCGGGTCCATAACGTTACAGAAGAAGAGGCCCAAGTCAAGGTGCCTGGGACTTGTAACCCAGTGAGTAAGGTTAAAAGGCCCCTTTATGATGCATCAATGCCCCGTTTCACCACTCGAGCCTCCTCCCCTGCCCAACTAAATTAATTTTGTACACATATTTTTTCAGATTCAAAAAGAGGTACTACACCTCGAATACGCAGGCTTTTGAAGCGTATCGAAAAATATAAGACAGAAAATAAAACCTTGAAAAAGAAATTAATTACGATGGACAACATATCATCCCCCATGTTAAACAGTCTTATTGATTCTACCATCAAAAATCAAAACCGAAAAGCGCATGGTAAGCAATGGGCAAAATTGAATAAAAGCGTTGCATTAGCTATTTACAAAAATCTCCGAAGTCTTATGGTATTTAAGTCAATTATTACCCATGCCGAGTATACGCACATTACAGACTGTCCTACAAAATATGAAATTAGAAACTGGAATAGATAAAACAGTTATGGAAAACCTTAAAAATAAGGGTGATAAATTAACAGAAGAAGAAAAAAATTGCGCAATTTTATTTGACGAAATGGCGCTCAAGATACGCCTTATCTATAGCCCTTCTACTGATTCCATCGATGGATTTAGACTATTTTGTTTTGATTGAATTTGTTTTGGTTGTAATAAAACTCTTATTATAAATGTTTCTTTTATTTAAAAAATAAACCTGTTTATATATAAATCGATGATTTCATCTGCACGTCACTATTTGGTAATCTAATATTGATTTAATCGATTATTTTTCTGTGGGACATCACTATCAGTTAGCTAATGTTGGCAAGACTGTAAAATTACGAATTTAGTTGACTACAGAATTTATTTTCTTGCGTTATGTTGGTACTAGAGCTTAGTACCCGTTTCGAACAACCATCAAAACCCATCTTATGTTCTAAAGTCCCGCCTCTTCTTACGTAGTATTGTATCCTCATTGGTCATGTCAGTTATAGATGCAACCTTCTAACGACCGATTTTTAGGGCGTTCGGATAGCCTATCGGTGCCAAAAATAACACTCACAAACGCTAAAAATGATCACACGGGCCGTTCGTTTTGGGACTTCGTGAGCAAAAATATCGTTTTCGCTCACCGTTCGGATAGCTTTGAAAACGCTACAAATGACAGAGAAAAGTGATATTTTTGACCCATGTCTTACCGTGGGATCGTTGTGATCGTTTTTTGACAACTGCTGGTTTGACAGTTGTATATGGCGCGATTGAAGAGTTTCACTTGTTTTTCAAAAAAAGAACTTGAAGTTATATAGTATTTATATTTTATGTAGTAGGTACCTACTTGTTTTGTTAATTTTAGAGATTGATTCCATGTAACATACCGTGCAAAATTGTTAAAATATTGTCGGTTGTCAAAGTATGTTTTAAGCCGTTCGGATAGCATGCAGTAATTGGTGGTCAAAAATAGCAAAAGCTTCTATCCGAACGCTAATACACAAATGCCACTTTTGAAACTGCTACAATCGCAATCGAGCCAAAACGAACGCACCTTTTGATAGTTAAAAAGTATAATACCACCAACTTAACTGTTCAGTTTTCGAGGGCGCTACTTGTCAAGGAAATCAATTACAAACTGTCACAATTTGAAGGAATGTTGTAGTTCTTTTTTTTGCCGCCTGAACAGATAAGTTGGTGGGACTGTATCGCTCTACCATGGAAGTAATAAGTACTACGTACAACAGGAATGAGCTCTATCTGTACATCTTACAGCTAAAATAAAGAAAATATAACCTTATGCTAAGGGCGTAAGAGTCTTGTCGCGCGCAAAATAAAAATGAAGCCGAGTGAGAGGGTAACCACTGAACCCTGTGTCTCGTTCTAACAGTGACCTAGAGTTGCAAGAGTTAAGTTGATTTCAATCCTCTCGTCGTTTGTAGAAAAATATGTGATTGATGTTATGTAATGACGTAAAACCATTTACTTCTAAAATGTTTCTAAATATAAATAATAATTGATTACCGATATGTTAAAGCAATATTTTTTGTTGCTACGTGTAAAGCCTTATTAACGCAAAAATTTTGCTGTAGCGGATAGGTTTTCTTTTATTTGTATGAAATACGGACACCTGACCTGACAACCCCACTTGAAATCGCAGACTCGGACTTTAATGGCGGATTGTTTTTTGATTGTGTGATATTTTGGAAGAATTTTAGTTAAAATGGGGAATATTTTTGTCGTGGAGGCTTGCGGAATTGATTATTATCCTGATTGTGGTTTATCTTTTCACAGGTAAAAGTTTTAAACATAATTTGTTAGTGATGAATTACGGTGACCATGCATGACTATCCAGTCCTAGTTCAAGATTAAATACCTATGCAATTTTTAATTCCTTTCTCTATTAAAATCACTTCG
The DNA here is from genome assembly GCA_963890685.1 of Plagodis pulveraria. NCBI lineage: Eukaryota > Metazoa > Arthropoda > Insecta > Lepidoptera > Geometridae > Plagodis > Plagodis pulveraria. The sequence continues at coordinate 4,047,814 of OY982979.1, read as the reverse complement.
TTTCAATTTCAGATTTCTTAAAGATCCTAATGTTATGGAAAAAATCCACCACAACCTCCTCAATATATATTTGAAGATCCACATGATATTCAATTGGTGAAGGCGTTAGCGAATTCATAGTTTAACTCATAATGCAAAATTAGAATCAGTGAAACATATAAGGAATAAGCTGGGTTTGCGGCAGAAACTTCACAAGACTGTTTTATTTAGCAATGTCTGATTTAGATTAAAACTTAAATGTAAACTAAACTGCTTTTTTCTAAACTAATTAATTGGACAGCCGTCGAAACACACCGTTAGGTGCTTGGCGACAGATTTTCTCCTGGAGGGAAGCTACACAGGTGGGCATTCGCAAATTGCCCTGCCTCCATGCTATAATAACTGCGATCCTAAGATAACAATTGGGTCGACGGCTTAACGTACCCTACAAAGCACGGAAGTGCTCAGTAGTAATGTCAATAGCGGTCACCCATCCAAGTCATGACCGCGGTGGACGTTACTTAATTGTTAGTAGCTGACAATTGCTTAGCTGATCTGTTAAGAACGGCCAAGTAAACTTTGCTTTGCGTACTTTACACTTATTGTCCCCATTAAAGCACAACTGGCACTACCTAGGTGTATGAAAATCTTAAAAAAGTAGGTAATAAGTTAACATACAATAGGTTATATATACCTACCTAGGAAGGCGTACGTTTCCTTACCTTTCGATGTCTTTTGAAATTGAGAAAAATGTGATGTTCAGACCTCTGTTATTATTTATGCAGCCAAATGCAATGCTGTATAATCTTGCCCTCATTCCAACCTACCTAATAGTACCTAATAGGTACTAACCATTCTGTGCTACTAGGTACGTAAACAGCCTAACAAACACCAACACGAAATACGGCGCGTTGAAGTGAGAAGACGTGCGTTCCGGGCGGCGCCCGGCAACCCTTGTAGAGTAAACGCGACTTGTTGCAGCCGCGCTTGTACTTGTAGCGTTGTACCTAAAGTGCGGAGTGAACCAGGCCTGCCTATATGACGTGAGTGTGAAAAGCAAGCAAAAACAGTAACAGCCTTACTTATAAACGCTACTTAAATTTTAAACATTACTTAGCCGCTGATTAGAAAAATTTCTTACTCATAAACGCTACATAACTTTATCCAGTACCTAAGCACTGCTTAAATCAGCTGTCAATTTAAACACCGTCCCACCCTTGTTTAAATTTTAAGTAACAAGATGGCGCCCATATTTCTGATCAGCTGATTTAGTTACAGACCCACCAACTTATCTGTTCAGGTGGTAGAAAAAAGAACTACAACATTCCTTCAAATTCTGACAGTTCGTAGTTGATTTCCTTGACCAGTAGCGCCCTCGAAAACTGCACAGTTAAGTTGGTGGTAGGTACTATACAAAGAAAACTATTATATTTACTTTTTAATTTCAAGATATTTAGCACTAGATACATGCTATTTGGCCATTTAGGTCATTCATTATACTTTTTAGTACAATGTTGTCAGTTTAAAATACGTTCGACCTCATTATCCATTGCTTAGCTAAACAGGTGCTATGTAGCGTTTATAAGTAAGAAATATTTAAGCATTACTTAAACACTGTTTAGTTATCCATTACTTAGCAACTACATAGCGATGTTTTTATAAGTGAGGGGGTAAATGTATAGTGCTCTATAGGCAAATGTTGCTATCTGCCTTAATGGGACGATCGGAGTATTGCTAAGCTTATACAGTTTACTGTTGCTGTAAAATTGTCTACCCTACATGTATAGTGTTTTTTTATTTTTATTACTCCAGTGAGATGGATGATGTGTTTATTAAAAAACATGTTTTATGTGCCTATTTTAAATACCCAAGAATGTTGCTGCACTGGAGGAAGACATTCGACAACTGTAACACAGGTACGACCTAGCACAGTTGTCAATGTCAATAACTATACCATAAAATTAGATCATATACCATTAAAACAACGTTATTGTAATTAATGTATAGTTAAAAATGTTCTATGTGATTTTTAAAAAATAAATATTTGTGTTGGCATTTATTTGTATTTATAGGGCAAGTTTATCATTAGCATCTTCGATTAAAATCCATCTGAAGCAATGATATGCTGACGTCATATCACAAATTAGTTTTTGTAATTATTGTCCTTAAATCATGTTTCAATATGGTCACCATCGCCAGAAAGGGATAAGAGGTACAGTTACTGAGCTCTCGTTCGGCTTCAATTTTACGACAACAGCTCATTCCTGTTGTACGTAGTACTTATTACTTCCATGCGCTCTACTCAAAGGTTATGAACTATACTTCGTCTGAGCCATAGAGATAAGAAAAACCATGGAGGCGCCGCTATATTCCTACACTACATTTGCTTATACAAATACGGGTGAAATATGTAACAGAATGTGATGTATAGTTTTGTTCCATTCTTTCTAATGTGGCTACCGTATTTGATAAAAGAGACAGCAATATTTCAGTTGTTGCTCATAATGGCAACATTTAGTTGTGACGTAGTGACAGTCGTAGGTAAGTGTCCTGTCCGCCATATTATGCGACGAGTTTCGTGGTAGTTTTGCTGTCAAATAGGTGTTTACTTTTTTATTATTGAGATTTGTGAGAAAATTACGAGGAAATTATCTTTGAAATTGCACGTGTATGGTTGAAAACAGCCATTCAACATGCCTATGTGTTGTATTATGAAGTGTGGTGCAAGAAAGAAGGAAAATCAACCTCAATTGTCTTTGCATAGGTAGGTGGCCGGTTTTCATCCAATATTACACATAGAAATACATTTTTCATTAAAAAAAAGCAATCATCAGTTAATGGCTGTAGTGTTCATATTTGGGATTATTTCCGTCCAACAGACCTTTAAATATCATACTTTCATTCGTTTGTTTACAATAATATGACATGGTGGAATAGTGTTGTACCGTTTCCGTACTAGTTTCCGATACTAGTTCCTTCGCTTAGCTGAAACGATATCGGTCTAATACGTGTGCTACGGTTCGAGTGACCTTGCTTGGTCCGGCCTGAGGTTCACAGCAATGAGAGAATGACCGTCCTACAAACTTTTATGATCGTTGGTTATACATATTCCGAAAATTAGACGATAGTATTCTGTTATTTGTTTTAGATACATATTTTATTTAACAACTCGAATTAAAATATATTGATAAAAATAATAACCTTTTATAGGTTTCCTAAAAATGAAGGATTAAGAAAAAAGTGGTTAGAGGCTATTGGTGAAGAAAATATTAATCCTCGACATAAAGAATGGTACATCTGTTCATTTCACTTTGAAGAAAGTTGCTTCAATAGAACACTTGATGTAATGAGATTACAAGATAACTCTGTTCCTACAATATTTTCGGTAAGTGTGTATTAAACTTTTTGATTAAAAATAGCCTGGCCATAGGGCCATTGGATCTCTGTTATCATTCTTAGCATAGGCCAAGAATGATAACAGAGATCCAATCAAAGAGTATTTAATAACCCCAGCATGCCGTTTTATACAAAAATGCTGGAGCGTTGTAATGTTTCAAATTTGAAAAACGCTCCTGCAATGGATTTTATTTTCTTTGTCCGTGAATTCGATACTTCGCGTATTCCATTTTTGAAAATAGTGGCAATATTTCCATGCATGTTTGAGAAAAACATATTTAATAATGCATATCAAAATATAATTTCCATTTTTTTTCAGGCATCTAACAAAAAACAATATCAAGAGGCACCTGTTTTCTGTGAGACGAGCAATATTAAACAATCTGATGTTTCTTGTACATCTACTGCAATGCCTCCATTGCAGTTACCCCATCTAATTAAGGAAACGGTGCACGAAAAGGTATGTGTACATCTATTCAGATGTCGACTGTTTTACGGTTCGCTGGTCTTGCAAAGTTCTAAATTTTTTGAGGTTCTTACGACAATTTTAAAATAAAGCGAAAATGATGTTACGTGTTAATTCTCTAAAAATAATCTTATTGGCTGATTCTGGTACCATGTCAATGACATATCCTCTCTGTTCTGTAGCCGTACTACAGATACAAACTATGGGTACAAAACAGCATTCTCGATATAACTTAAGGATTGAAGTAGATTTTTTTTTTTCAGGTTATACAAAAAGAAGAAATTAAGGTTTTAAAAGAAAAATATGTCAAGCAACAGAGGAAAATTAAACGCCTCAACGAAAGGATTCGAAAGAAAAATAAAAAAATTGCCAATTTGAAAGACATTATAGAAGACCTTCAAAGAAAAAATTGTATCAACGTGGAACAGTCTGCTTTGATAGAAGAATTGGCGGGACCAAAAGACTTTCTAAAAAGACAAATAAAGAAGTCCAAAGGTTTACCTGTACCAAATAAATATTCTGAAGAAATCAGAAAGTTCGCATTAACGTTGCATTTTTATCCCCCAAGGCCTATAATTATATAAGGGGAACTTACAATACATGCTTACCTCACACAAGAACTTTGAGCAAATGGTATCAGCATGTGAATTGCGAACCGGGATTTACGAAAGAAGCATTTGAAACATTAAAAATTAAAGTGAAAGGAAGTGCACATCCTGTAATATGCTCCTTGGTGTTTGACGAAATGTCCATAAGAAAATCTTTGACTTGGGAACCAAGAGCTCAGAAATACTATGGTAGAGTTGATTATGGACATAACCTAGATAATGACAGTGTTGAAGAAGCCACTCAAGCCCTAGTACTTTTGTTAACGGCTATCAATGGCAGGTGGAAGATACCTATTGGTTATTTTTTAATAACATCCCTCACAGGCGAGCAAAAAAGTATTATCTTGGGCACGGCTCTAAAATAGTGCGAAGATGTGGGTGTAAAAGTTGTTAGCATTACATGCGACGGACCTGCCGCAAATTTCAGCATGTTCACTTCTCTTGGTTGCGACATTACAAAAAACCAAGGTATTACTAGATTTGGGAGTGGTAACACTCGCATCCACGCTTTTATCGACCCATGCCACGCAGTAAAATTAATTCGTAATGCATTTGGCGAACTAAGAGTTTTTATTGACTCATTTGGTCGAATGGTAGATTTTAAATTTGTAGAAGAATTGCTCGAACTTCAAGAGAAACAGGGCCTACATCTCGCAAATAAAATTAAAAAGCCGCATATATTCTATCACAAACAGAAGATGAAAGTGAAGCTGGCGACACAATTATTCAGTAACTCAGTAGCAGATGCACTCGAGTTTTGCCGCAGTGTATTAAAACTAAAACAATTTGAGAAATGTAGTGGCACTGTCAATTTTATAAATCTTATGAACGACGTGTTTGACGTATTAAACAGTCATTCCATCCGCCCGCCAGGATTTAAAAAAGCCATGTGTCCCGCCAATATTGGCTTTATATCAGCTTTATTTGAAAGTGCGACTAATTACCTCACAAGTTTAAAACTATGCACAGGTGAACTTGTCGTCAATTCCCGCAGAAAAACCGGCTTTATTGGATTATTGATAAACATGAAAAGCGCATTGGCAATGTATAGTTACTTGGTGGAAGACACAAAAATGTTAAAGTACATACCACTCTACAAGATCAGCCAAGATCATATTGAGCTCTTCTTTTCGGCTGTGAGATCAAGAGGGGGTTTCAACAATAACCCCAATGCCATTCAATTTCGTGCCGCATACAAAAAGTTGCTTGTGAGAGCTGAGATAAGAGATGATGGCATTGGGAATTGTACTCCACTGGAACAAGTCAATATATTGACTTGCTCCAGTCAAAATCCAATTCTAGCTTTAAACGAGTTAACTGTCAAAAAAAGTTTTGTGGAAATTGCGGAAGATCATAGTGATTTATACGACAAATATCTGGAATGCATTTTGAATACAGAGACTGATACTTACACAGATAGGGTATTGGAATATATATCGGGTTTCGTTACTAAAAAGTTAATGCGTACCATTAAATGTGATGTCTGTTTATCGTTATTGATTGGAGAGGAAGACATCAATAGCCTCATTTACATAAAATCAAGAGGAGGACTTAAATATGCTTCTTCTAGTGTCATTGATATACTGAAGAAGACAGAAAAAAATATTAAAACTCAATTAGAACAAAAATCAAAACCAGAGTTATATTATCTGTACATTTTTAAGTTCATGTGTGAATTGTATGACTTAAAGATTTTTTTCCATGCGGACTCTGATCCCGAGCATAACAGTAACCACAAGTTACTCCTCATTAAATCGATAATTAAGATCTTCCTAGATATAAGGTATAGATATCACAGTCAAAGATCAGAAAAGGTGTCACGGAGACAGTTTTTGAACAAACTAACATTGTTTCGAAATGAATAGTAGTTTTATTTTATGTGCATATTGCTGTATATACACCAAATGTTAATCGAATAAATTAAACACTGTTGATTTGTACCAAAGTTTTATTTAATGAATAAATATTGTGGTGGTGTATTCCTCAATTTATGTTTGTATTGTAATGATAAAATAAACACTGCAATGTATGAGCAATGCAAGATGGTAAGTTTTTAACGTATGTGTATTGGTATGTTTGTAAAATATTACAAGAAACGCAATTCACAAAGATAAGTAACTAGATTCGTACCGAACAAATTAGTATCCCACGAAATGTCCCGGGAATGAAATGACATGAACTATAGCAACCCCAGTCCGCATACCTACCAGAAGCTACAAACCAGATTACAGAGTACTTTTATGTATATGGACCAGATATAAAATAAGCGTATGTGCAAATGTGATGTACCTAAATATTTGATGTAACTATTTTTAAATTCTGTGAAGAAAAAACATTACATTAATTGTACTGTCAGATATCAGAAGGGAATTAAATCTTACCCATTCTTATGTTACAAATAACTGTAGGTATTCATACGTGATAAACGTAGTAGGACTATTATACTATTAAGTGGTATTAGTATCGATACTTGTTATAGTAACACTATATTCCCTGACCGGCACAACCCTAGGCATTGGCAACCGTTTTAAGCGACATTTAGAGTTGTAGGTATGCACCTATTTTTTGTAGGTATTTCCGGTCCAAGTATTTATTATGTCTATGGTCTGAGCCGATATATTACTTTTCTCTATGCTCCAACGACTGGCCGTATTCCATTTGAGTTATTTTCGATAATTTTGACCACATTTTGCAAGTATGGATTTACATTTAATATGAACCACAGTCAAAAAATTATCGAAAATAACGAAATTAGCGTCAAATGGTATACGCCCTACGGGCAGTGTTGCCAGACATGCGATAATTATCCTAGATCCACGATATTTTTGAGTACCATGCGATATAAAATAATAAGTACATATCGCACGATATTTTATCCAACTTCTACGATATTTTTGAGAATTTCGAATTTTCGAATTCAGGTATCTGTAACGGAACGTAAATTTTTGTGATATTTTTCTATAATCTAAGGCAGTCCAGAATCATACGAACGTGGAATGTGAATTGATTTTTCCAAAATACTTAAATTACGTTATAAAAAAGCTGACACCGTCTCATAACAGCTACTGTTAATGGCATAGTTTTGGGCGTAGAAGGCTGTGACAGTGGTAGCGCAAAAACCTGCTGAATTGATTTTATACCAAACCGAGCATGATTGAGTGTATGAATAGGTAAGGAGAATACGGCCCTGAAAAAAAAACAGAGCCCGTTAAGGCCTACATGGCTCATCCGCAGAAATTCAATCATTGTGTTCTGATTCTGAGGAAGAAATTACTTTTTGATTAAAATTAAAATAAGATGCATATTCAATAAAAAAATATAACGTTTTATATACCTATCTAAGAGATTTAATTTGTAGAACAACAGAAACAACCTGCGTGTAGTTTTCTGAAAATTAGGTGGGCGCCCAACATTAAAATTGCCTAATATGACAAGTAAGTCGTATCAAGATCTAGATCTACTTAAAAAAAAATAACGATGTCTATTAAGGTTACACACCCAAAATTTTTGCCGTATTCTCTTTTTAGACTCGGTTATGTAACTTATAGAGTAAATTTGGACTTGCGATAAAAACACGATAATTTTGCATTAAATCTCCGATAATTTTTAACTCGCGAATCTGGCAACCCTGCCTACGGGTGACATATTCTATTTGATCTATGATACCGACTGGGACTGGCTATGTACAATACATATTGTACAATGTACATACTACATTTTATTTACGGAAATTTAAATATTTATGCCTCGTGCCCATAATATTGTTCTGTGCTTGTGCTCTTAGAAAAATATTACACCTACCGGCTTGTGCCCACCTAAGAGTACAGCCACAAAGAAATATATATATTAACTTTCTTACTGAAAACAGCCACAAATATATGACGGACGAAAACGGTTGTACCTACAAATTATTATCAGCCGAAAACCTACAAATAGTGTAATGATTGATTACATACTCATCACAGATACTATCTGATTGAATAACAGAATGTAGCACGAAACTCGAACTCAATATTGAATTAATTTCTTTCACATACAACTTGTCAATCCAGTCTCCACAATTCACAGAAAAATGTTTGATACGACCGGTATTTGCCTAATATGCCTACATACGAACAAAAGGCTCAAAGTTATCGACCAACGAATGTCGGATTTTCACTACGCGTTATGCGATTATGATTCTGTAAGTATAAAGTGTATGATAAAATACCTACTAATAGTATAGTAATTCTCTTATCGCCCGTAACTCCTTCTCATTCTACATTGTTTACATAATAAAAGAGTTCAATCTTCTCACTACTTATGGCAGACTACTATGGCATATTGATCTAAAACAATTTAGTTTTTTTTATCATCATTATCTCTTTAATACATACATACATACATAAAATCACGCCTGTATTCCCCGAAGGAGTAGGCAGAGGTGTGTAAACACCCACATTTCGCTAAATGGGTCTTGGTCCCATGTAACAGGGGGGCGAGCCTATTGCCATTCACCGGGCGCAGTTTCAAGATCATACAAAATGTTTTCTCTAACACACTGTACGCAACACAGTAACATATAAATAATAATATGTTTACGCTAACAACATATAAGACGGACACAAGAACATATTGTATGAAATCCTGGCAGGGCACTAAAATGGTAAGCGTGCAGCCCTGTCATGCGTCTAATGCACATAACACCCTACTCACATCCACGTGAGAAGTGGCATGCTGCTCATTAACACACTTTTTAATCGCATTTAACGACACCCACGGGAAGAAATGGGGAGGTGACATTCTAACCCGGCCACCCCATGTTTATGAATCAACTCAAATTAAATCTTAGCTAGTGCAAGTTTCTTTTCTAGAGGCGAATAAATATTGTATTGTTAGCGCAAAGCAAAATTACTGTGCATAGTGCTGAATTGATGATGTTTAATGATATTAAGCAGTTATTATAATATGTAGCCTGTTTTAGTTAGGGACTATCAATTGTACTAATAAATACAAAGCAAAGTTGAGATAGATCTTAAGTTGCAGTTTTGACATGTAAGTGTATGAACTGAATGTACGTTCGACTTAGCGCCTGTAGGGAATATAATATAATAAGGATAAAATAGCGGTGCCAGGTTATAGATTAGCAAAGACAAATAAAAGGTTGTTCTTAGGTAATTGTATAAGGTTTTATAATAAAATTCGTATAAATATTACAACGCTTACAGAAGGGAAATTCAAGTTGCCCGTGAAAAACATATTGATTAAGAATTCCACAAAAAATGTTTGGACAATTCCGTCTCTGCCAAGCTATCGCCTGTCACTTACAATATTTTAAACAAATATTGTAATAATTGTATTATATAGTAAGTACGTAACACATAGTTAAAAGAGGTTTATAAGAATGCCTTCGAGTTTCTTGCCTGTTCTTCTTGCAGTGGCTCTATACAATTTTTTTTCTGAATGTGGCAGTATAATGTAGAATATTTCAATATTAAAATGTGTAATTCATCTTCATAAGAGAGTCATAGACGCTTTTGCAGCACAAGGTATCGTTTAGCAAGAAAGTGTCCAGGTGGCCGAGTGGATTAGGCATCCGGTGTGAAACCGGAGGATGCTGGTTTGATTCCCGCCCGGGACATCACTATCACTACATAGTATAAAACAGTCACTTCTCGCTGTCTGTCTATCCCTATATATTATTAGATCTTTAAAACTACGCAACCAATTTTGATGCAATTTTACTTTGTGGATAGAGTGATTCAAGAGAAAGGTTTATATGTATAATACATGCATAATATAGTAGAGGAACACAGATAATTTTAGAGGTTTCAAATGTAAATAAAATAATTTTTTTTGCGCTTACATTGCAAACGCTGGTTGTACCCTATGAGATAGATCAAAATAATGTTCTACAGTATTGTACACCTTAAAAAGTTGTACAAAATATCCATGATGGTACATATCTATCTCTTGGGGATAACCCACAATAGCCATTTTTCATCCTATACTTTTTACGAGAAGTAATGGCTTACTTACGAAGGCTTATTTAATTTTAGGCAATACAGCGTTAATCCTTATCCAATTAAGTACCATAAATACATTGTGCACTTAATATAGATCAATATGGCCCTTTACAACATTAGATTATTCGTTGCGCGTTGAATGTTTTTCATTTGGCCAAATATATGTTGCTCAAAACATGTTTGTATTGTCTAATGACATAAATCTGTGAACGTTGTATATAAAGACATTCTGTAGTATATGTAGTATCAGCATTGGACCCGTGCATAGCCAGGGAGGTTTGCTAGTAATGTATAAATGGAGAGACGTATAAATTGATAAAATTAATTGTTCCAGGTGACAACCCTTGGTAATCAATATTGCGTAGAATGTGCTTATCTGTTAAACAAGGTATATAATTTCACAGCAAAATGTCAGTTGGCTCTTAAGATACTTCAGGGTGAATACAAAACGAAATGCGTAAGTATAAGTTTCCACCATCATCTTCCTACTCTTGACCCACTATTTCTTTTATTTTTTTTATGTAATGGGTTGGCAAACAAGCACACGGCCCACCTGATGGTAAGCGGTTACCGTCACCTATGGACATTTGCAACACCAGGGGCTTTACCAATGCGTTGCCGACCCTGTAAGACTCTTTTAACACCTTTTTTGAAGAAATCCATACTGTAGCCCTGCGGAAAAACGCTAGATGGAAGATCATTCCACATTTTGCAAGTATGCGGTAAGAAGGAGCGCATAAGTCGAGCTGTGTGAGACTTCCAGGACTCAATTATGTGTGGATGAGTTTTTAACCACTTTTGGGGTAATAAAAAACTTTTGTATTGTTTCCAACAAGTGTTGGTTCCGACACTAATTTATGGTAGTGACAGTTGGCTATGGCAGAAAAAGCATGAAAGTAGAATAAATGCACTGTCTCCTATGACGGTTAAAGTAATATAATTGGAATACGAAATTTCGGCTCGAAAGAGCGTGCCCAGGTGGCCGAGTGGTTTACACATCCGGCGCGACCCCCCTGGGGCATAAAATTTTGTGCTCCAATAACTTGTAAAATGTTTCTGCATTGTTACAGAAACGGTTTTTGCTTCAGGAATTCAGTCTTTTTAACCGACTTAAAAAAAGGAGGAGGTTCCCAATTCGGCTGTTATGTTTTGAGTGTGTTACTTCATAACTTATTGTAGGATTTTAATATTGTTATGTTTGCAATAACGCCTGCTATGCTGATTACATTACATTCCATCCCAATATGATGGTTAAAGAACGATAGAAAAGATTAAAGTTATGACGTCATGTCATGTTAGCTCAATTGGTTAGAGCATACCCCGGCTAAAGGGGTGGATGGACGCGGATTCGAATCCCGCACATGACTTAAATTTTTCCTATCATATATTTGTGATTTTATTGTAGGATTACCTATATATCCCATAGCTGGTGTTTGTCATGTGGTCCAATTTAATTTTAATGAGATCTGACATGTATTTGAGTTAGCTCTAGTAACGCGTAATTAATTGGCTTCGACTACATTGATAATGTTCTCATTTTCACTTATCGATGTAAAATGAACGAAAAAAAATTGTATATGATGATTTGGTTTAATTAAATTTTTGGGTCTTTTTTTTGCTTGTTATGTTAGCCTTTGACCACTATCACACCTGATGGTAAGTGAGGACGTGGTCGAAGATGTTGTTCAGGCTTACCTAGAATTACTGGCTCTCAAGGACAGCTGCCGGAACACACCGTAAGGTGCTTGGCGACAGATTTTCTACTGGAGGGTGGTTGCGAGCCAGGCGAGCATTCGCAAAATGCCCTTCCACTATGCGGTGAAAGCCCGAACGATTTGCACAAGTTTGAATTCTTCGACCCGCTGCGCTGCAGTCCATTTCCAAAGCCACTGAGCCATCGCTGCTTCAAAAATTATACGAAAAAAAGTCGGTTTTTTCAGTATTGAAATTTAGTTTAAATATTCATTTCAGAATAAAAAGACCATCTATACGCTACTACCTTCAAATGGAATGGGTCTTTGGGATGAGAATGAGATAGGTGTTTATCATTATCAGCATTGTGAGGAGACAACCAAATCAAGAGTAAGGAAAACAGTATACTTTTAGTAATAAGTATGAAGAGTCAGAATGGTCTGGAGGCCCTTCACCAGTACATATCTTCTTCTGATTACGTGAGTAGGTGGGCGCGGATATACAAATGAATGAGTTCAGATCACAATCGTCGTATTTTAACCAGCATTCACAGAAATCACGATGTAATTTGGTAATTAGCGATGACTACTTTACGAATTCAACTTAATTAAATCTTGAAGTAGCGTGATGGTAAAGATTCTGAGCGATTCGTCACAAGCGTGGTGCGCGGGCGCCGTTTCATTCAAAAGTGAGTTAAAGATGGCCGCCCGCACTACCATCGACAATGACGCTTCGCTAGGTTGACATCGACAGTCCTGTCAACCTGACGTTTGACATTTGACGTTAACGCCGTCAAGTATTTAACGGGACTTAATCGCGATAAAACATGTATATATTTTTTTACCTCGACGTTTCGACCAAGTTGCTTTGGTCGTGGTCACGAGCGGACTGAAGAGGCGGATGTCAACGTATTGAAGGGCGCGTATTTTCTCCAACTACCCGCGTTTAATTTAGAAATTTATCGTCTCGACATACAACACTGGCAATATCCACAGTTCTTAATGGTAAAACGCGTTTGGTATATTTCCTTAGCTGTGGATTCCAGGATGCAGCTAACTTGAAACCATTATCTCTATTGAAATTATGATGTTTCCTTATTTCAATAGCTGCAGTATACTTTTACCACATAAAGAACGGTACAGAACGAAAGATTCACTACTACACGCATAGCTATGTGTGGGTAACTAGTCACTGAAAAGCGTGGGGGTTGCAGCGTACACAGTGGTGCCAGTTTGGGTACTGAACTGGTTTGAACCAGCTGATCGAGCGGGTAAAGATGTAGTAGCTTACATTCTGTTCTGTTCTTTATTCATGTGCCCCGAGCGTTGTCAGTATCAAGTTTAGTGTCCAAGTCAAGTTAAGTGTGACACTTAGCTGTCCGTGTAGTGGAGCCTTCGTTCTGTACCTTTCTTTATTCATGTAATTATATTTTTTTAATGATATTGAAATGAAGTTGCACGTTACCCACCTGATGTTAAAGCGGTAAGCTCTGCCCATAACAAATGCATTTCGCCACAAGACCGCCACGCCAAGTGACAAACTGCACTGCGGCTATAACCTTGAGACATACAGTTGTGTGTCTCTCATCTGAAACTTCATAATTACTTACTGTAGCGGCAGCAAACCTTGAGAGCCAGCTCAAGGTTTGCTGCCGCTACACAGTGGGTGCATGGCGTAATATTTTCTACTCGAGGGTAGCTAGCCGAGAGAGCACTCGCAAAATGCCGTTTCACCATCCAGTGAAGCTCAAGCCGGCGGTGGGGATCGAATCCATGGACACCCAATAGATGTTACCGCTCGGCCATCATTGATTCAAAAATTTATTTATTTGTTTATAGGCGAGCAGCGTTATGCTGATGTGCCTATATCATACTGTGTCGAAATATATATATATTTTTTGTAGTGTCCACACATGTTTTATTTAGCACTTTACAAATGGGCAAGAGATTTTTTGCTTTTATGCAACTAGCTAGAGATGAGTCGTACTCGTTAAAACACGTACTTAGTCTTACGAGTTCGAGTACATGTAAATACTTGTTCCAAAGACTAGCTCCACGAGTATTTAGAAGTACGCGTTCGTTGTCACCAAATAGAAACTTGTTGCAATGGTTACTACCGAGTTTTCATTAGAATTATCACTATTTTAGGTATAGATTTAATCAAAAGTGTTAGGATTGAAGAAGGTATTATATATTTGTTGAAAACTTCCCTTCATACTTTTACAGGCTTAGGACTGTCAGCTTTTAAATCAGAGAATATTATGATATTAGTATTTTCCGTTATTTCAGCAAAGAAAGAAGCGTGTAATTAAATTTCCGTCATTGACTGGAACAAATTGGTTAAAATACTACCAGTCACCGTCTAAAATAAAACCGTGACCCATCATGTAAACTATTAGTTTGATCCAGTTAATAAGAAATTCAATTCAGAGCTGGCGTATTTCGAAGTTTTCAAATCATTCTATGTACATGATTATGAGCATATTTACAAAGCTTTTAATTATTTACATTTATGATCCAATTATTTATGTACACTATTTAAAATTTTGTACACAGCTTATTTTTTCAAGTTTTGCTGTAAAAATAGCAACTGCTGAACTTTTCTCACACCAAGCCGTGTTCTTCGGTCATTAATAATGTTGCCAGCTACGGAAAATAATCTTTCACATGGCACACTTGTTGCCAGAGAATTTAATTTTTTTCGAGCAAGAATCGCCAAGTGTGGGTAGCTATTTTTATTGGTCTTCCACCACTCCAATGGCGATTGATTTTTTGGAATCACTGTGTCATCGATATAGCGCTGAACTTCAACCACGGCTCTAGAATATGCGGTACCGGCAGGTCTAATATTCTGCATTTTTTTATAATAATGGTCCCAAATTGATTCCGATACTGGTCTTGGTGCCGAGGTTTCTGCGGTGACCATGTCTTGATTTTCCTCCGTAATTAATGCTGTTACCAAACTAATAACATATTTTTTTGTTGAGTCTGCCGTATTGTCGTTTTCGAAATAAAGCTTGTATCTTGGGTCTAGAAACATGCAAGTTGTGAAGGTTCGGCTGTTTTCCAGTTGTGAAAATCGTGATTGCAATCCACTGAAAAGATCTTGCCTGATTTTTTCGACCTCATCTGGCAAAGCCTCAGTTCTGTCTAGCCCAATCGCCGTTAACGCCGATTTAAGTGCGATCGTTATCGGGATGACTGAACTGCCTGTCACGTATCTTTCGCCGCTAATTTCTTTTGTGACTTCTGCACAGGGTTTCAAGACGAGAATAAGTTTGGCGATAAGTTCCCAATCGTCCGCTGACAAGACAGGGATATTTGCGTTAAGGTTGGAAATCGCACTGTTTAATTCCTCTTTTAGTAGAAGTAAACGCTCCAACATGTAGAATGTGGAGTTCCATCGAGTAGGAACTTCTTGAAGGGGCCTCATAATTGGTTTTCCTGCTTGTTCTAAGTAGCGTCTTAACTTTTCCCATGCGACTGTGCTTTTCTTAAAATGTGACACTATGCCCTTAGCTTTTACAATTATACTGGAAATAATTGAGCTATTTTCCAAAGCCTTGCTTACCACTAAATTTAAGCAATGTGCATAACAATTAAAATGTATCCATCCCAAGCATTTTTCTATAGCACATTTAATGTTAGACCCATTGTCAGATACAGCTAGAAGTATTTTATTTTCTATGTTACATTCACGAACAACGCGTAATAATTCTTCAGCTAAGGTCTGTGCTGTATGTGACGATCCAATCAACGCACAGCATTCTAGCATAACAGATCGCATTTCCATACTGCTGTCAATGAAGTGTCCAGTTACACCTAAAAACCAATCCCCGTTTCGGGACGTCCACATATCGGTTGACAAACATATCGAAACCATTTCGGCATTTAGCATCTCCTTAACTTCGCCCTTCGTTATTTCGTATAGTGCTGGCAACATATTATTTGCAAAAAATTTTCGTGTAGGTATTGTGTAATTTGGAAATGCAAACTTTATAAGTTCACGAAAACCTCTGTCCTCGACAATCGAAAAAGGTTGCAAGTCATGTATGAACAGATTAATTATATGTTTATCGATATCTTTTTTAATTTTAGAGCAGTCCCTACGTAAGTAGGATGTCATGCTCATGGTATTCCTATTCCTGATTGGCGGTAGTAATGTTTGGTGCTGCGTAGAGGTGCTCGGAAGGTGCTGCGTAGATGTGCTCGGAAGGTGCTGCTGTGTTACTAAACCAGCAACAGCAGCTTCCGACTCGGTAATAGTTGCCTCCGCCTGACCACTTCTGGAGGCTGAAGAGCCTTCTTGGTCTGCTTGCCTGGGCACTAACTGTATTGTACCATGTTTTCGATTCATGTGTTTCGATAAGTTAGATACCGAAGATTTATATGATATTTCTGCTCTACAATATTTACACTGAGCTTTATCATTGCCCTTGTCTTCGAAATGTTCCCAAGCCAAACTTCTTTTAGGCGCCATAATCAAAAAGTATGTATGTAGGTGTAAGAGTACCTAACAGAATTATGTACACGACCCTAATTATTTTGTTTACTAAAACTAAATTTAACTATAAACACACGTTTAGTTTGTCCCTAATATAAATTTATTTACACATTTAATCATACTATTTACAATGGCTATTGTTTATTTACACACACTGCCACCATTCGTTCAAATAAAGTTAGGTATTGCACAAATATTTCCACCACTTTTATTACAAAGTTTTTAAGAATTTATCTTGAAATGTATCACTCACAGCTATACTAAGTAGAAATCAGCTATTATTTCTATTATATTAGTAAGATAAACAAACAATCCGCGCGCTTGTCTAACTTGGCAAAACAATTAGAATCAGAAAGAAATAGGTATATCCGAACCATAAACATATTTTGGCACGAAAGTTATCTCGTTTTAATCAATAGAATTTATGACTGTCTATCCCTCTCTAACCGATAATGTCTTAAATTCCATTTATTCCAAGTTGTCATAAAAAGTAAACAAATGTTTCAGTATTTTATTATCGAAAACTTAAAATAAAAATATAAATAGCTGTCATATAAACGTGTTTTATAAATATAATTAGTACGTAAATATGCTATACAGATAATACCTATCCTATTTTTTTTTTAATACGACCTAACTTATACAAGTCACTAAACGATTCTTCTATCTTGTTCCTAACAACAGAGAAATAAAATAGACCGTAAATGTTTAGACATAAGGTCTATGTCATTTGGCATTGAATATACGTGTTCGATTTTTATTTGTATGAGTGAAATGAATGATTTCACTCACACAAACGCACGTCGAGCGCGTCTCGAACGCGTCTTGAGCGTCCTGTAGGGTTGCGAATATTTCGAATAAAAAGTGTCCTAACACGCATTGCATAAAGCTGATTTTCATTTGGCATTTGTAAGCAGCTTACGAAGCTACGCTTACGCCGAACGCGTACTCGTTTACTCGATGCTTATGATTCTCTTTGGTGACTACGCGTATGGCGAGACTGCGAAAGGCGATGCTCTGCGATCGCGGCCGCGCTGGCTGTATGCCTGGCACTTGGTACTTCTAAATACTCGAAACGCGTTCGTACGTTGATGAGATACGCGCTCCTCATACTTCTTTGGTGAAACCTAGTTTTAAAACCTGTTCTAGTATTTACGCCTCACCTCTACAACCAGCCATCCAGCTGGTTCTTAAATGCATTCACAGATGTAGCAGAAACAACCTTCTCAGGCAACCTGTTCCAGTTGTGAACAACTCTGTTGCTGAGAATATAGTGTGCTGTGTTTGTGTTAGCATGTACACGTTGAATTTGCTGATTGTGCCCTCTGACTTCTTTGTCGCGGATGACTTTCACAAACAGATTATGTATTTCGGGGAGGTTGTATAATCCGTTGAGGATTTTAAAAGTTTCTATGAGGTCCCCACGTAACCTCCTTTCTTCAAGCCATGATGAAGCCCATTCATGGATAGATGGATTAATAGAGAGTTTGCCATAATCTCCACGCTTGAGGATTGTAGTGCACGATGGCAGTTCTTCAGATGGCCCTGCTGGTATCTTTCCTTTACTCGCCTCCTAAGACTTTCACAGGAAGATATGGGAAGAGGAGGGCAAATCTAGCCTGGCAACCCATGGGGCATATAAATATAAAAAATATATTTGTCACTTATACTAGTAGATTAACTCCCTTTACAGAAAAATTCTTCAAGGATTTCAAACAAAGACTATAAACAAACAATCAACTCCATAAAAGACTTTCCATCAGTAAAACCTGATGATGACCTTCAACTATTAGTGATACCAAATATATTTACTGAGGAGTTGATCCCTAAAACAGTTATTTTAATACAAAGCATAGTCGACTCCAATAAACATGTGAAAAATATTATTGCATCTACCAGAGGTGTTCAAGATGTTTTTGTCATTAACAAAAGTATACAAAACAATGCTGAATCCAACAAGAGTATACAAAACATTTTTGCATCAAACATACTTATACAAAACCCTGGTGCATCGAATTTTATTGCACACAACACTGCTGATGCTAAAATGTATACACAAACTATTGATCATAATAGTGCTAATATACTCGTACAGAACAAAAGCCTCAATCCTAATGTACACATTATTATTAAAGCTAACGAATCTACAGAAGAACTTAAAGATCCACTGTCAGTCGACGAAGACATAAAACTGGAAAATGAGATAGACTCTGAAGTAGATAGTTCGGAAACAGACTTAGAAGATGAAGTCAAAGATAAAGAGAAAGAAAATACGTCTGAAGGAACTGTTGATATGACAGATGACATAGATATTAATGAAGATTTTGAATCAAATGAAAACATCTCTGAAGATCTTCCGTGTAGAGAAAATGAAACAATCAATAATGCAGAAAACACCAAGCAAAGCCCAACAAGTATTGATATTCCAAAGTATACTTTACGTAAAAGAACTGCAGTCACGAGTAGAGAAAATGTGATGTTAACAGCAAAAAACGTTATTCAAACAAGGAACAATGACAACAGCTTAAACAGTCCTACTAATTGTGATCCAGTTAAAATCGTATCCAATTATACTTTACGTAAAAGAAAAAATGTAGAAAAGGAAAAAAACGAAAACGATAAAAATAAAATAAGAGTTAATCGAACAGAAAACAATGATAAACTAGACACTACTGTTTCTGACACAGATACAATAATTTCAAACGTTAGTTTACATAAAAGGAAAACCGTAATGGAAGGAAATAAAAAAGGTAAACATAACACAGGAGTTATTCCAGCAACAGATGATGACAGTAATGATAGCGAGTCAGACGATACAAAAGATATTCCTAAAAGAAAATCTGTAATAAGAGACGAACAGAAAAAAGGAGAAAGCAAAACAGAAGTTAAGCAAACAAGAAACACTAACAGTACTGATTTGGAGTCAGTTGTAAAGGAAACATCTATTGATTTCGACAATCATGACTATTTAAAAGTTACAGAAATACAAAAGGGAAAAGCAAATTCGATGCCAAAACCCTCTCAAGTTCCTAAGAAAGTATTACTGAATAATGACAGTAAAGAACAAAATGTACCAAATAGAAGGCGGACAAGGAGAGTTGCCGCTACTAAAATCCAACGGAATGTTCGTAAGCGAAAGATAAGCGGAGACTCCATAGACGATAGTGGTTCTTTGTGTGTAGTTCCGAAACAGTGTAAAAGTATATTTAAAAATACAAAGGAGGTGTATGACAAAGAAAGGTATGTACATCTTTAGTTCAAAAATATAAATAATATTCCTCATTTTGTAATGTAATCCGTCGAGAAGGCGTTATTGCAAACATAAGAATCATAAAATTATAAGGTTGCGTCATCATTTACAAGTATAAACCCAATTGCAAAATTGGTCTTGTTTGTAGTACAACGCAAGTGGTACTATAGATGGCGCTCCATCCCAATACGATTGTTAAATAAAGAACGAGTTAAAAATTTGAGTTAAGAGTCATTGTCATGTTAGCTCAAGCGGTTAGAGCATACCCCGGCTATAGGGGTGGATGGACGTGGGTTCGAATCCCGCACATGACTATATTTTTTTATCTCGTAAATTTGTAATGTCATCATCATATTTTAACTATGGGGATATGTCTTTCCTAAATATATGGGTTGTCTGTACAATATGCCTTCATTTACAACGCTATAGACAACTGGAGAAAATTTTAACCCACTGCAAAGAAGGAGGATGTTCTGAATGTGAATAACTCCTGCTTGGCGAATTACATTACAAAATTACAAAAAAAAAAAAATTACAAAAAAAATAGTCATGTGCAGTATTCGAACCCGCGTCCATCCACCCCTTTACCCGGGGTATGCTCTAACCAATTGAGCTCACATGACACAATGACTCATAACTACAGTGAGTAGAAGCAGTGATGGCTCAGTGGCATTGGCTATGGACTGCCGCGCAGCAGGTCCATGGTTCGAATCCCGCCCAGAGCTTGAGCTTCACCGCATGGTGGAAGGGCATTTTGCGAATGCCCGCTTGGCTAGCGACCACCCTCAAGTAGAAAGTCTGTCGCCAAGCACCGAAAGGTGTGTTCCGGCAGTAGTCCTTGAGAGCCAGTGAAATTACAGGCACAATGAGACTTAACAACTATGTCTCAATGTGACGGGCGCAGTGCAATTCGTGAGTTTACATGAATTGCAACTGTTATAGGCAGAGGTTAGTCCACTTAACATCAGGTGGGCCTCGAGCTTGTTCCGTCACAATAACATAAAAAAAAAACTAATTTTTGCTCTCGTTCTTCAATCCCGATACGATGGTTGAAGAACGAGAGTAAAATTCCAGTCATTGTGTCATGTTAGCTCAGTTGGTTAGAGCATACCCCAGCTACAGGGGTGGATGGACGCGGGTTCGAATCCCGCACAAGACTATAATTTTTTCTCTCATAAATTTGTAATTTTGTAAAATAAGTTTATTAAACTTTTTTCCATAGTGCCTACACAGGTATTTTGGAGATAGCAGTATAAGAGGGAAGTTTTTCAGCTTCCCACCTTTATTTTTCCTTTCGTTGTCTTCTAAGAGTGCAGGGGGTTATGAGGATCTGGCCCTTCACTGCACCCCGCTGGCTGCCTGTACTGTAACAGCCGACTCGTCCACTGCTGAACACAGCCTCCCCTATTAAGGAGGTATTTGCCATAATCCCCACGCTTGGCAGGCGGCTTGGTAAGATGGCAGTTCTTTAGAAGGTGCTGCTGCCCCCCTTTCAGTATTTTTCCCTTAGTCGCCTCTTACGACACCCACGGGATGATATGCGGAGGTGCAATCCTAACCCGGCCCCACGGGGGTCTACGACGCCGCCTGCCTACCTGACTCCAACTTTTCTTACCGCATTTGGTGAGTTTTTCAATAGTCGGAACTTTTGAAGGTACAGTCAGTAAGCTTTGATGGCCGAGCGGTAATAGCTATGAACTGCTGTGCCGCAGGTCCCTGGTTCGATCCCCACCGCCGGGTTGAGCTTCACCGCATGGAAAGGCATTTTGCGAATGCCCAACTGGCTAGCTACCACCCTCAAGTAGAAAATCTGTCTAGCACTTAACGGTGTGTTCCGGCAGCAGTCCTTGAGAGCCAGTGAAATTACAGGCACACGAGTCTTAACAACTATGTCTGAAGGTGAAGGGCGCAGTCACTTGTGATGAAATGCACCTGTTCTCGGCAGAGGTTAGTCCGCTTAATATCAGGTGGGCCTCGAGCTTGTTCCGTCACAAAAACATCATCATACGCCGATGTAGCTGTAGCTACATACCTAAAGTAGAGAGTGAGACTTTTATTGTTATATCCTATAATATAACTGTCCTGCCTTGTATTCTAGTTTAAGCAGTCATGATAATATACATTCATTAATATTTATAATAGACCGCATATATTATTTTGACAATAAACGAAGTGTTTTATGCAGTCCAGGGGGTCAACTCTTACCTCTTATAGTAATAATATCTTAATCTTACTGCTAAATTGTATACCTCCACGTCAATTAAGCAAGCTTACAATCGGTAATGGAATATCATAGCGTTTTTAATGACGTCACAATAAATTGTTTACTTTATACGCAAACTCTGACGTTACAGTTGTACGAAGTATTACTGTTCCAACGACAAATCCGTCATGTTTATCCATCTTAAAAAAGTTGCCTTCTAGCAGCGGATTTAAACTGGGTTTAACGAATGTGTAAATTATGTACAATGTTTTTATTTTTATTATACTTTAATATAAATGCAGCAAAATTATTTCATGAGTGAAACTATAAAAAGCTACAGACAGTTGTTGTGCAGCAGACAATAAAATGTCGTAAAACAATGGTAAAACCGCTCCACATCGTAGTTCGGAGCAGTGCGACCGGGATAACGATATATTATAAACATCTTGTATCTCGCTTGCACATCCGTGATACATATTTCATTCGTTCTTTAAGTAAGATCAAACCAATATTACTTGACGCGATTGTGGGTCGGTGATAGTTCGTGACTGCGAATGATTATTTTAAGCATGAAACAAAACGATATGATGGTTTCGTAAAAAGTGGGAGTTGAAATTGGCCCCTGGCATATTTTCTGCACTCACTGTGCCTTCGTGGAGTGTCTTGTGCAGTTGTTGGGTGTTTGTGGCAGAACTCGTGCCCTCCCCCACCCAACATTGAGCCGGCTGAAGAACTCCCCCAGGGTAAAGATCTGGCGTGGCCCACTTGGAAGTCGCTAAACCGACTTCGGACTCAAGTGGGGCGCTGTCGGTTTAATATGGCCAAATGGGGTTACTCTGACGTAGGAACCCAATGTAGTTGTGGTGCTACGCAGCACATGCTTCACTTGCTGTCTTGCCCTCAGTGTCCCAGTGCTTGCACTTTGGGTGACCTGTACGAGGCCTCTACCCTTGGGGTGGCTACAGCCCAGTACTGGCAGTCATCCATCTAAATGTGATTCGTCGACACGAAGAAGTTGGGTGTTTTGTGCATTCATGGGGTGATCTCTGAGTTTTGTTTGCAGATTAAAAGCAGATCTGATGGTAAAGTTCTCAGCGTGCGGCGAGTTGAGGACAGAAGACGGGTTTGAAATAGACAAACAGTGTATATTGGATATTATTGAGAACAAACCGCCTGATTTACGGATGAGACAGCTCTGGCACAGCGTCATAAGTATGTATAATCATAGAGAAAGTACTAACAGTGACAAAGACCATACATGACAGCGTACACCGATAACTAAATACCAGCTTCGGCGAAAGATGTCGCTAAATGTATCAAATGACATAAAATAACGAAATTACATTTTTAATGGCCGTCCTAAATCTCAATAAGGCTACTCGCACTCGTGTTGGAACGAAAACAAATGGCTAGATGGCGTTATTTGCCATACATTTTACGTACGGTGCAGCGCCATCTATCAATAAACTTATGAAATTATCCATAAAAAACTAATTTATTGGAGCAGCATTTCAACACAATATTTCTTATTCAAAAAAAACAAGACACATGGGGTCCAAACACCCTACTGGGCTCTTTTTCGGGTGTTTATTTACGAGAAAAAGTCATCTATGTCTTAAACACTATAATAGTTTATTCTCGTATTCCGCGTACATGCAGGCGTAATAATACTAAAAAAGTATTTTTGTCGCTTAGATCTATTTACAGCCAGCTATTCACATAATACATATGTGAATAAATCTCCTTTCATATGTTTAATTTCATCAGGAATCCTATTATATATATATTTTTTTTAATATAAGTTCAAAAAAATATTTTGTTTTTATTTTTTCATTCATGACCTTAAAAACAACAGTATTATCAAAATAATAAATATAATAACCATATGTTCACATATAATAAACCAAACGTTCATATATATAATAAACCAAATGTTCATATATTATAAACCAAACATTTTTTTGAAGCGCTCGTAGCGAAGTTTACTTAGCTGTTCTTAACCGATCAGCAAAGTTAAGCAACGTCGCGCGCGGTCATGAGTTGGATGGGTGACCGCTAGTGACATTACTACTGAGCGTTTCCGTGCTTCGGAGGGCACGTTAAGCCGTCGGTCCCGGTTGTTGTTTTAGGATGACAGTCGTTATAGCATGGTGGTAGGGCATTTTGCGAATGCCCGTCTGGCTAGCTACCACCCTCAAGTAGAAAATCTGTCGCCAAGCACCTAACGGTGTGTTCCGGCAGCTGTCCTTGAGAGCCAGTACTTCTAGGTTAGCTTGAACAACATCTTCGACCACATCATCACTTACCATCAGGTGAGATAGTGGTCAAAGGCTAAACTATCATGCATAAAAAAAAAAAAAAACATTCATATAATTATAATAAACCAAACGTCCATGCTGTTTCAGACATCCCAACATTAAACAACAACGCTCTAAACAATTTAAAATTAATACAAGTGAAGTACAACAAGGATTTTGAAGCCATTTTTGAAATAAAATATTTGAACACCGAGCAGAAAGTAGTGGCCGAGTTCAATAAGCGAAAATTATTCGAGAGCTATGTCAACGCTAAGTACAAATGTGAATTGTGCTACCTGGGGTTCGAATTCGAGAAGAGATTGGAACATCATATGAAATTGCATGATGTAAGTGTATTATCTTTATTTAAAACTAGCAGCCCTCCCCGGCTTTGCACGGGTTTTTAACAAATATTGAAAATTTAAACACAAAAAGTAGTTATTGTGACATAATTGTAATAGTCAGACATGTGGTATTGTGGACTTTATTGTAGATATTGATGTCCTCTATAAAATTGTAGTACATCACTTTGCTGTATTATCAACAATTTCCGCAGCGTACGCGATATACCGTTTTTTTTGGTATTTTTCACATGTTCGGTGACATTATCCCTGTACTGTATCAGCCGGATCGTCCATTGCTGAACACAGCCTCCCCTACTAAGGGGATATTTGCCATAATCCCCACGCTTGGCAGGCGGCTTGGGGATCGCAGTGTACGATGGTAGTTCTTTAGATGGTGCTGCTGCCCACCTTCCAGTATTGTTCCCTTAGTCGCCTCTTACGACACCCACGGGATGATATGGGGAGGTGCAATTCTAACCCAGCACCCCACGGGGACATTATCCCTAAGTTTTTGAAATTATACTGTAGCCTATGTTCATCAGGAATAGTGTAATATTCTAAAGGAGAAAGAATTTTTCAAATCGGTCCCTCCTCTTTGTAATATTAGTATAGATTAGTTTTAGTTGAAGTAATGATGGCGGAGCGGTAATAGTTATGGACTGCCGTGCTGCAGGTCTACGGCTCCATCTCCACCGCCGGCTTGAGCTGAAGCTCAAGCACGCATGGTGGAAGAGCATTTTGCGATTGCTCGCCTGGCTAGCGACAACCTTCAAGTAGAAAATCTGTCGCCAAGCACCTAACGGTGTAATCCGGCAGCAGTCCTTGAGAACCAGTGAAATTACAGGCATATGAGACTTAAGAACTATGTCTCAAGGTGACGGGCGCAGTTCAATTCGTGACTTGTGACGAAATGCATTTGTTATAGGCAGAGGTTAGTCCGCTTAACATCAGGTGGGCCTCGAGCTTGTTCCGTCACAATAACATAAAAAAATAAAAATAATAATAATTGACACGTTTAACCGAAGGTAATGTTAGTCGGGGTCTGACATTACTTTCGTAGTAAGTAGTTTATACACATCTGATTACCTACCCCTTCGAGGATATTCAGATGATAATGATTTATAATGTCTCATATTTCTAATTACAGGAGAAGACTGGAGACCACGTCTGTCCTGTTTGCGAAACAAGGTGGCGAAACAAGAAAGTTCTCTTCATACACATGTCTAGGCACAGGAGAGTGTTCAAGTGCAAAATGTGCCCTATGGTTACTAACTACAGGTCAGTTACACGCACACACTCTCACTCACATTTACATACCCTCAATCACATTTACACACCCTTTGTCATATACATTCACACATGGTGTATGCAGCCACGGTCACAAAAAAGAAAGTTTTCGTAACATACACACACTGTCACTCTTACACACAATTATTACACTGTATTACACCCTGTATATATTGTAGACAGGTTATATTAGTAACCTACTAATATAGCAGGTTATATTCGTAGGCATCATTACATATATGTTTGTAGGATAGAGATAAAACAAAAAAATATTTCAATAACACGTTTCTTGTAAGAGGACTCACTTTTATTTGTAAACTATTGTTATTTGTTGGCTACGAATAAAGTTCATAAGTAACAAAATATGCACAATTTTCCAAATTCAAATTGGTTAGTTGCTTTTTTTTTAAAATGCTGTGTACCGATTGTTCGCTATGCAGTAATGTTGTTGCAGCGCGCGGTACTGTATAAACCACGCGCGTCGCGGTAACGTGCAGCGTTCTGCTGTTTTTGAGCTTGACTTACTACTCTTTACACAATAAATAAATAGATTCAGGCGTTACATTGCGGAAATAATTTTTGAAGCGCTCGTAGCGAAGTTTAATTAGCTGTTCTCAACCGATCAGCAAAGTTCAGCAACGTCGCGCGCGGTCATGAGTTGGATGGGTGACCGCTAGTGACATTACTACTGAGCGTTTCCGTGCTTCGGAGGGCACGTTAAGCCGTCGGTCCCGGTTGTCGTCTTAGGATGGCAGTCGACAGCATGGTGGTAGGGCATTTTGCGAATGCCCGCCTGGCTAGCTACCACCCTCAAGTAGAAAATCTGTCGCCAAGCACCTATTACTATACCGGTGTGTTTCGGCAGCTGTCCTTGAGAGCCAGTACTTCTAGGTTAGCCTGAACAACATCTTCGACCACATCCTCACTTACCATCAGGTGAGATAGTGGTAAAAGGCTAACCTATCAGGCATACAAAAAAAAAACATATTTAATAATAACCAATATTTTTAAAATATTTTATGAAAACATCAAATTAATATTTTAATAAAAACACTTAAAAATACAAAAAATATATATCTAGTGACAATTCCGCCTAATTTTCCTGTTAAGCCGACGTGACGTCACAAACGCCACGCAGCCAAACCGGAAGAATTTTCGACGCGTTTCGATTCTACACGAAGCATCCTCAGGAGGTCTTGACTCTACGAGCGCACGATCGAGAAATATTTTTGGAAAATACATATTTTTAAATATTTTTATTTAAGTAGATATATTTTTGTATTTTTTAAGTGTTTTATTAAAATATTAATTTGATGTTTTCATAAAATATTTTAAAGATATTGGTTATTATTAACTCTTTACACATTTATTCATGGTTAGGCAATCTAAGCGGATCACTTTTGGTAAGCATCAACATAGTTCGGTGAAAACTTCAATCGGCCACCTGTTACCCTTCTAAAGATACAGCTCTTTAAAGGTCAGACGGACGGACGGACAGCCATGGCTTAGTAATAGAGTTCTGTTTTCTAGTACGGAACCCTAAAAAGGTTTGAATGTAAATCTTGTTATGTTTACACCTTTATGAATACTTACGAGTACCTCGCCCCCTCACACCTACACTAAATACACACACTCCTTCTTGCACACAGACTTATTCGGGTAGATTTGTTCCCATTGAAAGTTGTTTTAACCAATTTTAAAGCGGAGGTTTCCACGACTGTTTTTTGTGTGTATTAATTACCTCATAACTCTTTACAGTGTGTACCGATTTTGATGATTTTAATATATTCGAAAGCTGGTGCTTGTTATGTGGTGCCATTTGAATTTGAGTTAGATCTGACAAGTAGTTTTTGAGTCAAAGTCAAAATCATTTATTCAATTTAGGCGTCTACGACGCTCTTATGAAGGTCAATTACAAATTTTTGTATTGAAATATTCTACATTGTACTGCCACGTTCAGCAAATAAATTGTATAGAGCCACTGCGAGAAGAACGGGCAAGAAACTCGGGGCCATTATTTTAAACATCTTTTAACAATGTGTTACATACATACTATATAATAGAGTTATTACAATATTTGTTTAAATTATGTAGGTGACAGGCAATAGCTTGACGGAGGCGGAATTGTCCAGGCATTTTTGTCGTTTATGTAATCAGAAACTGTGTAGTAGGATTTTTTAATCAATATGTTTTTCACATGCAACTTGAATTTCCCTTCTGTGAGCGTTGTAATATGTTTGGGAACTTTATTATAAAACCGCACACAATTACCTAAGAAGGACCTTTTATTTGTCTTTGCTAATCTAAAACCTGGCACCACTATTTTATCCTTATTCCTAGTATTGTAATCGTGATTGTCACTGTTTAATTTAAATTTACTCAAATTTTTACGAACATACATAATATTTTCAAAAATATACAGACTTGGTAAAGTTAAAATATCAATTTCTTTAAAAAGATCCCTCACAGATTCCCTAGGACCCATTTTATATATGGCTCGAATTGCACGCTTTTGTATGATAAAGATTGTTTCTATCTCAGCAGCAGTTCCCCACAGCAATACGCCATACGACATAATACTGTGGAAGTACGCGAAATAAACTAGGCGAGCAGTAGCTACGTCTGTTAACTGTCTTATCCTAAGAACTGCATATGCAGCAGAACTAAGTCTTCCGGAGAGATCATGTATATGTGGATCCCATTGTAAAGTGGAATCCATTTTGATTCCCAGGAAGACTGTCGCTTTGTCAATAGGGAGTTTATCTGGGCCAAGCTTTATGTTTGGTTCAACATAAGGAACATTTGGTAAAGAAAACTTTAAACATTTCGTCTTTTTTGAATTTAGGAGAAGATTATTAGCGGCGAAGAGTTACCCCTTATAATTTGTATTTTATGCTGGAAGTAGTTTTTTTTTTTCAAATTTTATTACAATACTCTTTGTTCCAGGAATTCGATGGAGAACCATTATGAACTGCATATGGGAGTGCAGTTCCAGTGCGAAAAGTGTGGTGCACATCTGAAGTAAGTCAGAGGAATGACAAGGTCGCGTTCACATCCGGCAGACATGCATGTGGTAGGGCTTTTGCCATGGGCGAATGCCCGCCTGGCTAGCGACCACCCTCAAGTAGAAAATCTTTCGCCAAGCACCTAACGGTGTGTTCCGGCAGCTGTCCTTGAGAGCCAGTAATTCTAGGTTAGCCTGAACAACTTCGATAACATCACCACTTAACATCAGTTCATGTCAGATTGTGGTCAAAGGATTACCTATTAGAAACATAACAAAAATACTGAGTGAAAAACTGTTTGAAGTATGTGATTAGAGACTCCTCAGACAAACACTTGTGTCTGATGCGTGTTTTTAGGGTTCCGTACCCAAAGGGTAAAAACGGGACCCTATTACTGAGATTTCGCTGTCCGTCCGTCTGTCACCAGGCTGTATCTCAAGAACGGTGATAGCTAGACAGTTGAAATTTTCACAGATGATGTATTTCTATTGCCGCTATAACAACAAATACTAAAAATAAAATAAATATTTAAGGGGGGTTCTCATACAACAAACTTGTTTTTTTTACCCGTTTCTTGCTCGATACTAATAACGGTGACAGGTAGACGCTTTAACTATTCACAGAATATTTAGTTTTATGTTCTCTTTAAATATATTTAATTAAAATAGAATAAATAATTAAGGGGGCTCCCATACAATAAAAGAGGTTTTCGCCGTTTATTTGCTAACAATATGGAACCCTTCGTGCGCGAGTCCCACTCGCTCTTGGCTGGTTTTTTTTATGGGACGGAGGGCTAACGAGCTGGCGGCTCACCTGGTGGTAAGTGGTCACCGTCGCCCACGAACATCAACACCAGAGGTCTAGAGGATGTTTTGCCGGCCCTGTGTACAAGTATCTCTGAAAAAATACATATTTTTTTATTACAAAATCACAAATATACGATAGGAAAAATTTAAGTCATGTGCGGGATTCGAACCCGCGTCCATCCACCCCTTGAGCCGGGGTATGCTCTAACCAATTGAGCTAACATGACGTCATAACTCAAATCTTTCATATCGTTGTTTAACCATCGTATTGGGATGGAGCGACATCTATAGTACCACTTGCGTTGTACTACAAACAAGACCAATTTTGCAATTGGTTTTATACTTGTAAATGATGACGCAACCTTGTAATTTTAATATTGTTATGTTTGCAATAACGCCTGCTATGCGGATTTCATTACAAAATCACAAATAGACGATAGCTTTTTTTTTATTATTTATACTTTTACTACAGACTGGGTCCGTACTCTTTTTAGATGTTCCTTTTCCTTATCATTTTAATACAGTTTTATAAGCAGTCGTTTATAAGTTCCCTTCAGGAAGACTGATTTATTGGAGACAACTCCAATAAATCTTGCGGGTGCTTTGGCGGAGATGATATATACACTCAAACGTATATTCACTCACACCCACATACACATACACTACACAAACATCCCAACACACCGTGACAAACATTTTAAAATGCGTGTTTTATCTCATTTTAAAACATGTTTGCTTAACATTTATAAATTTAAAATGTATGCTTTATTAATATTCCATAGATGTACTTATATTATTATTATTTTTGAGTTATATAGACTATGTTTTTACTTATATACATTTATTTTGTAAGCATAAAATATTAAACAATCTAGATGGGAGAAGCCACTGGCACCCGAAACACAGTTTTTAACTAGTTCGGGAGCCTATGGATTCATTAATTAAAATGTAACAACTTTATGCAAAAATAAATTATTATTATTATTATTAAATCAGTCTTCCTGGAGGGAAGGGTGTTAGTTTGTTAAATCTTACATCACATTATTTTGTTGTTAAGTTCCCGGTCGAGCCTGAACACGCACCGGACGACGTTCTGCAGCAGCAACGAGTACAGCGAGGTGTGCGCTCGGTGCGGCAGGACCTTCGCTAATAGTGCGGGCCTGATGCATCACGTGAACGTCAAACACAGGGTCAGTGTTACATTAACGTTTTTAAGTATACAGACTTAAAAAAGTTTTTTAAAGTTGGCCCAGATAAACTCCCTATTGACAAAGCGACAGTCTTCCTGGGAATCAAAATGGACTCCACTTTACAATGGGATCCACATATACATGATCTCACCGGAAGACTTAGTTCTGCTGCATATGCAGTTCTTAGGATAAGACAGTTAACAGACGTAGCTACTGCTCGCCTAGTTTATTTCGCGTACTTCCACAGTATTATGTCGTATGGTGTATTGCTGTGGGGAACTGCTGCTGAGATAGAGACAATCTTTATCATACAAAAGCGTGCAATTCGAGCCATATATAAAATGGGTCCTAGGGAATCTGTGAGGGATCTTTTTAAAGAAATTTATATTTTAACTTTACCAAGTCTGTATATATTTGAAAATATTATGTATGTTCGTAAAAAATTGAGTAAATTTAAATTAAACAGTGACAATCACGATTACAATACTAGGAATAAAGATAAAATATCGGTGCCAGGTTTTAGATTAGCAAAGACAAATAAAAGGTCCTTCTTAGGTAATTGTGTGCGGTTTTATAATAAAGTTCCTAAACATATTACAACGCTCACAGAAGGGAAATTCAAGTTGCATGTGAAAAACATATTGATTAAAAAATCCTACACAGTTTCTGATTACATAAACGACAAAAATGCCTGGACAATTCCGCCTCCGCCAAGCTATTGCCTGTCACCTACATAATTTAAACAAATATTGTAATAACTCTATTATATAGTATGTATGTAACACATTGTTAAAAGATGTTTAAAAGAATGGCCCCGAGTTTCTTGCCCGTTCTTCTCGCAGTGGCTCTATACAATTTATTTGCTGAACGTGGCAGTACAATGTAGAATATTTCAATACTAAAATTTGTAATTGACCTTCATAAAAGCGTCGTAGTCGCCTAAATTGAATAAATGATTTTGACTTTGACTTTGATTACAAAATCACAAATATACTATAGGAAAAAATTTAATCGAAAATCATTAAAATGACGCCTGACAAGTGAAGATGAATGACGTATCTCACGGTACAAGATAGGTAGGGGGTGTTTGAACAAATGTCATAGGGAATCGGGAGAGCAGTCGAATGACTCCTGTCAAAAATCCAAAATGGCGGATGGCGGACGCGGGTTCGAATCCCGCACATGACTATATTTTTTTTAATCTCGTTTGTTGTTGTTTTGTAAAGGAGGGTTCTGTTTTCTTTTCCTTTAAACACTATCTCACCTGATAGTAAGTGATGATGTGCTCGAAGTTGTTCAGGCTAACCTAGAATTACTGGGGGCGTATTCCATTTGACGCCAATTTCGTTATTTTCGATAATTTTGACCACACTGCGTCTATGGTTGTGATCACTGTGATCGTTTGTAACTGTTCTCCCCTGTTCCATTTAGGATAAGAACGCTAAGAATGCCACAAAAATTTGCCACTTCTGTCACATTTGACATTAGATGTAGGGAATTCAAACTGTTCCAGTAGCTTCATAGCGTTTATGGCGAAAATAATGCCAAGACCCAAGTGGAACAACTTTTTGCGAGTGTGATCGTTTTTAGCGTTTTTGGCGAATTTAACTCCAAATGGTACGCACCCTGGCTCTCAAGGATAGCTGCTGGAACACACCGTTAGGTGCTTGGCATCAGATTTTCTACTTGAGGGTGCTCGCTAGGCTAGCCAGGCGGGTATTGGCAAAATGCCCTTCCACCATGCGGTGAAAGCTCTAGCCCGCGGCGGGATTCGAACTATGAACCTGATGCACGGCAGTCCATAGCCAATGCCGCTAAGCCATCACTGCTTCATAAGGTTATCGGTAAACATCAGGTGTGATGCGTGTTTTTATATAACAAAATTATAAAAAATAAACAACATATTTTCATAAAAGGTTTTAAGGTTGATCTACTGTGCGCTTTGTTTATTCTGTAAGCGCAGTATGCATTTGTTAAGACGCTGTCAAATGCTGAATTTTTGTCACTATCGGACTACGTTGGAGTGAAAGAGAGACAGCGATGGTGAAATCGCGATCAGTGCAGGTAAAATCCGAAGGAAAGCTTGATAACACAATACTACTAACGTAAATCGAAAATGTAACTTTTCTTGTCCCTCTAGATAAAGTTTTGCTATTTTATTAATATAGTTTCACACACATTCATTCGCAAATAATTAAGATATTTACGTTACAAGCATCATTTAGAGTCAACTTTGCAATTTTATTCTATCGAGAAAATTTTAAGGAAACGTGTTTCGGACTTTTCTTGGCCTTAGATAATGTAATCAAGATTAATATATAATTTTCTTACTGCTACAAACTAAATATATTTTGCTAAAAATCTGTTCAAGTAAAGCTATTTAGCACTTGTCAGCGCCTTAATAAATGAAATCACCCCATTAACTTTTACAGAATGATCCTCCCATAGACGAAAGCAGTACCGTGCTGTGTTCGCACTGTCCACTCAAGTTTGTGACAAAAGAGGTGTGCATTAGACATATCATGATATCACATCCCGAACTAGCACCAGCGAAAGAAAGAAAAAAGATATCGGATGACTCGCCGAGGAAAATAAGGTATGATTTATTTTGAAATACACATTATATGCATCTAATATATTAGCTACCTCATGTTTAAGTTTATAAATGAGTGGTCTTGCCTTGTTCAAATGCATCGTAGTCCAACTAAAGTCATGATATCACATCGCTAGCTACAAAAGATAAATTAAAGCGATCAGACGACTCGCCCAAAAAAATAAGGTATATTTTATTTTGAAATACACATCATATTATGCAAGTAAATATTACCTACTTCACGTTTAAGTTAATGAACAAGTTTTCTTACCTTTTTTATGTCATTGTGACGGAACAAGCCCGTGGCCCACCTGATGTTAAGTGGACTAACCTCTGCCTCTAATAGATGCATTTCGTCAACGACGAATTGCACTGTGCCCGTCACACTGAGACGTACAGTTAAGTCTCATGTGCCTGTAATTTTACTGGCTCTCAAGGACTGCTGCCGGAACACACTGTTAGGTGCTTGGCGACAGATTTTCTACTTGAGGGTGGTCGCTAGCCAGGCATCGTAGTCCACCCAATCTCACGTTTTCACATCACGAGCTAGCACCTACGAAAGAAAGAATAAAGGGATCGGACTCACCAAAAAAAATACGATATATTTTAATTTGAAATACACTTAAGAAAATAAAATAGTATCTACGTAATTTTAAAGTTAATAAACAAGTTTTCTTGCCTTTTTAAAACGCTGAGTCGCGTCAGAAGAGATCAAAGCTAGGCGTGGGTATGCGATAGAAAGAGATGCCTTGTACGTGAATATAAATATTAGGTACTCCGAGCTTTGCCAGCTGAAATGCACTTTATTGCTTCGTAGCTAGAGTCGCTTATTTACCATATGTCTACATTACAGTTATATCACAATAACTATACTCGGTGCCAAAAAGCATAGCAAAAGATTTCGAATATTTTAGAGTTGTTTATTTGTACCTTTGGACCTGTACCACGAAATTATAGCGATACGAAATTAGCATTAGTTTGTATGGTAAACGATAGAATAAGCGATAGACGCAATGTATTTTGTGACATCGTGGTGAAGGCCAGCGAATGACCTCTATTGCCATGCTATTTGGCACCGAGTATACTTTATTATGTGTTTAAATTTATATTTTTAAGCTATTGCATAGCTTCTATCGCGAGCCTTGAGCGTGGAGACCGAATCCAGAGATTCCGTAACGAAAATAACCTAACACCCCCCACCCCGACCGGCACAGCGGTGATATTTTTTAGTTTTGCCATATATCGATGAATAGCAGAACTTTTAATGACTTTTTGAAATATCACGCTTGTCTCTTTAGTTCAGCAACTCGCCTCTTGGTGGCATAAATAATTATAATTGCATAAGTTGATAAAAAATGCTATGCAATAGCTTTACCGCGGCAGTGCCCGAGTGCCACACGTCATTTTTTGTTACATAATAATAGGGCCGGTCGCTAGTTTAGAAATATAGAAGGGTAGCGACATCATACCGAGAGTTAAGTGATTGGAAAAGCACTTCTTTCGAATTTTTTTGTGCTGTAAATGTGATTTATGTGAAAATCACGCACGCTATAGCGCTTTTTGTACATATTTAGAAATAATTTTTAATTAACTTTGTTATACTTACAATAAGCTCTTTTAATACCCAACTAAATACTGTGTGTAAAGTTATACTAAGTTTGTGAAGATAAAATAAAAATCATTTCATTTCAATTCGAAGTGGTCGTAGCCAAGTTTGCTTAGCTGTTCTTAACCGATCAGCAAAGTTAAGCATCGTCGCCCGCGGTCATGAGTTCGATGGGTGACCGCTAGTGACATTACTACTGAGCGTGCACATGCCGGTCGCAGTTGTTGTCATAGGATGGCAGTCGTTATAACATGGTGGTAGGACATTTTGCGATTGCCCGCCTGGCTAGCTAGCACCCTCAAGTAGAATATCTGTCGTCAAGCACCTAACGGTGTGTTCCGGCAGCTGTCCTTGAGAACCAGTATTAAAAACTTCAAAAAATAATAATACACGCCACGCATATTATATATTGTTTCAGGAAAGCCAGGAAACAAGTTAAAAGGAAACACACTCCGCAAACGTGTCCCTTGGTAAGTCCTCATTTTATTATAATGACTTTTTTTTTTATTATTGCTAATAAAAAAGCCTTTGACCACTATCTCACCTGATGATAAGTGATGATGTGGTCGAAGGTGTTAACAAGCTTAACCTAGAATTACTGGCTCTCAAGGACAACTGCCGGAACACACAGATAGGTTCTTGGCGACAGATTTTCTAATTGAGGGTGGTCGCTCGCCAGGCACACTCACAAAATGCCCTCCCACCATGCGATGAAGCTCAAGCCCGCGGCGGGATTCGAACCATGGACCTGCTGCGCGGCAGTCCATAGCCAATGCCACTGAGCCATCACTACTTCATAAACCATGTGTAATAATCGCGAAAACCTTAAGACAACATTATATTTTATGAATAGATTCAGGCGTTACTTTGCGGAAATCCATATTTAATAATAACAAATATTTTCAAAATATTTTACGAAAACATCAAATTAATATTTTAATAAAACACTTAAAAAATAAGTCAAGACCTCCTGAGGATGCTTCGTGTAGAAGCGAAACGCGTCGAAAATTCTTCCAGTTTGGCTGCGTGGCGTTTGTGACGTCACGTCGGCTTAGCAGGAAAATTAGGCGGAATTGTCACTGGATATATTTTTATATTTTTTAAGTGTTTTATTAAAATATTAATTTGATGTTTTCGTAAAATATTTTGAAAATATTTGTTATTTTTATATTTTATGATGTTTGGTTACAGTGCAATAAAGTGGGGAAACATTACTGGTGGCTGCTAAGCCATTTCAAGACGGAGCACCCCACTGTAGACACGAGCTCCCTGATCGTAATCAAACATCCCTTGCTATGCGAGTTATGTGGAAAGGGATTCAAGGTAAGACACACACCCTCAGTAAAACACGCACACACTATCACTCACTCTTTCACACACACACACTCAAACACCCGTTACTATGAGAGTTATGTAGAAAGGGATTGAAGTTGAGACACACACACCCACCCTCTCTTATACTCAAATACACTCCCTGTTCACACACACATCCTCACCTTTAGTAACACATGCACGCACACACACACTCACTCCCACACAGACCGGCACACTCACTCTGACTAACTAGTACTTTATTTTATAAATATTTTATTCATACTACGTCAATATAACAATAGCATTCTGCTGAAAAAGCTCAGTGCCTGGGGGAATACCCCAGGTCTTCTTGAAAAGGTAATCCGCGAAGAACTTGAGTTCTTCATTTACATTATTCATTACACCTAACAGTGTGTTCCGGCAGCAGTCCTTGAGAGTCTCTTGTGCCTGTAATGTATTATTTCATATTTTTTATTACTTTGCTCGATGTAAATATTCAAAACAAGAGTCTTAACATCAGGTGGTCCTTGTGCTTGTTCCGTCACAAAAACATTAAAAAATAATGTTTGTTAGTATGAAGACGACAGAAGTCATTTCTAAGAAGTTGTTAGCATTTTTCAATAACCTTGTTTATGTTTATTAACATTAGTTAGATGCATTAGAGAGTGTTGGTTCCGACACTAATGCATGGTAGTGAAAGTTGGATATGGCAGAAAAAGTATGAAAGTAGAATATTTATTCTACTTTGTACTACAAAATGCAGTGGAGATGAGAGCATTGAAGAGCATGATTGGAGTCAAACGGAGTGACAGGAATAGTGTGATAAGGGAACTATGTGGTGTGAATGAGGATGTAGTGACAAAAATCGAGAAAGGTATGCTAAGATGGTTTCGACATGTGGAGAGAATGAATGAAATGAGATAGACTAAACAGATAGGATTGGAAGGGTAAGACCTAGGCGAACGTTCCGAAATCAGATTGAAGACGTTCTGAAAAAAGGCCAGGTCAAGAGTACCCTAAACCGACGCTTATGTATGAAAGGATTGATGAGTGTAGATGAAGCGAAAGATGTAAGTATCGTAGTAGTAATGAGATTTATGTATTAGATTAGGAACATTGTAATTATGTATGTATTTGCTATCACTGTTATGAAGAATGAATAAACAAATAATAATTTATCCGTAGGTGAGATGCACTTAACCTATATATACATTAATATTACAAAGAGGAAAGATTTGTATTTTGTATGTAACGAATAAACTTAAAAAATATTTAATAATAACAAATATTTTTAAAATATTTTATGAAAACATCAAATTAATATTTTAATAAAACACTTAAAAAATACAAAAATATATCTAGTGACAATTCCGCCTAATTTTATTAACTTAAAAACTATTGTATCGATTTGAAAAATTCTTTAATCATTAGAACTCTACATTATCCCTGATGAACGTACGCTATTGAATATTCTCAAAAACTTAGGGATTTATTTGTCACACCCAATGTAAAAAAAAAAAAAAACGTTATATCGCGTACGCTGCGGAAATCGTTGACAATAGAGCAAAGTGTTGTACTACAATTTTATAGAGGACATCAATATCTACAAAAAAGTCCGCAATACCATATGTCTAACTATTACAGTTATTTTTAATATGGTTATGTTTGCAATAACGCCTGCTATGCGGATTACATCACAAAATTAGAAACATACGAGAGGAAAAATTTAAGTCATGTGCGGGATTCGAACCCGCGTCCATCCACCCCTTTAGCCGGGGTATGCTCTAACCTGTCTAATTGTAATGTAATCCGCATAGCAGGCGTTATTGCAAACCTAACAATATTAAAATTATAAGGTTGCGTCATCATTTACAAATATAAAACCAATTGCAAAATTGGTCTTGTTTGTAGTACAACGCAAGTGTTACTATAGATGTCGCTCCATCCCAATACGATGGTTAATGAACGATAGGAAAGATTTGAGTTATGACGTCATGTCATGTTAGTCCAATTGGTTAGACCATACCCTGGCTCAAGGGATGGATAGACGCGGGTTCGAATCCCGCACATGATTTAATTTTTTCCTATCGTATATTTGTAATTTTGTAATGTAATCCGCATAGCAGGCTTTATTGAAAACATAACAATATTAAAAAAAACGGTTGTGATATATTTAAAAAAAAAAATAATAATAATTTATTCAGAAAATATTCATACAAATGTGCAACTAAATACAAATATCAACAAATCCTATTTAAGCTGATATGGCATTCATTAAGAATCATAGATAGTCACAGTGTTGTCTTGCAGAACCTACACTAAGAAAATTCTTGTGTCGTAGATTCTGCCCCTTCATATGCACAGTGAGTGATGGTGACTTCAAATGGTTGTGATATATTACAGAGCAACTTCAGATTGAACGAACATATGAACACTCACACCGGCAACCGTGCGTTCGCGTGCGAACAGTGCCCCGCGCGGTTCTTCCAAGCTGTCACACTGCGTCGGCACAAACTAATACACTTGACGCCTGCCAAGTGCTGTCCGCACTGCGGGAAGAAGTGCCGCACTACTGAAAACTTAGATAAACATTTACGGGTGAGTCACACTGTTCTTTCTAAATTTGTTTTATTTTATTTATTATTATATATTATTTCACATTATATTTTATATATTATTTCACAAAATCTACAGACCTTATATATAAATACAAAAAGTTCAAACTTAGCTTATAATACAGCCAATAACGGATTTACATTTTATTATACAATATAAAAATACAAAGACAGTGTAAAAAGTATGCTTCATTTACAATTAGGTGTTTCCTTAGTTAATATAAAATCATTAAAGTAATATACCCCCGTGGGGTGCCGGGTTAGAATTGCACCTCCCCATATCATCCCGTGGGTGTCGTAAAAGGCGACTAAAGGAAAATACTAGAAGGTGGGCAGCAGCGCCTTCTAAAGAACTGTCATCTGACACTGCAATCCCCAAGACGCCTGCAAAGCGTGGGGATTATGGCAAATACCCCCTTTATAGGGGAGGCTGTGTTCAGCAGTGGACGATCCGGCTGATACAGAAAGTAATATAGAATAAATTGGTGATATATAAAATAACAACGTAATAAAAAATAAATATTATACCAATATAATATTTTAGTGTGGTGCATTTAATTTACATGATAATCCTCCATAATTGTAGTTATTTCTATCTTAAAACTTTCTTTATTAGTAACAGTAGATTGTTATACAAGGGTCGAAAGGAATCAATTCCCACACGAGGTATTTAGACGCCCGAGCGTACCGAGGGTGGCTATAGTCCGAGTAGGAATTGATTACTTTCACCGTGTTAAGCACTCTACTTTTCATTTCGAATATAAGGAAAGTAAAAAACAGTAGATTTTTTAAATTATTCATTAATAATAATAACATGAATAGCCAGCCTACTTAAAATCAAGTAATTGAGATATTAGAAATATTTGTGAAATTTAAAGTTAAATTTTGCTTGCAATATTTAAGGACGGCTATCGTCCGAATAGGAATTTATGACTTTCACCCTTGTCACTCTACTTTTCACTACGAGTAATATAAAAATTGTTTTTCTATAATAGTTATTAATAACAATAACATGAGTGGAAACTATTTAAAATGAATGCACTTATAGTCAAAATAGTATTACTTACATCCGTGTTAAACACTCTAATTTTCAATAAAAATATGAGAAAAGTAAAAACATTTGGTGGGAAGCAGCGTCTTCCACCCTCTATGCAGATCAAATAAACACTACTTTCCGAGTATGAGAAATAAAAAAAAAAATATCACATGAGTTGAACTCCTCATTAAAAACCTTGTGTAATCTATTCACAATAGAATACTGTGCATAATTTGTAGATGAGTGCGAGACATGTTTACAAGCACTATCGCGTACTGTATCAGCCGGATCGTCCACTGCTGAAAACAGGCTCCCCTATTAAGGGGGTATTTGCCATAATCCCCACGCTTGGCAGGCGGCTTGGGGATCGCAGTGTAAGATAGTAGTTCTTTAGAAGGCGCTGCTGCCCACCTTCCAGTATTTTTCCCTTAGTCGCCTTTCACGACACCCACGGGATGATATGGGGAGGTGCAATTCTAACCCGGCACTCCACGGGGAACTCAGCACTATAGCGTGCTGAGCGAAAATCACTTTTATCAATTATTGGAGCACAAAATTGTTTGCTCCGGACGGGATTCGAACCCGCGTCCTCTGATATCGTGCCGGATGCCTGTTCATAATTTAGTATGTAACACATTGCTAAAAAAACATTTTCTTTTTGCTCGTTCGATCTTGCCCGTTCTTCTCGCAGTGGCTCTATAATTATTTTGCTGAACGTAGTTATACAATGTAGAATATTTCAATATTATAATATGTGATTGACCTTCATAAGAGCGTCGTAGACGCCTAAATTTCATTGGCTTTGGACTGCCGCGAAGCAGGTCCATGGTTCGAATACCGCCGCGGGCTTGAGCTTCACCGCATGGTGGAAGTGCATTTTGCAAATGCCCGCCTGACTAGCTACCACCCACAAGTAGACAATCTGTCACCAAGCACACTGTGTTCCAGCAGCAGTCCTTGA
Organism: Plagodis pulveraria; assembly: GCA_963890685.1. Lineage (NCBI taxonomy): Eukaryota > Metazoa > Arthropoda > Insecta > Lepidoptera > Geometridae > Plagodis > Plagodis pulveraria. The sequence goes on along the minus strand of OY982979.1, from coordinate 4,006,658 downwards.
GAGCCAGTGAAATTACAGGCACATGAGACTTAGCAACTATGTCTCAAATTGACGAGCGCAGTGCAATTCGTGATAATTGCATCTGTTACAGGCAGAGGTTAGTCCGCTTAACATCAGGTGGGCGAGATAGATCAGTCACAATAACATACAAAAAAAATTATAATAATAGCTGAGTTTTATTTTTTTTCAAATGGCAGAGGCGGATTGCCATTCGTAAAAAGTTTTCTCTTTGGCCAAGTCTCTTTTTAAACAGACTTTATTTAGGGCGTATTCCATTTGACGCTAATTTCGTTATTTTCGATAATTTTGACCACATTCTGCGTCTATGGTTGTGATCACTGTGATGATTGTAACTGCTCTCCCCTGTTCCATTTAGGATAAGAACGCTAAGAATGCCACTAAAATTTGCCACTTCTGTCACATTTGACATTAGATGTAGATAATTCAAACTGTTCCAGTAGCTTCATAGCGTTTATGGCGAAAATAATGCCAAGACCCATGTGGAACAACTTTTTGAGAGTGTGATCGTTTTTATCGTTTTTGGCGAATTTAACTTCAAATGGTACGCACCCTTATGGACATTTTTAGTGTCAAATCCGATGAAAGTTTGTGTTTTTAACTGCTTCATTTATCTACACTAATATTATAAAGAGGAAATATTTGTATTTCTATGCAACGAATAAACTTAAAAACTACTGAAACGGTTTGGATGAAATTTGGTATGGAAATATTTTTTTTACCGGCGCGGCGGTATGGGGCGGTTTATTAACAAAATACTACGAACTATATACAACACTACAGCTACTACAATAAAAGCATTACTCATAGGCAGTCCAAATGCTCTAGCCCACTACCAGTTGGCAGCGTGCCTAGCATGCTGGCAGCATTGCCCCGTTGAATTGCAATGCTTATTCTTTGAGCCAAATAGGTGGCAGCATTTTGATCACGCGTCGCATCGACCAAGCGCTCTGATAAGTTTTGTAAAATACGATGAGCTCCCGGTCCCCACGGACCCAACGTCTCTACACCAAACTAATCAAATATGGAAATAGTTTAAAACCCGGGGAAGGACATAGGATAGTTTTTATCCAACTGCGCAAAAAGAGGTTAATATTTTTGCGCGATAACCGACATACGCGCGGGCGGTGCCGCGGTTAGAAAGTTAGTAGGCAATAAAAACAGCTGAAGTTTATCTGTTTTCAAATTATGTTTAGAACTCCTTTTGTTGTTATTGTGACGGAACAAGCCCGAGGCCCACCTGATGTTAAGCGTAATAACCTCTGCCTAGAACATATGCATTTCATCACAAGTCACGAATTGCACTGCGCCCGTCACCTTGAGACATAGTTGTTAAGTCTCATGTGCCTGTAATTTCACTGGCTCTCAAGGACTGCTGCCGGAACACACCGTTAGGTGCTTGGCGACAGATTCTACTTGAGGGTGGTGGCTATTCAAAATACTCTTCAACCATGCTACGAAGCTCAAGCCGGCGGTGGGGATCGAACCAGGGACCTAAGGCACGGCAGTCTATAGCTACGAGTATTACCGCTCCGCCATCATTGCGTATATAATTGTTTGATTTTAAATTAATTAGATATTTATTTATTTTTTATGATTTTTTGAATGTACATACTGTGTTACTAATTTAAGTCATGTGTGGGATTCTTAACAATATTAAAGTTATAAGGTTGCGTCATCATTTACAAGTATAAAACCAATTGCAAAATTGGTCTTGTTTGTAGTACAACGCAAGTGGTACTATAGATGTCGCTCCATCACAATACGATGGTTAAAGAACGATAGGAAAGATTGGAGTTATGACGTCATGTCATGTTAACTCAATTGGTAAGAGCATAACCCGGCTCAAGGGGTGGATGGACGCGGGGTCGAATCCCGCACATGACTTAAGTTTTTCCTCATATACTTGTAATTTTGTAATGTAATCCGCATAGCAGGCGTTATTGCAAACATAACAATATTTAAAAAAATACAGGCTATTAATAACTGGAATTAAGTTTTTTTTTTTTTATTGATTTTTTATTGCCTAGGTTAGCCTTTGACCACTATCTCACCTGATGGTAAGTGATGATGTGGTCGAAGATGTTATTCAGGCTAACCTAGTAGTACTGGCTCTCAAGGACAGCTGCCGGAACACACCGTTAGGTGCTTGGCGATAGATTTTCTATTTGAGGGTGATCGCTAGCCAGGCGGGCATTGCCTTACCACCATGCTATAACGACTGCCATCTTAAGATAACAACCAGGACCGACGGCTTAACGTGCCCTCCGAAGCACGTGCACGCTCAGTAGTAATGTCACTAGCGGTCACCCATCCAACTCATGACCGCGCGCGACGTTGCTTAACTTTGCTGATCGGTTGAGAACAGCTAAGTAAACTTCGCTACGAGCGCTTCCTACAACCTTTTATTTTCATTTCAGACACACGTTGGGTATAGACCGCAAAAGTGCAATATATGCGACAAACGGTTCATGTGCAGCAATGCTTTGACCAAGCATGTGCAAGAAGTCCACTCCGACCAACATGTAACGAAGAAGGTCTCCCGCAAAGGTCCAGAGGGAGGGGTCTCCAGCAGGGGTCCAGAGAGAGGGGTCTCCAACAGGGGTCCAGAGGTCACTGGGAGTCCAGAAGATCAGGAAGAGTGTGAAGAAATTGAGTTCTTAGAAGAAGATTTCGAGATGGAGAGTACGGAAGAAAGCGAATGAAGCTTAGTGAAGTTTAAGAATAAAGTGTATTTTATAAACAGTGGGTTTTCACATTTACAAATGATTGGAGGTCAACATATTAATTCCGCACCAGATGCCTATACTACTTGGCCACCAGGACATACTCCTTCGAGTCAAAATTTCGTGCTCCAATTGTATTACTTTAACCGTTATAGGGGACGGTGCGCGGCCATCAACCAGACCACTAGACTTCATCTGATCGAATAACAAGTAAGAAATTTATAAAAAGGAAAGATTTGTATTTTTATACAAAACGAATAAATTTATAAACTACTGGACCGATTTGGATGAAATTTGATATGGAAATAGTTTGAAAACCGGGGAAGGACATAGGATAGTTTTTATTCAACTGCTCAAAAAGAGGTTAATGGTTTTGCGCGATAACCGAAACACGCGCGAGCGGCAATGCTAGTCGCAGATATGTTTATTGGAATTTGAGGGGTATTTAACCTTAAACTAAATTAAATTATTGCCGTGATTAAAATTAAAAAAACAAAACTTTATAAAGTATTTTTTATTTATTTTTATGTATTATTTATCCCGTAAATACGTTTATAGTATGCACGCCAAAATAATTTACCGGTTGGGGGTAATAAGGGCGGATAACATTTTGAAGCAGTGATGGCTCAGTGCATTGGCTATGGACTGCCGCGCAGCAGGTTCATGGTTCGAATCTCGCCCAGAGCTTGAGCTTCACCGCATGGTGGAAGGGCAATTTGCGAATGCCCGCCTGGCTAGCGACCACCCTCAAGTAGAAAATCTGTCGCCAAGCACCGAACGGTGTGTTCCGGCAGCAGTCCTTGAGAGCCAGTGAAATAACAGGCAAAATTGGTGCTCTGTCCAGGTTACTTGGAGCATTTTATGCCCGCACCCCATTTAAAATGCATCAATCCTCGGCGCACACAGTCCAAGTTTCAGGCGCATCAAGAAATATTGTGCATATAAGGGTCTGCATAAGTTTCATTTTGGTTTAAGTATCATTCAATACTTTTCCAACACATAAATCGACAGATAATTAAGATTTCCAATGGTGATTCTGATCTTTCATAAATTAAGGAATTTAATTCTTTAAATGTCTCATCAGGATCCCCACTGAGGGGAGCTTGATGAATTATCTCAATTATCAAAACATGAAGTCTCTTGATTCATAACCTACATAGATTAGTATTGAATTGAATCTATTGTTATTCTGTTTGAATTTGCATCAGCAGACGTTAAGCTGTTGAGGCAAATTTATCATGTTTAGTCCTAATATGATATTTTAATGTGCTAGACAATGATGCTTTGTAGTCACACTGATTGCACTGATGTGGTCTTTCCCCTGTATGTTTACTCATATGTCTTCTTAAATTGCTGGGTTCCACACATCTATATTCACATAATTCACATTTAAAAGGTTTCTCTCCAGTATGTGTTTTAATATGATATTTCAGTTTACCGGCGAATATACTTTTGTGGCAAATATCGCATTCAACGAGTTTCTCTCTAGAGTGTGTACGATGATGTTGCCTGAATTCTTTACGAGTATGGAACACGACATTGCATTTATTGCATTCAATTGGTCTTTCGTCCAGATGTGTCCTAGCGATATGTTTTTTTATGAGACTTAGCTGCGCACATCTGTAGTTACACTTCTGACATGAATATGGTTTTTCTGACTTCTCGCTTGAATGAGATTTCATGTGTCTTTTGAAATTGCCACTTCTACAAGACTTGTAATCACATTTATCACACGAATACACATTTTCTGAGATGTTCGTATTTTGGACGGTAAAATTCGCATCATCGCTAATCATTGTAGGATCTCTATCCGGGAATCGACACCCTTTGTGTGCTTGTATGTGTCTCGTTATATTGGCAACTCTAAGACATTTATACTCACACTTAAGACATCCATATACTTTCTGTGTGGCAATTATATTTTCAGTACTATAGTCATCCGTATTAGTGGGTTCATTATTTGTACTACAGCTTTCCTCTCCATTATTGTATACGTTTTCAACTTTTACTTCTACAGGTATAATTTGGGCACTACTTGTACATTCAGCAGTTGGTACAGTTTGAATTTTTACTGGAGAAGGTGCATATTCATTTGTTAAGCTTTCATTTATTTTGCACTCATTGTCTGTCATCTACATGTTCAGATTTCAGAAAAATTGTTGTTACCATTTGAGTAGAACTCTCAGTTACATCGCACATGTTTACTAAATGAGCAGAATTGTGACAATATCTAAGTTGTCCATTCAAATATTAATATCACAAACACTAGAAATTATTGGAAACAATTTATAACCTATCTAGTGTGGATTTTAAGTTATTTCTAAATCAGCTTATGTATTCAGCAATATTATAACTTCAATACTATGGTAAGTATTGATGAACAAAAAATCTTATGGTCTTTGCTGCAGTGTCTTCAGGTGTAAGTCATCATGTACGTCATCAATACATATATGGAATTATGATACTCTGTATTTGTTCTTATCGTCAACAATAGAAGACATGCTTGAAAATGTTGCAGCTTACGATGTTGAGCTGGTAGTGAGATTTTCTTTTTAAGTCCGGCTAATACACCTAAGTTCCTGCAAAAAGAGAAAGATAAATGTAAGTATCATGTAGGACATCTAGACTAAAATATATTATATTATTAATCCTTATGGATAAGTCAATCCTACTGATGATATGCAAAATTATTGGTCAGGGATCACCAACCACAACCTATTCTACCGAGCAATCTCAATCATATATCATTCTCTCTACACACGCGACATTGGCGAAATTGTGAAAATACCGCAAAAGCTACTAAATAAAATAAGAAGAAGAAGATCAAAGAAGGTAAACATACTTACCTAGAATGGTAACTGGGTCTCAAGGCTACAAGGTACTTAGTGATAGATTTTTCACATGATGGTGGTAGTCAGTATCAAAAATACCCTACTATCATTGAGAGATTCAAACCACAGAATTTTTAGTGGAAGTCCATAATTATAATCTACAAGGCCATGACTATTTAAAATATATACCTACAGGGTAAACTCCATGTAACATCACTCGATTTAACAACAATCTACCTAATGCATCGAAATCACTTGGCTTAGGTTGGTTTAGCTTGTACCAGCTTGCACCTACTCACACAACGTAAATGGATTATGTATGAGTTTCTTAGTTGCTCACAAACTTTTTTTTTCTCTCCATTTAACAACACCTCTCTTTAACGCCATAAAATGCACAGTCCCTTCAGTGTCCATATATGGAGTTTACACTGTATATATATGAACAATAAGGCTAGCCAAATAAATGCTTGGACTCGCACACCAAGGGTGCCATATCAAGGAAATTATTATTATTCACACGGTTTGTAATTAATCTTCATTATCATTTGTTAAGCAATTCATAAATTCACAGATTCAGTGAAAGTTTTTAGTCTCTTACTTATTATGGTTCAAAAGATACTAGGGTAATAGTTGAATGGATAATTGGCCACCGGATGCTTAGTATTAGTGTGGGTTTCATGTACTGATAGTGAAGCCAAAACCTGTAGAAAAATCATTACTGGCTACTAAATTATTAATTAATTTCCATAATTAAATTTTGTTTGGGTTCCAGGATATTTTACTATGTATTGTAAACACATCAGTTAAAACCACATATTTTCAAATTAACCCAAGAAGAAGAGAGGCAAAGAACAAAGTTCAGTAACTTGATAAGTCTCATTGCAATTTGTGATGATGGCTAGATGTTCTTTCGCAGACTATACAATGACAATTATATCCTCTTTGCAATAGGATATCATATGGCTGTTATATCCATTCGTTTGAACACTAAGAACCAATGTTTGCTTTGTTGTTTCGGATTTTAGGGTAGGTTGTAGCTAGTGGTTGGCTCAAGTGGAATGGTAAACCTAAGGTCGCCTAGCACAATAATACTATTGTTTAAAGTGCTGCATATGTGGGACAAACAGATGGGAATAATGTGTTACTTACCCATTAGTCCAAAAAAGATACGGAATAAAATAAATGAATTATTACTCCTATATTGTGTGAGGACAAAACCAAAGATTACTAACCACCAACAACTGGACAAAACCACCGAAAAGTAACACACAACACAAAGATTACTTTAACACAGCCCAAAGATTACTAACATTAATAACCTCATAGGCCGTATTCCATTTGTTATTTTCGGGTATGTTCCATTAGTCGCTAAGAACGTTATTTTCGATAATTTTGATCACATTCTGCGTCTGTGGTTGTGATCACGTGATCGTTTGTAACTGTCATCCCCGTTCCATTTTTGGATAAGAATGCCACAAAAATTTGCCACTTCTGTCACTTTTGACATTAGATGTAGAGTTTAAGGCGAAAATAACGCCAAGACCCATGTGGAAAACTTTTTGGGAGTGTGATCTTTTTTAGCGTTTTTAGCGAATCTCACATAAATGGTACGCAGCCAATATTGATCACATTGCGTCTATGGATCCAATTTTTTTTTATTATGGCAATTGTCAAAATGACATTTGTGCCAGTTTCACGTCAAAAATTACTTCAAATGACGAAATTTCGTTATTAATAAAAAAAAAGGATGACCAGAATAGTTTACGCAGATAGATAGATACATGAAATATTTAACATAAACATATTTTTTATATAAGAAGTGCAAAATATATGAATAAAATTTTAATGAATAATATTAACTATGAACTTATTATAAATGAATATTATTGAGAGAGAGGAAGTCAGATAAAATTATATAAATACGTATGAATATTTACCCTTTTTTTTCCTCGAAATCCGATATGTAAATTATTGTATAAACTTATCGTTTCCTCGTTTTTGTAATATAATTAAACATAATAATAATAATTAAAAATAAAGTAATATTATAAAAAGTAGTATAAACTTAATATAATCAAGAAGTCTGAAGCTGAGAAGTCTCTCCAGCCTAGACAGCTTAAACCAATAGAACAGAAGTCGTCTCAAAGAAGAACTTTATCATTAAAACATGACACTGGCAAATGCACAAAACGTGCGAGACCATATACCGATGAAAGGGGAAAAAAAAAACTAAATTAGGTTATTATCAGGGGGTAAGTAATCTTGGGTTATTATCAGTGTAAATTGTATGAAATTCTTTAAAATTTAAATGCTTGGTATCAAATATTAGGTACTAATCATTTTCAGAATAATTTATATTTATTATGTTTTGAATAAAACTTCGAAGTAATACTTTGAGAAGCCGAGTTATTTCTAATATTTAAATCTTGTCTCTAAATATACTTATTACAAATTGCGCAGGATAATTATTACAGCACAGAATCTTAAACATGTGTACTTAAATCATTTGTTTTCAAATGCCAATATAATTTATTTTATGAATCCATAGCACTTAACACATACCTAAAACTGGTATATATTCTACTTGATCTATGCCTAAAACATGGTCATCACGCGCTCACTCATAAAACCAATCGGTACCACTTAGCGCTCCCACTCCATTTCTTTACTTATGTACTTAACCATTGACATCGGCGATAATGATATCAATAGAATTTCATTCATAACTAGGACATAGTGGTCCTGACGATGTCAACTTATTAATGTACAAAAATGTCAACATCTCACGGCAACTACTGTAGTAGCTACAGGTGCCTTAACAGTCCTGCGAATACAGAATAACTGACATTATTCAATGAAATTATAGGGTAGCGTCATCATTAACAATTTTAAATCTAATAGCAAAGTTAGTCTTGTTTGTTGTCGATGTAACTTGAACTATAGATCCACTCCCAACTCCAAACTCCATCCCCATAACATGGTTGAGAATGAATGGATAAATTCGAGTCACATGTCATGTTGGCTTAGCAGTTAGAGCATAGCTATAGTGGTGGATGGCACGGGTTCGATTGCCGCACATGATACGTTTTCTTTTCATTGTGATTTTGTAATTCTTAGTAATAGTCTGGAACTAGGACCAGTAAATGGCATTAGGTTCGCTGCCATTAGCTATAGATATCACTTACTGTTTCAGATACAAAATTAATGGGAGCATATCAATACCATACACCCACTCACATGATGTGCAAATGTAAAAACGCTTGATGTATCAACTTGCTTGTTCTTAGTCTTAACAGGATTAAAAAGCATTGGACTGAAATGTCACATAACTCATTTGTACCCGACAAACATGAGCAACCATATTACATTTGATATCAGACAGCACAAATAACAATAGATATAATCGATTCTCCTTCTGTGTGTGTGTGCGGGTACAGTGATTTCCCCCGACAGCTACCTTAGCCAACTCACATCCTTCCTGAATCAAGTTTGGCTTTCAGTCGCTGGCACATCTGTTCCAGTTGTATTGGTGGGCTCGTGGATTAATGTCTATTTTAATTAATTTTTTGTTATGCTATGGTGTATTTTCTTGAATAGTAACATCTTCTAGAAAGTTGTCCACATATTATTAAGTTCCACTGAGAAAGAAACGAGACTGGAGAGGAATCATATGAAAGTATGACTATGAACGTTGAAAAAGGAAAAATGAATAATCATATGAAAATAAAAACTGGAGAGAAAGCCTTTGAATGCAGTATGTGTGACTATAAATGTAATCGAAGAAGTACCCTACATACTCACATCAAAACACACACTGGAGAGAAACCATATGAATGTAGCATTTGTAAATATAAATGTATTCGAAAGAGTGACCTATACACTCACATGAGAAAGCACACTGGAGAGAAACCATATCAATGCAGTATTTGTAACTTTAAATGTGCTTTAAGTGGAACCCTAAACAATCACATTAAAACACACACTGGCGTTAAACCATATAAATGCAGTTTATGTGAATATAAATGTGCTAGAGGAGGTTACCTCGAAAGTCACATGAAAACGCACACTGGAGAGAAACCATATCAATGCAGTTTATGTGATTTTAAATCTGCTCATAGTAGTGCTCTAAGTCTTCACATGAAAACGCACACTGGAGAAAAACCATATCAATGCAGTATCTGCAACCATAAATGTATAAAACGAAGTTACTTAAACAGGCACATGAGAATTCACACTGGAGAAAAACCGTATGAATGCAGTATGTGCGATTATAAATGTGTTAACAAATCTGCTCTTAATGGTCACATGAAAACCCATACTGGAGAGAAACAATATGAATGCAGCATGTGTGCATACAAAGGTGCTCGAAAAAATCAACTATTAGTTCACATGAGAACACATACTGGAGAGAAATCATATGAATGCAGTGTATGTGGCAATAAATTTGCACAAAGAGGTACCCTAAGTGGTCACATGAAAACACACACTGGAGAGAAACCATATCAATGCACTACATGTGGCTATAAATGTGCCCAAAGAAGTACCCTTAAGTGTCATATGAAAAACCACGCTGGAGCGAAACCATATGGATGCAGTTTGTGTGAATATAAATGTGCTCAAAAAAGTGGTCTAAAAAGTCACATGAAAACGCACACTGGAGAGAAACCACATCAATGTAAAATGTGTGACTATAAATCTGCTCTAAGATGTACTCTAAATCGTCACATGAAAACACACACTGGAGATAAACCACACCAATGCAAGATGTGCAATTATAAATGTGCCTTAAAAAATACTCTAACTGGACACATGAGAATGCATACTGGAGAGAAACCGTATAAATGCAGTATCTGTGACTATAAATGTGCTCAAAAATGTTCTCTAAACAGTCACATGAAAATTCACACTGGAGAGAAACCATATACATGCAGTTTTTGTGACTATAGTTGTGCTCATACTAGTAGTTTATATTTACACATGAAAAAGCATAGTGGAGAGAATCCACTCTGATGCAGTATGTCTTATGGGAATATAAAGATAAGGAGAGTAGAATCAGTGTGTTAACCGCTATGCATCCCCTGGAGTTGATATCGTCCATTTTCATTCATATTTCTAATGTTCTAATTATCTACGATATGCATGGGTTAATGTTGAATCGACATTCTACAGGGTGAGACAATACAAGTGTCCACCAGTACCTGTTACATTGTTCATTGAATAGAATATAATTATTGTGTGCATCTGTGTGTTCTTTTTGGTATGTATTTCAATATAATACACTGAAGTTTTTGAAAACCTTGTCTAAGTAGTACTAAGTAAGTGATGATGTGGTCGAAGATGTTGTTCAGGCTAACCTAGAAGTACTGGCTCTGAAGGACAGCTGCCGGAACACAGCGTTAGGTGCTTGGCGACAGATTTTCTACTCGAGGGTGGTAGCTAGCCAAGCGGGCATTCGCAAAATGCCCTACCACCATGCTATAACGACTGCAATTCTAAGACAGAAACCGGGACCGACTGCTTAACGTGCCCTCTGAAGCACGGAAACGCTCAGTAGTAATGTCACTAGCGGTCACCCATCCAACTCCTGACCGCGCGGCGTTGCTTAACTTTGCTGATAGGTTGAGAACAGCTAAGTAAACTTCGCTACTAGCGCTTCAAAACTATCTATCAAAGGTTTTTAGGGATAATTAACCATTGGTCGGTGACGAAGTCATCCTCTTACAATAAGTATTTAACGGGACTTATTGCGATAAAACATGTACTAACCTCGACGTTTCGACCAATTTGCATTGATCATGGTCCTGAGCGGACTGAAGAGGCTGGTGTCAACGTCTTGAAGGGCGTGTTTTTATCCGACTACCCACATTGATTTAGAAATGTATCGTTTCAACATATTTCTATGATCCTCTTACATCTTATCAATACATTTATGTACACTGTCATCATTCAAACATTTTTCATACATCCATGTGTGATTATTTATGAAAATGACTGTCATAGTTATGGGTCATTTTCATTTTGATTGTAACTATGTCTTCAATCATGATTTTGTTTTTTAATTTCACATGGATAGATGCTCTGTTTAGGTGTCTGCTAGCATTAGTCGCAGAGCTAGTAAACCTTTAACTACCTGAAAAAACGCATCTGAAAAATTACGCACCCACGTCTGTGACAAGCTTACCACGTTTGTGACATAATTGACTTTCCTTGTGATACCTGCAACTGATTTTATAAAAGAAATTGCATTCAGAATGATTCTTTGATTTATAACTTACTTGCCTAATTCTTTCATATAAATATACAAAATTTTATTATATTTTTGCAGTGATGCATTCACCCCGGATACATTACAAAATTAAAACAAGAGGAAAAATTATAGTCATGTGCAGGATACAATACCCGTATAGGACTATTGTTTTTTTTATTTATTCATGATAATAATATGTTATTAGCAAAGTTTGCTTCAACATGTAATGATATGTTTAAGCAAACTTTGCTATGAGCGCTTCAACTATTTGTTTTTGTGAATTTTTTTATGTTATTGTGACGGAACAAGTCCGAGGCCCACCTGATGTTAAGTAGACTAACCTATGCCTATAACAGACGCATTTCGTCGACGACGAATTGCACTGTGCCCGTCACACTGAGACGTCCAGTTGTTAGGTCTCATGTGCCTGTAATTTTTCTGGCTCTCAAGGACTGCTGCCGGAACACACCGTTAGGTGCTTGGCGACAGATTTTCTACTTGAGGGTGGTCGCTAGCCAGGCGGGCATTTGCAAAATGCCCTTCCACCATGCGGTGAAGCTCAAGCTCTGGGCGGGATTCGAACCATGGACCTGCTGCGCGGCAGTCCATAGCAAATGCCACTGAGCCATCACTGCTTCAAAAATGCTACAATAATATTGTAATATATCCGCGAGCAAGCATTGCAAAAATAAATATTATAAATATGTGGATTGCGTCATTGTTAGCAAAATTTAAAGCTAATTGCAATAATTTGTCTTGTTTGTAGTACAACGTAAGTTGACCTATAGATGTCGCTCGCTCTCCATAAGCTGGTTAAGAGCGAGAGCACAAATTGGAGTCATGTCATGTTGGCTTTGCGATTATAGCAAACCCCTGGTAAAGGGGTGGATGGCGCGGGTTCGTATCCCGCACGGAATTTCTCCGCGTTTACTTAATTGTACCTGCTTCATCCGACATCTCTACAACCTTATATAATTATACATCTTGTGAAAGTCAAAGTCAAAATCATTTATTAAATTTAGGCGTCTACGACGCTCTTATGAAGGTCAATTACAAATTTTAGTATTGAAATATTCTACATTGTACTGCCACGTTCAGCAAAATAATTGTATAGAGCCACTGCGAGAAGAACGGGCAAGAAACTCGGGGCTATTCTTTTAAACATCTTTTAACAATGTGTTACATACTTACTATATAATAGAGTTATTACAATATTTGTTTAAATTATGTAGGTGACAGGCAATAGGTTAGCGGAGGCGGAATTGTCCAGGCATTTTTGTCGTTTATGTAATCAGAAACTGTGTAGTAGGATTTTTTAATCAATGTGTTTTTCACATGCAACTTGAATTTCCCTTCTGTGAGCGTTGTAATATGTTTGGGAACTTTATTATAAAACCGCACACAATTACCTAAGAAGGACCTTTTATTTGTCTTTGCTAATCTAAAACCTGGCACCGCTATTTTATCTTTATTCCTAGTGTTGAAATCGTGATTGCCACTGTTTAAGGGCCTCTTGCACTGGCACAGTAGGCAAATTTAGCGTGCGAGAGTTGCAGGCTATGGATACTACGCGGCGCTGCGCTTTAGATGCACAGCGCTCGTCAGGTCGATGTCCCCAGCCGCACGCTATCAGCTTCATAGTGTAACTAAAACAGTTGATCTACTTTAGGTATCTGCTACTAAATCCAGTACTCATATATTCTTGTGACTATTCCCTTATAGTGCAAATAACACAGTTGATAACCTTGAACTATTAAAATACATACCGTTAAGTGCTTGGCGACAAATTTTCTACTTGAGGGTAGTAGCTAGCCAGGCGGGTATTCGCAAATTGCCCTACCACCATGCAAAATTACTGGTTCTGGAGGACTCATAGCGGTACATACCTTTAAGTGCTTGGCGACAGATTTTTTACTGGAGGGAGGTAGCTTCTTAGAGGGCACTGCTGCTTACTTTCCGGTATTTTCCCTTAGTTGCCTCTTACGACACCCACAGTTAGTAATTGGGGCGTGACATAGCCCGGCACCCCACGGGCAGCCCGTCACCCCACGGGCTCGGCTACACTATTTACAGCTCACTGAACTAAAATAAGTGAATTGTTTAGAAAACCATACTGTACTTTTTATACTGTGGCGCAAACAACGGTGTGGTGAAAACAATGCCATCGAGAAAGTATTTTTTTTATTTGGGATGGTTTGAAATGACGTACAAGACACTCGCCTGATGGAAGATTCACGCCAGCGGATAACCATAAATGTTGCAGTGTCACCATTCTGCTAATAATAATTCTGTTTATAAATATTTCTAGCTCGTAATCGCCGGAGAGAATTTTGCTGGAGAAAACGACACGCGTCCTACCTCGATGACGCCTAGGCGGGTACTGACTGAATGACGTGCGCGAGAGCTTGAATCTTTAGATTTGTAGTTTATTTTTTCTTGTTAAAAAACTATAGCTAAATTTGAAAATGTGCCTTTAAACGTTACTAATAAATAACAAGCTCTCTCCATTGGTAAAACTTCCACATAGTTTCATGATAGTATCTTTTAGTTCTACCTGATTTAAGTAGCGATATGGTGTCATGTTTGAAATTTTTTTTATCGAAGAAATTGTTCATAATCTCTTTTTTGACCTTGTACGTTCCTGGAGAGTATGTTCAACTTTATATTTTTTTTACTTACTTTTTACTTTACTTTTACTTTATATTTTTATTTTTCAGTCTGCGTTCGCGCGCGCTTGCAAACGAACGTATCATTTGTATTTTTTTTCGACTCATCGTGCCAGGATGACGTCAAATATAGTGAAATGCAGTAGTTGCAACATAGTTATTTGTGAAGTTCTTGCATTTATTCAAAATAAAATAGATGTTATGAGTGAAGACAGTTTAGTGCGAATTTGCACTTCGTCGTTTACGGCGGAGGAAATTGAAAGCGCAAAGTGTTTATTATTTGAATCGTTAACGACCACCAAACGGCAGATAAATCGGAAGAGGGATGGACGTTCACAAAGAGATTTGAATGACGTAATTAGCGCACTAAAGGAGACAGAGCCGGAACTGACACCGATTTACGTGGCCAGATTTTCTACTTGAGGGTGGTAGCTAGCCAAGCGGGCATTCGCAAAATGCCCTACCACCATAACGACTGCCATTCTAAGACAGAAACCGGGACCGACGGCTCAACGAGCACTCCGAAGCACGGAAACGCTCAGTAGTAATGTCACTAGCGGTCACCCATCCAACTCATGACCGCGCGCGACGTTGCTTAACTTTGCTGATCGGTTGAGAACAGCTAAGTAAACTTCGCTACTAGCGCTTCCAAACTATCTATCAAAGGTTTTTAGGGATAATTAACCATTGGTCGGTGACGAAGTCATCCTCTCACATAGTTATAAGTATTTAACGGGACTTATTGCGATAAAACATGTACTAACCTCGACGTTTCGACCAAGTTGCATTGATCATGGTCCTGAGCGGACTGAAGAGGCTGGTGTCAACGTCTTGAAGGGCGTGTTTTTATCCGACTACCCACATTGATTTAGAAATGTATCGTTTCAACATATTTCTATGATCCTCTTACATCTTATCAATACATTTATGTACACTGTCATCATGCAAACATTTTTCATACATCCATGTGTGATTATTTATGAAAATGACTGTCATAGATATGGGTCTTTTTCAATTTTTTTGAAGCAGTGATGGCTCAGTGGCATTGGCTATGGACTGCCGCGCAACAGGTCCAAGGTTCGAATCCCGCCCAGAGCTTGAGCTTCACCGCATGGCGGAAGGGCATTTTGCGAATGCCCGCCTGGCTAGCTACCACCCTCAAGTAGAAAATCTGTCGCCAAGCACCTAACGGTGTGTTCCGGCAGCAGTCCAGGCCAGTGAAATAACAGGCAAAATGAGACTTAACAGGTATGTCTCATGGTCATGGGCGCAGTGCAGTTCGTCACTTGTGATGAAATGCATCTGTTATAGGCAGAGGATACCGCTTAACATCAGGTGGGCCTCGCGCTTGTTACTTCACAATAACATTAAAAAAAAAAAAAAAAAAAATTGATTGTAACTATGTCTTCAATCATGAATATTTTTTTTTTAATTTCACATGGATGGATGCTCTGTTTAGGTGTCTGCTAGCATTAGTCGCAGAGCTAGTAAACCTTTAACTACCTGAAAAACGCATCTGAAAAATTACGCACCCACGTCTGTGACAAGCTTACCACGTTTGTGACATAATTGACTTTCTTTGTGATAACTGCAACAGATTTTAATAAAAGAAATTGCATTCAGAATGTGTCGAAATACATATAAATATGTATTTCGACACATTCTTCTTTGATTTATAACTTACTTGCCTAATTCTTTCATATAAATATACAAAATTTTATTATATTTTTGCAGTGATGCATTCACCCCGGATACATTACAGAATTAAAACAAGAGGAAACATTATAGTCATGTGCAGGATACAATACCCGTATAGGACTATTTTTTTTATTTATTCATGATAATAATATGTTATTAGCAAAGTTTGCTTAAACATGTAATGATATGCTTAAGCAAACTTTGCTACGAGCGCTTGAACTATATATTTTTTTTTTTTTATGTTATTGTGACGGAACAAGTCCGAGGCCCACCTGATATTAAGTAGACTAACCTATGCCTATAACAGACGCATTTCGACGAATTGCACTGTGCCCGTCACACTGAGACGTCCAGTTGTTAGGTCTCATTAGCCTGTAATTTTTCTGGCTCTCAAGGACTGCTGCCGGAACACACCGTTAGGTACTTGGCGACAGATTTTCTACTTGAGGGTGGTCGCTAGCCAGGCGGGCATTCGCAATATGCCCTTCCACCATGCGGTGAAGCTCAAGCTCTGGGCGGGATTCGAACCATGGACCTGCTGCGCGGCAGTCGATAGCAAATGCCACTGAGCCGTCACTGCTTCAAAAATGCTACAATAATCTTGTAATATATCCGCGGAGAAAGCATTGCAAAAATAAAAATTATAAATATGTGGATTGCGTCATTGTTAGCAAAATTTAAAGCTAATTGCAATAATTTGTCTTGTTTGTAGTACAACGTAAGTTGAACTATAGATGTCGCTCGCTCTCCATAAGCTGGTTAAGAGCGAGAGCACAAATTGGAGTCATGTCATGTTGGCTTTGCGATTATAGCAAACCCCTGGTAAAGGGGTGGATAGCGCGGGTTCGTATCCCGCACGGAATTTTGTAACATATAAGAGTTCGAGGCTAGAACAATAAGAATGTTATATTGTTTATTTAACTCAATATCATTAAATATTTGTCAGTGTTTCTCCGCGTTTACTTAATTGTTCCTGCTTCATCCGACATCTCTACAACCTTATATAATTATACATCTTGTAAAAGTCAAAATCATTTATTCAATTTAGGCGTCTACGACGCTCTTATGTAGGTCAATTACAAATTTTAGTATTGAAATATTCTACAATGTACTGCCACGTTCAGCAAATAAATTGTATAGAGCCACTACGAGAAGAACGGGCAAGAAACTCGGGGCCATTCTTTTAAACATCTTTTAACAATGTGTTACATACTTACTATATAATAGAGTTATTACAATATTTGTTTAAATTATGTATATAGCTTGGCGGAGGCGGAATCGTCCTGGCATTTTTGTCGTTTATGTAATCAGAAACTGTGTTGTAGGATTTTTAAATCAATATGTTTTTCACATGCAACTTGAATTTCCCTTCTGTGAGCGTTGTAATATGTTTGGGAACTTTATCATAAAACCGCACACAATTACCTAAGAAGGACCTTTTATTTGTCTTTGCTAATCTAAAACCTGGCACCGCTATTTTATCTATATTCCTAGTATTGTAATCGTGATTGTTGAATGTAAATGCGTGTGAATTTAAATTTACTCTAATTTTTACGAACATACATAATATTTTCAAATATATACAGACTTGGTAAAGTTAAAATATCAATTTCTTTAAAAAGATCCCTCACAGATTCCCTAGGACCCATTTTATATATGGCTCGAATTGAACGCTTTTGTATGATAAAGATTGTCTCTATCTCAGCAGCAGTTCCCCACAGCAATACACCATACGACATAATACTGTGGAAGTACGCGAAATAAACTAGGCGAGCAGTAGCTACGTCTGTTAACTGTCTTATCCTAAGAACTGCATATGCAGCAGAACTAAGTCTTCCGGAGAGATCATGTATATGTGGATCTCATTGTAAAGTGGAATCCATTTTGATTCCCAGGAAGACTGTCGCTTTATCAATAGGGAGTTTATCTGGGCCAAGCTTTGTTTGGTTCAACATAAGGAACATTTAGTAAAGAAAACTTTAAACATTTCGTCTTTTTTGAATTTAGGAGAAGATTATTTGCGGCGAACCATTTACAAATCTTAGATAATACATTATTTACATGCGTCAGTTCACTGTCTTTCCTATCTACTTTAAAAATCAGAGAGGTATCATCAGCTAATAAAACAATATCGCAGAAATCTTTGACCATGCAAGGCAGATAATTAATATATGTTAGAAACAGAAAAGGTCCCAAAATTGATCCCTTTGGTACTCCCATTTTTACCAATGACCCGGAAGAAGTATTGCCACTTATTCCAACCCTCTGTAGCCTGTCTGACAGATATGACTCTATAAGATTCAGAGCTTTTCCACGAATACCATAGTGGGAAAGTTTACGAATCAGAGTGCAGTGCTCTACACAGTCGAATGCCTTGGAAAGATCACAAAATACGCCAATAGCATCATTTGAACTCTCCCAGGCTTCCAGTATATCCGACATCAATTGAACACCTGCATCCGTTGTGGATTTGCTCTTGGTGAAACCAAACTGATTCTCATTCAATAAATTATGCTTGTTAAAATGGGATAGTAGTTTTTTGAGCATAATTTTTTCGAATAATTTACTCAGAACAGGTAAGATGGAAATAGGTCTATAATTGCAAGGGTCAGATGTAGACCTCGACTTTAAAATTGGAGTGATTTTACTTTGTTTCATTAAATCGGGGAAGTTTCCTCTATCGACACAAAGATTGAATATTGTTTCTAAATATGGTGCAATAATGTAAATTATAGACTCTAACACTTTTACTGACATACCCCAGAAGTCTTCAGTACTCTTTATGTTTAAACTTTTAAATGTGTTTATAATTTCAAATCTTGTGGTGTGTCTGAAAGAAAAGTCCGGTGATTTGCTGGGAAAATTATGTTTTAACAGAGTTTCTGCTACATTGGGAGAAGAATCCAATGACTTAGTGGCTTCTAAGAGTAAGGTAGAATTATTTTTTTCAAATATATTCGCCACTTGTATTGAATCAGAGATTTGATTTTTATCAATAGTTAAGACATATGTTGAATCTCTAGGTTTATTTTTACCAGTTTCGCTATTTATAGTCTTCCAAATAGTTTTTATTTTATTTTTAGACTTGCTAATTTTGTTTCTAATAAAAAGAGATTTAGCACACAAGCAAACAGACTTGAACATTGTTGAATACTTCCTAACATAATCCTGAAACTGTTTGCAAGATGTTAAATTGTTCCTGCGATACAGATCAAACAAATAATCTCTACTTTTTCGAATACCTGTTGTTGCCCAATCACCAAACTTCAACTTTCCATTTATTTGTTTTTTTTATTTTTTGACTTACTTTTTGAAACTCAGTGTTTACTAAAGAAAATAAGCTATTATAAATGTCATTCGGGTCACTATGAGAAAAACTTGTAATGCCAAGCTTTGCTTCTATGATGGTACTGAGTATTTCCAGCCTACTAGTTGTTAATGGTCTATGTTCAATTTCATACCTCTCTGTTTTTCTGATTCCATCAAATTTTATCGCTAGGCCCTCATAATCAGATGTAACACCCTTCATTATTGACTTTTCTTTAGTCTTACAGTTTGAGTATATATTGTCTATACAGGTAGCTGAAGTGTCTGATATCCTAGTGGGCTCACAGAATAGAAATTTCAAATTAAATGACTTAAACAATGAAATAAGATCAGTCTTATTTTTAGTATTCAATAAAATATCTATATTAAAATCACCACATACAAATATGGGTTTTTTGCATTTTGAAATTTTCTGTAGTATATTTTACAAAGTGGATAAAAATTCTGTAAAATTTTGAGCACGACCTTCATCTGTTGGTGGTCGATATACGCACAACACGAGATGCCTGTCAACCTCACAGACACGTTCGACAGAACATCTGACCAAGTCACGGCATTCTTTAAATTTTAAATTATTTTTTACAAGTATAATACACCCTCCTCCTGCAGATGATCTGTTAAACGCACTACCCACACTAAAATTCTTAACATTAAATAACATTTTATCTGCTCTAAGCCAAGTTTCAGTGAAACATAATATCTCAAATGGATATTTATCTAAGAATATTTCGATTTCAAGTATTTTGCCAGGGAAGCGATTTATATTTTGGTAGTATAGTGCTATGTCAGAACACTTCCCTGTTGTCTCCCTTAAAAGCTTAAACTGTTTGACTGAACATTAGTACATGTACTAAAATCTGTAGCGTCAAAACTAGACTTAGTTATATTTCCTATAACCGACTCAATATTATAAGCTACCAAAGTAGCAATTAAATTTTTATATTTCTTAGGTAGGTACATCCTATCCTGAGTCAACATAAAGTGAGTAATAAATTTATTACGGTCAAAAAATAAAAGTTTGTCTCCATGACGACATGTCATATTATATAAAATTGTATTTAATGAGTGAATATGCTCATTCTGGCTTTGAGTCAGTGCATCTGAATAGGGAAATGCACATAACATGATTTGATACGCATCAAGATTTAACAATGAAGTTATACTTGCTATTAACTGTCAATACCCAAACTTTGGCCTAAGTACTCAATGACTATGGTATTTTTATCAATTTCAGAAGCCATAATTTTCTCCTCAATCTGTGCATAAGAAGCACCAGGCATGCAGTAATTGAGTACATCTTGAGTACATCTGTGACCCTGAGTAGTTCCCCTGAGCCCTGTGGTCCTTCAGGGACCCTCACGTTGCAGGAGCATGTCCTGGCACCGGGGACGGATAGTGATGGGTTCTAATTACGCTGTTTTTTTTTTATGTCTGTCATTGTGATTTAGTAAGATTATTCATTTTTTAGGCCCGATTGGCTCGCCCTCATCATAGTTCTAATACAAGGGTTTCATCATTTTCTCCCTAAACTCGTGCAGCTGGACTTCATATCTCTTGATTACCTAGGTACCTACGTTATATAACAGGATATCCCTATTGTAGATCTAAATACATATAAGGGGCTGATTCTAGACAAGTTCTTTACACAACTGCCTAATATGCGAAGCAGTGATGGCTCAGTGGCATTGGCTATGGACTGCCGCGCAGCAGGTTCGAATCCCGTCGTGGGCTTGAGCTTCACCGTATGGTGGAAGGGAATTTTGCGAATGCCCGCCAGGCTAGCGACCACCCTCAACGAAAAAATCTGTCGCCCAGCACCTAACCGGCTGTAGTCCTTGAGAGTCAGTGAAATTACAGGCACATGAGACTTAACAACTAGGTCTCAAGGTGACGGGCGCAGTGCAATTTGTGACTTGTGACGAAATGCATCTGTTATAGGCAGAGGTTAGTCTGCTTAACATCAGGTGGGCCACGAGCTTGTCCTGTCACAATAACATAAACAAATGTATGTATGTATATATATATATATATATATATATATACCGTGTTAGATGGATTGCCTGAATCTGTTGAAGACAGCCTCCCCATTAAGGGGGTATTTGCCGTAATCCCCACGCTTGGCAGGCATACTGGGTATTATAGTGTAAGATAGTAGCTCATCAAAACGTGCTGCTGCCCACCTTCCAGCATTTTTAAAAAAGCTTAGCTGCCTCTTACTAACTTACATTCTGTTCCAAACTGCTTATCACGTGCTCTTCATCATCACAATAGGATATGTATACGAAATGTATGTACTTATATATATATTTTTTTTTATGTTATTGAGACGGAACAAGCCCGAGGCCCACCTGATGTTAAGTGGACTAACCTCTGCCTATAACAGACGCATTTCGTCAACGACGAATTACACTGTGCCCGTCACACTGAGACGTCCAGTTGTTAGGTCTCATTAGCCTGTAATTTTTCTGGCTCTCAAGGACTGCTGCCGGAACACACCGTTAGGTGCTTGGCGACAGATTTTCTACTTGAGGGTGGTCGCTAGCCAGGCGGGCTTTCGCAAAATGCCCTTCCACCATGCGGTGAAGCTCAAGCTCTGGGCGGGATTCGAACCATGGACCTGCTGCGCGGCAGTCCATAGCCAATGCCACTGAGCCATCACTGCTTCAAAAATTATATGTAAACACAGTATATTTAGGTATATTATTATTGTATAGTATGTCTTCTTTATATATATAAATACTAGAAGTTCTGAGCGCGTAGCTTTCCCTCCAAGCTTTGGAAAACTAAAGTATTATAATATAAGTGCTATATCTAACTGATTTAGAAAATTATCTTAATAAAAAGATACAATATTATTATTAATTGAAATTGAACACAAATTAAGTGTATTACTAATAACAAATACTTTTAAAATATTTTAAGAAAACATCAAATTAATATTTTAATAAAACGCTTAAAAAATATAAAAATATATCTAGTGACAATTGCGCTTAATTTTCCTGCTAAGCCGAGGTGACGTCACAAACGCCACGCAGCCAAACCGGAAGAATTTTCGACGCGTTTCGCTTCTACACCAAGCATCCTCAGGAGGTCTTGACTCTTCGAGCGCACGATCGAGAATAATAATTCAGTATCTTAAGTCTATTACGGTTCAAAACATGCGTCAATATGATAGGTGGACGAACAGGATGATCGCCAGCGGTTAAGGTTCAGGTGACAAACTTTCTTCCCCACTTTCACTCCTGTTCAACCCTAGCAAAAAACATTATTGTGGCATGTTTTTGTTTTAAAATGTCTATCCAGATACGAATTTTCATCACTATCACTTCAAAAACTACCTATCACTTCTAAAGACCTTTCCATACTGTTATGTGGTTCATAACCACAATCTTGGAGTCAAAAATAATAGTGATGTTAAAAGGCAGTTGTCATGTGTTTCAGCTAAGTTGCCTAAAATTGAGATAAAACCATTTGATGGAAATATTGAAAACTGGATATCCTTTATACAACTGTTTGAGTCATTAGTACATAATAGAGAGATGTCAAATGTTGAAAAATTGCATTACCTTTTGTCTAGTGTTACGGGTACTGCTTATAATATCATAAAAAACTTTCCCCTGTCTGATGGTAGCTATCCAGATGCATACAATGCACTTAATAAATATTATAATAGGAAAAGACAAATAGCTTTTACATATTATGGCAAAATTCTAAATTGTGAGACAATTAAATCTAAAACTAGTTTTGAGTTGGAACGGGTTCACAGAACATTTACAGAAACATTATCAATTTTGAACAAATATCAATTGCCTGATAAGAATTTCATGCTTTTCCATTTGTTGTGGTCGAAGCTGGACAGGTATACCCGAGAAGCATTCCAATTAGAATTTAATTCTGATGAAATCCCTCTTTATGAAGATTTACTAAATTTTATTGAAAAAACATATCGGGCATTGGATGTATCAAATATCAAATCTAGTAGTAGTCATAATGTCGGAATATCTACCAACAATTTTCGTAAAGGTAAGTCATCTTCATTTGTAGTGGCTTCACAAAGTTGTTTGTGTTGTGCAGGAAAACAACATAACCTCGAGTCATGTGATAAATTTTTAAATTTGTCTGTTCAATCTCGTTTTGATTTTGTCAAAGAAAAGAAACTTTGTTTGTTGTGTTTTTCACCTTCCCACTTGGTCAGATCACGTGATCACAACCATAGACGCAGAATGTGATCAAAATTATCGAAAATAACGTTATTAGCGTCAAATGGAATATACCCACAAATATGGCGGTTCGTTATCCAAAGACAAGATTAGTGATATGATATTATCATTAATAGTATTTAGATCATCTGTTTGTTTTTGTATAATATCAGAAAAATATTTTTGCTTAAATTTTAAGTTAGTTTAACCTCATTGTTTATATTAGTTAGTTACACCCCCGTCTTATTAATACTGTATTTTCTCTCCATTCCAAGGTTGCTTGGATGAGATCTCTATGATAAGGCCGCCCATTGTGACACTTGATTGTAAGCCTTTGTATTTTATTATATTGTAATTTAGTGGTGTGTGCAATAAAGAATTATCTATCTATCACAGGATGGGATGGGACCCATCCCATCCTGTGATAGATATCCACCATATATACACCATCATTCTACAGTATCATTCATGCACACAACTGTGTATAATATACATACATATATAATATAAAACAATAAGTTATTGAAAGTTACCACAAAACTATGCCATCAATCAATATTTTCTACAGACTTAAAAAAAGAGAAGGCTGAGCGCCTTCTCTTCGTTGTTTTCGTCTGTTTTTTTTTTATATATTGTTACGTCGGGAGCTTTTGTCTGGGTGAACCGATTTTGATGATTCTTTTTTATTTGAAAGCTGATGCTTGCCGTGTAGTCCCATTGAAATTTCATCAAAATTGGTCAAGCCGTTTTTGAGTTACACTCCAATAACTGAAAAGTGATTTCCTATCTTGATGATATAGTCATTGAAAAGCGAATGACAATCTATATATCGATCCCATAAGTAGCAAGGATCACTAGACCCTTGCTATTTATGGGATCGATAATCATATGGGTGAAAACATTTTTTATACAAAAAAATAGAACCGACTTCAAGACTCAAATGTGTGAAATAACTTGTCGAAGTCGGTACCATGAGCACAATATTGTGATAATAGGTACTTTTGGATCATCAAAATTTTTAACGCCCAGTTTGAACGTTTCCCGCCTTTTTTTTTTCAAACCTTCCTCTTATTGGTCGCCGTTATAGGTGCCATGGGTTCATTTCATAGAGTTAAGAACAAATTAATAGTCAGACAAAAAAAACACATTCATTTCGAGTTTGTAAACTAAAAAAACTAAGGGATTTAAAATAATGACCACCATAAAATGCTTTAATACCCTTAGTTCTTTTAACAAAAATTTTAATCGGACACCAAATATAGTAAAATGTCACTATATTTTAGCGAGGGGTTAAATATCATTTAGTCTAGGGCAAAGTCATATTTAGGTGCGACGACGAGCGAAGCGAGGAGGAGCGTTAGGTTACGTGTGACTACAACAACCCGCGAGCCGAGCGAGCGAAGCGAGCGTGCCGCGGCAGCGGCCAGCGATGCGCCACAAAATGTAATTTTGGTGATCATATACTACTTTTGGTTATCATTTACTACTTTTGGGTTAACAATGATTTATTTTGAGTAATTTTGCTTAAATAGGATAGCGAGATGTTAAAACTTTGGTTTTATAACCACCAAAATAAAACCCGTATTTTAATGTAATCTTATGATTACATTAAAACACGGGTTTTATTTTGGTGATAATTTACTATTTTTGTCTGTTATATGTTACTCTACTATATCTGGTGGTAAGTTAAACATAAGTCAAAAAATAATACATTAAAAACCTGTACCTACTGTACAAGTCTGTTTTTTCTTACCTGTCTTAATTAGGGCGTTCGGATAGCCTATCGGTGCCAAAAATAACACTCACAAACGCTAAAAATGATCACACGGGCCGTTCGTTTTGGGACTTCGTGAGCAAAAATATCGTTTTCGCTCACCGTTCGGATAGCTTTGAAAACGCTACAAATGACAGAGAAAAGTGATATTTTTGACCCATGTCTTACCGTGGGATCGTTGTGATCGTTTTTTGACAACTGCTGGTTTGACAGTTGCATTTAGCGCGATTGAAGAGTTTCATAAGTTTTTTATATAGGTAACTAGCAGAAGCCATTAACAAAGAAATAATAATAATGTAGGTACCTACTTTTTTGTTAATTTTAGGGATTGATTCCATTTTTCGTACTGTGCAAAATGGTTAAAACATTGTCGGTTGTCAAAGTATGTTTTAAGCCGTTCGGATAGCATGCAGTAATTTGTGGTCAAAAATAGCAAAAGCTTCTATCCGAACGCTAATACACAAATGCCACTTTCGAAACTGCTACAAACGCAATCGAGCCAAAACGAACGCACTCAATAGGGGCGTTCGTTTTGGCTCGATTGCGTTTGTAGCAGTTTCAAAAGTGGCATTAGTGTTTTAGCGTTCGGATAGAAGCTTTTGCTATTTTTGACCACAAATTACTGCATGCTATCCGAACGGCTTAAAACATACTTTGACAACCGACAATATTTTAACAATTTTGCACAGTACGAAACATTGAATCAATCTCTAAAATTAACAAAACAAGTAGGTACCTACTATATAATATAGTATTTATATTATATATTTATATAAAATATAAATAAAAACTTGTGAATTCTTCAATCGCGCCAAATACAACTGTCAAAACAGCAGTTGTCAAAAAACGATCACAACGATCCCACGGTAAGACATGGGTCAAAAATATCACTTTTCTCTGTCATTTGTAGCGTTTTCAAAGCTATCCGAACGGTGAGCGAAAACGATATTTTTGCTCACGAAGTCCCAAAACGAACGGCCCGTGTGATCATTTTTAGCGTTTGTGAGTGTTATTTTTGGTACCGATGGGCTATCCGAACGCCCTATTTATGTAAACAAACATGGCGGTTGATCATCCAAAGACAAGATTAGTGATGGGGTCCCATCGAATGAACGACGAGCCGTACTGAACAATACTATGAAACTGGGTGATTTGATTAAAACGTAATATAAATAGTTTCGTTTGCTCTTTATTCATTTTGCACATTTTTTTAAATATCATATCTTGGAAATAATCGATTTTTGTAATAGAATTGTTTATTTACTTTTATTCGACGACGAGCGTAGTGAAGAGGAGCGTTATGCTGTTTTCAGACGAGCGACGGCGACGCCGTGTGTACGCCGCAAGCTCCATGGAATGAGCACGGTTCGGGCGCGGTGCGGTCGCACGGCGAGCCACGTCCTAATCACGTCCTTTAGTTAACTTTGATTGATTGGCGCGTATATTCGTCAGTTGCGATATGATTTGGTAGCCGCGCTACGAGCGCATGGTCGCCACGCCCGCGCTTCTCATGAACCGTGATTCTTGCGCAGGCTCAGCCGCGGCTTCGTCTAAACGGAGCTTTAGGTTACTTGTGAACACAACAATGCGGGAGCTGAGCGATTTTCTAATTATATGACTGCAGAATCCAGTAAGTAAGCCTTTCTGCCCAAGTATGAATTAACCGGACCGAACTCCGGTTATAAACGAGGCCAGGATGGCTTTAATACTAAATGAGGCTTGTGTAACGCTTTTCTTAAAAATGAAAGAAAGTTTAACATCATATTAGTTTAATTAATATTGAAGGTTACATTGATATTAGGGCAATTACTGATAGATATTGTGATCGATTATAATATCCAACATGATTTATAAACTGAAATTACTAAATACAAACATAATATCTATAATATATTGGAGCCATTTTTATGTTATTTCTATTTTCGTTTTAATACAAAACGTGGAACCTTTAACAATCACATGTGCTTTCAATAAGACGACATAGAAGATTTAACCTTTGATTATTATTTTAAGCTAGTGTACACCTTTTAGTACGTTTTGCAATTAGTCACCCCGTACATGTAAGTGTCAAAGATAACACAATGGTAAAGAGTAGTGTTAATGGAAACATGGAAATTGACATTACAATATAATTCATAGTTTATAAGTCCTGTAGGCATATAAATTACATCTTTATATATTAATAAAAAATAAAGGCCTGGTATCTGCTAGTTGTGTTTCTCGCACTAGTAAATAATTTTCTATAAGTTAGAAATGAATAACATAGTGGAATAATGCCGAGACGCAAGCATCTAAGATGTAGGTTTACGCTAAAAACTTTTTTTTTTTAATGCCTGATAGGTTAGCCTTAGACCACTATCTCACCTGATGGTAAGTGATGATGTGGTCGAAGATGTTGTTCAGGCTAACCTCGAAGTACTGGCTCTCAAGGACAGCTGCCGGAACACACCGTTAGGTGCTTGGCGACAGATTTTCTACTTGAGGGTGGTAGCTAACCAGGCGGGCATTCGCAAAATGCCCTACCACCATGCGAAATACTTGTGGAAATGAAACAAGGTACTTGGTAGGTATACCAAGTTCAAAATTCATTTCCACAAGTACTTGGTATCCCCAGTACCTTGTTTAATTTCCACAAGTATTTATGGTAAACCTACTTCTTAGATGCTTGCATCTCGGCATTATTCCACTATGCTATCCATTTCTAACTCATAGAAAATAATTTGCCAGTGCGAGAAACACAACTAGCAGATACTAGGCCTTTATTTTAATACATAAAACTACAAGATACAATTTATATTTTTTATTAATCAGACTCATCACTGCTGCTGTCTTCACTTTCCGATATGTGGATTATGAGTTTCGGGGTCGGTCTATCTATCGCCAAGTCCATCAATCCGTCTAATTCTTTCATTCGCTCTTTTCACTTTTATAATATGCTCAACGCGTTTTGCCCATGACGCTGCACCAATTTATCTCAGTCCTTCGTTTACCAACTCTTTTACTTCTGCCATCTTAAATGTTCTGTTATTTCTTCCCACGTACGATTTTAGCTGTGCCCATATAAGTTCTATTGGGTTTAATTCGCAATGGTAGGGCGGAAAGCGTAAAATAATCACGTTTTTAGTGGCTGCCATTTTGTCAACTACTTTAGTTTTGTAGTGATCTTTATTAAATTTGTTAAGAAGTTGAGCTTTTATTTCTAATTCATTATAACCAATGTTCTTTTCTTGCAGCCACGTTTGTATATCTGCCTTCCGCCAACTCATATTTGGCACTCGTTCCACTAATCTTGAGTGGGATGGTGCATTGTCCAATACTATGACTGAACCCAGTTCAACCTTTTCTAAAACTTTTTTAAACCAATTTTCAAAATTGTGTGCATCCATTTCACCATGGTAGTCACCTTCAAAAACTGTTTTTTTCGCCTCGAAAATCCAGTCCCCGCCTTCGAGAAAACCATCTGCGCTACCAATGTGCGTGATTATGAGGCGTTTGCCGTTTTGAGGATTTTTAAGACCTGTTGACAAGCCATTTAAAAATGCTTGCCGGCTACTTTCTATATCTTCGTCGATCCACACGTAATTTGATGTATGTCCCTCATTTAACCACGTCTCGTCGGTGTAGTAAATTTTTCGATTTTCTTTTCTATAATCTTTTATTTTTAGTAAATATTGTTTTCTCCACACCATCAAATCCGGTCTGTCAATAACAATACTTCTTCTGGAGCGCTTCGAATATTTGAATTTGAATTTTTTCATTATTTTGTGCATAGTTGATCGAGTGAACGATGGAAGATCTTCGTCAGCGTTTACGGTCCTCAATATTTTGTTAACCGTAGGTAATTCATTATCAAAGTAAAACTCGTGGACTTTTCTTTGTATGGCTGACAAAGAGAACTCATCTAAATTTTCTATAACTTCATGTTTAGGTTTTGCTCTATCAGGCGTGGACACTTTTTCAGTTGTCTTATACTCATTCAGTATTCTTGACACTGTTTTTTCAGACGTACCCATGATATTAGCAGTAGTTTTTAAAATATCCGCTTTGTAGGGGTATGTAGACATTGAGCTTTCAATATGTTTGTAAACATTGATGGCAATTGTTTTTTCATTTGAGCTCATATCTGCATGTGGTTTTGGCCTTTTCTTCATGGGTGATTTAAGGAACGAAACAGGTTCTGGAATCCTCTTCCGTTTCTTAGAATCAGATGGCCCAGGAGTTGGCTCCAGATCACTCATTTCCAACGCCTGTAAAAAAACAGCATTTTTATAATGTGAATACAGATAGATAACTAAGCAGTGTAAATAATATATTACGGAACTGGAGTTGAACGAAAACTCCCTGGGAACGTTTTATTACAAAAAGTTTCGTAGGCTGCGCTGTTACTAATAAACGAAGCGACGTTCAAACGCAATTTGTAAATGGTTACCACATTAAGGTTTATAACTGTATGCACACATATATGTATATTATAAGGTCGATGATAAATGTGATTAGATTAGGTATTAATGTTAAAAAAAACATGTTAAACCATGCAGCAGCCCGGGCCATGTGCATCGCAATATTATCCTGAACATAATCAAGTTTGCCCTTTGTTGCAGGGTCAAACTTGTCATTTTAAATCCATTAATCTCTATTCAATGTTGACATTGAATAGAGATCCACAATATTATAAATTAAATTAAGTAATGAGTTTGAGTACCAAAAGTCTTAAACTCAATTTGTTAGAATATATCATTTTTAAACTACGAATAAATATGTAAAGACGCTTTGATTTCGGACTCATCAAGTTCACAATTTAAAACTGACAAACATTTTTGAACCACTACCGTGTCATCTTAATTTTTACATCAAATTAAATTGATCAAAGAAAACGGATAATGGTAATTTACTGAACTTTAATCCTCATTATTACAAAGTTTGAGCAATCAATTTACACATATCGCTTGCCAGCTTCTTATTTACTATTACTGAATTTAAAACGCTTTCTAAAGTGCCGAAATCGCTAGGAACTGCAGCTGCGTATATTCCTTTGTTTGTTGATTTATTGCCTAGCCCGCATTAACCTCGACTGTCGGCAAAAACAAAAGAACATATTTCGTGAATCTTTAGTGAGTCTATTGACCATTACGCTAATTGGCAGTGCGTATCTGATGCCAGTTGTGGCGAAAAATAGCTGTCTTTAATATTTTTTTACTTATTTCAATGTTGGTAGTAGGTGACGCTATCGAGGTAAATACAGTTCGTGCAACAGTATGTAACAAAATACTATCGAAATAAGTCTAAAACCAATAGCAAATTTTGAACTGGAGAGACAAGATAGTTAGTAAGTACATGGTAAAAATAAAATCTAAGCTTTATATAGTACTTACTTTTGTGAACACTCCAGGAAAATCACAATTACACGAAAACTCAGTCCTTGAAAAGTAGCAGAAAGTCGTCAGTCCAGATAATAACACCGTCCAATTCACGAAGCACACACAAGTCCACAAGATAGCCAGGTCGGCAGTGAATAATCCGGTAAAACTCAATCACACGATTAAATCAGAATCCTTGAAGAGTAGCAGCTAGTCGTCGGTCCAGATAATAACAGGGTCCAATCACAAAGCACACACAAGTCCAAAAGAAAGCCAGGTCGTCGAGAATCAATGTTAAGAGAGCACCCGAAACGTACAACATGAAGCGAAGCAACGGAACGAATGTAGTATCTTGACGTTAAGTCATTCAGTGTTGCCTGTATAATAAAGAAAATCATCCCATTTAATTTAAAATAAAAATTACCAAAAAGCATCCCTTGGTTTTTGTCTTATTCCATTCCGCCAAAATTGAATCAGGCTAAAATGGATATTACAAATTAAATTATCTATTAAAAAAATATATGTTATTTAATAAATATTTTTTGTGGTCAAAGGCAATCAGTCATAAAAAAAACGACATGTATTTTGAGATTATGTGGAACAGTATCCGTATTATGAGTTCCGTATCAACTCAGAATTTACCATAAAATCGTTATGTTTTTCATACAGTGCCAGATCCTTAGCGAGAGCCTTACCCGCACTTGGCAGGTTTTTATTATTGGTAGATATTGGACTAAAATCAAACCAAGTTTGACGCTTGTACGTATTACCATTTTTACTATAGAGCAAAAATAAAAATCGTTAAATAAAACAGGTTTCTTGTATGAAAATCCCCTTTATTTTAATCATATTGTTATTATTTGTAAGGCAATATACTATTTTAACCCATATTCCGTGAACATTTAAACGGGCTACCTATTACCGTTCCATAGATACAGTCCTTTAAAGGTCAGACGGACTGAAGTACATTCATAGGATCATATAATAGGATCCACTTTCTATTACTGAACCCTAAAAATTAAACTAAATTATACTTATCTACTTGTTTTAACAATACAACCAGTTAGTATAATGCGATGAACGAAAAATATTCAGTTGTTCACTTCAATTATTCATTATTTTGATACCCATGTTCCCATCACTAAAATTACCTAATGTCAAAACACTGTCATTACTGTCAAAAGTTTTTGTGATCATTCGGTACGTTACGTTATTTGATTTATATTTTGTAAATATCTATAAATTTTAATGATATTTATATGTTTTTCGAAGCGCGATGTTTCTTTTATTAGGTCTACTCAGTTGTGAATGGCCAAATATAAGTGATTATGTTTGTTTACATTTTAAGACAAGTAAGAAAAAATAGACTTTTTACGTATTTTGCTTATGGCCACTGTAATACTTTCGTAGATCTATGGAAAATTGTTGTTGATTGACTTTTCTCTATGGTCCTCACGCAAGATAGGAGTAATAATTATTAATTTATTTAATTCCGTATTATTTTTGGACTAATGGGTAAGTAACACATTATTCCCCTCTGTGTGTCCCACATATGCAGCACTTTAAACATAATAGTATTATTGTGCTAGGCGACCTTAGGTTTACCATTCCACCCAACTTGAGCCAACCACTAGCTACAACTTGCCCTAAAATCCGAAACAACAAAGCATACATTGGTTCTTAGTGTTCGAACGAATGGACATAACAGCCATATGATATCCTATTGCAAAGAGGATATAATTTTCATTGTATAGTCAGTAAAATAAAATGGAAGCGATAGAACATGTAGCTTAAGCCATCATCACAAATTGCAATGAGACATATCAAGTGACTGAACTGTGTTCTTTGCCTCTCTTCTTCTTGGGTTAATTTGAAAATATGTGGTTTTAACTGATGTGTTTACAATCCATAGTACAATATCCTGGAACCCAAAAAAAAATTTATTAATAATTTATTAGCCAGTAATGATTTTTCTACAGGTTTTGGCTTCACTGTCAGTACATGAAACCCACACTAATACTAAGCATCCGCTGGCCAATTATCCATTCAACTATTACCTATACACTGGTATCTTTTGAACCATAATAAGTAGGAGATTAAAAACTTTCACAGAATCTGTGAATTTATGAATTGCTTAACAAATGATAATAAATATGAAAATTATAAAAATAACTCCAAACCGTGTGAAAATTAATAATTTCCTTGATATGGCACCCTTGGTGTGCGAGTCCAAGCATTTATTTGGCTAGCCTAATTGTGTAAACTCTGTACACACTATATATGGACACTGAAGTGACTGTGAGTTTTATTTTGTTATAGAGAGGTGTCGATAAATGGAGAGAAGATAAAAGTTTGTGAGCAACTAAGAAACATATAGATAATACATTTATGCAAGCTGGTACAAGCTAAACCAACCAAAGCCAAATGATAGTTTGTGGTTAAATTGAGTGATGTTACATGGAGTTTACACTGTATATAATTTAAATAGTTATGGCCTTCTAGACTATAATTATGGACTTCCACTCAAAATTCTGTGGTTTGAACCTCTCAATGATAATAGGTTATTTTTTAATACTGACTAGGTAGACACCACCGTCATGTGAAAAATCTATCACCAAGTACCTAATGGTATCTTGTAGCCTTGAGATGCAGTTACCATTCTATATAGGATAGTCTGTTTACCTTCTTTGATCTTCTTCTTCTTATTTTATTTAGTGGCTTTTGCGGTATTTCCACAATTTCGCCAATGTCACATGTGTAGAGAGAACGATATATGATTGAGATTGCTCGGTAGAATAGGTTGTGATCAGTGATCCCTGACCAATAATTTTGCAAATTACTTATCATCAGTAGGATTGACTTATCCATAAGGATTAATAATATAATATATTTTGGTCTAAATGTCCTACATGATACCTACTTACACTCAACTTTCTCTTTTTGCAGGAAGTTGGAAGGTGTATTAAAAAAAGAATCTCATTACCAGATCAACACCAAAAGCTGCAACATTTGCAAGCATGTCTTCTATTGTTGACGATAAGAAGAAATACAGAGTATCATAATTCCTTATATGTATAAATGACTTACACCTGAAGACACTGCAGCAAAGACCATAAGATTTTTTGTTTGTCAATACTTACCATAGTATTGAAGTTATAATATTGCTGAATACATAAGCTGATTCAGAAATTACTTAAAATCCACACTAGATAGGTAATGAATTGTTTCCAATAATTTCTAGTGTTTGTGATATTCATATTTGAATGGACAACTTAGATATTGTCACAATCCTGCTCATTTAGTAAACATGTGCGATGTAACTGAGAGTTCTACTCAAATTGTATCAACAATTTTTGTGAAATCTGAACCTGTAGATGACATAGACAATGAGTACAAAATAAATGAAAGCTTAACAAATGAATATGCGCCTTCTGCAGTAAAAATTCAAACTGTACCAACTGCTGAATGTACAAGTAGTGCCCAAATTATAGATGTAGAAGTAAAAGTGGAAAACGTAAACAATAATCCAGAGGAAAGCTGTAGTTTCCAGAATACACCAACCATAAACAATGTCGAATGCACAGGGAAAGTTAGCGATAAAGATAAAAGTTGCAATCTTCAAAATACTCCTAAAGATAATGCGCTTCCAGTAAATATTGAATCCATAATCAATATTAATGGCACAAGCTGTACTTATCAAAATGTATTGATCACAAAGAGAGTTTATATTTGTAAAATGTGTCAATATAAGTGTTTTAAGAGCAGCAATGTTAAAAGGCACATTAAGAGACATCAAACGAAATCCACGAATAATGAACCCACTAATATGGATGACTTTAGTACTGAAAATATAATTACCACAGAGAAAGTATATGGATGTCTTAAGTGTGAGTATAAATGTTTTAGAGTAGGCAATATAAAGAGACATTTACAAGCACACAAAGGGTGTCAATTCCCGGATATAGATCCTATAAGGATTAGCGATGATGCGAATTATACCGTCCAAAATACGAACATCTCAGAAAATGTGTATTCGTGTGATAAATGTGATTACAAGTGTTATAGAAGTGGCAATTTCAAAAGACACATGAAATCTCATACAAGCGAGAAGTCATTCGAATGTACTATATGTAATTATGAATGCATTACTAAAAATGATTTGAATCGACATATAAGAACACATACTGGAGAAAAACCATATGCATGTGAGTTGTGTAACTACAGATGTGCGCAGCTAAGTCACTTAAAAAGACATATCGCTCGGACACATCAGGATGAAAGACCGATTGAATGCAAAAAATGCAATGTCGTGTTCCAAACTCGGAAAGAATTCAGGCAACATCATCGTACACACTCTAGGGAGAAACTCGTTGAATGTGATATTTGCCACAAAAGTATATTCTCCGGTAAACTAAAATATCATATTAAAACGCATACTGGAGAGAAACCTTTTAAATGTGAATTATGTGAATATAGATGTGTGGAACCCAGCAATTTAAGAAGACATATGAGAAAACACACCGGGGAAAGACCACATCAGTGCAATCAGTGTGACTACAAATCATCATGTTCTAGTACCTTAAAATATCATATTAGGACTAAACATGATAAATTTGCCTCAACGCAGCTTAACAAATGATGCGAATTCAAATAGAATAACAATAGATTCAATTCAATACCAATCTATGTAGGTTATGAATCAGGACACTTCAGGTACTGAAAATTGAGATAATTCATCAAGTTACCCTCAGTGGGGATCCTGATGAGACATTTAAAGAATGAAATTCCATAAAAGAAGAATGATAATGAATAGATTCAGGCGTTACTTTGCGAAGATCCATATTTAATGATAACAAATATCTTAAAAATATGTTGAAGTTATTTTTAAATTTTAATAAACATTATAGGTATTAGTATTTTAATAAAACAGTTAAAATATAAATCATCTTAAGACTTAAGCAGAAGTGTATGGACTTTAAAAACTAATTTATTATTATCATTTCGATTAGAAATACTAGAAATATTCTTACGAAATTAGGTTACGAAAATTTTACAGTATTTCTTTCTGAAATATTAGAATCAAACAAGGTACTACGTATCTCAACCACTGCATAGCTAATATTTAGTTAGATTAACAACAGCAGAACTCAATTTTAAAACTTACCCAGGTTGTAATAAAAAAATATCTTCATATTACTTTACTAAGATCTGTACTTGCAACTACGTGAATTACGGTATAATTTCTGCTATGTGTAAAACAAGAGACCTTAAAAACTGATATGTGCTCGCAAAATCTGATATGCAACAAGAAAATGATCTGCTTCTTTCTGTTAAGTGTTTTAAATACACATATCAACAATGGTATCAGATACTTTGCACATAACAACAAATATAAATCATGTACCAGAGGGTTTATACACATGATAGTTTTTGCATTCGATGCAGCTTTTAAAAATGAAACACATACGCTAAAAAACGAAAAATCGAAAAAAAACACATATCAGGTTTGGCAAGCGCATCGACGATATGTAACAATCCAAGTAAAGGTAAACACAGCATGAATAGTATACCTATATAATATGGTTTAGTCTGCCACTACGCTTTGAACTTAGTAATTAATAAGTACACACAGCTTAAAAATAAAGTAAAAACATAAAGAAACTTAAAAACTACCCTACGTAGGGGTAAGAGCCTCAGTGGCCCTTTTCTTAAACGAAATAAGGGATCCCTCCAGAACATCTAATTTATGATCCAGCCAGAGTTGATTACTCAGCCGACCCATTCTCCTTAGCGGGCTATATTTGCCCAATATTGTTCTGTGACCTTTCGTGTAGATAAAATTATATGTATGGGGCCGAAAAGAAGGCCTTGGGGTGACAAATTTAATTAATGCTAAAATACTAGGAATTTTTATGTGACCATTTAACAATTTGTACAAAAAGGCGAGATCTGCTACACTCCGTCTATTGGCCATATTTGTTAATTTGAAGTGCTTTAATATTATTTCATAATCTGTTAGCTCACTTCTCTTGCCTAACCACCTAGTCATAAAATATAAAAATGGCTTTTGGATTCGTTCGATTCTTTGGTCGATTTTATAAGTGAGGTGCATCTTAATCCTGATCATTTCAAAACCAACTTTACAAAATTATGTTTCTCTGTAATGATTTTGAAATGGTGCCAATGCAGGGCTACCTCTTCGGCGAAGAGTAAATCCGCGGGACGGGTATGCCACTGGTATATTTACGTTATTTCTAATATTGGACGCGTTTGTAACAAATAGTTTTCCCAGCAGAAAATGTTTGTTAGCTAAACATGTTACATTTTAGAAACGAAATATATTATATCTGCGACATACACGACGCCGCCGGCGTAGCAGGTAGGTATTATATGAATGTATGTGTAAGTAATACTAATATAATCACACATTCATAGTCGTGCATGTGCGAGTAAATTTTAGTTCCGGATTTTGATACCAGAGCAGTCTCTTGACATAACGGGTCGGCATGAAAAATCGTAAAGGGCCTCTATATTACGTTTCTCTATTGTGACATAATTACAATTTGACGGCTGGATATGGTCAGTTTATAATCGAAAATTTAAACGTTTGATTGTAAATTTTAGTTTCCATTCACAATCTATGGACAGTTTATAATCTAAATAGATTTACAGTCCCACCAACTTATCTGTTCAGGCGGCAAAAAAAAGAACTACAACATTCCTTCAAATTGTGACAGTTTGTAGTTGATTTCCTTGACCAGTAGCGCCCTCGCCAACTGCACAGTTAAGTTGGTGGTACTATATTATAAACTGACGGTTAGTACAATAAAACGGTGACATATACAATGTTACATAATGACTTGGTCGTGTCACCTATTATGGATGCGGCTGCTGCTAGTAACTCTATACTCATATCTAACAGAAACATAACCGCCATTATCGTTGTAGACTTTAATTTTGTTTACTTATGAAACAAGTTTGTTATTGCTAAAACTAGAATGATAAAAAACATGAGCAAGTACGATTTGTTCACGATAATCTCATGAAACATTGTTTATGGTACATATAAAAACAATGTTTCATTTTCTTTTTCCCTTTCATAGTATATGGTCTCGCACGTCTTGTGCATTTGTCATGTTACATTTAGTTTAACATATTTGAATCGTATAATTTGATGTTTGTGTGAGCTAAATAAATGTATTTTCTTTCTTTCTTTTATTCTGGCTGGCAGTCTGCAACGACTTATAGGTTGTCTAAATGGTTTTATAGTAGTAGCTGTAGTGTTGTAATAAATTGATGATATGAGCTCCGCGTATAGTACCACCAACTTAACTGTGCAGTTTTCGAGGGCGCTACTGGTCATGGAAATCAACTACAGACTGTAACAAAGTTTTACGTTCTTTTTTCTGCCACCTGAACAGATAAGTTGGTGGGTATGTAATACTAAGGCCCTGGTCAGGAACACAGCCATGTAGAAATGGTTATTCATAAGGAAAGGTAAAATTAAAAGAAGTACTGGTTACATATATTATTATCATATTTTATTTGACTAGTATAATGTAATATAACAGCAATTCACTGGACTACCATTTTACACTGACATTAGATACAATAGCCTTTGACGACCGTCTCAAAATGATGATGCGGTCGAAGATGAGCAGGCTAAACCTAGAAAGGGCCTATTTAAAATGGATGTATCTTGAATAGGGTGTCCACTTAGAATGCCAAAATAAATTCCATGACGATCCCAGACTATACCTACAACAAATTTAAATTGAATTGAAAGACCAATCATTGTAGTAAAACATTATACAAACAAAAGGTTTCGAACAGAAAATATTCTATAACAAAATACCATAAACAGTTAATTAATCAACTATTGTATTCAGTTTATTTGATCCTTTTACATCGACAAGTGAAAATGAGAACATCAGCAATGTAGTCGAAGCCAATTAAATATGCATTATTAGGGACAACTCAAATACTCGTCAGATCGCACTCAAATTTAAATGGGACCACATGACAAGCACCAGCTTACGTGTTCGGTAAATAAAGGTAAACAATGCAGTATGTTACTGAGCGCGCGCGGACGCGAATCTTGCCTTGTGTTATCTGCGATGGATTTTGTAAATGTGTGCGTGCGGCCGAGGCGGCCGGATAGTTTTGTTGAAGTTAGTACGAGTTCAAGCCGTGGGTGGCTCACACGTTGTTTATTTATGGTCTAATACTAAAGCCATAAGACACTTTAATAAATGAAAATAAATGCTTGAACAGCCTATTTATTAACGGTCAGCGAAGAGCATGAAATATATCCCTCGTATTACGGGTAATTAAATCACTGCTAAGTCAAATACAAAATATTTTTTTCAATTTTGGTGTCTACAACGCTCTTATGAAGGTAAATTTTAGTATTGTAATTGAAAAAAAAAATTGCCCGTAATCACGGTAGTATTGTAATTGAAACTTTGACAATCGTCAAAGCTTTCCAAGTGACTTCTCGATTTCATTGACTTTCCATGACCACCATGAGCTTCCCTAACTTTCTACTGACTGTAGTGGACACCCTGTTAAAGACCAAGAAGGGATTTATACAGCAATGGTTAAATACGACCGCCTAGTTCACTGCCACCTCCCCCACTTAGCTCACAACCCCTCCTCTTGGCTCACAGCCCCCCCGCCAGTCTCACAACCCCCTTGTTGAGTTCCCCCCCTCTTCCTGACGCGACGCACGTTGTGATGCACCCCCCGCACATGCTCGTTCAGGGTTCCACGGTGAAGGAACCCCTTGCCGCATATCTTGCATTTGTAACGACGATCACCGATGTGGAACTGAAAAAAGTAAAAATTCGTTAGACGGTAGTATCTAATTGCAAGATTGGAATCTGCATCGAATTGCGAGCGGAACTTCTTCCCGCAGTGCGGACAGGGCGCGTGCGACTCACCCGTATGTGATTGGCGAGCTTGGATTGGGAGCGGAACTTCTTCCCGCAGTGCGGACAGGGCGCGTGCGACTCACCCGTATGTGATTGGCGAGGTTGGATTGGGAGCGGAACTTCTTCCCGCAGTGCGGACAGGGCGCGTGCGACTCACCCGTATGTGATTGGCGAGGTTGGATTGGGAGCGGAACTTCTTCCCGCAGTGCGGACAGGGCGCGTGCGACTCACCCGTATGTGATTGGCGAGGTTGGATTGGGAGCGGAACTTCTTCCCGCAGTGCGGACAGGGCGCGTGCGACTCACCCGTATGTGATTGGCGAGGTTGGATTGGGAGCGGAACTTCTTCCCGCAGTGCGGACAGGGCGCGTGCGACTCACCCGTATGTGATTGGCGAGGTTGGATTGGGAGCGGAACTTCTTCCCGCAGTGCGGACAGGGCGCGTGCGACTCACCCGTATGTGATTGGCGAGGTTGGATTGGGAGCGGAACTTCTTCCCGCAGTGCGGACAGGGCGCGTGCGACTCACCCGTATGTGATTGGCGAGGTTGGATTGGGAGCGGAACTTCTTCCCGCAGTGCGGACAGGGCGCGTGCGACTCACCCGTATGTGATTGGCGAGGTTGGATTGGGAGCGGAACTTCTTCCCGCAGTG
This sequence comes from Plagodis pulveraria, assembly GCA_963890685.1. NCBI lineage: Eukaryota > Metazoa > Arthropoda > Insecta > Lepidoptera > Geometridae > Plagodis > Plagodis pulveraria. Next base: position 3,966,230 of record OY982979.1, on the reverse strand, counting down.
GGGACAGGGCGCGTGCGACTCACCCGTATGTGATTGGCGAGGTTGGATTGGGAGCGGAACTTCTTCCCGCAGTGCGGACAGGGCGCGTGCGACTCACCCGTATGTGATTGGCGAGGTTGGATTGGGAGCGGAACTTCTTCCCGCAGTGGGGACAGGGCCGCGCGGGCGCCGCGTGCAGGGCGCCGTGCAGGCGGAGGGACACGGCGCGGTGGAAGCGCGCGGGACACGACGCGCACGGGAACGGACGCACTCCCGAGTGCGTGTTCAAGTGCGCCTTCAGAGTGTACACCGTCTAACACAAACAATTGCCATAAATAAGTTTTATTCAAGGCAACTCTAATGAGATTCATATGTTTCTGCTTCTTTTTTTTTAGACACCGCCTTTCACGACTGTTTCCTATCAATTTTCTCATGTGAACACGTCACTTTGATGTTCCTCAGTGACGCTTCACGTGGCACACTCTCCACAGAAGACCTATTAATTCAAAATTCTGCATGTTGTGTTTTCCTGTTAGTGGATTTGCACTAAGATTTTAATTTTTATATTATGTTGTTTTACTCATATGTTTGTGTTAAGTCTGTTGGAAAACCTAATAAATAAATTTTCATCCCTGTTTGTTCTACTAAAACTAAGCCAAATCGATAACTTTTTGACATAAAATCGTTAAAAAGAGGAGGCTCCTATAAATTTATTTTTACATTAAAACCTATTCAAATTTGTATGGTAGGTATGGTGGTATTCGGAACGTGGCGGCTAAACAGAGCATTTTTGTGTTTGGGGAGCGGCGAGAGGCGCAGAGATAACTAAAACTCCCTCGTGAGCAGTCCTCCGCCGAGGTGGGGCAAGATAGGGTCGTGTTAACATTAACCATCTTGCCCCAGCGGTAGGCTTGAACTTAAGCGGCTTGACAACGTCCTCCCAAGTAAGCTACAACGACAGATATTTTGGTGCTCGACAGCCAATGATGTCAAATCAAATAACGCACGCGCGTTATCTTTCAGAATGACAGCTACTTGTCAAGAAGTGTCAATTTTGTCGTTCGATTTGGGACGAATCATTAGTGAGTAAAGCAGCAAAAAAACCGAACGCTAAGATGCATGAGACAATTTTGAAAATGCAACAATCGCTATCATCTCAAAACGAACGCACTAATAATTGATAAAATAGCTTTTGACGTGAATCGGAAGGCAGCCTAATTTTACTTGAACACTACCACATACTACTAGAATGCTAAAGTATAATAAACCTGATACCACATAGTTACCTCAGAACTGATTTGCACCCAATGTTCAGCAACACCCTACTCACATCAACATGAACAGTGGTATAATACGATAAAACCTACACCACTCATTGGGCGCATTATTTCCCAAATTGCCTTTTATTACATCCAATAGGTAGATATGGCACAGTCCTTATATTCATAAGTCAGGAACTCAGCTGATATGAAATATGGGCGCCATCTTGTTATTTGAAATTAAAAGGTGGGACGATGTTTAAATTGACAGTTGATTTAAGCAGTCTATACCATAAAGTTTCCTCAGAACTGTATTGCACCCAATGTTCAGCAACACCCTATTCATATCAACGTGAATAGTGGTATAATACGAAAAAACCTACACCACTCATTGGGCGCATTATTTCCCAAATTGCCTTTTATTACACCCTATAGGAAGATATGGCACAGTCCTTATATTCGTAAGTCAGGAACTGTACCTACGGTATATTCTTCAATAATATCATGAAAAGTACGCATAATAATAATTTCACCATCCATTGTAAGTTTCAACTTGTTTTTTTTATTATTTATTAACAAAATATGTCGCGTTTATGGTATCGCTTGCCTCCTTAACTTACAGTAACTTCAATAATAACTAAATCAGCTGACCTGAAATATGGGCGCCATCTTAAAATAATAATTAATGCTTCAAATTTAAGTAGCGTTTATAAGTAAGATTGTTAATGTAAATATATATATAAGGAGCACTAACACTCCTTAGCATGTTGAAAGACAATTACCAAATCACTATGGGAAGTAGCGCATTTGAATTTTTCCACAGCCATCGTTGAAACCTTGGGGTGAGTTGGGAAAAATTAACACGAAAATTAATGTAGAACCAATTTTTTGTCATATATATATATAAACAAATGTATATAAATGGTATTTATATATTATAGGTCATCATCGTCATTTTTATCGTTCAGTTATTTTATGTTCTGGGTAGTATAACCGGAACTTACTCGAACATTCTGAAACAGGCCCTTATACTATAATACGTCTATTGCATTCTGTATGAAATGCTTTTTTAGTGTTAAGTCTGTTGGAAAAAATTAATAAATAAATAATTTCATGCAATGATCACCGAGCGGCAATAGCTATGAACTGCCGTGCCGCAGGTCCCTGGTTCGATCCCCACCGCGAGCTTGAGCTTCACTATGGTGGAAGGGCATTCTGAAATTGCCCGCCTGATTAGCTACCACCCCCAAGTAGAAAATCTGTCGCCAAGCACCCAACGGTGTGTTTCGGCAGCAGTCCATGAGAGCCAGTGATATTACAGGCACATGAGACTTAACAATTATGTCTCAAGGTGACGGGCGCAGTGCAATTCGTCACTTGTGTTGAAATGCCTTTGTTATAGGCAGGGGTTAGTCCGCTTAACATCAGATGGGCCTCGAGTTTGTTTTTTTTCTTTTAATATCACAATAACATAAAAAGAAAAAAAAAAGACAGCGGGACACACCGAGAATACTTCAAGTAAATGGCAGAGGTGTGTGTGTTTATCGTGTGAGGGAGATAGAAATAGATAGAATAATGTGACTACTGAAAGAGACAGAATGTGAGACTCACCGAGAATCCTTTTCCACATATATGGCACAGGTGCGTGTGTTTGTCCGCGTATAGCGTCGCCATGTCCTTGTCAGGATGTTCCGTGTTCACATGTAGGGTCAACCAACCGATACTGTGGCCCACAGCGCTGCACTATAGATAGATAGATAGATAACTCTTTACTGTACACACCACTACATTACAATAAAAAAAAATATGAAGGATTACAGTCAAGTGTTACAATGGGCGGCCTTATCACTAACAGCGATCTCTTCCAGGCAACCTTTGAATGGAGAGGAAATAGAGGAGTAATAAGACGGGGGTGCATTAAATTAATATTAACAGTCCAGTTGAACAGACTGCTAACTTACAATTTAAACAGAAATATTTTCCTAAATAAAAACAAACAGAAATGACTTAAATACTGGCAATATACAAACTTACATACAACAATACAACAATATACACATAAACACACACACACTCACTATACAATCCTCCTACAATTGTGATGATGAAGTACAAGTGATAAGCAGCTTTGAACAGAACAGGTGTAATTATATACTATAGACAACATTCTAACTGTCACTTGCTATATTATTAACATATTACACAAAAAAGTATCTAGTTGGCCGGTAGTCAGGTTTCAAGTTTAAGAGGAACGGGAAGAGAAGCTACTACAGAAAAATAGGTATTTGAACAAAGTGATGCTGTCTCGCCACTAAACGCCAAAACAGAATAGTGCGATAAGGACAATTTCAGCTTCTTCAAGTTTTGACTTAAAATTTGCGCATAATTTGCGTTCTGGGAGAAAACTTTTACAGTAAACATTAATCAAATCTAAAAATTTTGGTCTTATTTTATAACTGACAGATTAAACTAGGTTTATAGGATTTCCTTTTTCTTTATTTATCATTACTTTGCCTATAAATATTTCACAAACTAGAGATAAAAGTTTAAAGAAAATATCGGTTTTTAAATACCCATTAATTCAAATTCCTTTAAAGTAATGATAAAAATCAAAATCTATAAACCTCGATATTGATAACAACTATAACATTTCCAAAAATCATCAACATCGGTGATTGTTTAGGGGGAAAGAAACGTTTACTCTTTTTGTATGAAAATTCGAGACTTCCCTCCAGACATTTATTCCCAATAAGACACATATAGAGTCACTTACTTGAGAGCTAAACTATTTGTAGATACATTCGCCTTTTCATTCTTAACAAATAAGTACTATAATATAAATTGTAATTTATAAAACATAGGTACCTACTACCCTCACACATTTCATTTATTCATTGTAACAGCTTGATGTCCGATATGATATATTCAGCGAGGTGCTTTTTGAAGGCGCTGAATGAGTTCAATTATTTTAGGCGTGGGGGTAGTTTATTATATAGTTGTACTCCTTCATGTTCATCAATGTTACAGTTTTCTTGCCATTAGTGTCATAGAGTTGTGTCAAAGACTATGAAACCAGTTGACTAACGATACGGCTTCCCCTCAGGCGCCCATTACAGACCCACTAACTTATCTGTTCAGGTGGCAGAAAAAAGAACTAAAACTTTCCCTCAAATTGTGACAGTCTGTAGTTGATTTCCATGACCAGTAGCGCCCTCGAAAACTGCACAGTTACGTTGGTGGTACTATACAATTGTATTTCAACTGTTAGCCACTGACAGGCCTAGGGATGTTCGATTCAGGTGCTTTGTATCGATGTTCTGAATCGCAATGAATCGTAATCTTTATCGATCTAAGTATTTGATCTCTGGTTTTTTGATCTGTGCCGGTAGTGTACCGGCGTTTTTAATTGCGCCATCTTGCAAATTTCGGAGGAACCATTGGGATCCAACATCGACAACTTACAATGCAATTACCTCAAACTTATACAAGATGGCGCTATTTAACATTGTAAAATAAGGCTATAATAATTTCATAATAAATAAAAAACATTCTTGCATGGTGGAACGGCATTTTGTGAATGCCCGTCTGGCTAGCTACCCTCAAGTAGAAAAGTCTGTCGCCAAGCACCTTACGGTGTTTTCCGGCAGGCCTTGAGAGCAAGTAATTATAGGTTAACCCTGTTAACACCTTCGACCACATCATCAGGTGAGATTGTAATCAATACCTTACATACCTGCAATATAAATAAAAAAAGCAATTATAAAGGAAATACTGCTTAAAATTGTATCTAAATGTTAGTTCCGTTTCGAAGATTCGAGTGAAATCGATTCGCGAGCGCTAGAAATCGTATACTTACAACTCTACATGTGAGAACTGGCTTCTTTCTTGGTCGGTGCGCCGTCTGCGGACTGTAAAGTATCAAATATATGTCAAAACTATCTTCTAAACATATATATATATATGTGTTTTAATATACCAAAACATGGTAAATTAAAACACGAATATAGTACGGCCGGGACATATCGTCGAGAAGTAGTAATTGCCCAGTGGATATGGACTGCCACGCAGCAGGTCCATGGTTCGAATCTCGCCTTTAGGCCCTTTTTAGGTAATGTAATCTTTACTAGATTCGACCACGTCATCACTTATCATTAGGAAAAATGCTAGCCTATTAAAAACCTTGATAGTTGAATTCTTAGAGCAAGTGCCTTCCCCAGGTTCGGATCATTCATTATAGACCGCGTAGACAATAATGAAAACTGATGATGATGGTGAAGTACCTATGTGCTAATCCAGCACCTAAACTATGTATATTCCAAATTTCATCCAAATCGGTGCAGTCGTTACAGCGTGAAGGTGTAACAAACATACACACTCACGAACATACCTACACCCTTTCGCAAACATGCACACTCGCTTACACCCTTTCGCAATCATACACACTCGCTTACACCTTTTCGTAAACATACACACTCGCTTACACCTTTTCGCAAATATACACACTCGCTTACACCTTTTGGTAAACATACACACTCGCTTACACCCTTTCGCACATACAATATAAGTGTATAATTATGTGATGACGTACTTATATGACACGACAGTGCCCGGTTTCCTTCCCCTGATGCGGACCTCGTGAGTTATCCTGACGTGCCGACGGTACACTTCTTCAGACGGGAAGGTCAGCGAGCACTCGAAGCAACGCGCGTTATTGTCACCTTCCACGTTGGGGACCTCGTTCTGTCACATGTAAAATAAAACATATCCATCATATACATACCCCGTGGGGTGCCGGTAGAAATTCACCTTTTAGCTCAAGCTTATTGAAATAAAATTGGTCACGGTGAAGATGGGAAGGAGCCGAAGCAAGGTTTCCGGATCCCGTTGAGTGTTTTGTACGTAGTCTATTGTTAGAGTCAATAGGAAAATTAGGAAACGAGATGAATGTATGAGAAAATCAAATACGCTTACGTGAAATGTAATCTAAAAGAAGCAAGCATGGAGTAAGACTGTAAGGGGAGTTGAGGAGGTCCGTGGAGACTAGGGTCTTGAAGAATGACATTTCCCGTCCGCACGCTGCGCGCCGTGCAAACGTATCTTCTTTGATGTCGGTGACTTATGTTAGTAGCAGCAGATTATAATATAAACTAAAAAAAAAGTCACACACAAATACACAATTACCTGATGCGACCTAGTCTTGTGCCACTTGAGTCCATTCTCCGTGAAGAAGGCACGTCCGCACGCCGTGCAAACGTGCCGTTTTTGATGTCGGTAACTTATGTTAGTAGCAGAATATTAAAATGTATATAAAAAAACAAACAGTCACGCACAAATACACACATACACAATTACCTGATGGGACCTAGTTTTGTGCCACTTGAGCCCAATCTCCGTGAAGAAGGCACGTCCGCACGCCGTGCAAACGTGCCGTCTTTGATGTCGGTAATTTATGTTAGTAGCAGCAGATTATAATGTAAACTAAAAAAGAAAAGTCACACTCAAATACACAATTACCTGATGCGACCTAGTCTTGTGCCACTTGAGTCCAATCTCCGTGAAGAAGGCACGTCCGCACGCCGTGCAAACGTGCCGTCTTTGATGTCGGTAGCTTATGTGAGTCGCATATGCAGAACGACTCCTGGAAAATACATACATAATTTCATATCTGTACATTTAAAAAAAAACAACTCGATCTTGTGAACTAATTGAAACATACAAAATCCTGAATGGATATTATAATGTCCGAAACATGACAAAGATACATCTAGACAAGAGGAAACTCTCTGAAGCTCCTCTTCTTCTTCGAGTTGAAGATTCACATTTAGATAGATGACTGCCAGTACTGGGCTGTAGCCACCCCATGGGAAGATACCTCGTACAGGTCACCCAAAGTGCAAGCATTGGGACACTGAGGGCAGGACAGCAAGTGACGCATATCCTACGTAGCACCATAAATTTTGAAGTGCAATAGCAAACCAAAAAGTACTCTTTGACAAATCGTGTTGTCAATGAACGGAACAGACTGCCAGAGACCGTTAGTGCCCCTTCAGTGAATCGTTTAAAAAATAGACTAGACAAACATTTGGAACTATAAAATTAATTTGCGCTGTTTCTATCACCCGCATCAGCTTTAAGAGTAGAGTGTACTTTCCATACAAACGTAGTTTTGTTATATTTTAAATACCTACTAAGGTTGAACCCTTGAAACTTTGCATATTTGCTACTTGAGCCTAATATATATGCTTCTGTTTTGCCAGATTTCCGTAAAATTAAGTATTTTCACCGCTCGCCGCTGTGCACAATCGTGACTCCCAGACGAAGAACTTCAAATAAGTTCGAAACTGATCGGAGCAACATCCGGTAAATATTACGCGAGTCCTAGCCGATTACTAAATAATAATTATGGACAAAACTCGCGAAAGTTTTTTAGCTACAAAATTGTAAATGTTCATATTTTTTAATGGTTACAAAAATATATTGTTCTAACAGATAACACATATAGATATTAAGTTAAATTAATATTTTAAAGCACAAATCTATAGGCGTTATTATTTTTTCGGTAAAGGGTCCACAAAATGTTCAAGTTGTGGAACAGTGATAGGGGCTCGCTTCGCTGACCCTAATATAGTTTGTAACACTTTGTTAAAAGACGTTTAAAAGAATGGCCCCGAGTTTCTTGCCCGTTCTTCTCGTCCGTCTAGTAATTAACCTTTACATGAACGTCGCAGACGCCTAAGTTGAATAAATTATATTGATTAGATAAAAACAAATACTCACCCAAACGTGGTGTCACAAGGCTCACATCTGAACTTCACCCCCTTGTGCAGCTGATAGTGGTTCACCATAGACACCCTGTCATAGGACATCAATAATGGAGATTAGTCTCTCTGTACAGAAATTGAAGAAATTTCAACAGAAGTTTCGGAAATATGACAAAAATCTTATGTAATGAGAACGAATAGAAAAATGCGTGCTGGAATTGAAAGAAAATTCCCGCAATTGACGTTTCGTATTATTAGTATTTCATCTGATTTTTCCTCGAAAGCTGCAAAACTGAAACGATCCATTTGTTTCATGGCTAAAAACTTTATTATATGGTATATCTATTCTCTTATATTACTTCTTAATTTTAAAAACGTAAAGATCTAACGAGTAGTATTTGATTTATGACAGACACGCTGAGGTGCGTGCTCTTATAATCCATAAACTTTTCGATTTGATTATGAGCGTACATTCTTACGTAAGTATGTACGCGTTGTGAGCACAAATCGGAATACTAGGGATAGTATACACGAAGTTCAATGACCGAAATTCTTTCTGTTTATTTACGATGAGTATAAGCAGTATCGCATGTTTGTAAACACATGAACTGATTTTGAGGTGCGCGCTCTTGCAATCCATAAACATTCCGATTTGCTTATGAGCGTACATTCTTACGAAAGGATGTATGCATTGTGAGCGGAAATCGGAATACGCTCTAGTACACACGGAGTTCAATGACCGAAATTCTTTCTGTTTATTTTCCACGAGTCCAAGCAGTATTGCATGTTTTGCGTATATCACATTCGGAAACTGTTAGAGCGCAAAATCATCGCCTTGGGAAATAAAAATTAAAACTTAAGCACTTGGCCACTGAGACGTTGGATTTGCAGTGCGAATTTTGTACAAACAAGTGTGCGCTGTATTGAATTTGCTGAATATTTTGTTGAAAAAAGAACATTTTAATTTTTTTAAACGGTTCCTAGTAGATGTTACTTGCTGATACTGCTCTAAAAATGTCCGAATGTTTTTTATGCTTCTTTACTCACTTCCAATATGTGATGAGTGGACACAGCTTGCACTTGTAGACCGCTTCGTGACTGTTGAAGTGACTCATTAAACTTTTCTTTGTTTTTAACCGAACATTGCATATTGGACAAATGAATGTCCCCGCTTTTTCCTGTGCAATAAAATACTTATACATCATCATCATCCACAGCCATGACGACCAAAGGCCTCCCCTATTAATATAAGTATGCCGTAATCCCCAAGCTCGAGAGACGTCTTGGGGATCGCAGTTTAAGTTCTTTAGAAGGCACTGCTGCCCACTTTGTTTTTTTTTATAAATGGGATGGTGATGGTAAGAGCACGAGGCCCGCTTGGTGTTAAGCGGTAACTATGTTATGCATTTCGTGACAAGTGATGAATTGCACTAAGCCCATCACCCTAAGACATACAGTTGTTAAGACTCACGTGCATGCAATCGGCACCCATAGCCTTCGAAAAGAAACAGTCATGAGAACATTACTGCTAACAGCAGAAATATAAAATAACGGGGCTGTTTCCTATACGATATAATTGTGGTGTGTGTGGGTGTAAGTGTGTGTATGTAGGTGTGAGAGTGAGGGGGAAGGTGTGACTTTGTATTAACGGTTATAACTATACATATAAATAACTTACATCGTGACATTACAAAATCACAAATATACGATAGGAAAAATTTAAGATGTCATGTTAAGTTAACATGTCATGTTAGCTCAATTGGTTAGAGCATACCCCGGCTCAAGGGGTGGATGGACGCGGGTTCGAATCCCGCACATGACCTAAATTTTTCCTATCGTATATTTGTGATTTTGTAAAGTAATTCGCATAGCAGGCGTTATTGCAAACCTAACAATATTAAAATTACATCGTGACATTTCTTGTGATACTCCAATTTCTTCTCATGTTTTAAGGCAATAAATATTATATTCCATATTTAAACTGATAATGATTGTATATTTGTCACATCAAAGAATAAAACCCGGTACTTCGGCAATGGTGGGGCTGTTTCCTATGCCAAATAATTATGGTGTGTGTGCGGGTGTGAGAATGTGTATGTATGTGTGAGGGTGAGGAGGAAGGTGTGACTTTGTGTAAAAAATAACTTACATCATGACATTTCTTGTGATACTCCAATTTTTTCTCATGTTTGAAGCCAATAAAGCATATTTCACACTTATACTCAGAATTGACGTATATTTCGTATGTTTTCCGTCTCTCGAACTCTTCCATCATCTTCTCTTTTGTATTTAGATACTCTATATCGAAAACACTCCCGTATTCGTTCTTATATTTGTTTTGTATGGATCTGAACAATTTCAAAGCTTTCGGTTTGAACGATAATTTACCTGAAAATGTATTAATCATCGATGTAATTAAAATATGGGAGATGCGAGACACAATCTTTGACTTGGACCGGATAAATTAGGCCCAGGAACACAATTGACGTTAGTAGTAATCGAACATGCGTTTGCGTATCACGTCACGTAAAATCACTTTATATCTGTGTAAGAAGGCAGCAACAATCATGTTTAGGTATTTAAAATGTGAACTAATAGTTCAAAAACTAAAATCAAGTTTCATTACTTTTCACTCGTAAATACTAACAAAAAGAATTATATTTTAGTCCGATTTACATAGCTCTTTGAACGCCATTTGCTGACAGAGATAGAAATACACGATTATCGGTTCACCGAGGATATCCGAATCGTTTTTGTTTGTGTAGCAGTGACGTATATTGCTATCTTGTTCACGCTTGTACGTTTATGTCTCTCTATCTCATTTATAGCAAATTTACGACGATAACTCGGTGGAGTGAGTGTTTTTGCGTGTAGTTGTTTCTGGTGTAACTATATTTACGTGACACTAGAGTGTCCCGCATCTCCCGTGTTTTAATTACATCGATGGTATTAATATATTTGAACATAGTTTTGCTTTCGTACGATACTACTGGCACAGATTACTAACGGATCGTGTTAGTAAACCTACACCGTCCTTATTTTTCTAAGGTAAATGAATCACGTTTCCCGTGGGGTGCCGGGTTAGAATGTTACCACCCTATCTGAACCCATGGGTGTCGTAAGAAGCGACACCAGGGCGTGGGGAGCGCAGCACTTTCTGAGGAACTGATATATCACACTGCGATCCCCAAGAGGGAGGCTGTGTTCAGCACTTGTGGACTTCTCGGCTGATACAGTACAGACATAAGCGGTTAAAGTATAAGCTCAAGTCTGCGGCGGCAAATTCAATATATTTAGTATTTTCGCGATTGTAGCTAGATTTCATAACCATTCTACACGGCAATGGTACTCGAGATTTAGGAAAATTATTGCTTGTATTATCTTAAAAAGTTATTAAACAGGTGTCAAACCAATGCAGAATCCATTAATTATCCCTTTAACGGTCAAAAATTATTAAAATTATGTTTCATCATCATCAGCAGGAGGATGTCCACTGTTGAACAAATGCCTCCCCTATAGAACGCCACAAAGAACGGCTTTTAATTTTATTTATTTATAACAATAGCTAACTTACAGTATTAAACCAAAGTGCTAACTATTTTAGATTCATGAACATGAATTTTAACACACATTTGCGATGGTCCGTATTGTGTCAAAAAACACATCTACATCCTGAATCTGCGTGGTAGCGTTAAGAAGAGCCAGCGCGCGTTGCGTAGGCGCATTCCTGGCAGAGCTCGTTCTTGATACAGGACAAAGAAACAAATTATGCCTACGGCGTTCACCAGAGCGGATATAGGTGTCGGGAAACTGTGTATTAGCCGCTTGTAACTACTTGCCACCCGCGACTTTTACAACGTCGTCAATTCACCTAGTGAGAGGCCTACCAATTCTACGTCTTTCGGTGCAAAGTGATAACCGCTCCAGAACCTTTCTTCCCCATCGGTTACCACTTCGACTTGCAAATTCTAAAAGCTATGTCGGTTGGTTCTTTGGCGAATATCATATTCTTGCATGGTGGTAGTGCATTTTGGGAATGCCCGCCTGGCTAGCTATCACCCTCAAGTAGAAAACCGGTCTCCAAGCACCTAGCGGTGTCTTCCGGCAGAAGGCCTTGACAGCCAGTAATTCTATGCTAGCCTGAACAACATTTTCGACCACATCATCAGTTGAGATAGTAGACAAAGGCTAGGCTATCAGGTGTAAAAAAAACTATCAGCTGTCAAAATAAATACATACCGTGTATAGCATTCCAAAGCTGTTTCGTGACAAACTCTGTGGCCTTGTCGTCGAGACATGCGATAATGAACTCTTTGTCTATCGTTATACCGTCGGTTGTTATATCACCGCAAGCGGAAAACTTCTCGGTAAGTTCTGCTTTCAATCTGTGAAATATTTATATATTATGTAAAGCTGCAAAGTTGTTATTTGTTCAAGGTTGCAAAGTTTTCATTTGTTATTCAAGGCTGCAAAGTTTTTATTTGTTATTCAAGGCTGCAAAGTTGTTAATTGTTATACAAGGCTGCAAAGTTGTTATTTGTTATTCAAGACTGCAAAGTTGTTATTTGTTATACAAGCCCGCATAGTTGTAATAGGTAATGTGACGCTGCAAAGTTGCTATTTGTTATACAAGGCTGCAAAGCTGTTATTTGTTATTCAAGACTGCAAAGTTGCTATTTGTTATACAAGGTTGCAAAGTTTTTATTGGTCATGTAAAGCTGTAAAGTTGTTATACAAGGTTGCAAAGTTGTTACTGGTTATGTAAATCTGCAAATTTGTTATTTGTTATACAAGGCTGCAAAGTTTTTTTTGGTTTTGTAAGGCTGCAAATTTGCTATTTGTTATACAAGGATGCAAAGTTTTTATTTATTATTCAAGGCTGCAAAGTCGTTATTTGGCGCAAGTACTTGTATTGAGACTTGGATTGAGAAAGCTTTTTCTTCTATGTTTCAATCATGAGTGAAGCAAGTGGTTCAAATATAGAATCCTGAGCATAATAAGGGTTTCAAAGGTTTCAACACAATAACAATTTTGTTGAGCGAAACACACTATATTTTCAGTTCAATACAACAAAGAAAATTCTAGGTGCAATAAAAAAAATTTGAATGAAATTATTTTTTTTCCTAAACCTCTTTTGCTATAAATACGGCCGATTCACTTCCCGGGCTATAAGTGTCCTCCCGGGCAATAAGAGGGCCTTCCCTCGCCTAAAATCCGTAGGAGCTGTACGACGGACAGATAGACAGCATCAAGTCAAAAATATGTAAAAATAAATAGCGCGATTCATTCGAGCTCCGACCGTCAGAGCGTGCGGACCTCTCAGTACCTACATTTGTAAGCGAATAAATTGAAGCGCGCAGTAACCAATTGGAGTAATATTATTGGTGTAACCATGGATTACTCTAGTGATGGTGGTGGTGACGTCAGCAAGGCTGACGTCATGCTATTTAAAAACAACCTTGATGCCGGTACCCCGTCATTTATTTATTTATTTATTTACATATATACAAATTAAAATAATGTGACCAATTACACGAAGAGGAAAAATTAAAGTCATGTCCGGGATCCCGCTTTATTTTGTCACATAATATGTGGAGCATGCGTCATTGCAAAAATATTAAAATTATGTTTTTGCTTTGTTTTCCAACACATTACACTGACACTACATAAAGTGGAACAACAATAAGGTATCTTATTGTGGTAATACAAATAATGGGTCAAACTCAATACAAACCTTTCTTTGCAAAATGGAACCTTACGTTTCAATTTGATTTTTTCCAAAACTTCATCATCAGAATCTGCTACATTAGCTAATTCAGCCAGTATGCCTCTCCTGGTATGAAACCTCTGTTTTATATCATCTTTACCGGACACTTTTCTCCTTTTTCTTTGGCTAACTTTGTCTGTTGCCTTTCTTTTTACAGAACTCTTTTTTGGTTTTTCGTCCTCATCAGCAACATTTATGTTTTTTACAGATCTTTCTTTGCTAACTTCATCCGAATCTACAAATGTATCAAGAGATTCCTTTTTTAGTTTTGCTTTTAACTTACTATGACATAGTTCACTATCATTGCTCTTTTTCTTTGACTTTACTCTGTCTTTTATATGAAAATCACTGTCTGTAGCAACTTCATCCGAATTATCATTGTAATCACTGTCTTCATTTGGAACTTTGGTGTCACATTCGGTATCAGAATTATTTAAGTCACTGATATGTTCTAAAGGAACTATGTCGTCGAAAGATGATTCTTCAGTTTTTAACGGTAAAACCTCCAAGTACATTTCGTTGACAGTGTTATCGAAAATTAATTCTTGCTTCACATTATCAAGAACCTGTAAAAGAGATCCTAATTTAAAGCACTGGGTCCACAACTTAACGTCTTGAATTCTGAGTTCTATGATTTGCATTCACTGCGAAGTACCTATTTAATCAATTGGAATAAAATTTGATGATGTAATGAACCATATATATTCTAGTTGACAATAGGAATGCATACATAATACATAAAAATCACGCCTCTTTCCCATTGGGGTAGGCAGAGACCACAGATTTCCACTTACTACGATCCTTGCAATTCTCTTTCGCTTCATCTACACTCATCAATCCTTTCATACATGAGCGTCGGTTTAGGGTACTCCTGAACTGGCCTATTTTCAGAAATCCTTCAACCTAGGGATGGAACCGATTACAATACGATTAATCAGCGATTATTTTCCGATTACGATTTCCCTAAAAATCATTTAATTGATACGATTATTTTCCTATTTCCGATTAATATCTACCTGAAGGCTTGAAGCACAATCTAAAATTCGTTACTAATGCACTTTACTAACAACAAACGGCGGGAATATTGCTTTTTGTATCGACAACAAGGGTTTTTACTGCTGGTACACCCATTCTACTTTATTTTACCTTCCTGTACATACAGATGCGGCGCTGCCTACATCGTTGTTCGTGTTGTCATTACATGTGCGTTGGAAAAAGGAAGAAATGACCGTTAAAAATTATAATATTGACACCAGCTTGGTTGATACGTCTTAATTTTCCACAGAGTGATAATCGGAATTAGCGATTATTGATTCAGATAATCTTAATCGGCAAATTAATCATCGTTATCGTTGCAACCCCAGTTAACAGACAAATACTGAAAATGATGTTAAATGTATTGTGTTGTATGAACTGACAGCACAATTTAAAAAAAAAATTGTTGACCATAAAAATTGTTGATGAGCATAGCGTTTCCCTTCTATATTTCTCTGCATCATTTAAAAAAAATATGTTCCCAGCGTTTCTGCGTATGGCCAATAAAACCGAATGCAGCAAGATTTAAAAAAATATACAGAAAATCATTACTTACCTCAGTTTTAAAATAATTATTAATATCCACAATTGTCTCTGTTGGCACTTCGACTGCTCCAACTGAGGCAGACACATTCATATTTGGCATATTATTTGATACTAGTGACGCTGTAATTGTTGGTATTGTGTTTGAGTTTGACAATGGTATTGTAGCTTTGTTTGATACTGGATCTTCTTCAAGTTCAATATATATGATTTTAGTGTTGTTTGGGGTCCAAATTCCAAGTGAGGTTGGTGGCAGAAGCGTGTATAGAAGATTTACTGGTTTCTTTTCCTGAAATAGAATACATAAACATATCAGAGCACAAATTTCGGCCAAATTTTCCTGTTAAGCCGACGTGACGTCACAAACGCCACGCACGTCGACTTAACAGGAAAATTAGGCAGAATTGTCACTAGATATATTTATTAAGTGTTTTAATAAAATATTAATTTGATGTTTTCTACAAATATTTTAAAAATATTTATTATTATTAAATATGGATTTCTGCAAAGCAACGCCTGAATCTATTAATTATTGGGTGTCATATTCTGCAGCTCATTGACTGGAGTACAAAATAGTTTTGTTTTGAAGCGCTTATAGCATAGTCTGCTCCGATGTTCTTAACCAATCAGCTAAGTTAAGCAATGTCCCCTGTGGTCATGAGTTGGATGGTTGACCGCCACTGAGCGTTTCCAAGCTTCAGTGGGAACATTAAGCCATTGGTTCTTGTTGTTTTAGGATGGCAGTTGTTATAGCATGGTGGTAGGGCATTTCACAGATGCCAGTGTGGCTAGCTTCCACCCAAGTAGAAAATCTGTCACCAAGCACCTAACGGTAACAGCAACTATTGGTTAGCCGGAATAACATCATCAACCACATAATCAATTACTATCTGGTGAGATAGTGGTCAAAGGCAAGCCTATTATCTATATAAAATATATATTATAGTCTAAAATTAAAGATATGGTGGCTGTCAATGTTTTAAATATTCAAACAATTTTGCTATCGGGTCTATCTGAATATAAACTGGCCAAATGCAAGAATTACTCCCACCATGAGGGTTCCATATCAATACACTATGTACCAAACGTCATACAACTCAAGATCCTTAGCGGGAGACCAACAAGCACATGGCCTATGTCAGATTTTGGGCTATTATTGTACCAAAGTCAAAGTCAGAGTCAAAATCATTTATTCAATTTAGGCGTCTACGACGCTCTTATGAAGGTCAATTACAACTTTTAGTATTGAAATATTCTACATTGTACTGCCACATTCAGCAAATAAATTGTATAGAACCACTGCAAGAAGAACGGGCAAGAATCTCGGGGTCATTCTTTTAAACAACTTTTAACAATGTGTTACATACTTACTATATAATAGAGTTATTACAAATATTTGTGACAGGCAATAGCTTGGCAGAGGCGGAATTGTCCAGGCATTTTTGTCATTTATGTAATCAGAAACTGTGTAGTAGGATTTTTTAATCAATATGTTGTTCACATGCAACTTGAATTTCCCTTCTGTGAGCGTTGTAATATGTTTGGGAACTTTATTATAAAACCGCACACAATTACCTAAGAAGGGCCTTTTATTGGTCTTTGCTAATCTAAAACCTGGCACCGCTATTTTATCTGTATTCCTAGTATTGTAATCGTGATTGTCACTGTTTAATTTAAATTTACTAAAATTTTTACAAACATACATAATATTTTCAAATATATACAGACTACCAGGTTGACACTTGTCTTTTGTTTTTATCTCTTATTCTTTTTTATTACCGTTGGGTTAGATACAACTATACTACACTTATGGTAAGTGCTGAAGTGGCTGAAATTATTAGTAGGAAGTGATGGAATAAAGATATATAATGTGATAATAATAATGATAATGTTTTATTACTCAGTACTCATTAAATATACATCAGTAAATTGCTAATAATAACACAATCATAAGTAAAAGTTACAAAGTTTAAAATACATACAAATGATGTTTTAATAAGTTGGTATCATCAGGACCACTGCATCCTAGTTATGGATGAAATTCTATTGTTATCATTATCACCGATGCCAATGGGTTAATGGTTTTAACTGTATAAATGTGTGTAAAAAAAATGTGTATAGCCCACACTAAGAATAAATCTTGTATTGTGAGCTTCTGCTTCCTTCTAGGACACCATTATTAATTTACAGCGAGAACATAAATTTAATATTGTTAGGTTTGCAATAACGCCTGCTATGCGGATTACATTACAAAATCACATAAATACGATAGGAAAAATTTAAGTCATATGCAGGATTCACACCCTTCTTGTTTGTAGTACAATGCAAGTGATACTATAGATTTCGCTCCATCCCAATACGATGGTTAAAGAAGGATAGGAAAGATTCGAGTCATGACGTCATGTCATGTTAGCTCAATTGGTTAGAGCATACTCCGGCTCAAGGAGTGGATGGACGCGGGTTCGTATCCCGCACATGACTTAAATTTTTCTTATCGTATATTTGTGATTTTGTAACATAAATTTAGTTACAAAATATATTTTTATTGTTTGTAAAAATATTTATTAATCGTAATCTCTATTCAATTTTTTACATTATTGTAAATGTGTAGGTAAGTATATATTAGTGTGTGTGTGTGTGTATTCTGTGTGTTAGTGGGAGCGAGAAGGTCCACGTGAAGGTGTGTGTGTTGGTGACAACACACAGGGTGTATGAGAAGGGGAATATAATTTATGAAAGATAATATTACATTATAACTTGTAGTAACTTTAAATTTTTAGTAGAAAACAAATAACATACCATTGATTTCTTTTTCCTTTCCATTTTGACAATTTTAGCAGCCATAACACATTTAGCCTTAAAGTTATAAAGTTTTTTTAATAGATATCCACATTCAGAGCAATACAAAGGGTCAACAGCCATTATCTGAAAGAAAACTTTATAAAGAAACTAGTGATTAAGTAAGTGTAGGCCGAGTCCAGTATTTATTTTATTAATAAAGACTGACTGTAATTTAGGCATAGGATTGTATGGAACCTTGGCTTTCCAGAAGCATATCCTCATTTAGCAAACTACACCGCTCGAGTTGATTTTTATGGTGGCCGGTATCGACATTTTAATGCCATTGGCTGGAACTTCTGTTTGCACATAGAACCAACCAATCAGATACAACACATAAAATCATTTAGAAGCGCTCGTAGTGAAGTTTACTTAGCTGTTCTCAACCGATCAGCAAAGTTAAGCAACATCGAGCGCGGTCATGAGTTGGATGGGTGGCTAGCTACCACCCTCAAGTAGAAAATCTGTCGCCGAGCACCTAACGGTGTGTTACGGCAGCTGTCCTTAAACTTAAGGATCACTCATAAATTATTAGTACTGAACCATTATCAATTCCGACAGTTTTTTCACTCTCCTTTAAAACAAGTCAAAATGACTTAATCGGTGTTGTTTGCTAAGTATCGAATTATATTAAATTAATTAATAACCCCATAAATTTAAGAATGTAAATAATGTAACATTGGTACCACTAAAACTGGAATTAGATATAATAGGAATCTATCACATTATTTTATATAAAATATATTAATATTTAAAATACAGAGGAAACTTTAATAAGGAAACAGGAGTGCATTTCTATTTAATGAATTAATGCAACATTAATAAACTATTTTGACCTAACATTGTAAGCTACTTCGTAAGAACCTATAAAATTTGATAATGTGAAAAATCTGCAAATAAACATTTGACTATACATTTTAGACTTACAGAAAAATCGCATAGTTCATCATGAAAGTCTGATAGTTTGGATATAATAGCTTTGAGCTTTCTGTCGGTACGTAAGCAAACTTGACAAAACTTTGTTTGCTTGAACATTTTTGACTGCTTAATTCATACATTTAATTCAGCAAAATATGTAAGGATTTGCAGAATTATTTCCGATATCACGAATTCAAAACAAAGTTAAACCAAAGATTACTAACCCCCATTGAAACATAGATTATACTAGCTAGCTACCTGCACACGCACAGGGGCAGTGTTGCCAGATCCATGAGTAAAAATTATCCGAGATTTAATGCAAAATTATCGTGTTTTTATCGCAAGTCAAAATTAACTTAATACGTTTTGCAACCTAGTCTACAAAGACAATAGATTATAGGGCAAAAATTTAGGGTGTGCAAGTTTAACTCAATAATATTTTTAACTAAGCAGAACTCACTAATATTTTTTTGTTTTTCCGCTGTATAAATATCTAAATGAAGATTAATACAATTCATTCATTTTAAAATTCATAATATCCTCTATAAAATCAATTCAGAAGGTTTTTGCGCTACTACTGTCAGAGCCTTCAACAGTCTGATCAGTCAAAACTATGCCATTAACAGCAGTTTTTAATGACAGTGTCGGCTTTTTTATAACAAAATTTAAGTATTATGGAAAAAAAATCATATCACATTCTACTACGGGTATGTTCCATTTGTCGCTACGAACGTTAATTTCGATAATTTTGATCACATTCTGCGTCTGTGGTTGTGATCACTGTGATCGTTTGTAACTGTCATCCCCTGTTCCATTTAGGATAAGAACGCTAAGAATGCCACTAAAATTTGCCACTTCTGTCACTTTTGACATTAGATGTAGGGAATTCAAACTGTTCCAGTAGCCTCATAGCGTTTATGGCGAAAATAACGCCAAGACCCATGTGGAACAACTTTTTGGGAGTGTGATCGTTTTTAGCTTTTTAGCGAATCTAACTTCAAATGGTATGCACCCTACAAAGATTACTAACCTCTGTTCTACTGGATTACGATACTACATACTAAACACTATGAAATTATGGTACAAATAGTATAATTATACTACGAAATCCAACACTGTACCCAATGAGGCTACACCTTAGCGAAAAAAAGCTAAGGGACACAATACTACGTAAGGTGGTACCTTTCTGACAGGCTTTTTCAGTATATTTACTTGCTCGATGTGTATGTTTCATGGACCATAGATCCATACCATGGTATGTTTCGTAGACCTATCGTACATGTTCGGCCGTATTCCTGCTGTTGGATTTCATAGTATAATTATACTATTTGTACCATAATTTAATTGTGTGTAGTATGTAGTATCGTAATGTATAACTACGCGAAAATACTATAATTTTGTCTTCAGGTCAACCGATTTTTATCATTGGTAAACCCTATTAATTTTAAATATTTATCCTACAATATCGGGATTTTCTGTATGTACGGCAACATTTACTAAGATCTTGGGATGATTTGTCTGAAAACTATCCCTTTCCAAATATCACAAAGTTTACTCTTGATTTCCTGATTTTACCACACGCAAACGGTGATTGTGAAAGAATTTTCAGCAAAGTTAATTAAGCAAAAACCAAATTTAAGAATGACCTGCAACGTGCTCCATTGACTTTACTTAGGAATTACGAATGCATTTTTGTGGCGGAAACACATCTGTGTCGCAAAATCAAATAAAATTACAGATTTTTCACGCATTTATCTTGGTTTCGAACCATTCTATGCAATTATGGTATTCGAAAGTTTTTAGTATTGCTCGTCTTATCTTATCTTGAACAGTTATTGGACACCAATGCCGTCAAATTTTTTAATGAAATACGTTATCTCGTTACAAATGTTATATATTATGTAGTAATTGAACATTCAATAAATATTGCAGAAATGTATTAGATATTGAAAAATCTTCACTTTTTTTTATCTATTTATTACACACCGTTAGGTGCTTGGCGACAGAATTTCTACTTGAGGGTGGTAACTTGCCAGGCGGGCATTCGCAAAATGCCCTACCACCATGTAAAAATGTATCTGGAGTTTCACGCAATCTAGTACAATATATAAAAGATTTATCAAAAAAAAATTAGAACATGATTTTTTCATTTGATTTTTGCTAAAGACGTTATAGACCGGGGCAGATAATTTCTGTAACCAAAAAAAATAAAAAGTGTATGAAACCCGTTGAAAAGGGAAAGAAAATATAACAAAAATGCAATGAAAAATAATTTACGGGTGATCTGATGTCGGGAAATCTAGGGGAATGAGGTTTTAAGGATAAAAAACGGTTTATCTCGATTTTCGGCTAAACTACAATTCCTATGGAAAACAATTGTATGACAAAGTCGTAGGTAGTAAAAAGATAACTTTTTCAAGAGAGCTTTTATCACTTAGCTGCAAAATTTATGAGAAAAACTTCTCAACTTTATTTTGACTTTGAAAATGCACCCTAATTTTTTAATCGAAAATTCTCGCGTCAAAATATAAGCTTTTTTTAAAATATAGGTGGGCTTTTTGTTTGTATAAAAGATTTTCAACGAGTTTCAGCCTACCATTATATTTTTTCATTTTTTACCATTTTCAAAGGCTTCTCCTCTGGTCTATCAATTTTCGCCTTAATTCAAAACATAAATGCCAAGAAACGAAACGTTATACAATATAAAAAACTTGAAACGACAAACGTAGTATAATTTTGGACAAATAGTATAATTTTATTTTCCATGTATATTTTTCTGAAGTTCTAAATCCAACTCTGGACCTGCAAAGTGCAACGCGCTCGAATGTATTTCTATTTGATCTATGCTCGAATGCATTTGTTTTGGTGGAAACACATATTTGTCGCGAAATCAAATACAGATTTTTCACGCTTTTATCTTTTTTCTACCACTACCTTCATAATTTCTACAGATTATCTGGAGAATCTCGCGAGTTTGATAAATTAATGAATGTTCTATCACTCATTAGCAGAGTACTGTTTTATATGGGAAAATATAAATAAATAATCATGTCAGAGTTGACTGTGTGCATGATATGCTTACGTTCTGATCGGTTGCTGAGGGCTATTGAAACGATCTTATTCCATTTTCACGATGAGTTGTGCGATTACTCCGTAAGTAAATCGTTTTTTGTGTGATGTTGTTACTTTTATTAATTGATTATCCATTAGTTGGGTTCAAAATGTTCTATGCCTCATTTAAGATACGAAAGCTTCGTATCATTAATTTGGTCCAACATTGCTGGAACAGCATTTCTTGTCTTCAAAGCCCATCTTTTCATCTACACTCCAAGACAGTATGATGCGAATGTGCTGTTCTGATGACATGTCATACCTTCATAGCCTCAGGGGACCAACTACCATCTCTTCATTCAGTATTATTTTGCCTTACGTTAACAATTTTAATTTGCACTACCACAAGTCACTATTGTAAACTTACATTAGAACTTCAATGTGAGAGCGGGTTGCATGCATTGATCAAGACATTTGTGCAATAGTGATAGCACTATATGAACATTATTGTTTTGTTACGACCGTGGTACGAATCTTAGTATCGATACTTTAAGTTTGAAATAATTATGGTTATTTTCCATAATAGTTTTTAAAAGGTTATAGTTGGGCCCAAGCTATATGTTAGAAGAGACTTTCCTTGTCGCAAAGCAGGTGTCTTGTAATTAGAGTAACTGTCAAATGAAATACTTTATTTGTAAGAACACTAGCAAAGAAGATCTCAAAAATGTAATTAATTAAACACTATTCTACTCTGTCAGCAAGTCGATGTGCATTCATTTCATGCAGCTTTCTTGCGATTTAGATGAGTGTAATATACTATTTAATTTTATATTTATATTCCTTGAATTCCTTAACACTATTAACCCTTGGCCACCTAACGTGTATTCTAGTAACACATCCACCTAACGTCGGTCATGGTGACCGATTGCGTATAAGTACTATTAAGAAGGCGAAAAGGTCATAATTTGGTAAAAATCAAAACTACATCATATTTTTCGGATGTTTTTATTTTAAATTGTTTTACTAAACTCTTCAAATTAACACTTTTTATTTATTATTATTATTTATGAAAGTTGACTAAGAAATATTTTAACAAACTATAGGTTTTTTAATTGAGCTGAGATCTAAGCATTAACAATAAATAAAACTACTTAGTTTTTAATTATTTTAGTAACTTAAATATGTAACTTCTTACATTAAACTTTCATTGGCACAATCAAATCACAATCATTACAAAATTACAGCCTCCAAACATTTACAATTTCTTGCGGCAGCTTACACACATTTTTTGAGAACACTCAACGCAAATTGGATTTTTGCACTGAAAACACAAATGGAATGTTTTACGTTTCTTCTTTGGGTCACACGTTGAGCAAGTTTTGCGTATTTCCAATTTGTCAGAGCTGTCTGCCGAAGATGTTCTTGGTTCTTCACCTATTTTGAGAACCCGGCGAATACTATTCTGAAGTTCCCTTTGCAATCCAAACTGGTTTACTCGACGTCTTAAATGGGGTTCGACAAGATCTTCAGCCAGTCGTTTAGTGAAATTCAGTCTGGGCACCTTTCTCTGAGACTGGTTTAAGCTGCTGATGAGGTATGCATTTGCTGCAGATATATCCAGCAGTCTGTAGAAGATCGCCATTGGCCAGCGCTGAGTGCGTCGAGAAGTTGAGTAAATGGCACATTTCTGATCTAATGTATCGACGCCACCTTTGGTGCTATTATAGAAAGTTATCATTTCTGGCTTTTGTTTTTGTGGATCGATGGTGGGCGAGTGATGCATGCTGGAGAGAACAAGCACAGATTTGTTTTGCTTTGGTACATAAGATAGCAATGTTGCATCTGAAGTGAATCCAAAAATCGAAGAGCCAACGTCCCGATGACGGCTAGGTAGAAATTGGGGAGGTACTTCCCTTTTATTTTTTTTAAGGGTACCCACAAGCGTCAGCTGTTTTTGCTTTAGGATGTTTAATAACTCCACTGAAGTAAACCAGTTATCAGTCGTGATATTTCTGTGGGTTCCATCAATCGATGTAACCAATCGTAAAACTGCTTGCGTGGGTTTATTCAGTCTTTGATATTCAACGGGCAAGCCTTGACTATCCGAGTCTTTTCCCAAATATAGATAGCCATCAATAAGGTATCCATTTTTGGCGTCAGTCATGCACATAATTTTTAACCCATATTTATTGGGTTTTTTTGGCATGTACATTTTGAAGCTGCACCTCCCACGAAAACCCACCAGCATCTCGTCGATACAAGCGTAACTGCCAATTGAACAAACTTCTTTGCAGTTCTGTATCAGCTTATCAAATAGCTGAGATATAGGTGCAGCTTTATCAGTGCTACGGCGTTCATCTCTAGTGCTGGCATCATCAAATCGAAGGCAATTCAGCAATGTTTCGAACCTGTTCTTGCTCATTATACAACGATAAATCTCTCGTCCTGTGCCATCTGTACTGTACCAACATGTGTAATGAGTGTGGTTTTCTTTGAAAATTGCAGTGTAGTACAACATACCGATAAAAGCCTTTAGTTCTATTAGATCGAGGTCTTGAACACATGTCTGAATTTGATAGTTAGGTCGTATCTTTCTTATTTTTTCATTTGTATGCTTAACAATTTCTTCTAACATATCATCAGTAAAAAATAACTGCCATATATCAGATGGTGTTGTATTTCTGTTTAAAACATCTCTGAAGTTCCTTTTCAATCCTGGAGGTTGACTAACGATGTTGTGTTGCAAAGTCCTTGATCGCGAAACTGGAGGTTGAGACGACCAACGGAACCGATTTTTTCCGTAATAGTTCCTGTACCTTGCCAATGGAACATCATCATCGGAAGATGCATCATCAACTGGCAAATCATCATTATCTTCTCTTAACTCGTCAACATCAAATTCAGAGTCTGATTGACACTCACCATCAATGACGTGGTCTAATGGTACATCTTCTACATCACTGCAATCTTCATTTGGTATTTCCGGCACATCCCTTTGATCCTCTGAATCTGAATCACACTCTTCCAACCATCTACTGATATTTTGATTACGTACAGACATAATGAACCTAAAAAACAACAAGAAAATGTTAACACAAAAAGTAACGTAACATCCTAACGTCGGTCACCATGACCGCAAACGAAATATATTTACCTGATTTTTCTCACTGCGCGCACGTATTGCTTGGTCGAGCGCAGGGCGCAAACTGGAGAGGGAGGGGAAAAAGTACATGTAGTCACAGGCGTGTGGCCCGCGTAGAAACGGAAATATTTGAAAAAATATATCGCGTGGAGTCACTGTGACCGACGCTAGGTGGTTAAGGGTTAAAACAAGTTAGCAGCTATGCAGTCAACTATTTTTAAATTAGTTATCGGACAGTATTTTTATGCTATTGGGCAAGCAATTGTAAATTGACAGTTTCTGCTGTCAACATTTGAGCTGTTTAATTCATGCGCATCATAGATAGTGATACAATTGAATTTCATTCTAAAATGGCCGGTATAGGCTTCTAATGATACATAAGGAATAAAAGACCTATCTTTCTCTACCCTCATGGTGGATATTGGTAGCACAAGACGAGTCTATGTGAGCCTTTAGAATTGAATAAAATATTTTTAATAATTTACCATTCCTACTAAGGAGTTTACTTTTCTAGTCTACTGTTTGACTATCTGAACGAGGCATCAAGTGAAGTACTGGAATGCTTTCCAAACTCAGAGCTGTTATGTCCAGGGTTATTTAATGCCCATACTGAGATCTGGTTGATTTCACATCAGGTCAGTTAGTAAATGTAGCCTGAATGTCATGAAAAATGTTGTGCTATTATGAACAAGATAAGCCAGGCACATATTATTATTATTATTTATTATCAGGCAGACAGTTGTAACAACTGATAGTTGCCTGTATCCTGCTACTCTCTACTAGGTTTTTAACATTAAGATATTTGTCGAGTTGATTCTTGAACTGATTTACATATAAGCTATAAATTTTTATATACTTATATAAATTAATGATGAAATTTTTTATATATACTTAGTTTATTTATTATTTATGCATGATAGGTTAGCCTTTGACCACTATCTCACCTGATGATAAGTGATGATGTGGTCGAAGATGTTGTTCAGGCTAACCTAGAAGTTGATACATTTAATTATTTTTGGCATCTATTTTAATGAATTTATAATATTGTACGATATTGATGTGTCCAGTGTAACAAACGCAGTTATAAGGCCAATAAGTGAATCTAATCTAAGCTACCTAGTCCGTTCAACACACAGTTAGAACCTGGGAGTAATGTTGGACAGCAAAGTGTGCAATATTACTCCCAGATTCAAAAAATACAAGATCTAAGCACTTAGATAATAAAATAACCAAGGCAAATAACAAATATTATTTATTTAATATTTTAATAAAACATAAAATTAATATTTTATTTAAACACTTAATAAATATAAAAAATATATCTTGATCTCAAACATGCTCTCGAAGAGTCAAGACGTCTTGAGGATGCTTAGTGTAGAAGCGTAATGCGTGGAAAAATTCATCCAGTTTGACTGCATGGCGTTTGTGATGTCACATCGGCTTAACAGAAACCTACTACATATGAAAAAAAAAACCCTTTAGCAAAGTGTTCTATCACCCACTGTGTGGCTGTGGCAGTTCTTGGTATTGTGTGGGGGTAATGCTGTCTTGTGGAGCGGAGACTGCATCTGCCATCACTGACGAGATCAGTATTGGTATGGAATATTATTGTACATATGATAGATAGATAACTCTTTATTGTTATGCCATATTATACTACGCTAAGGGCCTGTTTCAGATTGTTCGAGTAAGTTCTGGTTATACTACCCAGAAGATAAAATAACTGAATGATAAAAAAATACAGTTAGCTTAGCATGCAGCGCGTTTCAAGTTTTAACCGATGGATAGGCTAAATGGATGACTGTGAAACGCAAAGATAATGTCTTATGTATTAAATATGTTCTGGGTAGTATAACCGGAACTTACTCGAACTTTCTGAAACAGGCCCTAAGTATAACGAATATTCAGTACTCATTCCTGTATACAAAATTTGTGTATAATATTGTTTTCTTATTATACTCAAACAAGAAATAGCCAAGTCAGCAGTAGATGCGCTCGACGACAAGATACAATTCGTTAAAAGACATTGTTAGACGATTTCACTTATGGTTTTTTACGTCGAGAAGACGTCTCGACCAGTTTCACGACTTTCATAGTCGCTTCATCAATCGGCATCAGTATCAGAAATGAGAATCGGCTAAAAATGTCTTTTAGTCTGTGTCAAACTGACGTTAGTTTTAATTCGTCGTTGAAACAAAATCTTCGGTTCTTTGGCATCGCGATTTATCTTCTGACAGATTAATTTTATCATAATATACATTAATTGAATCTGTATTAGGTATATTTATAAGTATATATATTTTCAATAATGTTATTGTGGCGAAACAAGCTCAACTCAAGGCCCGCCTGATATATAGTTAGTGGTGGATAATATAGCATATAGCGCCATAGTATACCGCGTTATTACTTTTTATCGCATACAACACGCTATGTGTATATTCTCTTCGCGCTATAAATATAACGTCTCGCGTGCTTGCGATCGCGGTAACACGCTTTTCGCATGTACGCGTTATGGGCCTACGCGCTATATACCTATTACTCGTTTGTGTTGTGTGACCGCGCGCGATCTATTAACTCGCGCTTACCTAGTAGTAGTAGTAGTAGAAAAAGTTTAATACATACAACAAACAAAGAGGAACAATTTAAACGTATAAAGTAAAAAAAAAACTTTAAAAAACTATCTACTCGGAGAGTAGAAACAAAACGTTGTATTTGTACATGCCTATCATAAATGAACTTGTATATACGCCTATAAATGCACACATTTCATATCAATATACAAGAAAATTATAGACAGTCCTAAGCCTGAATAGTATATAGAAAAGTTAATTCTATTTATTACAATGAAGGAATGTAATATTTAATTTTGTATGTGTTAGAATCAAGTCGTTACTAATTAGAGCCACGCTGCGCTAGTGTCGAACAATAACGACAAATAGCACTTTGCGCCTGACGCTATTGTGACAACACCTAGCACGTAGCATCTAGCGCAAGCACCTTGTTTCGTTATAACGATAGCGTATAATATAGCGCGTGCGCCTGACGCTATTGTGACAACACGTAGCATCTAGCGCGAGCGCCTTGTTTCGTTATAACGATAGCGTATAATATAGCGCGTGCGCCTGACGCTATTGTGACAACACCTAGCACGTAGCATCTAGCGCGAGCGCCTTGTTTCGTTATAACGATAGCGTATAATATAGCGCGTTATTCGAATATAGTTTATAGTCTCTAGCGCGTTGGTGTCGTATAGCGGATTTGAACAATACTATATATAGTGGTAAGTGGACTAACCTTTGCCTAATAAAGCTCATATTAATTGAATTTCTAACAATCGTAATTAAGGAGTTCAAAATATATAGGTATTTGGAACTCCTGATTTTTTGAATTAATATAATATTGAACTTAAATAGGATAGAATGAAAGACTGTTATAACGCTAGTCATTGTAAAATGACCAAGCGATTTTAAAAAGTATTTTCTACTTGAAAACTAACTCGAAAGTTAGCTTGATCAGTCCAATGACGTTGTGAGTTGCCTTTTCAGTGATCGCTACAAACGTTTGCGTGTTTTAACAATGCACAGCGCCATCTGACATTTTGTAGTTGTACTAAGTACCCAATTCAAGAAATAGTGTTGCCAGAAAAGTAAGTTGGAAATACAGTGTTGTAGACGCTAAAATAACGTGTAAAAATATTGCACATCAGGCACATATTGCAATACAATGTAAAGTTTCTTAATAAAACACTATCTTTGCGTTTCACAGTCATCGATTTAGCCTATCCATCGGTTAAAGCTTGTAACCCGCTGCATGTTAACTGTCATTTTTATCATTCAGTTATTTTATGTTCTGGGTAGTATAACTTGAACTTACTCAAACACAGGAGCAGGCCCTAAGACTATTACACAAAAAATAAAACTATAATTCAAGTGTCACAATGTGCAGCCTCATTACTAGAAGCAATCTTCCAGGCATTTACTGATAAATTGTCCATTTTGGCTCAAAAGTGAAACAAAATCTGAGTCATAAAATAGGTCTTTGAATATAAGTTTGACAGCTATCACATCACACATGTGAGACCTGTATTGCGTCATTTTAAATGATAAAAAACATATAAATTTATACAAAACTAAAAAATACTACATCTATTGTTAATTTAATAGCTATAATATTAATATTATTTGTTGCTTGGAAAAAAAAATTCAAGCCTGCTTTTTTTTCAATTCAAACTAAAGGTTTTATGTTTTCGTATTGGAATGAGGACTACGCCATCATAGGTAAATAGCGTAAGGCATAGAGTTCCTTGACTCCTTGTTTATTCTATATTCTGAACAGAAAACCCATCAACTGAAAAATACATAAATATGGTATTGTGAAAAAGGGCTAATTAATGTTTTTTTCTTTTTTGCAGCTACCACCTACTAATAAAGCCCAGTACTGTTCAGAATGCATTTGGCACCTGAGAAAGTTCCACATGTTCAAAATGAAGTGCATAGAAGCTAACAGAACTCTTCAAATGTGTCATAAAATGAATACGGTGAGATCTACCATTTTTCATAGGAGTGTCAGCACCGTCAAGCGACAGCTGCGTGCAGATAAGCTCATTGTAAACTGGTAACTTCTAATAACATTACATAAACCAGCAATACTAGAGTGGTTCCCTACCATCAATCATGGTAATGCAGGTGGGCCAACTTTCGTTGGTTGGATCCTATGTTTGTAGGAGTCACCAGCTAACACTGAGCTTGTCTGCGCGCGGCTTTTGCTTGACGGTACTGACTGCCGGTAATATTTTGTCATGAACCAACAAGGAAGTGAAATTACTCAAGCTATCGTCTCAGCTCATAATTTTAATTTGATGGTGAATGGTAGCTTTGACCAGTCTGTATATTTATACAGACTGGTCTAAGCTACCATTCGAATACATGGCACTTTATTTTCTATTATTTCTATTAACTAAAGGACATGTTGATCACTAGATGGCCCATTACAGTTGCATGGCACTATTCACTTTGGAATATATTATGTGTCATGTTTGCCTAGTAGATTCACATCCTACAGTCCCCTTCAAACTTAAAAATGTGTATGTTTTGCACACTACTGGCCTGGAGGCAGAAGATCTGGTCCTGGACCAAGACCTCTATCTTGGTGGAGGGCCACAGTCATCCTCTTCTCTTCCTCAAGATGATCAATGTATATATATATGATTAATCAAATATTACTTTCCATTTCAGCCGAACATGGAGTCCTTTTTGAAAAAGCAAATAACACCTCCATCTCTTAGCCTTTCTGACGTACATAGATGCAAAGCATTTGTCTTTGTACATGATGATAAGAACACTGATGCAAATATCACAAATACACCTAAAATAATGTTGAAACCTAACAACGACACAAATAGCACCAGCTACAAAATAAGGGTAAAAAAATTTACAACATGTAATAACTCAAATAGCCAAAGTAGTATTAATATGAACAAAGCTGTGACACTTTCAAATCCCACAGTAAACTTGTCTCTTAATAACGTAACAAATTCTTCCCACACAGTTTCTGAAAATACAATAGACAAAACCAAACAGATAGATATAGTTAAAAACGAAAATGTTATAAAATATGTTAACAATGTAACACCATTAATAAAAACTGCTGACAAGAAAGAGGTACTTGGCATTGAGAATGTAGACCCACTTTTGGGTCTTGATGTCTTAGACAACATAAAAGAAGACAGTGATAATGATGATGATGATGATGATACCCTTTGTGGCAATGATGATGACAATAAGGATGATATTGAGTTCCTTGATGATGATGTTGCAGATATTGTCGCCCAGGAAACAGACACAACTGATTTTGATAAAATTTCTACACAGTCTGTACATAACGTTTATACCAAGGATAAAAGCTCTGTGAAAAATATCACTTCTAATGTAAACCAACAAATCGTATCTAATAGTTATACCAAAGGCTTACAGAAAATAGCGACAGAAACTACTAAGCACACTAAAATACATCCCACTTATGCAACAGACAGCTCAGTTCCTATCAGTAACAAAAGTTCTGTAAAGAATACAGCTAGCAATGTCAACAATGATGTTACATCTAATGTCCGCAATAATGCTCCACCTTGTAAAGTTAGTTATACACCTTATGAAATAAATGTCACAGGCACACATTCCACCAATGCAATTGACAACGCTGTCCCTGAACCTAGCAATGAAGTATCAATATATAGCGAAGCTAGGCGTAAATGGGTTTCTGATAAATTGCGAAATTCGCGTCAGAAACGTATTGTCTCACAGGATAATGATAAAAACAAATGTTTAATTCTTATGAAACAGTATGATGGACCGAAAGATATACCTCAAGTAGGGAAAGTCAATCCTAGGAAATTGATTCATAAAAGTTATGTACCGTTGGACAGATTTCAGCTACTAAACAGTAAACCATATAAAAAGTTAAAAGAGAACTGGCCACATATTAATCTGAACAAAGTGTATTTACACCTTCAAAACGGAAAGATGACATTAAGACACATGAAAAATGGTAAAATTGTCAAGAACCTTGAAAAGAAAAATCAGGGGAATGTGAAAAAGAATGTAAAAAAAGACGTAATTAAAAGACCAACACTTACGAAAAAAGCTAAGCGTTATCTGAATTTACTTTCCTTTATAAATTCAGATAAAAGTAAAACAAAACCGCAAGGTGTTCAAGACAAAGTTGCAGATATGCAAACAAAAGAAAATAGTTCAAATGTAAATGGAGTCATATCACAAGACTCTGCAATGTCAGATGATAACAGTTTAATAAAAGGAAAGGTTACTGAGGCGAAAATAGATAATGATTTAAACTCCCCTCTAAATCTTTTAAACAATGCCGGAAACGAAAAATTAACCCATTCAATTTTATGTGAAAATCAAGGCTTGTTTAAAAATATTTCTGATATATCAACAAAAACTCTCACAGAACTGACTAACATAAAAATACAATTCGATGATCAAGAATACAAAATATTGTATGATGATAAACAAGAGACAATTAATACCAATACTTTTGAGGAAAATATAAATACAAACACCATGATAGATAATCTCGACGTTAAAATAGTTGATTTGGCGCCAGATGCTGTAGAAAATGAAGAAATAATAGAGTGCCATGAAAATATACATGAAAATTCCAATAAAACTGTCAAATTCACAAATAATACAAATTCTGAACTAAAAAATGAAATAACGACAGACAGCAAAGAAGAAAATAATACAGCAGCTACTGAAAATATTAAAGAAGCAGACGAAAATAATGAAGAAATCCAGAAAGAAACAGCTGAATCAGATGACTCTGACACAGAGCGCTTATCTACCAAGTTTGCTGGAAAACTAATGATACGTAGACTGCTTTACAAATTCAGAAAAGTACTTAAGATGCATAATGAAATTAAAACAGACAATGGCGATTTGCTAAACAAAGAGCTTTTAATAAATTTCTTCAATGATATGTCAATTGAAGATAAGTTCCGAGTTGCTCAAGCTATGGCAGGTAAATTATTACCCTCCACTTGTTTTAAATTTTTCTTATTTACTGAAAATCTTATAAATCACTGGAGGAGGGAAAGTGTCCAGAATACTGGCTGTATTACCTTGCTGTATATTGATAAAAAAATTGGCCCAGATATTGTTCACATGTCGCCTCCGCCAAATGCTTTGATAAATTCTTTATGGGCACTGGGCCCCCACGGACTCAAAGTTTTAACCCCAAACAGCACAAACATATATCATCTGCCTGAGTTTACATTTGGGCCGCTTGATGTTTTCAGCCTTGAAAGCAAGTTGAGAGTCAGCCACAGAAAACATAATTGCCTCATTCGGGCCACATTTCTTTACATTAAGGTATTGTTTCTATTTCAAACTATCCTGGAAATAACTTATATTGTATTCAGAAAAATAATTGTAATAACTTTTGTAATACACTAAATAACGGTTAATAATCACCTGTGTGATACACAGAATTAATGATTTATAATCACTCGTTTGATTCACAAAATTTACAGTTTGCAAGGTTCTAACTCTGGCAGGGTCGCACAGCACTGTAAGGTTTTATGTATTTTACCTGATATTGTGGCACACGTCACCTATCAAAGTTTATACAAGTCTATTCCCCGAGATTACATGTTACACGTTAGGTAATACTTATACAGGGTGTCCCAAGAAGTAGTGATATACTGAAGCTGGGAAGTAGAGGACCTAGAGGGCTATCTGAATCACCCCCATGTATGTTACGCGATTTTTCGTATTTTCGGAGTTATGACTTTTTTTTTAATTTTTCAACTATTGCCGAGTACGATGAGATTTTTATTTATGGTGACGTGAATTATTGCGTTAGATGTTTGTTTTTTTTGTGTGCTAAGCTGATAGATCTACCAATTCAGTATGGTAACATTTACTATCGTTAGATCTTTGAACGGAACAAAAAAAAATTAAATGCCTATGTAGATAAAATAACCCAGTATGTTCACAACTATTTTTAAGGGCCCTTGAAGTTGTGAACATACTGGGTAATTTTATCTTTCTAGGCATTTTGTTATATTTTTTATTCCATTCAAGGATGTAACGATAGTAAATGTTATCATACTGAATTGGCCTATCTATCAGCTTAGCACACAAAAAAAAATATAGTATCTAACGCAATAATTCACTTCACCATAAATAAAAATGTCATCGTACTCGGAGATAGGTGAAAAATAAAAAAAAAGTCGTAACTCCGAAAATACGAAAAATCGCGGAACATACATGGGGGTGATTCAGATAGCCCTCTAGGTCCTCTACCTCCCAGCTTCAGTATATCACTACTTCTTGGGACAACCTGTATACGACGTAAAGAATATTAATCAGAGATGTACACAAGTGTAATTCGTGGAGATGTGAAGACCATTGGTTAAGCAAATGGCGGCGCGGAGGCTTGTTACATATATTACGCTTACATAGCAAGTAGATCCATGCCAATGTCGCTACATACACGTTGAATAATTATGAGTGTAGTTTTCGAGTAGTATACGAATGATGTACATTTACAGAAACAGGCCAGAGACACACCAAATTTCCGCCGGAAGCAGCCAAGATATTGTGGAAGTTGCAACAGAAGTATGAGAATAAATACTCTGGAATATTCGACATTCTATATCTCAATACGGAGGAGAAGGTTCGTATCTAAAAGTTATAATAACTGATTAATAATCACTTGTGTGATACAGACAAGTAACGATTTACAATCACTTCGGTGATACATACAATTAAGGATTTACAATCACTCGAGTGCTACATACAATAAATGGTTTACAATCACTTGAGTGATACATACAATAAATGGTGTACAATCACTTGTGTTATACATACAATTCAAGATTTACAATCACTTGTGTTATACATACAATTAAGGGTTTACAATCACTTGTGTTATACATACAATTAAGTGTTTAAGATCACTTGTGTTATACATACAAATAATGGTTTAAAATCACTTGTGTTATACATACAATTAAGGATTAACAATCACTTGTGTTCTACATACAATTAAGGGTTTACAATCACTTGTGTGATACATACAATTCCAGATTTACAATCACTTGTGTTATACATAAAATTAATGGTTTAAAATCACTTCTGTTATACATACAATTGAGGGTTTACAATCACTTGTGCAATACATACAATTAATGGTTTAAAATCACTTGTGTTATACATACAATTGAGGGTTTACAATCACTTGTGCAATACATACAATTAATGGTTTAAAATCACTTGTGTTATACATACAAATAACGGCTCACGGGTTTACAATCACTTGTGTTATACATACAATTAAGGGTTTCCAATCACTTGTGTTATACATACAAATAACGGTTTACAATCACTTTTGTTATACAATTAAGGATTTACAATCACTTATGTGTGATTTGACGGTGCTAAAGTCTCCACGCACGTAGTGTCCCACATTAATGCCCGCCATAACTTTCACAAAACCGGAGTCATGCCATGAGGTCTTGTATAATGTTATTTTTGTTTTTTCAGATGTTGAGAGAGTTTCTAGAAAGGAGGACGTATAATAGCTAAGTGAAGGCTAAATTCAAGTGTGACCTGTGCATACAGTGTTTCCCTAGCCAGCACGCGTATGAATATCACAAGAAATGGCATGACGTGAGTATTCTTTGATTTTACGCACGCCGGGCTAGAATGTATTTGTTGTATTTGTATAGAGAGGAAATACAGGAATTATGTCGGGAGTGTACAGTCGCCTGCAATAAGAAGTATACACTTCATAATTTTCAAAATTCAAAATTATTTTGATGTCGCTAAATTATTTATAATCGAAGTTAACATTAATATGAGTAAACATATTCATATTACTCTTTGATTTTAAGATATTTCTGATAACGTAGAGAAAAACGGCCAAGTGCGAGTGGGACTCGCGCACGAAGGGTTCCGTACCATTATCTTGATTTCATTATTATTATTTTTTAGCAAATAATCGGCGAAAACCTCCTTTATTGTATGGGAGCCCCCTTAATTTTATTTTAATTAATTATATTTAAAGAGAACATAAAAGTAAATATTCTGTGAATAGTTAAAGCGTCTATATGTCACCGTTATTAGTATTGCGCAAGAAACGGTAAAAAAAAACAAGTTTGTTCTATTTATTTTATTTTTAGTATTTGTTGTTATAGCGGAAATAGAAATACATAAATGATTTCAACTGTCTAGCTATCACCGTTCTTGAGATACAGCCTAGTGACAGACGGACAGCGAAGTCTCAGTAATAGGGTCCCGTGTTTACCCTTTGGGTACGGAACTCAAAAACAGGACTCTTTGCCACAATTTTGAAAATTACAATGTTCATACCTACTTCTTATTGCAAGCGACTGTACATAAGTGAATAATCATCGAAATAAAGAAAATTAAGCGAAGTTTACTTAGCTGTTCTCAATAGATCAGCAAAGTTAAGCAACGTCGCGCGCGGTCATGAGTTGGATGGGTGACCTCTAGTGACAATACTATTGAGCGTGCACGTGCTTCGGAGGGCACGTTAAGCCGTCCGTCCCGGTTGTTGTCTTAGGATGGCAGTCGTTATAGCATGGTGGTAGGGCATTTTGCGAATGCCCGCCTGGCTAGCTACCACCCTCAAGTAGAAAATCTGTAGCACCTAACGGTGTGTTCCGGCAGCTGTTCTTGAGAGCCAGTAATTCTAGGTTAGCCTGAACAACATCTTCGACCACATCATCACTTACCATCAAGTGAGATAGTGGTCAAAGGCTAACCTATCAAGCATAAAAATATATATATATAGGCGTGATTATATGTATGTAGTATGTATGGTACCGACTTAAACAAATTATTTACACATTTGAGCGTTGAAATTGAAGTACCAGTTTTTGGTAAATAAAATTGTTTTCTTATAAATAACTTTATTCTTGAATTTAAATCTTATATAAGTAATATGTTTTCAGCCATCGCACGGTACATACGGATGTAGCCTATGCCAGACATGGTACAAGTCCAAAATGCGCCTCTACATGCACAAACAGACGCACGCGGTCGTATACAAATGCAAACTGTGTACTACTGTAACGCACGCCAAGTGAGTACTACGGTAATGATAACACATATTTAAAAAATGTAGAAGCGAATCGCGTCGTACATACTTCCGGTTTCGCTGCGTGGCGTTTGTGACGTCAAGTAGGATTAGCAGTAAAAGTAGGCGGAATTGACACTATGTACATAAATCATATTAGTTTTTATTGTGTGGTCTTTAGGTATGTTTGTTTCCCACGGCACAGTAAGTTCTATAAGTATACCTACTATGCGTTTTAGATTTTTTGAAACACCAACATCCTCGGGAATTTTGAAGTGGTTTTCATACGTGTCCATCAAAAGAGTCCAATCAGGAGCTGAGCCTAAGATGGAGTAAGGCTTAGATTTAGATTTTGTAGATGACCCTTCTTCTACAAAAGCAACGTGTCGGTTGTTCGTGGTCAAACCTTTTTTTGCTCTAGCTACCGAGAGACTCGCCGCTTCTCGTATGATTTCGAGGACTCTATCGTGGCGACGGGAATAATGACCCCTGTCAAGGAGCACCTTGCATCCTACCAATAAGTGCCTTGCTGTACCTATGGCCTCCCGACAAATACCGCAAGACTTTTCAGTGGCTTTCCCCCATCTTACTAAGTTACTTTGGTCTGGGAGGGTCATCTGAAAGGCGTTAAAATTTTAATAAGGCAGGAGACCAGGGGCCCGATTCTCTTAGCTATTTAAGGGCGTTAACGCAACTTAATTGCATGAAAATAGTAGTTTTTGTCAGTATCCGTAGTCTGCCCGCTATTTAGGTTCGATCGCAAGTCAGTGGCTTGCTATCAATAGTTTTTGACATATTTGGTATGCTGTTAGCTTTTCTGTTGCGATTGCGTTGCTACAGTTGCATAAAATATTTTGAAGGATTTTAGAGAGAGAAAAATAGCTAAATGATTTAAATATATTTATTTAATGTATTGTTTGCTAGAAAAACACTGTATTGATGTTTTGACTGATGCTTGATTGATAGAAGTTTTCATTATTATATCAGTGGCAACATTTGCAAGCCACAGCACAGCCATACGATAGCTACGCGATTGCTATACAACTGCGATTAGGAGCTAGAATTAGCAGACTACCGAATTTGACATTAACAGCAGTTCGATCGCAGAAGCATCGCAGTAGTGTGGCGTTTGGTCAATAGCTAAGAGAATTGGGACCCTGTCGTTTATTAAGAGGCCTTTTACATTTTGCAGCCCTCTCACTCGCACTTTTAAAGATAATTTCAAATAGAAACAATATGGTTTATAGTTTTTTAAATATGGTCAATCATTATTTCGCTGCATGCAACTATAGATGTTCTCAACATATTTTTACTTTGTTACATGTTGAGTCCAATTAGAATTAGATGCCCAAAATTTAAAATAACTAAATTACGCGTTTTGGATCCCCCATAACATATATCAAAATGAAAATTAGTAGAGAACATCTATAGTTGCATGCAGCGAAATAATGATTGACCACATTTTACAAAATATAAACCATATTGTTGCTATTTGAAATTATCTTTAAAAGTGCGAGTGAGAGGGCTGCAAAATGTAAAAGGCCTCTTAAGGTGCGCCACTTTAACGCCAGAGGGATACAAAATTCATTCGTTATTTTGTTCACAGAAGCGTTATGATAAACCACTGGATGAACCATATGGGGCAGCGAGTTACCTGTAAAATATGCGGAGAACCATACAGGTATGTTGTTTTTTTATTGATGATGGGTTAGCCTTTGACCACAATCTCACCTGACGGTAAGAGATGATGTGGTCGAAGGTGTTAAAAAACTTAAGCCAGAACTACTGGCTCTTAAGGACAGCTGCGAAAACACACCGTTAGGTGCTAGGCGACAGATTTTCTACTTGAGGGTGGTCGCTAGTCAGGTGGACATTCGCAAAATGCCCTTCCACCGTGCGGTGAAGCTCAAGCCCGTGCCGGGATTCAAAACGTGGACCTGTTGCGCGGCAGTCCATAGCCAATGCCACTGTTCCTTCACTGCTTCAACAGAACTTCAAAAAAAATAGAAGAATCAACACTACGGCTTAAATCACGCAAACTCTACTGTCGTTAAATACGATGCAAACGCTTAGTTCATAACTATAATACGGGAATATGCACCATAGATCAGTCACCGCATGGTGGAACGGCATTTTGAGCCCGCCTGGATAGCCACCACCCTCAAATATACGGATACGACTTCGGGGCCTTCAAGAAGAGAGCATATTCCCTCCTCAAAGGCCGGCAACGCATCCTCGATACCTCTGATGTTGCGGATGTTCGTGGGCGACGGTGATCAATTACCACCAGATAAGCCGCCGGCAAGTTTGCCCTCCAATCCCAGAAAAAAAATATATATATATATAAAAACTGTAACCAAGCACCTAACTGTGTGTTCTGGCAGCATTCTTTGAGAGCCAGTAATTCTAGGTTAAGCCTAGAATATATGGTATACATAAGATGTATAGTATACATTGCTTTTGCAAATATTTTATTAGTTTGCATGGTGGTCATTTTACGATTGCCCGCCTGTCTAGCTCACCCTCAAGTAGAAAATCTGTCGCCAAGCACCTAACAGGCTCCGGCTGCAGTCCTTAGCTATAACCGCTGGGCTATCATTGCTTCAAGTACCTTATATAATACTGTTAAAATAACTGATACAATCTCGCTACCGACAGTCAAGATACATCGTATTCGGATCACTTGGCGTTGCACCATTCCAGTCACGAGTGTAACATGTGCGCGCGGAACTTCGCATCGGAACTTGGACTATCTATACACAAACGATCTAAACATCCTGTGAGTACCTTACACAAACGATCTAAACATCCTGTGAGTACCTTACACAAACGATCTAAACATCCTGTGAGTACCTTACACAAACGATCTAAACATCCTGTGAGTACCTTACACAAACGATCTAAACATCCTGTGAGTACCATACACAAACGATCTATACATCCTGTGAGTACCTGACACAAACTATCTAAACATCCTGTGAATACCATACACAAACGATCTAAACATCCTGTGAGTACCATACACAAACGATCTAAACATCCTGTGAGTACCATACACAAACGATCTAAACATCCTGTGAGTACCTTACACAAACGATCTAAACATCCTGTGAGTACCTTACACAAACGATCTAGCCATCCTGTGAGTACCATACACAAACGATCTAAACATCCTGTGAGTACCATACACAAACGATCTAAACATCCTGTGAGTACCATACACAAACGATCTTAACATCCTGTGAGTACCATACACAAACGATCTAAACATCCTGTGAGTACCATACACAAACGATCTAAACATCCTGTGAATACCATACACAAACGATCTAAACATCCTGTGAGTACCATACACAAACGATCTAAACATCCTGTGAGTACCTTACACAAACGATCTAAACATCATGTGAGTACCTTACACAAACGATCTAAACATCCTGTGAGTACCTTACACAAACGATCTAAACATCCTGTGAGTACCTTACACAAACGATCTAAACATCCTGTGAGTACCATACACAAACGATCTAAACATCCTGTGAGTACCATACACAAACGATCTAAACATCCTGTGAGTACCATACACAAACGATCTTAACATCCTGTGAGTACCATACACAAACGATCTAAACATCCTGTGAATACCATACACAAACGATCTAAACATCCTGTGAGTACCATACACAAACGATCTAAACATCCTGTGAGTACCTTACACAAACGATCTAAACATCATGTGAGTACCTTACACAAACGATCTAAACATCCTGTGAGTACCATACACAAACGATCTAAACATCCTGTGAGTACCTTACACAAACGATCTAAACATCATGTGAGTACCATACACAAACGATCTAAACATCCTGCGATCGTGACTTATATAAATCATTTAAAGTCCCGGTTGCAAATCACTGCATTTTTGTGAAACGTTTTATCGTTCCACTGAAATCAAAACTGCAAGTGATTTATATTATGTAATCGTTTTTTAATCCATTCATATTGATACCTAACTCGATGGGTTTGGAAGAAGAATAATAATTTGTATCTCACAATATGGCGTCTAAGATTCGCATTTTTGATGTTTTTACTTTTTTATGTACGTACAGGTGTCATTATGTGCCTAATTGCGAAATTAGAGCCATTTTATGAGCAAGTGTGTTGAGAATATATTTATGAAATCGTTTTTAAAGCCCTTAATGTTGATACCTTAATAAATGATGGGTTTGGACGAAAAAATATCTCACATTATTGCGTCTAAAATCCGACTGTATGTTGATTTTTTTATGTACCTAGTGTTACGTGCACTATCAAGACGAATCTAACGATATCTGAAACATTAAAATCACTAAAGCCATTTAGATATTATGGTGGAATAAAGAAACTTACAAACATACATGCACCCTGAAAACAACACGAAAATTTGTCGCCAAGCACCTAACGGTGTTTTCCGGCAGCAGTCCTTGCGAGCCAGTGAAATTACAGGCACGTGAGTCTTAACAACTATGTCGGTTGACGGGCGCAGTGCAATTCGTGATGTGATGAAATGCATCTGTTATATGCAGAGGTTAGTCCGCTTAACATCAGATGGGCGTCGAGCTTGTTCCGTCACAATAATATTTAAAATATATATAGTAAATACATATGAGGCTTTTGAACCGAAAAAGCTCTACCTACTTCGATCACTGCTTATTATATAATTCATTTAAAGTCCCGGTTCGAACTGTGAAGTCGGTAGTTCTCGTGTCGCACTGGACCTTTCCAGTCACGAGTGTAATGTGCGAACCTCGGAAAAAAAGCTTTTTTGCGAGATCAAGTTGAACTTTTGATAAAATTTATTTCCTCAGAGATTCCCTAGGATCCATTTCTTATATGGTTAGAATTGCACATTTATGTAAGAAAAAGTTGTCTCTATCTCAGCAGCAGCTCCTCACAGCAATACACCATACGACATAATACTGTGGAAGTACGCGAAATAAACTAGCCTATATACAGGGTTATTGGTAAAATGCTAACAATCTCTTAGGGATGACTTCTGCTAGTCCTAACAAACATGAGAAAAAATAAAAAAAAATGTTTTTTTTTTAATAAATTTTCATTTGTTTTTTTATATGTTTTTGACTGAATAACCACGAGGACCACCTGATGTCAAGTCTCTTGTGCCTGTAATTTATTATCTCATATTTTTTATTACTTTGATCGTTGTAAATGTTCAAAATTCTATTCAAAGGGAGCGCGGCGTGGTCTAGTGTTGGCGCGGCGGGGGCATTTGGGTCATAGGATAAACACAGAAAAAAAAAACTCAAAATGTTTGTTAGTACTAGCAGAAGTCAACCCTCAGAGGTTGTTAGCATTTTGCCAATAACCCTATATATGGCTCGGGTGCTTTATTGCCTTCGTTTCTCTGTTTCAGAATTCGGAAGAAGAGAATTTCCCCGAGCCTACAAAGTGCGAAGTATGTGACGTCACTTACTCCACACAGGCTGTGTACTTGAAGCATTATCGTTGCAAACACGATCCGAACGCACCGAAGTAAGCCTATTCATTAAGTCTTAGTTTCTTAAGAGGAACGGGAAGAGAAGCTCCTACAGAAAAATAGGTATTTTAACAAAGAATTCTGTCTCGCCGCTAAACGCCCGAACAGAATAGTGCGATAAGGACAATTGCAGCTTCTTCAAGTTTTGACTTAGAATTTGCGCATAATTTGCGTTCTGGGAGAAAACTTTTCTCCTATGTTAAAGATTAATCAAATCTAGAAAATTTGGTCTCATTTTATAACTGATGGAATAAACTAGGTTAATATAGGTTTTCCTTTTTCTTTATTTATCGTTATTTTTCATATCATAATTCACAAACTAGAGATACAAGTTTTGAGAAAATATCGGTATTTAAATACCCATTAATTAAAATTCCTTTAATGTAATGATAAAAACCAAACCTATAAACCTGGATATTGATAACATCTATAACATTTCCAAAAATCATCAAAATCGGTAATTGTTTAGGGGAGTAGAAACGTTTTCTCTTTTTGTATGAAAATTCGAGGCTTCCCTCCAGTCTCGGTCGAAGTCAGTACCATGCGCACAATATTGTGATAATAGGTACTTTTGAACCATCACCGACTTCAACAAGTTATTTCACACATTTGAGTGTTGAAATCGATTCCATTTTTGGTAAAAAAAATAATAATTTGATTTTGATCATATTTTCAACTACTTTATTAATCCATATTGTTTTCTATCGTTTTAGAATGAGGACAGTTCGTAAATCTAGAATAGATGCAAACACGTCAAATCAGATAGTTCGTAAGAGAAAACACAACACTGTAGCAACTCCGATGTCTGAAAAAGCAAGCGAACTTATAATGACTAACGAATCTGAAGGTCGCTACGCCTCCAAGACTTTTGCCGCAGCAACAGCCGCTATAAAACTAGCAAGAGAACGAAACATGATGCTTCAAACAGGCGAAGCTTACCAAACGGTAAATGAGACTCGCGTCGCAGCAAGTATAACTCAAGAATTGACGAATTTTGAAGAAGACATTGATGCGGCTACAGTTTTCAAACGGGAAACAGCACCGAGTTACGATACTGTGGTACGTGCCCTAAATGAAAAAAGGAAGACTAAAAACTATCAAACTACGAACGATATGATGGACAAAAATGGTGAAGAAAACAATGAAATTATACGTGATCTACCTCAACATTTCAATTCGATTATAAATTCATCGAGACGCAATGTTGAGCATGAAATTGAGCCGAGTTTCGATAACATTGCGGCTAATGAAGTGATAAGTACAACGGTAATTTTAAGACCACTACCGCGAAAAAAGAAAACCTCGACTCGAAATAACGCAGTTATTATATCGAATATGAAGCATACGGTCGACGCGGCGACGCATACGATCACTGTA
This sequence comes from Plagodis pulveraria, assembly GCA_963890685.1. Classification (NCBI taxonomy): domain Eukaryota; kingdom Metazoa; phylum Arthropoda; class Insecta; order Lepidoptera; family Geometridae; genus Plagodis; species Plagodis pulveraria. The sequence continues at coordinate 3,922,405 of OY982979.1, read as the reverse complement.
AATAAATGTAAAGGATTAGATATGCCACAACTTTTTGAGAACCTCTCTGATGCAAAAGAACATGCAATTACCGACGGAAATCTCACAGGAGGAAAGTGGAAGCCTAATATGCCACGAGTTTTCGATACTATGTCAAGCAGTATTGGTAATCCAGCAAAGAGCAGACATGTCAGTGGAAAGTGGAGACCCAATATGCATAAGGTTAACAACGGTGATGATGCATTAAACAGCAATGACACACGTGATATCAAGGAAGAAAGAAATTTAAATGTTGGAAAGAGAAGACCTAATGTGCAACGAGTTTTTGATACAATGAGTCGTAATGTCGCAGAGGGCAGTATGAATGTCGAAGGAGGAAAAAGAAAGACGTGTAATTCACCAGAACCTCTCAGCACAAAACCACGTGAAATTAACGATACTAATATAACAGAAAATGAAAACAATATGTCGCATTATGATACTGACTTGATAACCACCAAACACAATACGGCAAGTGGTAGAAATGTATTTGCTGGAAAGAGGAGACCGAAGCAAGTGGTGAAAAACTATGAAGTGATCCATGAAGACGAAGCATCAAGCAATAGAAATAAGTCAGCAAGTGGTAAAAGTATATTTCGAGGCAAGAGAAGACTGAAACTCGTAAAAGAGAAAAGTTTGGAAGAAGACGTCACGCAAAACTATGAAATTGTGTTTGAAGACGACGCAGCATGCAGCAAAAGCAACGCATCAAATGGTAAAAGTATATATCAAGGCAGGAGAAGACTGAAACTCGTAAAAGACAAAAATTTGGACGAAGACATCACGCAAAACTATGAAATTGTGATTGAAGACGACGCAGCATGCAGCAAAAGTAACGCAGCAAGTGGTAAAAGTATATATCAAGGCAAGAGAAGACTGAAAAGTTTGGATGAAGACGTCACGCAAAACTATGAAATTGTAAATGAAGACGACGCAGCATGCAGCAAAAGTGACGCAGCAAGTGGTGTGTTTGCTGGAAAAAGAACGCAACTCGACGTGAGAAACAAATATGTAGATCAAGATGTACACTACGAAAGTAGGACTGTTGAAGCAATGACAGCTTTAAATGAGGATAAAAGTGAATTTGCTGAAATCATAGCGGGGCTGAGCCCTTCCAAGCAGCGGAAAAAAGTCAATGTCGAAATGAATCCAACATACGGATATGTTTACAGCACTTCCGTCTACGAATAAATATTTAAAGAAATGTATGTGAAGCTCAACAAACAGGAAAACGCAAACCTTATCGCGAAGCGCGTGGTTTATACTGTACCGCGCGGTGCAACAACATTACTGCATAGCAAACAATCGGTACACAGCATTTATAAGTATAATGAATAGATTCAGGCGTTACTTGCGGAAATCCATTTAATAATAACAACGCACGATCGAGACTTAGAATTTGAGTTGAGTGCGCTCGTAGAGTCAAGACCTCCTGAGGATGCTTCGTTTAGAAGCGAAACGCGTCGAATACTCTTCCGGTTTGGCTGCGTAGCGTTTGGGACGTTACGTCGGCTTAACAGGAACTTAGGCGGATTTGTCACTAGGTATATATAATTTTTATAAAGATTTTTTAAGTGTTTTTTTAAATAATTAATTTGATGTTTTCTTAAAATACTTTTAAAATATTTGTTATTATTGCATTTATAAGGGACAAATCAATTAACCAATCTAATTGAATTAGGAAGATTGTGCGTGTTTTGTTACTTGTGAACTTGATGAGTCCGAAATCAAAGCTTTAATTGTATAAGACATTACATTTCTTCACATATTACAATTAAATAAGGTGGGCCTCGAGCTTGTTCTGTAACAATAAAATAAATAAAGAAAAAAAATTGACTTCCTTAAATAATAATTGATATATATGGGACAAAATCACCAAGGTTTCGAATTTCAAGATTGGTTTTATGACAAAAAAATTGCAAGCTATATTGATGACTCTAGGTTCATATTATTGCAAAATTTGTATATTAATAAACTTTGACAGGGCAGTGCACAGAAATCTATACTTTTTTTGTAAAATCGCTTTTTAGTGAATATTGTACAGAAAACCATCAATACGGGAACATTTTTCTAAGTTTGATAAAATGAACAAAAACCAAACAAAGTACATAGATTAAGCTTTGCTTATAAACATGGGTATATTAGGTATCTATATTATATAAACAATAATGAAAACAATACTCACAAAATCTAATAAGAGCAAAATACGTCAAAAAAATTTAAAAGTTGCTATTAGCGTGAATAAAATCAAGAAATTCCAAAATATTCTAAATTCTTACTATCGAATTAACGCTACATGAACAGAATAAACATTTTTAATGTAAAAATATGACTTTTCTGAATAAACTGCTTAATTTATGCGAAGTTATTGAGATATCTTATTGTTCCCGGAAACGATCAACCGTTCCCGGAATGACAAAACTTTTACCGAAATTATGCGTTCCTTTGCCGTGGTACCATTAGATAGTTCCTTTGATGGTACCACGGCAAATTTAATTTGCCGTGGTACCATTGACTCAATGGTACTACGTAAATGCTGATTTCTATTAACCGTGGTACCATTGAATCGTTAGACTAAAAATACCATTGGCCTTGCTTAATTCAACGGAAAAAAGAATAGTGGAGAAATATTTTTATTCAAATATTTTTTATAACGGAGATGTTGATGTGACAGCTTTCAAATGTGACAGTTGTTGGGTGTGAGTAAGGAAATATTTGAAATTAAAAACAACGGTTTATTTAACAAAGTTACTTATTTATATTCTCATAATGTATGACAATATAAATAAGTAACTTATATATATTATAATTAAAGTTAAGTTATAACTTTTTCTAAATCTACTGGAACTTTTATAAGTTATATCTTCTTAAAGTTTTAATGAGTTTTTACAAATTGAGTTCTTTGACCTAACATCATAGTCTACTTCACTAAACTTCTAAAAATAATGAAATAAAATATTAGTAACGTAATAAAATCAACAGTAAATTCTGTAACAAACGACAAGTTAACTAAACACAACAAATTTAACAATATATCTGTTACAAAATCACAAATATATTTATATATATATAAATAGTTTAGATTTGTTTCTATTTTAGTAATGGTGTTGGAATAATACTGAATATTTGCTTCAACTAAATCTTTGACGTCATATCTGTTGGTTCCACATTGAATTTTCTAATATCATTACGCACAAATCTTAAATTTTTTATATCAGTTACGCAAAGTGCATCCTTACTGATACATTAATGAAAAACCTCTCACTTTTGATTTTTCTGGAAAAGCATCAGCCTTTTCTTGCGTTTGCATAGTCAATACATTGCTATATAGAAGTCGTTCGCGTTCTTCAGGAGGTACGTGAATATCTTAATTTTTCTGGTGGGACTATATGCATCTCTTCTCTGTAGTTTTTCCTTTAAAGATTGAATTTCTCGCTTCATTTGAACTATAGTTTCTACCTGCTTTTTAATATATCGGTATCTGTTCGAATGATTTTCCTATCTACTTGTTTTTTCTCCGGAGGTTCCGCGGCTAAATCGTCATCTAAATGTGGCGGCGCACTACTTATTAGTTTTGCTTAATCTTTTTTCTTATATATTTGCTTATCTTCGCTTTCGCTTCTCTTTTTGGTTCATATCAGTAATTTGTGTCACTTTTTCTTCGTTTTTATAAAATTCCCTACCCTTAGTTTATTTTTTTCTGTTCTTCAGTCATATTAAACAAGTTTCTTTTTCTAGCGTTCGCTTTTTTACTTGACGCAAATAAGCTGCACAATTTTTTTAAGCTTTACTGAGTTTTATTTTATTATTTATCAGGGGTCTCCATTACGCGGTTATTAAAAAACAAAGGAAATGTAAAATTAAATTAATTTATTAATAAAAAATGCTAACTGAATCGCCCTTCGAAACAATAATTATCATTCCGAGAACGCAGCCGTCATTTCGGGAACATGACATCGTGGTCGGGAACGTTCCCAAAATGACCGTTCACGAAATGACGATTTCAAATAAGCGCACAATTTTATTATAAAACGGCCATCTTAAATGCGACCTGACTTAGTCAATAGTAAATTGTTTGCTGTTACTTTGTTATTTCGTGTCGTAAAAAGAATTTCATCCGTAAATTAATGTAATAAACACGTTCCCGAATTGACGGACTATTGATGTACGCTCTATGAATAATGAAATGAAAGGTACATACCACTAAGATATCATTTATTTGAGGGTAAATACAATGACAGCCGGCTTTGTTATTGTTTTCTTCGTCTACTGACGTTTGACACCGAATGGCTACGTTCAATTAAAATTATTTTTATTCGATTATCGATACGTTCACTGAAATAACTTGTACGTTAACGGACAAACTATTTTAGCATTTTTCTAATTTAAAATAAATAATATTTTAGTATTACTTTTCAAAACTAGATTAAGTATAAAAAATACTGCATATTAAGTAATGACAGGTATTGAATACCTTAAAATGTTCATGAATATTTTAGACTTCTTGTTGAAGTGAAGATCATACATTAGGATGCGTTCCCGAATTGATTTTCTATGCATGTATATTGACTTAATATAAAATTTACTTAATTAATAAATTGTATTGCTTGAGGTGCACACAAAACAGGTTAGTTAAAGTATTTTAGTTATTTTATTTTCTCAATCAGGTTTTAAGACATTTAATTGCTAGCAAAGCTAATTCTGCACCTTGGTGATTTTGAGTCATATATTTTTAAGTATATCTGAATTGTAAGGGTATATTCCATTTGACGCTAATAACGTTATTTTCGATAATTTTGATCACATTCTGCGTCTATGGTTGTGATCACTGTGATTGTTTGTAACTGTTCTCCCCTGTTCCATTTAGGATAAGAATGCCACTAAAATTTACCACTTCTGTCACTTTTGACATTAGATGTAGCGTTTATGAAGAAAATAACGCCAAGACCCATCTGGAACAACTTTTTGGGAGTGTGATCGTTTTTAGCATTTTTGGCGAATTAAACTTCAAATGGTAAGCACGCTTAGTAAGCAAGTTGTCGGCCAGCGAGCGGGGGCATTTATAAGTATATATTATTACCAGCTGTGCCCCGCGGTCACGCGTGGTGATGGACGATGATGGTAAAAAGTATCAAGTGTTGGTCCAGCGCCTCATCTACCTCCATACCAAATTTCATCCAAATTGGTCCAGATGTTTGAAGAACGTTTGCGTGAAGAAATAACAAACACACAAACTTTCGCCTTTATAATATTAGTTTGATAAGGATCAATTTGCTACTACCAGATATGCATTAGAAATAAATTATAAATTTTTATAGTATTTTCAACACCCTTGCTCGTAAAGTGAGCTTTATTATGTCTTTCTTGGGGCCATAAACCGAAATATAAAACCCTCGTGCATATAAATATTATACACTAGTGCGTAATAGAATTATCCCTACAAAGTTAGTACCTAACTGCAAATTATATGCGAGTAAACAGAGAATTTTCAATTTAACCGGGTAATACAACAACAAAAGTTCATCAAGGTTTATATGTCTTCAAGCGTCATACAACGCGCCCGCAAAAAAAAAACTTGCGCTCTATTTTCCATAATTTTCGTATGGTGTTTGTATCGCATTTGTGCAATATACAGGGTTACTGGTTAAGTCGACCTAGATCCATTAAGAGGTTATAGTTCCCATAATTTCTGACTAATTTGACTATGAAACACCCCAGCCTAAACCTAACCGTTTTTGAGATATTGGACTTAGAAGGTTTTTTAAAAACATATGCCAATTTCTTAAGAATTGGCATTTTTTTTGTCTTCTATGGCCTTATTTTTTTTCTAATTCCAATTTTTGAGTACTAGAGAAATTCGTTTATTATTCTAAATGCAAAAAGTCCAAATATCTGAACCATAGGAGTCATAGTAGAGGACTGAAAGTGTAAAAAAGAAATAAATATATAAAAACATTTGTTTTCTTTCAGCAAAATTAAAAAAAAAATGTATGGCTGTTGTGCTGCAGATATGCTAAATAATATCATTTTGTTCTATTAGCTATCCAACAAGGTATAACAAGCTAGGGGTCTTATCACAATTCTTAGAAAAAACTTTAATAAAAAGCTCACAGGTAGTAGTAAAAATAAGGGTTCTTTTGCCCTATTGTCCTTCCATGGGGCTGTGATGCGTGCGAGCGGGACAAATTGTGCAAGTGCGGGCGAGATAAATTATTCCCGGCCATTTTGTTGTTATGGTATTTATTTTTAGTCTGCTTCCGTGATTCGTCTGTAGTAGATGCGATATTTAGTGCTCTTGATTTCTTACTCGGCTTGTATTTCTTCTACGATTTGTGACTGTGCTTGTTAACTGGACTTTGATTTGTGCTTGTGATTGGAACTGTTGAAGATGGCAACCTTCACGACCATTCTTTTAAACATTTTTTAACAGTGTGTTACATACTTACTATATAATAGAGTTATTACAATATTTGTTTATATTATGTAGGTGACAGGCAATAGCTTGGCGGAGGCGGAATTGTCCAGGCATTTTTCAAACACTAAACAACTCGGCCATCCGGGCACGCTTTTTCGAGCTGAAATTTCGTGCTCCCATTGTATTACTTTAACCGTCATAGGGGACGGTGCGCGGCCATCAACCAGACAACTAGACTTCATCTGATCGAAAGAAGTGCTTTTTCAAACACTTAACTCTCGCAATGATGTCGCTACCCTTCTTTATTTCTAAATATGATAACAAGCACTACCGTACGGAACAAAAATATTCTACTCCAATAATATGTAAATGTAAACTACTTTATATAAATAAAAATAAATGTCACGCTAAGTTTAAGAAATATTTTGATGGGGGAGTAAAAAAGATGGCATTTGGTATAAAACCATTAGCCTCCTCGAATACCTTGGTTTCTCTTATATCTAAAACAAGGTGTTAGCGATCCATATATGGTATATTCCATTTGTCGCTAATAACGTTATTTTCGATAATTTGATCACATTCTGCATCTATGGTTGTGATCACTGTGATCGTTTGTAACTGTTCTCCCCGTTCCATTTAGGGGTGCGTACCATTTGAGTGAGATTCGCTAAAAACGATCACACTCCCAAAACGTTGTTCCACATGGGTCTTGGCGTTATTTTCGCCTTAAACGCTACATCTAATGTCAAAAGTGACAGAAGTGGGAAATTTTAGTGGCATTCTTAGCGTTCTTATCCAAAAATGGAACGGGGATGACAGTTGCAAACGATCACGTGATCACAACCATAGACGCAGCTGTGATCAAAATTATCGAAAATAACGTTCTTAGCGACTAATGGAACATACCCATAGATATAATATATATAGATAATATAATAGATATAAATATATACTGGCATAGATCAAGTAGAATATATTATACATTCAAGCGCATTGCACTTTGCAGGTCACTGGTCCAGAGTTGGATTTAGACCTTCAGAAAAATATACTACATGGAAAATAAAATTATACTATTTGTCCAAAATTATACTACGTTTTGTTAGGTTACTTATTTAATTTCATTCATAATATATAACATGTATTTATTTATTTCAAATGTATCTCTTATAAGAAGCGCAGTTGACTACGGAAGTACTAAGTGGCGCCATAGTGACGTTTCATGTAACGCCAAGATGGCCGCCACACGAGTATTGCAAAACGCAGTCTCGCTTTCGGTGCCGAACAGAACGGTCGTGCCAAGAGTAATTTGCTATTAGAGTAATCTATAAAAAAATTAATAAATTATAAATTAGTGTAAAGTGATAAGTGGTGATTATGTGACAGTGAAGAGAAAACGATATTATACGAAAGAGTAGGTCTATATATGAGGAGTTTGTATTTACCCCGCTGACCCCCCCCAAAAGGTCAGAAGTGGGACGACGGGAGATATTTATCGATTTTCCTGCACTACGCCTACAAAAACGTAAGTATTTTTTTTTGTCATTATCGTTTCTCCTTTTTCATCGTGTTAACAGCAATATTGACTAAAATTAAATAATTAACTAACGCCCAACTGGGAACTTCATTGGTATCTATAATAATTATATTATGTTTAATAAACGATTGTAACGTTTATAACATAAAGAGAATAGTGGCAGCTCGTGTTAAAAGTCTATCCGGTCCTCGAAAGCTATAGTTTTTTTTTCTTCCCCCGTTTATTGTTGCTCTAGAAATATTGATATACTAATGTACATTATATCCGATATGCCACATCAATCAAATAATAAATTTTACAGATTACTATTTTTGACATTGATTCATGTATATTGTTTTATTTTTATTTTACACTTATTATAGCTAAACTCATTTGGTATTGACTAAACTTATTATATTTAGCACGCTTACATTTTCGTATTCTGTAACACTTATCAAAGCAAGTTTAGAGAATTTAATAATAAAGGAATACCATATACTTGTATAAACTGAATTCTTATAGCAAAGTATACCGACCTTAAAATACTAAACGATGATGAAAATTAAACGCTTTAACCTCTTTGTTTAGGTTTATACTCAAGTTTTTTTTTTATTGTAATGGGTGTTAAATTTAGCTTACGATGAAAGTCAGTTTCTAAGCTGTTCTTTTTAAGTTTCAGATCAACAAAGGATATGAATAATAAAACTATTGGGCATAAGCCCGGTCATGGTTACGGGGAGGCCCAAAGAATGGGGTCTAGTAACCATGATCGGAGAATTGAGCGAAACGATCATGATTACGGGAAGGCCCAAGGTATTGGGCCAAGTGATCATGATCGGAGAATGAGCGAAACGATCATGATTACGGGAAGGCCCAAGGTATTGGGTCAAGTGATCATGATCGGAGAATGAGCGAAACGATCATGATTACGGGAAGGCCCAAGGTATTGGGCCAAGTGATCATGATCGGAGAATGAGCGAAACGATCATGATTACGGGAAGGTCCAAGGTGTTGGGCCAAGTGATCATGATCGGAGAAATGAGCGAAACGATCATGATTGCGGGAAGACCCAAGAAATTGGGTCAAGCGATCATGATCGGAGAATTGAGCGATATGAACGAGATTGCGGGAAAGCCTCTGGAACCAGGCCAAGAAACTATGATCGTGGGAACTCTCACTTGCTGTCAAGTGATCACGGTAACATAATATATGATACGACTCAACGAGAGAGAAAAAAAAATGCGAGGTTTATGCCGAGCTCACTTAAATACTTTCAAAAAAAAGTTAAATGGGACTCACTAGAGCACTATTATTACGCGAAGGTTCGTTGAAAGGTTCGTTCTTTTGTATTGTTGTTTTTTTTTTGGAAAACAATCTTTTGACTGTTCGTTTTACGGAGTGGAGGATAGGGTTGTAAAGGTTGGCGCTCAGGCGGCGCAGTTTAATGAACCAGAGCAAGTACTCAAATATTTTAGAACTATCAAAGTAGGTCATAATAAAGATTCATACGATTCACTGGCATGAAACAAAATGGAGCGAAAGTCATTATTTGCTAGCAATACCGGTACCTCTAAATGACTACAAGCAACTAACGTCAGGTTTTACAACTGCAATGAAGTAGAGCATTTTAGCTTTCGATGCATTAAGCCGAAAGCAAAATGTACTAACTGCGATCGTTTAGGACATTAAGTCAAAATTGTTTTCGGCGCAGCACATCATTACAACTAGACAGACTAAAGATTTAAATAGAAAACAGGTATTAGAGCTTTTCGAAGTTGGTAAAACACCAAGAACAAGTATATTAATGAAATCCGTAATGGATTCTTCGATAACATATTGATCTGGGAAGCCAATGTTCATTGATCTAGGTCAGCGACACAAAATCGCTTAATCTGACATCTATATATCTAGATATCTCACAACGATTTACCCACACTCAGAGGAATTGGCGCTAGTATTGTTCGACCTTTGGGTTTAGTGACTGCTTCTGTAGACGTGCAAGGAATTAAAGAAAACACAGATCTGTTTAGTGTTGATAACTACGTTCTCACTCACCCGGTACTTATGTGTCATTCGTTTATTGAGGAACCTGACATTTTAATCACCAAGACTCCTAACAAAATTATTTTTGAACTACCTGCCGGTAGTCGTTCACCCTCAAGTAAGATGTACTTAATTGCTAAAACTGGCCAGGAAATACCATGCCAGGGCATGAAAGTTATTCAAGTTATCGCGGATAGTCAGGCTTGTTGCAACGTATCTGTTATAAGGGGTCACTTCGAGGCTTAGAAGGAAACGAATATTACTTATGCCCTGGTCGATAAGAAATTAAGAAAGGTCCTTTTATTTTTTTAATGCGCCTTCTAAAGTGATACCTATAAAAAGGGACACCAATTTCATTCGTGCAAAAAAAGTATGCGACGTCGTATGTAATAAAATTCTAATATATTCTAGCTTAGTTTTTGAAGAAATTTGGGATGACAGAATAAACTGCAATAATAATTTAACTATCAACGAACGTAGTCAGCTCCAAAAGTTGTTATCCAGATATGGCGATTATTTTTCTGGTTGCTTGCAGGACTTATGTTACACCAGAGCACACGAGATGGTGATTGAATTAGAAAACACAGACCCTATAGTATTCGGGCCATTTGTCTTACGCTGGCCGTTTTTTATTTAGAAATATGATGCAAGAGTAAGACTGTAGTATTGAATATAGGCCAGGACCGTGCATGTCACATGTAGATGCGTTAAGTCGTAATCCTGTCGATGATGCCATATAGTGAAATCAATACAAACAAACTGGACGTGTTGCCTGTTCGCAATTTTGAAGAAGATCGGATCACTACGATTCAGTTAGTGGATGATGAAGTAAAAGTAATTAAAATCACTCCAAGATCCATCGCCCACTAAAACATCAGATATTGTTTTAAACTATTAGCTGAAAATAGTTAAAAACAATGGACGTGTATATCGAATTCTAGGCAACAGGATGGCTAGAAAAGTATTCGTTTTCAAATCCTTAAGATGAATATGGGGGCATACGTGAAGATGAGCTTCATCCTATAGAGAAAGAGAGTTTTAATTTTCATACAGCCCATGCAGGCCATTTAAAGACGTTTGTGAAGAGCAAGAAAGGTAACTGTTACTTACCTGTTGGTTTTGATCAATGGATTCACAAAAAAATGTAAAATAAGGTTTTTAGGTTCTAACGATAATTCCTTACCACGGATAGCCAATCATCTATATAAGCACTCCTTATTGGAAACCTGAAATGATTAACAACAATAACACAACAAGTATCATGGGAGTGTTTTAAAAAAATACTGCTGATTAACTATTTTCGTGTGAAAGTTTTGGTATCCTAGTCGATATTGCTAACTTTTAGATCTTGAATTTCATTATTTACCATAGATAGATTATACTTAAATCATCAAACGAAAATTGGTTTGAGCATTCTGTGATAATAAAATAACCGTTCCTGTCATTTGAAGGACTTTTTCCCAAAATATTTTTGATTTATAACTGTTAAATTTTTGAGAAATTGTAAATAAAATAAAAAAACCAACAATACTCGTTTAATGGTTTTCTATTTATCTACGGCATCTAAGACGGGAGCATATCATATGCGTGTCCTGACACGCTCTTCGTCGATTATTGTTTCGTTAGTCATCAAAATGTATCTATCTAACTACTATAGTTGCAGTGATAACAAAGATATTGCACTATAACTATAATAAATTAAATTTAACTAAAACATGATTAGTTGCAAAACTCTTTACTGGTTATTTCCACTATAAGATAAGATAATACCTAGTTTCTCCTAAAAACATACGCTTGTTTAGATATAAAGTATTATTGTTACAGATACACGAACCGACTAATAAAAACTGCACACTTTTGGAAACATGTATGTCTGGCAACACTTTTGTTTACATTTTTATTAGAAATTATAATCTAAATTGCGTTGTATAATATTAAAGAAAGTACATCATATTTAATACTTACGTGTGTTTTCATACTCAAGTCGGTTTTAAATTTAATAATTCCGTTATGTGTGACATGTGTAATGTGCGACGGTCTATCGTGAATGGGGACAAAATTGGCCGAATTTGGATACGTTTGTGTGAGTGAGTTGTGTCTTACATAAAATTGGCCGAATTTGATGCTTCATTTTTGATTTTCAATAGACTCCCTCTTTCTTATTCATTTCTCTGAGAATTAAGCATGAAACAACTAAACAAAAGTCCATGTGAGCTATTATATGGCTTTAACGTTACTACTAGCAGGGCTGAAGGGATCATGAGTTCTATAATAAATCATACCTTAAACCAAACTCCCATTGAATAGCTTGAAGATTTGCGGGAAGATGCTAACCAGAACATAACATGCCAACAATTAAAAGACGCAGAACAATTTAAAAAACATAGAAAACCTAGTATGCATAAGGAAGATGATTTAGCGCGTGTCGAGCGTCATACACCTCACGACGTTAATCATAATAAGGGACCTTATCGTGTAATAACAGTGCTCCCCCATGATAGATTGTTGATGCTGATAAATAATACTAAAATTAAGTTTATATACATATACCCTGTATTATAATTCAAATTTAAAGAAGTGATTAATCCTAACTTTACAATCAATAACGAAACTTTCAGTTATATAATGTACCTAATATGTGCGTTGCCAATGTAAGATGTTTAAAAAAAACTGGTTGTTAACGACTTTATTTATATTGACTTAGTTATATGATATTTCATAATAAATTATTAATCACACCTGTTATGTGATTTATATATATTTATGCATAACCAATCGTCATGTAAAATATATTATCTGTATGTATAATTATGAATAACGTAAGCGTAAGCGAGAGGACTCGCTTTGCACAGGATAGCCGAGCTGTTAGGTTACTTATTTAATTTCATTCATAATATATAACATGTATTTATTTATTTCAAATGTATCTCTTATAAGAAGCGCAGTTGACTACGGAAGTACTAAGTGGCGCCATAGTGACGTTTCATGTAACGCCAAGATGGCCGCCACACGAGTATTGCAAAACGCAGTCTCGCTTTCGGTGCCGAACAGAACGGTCGTGCCAAGAGTAATTTGCTATTAGAGTAATCTATAAATAATTTAATAAATTATAAATTAGTGTAAAGTGATAAGTGGTGATTATGTGACAGTGAAGAGAAAACGATATTATACGAAAGAGTGGGTCTATATATGAGGAGTTTGTATTTACCCCGCTGACCCCCCCCAAAAGTTTGTACTAATGGAACATACCCTAGGATAAATAAGAACCGTAGAGGGACTTAGATACTAAGGGTATGTTCCATTAGTCGCTACTTACGAAATCTAATAAGTTATAATAACAGCATCAAAAGATTGTTAGGTAGGTAAGTACAACAATTATTTTGAAGCAGTGATGGCTCAGGCATTGGCTATGGACTGCCGTGCCGCATGTCCATGGTTCGAATCCCGCCGCTAGCTTGAGCTTCAAAGCATGGTGGAAGGGCATTTTGCGAATGCCCGCCTGGCTGGCGACCACCCTTAAGTAGAAAATCTGTCGCCAAGCACCTAACGGTGTGCTCCGGCAGCAGTCCTTGAGAGCTAGTGAAATTACAGGCACATGAGACTTAACAACTATGTCTCAAGGTGACGGGCGCAGTGCAATTCGTGACTTGTGACGAAATGCATCTGTTATAGGCAGAGGTTAGTCCGCTTAACAGGTGGGCTTCGTGCTTGACCCGCCACAATTTCATAAAAAAAAAAATTGTTGGTTGTCATCGCATAACCTTAGAGTACACGCACACATGTAGGTACGCGTGAACAATACCAACATTTGTGTAGTGTCTGTGTAATAGGTAATTAGAACGCGGCTTTTGTATAGAAAATGAGTCGAGTGTCCAGGCTGTGGCCGGGGTAAGCTCTGACCGCTTGAGCTAACATGACAATGGACGGGGGTTTAAATCCCGCACATGAATATAATATTTTCTCTCATATATTTGTAATTTTGTAATGTAATCCGCCGAGAAGGCGTTATTGCAAACATAACGATATTAAAACATTAGCTTGTTTAATTAAAGTAAGTAATATAAAGTAGTGCTACGTACACCGACTATTAAAAACATCACACTTTTGGAAACAACCTAAAATATATGTCTGGTAACACTTTTGTTTACATTTTTAATCGAAATTATAACCTAAATTGCGTTGTACAATATTAAAGAAAGTAAATTCTATTCAATGCTTACATGTGTTTTAATACTCAAATTGGTTTTATTTTTATTTTTATTTATTTTAAATGTGTGACGTGCGTAATGTGCGACGATATATTGTGAATGACGACAAAATTGGCCGAATTTGGATACGTTTATGTAAGTGAGTTGTGTCTTACATAAAATTGGCCGAAGTTGATGCTTCATGTTTGATTTTCATTAGACTCCCTCTTATTAATTTCTCTGAGTTTATAGTATAATAGAAATAAAAACATTATACGTAATTTACATATTAATTAAACCCATTTTTACCGTTAAATAGTCAAAATCAAGATTAAATCCGCTTTTAGAAAGTTACTTTTTTAAGATGGATAAACATGACGGATTTGTCGTTGGAACAGTAATACTTCGTAGATACGTCAGAGTTCTCGAATAGAGTGAATTTGTTGTGATGTCATCAAAACGCTGAGCGATCCATTATTAGATACCGATTGTAAGCTGAACAATAGTTTTGCTGTGGGAGTGTTCACACATATTTTAGTAGAACCTGTATCTGAAACTGCAAAACTGTTGCTCAAGTTATTTGAAGGCATATAAATATATATTTTGTTTATTAGTGTTTAGGTTACGATGGAACTGGCATGCTAATTGTAAAAAATCCCTAAATAAACAAGATTAAAAAGAAAAAAACATTAAATGTCGCATTGTGTGTGAGTCATTTTGAGGACGCACGTAAATCAAGCCGCGTTATGACCGCATATTATTACGCCGACTCAGTAAGTGGCAAAATCAAAGCTGTAAGTGGTACTTTACTGGGATAATGCATACAATAAAATGTGTTTCCCCGGAAAAATGTTGTGAGTTTAGAAAAATGAACATGGTACGTGTTAAGAATAAAAAACGTATCTGCAGCTTTTTTTTTCTATGTCTGGTAGGTTAGCTTTTTACAACTATCACACCTGATGGTAAGTGATGACGTGGTCGAAGATGTTGTTGAGGCTAACCTAGAATTACTGGCTCTCAAGCACAGCTGCTGGAACACATCGTTAGGTGCTTGGCGACAGATTTTCTACTTAAGGGTGGTAGCTAGCCAGGCGGGCATTCGCAAAATGCCCTACCACCATGCAATAACGACTCCCATCCTAGGACGACAACCGGGACCGACGGCTTAGCGTGCCCTCCGAAGCACGGAAGCGCTCAGTAGTAATGTCACTAGCGGTCACCCATCCAACTCATGACCGCGGTGGACGTTGCTGATCGGTTAAGAACAGCTTAGGGAACTTCGCTACAAGCGCTTCAAAAAAAAGCTTATATTAATTTTATTGGTACTGATAATATTATATTGGTACACCATTATTTGATAACTGATAAAAGAGAAATAATTTGGTTCTTAGAGAGAATTAAGTTGGTTTTTAGAGAGAAATAACTTTATTAAGTAAAATTAAAGAATTTACTTTAGATAAGTTGGGATTCCGTGGGGTGCCGGGCTATAATGTGACTATTGCTATTTGCTACCTGTGGGTGTCGTAAGAGGCGACTAAAGGTGGGCAGCAGCGCCTTCTCAGGAATTGATATCTTATACTGCGATCCCCAAGACGCCTGCCAAGCGTGGGGATCATGGCAAACCCCCTAAATGGGGGAGGCTGTTTTCAGCAATAGACAATCCAGCTGATACAGTAAGTTGGGAGACAAAATATTTAGTTTATTGTGGTCTCTAAGATGCAAGTTGTTGCGCTCAAACGATATATACAAATTCTAATTTTCATAGTGCACATTGAACATTTTATGTTTTAATGATATCTCCACTTTCCCTGGAATCCTTTACAATCGTGAGATAAGAGCGAGTTCAATTCATAAAGAGTTCACGCAGCGTTTTCCTTACGAACGTAGTTTCGTTGTAACTATTTTAAATACTAAGTGTTCGAACTCGGTGAAACTTTGCATTTATATATTATTGAGCCTAAAATGTTTAGTGCACATATAAAAATAAATGTGTAATCGCATGAACGAACGTGGGTTCGAATCCCGCACATGACTTAA
Organism: Plagodis pulveraria; assembly: GCA_963890685.1. NCBI lineage: Eukaryota > Metazoa > Arthropoda > Insecta > Lepidoptera > Geometridae > Plagodis > Plagodis pulveraria. Next base: position 3,906,192 of record OY982979.1, on the reverse strand, counting down.
AAAAAATCCTATCGTATTTATGTTGACGCATTTCCTTGAAAGTAGCTGGCAGCACTGATTTGATTACTTAAATAAAATCTATCTGATCTATGGTTGATGTTTGTAATGACCATAGGGGCGTTCGTTTTGGCTCGATTGCGTTTGTAGCAGTTTCAAAAGTGGCATTTGTGTTTTAGCGTTCGGATAGAAGCTTTTGCTATTTTTGACCACCAATTACTGCATGCTATCCGAACGGCTTAAAACATACTTTGACAACCGACAATATTTTAACAATTTTGCACAGTACGAAACATGGAATCAATCTCTAAAATTAACAAAAAGTAGGTACCTATATTATTATTATTTCTTTGTTAATGGCTTCTGATAGTTACTTATATATAAAACTTGTGAAACTCTTCAATCGCGCCAAATACAACTGTCAAAGCAGCAGTTGTCAAAAAACGATCACAACGATCCCACGGCAAGACATGGGTCAAAAATATCACTTTTCTCTGTCATTTGTAGCGTTTTCAAAGCTATCCGAACGGTGAGCGAAAACGATATTTTTGCTCACGAAGTCCCAAAACGAACGGCCCGTGTGATCGTTTTTAGCGTTTGTGAGTGTTATTTTTGGCACCGATAGGCTATCCGAACGCCCTACATGTATCCACTCCCCAAAATTTCTTGGATATTTGTTTTGAAGCATAGAAGTTTATTATTTATTAAACATTATTCGATTCATTAATACAATATAAATATCCATTACCTGTACATATAGACAACATTCTATGTAATATAAATCATACTTCAATATACATAATATCATGTTTTGTAAATACAAACAATATTAAATTGTAGTTCTCAGTTGTGTGTAAATAATTTTAACAGTATCTCATGTAATTTTTTGTTTTTTTTTCTCTAATTTTTCATTATAAATAATACATTATCACATTGTATTTTCTGTAGTTAGTAAGTTTTAGATATTTTTCCATTGTTTCAGATATGTATATAATACACCAAATTCAAAATCCCGTTCAAGATTAGAATATCCTTTCTGACGTGACATTGGCAAAAATGTTCTAAACAATTGCCATAAAAAAAAAAAAAAAAAAAAAAAAAAAGCATAGAAGTAAACAAATAATTTACAAATTTTATAATGTAAAGGAAACACTGGGAATAGACCATCAGAAAATATAAAATTTTCATCATGTCAGAATTGTCCGTGTGCATAATATGTGTACGTTCTGACAGGGCGCTGAAGACTATTGAAACGGCCCTATTCAATTTCCACGATGAGTTGTGCGATTATTCTGTAAGTAATTTATTTAAACGTCGTAAATATTGATTGAAATTGTCCATACGTGGTACTGCAGCGTCTGCATCACATAGTACCCACAACAAACAGTAGAGTACACACTAACAGCTGTGAACTATATAATGTTTTTATTTTAGTACCTGATGTATATTGACCTTATTGGGAGGCTGGTGTGCGTTATATATACATATGTGGCCGCACTCATAGTGCAATTTTTCACACTAACATTGTTTACATCAACATAAGAATAGAGTTTTTAGTTGTTGACAACTCGATCATTCCAAACCCCAGATGCAACTTTTCTGCTATGAAAATGTATCGTTAAACCATGCGAATTAACCTGAGATGGCTTTGTCATTTGTTGATGATAGAATTATAGGCACTCATAAAATTTTGTAGTAAACTATTGTATTACACTTTTTCAAATACCATGTACATGTACATTTTGCCCCTCTCCAATAAACACCTTAATAAATACACATATTTTGATATTTGAGCTTATAAATGCTCATGTTGTTCCATACCCAAGTTAAAACAACCAAACAACTATAATCTAAGGCTCTGAATGTAGCCCTGTATATATTTAATGAGACAACATTTTCTGGAATATTTGAAAATTCCATATTACTGGTCGTGTTACATTAACTAACCCATGACAATGATGAAATTCATCACAAATATATTGATAATATTTTAGTCCCAGTGTTACTACAGTGCTAAAGTGTCTACAAATCTTCTCTCTAATATTATAAATGCATAAGTGTGTGTTTCATTAATAAATACCCAAATTCGGGTGCAAGTGATGGTGATCGGTTAATGTGAAAGAGTGTCCCTGTTACCCCAAATATCTTAACCCATGCATATTGTAGATGATTATAACAATAGAAATGGATAATATCGTCCAATGGGGTCCTAAAAGGTCACAGGGGTTGTCAAGTTTTGATGAAACTCGCAACAGTAGTCTTTTGATAATCTGAATACCCGAAGAAAGTATTTTGATTCGTTAAAAACAACTAGGGAAGCTCCTCTGCAAGAGCTTCAATAATACAACTATATGATTATATGTGTGGATATATAAAAAGGGTCTGGAAGATATCGCTTTGAGCGATAAGACTGTCCATTGTTTCTTAGTTACATTAAACTTTGTGTTACAATAATGAGTTTAAATAGCCTTTAATCTCTGATTTGTGTTATCATTTCTTACTAACTAGCCGTATTACTAATTTTCCTATTTCTAATACTTAACCCATTGATATCTGCCATAATGATAACAATAGAATTTCATTCATAAATTGGCCATAGTGGGTCAGCCGATGCCAAAGGATTAATTCTATTTTGCACAATATGCTCTAAAAAATTGGTAACACCAGCATTAATTATCCATCAGGTTGTCCTCCCTGGACATAGGCCTCCTCTAGAATTCGCCATTTATGTCTGTCCATTGCTAATCTGCGCCATCTTTGTGGTAGATCATCTTCCCATCTTCTTTGTGGCCGTGCTCTTTGTGTGTTCTCTTTACATCTCTGGGGTACCATGATATGACATCTTTGGTCTATTTTTCTTTGGTATATCTAACCACATGCCCAATCCAACGCCATTTAAGTCTCTTGATTTTCTTTGAGAAAAAAAAATCTAACTTATCTCGAATAATAGGTGTGAAATTACTTTGTTTTATGCATAAAGTAACTTTGTATTGTTATATACAAAGTTACTTTACTGTTATATACAAAGTTACATTACAAAGTTTATATAAACATTCCAAAAGACCACACAATAAAAACAAACAAGTATTATGACCTAACAAATGAATTAACCAAAAACGGTTATGTAGTTAACCTGTATGCTGTAGAAGTTGGAGCAAGGGGTATACCAGCGAAATCCCTGTATAACTTACTAAAAGACCTTGGCCTGTATAGAACAACCGTAACTTCCATCCTAGAACGTGTATCTAAGGTAGCATTAGTAGGATCCTACCAAATTTGGTTAGGCAGGGGAGGAGGCTCGAGCGGTGAAGGAGAGCATTGATATATCATAAAGGGTCCCCTTAATCCTACTCCTGGGTTGCAAGTCCCAGGCCCCTCTAGCCTCTTCCTCTGCAACGCTATGGACCCGGCACCCGCACGGTGAATCCATGGAATGCTAAGTAATTCGTCTCTGATTATTTGGTTTTATGTGCCAAGCAGATTAAGGTCACATTAAGATCGTCAATTTATTGTTCTTCTGTGGTGTACCTAGGAAATTCGCGATAGTGCCTATGCATAATAACTTAAGAATAATTAATGTATTAGAAAAAGTGATTTAACCTATATGTATCATGCCGGGCCTATATTGTCCATTGATTTTGATTGAACAATATTCAATTGTTATCATTATCTGCGATGCTTATGGATTAACTTAAGGCATTTTTTCACTTTTTTATATCTGATGGTTAAGCCTTTGACCACAATCTCACCTGATGTTAAGTGATGACGTGGTTGAAGGTGTTAACAGGTTTAACCGAGAATTACTAGTTCCAAAGGCCGGAATACTATTGGTGCTTGGCTACAGATTTTCTCTTTGAGGGTGATCGCTAGCCAGGCGGGCATTCGCAAAATGCCCCTCCAACATGTGGTGAAACTCAAGCCCGCGGCGGGATCCAACCATGGACCTGCTGCGCGGCAGTCCATAGCCAATGCCACTGAGCCATCACTGCTTCAAAATATTATAGCCTAAACATGTGACATATGTAAAGAGTACCTCATTGTAAAGACTTGACTGACTGTAATTTGATTGCTGATAGGCTAACCCTTGACTGCTGTCTCACCATTCACCATCAGTAGGATTCGAACCATGGACCTGCTGGCATGGCAGTCTATGGCCACTGACTAGCTATCATAATCACTGCATTCTAACTGGTCACTAACTATATGTTATAATCCATTATGGAAAATTATGATTAAGTGTTTTATAAATATTATTTTAGATACCGTCGGAGAGAAAAGCCCTGTACTGTTCAGAATGCATTTGGTACCTGAGGAAGTTTTGCAAATTCAAGCAGAAATGTGTCAAAGCAGATAAGGTTCTGCGGATGTGGAATAAAGTCACAGTAAGTCTCTTTGTCACGCTGTAGGGTGCCAGGCTAGGGTGTGACCCCCCCATTGCGACCTGTGGGTGTCGTAAGAGGCAACTGAAAGTAAAATACTGGGAGGTGGGAAGCAGCGCCTTCTAAGGAACTAATATCTTAAACTAAGATCCCCAAGACGCCTGCCAAGCGTTGAACAACCTCTCTAATTGGGGAACGCTATGTTCAGATGTGGACAATCCGCATATATAGTAAGTAACTAATTTCCGTTATGCTAGAGATTGCTCAAAAAAAAAGAACTTTAAGATATTGTTTTTACCTCATCCAAAATCTAACTTGCATCTCTTGATTTAATCTTTTTGGTAATTGACAGGTTGACTACTATCTCATCTGATGGTAAGTGATATGGTCGAAGATGTTGTTAAGGTCATCCTAGAATTACTGACTCCCAAGGATAGCTTCCGGAACACATGGGTAGGTGCTTGGCGACTGATTTTCCACTTGAATGTGGTAGCTACTTATTGTATCGTTAGGTCAGGCAGGCCATCCGATCGATGGATGATTGTGGTATAGACATTTTCTTTCATCGTAAGCTCGGTAGGCATTGATGCGATTTTTTTTTTCAGATCTGACTTTTATTTTTGAAATCATTATGGTGCCAGGTGCCTCCTTATCAAATAGCCTATTTCTTATTGCACCTAGTTCTAGAGGTGACTACTTACCAAACCGTTTATCATCTTTGAGCCTACATTCCAAAGCGTCTGCTTCACCGACTGCCCACTTGTCAAACTATAATTAAAGTACAGTCATTGTCAAAGTGCTTAACTTATATCGTAAATTATTATCTCGGCCAAAATATTATTCCGTAGCCATAGAGTTAACAAATATAAGAAAAAAAGTTATTATGTAACTATATATATATTTTCTTATAATCAGCTAAACAAAAAACAAATGATAACAACGTACTTCTGCCATGGAACTTGTATACCGCGGTATTGTACGATAGGGCCTCCTCATCGCCCGTGATGCGTCCCTACCGTCGAGGGTCGAGTTTGAGGCATAGAGATTATCGAGAATGTCAGCCTTCTCTATGGGCCAGTGTATTGTCCGGCCTTCGCAAAGCTAAGAGAACTGACAAAAGGTGCCTTCAGCAGCCTTGGCTGACCAGAATGCTCAGCTACCAGAAAGAAACTGCAAAATTTGCTGCCAATCCTGCTGCTGATATGTGCCGGCCAAAAGGCCTTCTTACTGGATCTGGATGCAGCGTTATGAGTTATCTTCAAGATGGTGGAGTACTTGGGACCATGATTCAAAGGCGGCACGCTTCAATTGAGATTGTGCCGCACAAGAGTTTGTGAATCATGGACGATTTCGGCCTCCAACTCGTACGATAGAATAAGGAATAAAGCATTCCATTCGTTAGAGTATGACATTGGCGACCGAGTCTGAACAAGAGTTGACGACGTCTGAAGAGAAGCACAGCTGCCTCCAAGGGTAGGATGCGCAGAACTCACGCAGTCCGTTCCAGCCAGATGTTCATCCAGGAGCGGCATCAGCGTGCACTGAACGTATTACTGAAGTATGACTGATGCAGTGATCGAATTGACCCAGTACATCTATAAATACTAGGTACTTGTCAGGCTAGAAAATGATCCAGCAAAGAAGGATCATGACTCTCGTTGTCAGGGCTATGCAAAGGCAAAGTCACTGACGAAACGACCTGCGGAATTGGTTATTTATGAGCCAAGCCACTGGGAATGGTGAGGACTACAATCACCAAGAACTACAAACTCGATGTAAGTGTGCTGCTCAAACACTTTGTCAGCTGCTATAGATATGTGATCAAATAGAAAAGTTGTTTCGATGTTCCAGCTATTTGACAAAGCACATATAGACTCGAGTTTTACCGCACAAAGTCCGTACGGATCCAAAAAGTAGACACGGTCTTCCAGACCACTGCGACGGCGACGTATGCTCAAGTTTGTACTCGGGATATAGGAGATAGGACATCTAGACAAAATTTGAGTCTCCGCAAGAAAGAGTAATGCAGGTCTATTAAGTTGGAGTGAGTGGCGGAACAGCCTCACAAAGTGGAGTTATTAAAGTGATCCTTGGGTTGTCAGCTGGCTGTGTGTGTGTCATTAGGAGACTACTGACTCACGGTCGAACACCCCTGCACGCTTATCTCCCAGAGACGCAGAATGAAAAATAGAGTATTTGTTAAGTAGGTGCCTCGTTCCAAAACGACTAAAACACTCTTGAGCTCCTATTTTCATGGTCTCAGTGTTGGAAGTTGGTTGCATTACTTTTTTTTATCGTTTCAGTCATACTTATTGCTTAAAAAATCGATTTGTACTCTCCCACAATACTAGTCACCGTCGATAAGACTTGCAATTACTATGTCATTTAAGTATAGCCGCATTGGGAAACTCCTTTATTCAGTTATTTGAGTGTAACTCAAAAAGTGCTTAGCCAAATGAAATTTAAATGGTACCAACTTAAAAATATGCTAGCCAACAATAATTAGCAATGATCGAGATTGGGTAATCCAGTAAAGAGTTTGAGTCGATACAAACAAAAAAAAAATCGTCTCCCTATTTTTTGGAAGTCAGTTAAAAATTATAACATTAGAAGTTTTTTTTTTCAGCCTCACATGAAATCCTACGTAGAAAATCAACTAACCCCTTCACCTCTAGGTCAATGGGACGGCCGGAACAGCAAAACATTCCTCTATGTGTATGTTGATTGCAAATGTGATGCGAATATCATAAACCCACCAAATACATTGTCAAAAGATAACAACGCCACATCCAACAACACGTACAAGATAAAAATTAAAAAAATTGCACCATCGGATGTCTCAAACAGCCAAAGAACTATTAAAATTAACAATGCAGTGAAACTTTTAAACCCTACTGTAAACATGGCTCATGATAACATGCTCTATTCTTTAAGCGCAGTTTCTGAGAATACAGTTGATAATAGCAAACATACAGTATTAACGAAAAATGGTGATATAATAAAATGTTTAAACGATATACAACCATTATTAAAAACTGCTTCCAAGGACGATGTCATGATTGATAATGTAGATCCGCTTATTGGTTTTGATGTTTTAGATTCTATAAAACCAAGCCATGAGGATGATGCCAGTGATAATGATGGTCCACATCATGACGATGATGATGATAAGGATGGTATAAAACTTCTTAATGATGATAACATCCCGGATAATGTAAATAGTAATATTAAAGCCCAGGGTACAGACGTGACTGATTTTGGTAGCGTTATTGCTACACCTGTTGTGAAAAACAATTGTACTCCGAACAAAAGTTCTGTGAAAAATACTGCTTCTGATGTGAATATTAAAACCGTTTCTAGTGTTAATATAAAAAAAAAGTGTATGACGTTTTCTGCTGTTAACAATAAAATTGTAGCTGGAATTAACACCAATGCCACAACCCATGAAGTAAAAAATGGACCACATATCATAAATCAAAAATTAAAATATTCTGATTATGCAACAGACAGCACTGTCTCTATCGGTAACGAAAATGCAGTGAAAACTACTGTTTCAGATATCACCAATGAAATTAAATCTAAAACGAATAACCTTGCCACACGTATTATAGTTGGAAGTACAACTAATGCATTAAATAACAAAAAACTACGTTACACCTATTCTATCCCTGAACCCAGCAATGAAGTATCAATATTTACTGAACCTCATAAACACCATGAATGGGTAATAAATACAGATGTCAAGGAACCTATAGTCACGCAAAGTAATAAAGAGAATAAATATTTAATACTTCCAGGTGTTAAACAGTATCATGGGCCGAAACACGTTGTTCAACGAAGGAATGCTGATGCTGTGAAATTAATCAATGAAGAACACTGCTATGGTAATGATAGAAGTGACATCACTACTACTGACTTATTTCTTAACGATAAGTATGATACTAACAGTGCAGCATTAAGCAGTGTCAAAAAAAAACCAATCAGTGCAAAACCTGGTTTTAACCCAGAAACAGTTAGAACTATTCAAAAGCTTAGCGCCATTGAAATAGAACAAATGTGTAAAATAAAAGATAAAAAAATTAATATTGTACCCATAAGAAAAGTTTCACGTATAGATACAAAAGTAAAAGTGAATAGTCAAAATATTGATAAAGACAAATATATACATTATGAAAATGGAGTAATTTCATTGCGACTCAAAAAAAATGGTAAAATCGTAAAGAATCTTAAAAAGAAAAATCAAAGGAATGTGACAAACTCAGTGAAAAATGAGGTAGTAAAAAAAACAATACTTTCAAAAAAAGCTAGGTGTTTTATGAATTTGCTTAATTTCATAAATCCTGATAAAAAAATATCTAAAAATGAAGGAGCTAAAGAGGAAGACAACAACTTAAAAGAAGACGATGTCACATTGAAAGAATCTGTGACGTTCGAGGATGGTGATCTCAAAAAAGTAGAGGTAGCGAATATAGACACAGAGCCAATTTATGATAACCTGATATACCCTCAAGACCTCCTTAACGATGCAGATAACAAATTAACTGGTCCAATTTTATGTGAAAAACGAGGTGTTTTGTTAAATGCGACAACTGATAATTCGAGAAAAACTCTCACAGAACTGACTAATATAGACATACATTCTGATGATCAGGACATCAAATTGTGTATTGGTAAAAAAGAGGAACCTCATTCAATCAAGGAAAATAATGATACAAATACATTTAATTTCGCCGACGAAATAGTTGAATTCGCACCTGAAGATGTAGCAAATGAAGAAGTAATTGAAAGCCACGAAGAAATATATGAAAATACAATTTCCAATGAGAAAGAAAATAATCTGGATGCTACCGAAATTAAAGGAGATCTTAATGAAGCAACCAGAAGAGAAGAAGAATCCGATGGGAATAGAGGCAATAACAAAGAAGATACAGACGATACCGACGATGATTCTGAAGCCGAGCGCTTATCCTCAAGGTTTGCTGGTCAACTGATGATACGTAAACTGTTTTGTAAATTAAATAAAGTGCTAAAGATACATAAAGAAATTAAGACTGCCGATGGGAAGATGCTTAACAAAGAAGGTTTAATGAGTTTCTTTATGGATATGTCCTATAAAGACAAATGGCGGGTCGCTAAAGCTATGGCAGGTAAATTTTTATTCTATTCTTATTGCTATCTATAGAATATTAAAAAGTACCCAGAAACATACTTTGGCATGGTGGAAGGGCATTTTGCGAATGCCCGCCTGGCTAGCGACCACGCTCAAGTAGAAAGTCTCTCGCCAAGCACTGAAAGGTGTGTTCCGGCAGCAGTCCTTGAGAGCCAGTGAAATTACAGGCACAATAAGACTTTACAACTATGTCTCAATGTGACGGGCGCAGTGCAATTCGTGACTTGTGCAACTGTTATAGGCAGAGGTTAGTCCACTTAACATCAGGTGGGCCTCTTGCTTGTTCCATCACAATAACAAAAAAAATATACGACAATTTGCACTGACACAATTCAAGCCCTTCTTTTTCCTTTGGGTACAGAGCTTCAAAGCAGAAGCCGCCTCTATTTGATTAAAATCGGAGCGCTAATATAAGGGTGAACTGGCCGGTCACTTCTCCATACAAACGTCGTAGGGTGATCACTCCCTTATTTGAGATTTAAGTCCAGACTTAAGCATAATACCGATTGATATCGTCATTATCTAGGCTTGTATGATGCCGAAATTTTAAAAAGATAATTAAGTTGTAAGTTATGAGCCTCGAAAACTTTATATGAAAATGTTTCGAGGCTCATAATTCTCAAGTTAATTATTTTATTCAAATTTCGGCATCATACAAGCCTAGATAATGACGAGATCAATCGGTATTATGCTTTATTTTGGACCTAAATCCTCAAATAAGGGAGTGATCACCCTAAGACGTTTGTATGGAGAAGTGACCGGCCAGTTCACCCTTAAAAGATTTATTAGCGTAAAATATGGTGTACAAGTCAAATTAATAAGTGGTAGGTATCATATTTAGTAAGAAACATGACTGACTTCTGATGTTAAGCGGACTAACCTCTGCCTATAACAGATGCATTTCGCCCAGTCACGAATTGCACTGCGCCCGTCACCATGAGACATAGTTGTTAAGTCTCATGTGGCTGTAATTTCACTAGCTCTCAAACCTGCTGGCGGAACACACCGTTAGGTGCTTGGCGACAGATTTTCTACTTGAGGGTAGTTGCTAGCCAGGTAAGCATTCGCAAAATGCCCTTCCACCATGCAAAATAATTACTGTCAAGCATATAAAGTATAATATAGCCATACACAGAGCAGCCATGTAAGCAGTGATGGCTCAGTGGCATTGGCTATGGACTGCCGCGCAGCAGATCCATGGTTCGAATCCCGCCCAGAAAGCTCTGGCGGTGAAGCTCAAGCGAGCTTCACCGCATGGTGGAAGGGCATTTTGCGAATGCCCGCCTGGCTAGCGACCACCCTCAAGTAGAAAATCTGTCGCCAAGCACCTAACGGTGTGTTCCGGCAGCACTCCTTGAGAGCCAGTGAAATAACAGGCAAAAATGAGACTGAACAACTATGTCTCAAGGTGATGGGCGCAGTGCAGTTCGTCACTTGTGATGAAATGCATCTGTTATAGGCAGAGGATACCGCTTAACATTAGCGCGAGGCCCGCGCTTGTTCCTTCACAATGACATAAAAAAAACACATTCTTTAAAATACATTGTCCGGTAAGATAGAAAATTAAATTGCAATTAAAATAACGCATTTTGTCTTTACATTATATAATTCGTTTTTTTAATATGTGCATTGTTTGTTCAATTACTGTATCAGCCGGATTATTCACTGCTGAACACAGCCTCCCCCATTATGGGGGGTTTGCCATAATCCCCACGCTTGGCAGGCTTGGGGATCGTTGTGTAAGATAACAGTTCCTCAGAAGGCGCTGTTGTCCACCTTCCGGTATTTTTCTCTTAGTCGCCTGTTACGACACCTACGGGAAGAGATGGGGGGTGACATTCTAGCCCGGCACCCCACGCGGTCAATAAGTACATACCAATGTTTAATTAATTATTCAAAATGAGGGAACGGTAGAATGCACAACACAACAGCTATAATTAATGTTGTCTTAGGTTCTCGCGATTATTACACATAGTAATTAAAGAACTTTAAACGGTTTAAATCGCGTTATTCTATCATTATTTTGTCCCGACGTTTCCGGGACAAAATAAAAATAAATATACGCGATTTAAACCGTTCATCATTATTTTGTATTATATATTAAATAATGATAAATATACTCGATTTAAACCGTTCATCATTATTTTGTCTTATATATTAAATAATGATAAATATACTCGATTTAAACCGTTCATCATTATTTTGTATTATATATTAAATAATGATAAATATACGCGATTGAAACCGTTCATCATTATTTTGTCTTATATATTAAATAATGATAAATATACTCGATTTAAACCGTTCATCATTATTTTGTATTATATATTAAATAATGATAAATATACGCGATTGAAACCGTTCATCATTATTTTGTCTTATATATTAAATAATGATAAATATACTCGATTTAAACCGTTCATCATTATTTTGTATTATATATTAAATAATGATAAATATACGCGATTGAAACCGTTCATCATTATTTTGTATTATATATTAAATAATGATAAATATACGCGATTGAAACCGTTCATCATTATTTTGTCTTATATATTAAATAATGATAAATATACTCGATTTAAACCGTTCATCATTATTTTGTCTTATATATTAAATAATGATAAATATACGCGATTGAAACCGTTCATCATTATTTTGTATTATATATTAAATAATGATAAATATACGCGATTGAAACCGTTCATCATTATTTTGTCTTATATATTAAATAATGATAAATATACTCGATTTAAACCGTTCATCATTATTTTGTATTATATATTAAATAATGATAAATATACTCGATTTAAACCGTTTAAAGTTGTTTGAGTACTAGATAAAATTAAGTTCAATACATGTAAATAAGAAGCCTGCTACTCTAAGGGCCTGTTTCAGAATGTTCGAGTAAGTTCCGGTTATACTACCCAGAACATATTTAATAAATAAAACACTATCTTTGCGTTTCACAGTCATCGACTTAGCCTATCCATCGGTTAAAGCTTGAAACGCGCTGCATGTTAATTGTCATTTTTATCATTCAGTTATTTTATGTTCTGGGTAGTATAACCGGAACTTACTCGAACATTCTGAAAGAGGCCCTAATACTACTCAAAACATTAAAAAAAAACATAAAAAGGAGTATGCTCAAAATCAGCCTTGCATAGACTTTATTGTCTATGCCGTCCAGAGCTGAGCATACCCTCTATTGCCAATGTTTAAATTTATATATTTATTATAGTAAATGTTTTATTTTTTGTGGCAATAAAATACATTTCTTTCTAATATAATTTTTGTGCGGTTTATAAATCAAATGAAAATAATATGTACATTTACAGAAATAGGAAATAGACAAAAGACATTTCCGCCGGAAGCCGCCAGGATATTGTGGAAATTGCAACAGAAGTATGAGAAGAAATATTCTGGAATATTCGATATGGTTTATCTCAACACGGAGGAGAAGGTAAGTTATTTTTTTTTATTGCTTATAATTAAAGGCTTACCTTTGACCACTATCTCACCTGATGGTTGAAGATGTTAACAGGCTTAACTTAGAATTACTGGTTCCCAAGGACAGCTACAGGAACACACCGTTAAGTGCTTGGCGACAGATTTTCTACTTGAGGGTGGTCGCTACCCACGCGGACATTCGCAAAATGACCTATTACCATGCTATAGCGACTGGTATTTTTGATAACAATTGAGACCGACTAAACGTGCCCTCCGAAGCACGGAAGTGGTCTGTACTAATTCCACTAATCGCCAGTCCAAGTCATGACCACAGCGGACGTCTTTTTAGTAATTTTTAGGGTTTCGTACCCAAAGGGTAAAAACGGGACCCTATTACTGAGACTTCGCTGTCCGTCCGTCTGTCACCAGGCTGTATCTCAAGAACGGTGATAGCTAGACAGTTGAAATTTTCACAGATGATGTATTTCTGTTGCCGCTACAACAACAAATACTAAAAATAAAATAAATATTTACAGGGGGGCTCCCATACAACAAACTTGATTATTTTACCGTTTCTTGCTCGATACTAATAACGGTGACAGGTAGACGCTTTCATTATTCACAGAATATTTAGTTACGGAACCCTTCGTGCGCGAGTCCCACTTGCACTTGGCAGGTATTTTTTACTTAATGCTTTTATTGTTTTTAATTTTCAGATGTTAAAAGAGTTCCTACAAAGGAGGACGTATCACGCCTATGTGAAGGCTAAAGTGAAGTGCGATTTGTGCGTGCAACCGTTCCATAACGAACATTCGTATCAGTATCACATGAAATGGCACGACGTGAGTATGCTTACGTATAGAAACCGATTTAATAAGGAAACGGTTTTATAATGGTGTTGATAATCGTTTACTTTTACTTGCACATTATAAACAACGATAGATGCAAACGAGAGGTATTTTTCTTATTTTATTGGTTCATCAAACTGGACAGTACACTTACTTAACTAAGTCTGAAATTCACTGACGATTTCGAGTTTAGACTCAAACGTCATTATGTCAAAATATGAGGCAAGATTCAAACGTCATATAGTTCTATATTCACAGTCGAGTCCAGCTTACTCGAGCACGAGTATATGCTCAACGGAGAGAAACGGTCTGAGTCATCAAATCGGCTACTCTAGCCGTGCTCGAACGCGTCAAAGCGGTGCCTTATCTTCACCGGGTGGTTCTCATTGACCTATATATACTAGACGCGACATCTCAAACAAGGATAGTCGACCAGTGCAGGCATGCCGGCCGGTATAGTCTCCCCCACATGGGCACTCGTAGAGATTACACCTACACTGGTCGACTATCCTCGTGTGAGATTGAGTCTAGTATATATAGGTCAATGGCGGTTCTATAGTTTTGTACATATAGTCTATATAATGTTTGTTATATTGCCAATATCTCCGGCTCCTAATTTCAAATTATTCCAGACCTTTTAAATAGTTAAAGCGTATGTAACTTAAGCCATGTTTTAACCTACAACAAATATTTATCTTGATAAATCGTAAACACGGATAATATTTCACTTCATTCTCTAAAGTTTAAACTAGTTTAGATTCGTATTTTGAAAAAGTACGATAGCATTACAAAATTTTGAGCAGATCAGATCTTTTATCATTAAATGACACTTGATAAGAAGGCCGACCCCATTTAAAGTGAGATAAGGGTAGGAGGTGAAATAAATCATCTATTGCAAGCTGTTTGGTATTCCTATACGCTTTATCTGTTATCTATTGCTGTCTCTTTCTAATGTCATCGATCTCCACCGAGTCGCACTTGACATGGCGCAGTTATTGGTACTCAACTCTGAATATCAGAATATGAAGTAAACTCAGCTTAGAGCCATCACTGCTACAAATTATATTATTTGAAGCAGTGATGGCTCAATGCCATTGGCTGCGGCGCAGCAGGTCCATAGTTCGAATCCGTCGCGCGCCTGAGCTTCACTTTTGGTGGTAGGGCATTTTGCCAATGCCCGCCTGACTAGCGACTACCTCAAGTACAATACCTGTAGCCAATCACCTAACGATCTGTTCTGGAAGCTGTTCTTGAGAGCCAGTATTTCTATGAAAGTCTGTTAACACCTTCGACCACATCACTTACCATCAGGAGAGATTGTGGTCACAGGCTTACATATCATAAAAAAAACACACTCTTTGATATTGGAAAAATGCGTTAAGTAATGATGTGTTAAAAAATCACAAATATACGATAGGAAAAATTTAAGTCATGTGAGGGATTCGAACCCGCGTCCATCCACCCCTTGAGCCGGGGTATGCTCTAACCAATTGAGCTAACATGACATGACGTCATAACTCAAATCTTTCCTATCGTTGTTTAACCATCGTATTGGGATGGAGCGACATCTATAGTACCACTTGCGTTGAGCATACCCCGGCTCAAAAGGTGGATGGACGCGGGTTCGAATCCCGCACATGACTTAAATTTTTCCTATCGTATATTTGTGATTTTGTTATGTAATCCGCATAGCAGGCGTTATTGCAAACCTAGCAATATTAAAAATAATGATGTGTTTATATTTTTCAGGGATCGAACGGTCAATTTAAATGCACAATGTGCCACACATGGTACAAAAATAAGAAAATGCTGAACAAACACAAACAGGGGCACTCCGTCGTGTATAAGTGCAAGCTGTGCCCCATGGTGACGCACAAAAAGTGAGTGCATACACTATCTTGCAGTGGTAGGGCATTTTGCGAATGCCCGACTGGCTAGCTACCACCCTCTTGTAGCAAATCAGTCGGCAAGAACCCAGCGGTCTGTTCCGGCAGCAGTCCTTGATTTTTTTATTGCTGATAAGTAAACCTTTGACCACAATCTCACTTGATGGTAAGTGATGATGTGGTCGATGATGTTTTAAGGCTAAACTAAAGTTACTGGCTCTCAAATATATAAATATAGTTAGATTTTCTTCTTAGTTCCAGGCATCTTAGATCCAGGCGGACATTCGCAAGATGCCCTTCCACCATGCGATGAATATCAAGCGCACGGCGGGATTCGAACCATGGACCTGCTGGTAAAATTACTGGCTCTCAAAGACAGCTGCAAAATTTTTATTAATGACAAAAAAATATATTCTAAAAATGTTTTCATGTTCAACCCTAAAACGTTGTTAGCATTTTACCAATAACCCTTTGTACAGACTGGGTAAAATTAAAATATCAATATCTTTAAAAATATCACTCAGACATTCCCTAAGATCCATTTCATACATGGCTCGAATGCACGCTTTTGTAGGACAAAGATTGTCTCTATCTCAGCAGCAGCTCCCCACAACAATACACCATATTAACTGTATTATATATAACTGCTTGATTTATAGGAATTAAATATGTTGTGCAGCTATTTTAAACTAGTTTTTGGAACTCGACGATAGTAAATTTACACATCTGTCTGTGAAAAACTATCGCTAACATGTGACAAATTATATCCACA
This sequence comes from Plagodis pulveraria, assembly GCA_963890685.1. Taxonomy (NCBI): domain Eukaryota; kingdom Metazoa; phylum Arthropoda; class Insecta; order Lepidoptera; family Geometridae; genus Plagodis; species Plagodis pulveraria. The sequence continues at coordinate 3,889,690 of OY982979.1, read as the reverse complement.
ATTAATTGATTCGGCCAACTTCGTGCCGCCATATTTTTTTGTTGAAATGATAACTTGAATGATATGTCAATCTATCTATCCATACTGTCAATATTTTTGAAGATACACATATATTTAGCATGGTGGTAGGGCATTTTGCGAATGTCCGCCTGGCTAGCTACCACCCTCGAGTAAAATTTGTCGCCAAGCACCTAACGGTGTGTCCGCCAGCTGTCCTTGAGAGCCAGTAATTCTAGGTTAGCCTGAACAACATCTTCGACCACATCATCACTTACCATCAGGTGAGATAGTGGTCCAAGGCTAACCTATAAGCCATAAAAAAAAACTGCCTGAACAACTGAACTGTCAAAGTTTTGTCAATATATTGAAGAAGTCTCACAGTCTTCTGTCTCATTTGAATGCTCACTTTTTTGTGATTCTTAAATATTTGCCATTTTTTTCATACAAACCATCGCCTGATAATAACGAACATATAAAATAAAGGTTTATACAATTATGTGCAGTCGTTTGTAAGTTATGCGCGTACATACATTTCGGTGGTCCATTTTTATTTATATATATAGTTATAGGTACCAGCTTACCGGCCGCGTCTCCGCCCGTGTTCGTTCGTTATCGCGGAAAACCATTAACCTCTTTTTGCGCAGTTGGAAAAAAACTATCTTATGTACTTCCCCGGATCTCAAACTATTTCCTTACCAAATACAAATTGCATACAAAGATGTGGATTGAAGCTTCGTGGAGCATTGAACAAAAATGCATGTCAAGCATGCTTAACAAACATACATAAAATCACGCCTCTTTCCCGTAGGGGTAGGCAGAGACCACGGATTTCCACTCACTACGATCCTTACATATCTCTTTCGCTTCATCTACACTCATTAATGCTTTCATACATAAGGGTCGGTTGAGGGTACTCTTGACCTGGCCTTTTTTCTTAATTATTGCTTTATGCTTAACTATTGCTTAAATAATGTTATTTATATTTAAGACTTTTAAAAATGTGTGGTGTAATTTTAATAACGTATTATAGTCAGAAATAAATAAATTTTGATTAGAAAAATACAAATCTTTCCTTTATTTTTTTATGCATTATAGGTTAGCCTTTGACCACTATCTCACCTGATGGTAAGTGATGATGTGGTCGAAGATGTTGTTCAGGCTAACCTAGAAGTACTGGCTCTCAAGGACAGCTGCCGGAACATACCGTCAGGTGTTTGGCGATAGATTTTCTACTTAAGGTGGTAGCTAGCCAGGCGAGCATTCGCAAATTGCCCTACCTATAACGACTGCTATCCTAAGACGACAACCGGGACCGACGGCTTAACGTGCCCTCCGAAGCACGGAAGCGCTCAGTAGTAATGTCACTAGCGGTCACCCATCCACATCATGACCGCGGGCGACGTTGCTTAACTTTGCTGATCGGTTGAGAACAGCTAAGTAAACTTCGCTACGAGCGCTTCAAAAATAAGAGGAAGATAAATAATCCATATTGAAAGTTCTAAGATTGGACTATCCTATCTATGTGTCGTTAAGGACGGTTAGGCAAGCTCCGTTACAAGCGCTTCATATTATTAATATTGCTTACAGGAACATAATGATGAGTCACTGCATGCACCATTGGGGAAAGAAGGTGACATGCAAAATATGCGGAGAGAAATACAGGTGAGTGGAGGGATAATACTCTGTTTCGTCGAAGTATCGAACTTCGGTCCGAAAGTAAGGTATCTGCAAAACACGTATTGACTTACTTTTGTTAAACTTCGTTAGTAGCATAGACTTGCAAGCATTTGCCTACATAGATTCTGAATATTTTTATTTTTAATCGGATTCGTATAGTTTGTACATTTTTAAATATGAAATTATAATTTATTCGTTTGCTTATAAGTAGTCAGTCGAGTTCGAAATATGCAGAAAGAACACAAATACTAATGAGCATATAAATACCTATGGAGAACAAAGATATTAACGTAAATTCTAAATATCTTACTTGTATTTTCTAGAACAGTTGTGACACCTCTCGCTGAGTAGTAGCGGCCCTGTAGCGACACCTCTCGCTGAGCTCTATAACTAGGACTCTCAGAGTCTTACCATGGGAAAATGTTCTTTAATTTCTCTCTAGTAAGACTTAAAATTGCATGCAGCATAAAGCGGGTAAGATTTGTGAGGAACGATGCCGTCCGACCATAGACAATATCAAACAACGAACTTCGTACCGTGAATTCATTTTTCGTTGTCTAAATTATCGCTCGAACACGAAAAACGAAACTTCGTTCAATTGTAGTAGCGGCCCAGTGGGCCTAGCATACATTTATATATCAGACAGTCTGGTTGACGGCCGGTGCGCGGCCATCAACCAGACTGTCAGTTTTTTGACAGACAGTCCCCTATGACGGTTAAAGTAATACGATTGGAGTATGAAATTTCGGCTACAAATGCTGTGTCCAGGTGGCCGAGGAGGTTTAGGCATCCGACGCGATATCGGAGGACGCGGGTTCGATTCCCGCCTTGGGCATAAAAAATATTGTACTCTAATAATTTTTTAAATTTTCGATTAGCACGCGATAGTGCTTGTAATAATACTTAAAAATACATTTATATACTTTAGTGATAGGCTGACTACTTTCTGTGATGAACTGCACTGTGCCCATCACCCTCAGACATAATTTTTTTTATGTGCCTGTAATTTCATGGTTCTGACTCTGAAGTATTGCATCCATAACATCCAAAATAATTTCCACGTTTTTGCTTAGTATTTGTTAATGTTCTATAGTACTTCAATATTTTTTTTATGTTTGATAAGCCTTTGACCACTATCTCACCTGATGGTAAGTGATGATATGGTCGAAGATGTTGTTCAGGCTAACCTAGAAGTATTGGCTCTCAAGGACAGCTGCCGGAACACACCGCTAGGTAGTGTGAGTACTGCACTTTGGCTTTACGTCTAGCAGCCCTTGAAGCTGCCCGCATTCCTTGAGAATGAGCATCTTTACTGCTCGAACACCGGTCGAAGATTACGACCAAACACCGTGAGCGCTAGCTGGTATAATAGTAAATAATTATGTCCAACTCACGTTAGTGTTTATGAAAACACCGTTAGGTGCTTGGTGACATATTTTCCACTTGAGGGTGGTTGATAGCCAGGCGGGCATTCGCATAATGTCCTACCACCATGCTATAACGACTGCCATCCTAAGACAACAACAGGGACCGACGGCTTAACGTGACCTCCGAAGCACGTGCACGCTCTGTAGTAATGTCACTAGCGGTCAGCCGTCAAACTTATGACCGCGCGCGATGTTGCTTAACTTAGCTGATCAAATATATCAACTTTAATATTGTTATGTTTGCAATAACGCCTGCTATGCGGATTACATTACAAAATTACAATTTTTTTTTTTTTCCTATCGTATATTTGTAATTGTTTCAGCCACGGTGCATCGTATGCGACACACAGGATGTTGCACAGTTCCAGTCACGAGTGTAACATGTGCGCGCGGAATTTCGCTTCTGAAATTGGACTCACTATGCACAAAAGGATGAAACATGCTGTGAGTCACCTTTAAGGTTGAACCCCCGGCCCATTCTCCATACAAACGTCATAGGGTGATCACTCCCTTATTTGAGATTTTAGGTCCAGACTTAAGCATAATACCGATTGATCTCGTCATTATCTAGGCTTGCATGATGCCAAAATTTTAAAAAGATAATTAATTTGTAAGTTATGAGCCTAGAAAACTTTATATGAAAATGTTTCGAGGCTCAGAATTCTCAAGTTAATTATTTTATTAAAATTTCGGCATGATACAAGCCTAGATAATGACGAGATCAATCGGTATTATGCTTAAGTCTGGACCTAAATCGTCAAATAAGGGAGTGATCACCCTACTACGTTTGTATAAAGAACTGACCGGCCAGTTCACCCTTAAGTATATATGAGACGAATTTACTTATCATTCCATGGATTCACCATGCGGGTGCGGGTGCCGGGTCCATAGCGTTGCAGAGGAAGAGGCCCAAGTCAAGGTGCCTGGGACTTTGCCCAGTGAGTAAGGTTAAGGGGCCCCTTTATGATGCATCAATGCTCCCTTTCACCGCTCGAGCCTCCTCCCCTGCCCAACCAAATTTGGTAAGATCCTACTAATGCCGCCTTGGATACACGTTCTAGGATGGAAGTTACGGTTGTTCTTGGTAGGCCAAGGTGTTTAAGTAGGTTGTATAGGGATTGCGCTGGTATACCCCTTGCTCCAACTTCTACGGCATATCAATTAACCACATAACCTTTTTTGGTTAATTCATTTGTTAAGTCATAATAACTATCTAAGTTTTCATGTACCTTCTGTACTGTATCAGCCGACTCGTCCACTGCTGAACACGGCCTCCCCTATTAAGGGGGTATTTGCCATAATCCCCACGCTTGGCAGGCGGCTTGGGGATCGCAGTGTAAGATAGCAGTTATTTAAAAGCCCACCTTCTAGAATGTTTCCCTTAGTCGACTCTTACGACACCCACGGGATGATATGGGGAGGTGCAATTCTAACTGGCACTCCAGGGGGGAAGTTTACATACGGATCTCTATTTTTTTTTTAAATATAGCCTATAGCTTATGTTCAACAGGATAATGTAGGATACTAATTGTGAATTTTTTTTTCATATCGCTCCTGTAGTTTTTTAAGTTTATTCGTTACATACAAAAATACAAACCTTTCCTCTTTATAATATAACGGAACAAGCTCGAGGCCCACCTGATGTTAAGCGGACTAACCTCTGCCTGTAACAGATGCATTTGCACTGCGTCCGTCAAGAGACATTGTTGTTAAGTCTCATGTGCCTGTAATTTTACAGGGCTTATTGCGAATACTCGCCTTACTAGCTACCACCCTCAAGTAGAAAATCTGTCGCACCTAACAACAGCAACTACTTTGCTCGATGTAAATATTCAAATCATTTTTTTGCCTGATATGGTTAGCCGTTGTCCATATCTCACCTGATGGTAAGTGATGATGTGGTCGAAGATGTTGTTCTGGCTAACCTAGAAGTACTGGCTCTCAAGGACAGCTGCCGGAACACACCGTTAGGTGCTTGGCGACAGATTTTCTACTTGAGGGTGGTAGCTAGCCAGGCTGGCATTCGCAATATGCCCTACCACCATGCAACTCCTAAGAGGTTGTTAGCATTTTACCAATAACACTGTATAGAGTGAAAATAAGTCGGACTAAGGAAATGTGAGCTCAGTAATTTAGCTTCTATAAGTTTAGTTCTTTCACACCTCTCAGTGTTGCAAGTAGATTCTATGAATGTATATTAAATTTAATATTAAATCTGACCTCTTTGTTATGATAAAGATGAATCAAGTGACTTGTCTATATGTTTCAGGAACTGGATGAGGATGATTTCCCAGAGCCAACGAAATGTGAAGTGTGTGACATCACATACTCCACGCGGGAAGTTTACATGAAGCATTATAAGAAGGAACACGATCCGAACGGGCGGATGTAAGTCATACACACTTACACACCGTCTTACACATACCTATGACATTTTTGTCACATACACACTCCGTTATACACACACACCTTTAAATCGTTTCCGTCCGTGCCTGACTCCTGCAGGAAAATAGGGCAGTGGAAGAGAACCTCGTCTGCACCGAGCTAGCTACAAGAAAACGTTCTGAAGCGCTTGTAGCGAAGTTTACTTAGCTGTTCTTAACCGATCAGCAAAGTTAAGCAACGTCGCCCGCGGTCATGAGTTGGATGAGTGACCGCTAGTGCCATTACTACTGAGCGTGCACGTGCCTCGGAGGGCACGTTAAGCCGTCGGTCCTGGTTGTTGTCTAAGGATGGCAGTCGTTATAGCATGGTGGTAGGGCATTTAGCGAATGCCCGCCTGGCTAGCTACCACCCTCAAGTAGAAAATCTGTCGCCAAGCACCTAACGGTGTGTTCCGGCGGCTGTCCTTGAGAGCCAGTACTTCTAGGTTAGCCTGTACAACATCTTCGACCATATCATTTACCATCAGGTGAGATACTCATAGTGATCAAAGGCTAACCTATCAGGCATAAAAAAATCGTTTCCGTCCGTGCCTGACTCCTGCAGGAAAATAGGGCAGTGGAAGAGAACCTCGTCTGCACCGAGCAAGTTACAAGAAGACTTAAATGTCCGCGTTACGTGGAGCTAAAAATTCACTTATAAACTATTACTCTCATGAGCGATGACGACGCTGAGGTTGATCAAGCACACCAATAACTTTTCAAATTTGGCCAAATTCAAGCTAGATACACGTGGACTTACCAAACACCATCTAAAACCAGCTCCGTCCTGTGAATCCTTCCAAAGCGGCACCTGTAGAGGCTTGAGGGCACACTAAAATTGCATGTAAAGTTCAAATTACAAGAGTTCACATGTAGATTCGCGCAACGCGTTTCAATATACACAATTCATTTTACGTGCCGCATTTAACTAAAACCAATATACAATAAAACAATAATCGTTTCTCAAGGACTCGCGTTCGAAAACAGGTTTGCAACATCATTTTTTGTACTGAAACGCCCACCTTCGTAAATTACATAGTAAATTACTCTTTAAATGTCTTACACAATCTCTCAAACTTATAATATTCTTAAAAAATTACAACGATAAGAAAATTTGAACCACGATCGTGTTTAAAACCCGTGACCATGTCCCTATAGCTGGGACATGCTCTGCGAATTGTTGAGCTATCGTGCTGAGTGACTCGTAGTAAAAATTTTTCTTTTCGTTCTTATCGTAAAACCGACTTAAGGCTGTTGTCTCATAAATATCAACATTTCCGGGAAATTTGAGCTTCTTTTCAAATATTGTAACTAGTGATCATATACTCGCAGACGTATTTATTTCATTTTGTACAAAAGCGCCAAGACAATTTTTTGATTAGCAAAATTTTGTTCGACCAATAAAAATATCTTAATCTTGACATATTTTATTAATGACTTCTACTTTGAGTTATTGACTTGATACTAACATTGAAAAGTATCTAGTGCTAAAGTTTCGCCAAGACAAAAAAGGGGTTAACTGGTAACGGTACTCACTAATTTAAAAGATATAGCTTTGGCGCTTACGACATTTACTTCCAAGCAACTGCGGGGCCCTTGCTGGACGATTGCTAGAGATTAATAGACGATGTTGAAGGTTATTGGCGTCATCCTAAGCCTTAAAGATATGGAGCGACATCTGCAGCTAAACTGAATTGTACTACAAACAAGAGATTTTTTTGAATTAGCGTTAAACTTGTTTACGATGATGCAACCCGATAATTTTTTTAGGCGTTTGTGCAAAAATTATCACATAACCTTACAAAATTACAACGAAAGGAAATTTTTAACTACTAACGGGATTCGAATCCGCTACCATCCTTCTCTATAGCAAGGACAGGTCCTGCCAATTGAGCTATCGTAATGAGTAGTTCATAGGTAAAAAATTTCCTTATATCCTTATATTTATCACTTTTTTATATTTTTGTAGGATAAGAACAGTACGCAATTATGGAGCGAAATGGCGGCATAAAAAAGAACGCCCCGCACCTAAAGAAGTAGATCCGAATAACCCGAAGCGAAGAAATCGCAGAGTAAAATACGTACCAATTCTTTTGTCAGACGAAGAGCGCAGCAAACTCGTGATGACAAACGAACCTCAAGGTCGCTACGCATCCAAGACTTTTGCCGCAGCAACAGCAGCTATAAAACTGGCAAGAGAACGAAACATGATGCTTCAAGCAGGCGAAGCTTACCAAACGGTAAATGAGACTCGCGACGCAGCAAGTATAACTCAAGAATTGACGAATTTCGAAGATGATATTAGCGCTGCGACAATTATTAAACGGAAAATGCCAAGTTACGAAAAGTTGACTGAAGTCATCAATGCAAAATGGAAGACTGAAATAAAAACTGACAAAGTTATTGATGAAAAATATGAAGATAATGAGGAAACTGCACGCGATATGCCGCAACATTTCGACGCGATCACGAATGCATCGAGAAGAAATGAGCGTGAAAGTGAACTGAGTGTCGTTAATACAGCTAGTGAAGTGATTAGTACTAGAGTCATTAACTTAAAACATCTGAAAAGATACAATACACATGGTACCGCTAGAATAAAAGCAAAAGTAGCGAACCCGAAACATGCAATCGCAATAAACAAACATAAAGAACTTGATATGCCACAACTACTCGACACGAAATCCGAGGCAAGTCCAGAACATTCAATGAACGATGTAGATATCAAAGGTGGAAAGTGGAAGCCTAATATGCCACTAGTTTTCGGTACGCGTGATGCAGACGCATCAAGCAGTATTGGTAATCCAGCAAAGAGCAGACGTGTCAGTGGAAAGTGGAGACCCAATATGCATAAGGTGAACAACGATGATGCTGATGCATTAAGCAGCAATGACACACGTGATGTCAACGCAGCTAGAGATAAGAGAAGACCTAAAATGCCTCTAGTATTTGACACAATGATTAGTAATGATGCAGAGAACAGCATGAATGTAGAATATGGAGAAAGAAAGCTTGATGTATATGATACCCAACAAGTTTTTAGCACTATGGCCCGTGATAACACACCAAACATGACAAAATATGATGCAGACGCATTAAGCAGCAAAGGCATTAAGGCAAGTAGAAATGTATTTGCTGGAAAGAGAAGACCCCAAACCGCCAATACAAGACACAAAAATGTAGAACAAGTGCCCCAAAAATATGAAATTGTTTATCAAGATGACGTAGCAAGCAGCAAAAGCAATATTGTAACTGATGAAAACATATTCAGAGGAAAGAGAAAACCACAACTTGTCGACGTAAGAGACAGATATATAGAACAAGACGTGATACAAAATTACGATTTTCTGTATGAAGACGAAACAGCAAGCATCCAAAACGATGCAGGTGATAGAAACATATTTGCCGGAAAGAGAAGACCGCAAATTGATGATGTAAAGGACAGATATATAGAGCTAGAGGTTGCACAAAACTACGAAGTAGTGTGTGAAGAAGACGCATCAAGCATTAAATGCAAGGCAGAAGGAGATACAAACATATTTGCCGGAAAGAGAAGACCACAAAACTACGAAATTGTGTGTGAAAAAGACGCATCTAGCAGTAAATGCAACGCAGGAGATAGAAACATATTTGCTGGAAAGAGAAGACCGCAAATTGATGATGTAAAGGACAGATATATAGAGCTAGATGTTGCACAAAACTACGAAGTTGTGTGTGAAGAAGACGCAGAAAGCAGCAGAACTATTGAAGCGATGTCAGCAATAACTCAGTCTACTGATGAATTCGCTGATATCATAGCGGGGCTGAGTCCTTCGAGGAAACGGAAGAAAGTGAATGTCGAAATGAACCCCACTTATGGCTACGTTTATAGCACTTACCATCCTTGAAAGAAAGACTTAAAAAATTAAGAATTCTGGTGTCCAATGCAGTTCTGTGCAGAACCCGTGCCACGATAGAAGCTTAAGACCAGGCAGACAACTTCCTTTTTGTGTTACCATTATTATTATTTTTTCCTTTATATCTTTTAACGAATGCAATCCTTTGTGGGATATCGTTATTTTACGTTTAGCATTGGGTTTATAATTCGATCTATTGAAAGTTTTGCATATAAATAAAATCTTCGTGCTTATTCCGTCAAAAACGCATAAAAAAATCCTAAAAAAATACTTTTGTCTCATGGTTGTTAAGACTAACAGAAATCAACTAAGAGGATGACTTCTATATATATGTATATATATATATATATATATATATATATATATATATAAATAGTAGTATATATACTTATATAGTAAAGGACAATGCCTACTCCAAGCTAAGAGCGCCTATATATACAGGGTTATTGGTAAATGGCTAACAACCTCTTAGGGTTGACTTCTGCTAGTCCTAACAAACATTTTGAGTTTTTTTTTTTTTGTGTTTTAGACTGAATAAGCACGAGGACCATATCTCTATATATATAAAGGCGCCCTTAGCTGGGAGTAGACATTGTCTTTACAGCGAGACTCAAAATGTTTTTTTTTTTTTTTTATGCATGTTAGGTTATCCTTTGACCACCATCTCACTTGATGGTAAGTGACGATGTGGTCGAAGATGTTGTTCAGGCTAACCTAGAAGTACTGGCTCTCAAGGACAGCTGCCGGAACACACCGTCAGGTCCTTGGCGACAGATTTTCTACTTGAGGGTGGTAGCTAGCCAGGCGGGCATTTGCAAAATGCCCTACCACCATGCGACGACTGTAAGGACTAGCATAAGTCAACCCTAAGAGGTTGTTAGCATTTTGCCAATAACCTTGTATTAACAAAAGTGGTGTACAGTTGTAAATAACTAAGTATATTTTATAAGATCTTCAATATATTGTTACATGTTTATGTTTGTAGACTGTTAATAATAAAGTAATTTACAAATACTGTACTTTATTTTTATTTCCACAGATTTTGCAAAGTACAAAGACATAACATCTACACTAATTTTAAAAACAGGAAAGATTTGTATTTTTGTATGCACCGAATAAACTCATAAACTACTGAACCGATTTGTAAAATTATTTCACCATTAGAATCCTACACTATCCCTGATGAAGAAACACATTATATTTAAAACACTTCTTTGTTTTTTTTCTTTAAGGTTGAACTGGCCGGTCACTTCTCCATACAAACGTCGTAGGGTAATCACTCTCTTATTTGAGATTTTAGGTTAAGACTTAAGAATAATACCGATTGATATAGTCATTATCTAGGCTTGTATGATAGCAAAATTTTAAAAAGATAATTAAGTTTTAAGTTATGAGCCTCGAAAACTTTATATGAAAATGTTTCGAGGCTCATAATTACCAAGATAATTATTTTATTAAAATTTCGGCATCATACAAGCCTAGATAATGACGATATCAATCGGTATTATGCTTTATTTTGGACCTAAATCGTCAAATAAGGGAGTGATCACCCAACGACGTTTGTATGGAGAACGGGCCGGCCAGTTCACCCTTAAATACCTGTGCGGAGCCGTAGAGCGCTTGTGTTATTATAAAATATAACGGATATTGCGACAACGTCGTGTTAAAAGACATTTAGAATTTTAGGGGTTGAGTCACCCATTTACTCCCATCTGTCGAGTAGTGTGGTGACACTACCAATCACCCACGTCCGTGGGAAGATACCCTACACGCGGTCCCCGGATGCCCTCATTCTCATTCGCAAATATTACATTGTCAAATGATTACATTTTGGACTATCACGGTCGAAGAGTTAGTGTAAATGTGGTGTCTTTGTAGTGACGCGTAATAAACCATACGTATCTTGATCTTACTACTGATCTTATTTTAATCACTAGTTCAATTTTAAAAGATTTTGAAAATAATGCAACTATATAGTGTTGAATTTTGTTATCAGTAATTACACATTTTAGGCACTTGTGAAATTTTTGTAAGGTAAAAAAGTTGTGATTTTTTTACATAACACGCTACGAACTAACCAAATCAAACCTTGTAGTACCAGGAGATAAGAATCATAAAGAAGGTATTAGCGTAACCATAGAATCTGAAATAGAACTCAGTACATAGCGCATAGATAGAGCTAGAGAGACAACCCGCAATAACCATAATACTACGTCAGGTGTATTGTTTGTCTAAAGGAGTATGGCAACCTTCTTTAAGTTTCTTATCTCCTGGTACTTCAGGTTTAATTTGGTTAGTTTGTAGCGTGTTGTATGCTGTGTACAAAATCCACCAAGCATATAGCATATTAATGTTTTGCTAATATAATATTTTGCGAATGTAATATTATGAGAATGAGGGCCCGGGTGGTGCCAATCAGCTGGTAGGCATCTTGAGCAAGAAGCCGTCTTGGTGTGTACCACCTATAAGCAGCAGTGTGCAAACACTGCTGTGTTTAGGTTTGAAGGGCACTGTAGCAAGTCAAGTTACCGGGCTATCGAGACCTACCATTTGGGATGTGGAACTGCCGCTAAAAATATCTCGGAGTGTTAAGCGCAGTGCATTGTCACACACAATGGTGATACTATAACTGTAATGTACAGACGTGATGCTTACCGCCAGACACCGGCTTGTCTGTCTATGAACATATAAACATTAAAAAAAATGGGATGTGTCTGTGTTATGGACACGGCCGTTTGTTGTACGTGAATACGTCTCAAAATGGCGGTCCCCCCTCCGCCGCGCGGGATGTGTTACAGTCCTTACTTAGTGCCTGTTTCAGAATGTTCGAGAAGTTCCGGTTATACTACCCAGAACATCACTACATAGTATAAAACAAAGTCGTTTTCTGGAGCGTGTAGTAGTGTAAAAACGTAAAAAGTAAATAAGTAAAAATGTAGTGTATGAATTTAAATATTTCAAAGACAGCAGGTGACGATTTGTCACGGTTTAGGGAAATAATAATTGTTTTACTCTAAATTTTACGCGTGCGGGCCACGGGCATTAATGAAGAAATCAAAACTACTGGTTCGATTTTAATCATTTTTTCAGTGAATGACATAGGCTATATACATTTTATACCCGTGCGAAGCCGGAGCGGGCCGCTAGTATTTAATAAATAAAACACTATCTTTGCGTTTCACAGTCATCGATTTAGCCTATACATCGGTTAAAGCTTGAAACGCGCTGCATGTTAACTGCCATTTTTATCATTCAGTTATTTTATGTTGTAGGTAGTATAACCGGAACATACTCGAACATTCTGAAACAGACCCTTAGTGTAATAAACTCTTTAATTCTTTAGCTATCCAGTGGTGTAATTGAAATTTGGATGGGGATGATAGATACATAGCTGCAACACTAAACTGTATCCCCGATTTTGTTATCATTAATTTTTTAATTGCGTCCCTTTGGAAGCAATTTCAAAGACGTATCCCCGTGAGGTGCTGGGTTAGAATTGCACATCCCCATACCGTGGGTGTCGTAAGAGGCGACTAAAGGAAAAATAATGGAAGGTGGGCAGCAGCGTCTTCTAAAGAAATGCTATCTTATACTGCGATCCCAAGCCGCCCGCCAAGCGTGGGGATTATGGCAAATACCCCCTTATAGGGGAGGCTGCGTTCAGCAGTGGACGATGCGGCTGATACAGTACATTAACGTCAAAAACCAATAACCCTTTTTCTGCTGTATGTGGCAGCCGTAAATGTAATATTTTAGTGTTTAACTTTGTCATAGATTTGAAGCAATGATGGCCGAGCGGTAATAGTTGTGGAATGCCGTGCCGCAGGTCCATGGTTCACTCCCCATCACTGGCTTGAGCTTCACCCTATATTGGAAAGGCATTTTGCGACTGCTCGCCTGCCTAGCTGCCATTCTCAAGAAGAAAATATGTCGTCAAGCACTAAAAACAGTCTGTTCCGGCAGCAGTCCTTGAGAGCCAGTAAAATTACAGGCACATGAGACTTAACAACTATGTCTCAATGTGACGGGCGCAATGCAAATCCTTCAGATGAAATGCATCTGTCATAGGCAGAGGTTAGTCCGCTTAACATCACATAAAAAATACCTACATGAGAGAAGACGTTCGATTTGAATAACTGGTTTATTACAAAATTACAAATATACGATAGGAAAAATTTGTCATGTGCGGGATTCGAACCCGCGTCCATCCGCCCCTTTAGCCGGGGTAAGCTCTAACCAATTGAGCTAACATGACATGACGTCATAACTCGAATCTTTCCTATCGTTCATTAACCATCGTATTGGGATGGAATTGGCGGGTTCGAATCCCGCACACGACTTTAGCACTATTATAAATTTTTCCTATCGTATATTTGTAATTTTGTATTGTAATCCGCATAGCAGGCGTTATTGCAATCATAACAATATAAAAAAAATGGTTTTTACTTTAACTTTGATGCCGACGTAGTAAGCAGCAAAATCAATGCACCAGGGAGTGCATACAATGCCTGAAAGACAGGAGATGGGGGAATAAACTGGCAACTTTGCGTCTATATTTGAGAGTTTTCAAGTCTATAGGTAGTCAGATTTTTTATCAGACGGAGTAAACTGACAGATCGAAATGTCACATTTCAAAATAAAGTTGCCAACTTCAAATCATAGTGATGTTTCTAGTTCAGTTTCTATGAGCGGAACTAGATTGTGTTGGACATAGGTATAATAATTGTCATCCCTAAATTGTATAATTTATTGCTATTAGATTGCACATAAACAACCTATCTTATAGTAATATAAATCGCTTGTATAGCAAAATCACTCTTAGGACAATAATAAAGACTTTTACGAAGATTATGAAAAAATGATACAGCTCACTGAAGTGACGAAGTGAAAGAACTAAATCATTTTACCATAGCAATATTTTTGAATCGTCAAAAAGTAGCAACACCCTCAATGTCACTTTACTCCAGAGATTAAAAATCTGACTATAGACTCCACATGTCACCAATGAGCTTTACTCTATTATTTATGGAGTCAAATGCTTCGAGCTGGTTTTTAGCCGAACCGTCCCAGAGATGGCGTGGCTGCAGTATTTTATTACAGTGGTACATTCCTGCATTCCTTCAAGGCAAGTTTTGCTTTAGCCGCGGATATGTAGTGTAGAATATTTCAATATTAAAATTTGTAATTGACATTCATAAGAGCGTCGTAGACACCTAAATTGAATAAATGATTTTGACCATGGTTCACGTTGTTCCAGTACTCCATTCGAGCTTAATTGATCAGATTACTAAATAACTGTTGTTTAACCACTTAATGAGACCGATTTCCAAAAACATGTAAAAAATATTTCACCACCTAAAAACATTGCTATCAAACTCAGATTTTGATAGTAGCTATAAATTTTAATATTGTTATGTTTGCAATAACGCCTGCTTGGCGAATTACATTATAAAATTACAAATTTACGAGAGAAAAAATTATAGTCATGTGCGGGATACGAACCCGCGTCCATCCATCCCTTTAACCAGGGTATGCTCTGATGGTTGAAGAACAAGAGCAAAAATTAGAGTTATGAGTCGTTGTGTCATGTTAGCTCAATTGGTTAGAGCATACCCCGGCTAAAGGGGTGGATGGACGCGAGTTCGAGTAGAATATGCAAAAGACATAGGTACTCAGTACTCGTTTGTTACAAAAAACAGACAGTAGTAGATAGGTAATGAGATAAAAGAAAACAACAAAAATAACAAAAAATATTTTAATAACTTAACAAACACCAATGTGCCCTCAATACTTATCAAATAGGCGTAAAAAAGAAAGATGCTTTCGGCGGTAGACGTGCAAGTTCAGTGTTATCTAATTAGTTAATCACAAATAGACACAGACCAGCGAAAGTTGACCCCTCACAAAGCTTCGCGATAGTGGCCTTGCAGAAAGAAAAGCGGTCAATCACCCCTTCATTCATCTTTGTTTTTCGTAAACAAAGTTATACAGGGCTCTCGTTCGCACAACAGCCATTGACTTATGTGCGACTGTAATAGCAGCATCTTTTTAGTGATATGATATGGATGGACGATTCGAGGTCAATGACCGAAATTCCTTCTGCCAAGCAACGATGGTACTTTATCACTAATATAACTTTACCCAACTACTTCACGATAACCCTACAAATTCACACTTCCCGTTACCTTAATTTGGATAATTAAATAAACATTGTAAACTACTTATTGACACCGTGGGGTGCCAGGATAGAATATCACATCTCCATTTCTTCCCATGGGTGTCGTAAGAGGCGACTAAGGACAATATACCAGAAAATGGGAAGCAGCGCCTTCTGAATTACTGACAACATCTACTGCGATCTCCAAGACGCCTGCCAAGCGTGGGGATTGTGGCAAAATTCCTCATTGAGGGAGACCTTGTTCAACGGTAGACGTTCCAGTTAATGCGATACTTGTTGTTAAGGACTTTTTAATATATGTTAACACTTTTGATAGTCTACTACGTTTTTGTACAAAAATATATTTTATTTCAAGTCAAATGTTTGGTCAGAATCAAAGATAAAAATATAATGAATAATAATGCTTATCACATTGTAAGTATCAAGTGCGTTTCGTAACGCAAAAGTATACGGAATTTTGTATTTAAAATCATTTATTATTAGTAAGAAAAATAAAATAGTGTTATAAGAAAAAATTTTGAGGTAAAATTATTAAGCCAATATATAATTCAGACTTTGCAACGCGGCCTCTTCTCCGACTCATTTCAAACTTTCTATTCTCCGTTTTGTTCCCGGCGACAGTAAATCATCAATCATTAAGAATAACAAAAAAAAATGGAGGGAAATCGAAAAAATACTGGGGTAAAACCAAAATACTAAAATAAAATTTCAAATATTACAACACACATTCTTCCCCTAACCATTCCAAACTTTCTCTGTTTCATTATCTGCAACAATGTCATTAAATTTTCAAAATTTACGTTATCTTTTCAAATGAGAAAAATAATGGTAAGGAAAAATGGTGGGGTATAACCAAAATACATTTTTACAACGCGGCCTCTTCTCCGACTCATTTCAAACTTTTTCTCTCCAATTTGTTCCGGGCGACAATAAATCATCAATTATTTAGAATAAGAAAAAAATAATAGAGGTAAAATGAAAAAAATGCTGGGGTAAAATACTAAAATAGAATTTCTATTATTACACCACACATTCTTCCCCTAACCATTCCAAACTTTCTCTCCGTTTCGTTAACCGCATTAATAAGTCATTAATCTTTTCAAATAAGAAAAATATTGGGAGGGGGAAATGGTGGGGTATAACCAAAATACATTTTTACAACGCGGCCTCTTCCCCGACTCATTTCAAACTTTCTCTTCTCCGTTTTGTTCCCGGCGACAATAAATCATTAATTATTTAGAATAAGAAAAAAATAATGGAGGTAAAATGAAAAAAATGCTGGGGTAAAACAAGAATACTAAAATAAAATTTCAAATATTACACCACACATTCTTCCCCTAACCATTCCAAACTTTCTCTCCGTTTCTTTTTCCGCAACAATAAGTCAATAATCTTTTCGAATGAGAAAAATAATGAGAGGGGAACAATGGTGGGGTATAACCAAAATACATATTTGCAACGCAGCCTCTTTCCCGGTTCATTTTAAACTTTCTCTTCTCAGTTTTGTTCCCGGCGACAATAAATCATCAATCATTTAGAATAAGAAAAAAATGGGGTAAAACCAGAATACTAAAATAAATTTTCAAATATTACACCTCACATTCTTCCCCTAACCATTCCAAACTTTCTCTACGTTTCGTTTTCCGCAACAATAAGTCAATAATCTTTTCGAATGAGAAAAATAATGCGAGGGGAAAAATGGTGGTGTATAACCAAACTATTTTTTTACAACGCGGCCTCTTCCCCGACTCATTTCAAATTTTCTCTTCTCCGTTTTGTTTCCGGCGACAATAAATCATCAATTATTTAGAATAAGAAAAAAATAATGGAGGTAAAATGAAAAAAATGCTGGGGTAAAATACTAAAATAAAATTTCAAATATTACACCACACATTCTTTCCTTAACCATTCCAAACCTTCTCTACATTCCGTTATCCGCGACAAGAAGTCATTAATCTTTCCGAATAAGAAAAAATATTTGGGGAGAAAATGATCCCACCATTTTCCCCACAATTTACCCCCATTTTTTTGTTCTTCTATAACCTAAATACATGTATCAAAATCAAACTTTGCAACACGGCCTCTTCCCCTCCCCATGCGATACTTTCTCATTCCCGTTCTGTTCCCCGCAACACTTGGCAGCTCTCCGTCCCTTTCCCGCAAGCGGTCTGTCTCGCTCGTCCCACACGACTACGCCGTCACATTGACAAATACGCTTCGGGTTTTGAAATACGCCAGCGGAACGTGCTATGACACCGCATGCTATACTGTGAAATTAAATAAAAAACTTAGGGCCTGTTTCAGAATGTTCGAGAAAGTTCCGGTTATACTACCCAGAACATATTTAGGGCCTGTTTCAGAATGTTCGAGAAAGTTCCGGTTATACTACCCAGAACATATTTAGGGCCTGTTTCAGAATGTTCGAGAAAGTTCCGGTTATACTACCCAGAACATATTTAGGGCCTGTTTCAGAATGTTCGAGAAAGTTCCGGTTATACTACCCAGAACATATTTAGGGCCTGTTTCAGAATGTTCGAGAAAGTTCCGGTTATACTACCCAGAACATATTTAGGGCCTGTTTCAGTATGTTCGAGAAAGTTCTGGTTTTACTACCCAGAACATATTTAGGGCCTGTTTCAGTATGTTCGAGAAAGTTCCGGTTATACTACCCACAACATAAAATAACTGAATGATAAAAATGACAGTTAACGTGCAGCGCGTTTCAAGCTGTAACCGATGGATAGGCGAAATCGATGACTATGAAACGCAAAGATAGTGTTTTATTTATTAAATATGTTCTGGGTAGTATAACCGGAACTTACTCGAATATTCTGAAACAGGCGCTATTGAAGCGCTCGTAGCGAAGTTTACTTAGCTTCTAGTTCTCAACCGATCAGCAAAGTTAAGCAACGTCGCGCGCGGTCATGAGTTGGATGGGTGACCGCTAGTGACATTACTACTGAGCGTTTCCGTGCTTCGGAGGGCACGTTAAGCCGTCGGTCCCGGTTGTTGTCTTAGGATGGCAGTCGTTATAGCATGCTGGTAGGGCATTTTGCGAATGCCCGCCTGGCTAGCTACCACTCTCAAGTAGAAAATCTGTCGCCAAGCACCTAACGGTGTGTTCCGGCAGCTGTCCTTGAGAGCCAGTACTTCTAAGTTAGCCTGAACAACATCTTCGACCACATCATCACTTACCATCAGGTGAGATAGTGGTCAAAGGCTAACCTATCAGGAATAAAAATAAAAAAAAAGGCCTTTAATAAATCATATTATAAAACAACTTCCAAATAAGGAAGAAGTAGTAAGGGGCACTAAAATGTTTTTTTTTTTAATAAAACAATATTACCTATTTCACCACTCAAGTGTGAAATAACTTGTAGAAGTCGGTACCATGCGCACAATATTGTGTTAATAGGCACTTTTGAACTATCTTGTACCGACTTCAACAAGTTGTTTCACACTTTTTGAGTGTAGAAGTCGGTTACATTTTTTTCATTACTTATGCTCGTTAAGTTCTTTTTTGTTCCCGGTTTAAGCGGTTTAAAAGTGCTTTTTATTCTCTATTGTATAGTCAGCTTTTCAAGCACGAATGCACAAAAATGATTGTTTTATTTAAAATTGTTGAAAGAGGTTCGGTTTGTAATATATTTCAGGTGGGAAGTTTGCCTGGGTCTTTTTAATACCCATAGATCGGGAGGATTATTAAAGAACCAGTTTTCCTTTTCAAAACTATGGCACTCTTTATTGAACTTTGATCAAATATCAAGGTTAATATTATTATAAAGATGTTATTTACATGAAATTTATTATTCCTCGCAATTAAAGTGAAAATTCGAGTGTATAATCGAACATAATAGCCATTTTAGCCTCATCTAAAATTTAATTCTTAGCCTTTGGCTAGAATTGTTAAGCGTCTCGGCTAAAATGACATATTTTACGCACTCGCTATTTAAGTAAAAAAATATAAAAAAAGTTGAAGCGTCTGTATTCCCCGTAGGCATTAGACACAGCACAGGTGACTAAAATAGCTAAACATTAAAATAATATTTTTATTTCTTAATATTATTTAATGCGTTAATCAAATACACATTTACAGATTTTAAGAGCATTTTTGAAGCAATGATGGCCGAGCGGTAATAGCTATGGACTGCCGTGCCGCAGTACCCTCGTTCGATCCCCACCGCCGGCTTGAGCTTCACCGCTTGGTGGAAGGGCATTTTGTGAATGCCCGTCTGCCTAGCTACCACCCTCGAGTAGAAAATCTGTCGCCAAGCACCTAACGGTGTGTCCCGGCAGCAGTCCTTGAGAGCCAGTGAAATTACAGGCACATGAGACTTAACAACTATGTCTCAAGGTGACGGGCGCAGTGCAAATCGTGACTATGAAATGCATCTACAGGCAGAGGTTAGTACGCTTAACATCAGGTGGGCCTCGAGCTGGTTCCGTCAAAAGAACATGAAAAAAAAAATATGTTTTCACTTACGGTGGTCCAGAGTCGCCATCTATTTTGGAGGTATTCGTGGAGCCTTTCCCGAGGTCGTCTGCCCGCTCGGTGATCGCTATGGCGCGGCCGATTATGTCCGATATCTGTCAAAATAACACATATTACAGTTCCCGGCTTAAAAATTAAGATTTTTTTGAAGCAGTGATGGCTCAGTGGCATTGGCTATGTACTCAATAGACTACTGTATTTTACTCGATGGTTGGTTTTTTTTTTTTTTTTTTTTTTTGTTGGAACAAGCGCGAGGCCCATCTGATGTTAAGCGGTATCCTCTGCCTATAATAGATGCATTTCGTCACAAGTGACGAGCTGCACTGCGCCCTTCACCTTGAGACGTAGTTGTTAAGTCTCATGTAATTTTACTGGCTCTCAAGGACAGCTGCCGGAACACACCGTTAGGTGCTTGGCGACAGATTTTCTACTTGAGGGTGGTAGCCAGGCGGGCATTCGCAAAATGCCCTTCCACCGTGCGGTGAAGCTCAAGCTCTGGGCGGGATTCGAACCATGGACTTGCTGCGAGTCCATAGCCAATGCCAATGAGCCATCACTGCTTCAAAATTAGTATAGATTATATCATATAATACCTTTAACACATTGTCAACAATTCTAAAAGTAGCTCGTCCGTTCTCATCAGCGTGTATGTTCCCCAGGTCCCCGGCGTGGCGCGCCCCCGGGGGGTCGCCGGGGGCCCCGTGGGGGCTGCCGTGGGGGTTGTAATGGGGGCCTATCGACTTGCAGCCCTGAAACAATATTGTTATTCATTTAATTCCACATTGAATTACGCCGTCGCATTGACATATAGTTTCATAATCAATTTCATATCACTCTTCACACTATCACTTCACTTTTTCATTCAATTTTTTTTTTTAATCCGGTTTTTTTTTAAATTGCTGATAGGTTAGCCATTGACCACTATCTCACCTGATGGTAAGTGATGATGTGGTCGAAGATGTTGTTCAGACTAACCTAGAAGTAATGGCTCACAAGGACAGCTGCCGGAACAGACCGTTAGGTTCTTGGCGACAGATTTTCTACTTGAGGGTGGTAGCTAGCCAGGCGGGCATTCGCAAAATACCCTACCACCATGCTATAACGACTGCTATTAGACAACAACCGGGACCGACGGCTTAACGTGCCCTCCGAAGTACGTGCACGCTCAGTAGTAATGTCACTAGCGGTCACCCATCCAACTCATGACCGCGGCGGATGTTGCTTAACTTGGCTGATCGGTTGAGAACAGCTAAGTAAACTTCGCTACGAGCGCTTCAAAATATTTTAGCCTTTGACCACTATCTCACCTGACGGTAAGTGAGGTTTTTCAGGCTAACCTAGAAATACTGGCTCTCAAGGACGGTACAGCGTTAGGTGCTTGGCGACATATTTTCTACTTGAGAGCGGTAGCTAGAGCATTCGCAAAATGCCCAACAATAAGTAGATGAACTACGATGTATTTGAGTATTGGGTTTAGTTCTGTTGCAGCAATATCAACTCTTTAGTGTTCTAACAGATCGAGTTAGTACAATAACATTCTATACAATGAATACAAAATTGCTAATGTAATTTTTTTTAAAGTTATTATTATATTTTTTTTTACAAATAACACATCTAGGTATGAACTTAAATTACTATGTTAAAGCACAAATCTATAGGCGTGATAGTTTTTCAGTAATGTGTTCCACAAAATGTTCAAGTTGTATGATAGTGATAGGGCTCGCTTCGCTGGCCCTAATAAAGAAATAAAGATCCCTCATCTGTAATCATACCTCGCTGAGATCCCCGTCGTTTCTAACATGCAGCCCATGGGTCCCTGGAGGCAGAGCGTCCACACTCCCGTCCGCCACTAGAGCCCCGTCTGCTTGTTGGAAACGGATTATACCGAGCACAGACCCGCCACAACCTTGGCTTGAAACCATCGCTACTGCCGACTGGCTGTCTGGAGAAAGATATTTGTGCATGTTACATCACTGTATGTGGCACAGAGTAATTTTCTACCGACTTCAAAAGCCGGATGGTCCACTGCTGAAGACAGCCTCCCCCATTAAGTGGCGTTTGCCGTAATCCCCACGCTTGGCAGGCGTATTGGGGATCGCAGTTTAAGATATCAGTTCCTAAGAAGGCGCTGCTGCCCACCTTCCGGTATCTTACTTTTAGTCGCCTCTTACGACACCCACAGATAGGAATGGGGAGGTGACATTCTAGGCACCCCACGAGGCAACTACTACTCCCTACCAAGTGATAATATTTTACATTTTATTGTTTTACTCTGTGCACTTTTAGCATTTACAGTATTTACACCCACACTAAGATATAGTGTGTAAAAGAGACTACTCCTTAATGTGCATAATATCAATTGTTTATTGTGGAGGTTGTGGCCTTCTTTTTTTTTTTAATGTTATTGTGAAGGAACAAGCATGAGCCCCACCTGATGTTAAGTTGACTAAGCTCTGCCTATAATAGATGCATTTCGTCAACGATGTTCCATTGTTAGGTCTCATGTGTCAGTAATGTTAATGGCTCACAAGGACTGCTGCCAGAACACACTGATAGGTGCCTGGCGACAGATTTTCTACTTGAGGGTGGTCGCTAGCCAGGCGGGCATTCGCTAAATGCCGTTCCACCATGCTGTGAAGCTCAAGCCCGCCGCGGGATTCGAACCATGGACCTGCTGCACGGCAGTCCAAATCCAATGCCGCTGAGCCACCCCTGCTTCAAAAGTGAACCGATCGATCGACACACGGCAAACGACTACGCTTTTCTATTTGTTTACACGTAAGATCCATCACAAGCGTGGTTTATTGGATGTAATTAAAATGTATTTTTTTTATTTATATGTTGTAGTAAGAGAAGACAATCCATGTTAATTTTAGAAATTATCTTGTATCAATGACCTAAAGCTTTATTTTAAGCTGGACACCAATAGAAGGCGGTCGCAGCTCGGCGACGTGTTAAGGCGGTTCTGTGCAAATGTGGTCCGAAAGTTGCTGCTGTACCGAAAACACCGTGCGGTGTCCGTGCGGGAAAGCGGCGCGGGTGCTGTATGTGACGGCAATCAGTATCAGAAAAGCCAAGAAATTAATGTTTTTGGATTCAAATAGCGATGAAGAGTTTTTAAAGTTATTTGCTTTGCGCCCAAAAATTCTTACAACGAATTTGGGTTCATGACATACCTACTTATTTTTTTCTCAATCATCTCTCAACTTTATGTACTGCTTATAGCATCCTTCTGCGATTCCGCGCCGCCTCAGCCAAGCTGTTTTCCTGGCCAGTAGGTACTCAATTATAGTCTATTAGTTTGCATATTACAAGTAGTGATGTGCCGGATATCCGTATCCGTATTCATATCCGCGGGTATCCGAGGGTGATGAAAGATATGTATCAGTATCCGTTAGTTTTTGGCGGATCTTTTATTTACTTTAAATTTATAGATGAAATTTTATATATATATTGTTGATTAGGTAACAATGAAAAACTGATAAAATCTATTCAAATTTTTTTTTTCTTCTTAAAATGGTATTTTGCACCTGTTCGGTTTTTATAGTGGACTGTAGATTATACTTAGAAGTAGTGGGAATTTCGAATAACCAATCGATCGAACAACAAAATAAATTGACTCACCGATATATATCCTGTGATGTATAACTGATATATAGCCTTACCGGGATGCAAGTAAAATAATAGCTACTGAGGCGCCCTTTTACTATAGATCCTTACAATACCCATTCAGGCGACGATGATACTGCGAATTTGGCTTGCAGAAATGAGATGACTCCAGGAATCGGGTTACTGCAATTCTCACGCTGCGATGGCGATAATGTAACACACGTATAATTTGATTCGCGGTGTTAAGTGGAACGAGAACGAGAAATAACGAGATATCGACGATAAAATTGCACTGATCAGCTTGGCGACAAATTTTGAACAGGACTGATCGTATAACTGGCATTAACTGCCAAAAAGGCTTTTAGGCGGGAAAGTTTGTGTTGCCATTGCGAATATTGACATGAATATTGACTGTGAATATTGAACATTCCGCCCACCTAAATGCAACGTATTTACGAAAAGACGAAGACATTGATAATGAATTTTAAATATTATTAAAGCAACAATATATTGACTGAGTTAACTACAAAAAATTATTAAATTATATATAAATTAAATACATTAAACGGTAGTGATGAAAAATTAACGAAAACTTAATTAGTATTGCTGTCAATTGCAACTGGTAAAGGACAGAGTTTAACGACAGGTCTTTTGTACTCTCCAAAAGCAGTCTTGACGGTTGCAACTCTACAAACTTTATCTGCTCCTGGATGCAGAGCTATGACTCTTCCTAGGTTCCAATTAAGTGGTTTAGCTTGTTCATTGACAATAAGCACTAAAGTGCCTATCGCAATGTTTTCTCGCTTCTTGTTCCAATCAGCTCGTTGTTGCAACGTGTGAATGTATTCATTCTGCCACCTACGCCAAAAGTCTTGGTGCATTTTTTGAATCAATTTCCAGCGATGGAGGGAACTGATTGGTTGGTCTACGAAATTTTCCTCAGGCAGGCCGGACAACGGTTCCGTCGTGAGGAAGTGACCAGGAGTCAATGCAGCGAAATCATTGGCATCAGAACTGAGTGGAGTGAGAGGCCTAGAATTTAACATAGCTTCCACTTGAGACAGCACAGTGTAAAATTCTTCATAAGTTAATCGCTGATTGCCTACCACACGAGTTAGGTGTGTTTTAACGGCCTTAATGCCAGCTTCCGCCAAGCCATTAAAATGGGGACTTCCGGCAGGATTAAATGAGAATTCTATCTCTTGCGAAGAGGCAGCATCGTTCATGAGGGAGTTCAGATAGTTTCTAGCACCGACAAAGTTTCTACCCTGGTCGGACACGATTTGACTACACCGTCCGCGACGAGCAACGAATCTTTTCAACGCCGCTAAGAAAGCCTCAGTCGATAACTCAGAAGCTAATTCAATATGTAGGGCTTTCGTGCAAGTGCAAACAAATACACAAATATAACCCTTATAGGTCTTGACACCACGGCCACGACCCAAGGCGATGTCAAACGGTCCACCATAGTCAACAACAGAACTCGAAAATGGTTTGATCTGATTGACTCGAAACGATGGTAAGTTTCCCATAAGAGGAGCAAGAACAGGTTGGGGATTTGCACGGAAACATTTAATACAACGAGAAACAACAGTTCGAATGGCTCTCTTTGGCGAAAGGATCCAAAAATCCTGCGCAAGTAAATTCTGGAGAGTTTGAGCTCCAGGATGCATGAAGCGGTCATGATAATCTTGAATGATCAATGATGTCAAGCTATGATCACGTGATAACAGTAACGGATGCTTTACGTTGAAGTCGACCTTGGCAAAAGCCAGGCGACCGCCCACCCTGAGATAACCCGCATTATCGAGGAAGGGTGAAAGTTTGCGCAAGCATCTCGGAAGAGAATTGACTAAGCCATTTTTGACCTTTTCAATCTCCGTGGCAAATGAAACCTGCTGTGCATGTTTGATCAAGAACATAAAACTATCCTGTAGTTCTTGAACCTCCAATGGTCCAATAGTCTTTTGCAAAGGAGACTTTGCATTATGGCAGAAGCGAAAACAATACGACAGTACTCGCTTTAAAGTAGAAAGCGAGGATAATTTATTTGTTAAACTATCAACAATGTGGACTTCAACACTGGTCAATAGACTAAAGATTCGTTGTTCTTCTTGAACATCTGGACCAGCATGAGTGGAGGAAGTAATAAACGAGGGACTCCACCGATCTTCAGGCTCTCCAAGCCATGTTGGGCCATTCCACCACATGTCACATCGCACAAGATCAGCAGGGAGCGTACCCCGAGAACCGACATCTGCAGGCATTGACAAGGTGCTCGTATGTCCCCAGCAGTCTGGAGACAGAATTTCCTGTATGTGGCTAACGCGGTTGGCAACGAAGGTTTTCCATTTCGATGGACATGACTTAATCCATGCCAGAGCTACGGTAGAGTCAGACCAAGCAAATATTTTTCCAAAACGATAAAATGGCTCCAAGGCATGGACGACAGATCTCACCAAGTCAGCAAGTAAAACGGCTGCTTGAAGTTCCATTCTTGGTATAGAAAGCTTGCGTACGGGAGCAACCTTTGTTTTTGCACAGCAGAAGTGAACTGAGCAATCACCGATTGCATTAACCGCACGTATATAGCAGACTGCACACGATCCTCGCTCTGAACTGTCACAGAATGCGTGGAGCTGCAAATCGACAAAATTTTGTATCAAACGCCGAGGAATTGAAACTGACTTCAAAGATGGGAGTTGCTCTTTAAAGCGGGACCACTCTAAGCTGATATTCTCTGGGACATCCTCATCCCAATCGACACCCAATGTCCAAAGAAATTGCATTAGGTATTTAGCATAAAACGTAACTGGTCCAAGAAACCCCAAAGGGTCATAGATTCGAGCGATCTCTGAAAGTATTATACGTTTTGTGCAACGACGATTACCATTATCGGCAACTCTAAAGCCGAATGTGTCAGAGTGAGGATGCCATAAAATTCCTAATATTTTTAGAGAAGCATCAGCTGGTTGCTCGAAGCCTTTAGAACTCTCTAGGTACAACTCTGAAGGAGGGATATCCTTCAAAAAATCTCGACAATTTGAGGTCCACTTCCTCAGATGGAAGCCACCAGAAGCTAAAATGTTAGTAAGTTCTGATTTGAGTTGCAGAGCATTCATGGTAGAGTTCGCGCCAGTGACAATGTCATCGACGTAGATGTCTCTAGTCAACACAGTAGAGGCAGCTGGGTAATTTTCAGCAGCTTCAACTGAAAGTTGGGCTATGGTACGGAGAGCTTGGAATGGAGCACAAGAAACGCCATAAGTTACAGTCTTGAGTTTGTAATCACGGACCGGCTCAGATGTAGAGGGCCGCCAAACAATTCGCTGGTATTGCGCATCTTCGTCAGGAACCAAAATCTGCCTATACATCTGTTGTACGTCACCCGTAAACACTACTGCGTGCCAACGAAAGCGCAACAACAGATCAAAGATGTTTGTTTGCAGTTTTGGTCCAGGAAGGAGAGCGTCATTTAAAGACCTTCCTGAAGCATCTTTAGCACTGGCATCAAACACCACACGCAGAGGAGTACTGACCGATTCAGGCCTCATGATACCGTGATGAGGAATGTAATAAAATTTTCCATCCTTAGTAGCGGGGGGCTCTACCTCCTCAAGGTGACCACGAGCTTTATAATCATCCAGGAATGAAATATACGCAGTTTTAAATACCGGATTCATCTGTAGACGACGTTCTATACTTGAAAATCTCCGAAGAGCAATCTCACGAGAGTTGTGAAAAGTTGGTTTATTATCCAACTCGATAAAGGGAAGAGGTACAACAAATCTACCTTCTTCAGTACGAGAATGATTTTCAAAAAAGTATTTTTCACATTGTTTGTCCTTTTTTGACATGAACTCTGCCTTAGGACTCACTTCTTCAATTTCCCAAAATTTCTTCAGTGATTCGTTCAGTGTAACATTGGAAACTAATAGACAATTTTTTGTCATGACACGGGAACGAAGATATTGTGATGAAGCCTTTCCATCACATGCACCCATCAGAATCCATCCCAGATGTGTATTCAATGCCACGGGTTGCCCTGGTCGACCACGCTTGATCCCAGGTAAAAGACAAGAAACGAAAATATTTGCATCCAGCAAAATGTCCACTGGGCCTGGATGTGTAAACTCAGGGTCAGCCAGATCCAAATGTTTGATATGTGACCAATTCGACGAATCAATATATTGAGAAGGTTGATCAGCACAGATTGACGACAAAACAAGAGCTTCAAATTTTAAATTTGACAATAAGGTTTTAACCACAGGTTTCATCTCACATACAAGTGAGCCAACAGGTTCAGTAGCTGTATGCCCTATACCACTCACGGACTGGCAGTTTTTACCAATATTGAGTCCTAGACGTAAAGCACAATCCTTAGATATGAAATTGCACGCACTGGCAGAGTCCAGGAGAGCCCTTACTGGCTGAAAGTTACCAGAGCTATCTCGTACCAAAACTTTTGCTGTTGAGAATAGTATTGTGCTACTACTAGCCACCGAGGTCAGAACTACATTTTTATTGTCAGCAATGATTTTTGTTTCACATGCCTGATGTGTCATAGGTTGTGCTTGCTTTTCCAAGTGGAGCAGTGAGTTATGAGAATAATTGCACACGCTACAACGAAATGACGCTTTACATGCTTTAACTCTATGAGTATTGGAAAAGCACAAAATACAAAGACCCTTTTCTTTTATAAAATTAAAACGAGAGGTTGGGTCTAGTTTTAAGAAGCCCTCACAGGATGTGAGTGTGTGGTGCTGGCGAGAACAAAAAACACATATAGAATTTGCAACTACCAACGATGCTTTTGGTTTGCCTTGGTTATTCCTAAAAGTAACTGCAGGTTTACTATTGACAGCAACATTTGACATTTTTAAGGCTTTGTATTGTTTTTCAATAAAATCTTGTACTTGAGTGTACCTAGGAATTTCATCACTATTAAACTCAAGTTGAAAAGCTTCCCGAGTTGATCTATCTAGCTTTGTCCAAAGTAAATGAAACAACATAAAGTTTGAGTCTGGAAGGGAATACTTTTCTAACACTGTCAGGTTCTCCGAAAATAATCTATGTACTCTTTCAAGTTCAGAAGCACTTTTGGTTTTTATAGGCTCACAATGAACTAATTTTTCATAATAGTTAGTTGCAATGTACCGTTTGTTATCAAAATGTTTATGCAGCAATTGATAAGCATCTAAATAATTTTGCTCTGTCAAGGGGAATTTTTTTATTAAATCATATGCTTTACCTTCTACACTCGACAGCAAATAATGTAGCTTTTCTACATTGCTAATATTTCTCTTATGAATTAATGAATCAAATAGTCCAATAAATGAGACCCAATTTTCTAATGTTCCATCAAATCTTTTAATGTTTATTTTTGGCAATTGTGCATGCACCGAATCAGTCACTGCTGAATCAGTTTTGGAATAAGATACTTGGAGTCTCGTTTTAATCTTTTTCACAGTTTCCTCAAAGTTGAAGGTTACCAACATTTCGTCTTTACGTGACATCTTATCTAAGCGGGCAAGAACTTTAATTTGCGCCTCGTGGAATTGTGTTTCTATTTCGCGAAGATCTTCTAAACTTATGGACACAAACTCGCAATCGGCAAAATATTCTAACCTCATAATCGCATAGTCGCGAGCAGTGCGATTCATGTCAACACATGCAGTACTTGCCATTTCGCTGTCACTCATCTTTTAGCAATTTATATACACAAAATAAACAACACTATTGCGATAAAACTCGACGAAAACGAAAAAATATGGTACCATAAGGTACCCTCGGAACTTAAAATAGATCGATAAATAATTATGTTACAAAATAATTACGACAGAAATATGCACGAAAATAAGCGAGAAAAGGCACTGTTCATAAATCCGGTTCGAAGACCAAAAATAATGTTCGGTTTTTATAGTGGACTGTAGATTATACTTAGAAGTAGTGGGAATTTCGAATAACCAATCGATCGAACAACAAAATAAATTGACTCACCGATATATATCCTGTGATGTATAACTGATATATAGCCTTACCGGGATGCAAGTAAAATAATAGCTACTGAGGCGCCCTTTTACTATAGATCCTTACAATACCCATTCAGGCGACGATGATACTGCGTATTTGGCTTGCAGAAATGAGATGACTCCAGGAATCGGGTTACTGCAATTCTCACGCTGCGATGGCGATAATGTAACACACGTATAATTTGATTCGCGGTGTTAAGTGGAACGAGAACGAGAATTAACGAGATATCGACGAAAAAATTGCACTGATCAGCTTGGCGACAAATTTTGAACAGGACTGAATGTATAACTGGCGTTAACTGCCAAAAAGGCTTTTAGGCGGGAAAGTTTGTGTTGCCATTGCGAATATTGACATGAATATTGACTGTGAATATTGAACAGCACCTTTATATTGTTTTTTTTTTTTTTTTTTTTTTTTTTTTTAAATCTTGGCTTTGGATACTTGTCCTTATGCCATATCTTATTGATAAAATTTCATGGAGCAGTCAGGTTCCTGAATTCTCTTCACTAAACTTGTCTATGTCAGTGTTATCTTCAAAATTAATCAGTTGTTCAAATCTATGGTTTTCTTCACGTGTATGTTTCTATTTGTTTGACATTTTCTCAGTTTAAAAAGTTTTATATCTTTTCGAGCGTAGAAGATACATAATTATATAATGCGACAAATGTGTTCACATTGTTCAACATTTCTTGAAGGTGGCGAGGTACATCAGGAGAAATTTCCAAAAGGTCCGATATCAATAAGAATCTTTGTAGTGCAAAATGACGACATTCCAATATCAGATGCTGAAGATCCGCTTCTGGATAACCACAGAAAGTGCACTCTGTAGACTGAACTACTTTTATTTTATATAAGTGTACTGGGGTTAAACAATGACCAAATCTCATTCTATTTATTATAGTAATAAATCTTCTTTCATTTGCATCTCTGTTTTTGCTATACCATGGCTTGACAGGCAGTTCCTTTTGTATTCCAAAATACCATTGTCCCTTCTCTGTACTAATATCTTTCCAATAGTTACTCCATATATCCCTCTTTTGTCCTTTAAAATGAGCATAATAATCAGTAAAAGGCACTCCCAAAATTTCAGTATGATCTTCATCTGGTTCTGAATTAGCAGCTTTATCTACAATTTCATTACCTTCTATGTCTTGATGAGATGGAACCCATTTAAATTCTATGTTCAAATTGCTGCTGGTAAATAACAGAGATCTAATTTTATGTATGATATGGTTTTGCTTATATGTAAGATTACACTGTTTTAAAGTTATTAATACACTAAGGCTGTCTGTTAGTATTATAAAATTATCTATTGTTCTAAAGCTCTGTATGTACAGTAATGCTCTGTATATAGCATAACTTTCTGCAGTAAATATACTGCAGTTGTTATCTAATTGATAAGTTCTACTAGTCTTTAATTGAGGATCATAGTATGCACATTTAACACCTATCATAGATTTTGATCCATCTGTATATATTTGATATTTATTAGCTTTATCTGCCATTTGTTCTCTGAAGTGATATTTATTATCTATTTTTCTAAAATCAATATTAACACAACTATGTACAAGAGCATCTACTGTACAAGAGTATAGTGGCCATACATTTGACTTATATATATTTATAGTGTCCTGTTTCACTCTGTGCATAATTGTACTCATTACAGGAAGCCTGTTAGATTTGATATCTGAAGGTGTTATTGTTAAATTTGGAATTGAGTTACTCAGCACTGAAGGCAAGGTTAAATTCTGTAGCAACATGGAGTCATATTGTGATAAAACTTTTATGCAAAATCTATGAGCTGTACCCAGCCGCCTGATAGTGAGAGGTTCTACACATGTTTCTGCCTCCAAAGCATTAATAGGCGTTGTTTTCATTGCGCCACATATAATTCTTAATGCTGAATTTTGTATTACATCTAACTTTTTCAGTAGAGTAGGACTACAATTGAAATATGCTAAACAACTGTAATCAAAATGACTTCTTACTAAGCTTTTGTATATCATACTCAAAACATTTGGGTCTGAGCCCCAAAAAACACCTGCTAAACATCTCATAATGTTGACACCTTTCATTGCTTTTTGACTAATAGAATCTATATGCTTATCAAATTTTAATTTATCATCAAGAAAAATGCCAAGAAATTTTTGATGGCGATTATGTGGAATATTTACATTATCATAAAATATATTTACAGGATCATCACTGCCAAAAACTAATACTGAACTCTTTTGACAGTTAATATTAAGTTTTAATTTATGTGTGTAATATAAGTATAATTGCTGAAGTGCCACATTTACATTATTTTGGGCAGTAACAACTTCCCTATTCATACAATAAATCAGAATATCATCTGCAAATTGGAGTATTTTTACTTCACTTTTTATATAATTACATATTTGAGAGGTATACAAATTATATAGCAGTGGGGATAAACAACCCCCTTGCATAAGACCTTTAAAAGTTTTATTAGGGCCATGTAAAATATTATTGAATTTAACAAAGACAGTTCGATCGTAACAAAATTCATAAATCCATTTTATCAACTTTCCAGGTATGCCAATATCATGGAGCACATACAACAATTGTTGTATATCAACATTGTCATAAGCACCTTGCACATCCAGGAATGCGCAGACTGCTGAAGAATTTGATAGTATACATTTTTTCATATCATTAATGAAGTATACAAAACTATCATTTGCACTTTTACCCCTACGGAATCCAAATTGGAATTCAGGTAATAAGTTATGTTTTTCTACAAAATGATCTAACCTGGTTTTTAACATTTGTTCAAATAGTTTACCCATGCAAGAAGCTAACGAAATAGGACGGTATGAGTTATAGTCATCTGGAGATTTGTTAGGTTTCAGTATAGGTATAACACATTGAGTTTTCCAAGAAACAGGAATGCACTGTTTACTCCATAAACCATTAAAAATATCTAATAGTATTTTTTTGCTAGACTCATGTAAGTGTTTTATCATTGTATATGGAATTTGATCTAAGCCTGGTGTAGTATTTTTTCTAGAATCAATAGCAAAGCATAATTCTTCATATGTAAATGACTTCAGCAAAAGTGATGCTTCTGGTGTATTTCCTTCAGAATTAAATAGGTTATACAAATTAACATCAGAACTTTCAGATGAAGGCGATTGACACAACTTTGAAATAAATTCAGGAATCCATTCATCATTTTTGTACCTATTTTTACATATATACATACGTTTAAACTTACGAATATTGTTCCAAATTTTAGATATAGGAGTATATCTGTTGAGTGATTCACAGATAACTTTCCAACTATTTATCCTAGTTTCTTTTAAAACAAGTTTTTTTAATGCGTTTAATTTTTTGTATTCAATGAATGATTCTATTGTAAACTGTGTTCTATATATTAAAAGAGCCTGTTTTGCATTTTTGACTGCCTCTGCACACTCGTTATTCCACCAAGGAGCAGGTGGCTTTATGAGTTTATCTTTGTTGTTGTTGCCTATGAAACATGGAATACATTCAGTTTTTAACATATCTAAGATATCACAAAATATATTATAGGAATTTAAGGGATTACTTAAATCAGTTTGAAAACTCTCAATAACTTCTTTTGATCTTAAATTATATTTCGTCCAGTCAGCTTTGTGGAATAAGTATTTGACTATATTATCATTACATTTATACATTAACGGGGAAACAGTTAAGTCAATAAAGGTAGGGTAGTGATCACTGCCTAATAAATCATCGCCAACATACCATTCACAAAGGGGGGCAATAGCTGGACTGGCACCTGATACATCTATGGCTGATGGTGTTTTATTAGGCCTCTGAATAGTAGTGGGATTTCCAGTATTTAAAATACACAAATTTAATTCATCAAACATTTCATATAACTCCTTTCCTCGTGACTTTGTTGTGGCACAACCAAAAGCTATGTGATGTGCATTAAAATCTCCAGAGATAAGACAAGGTTTAGGCAATTTATTTAATATGTTTCTTAATTTATTAAGACGAATTCGTTTCTTTTTTCTAGGAGGACAATATATACAAGCTACTGCAATGGGGCCAGCCTGCGTCTCAACAGACACCGCTAGCACTTGAATGTCCTCATAGAATGGACAGTCAATAATCTTGTATTTAATTTTATTTTTAATTAGTATACCAACACCACCATGTTCATTTTTAGCGTTTTTATGTATAAAGTTATATCCCGGAAAATGAATGGGAATGCTTGTAGATTTTAACCAAGTTTCGTTAATAAGGTACATATCTATATTATGTTTGTGCAGGAATGAATGTAACAACGGTTTTTTATTATTTAAGCTTTGCATATTATGTTGTACTATTCTAAATAAATAGTCCTCCATTGAGAGGTTTACAAGTTTTTTAAAAGGATTTCCTTTATTTTTGAAGCATTTTTAGGAACATCTTCAGACATATTCCCTAACAAAACCAGGGTCTTAACCATTGCATTTAAGATTCTGTCATCAATAACAGTGTCAGTATTAATTTGTTGCTCTACAGTTTTATGAGAGGTTTCGGGTAAAGTGACAGGGCTCTTTGTTTGTGGAGGCTTAGCAATCATACCAGTAGAGACAGGCACAGATTGAATATGCGGCTGAGATTTTGGCATAGCTGGAAAATTTTGTACATAATTGGAGCTAAGGTTTTTGGCTACATTTGCATATGATAGCTTTTGTTTAGCAATACGCTCCATCTTGATAGGACATGTCTTAGATATAGCTAGGTGGGCACCACCACAATTACTGCATTTAAATTCAGCTTCATTTTTGCAGTCCTTGTAGGAATGCTCACCTGAGCATATAGAACATACCTGTAAATTTTTACATATTTTCGCCGAGTGATTGAATTTCAAGCAGCGATAGCATTGCATGACTGGAGGAACATACATACTCACTGGTATCCTCCAGTGATCCAAATAAATACATTGAGGCAAAACACCTGTGACAAAAGTGACTGTGACTGTCTTTAAGGGTTCTAAGTTTCCTTCATTTCTTTTCATGAATCTTCTTACTGCAACTATTTCGTACTCTCCGGATAATTTACGATACAATTCCTCATTGCTCAGCTCTGTGGAGACATGTTGTATAACTCCTACTTTCTCCACAAAGGACGAGGGTATGAAAGCTCTTATGTTTACTTTATCAAGGGATACTTCATTGCATAAGAAGTCATTGGCATCTGTAGATTGCTTAAAAGTGATTTTAAGCTTTTGAGCGCTGGCGCGGCTCATTTCATACTGGCCCTTTACGTATTTTCCTATAATTTTTTGTATGGTAATGGGGTCTTTATTGCCTAATTTTTCCTCGTTTGTGCTTTCCAAGAACACTGCAAATTCTTTATGGTTACTTTTATCAGGGTATAGCCTCTTGTAATTAGGTTTAAAATATGGTTTGTACTTAGCATCCTCAGTTTCGGAACTGCCGCTGGCCAAGTCAAGATCCACGGAGCCGTTCTTCCTTTTGCGCCTTTTTACAGTTGAGAAACCACTATCATCTTCTCCTTCGCTTTCCGCTGGCATTGTTAGATATAAGAGATATCTAACTATATGATGTGAATATAAATTTTTTAAACAGAAAATTTAAATCGACCGCTCTTTTCGACCTTCCCGCCAAAAGTCCACCTTTATATTGCAAACATAGTGATTACCATCCCAATAGTACATAACTAATAGGTATATAAAAAAAACAACTATCTTTATAATAAGCATATTAAAGTTATGATATATTTAAACATTTTTTAAAGGAAGTTTTTATAAAATGCTAATTGAAATAACTTTATAATGTGATAAATTGAGTTTAAGGTTGAACTGGCCGGTTACTTTTCCATACAAACGTCGCAGGGTGATCACTCCCTTATTTAAGATTTTAGGTCCAGACTTAAGCATAATACCGATTGATATCGTTATTATCTAGGCTTGTATGATGCCAACATTTTAAACAGATAATTAAGTTGTAAGTTGTGAGCCACGAAAACTTTATATGAAAATGTTTCGAGGCTCAAAATTCTCAAGTTAATTAATTTATTAAAATTTTGGCATCATACAAGCCTAGATAATGACGAGATCAATCGGCATTATACTTTATTATGGACCTAAATCTTCAAATAAAGGAGTGATCACCCTACGACGTATGGAGTATGGACTGTATGGAGAACGGGCCGGCCAGTTCACCCTTAAATGTTTGTATTAAGCTTAATAAAATAATGAGATATTATAAAAAGTTATATGATCCCTTTTAAACAAAAACTTAAATGTTCTTAATATAATGAACTAATATACGAAAACTAAACACAAACGTTATCTACGCTGCCCGGTATCACACTATACTATAAACAAAACAAAACAGCCGCGCAATGCAAGTCGAAAAATGTAATGGCTGTCACGCAAAGCGTCAAGTAGCGTCAACTATCTTTTTAAGGTCTCGTGCACCGACAACGATTGAGTAAGAAAGTTAAGATCCGTATCCGTATTTACGGATCTTGAGACCAAATACCGAAATAATCTAAAACGCATAGTACTTATAGAACTTACTGTGCCGTGGGAAACAAACATACCTAAAGACCACACAATAAAAACAAACAAATATGTTGTTTGTTTGTTGGTTTTTTGTGGTTAGTTTATATGCTGTAGAGGTTGGAGCAAGGGGTATACCAGCGAAATCCCTATATAACCTACTTAAAGACCTGGCCTACCAAGAACAACCGTAACTTCCATCCTAGAACGTGTATCTAAGGCGGCATTAGTAGGATCTTATAAAATTTGGTTAGGCAGGGGAGGAGGCTCGGGTGGTGAAGGAGAGCAATGATATATCATAAAGGGGCCCCTTAATCCTACTCCTGGGTTGCAAGTCCCAGGCCCCTCTAGCCTCTTCCTCTGCAACGCGATGGACCCGGCACCCGCACGGTGAATCCATGGAATGCTAAGTAATTCGTCTCTTTAGATCCGTATCCGCGGATACACATTTTTACCGATCCGGCACAACACTAATTACAAACGGTAACACTACCGCACTGCACGAACAGCTTGTTGGAATGCTAATGCTATGGAAGGTCATCCTGCCATCAGTGCTTTCCAGTTTTATATACTATCAACATTTGTTCTGCTCTTTGCCGCAGTCTATGTAAACGGCCCCATAGTAATATGGTCCTATTTTCTTATATATATATTTATTTTTTCATGTTTATGTGACGGATCGACCACGAGGCCCACCTGATGTTAAACGGTCTAACCTCTGCCTATAACAGATGCATTTCGTCACAAGTTACGAATTGCACTGCGCTTGTCACCTTGAGACATAGTTGTTAAGTCTCATGTGCCTGTAATTTCACTGGCTCTCAAGGACTGCTGCCGGAACACACCGTTAGGTGCTTGGCGACAGATTTTCTACTTGAGGGTGGTCGCTAGCCAGGCGGGCATTCGCAAAATGCCCTTCCACCATGCAAAATAATGCAATATAAAACCCTAAAAAACACACCATGCAATATGAAACCTTAAAAAACACACACAATCCCATTAAGACATACCTCCAAAACCTTGCAGTACAGTCCGTTTTCCAGATGCCCTCGCAACCAAATCTAAAACTTGTTGGTTCGGCAAAGACGTCTCAACCATGATGGCTCCATCTTTAAATGAGGCCTGTTTCACTCCGTCTTGAGATTTGAGCTCGTTCAAGGTACGATCAATGAGTCTCTCATCAGGCTTCGCACCGAAGTCTACAAGGACTTCTAACTGAAATGGATTGAATTAAAAAACGTATATCCTTACCTTCCTATTCTTATCTCCCTTGTTAGGGGGTTGGTGCAATATGTCTCCTCTAAAAAACACAATAGACTACACAAGAACATCATTTTCAAATATGTTATTCCTGACAGTTGGAAATAATAAACTACTGAAGAATTTATTTCTTTAGTGAATTAAATATATATATTAGTGTCATTTTAATTGACACAAAAATTTTACATGTCATCAAATATTTTTAATATTGTTAGGTTTGCAATAACGCCTGCTATGCGGATTTCATTACAAAATCACAAATATACGATAGGAAAAATTTAAGTCATGTGTGGGACTTAAATTTTTCCTATCGTATATTTGTGATTTTGTAATATCATCAAATATATATAGAAATAAAATAGTTATTGCACTTTAATCTTGCCTTTTCAAGAATAATTATATTACTGTCCAATGAGTTATTGATGTCCAGTGACTTAATTGGTCCTTATGAGTATGTGAAGATTATTTCGATGTAAGTACCTAGTAACTATATAATATAGCTATTAGTACCTATTTTTGATTAATAGACCTTTTGAGCTGTAAGTAGTTTTTATAATACCAATTAAGTAAAAAACATCCAGTAGGTACTTATGAACAAATTAAATATTAAATTAAATAATTTAAATTATATGTGGGACTATATGTGGCTTTGAAGTTAAGCTTAAAATAGATACTAAAGAGTTTAACTGCTTTTATTTCACTAAATTAAGGAATATTATGATTATAATTTATTATCAGGCAGACAGTTGTAACAACTGATAGTTGCCTGTATCCTGCTACTCTCTACTAGTTTTTTTAACATTAAGATATTTGTCGAGTTGATTCTTGAACTGATTTACAGTTTGGGCTGAAACTATGTTTTCCGGAAGTTTGTTCCATGCGTTGACTAACTCACTCGGTTGGTGAAAAAATATTTGTGAGCATTGTTATTTAAAGAGATATGTATAGAAAACAAGTCTATTGCTGTGAACGTAAGTCCTTTTACTTTGTAAACTTTGTAGCCTTCTGCATTAGTGTAAAATAAAAGCTATACTACATTTTTTATTAATCAAATTTTATTAAGGTACTTTTATTAAGGTACTAGGATGAATTCCGGTTCGGCAGCTGTCAAGTAAACATCACTGTTATTAGGCTCCTCCGATTTTACCAACAAAAAGTGGGAAAAAGTGATTTATTTAAACTTTAGAGCTTCTAAAAACGTAAAGTGGCTAACGGTACACAGTTTTTAAAAGTGGAACACTGGAAATACTCGAAAAATCTGCTGAAAATCACGCAAAAAAACCGTGGAAAACAACATATCAACAACTATACATAGAAAGGTAACCTCAAATCAACGAACGTGAGTCGTCAACTTCCGCCATTTGACAACCAAGTGTCAATCAAAACTGTCAGACTGACAATTAGCACAGTGTTGCCAGCTACAAAGTGTTACCAGCGTAAGAAAGAGGGCCAAATTGGTAAATTTTGGAAAAAGATGGAACCTCAATTCCAATTACTATTAGATAAAATAAATGAGATGAAGGTCGACTTCAAGAAAGAAAACGAAGAACTTGCAAAAAAGTTTTCATTGGAAGTTTCAAGTGCTCTAAACGAAAGTTTAAAACCTCTGGTGGAAGAAAATAAGCAACTTAAACTCGAAATAGAAACTTTGCAGAGTAAAATGTACAATCTCCAAAAATAAATACGTAAAAACAACGTAATACTTCATGGTGTTACTGAAACAGAAACAAATAGTGCTGAACTGAGGGAAAAAGTCATTCAAACCCTTAACAAGATTTGTAACAATACAAAACTGCGGGAATGGGATGAATGGGAGGTTAGTGACGTAAGGAGATTGGGAAACCGCAGTCCTGATAAAACTAGACCAATTATGGTGATACTCACTCTTACCTGGAGAAAAACTGAACTGCTTAAAAACAACAAAAATTTCCCTTCTGGAATTTATGTCACTCTAGACTACCCAAAAGAAATTCTGCTGAAAAGGAAAGAACTAATGAAGGAAAAAGAAGAAGAACAGAAGAAAGGAAATATTGCTTATATAAGATACGACAAACTCATCGTGAAAAGCAAAGAAGACAGAGAAAACAAGAGGAAGAGGTCGCCTTCTAAGTCACCATCCGATACAAAACAAGACAAAAGGATAAATAAGGTTCACAGAATATTTCGCCCCAGAGCAAACTCAGCATCTAAGGCACAGGATAACACAGCCGGCCAACCGGAACAGAGAACTATGCAACAACCACAATATAAATAAAACAATACCTATCCCCAAGCCGGCTGGTCACCGTGGGGAGAGCGAAGACCACCACCCTCCAACTCAACCATTAAAAATAGATAACAACTCAACACGGAATAGCAACATACTAAAAATCTGCACTTATAACGTACGAACCCTGTCGTCAAATGAAAAAATAATAGAACTCAACCTTGCCTTAGAAAAAATAGAATATGACATCCTCGGTATAGCAGAAGTAAGGAGAATGGGGTGTGAGATTGAAGAACACCAAAACTTTATATTTTGTTACATTGGAACCACAAAAGGCCTCTATGGAGTAGGGTTTATCATAAAAAAATACCTTAAAAACAACATTGTCAAATTCACTGGGATATCGGAAAGAGTGGCGCTTCTACAACTACAGTTTGAAAGAACACACATCTCTCTGATCCAAGTATATGCACCAACCGAGAAATGTACAGAAGAAGAAATCAATAACTTTTATGAGGACTTAAGAAAAGCTCAGGAATTAACAGGGAACACGACAGTAATCATAGGAGATTTTAATGCAAAAATTGGCCAGCCTAAAACACATGAAACCCTAGTCATGGGAAAATATGGTTTTGGTGAAAGAAACGGTAGAGGAGAGACTCTGATAGAATATGCTCTGGAACATGGAATGATGATAATGAATACCTGTTTTAAAAAGAGAAAGAGCCGCAGGTGGACCTGGACATCACCAGACCAAAGAACGAAAAATGAAATTGACTTTATAATTACAAATAAACCTGAACTGATTTCAAATGTAGAAGTTATAAACCAACTTAACTTCCCATCAGATCACCGACTGGTAAGAGCTAGTCTCAATCTAAAGTCAATCAAATTAAGCAGAAAAAACTTCAACAATGGACCAAGATCGCTAGAAACAGAAAAAAACATAAAAACATACCAAAAAAACCTACAAATAAACATTGAAAAGAATAACAAAATAGAAGACAAAACAACAGTACAGGATTACTATGACACTTTAGAAGACATCATCCAAAAGAGTCT
The DNA here is from genome assembly GCA_963890685.1 of Plagodis pulveraria. Taxonomy (NCBI): domain Eukaryota; kingdom Metazoa; phylum Arthropoda; class Insecta; order Lepidoptera; family Geometridae; genus Plagodis; species Plagodis pulveraria. The sequence goes on along the minus strand of OY982979.1, from coordinate 3,848,898 downwards.
GAAAATAGAAAACGAACCTCACAACAAAAATAAAGAGATCTTAACAAATGAAACTAAGGACTTAATAAAGAGACGCTCAGAATTACTAGCAAAGAAAAACAAGAACAAAAAAGATAAAAAAGATCTAGGAAACCTATTTAAAAAAACTAACAAGGCAATAAATAAAGACTACAATAACCACAGACAGAATATCATAGAAAAAAACCTTAGAACATATAGAAGTACGAAACGCTCGGTTAAAGAACTAACACAACATAATACATGGATAAAAAATCTAAATGACAACCAAAAAGAAACAAAAACCCGAAAAGATGTGCTTAAATGTGCAACAGCTTTCTACTCAAAACTTTATAAAGGACCAATAGAGGACCTGGATAGCGAAGATGAGAAAGAAAAAGAAGGAATTATTACTAATCCAACCATAGACCCAATTAATGATAAGGAAACACTACAACATATAAAAAGGCTAAAAAATGACAAAAGTCCAGGGCCGGACAACATCAGAAATGAAGCTCTGAAACATGGAGCCCCACTATTGCTTACATTCATCACAACTTTGTTCAACTTAATCCTTGTTACGGGGAGTATTCCTCAACAGTGGTATAAATCAGATATTATCCTACTTTACAAAAAGGGTGATCCACTTAATATCTCAAACTATAGACCCATTAGTTTACTTTCAAGCTTGTACAAACTATTTACATCAATAATACTTAGTCGGATATCACCACAAATAGATAATTTACAACCAGTCGAACAAGCGGGGTTCAGATCAGGATTCTCCACTATCGACCACATCCAAACCATTGAACAAATAATAGAAAAACACATGGAGTTCAAGAGGCCAATCTATATTGCTTTTATTGACTTCGAAAAAGCATTTGACAGTATAACACACAAATCAATATGGAAGGCATTAGAAGAATGTAAAATCAGTCAGAAATATATAAATATAATTAAGAACATCTACTCCAACTGTACAAGCAGAGTAAAACTGGAAAGGAAAGGCGAAGAATTCCCAATCGGTAGAGGTGTCAGGCAGGGGGATCCTCTGTCACCCAAGTTGTTTATAGCTGTGCTTGAAAGTATTTTTCACCACCTAAACTGGAAGGAAAAAGGAATAAGAATACACAACCAATATTTGAGCCACATTAGATTTGCCGATGATATTGCAACCTTCGCTGACTCTGCTACAGACCTAGAAGAAATGACCTGCCAGTTTGCACTGAAAAGCAGTAAAGTCGGCCTTAACATAAACATAAGCAAAACAAAAATAATGACAAATTCTGTTACAAAACCAATCATAGTAAACAACCAAAATATAGATTATGTCGATTCGTACATATATCTAGGAAAACAAATATTGTTTAAAGAAAACAACAATGAAGAGGAAGTAGAGAGACGAATCAATACAACCTGGAGAAAGTTTTGGGCACAAAAAGAGATCTTAAAAGGACCCTATAATTTAAACCTCAAAAAAATAGTACTGGACACTAACCTTCTACCTTGCTTAACATATGGCAGCCAAACCTGGGTATATACAAGCAAAGTCAAAAACAAAATAACAACATGCCAAAGATCAATGGAGAGGAGCATTCTAAAACTAAAAAGGATAGATAAAATCAGAAGCACTGAAATAAGAAACAAGACTAAAGTCATAGATGCTCTAAACTTTGCTATGAAATCTAAATGGAAATGGGCTGGACATATTGCCAGATATAAAGATAAGCGATGGATGCTGAGAACAACAACATGGAAGGGGCCAATAGGAAAACGCAGAGTGGGGAAACCAAAGAAAAGATGGTCAGACGATATAAAACAAATAGCTGGACCAGAATGGATAAATATTGCCAAGGACAGGGAAAAATGGAAGAGTTTGGAGGAGGCCTATACTCGAAAGGGATCTGTTAGTATGTAAGATAAGATAAGATAAATGTTAAAAAGAAAACCTGTAATAACGGAAAAATAAAGGCTTTATTATTATTATTATTATTATATTAAGGTACTTTTAAACATTTAGTTTATGCCAGTCCCATCATAGCTTTATAACGACAAACTACAATAAGTGACGATATAGTAAGTGGGTAGTTTGATTTATGAACTAAGGCCAGGAGCCACTTATTCATCACTTCACATGAGGCTGGTATGGTTATACCAGCCTCATGTGAAGTTGGCCTGGACAATATGTCAAACACTGCTCCGATATTTGCCTCACTCACTACTATATATTCATTTATTCATGCAAACATAATATAAGTTTACAGACAGTTGTACGTGTCTTAGGCTAGTAATAATTATGCACCCTGTAAGGGCATTGCAAGCTGAAGTATACATAATTAAGTGACGCATTCCTTTGTAGAAAAATAACAGTCTGGGTTAATTTACTATCATAAATATTACTTACACCTAAAATCAATTATTATAATTATTTGAGTCAAATTAAGTATCTTTCGTTTTCTATATAGATAAAATAACAAGCAAATGATTGTAAATAATGAGAAACGGAAGCAGAGATGGCTCAGTGCATTGGCTATGGACTGCCACAGAGAAGATCCATGGTTCAAATCTCGCTGTGGGCTTGAGCTTTACCGCATGGTGGTAGGGCATTTTGTGAATGCCCGCTTGGCTAGCAACCACCCTCAAGTAGAAAATCTTTCGAAAAAAACGGCCCGTAAGCTCTGTTATGACTAACCATCTAATAAGTGATTGGTGGTGAATCTCAGAGGCCAACAAGTGACATCACAGACAAGTTAGAGACCTCAGACGTTCCGCACTGAAATTAATGCACAATATTATTTTAGTATAAATACTTAAATAATATTGTGCATTAATTTCACTTTCTGCCCATCTCTACCGGTGGGTGTCGTAAAAGATGACTAAGGGTAACACACCAGAAGGTGGGCAGCAGCAGGTGGCTCTTTTTGTGGAACTGATATCTCACACTGTGATCCCCAAGACGCTTGCTAAGAGTGGGGATTATGGCTAATCCCCCAAAATGGGGAAGGCTGTGTTCAGCAGTGTACACTCCAGCTGATAGAGTAAATAATATACTTCTCAGTTATTTATAGATGTATTTAAAAAAATTACATTGATTTATTCGTTTTATCTTTAATTTTATTCCATTAAGTTAACCTCTAAGGAATGAGAGTGTGAGTTACCTGCGGTATAAGATGTTTGTGCAACAGGTGAGCGGATTTGTAAGCTCAATCTTAATAAGTTGTCATCGTACTGGACCACTATGTCTTAGTTATGAATGAAATTCTATTGTTATCATTATCGCTGATGCCAATGCGTTAAGCAGTTAAGTACCATCAGGTGAGATTGTGGTTAAAGGTTAGCCTGCATGTACACCAATGATATGTCCATTCATATTCAATTCAATATTTTCTATTTTGTTTCTGGTACTACGAATTTCAGCCAGTTAATTTAGTTATAAAACAATCCATTACTGCTATCAATATAATTTTGTAAGGCTCTGTGTTAGCTTCTGCCATTAACATATGTATAGCCACCACACTTCAGCCAATGTCTGCTTATTAAATCTAGTTATTTAGACATAATAATATCTATTCATTTATTACCCGACATGCATAATATATTTAAGTACTTTAATTTGCCATATAGTTGCTGTTTATAATTTTGAAACAACTGTTGGAGTTCAATTCCAGGTACCTATGTACATAACATAATAATATTATTGACAGTTGATTATATATAGAAAATACTAGAAAGATGTGTAACTTTATTACCTACTGTTTTGAACATATATATTCCAAACATATGTGATAAATTCAGACTGTTTATCATTCTTCAATGTAGTAAATGTAAAGAAGCAAAGCAGGCATTAGTTGTTTAAACGTACATACCTTGAAATAAATAATAAGATTTAAATCGACAGATCCAAATCCAACCATTCAGATTAAATAAGTTATTAGACTTACCTTGGAAGTCACCATTATATACTGTTCACTGTTATGTTTTAAACAAATTCACACTCGCAGCGAGATATAACACTTTACACAGTTTGTAATTTCGAGAGGTAAACAAAAATAATATTGACTGTTTTTCTTTCCAATAGATTTTCCGGTGTTAAATTGAAAAGTGCTCTGTGGTGTGATTTTACTTTTCGTATATATTTTTTTCTTTACTTATTGGCAACTGGATACTAAAGCCGTATTCCATTTGAGTTATTTTTCATAATTTTGACCACATTTGCGTCTGTGGAACCACATTTAATATGAACTATAGACACAATATGTGATGAAAAATATCGAATTTAGCGTCAAATGGTATACGCCCTTATGCCTTAGTTATCTGTGCCATACAGGGTTACCAGATGGTCGGGATTTGTCTGGATTGCCCCAACATTGCAAAAGACTCCCTCCCAACAACATATGAAATGTTCTGATTAGGAGTTTTTTAAAATAAGTTAAAAGTTTTTTAACAAAACAGATTGTCACGGTTTTTTAGTCACTCTACTCACTCATCCCGATTAAACTAACGGAATGCACGGCTCGCACGTGACTATGGAGCAAGTCGGGTAAACATAAGAGAAAACCTTAAGAGCCACATTCAAATGTTGATTGATGTATTGAATTGTTACGTCCTCGACTATTTCAAAACAGAAGGTTGATGAAAAACCGATTTAAAACCACACTGAATTGATCAAAAATTTACCTATTTGGCTTTCTACTAATATATTTTCCACTAAATAATATTATTAATGCATGGTACTACTGAGTTTTTGTTAAAGATTATTTCGGTTTAAACCAGTATTTTCATTTACATCATGGTCCGTGCTGACAAAAAAGAAGTAAAAATGGTCCCTGGTCAATAAAAGATTGGGAACCACTGGATAGGCAATGAGAAGTAGAATACCTATCCATTGATACTTTCTGAGTAGTTACTCCGAAATTATCACATGGATCAACATTCTTACTAAGATTCAGTGAGATCGAACGCCAAATACATGTGGCAAAGTTAAAATTAACTTACATATACAACACTACAGCTACTTGAATGAAAGCATTTAGACAACCCACAAATCAGTGCAGACTCACAGACAGTCCAAATGCACCAGTCCACTACCAGTTGGCAGCGTGCCCAGCATGCTGGCAGCATTGCTCCGTTGAATTGCAATACTTATTCGTTGAGCCAAATAGGTGCCAGCATTTTGATCACGCGTCGCATCGACCAAGCGCTCTGATAAGTTTTGTAAAATACGATGAGCTCCCGGTCCCCACGGACCGAATGTCTCTACACCAAACGAATCAAATATGTAACCCATACCGATGTTAGCATACTTGCGCCGCTTAAGTTGCTCCGCCGAAGTAGCCGCGGCGCCAGCCCTCACGTTGGTTTCAGAAAGATGTGATGGCGCTAAAGTGTACGCATGTAGGTCCCACACTAAGGGCCGCCCTAACTTCCATGGAACGAGTCATGCAATCAGGTCTTTTACCATTGTCACGCATTTAATTATAATTAATATTAATAGGTAGGTACAATAATATTAATCACAATGATATGCGTGACAAATATTAAGATTAATACCACATTTAGATTTAATTTTTTTTATTGAAGCCTTATGAATTTTAAAATGATATTTTCAGGGTAGCTACCTGATAGATAGAGCAAGTTTTTAAAAGCCAAACGGTTTTTTTAATGTGATTTTATTTTTTTAAGGACCCTTGAAGTAGAGAACATACTGGGTAACATTATCTTTCTTGGCATTTAATTTTTTTTTTATTTCATTCAAAGATCTAACGATAGTAAATGTTACCATACTGAATTGGCCTATCTATCAGCTTAGCACAAAAAAAAAATCAAGCATCTACCGCAATAACTCACGTCACCATAAATAAAAATCTCATCGTACTCGGCGATAGGTGAAAAATTAAAATAAAATTCATAACTCCGAAAATACGAAAAATCGCGGAACATACATGGGGTGATTCAGATAGCCCTCTAGGTCCTCTACCTCCCAGCTTCAGAATATCACTACTTCTTGGGACACCCTGAATAACAATGGGGATTAAATTGAATGCAATGAATGACAAACATTTTGGGGAATCAACCTAAATATAAAGAGGATATTTATATATAGATAATACTGCAGGGGGATGTATGGAATTGATAACTGAATGTGTTCCACTCATGTTTAATTTTCACATCAATGAATAGCCATCACTAGCTAGAAACATCAAAAAACCTAAAACAAAAAAAGTATTCTGTTCCGTTCGGTCTTTGATAGTTTTTTAACTAGTAACTCCCTAATTAACTCAACAACTCCCAAAAAATTATATTTGGTTATAGTAATTGTAAAAAAAATGTAGTCATTTTGAGAAAAGACCTTTTGAAATAGTCACATTTCGGGAAGTGGTTAATATGAAAAATGTAATTATGAGAAGTGGACGTTTTGTTAGTAGTCATTCTGAGAAGTGGTCAATTTGGGAATTGGACATTATGGAACTAAACGTTCTGCTCTTCGCGCAAAGGTGGGGACGCCTATATGCTTATTGTCAAACACTTGACCTGTAAGAGGTTAGTAGGTACCTACCTTGTATTGAAATAATCTCGTCAGAATAAAATAATTTATTGAATTATTGAAGTATTCAGAAACATTATAATATTCTATTCTAAATTAATACACTTTCATATAGAATATATACCTACGATATTTTTTTATTTAAGTAATATTAATTATGTTCGATCATATTTCATAAAATTTCCATCTTTTTTTAAAGCAGATTAAGTTATTATTATTTAAGGACAGTTCATTCCATCGAACTAAGGTAAGACCTTTCCAGTGACGAAGTGCGCCCCTCCATAAATTTTGAGTGTATGTGTAAGAACAGGTCTGTACAACAACATGATATCAAAAACACCACATAACCGTGTGGAAACAAACTATAAATTTTTCCTAGAAATTAAAGATCATTAAAATCTGACAATGAACAGAAATCTATTTAACACTCCGTTACACGCGCGGGGCGCAAGTGTGCCCCAGGTATAAATATTTGATTGTTATTTTAAAATATATGGACCCAGAATGTCATCTACTTCAATAGCTGTCCCCTATATCCTGATGTATTTGTTAGTGACTCGGAAACAACGACAAGGCACGGGTTTATTTTTAATCAACACATTAGTCATACCACAGTTCCCTTATCTCTTACGGTTTGAATAGAAAAAGCGATCATTCATCCACCATACATTATTGTATTTTTTTATAGTTTGCTACAAAGAAGTAACTTTCTTTGTTACGGTTCTAAGCATAAAAAATACTGATTTTGAAAACACTAATTCTATTTGAAATTTATATTCTATAATAATAAGTAATCCTCGTTTAAAAAAGGGGCACACTTGTGCCTCGCGCGTGTAGTCATATGATAAATAAGACCGCGTGTAACGGAGTGTTAATATAAATGTGTTACATGGTGCTTCAGACGGTGGGTTTCTAACTAGTCACAAAAAATGTCACACAGTTACTTCAAGTTTTTTTTAAGTCGTCCGAATGAGTGCCACTATTACACAATCATACTTTGATGGTACTTCAGTTATGGTAGTCACTAAGCTGCCACCATCATACACCTATAACATCATCAAGCCACAAACAATGTGTGTTCATGTGGTATGCGACTGTCAAATTTATTATTTTTTATTTACTGCGATTGACTACCTTATAGTCACTATTAAGTATAAAAGCCCTAAACAGTGTGTACTAGCAGCTGTCTTCAAGAACTATTTCTTACTTTTCTATCTTCACCTTGGACAGAGGTGACGGGGTTTTCTGCCAGTCATTTAAAAGAGAACTGAGTATCACCAGATCAATTTTAAAACAGTGACCACTGTCACAAAGGATCTTTACTCTCATCAAAGCAGGTCTGAGTTTCCGCTGAATTGAAACTCAAAAGCACATCTGATATATTAGATCTGAACTCGTTTGTTTGTGTCTCAGTTGATGTCAAATTTCCACTTGCTGGGCTTGAAGCTACACTGTCAAACAAACTAAATATTGGCTTTGGAGAATCATAGACACAGACACATGTCTGCGTCTCTTTCATACTCATATCTGGGTCTGTCAGCGTCTCCTTGTTAGATCTATTCAGTTCAAACTCCATCGGAAAAGTTTGCGTTTGTATATCAGACAGTGAAACAGTTTCTGGGAAAAACATTGTATCATATTCGCTTTGGGATTTCAAAGATAGCAAATCTTCGAACACAGTTTGCGTGGATATCTCGTCAGTTTTTGTGAAGGAATCATTTTTCAAAGTATTCTGCCATGAAGGTAGCGTCACATCGTTTCTGATAGTGTTTTCCAAAGTTTGCGTTGCGAATGACCGTTTTGGACTGTCACAGATAATAATACAATCCAACGCAGTCTTTGACTTCTTTGACTCTGGCTCGTCTTGTTTGCATTCCTTAGCTTTTCTAGCGTTTTTATATTGCTTATGTAAGTCAGGGTGATGTCGCATGAGATGTACTAACAACTGTTCATTTTTATTATAAGTTTTATCGCATAATTCACATTTGAAAACAAAGTTGCATGTTTTCAAGTGTCTATTGAAATCGGTTATTAATGGAAACTTGGAATTACATTGATCGCATTGAAAAATTTTACTCTTATGCACTTTGTTGTAATGTTGGTTAAGTGCTTTCCGTTTAGAAAACCACTTATGTTTACCCGATGTTTCGTTATAAGAACAATTATCGTGGTAGCAAAAGTATTTCAGATGTATTTGGTAGTCGTTTCGTGCACCGTGTCTCCTTATAAGATGTATCATAAGGTCTTTATTTTTCATATAGCACTCCTTGCAGTTGTAGGGACAAGGAAGTGTTATCTTTGCGTGGGTATCCGGCGCAAATATTGTAAAGATGAGTTGGTTATCATCAAATGTATAAGTGATTGTATTTTTAGATGGCTCTTCTGATTGTTCTTCAACGTTCTTCTGTAAAATATTAACAAGGAAATTAATGGCAAGTGTAAAAGAATATCAGATTTACAAGGTTGCAAGTTTACAGGGGGCTAAGTCTGCTAATTACATGTTCATATTCAGCATAGATTCATTCAAGATTCATACAAGACATAATCGGTAGTCTGCTGATCTCTTATGAATATATGATGAATCTAGGCTGATTGGACGATATTGCCAACAAAAATAAAAAGAGAAGAGTTCAGAAAACCACTTCGTTATTATTTATTATTTCGTTTCGTTTTCATATGAAACCGAGGTTGAATTAATATTGACTCAATATGAACGATATGAAGTTAGTAAACTACCAAAACTGTCAAAATTAACCAGGCCAAGTCCAATTTTTGCATGGTGGAAGGGCATTTTGTGAATGCCCGCCTGGCTAGCGACCACCCTCAAGTAGAAAATCTGCCGCCAAGCACCTAACAGTGTGTTCCGGCAGCAGTCCTTGAGAGCCAGAAAAATTACAGGCTAATGAGACCTAACAACTGGACGTCTCAGTGTGACGGGCACAGTGCAATTCGTCGCTGACGAAATGCGTCTGTTATAGGCAGAGGTTAGTCCACTTAACATCAGGTGGGCCTCGGGCTTGTTCCGTCACAATAACATAAAATAAAAAAAATAGATTCATATTGATCAGCAGACTTGACGCCCTGGCCATACGTGACAGAAGTAATGGGTATCTATAACAAAGCCGCCTCACTATCGCCGGTTGGCAGTGCAGTGCGGCGTGGCGGCGCGTTTCGACGCTCGCTTCGCTCTGTTGTAGTCCAATAGCTCAATTTTCGCGCAAGTGAGAGCGCGTGTTTATAAATCAGCTGATGCTTTAGGATATTTCTTGTTCTTTCATATTGTTATCTAAATACCCCGTATAGTATTGTACATTTAATTTTGCTCATTACAATCGTCCAACTTAAAACATATTTTTTTCTTTTTTTTTATATACATATTACCTTTCACGTATCACCAGTTAATGAGCGGTAGCCTTTTTATATTATTATGATTGCAATAACGCCTGCTAAGCGGATTACATTACAAAATTCCAAATATACGATAGGAAAAATTTAAGTCATGTGCGGGATTCGAACCCGCGTCTATCCGCCCCTTTAGCCGGGGCATGCTCTGACCAATTGAGCTAACATGACATGACGTCATAACTCGAATTTTTCCTATAGTTCATTAACCATCGTATTGGGATGGAGCGACATCTATAGTACCGCTTGCGCTGTACTACAAACAAGACCAATTTTGCAATTGGTTTTATACTTGTAAATGATGACGCAACCTTATAATTTTTATATTGTTATGATTGCAATAACGCCTGCTAAGCGGATTACATTACAAAATTCCAAATATACCGCTCCATCCCAATACGATGGTTAATGAACTATGGGAAAAATTCGAGTTGTGACGTCATGTCATGTTAGCTCAATTGGTCAGAGCATGCCCCGGCTAAAGGGGCGGATGGACGCGGGTTCGAATCCCGCATAATTATGAATTAAATTTTTCCTATCGTATATTTGGAATTTTGAAGCGGTAGCCTTGTTTGTGTACAAATATCAAAAATGTTTCTATTGTCAATAAATCACGGTACCGACTTAGACACACAAAAGTGTGAAATAACTTGTTGAAGACGGTACCATGACAGTTCAAAAGTACCTATTATTACAATATTGTGCGCATGGTACCGACTTCGACAAGTTATTTCACACTTTTTAGTGTGGAAGTCGGTTCAAATTTTAGGTTAAAAAAATTCACCCTTTTTAGCGATCCTTGCTTTAAGAAGCAAGGGTCGCTAAAAAGGGGGTTCATTCGGGATCCATTGTCATTCACTGTCAATGACTATATCATCAGTAATGAAAACAATTTTCAGTTATTGGTGTGTAACTCAAAACAGCTGTAATATCAATGGCACAAGGGAAGCATCAGCTTTCAAATAGAAATGAATCATCAAAATCGGTTCACCCAGTCAAAAGTTCTGAGGTACCAAACATTACAAAAAACAACAGTCGAATTGAATACCACCTCCTTTTTTAAAGTCGGTAAAAAAGGAAGGTGCTCTACAATTTTCGATGACTCGACAAGAGCATATGGCATATAGTTTTTTTGGAGCAAGCATGTTAAATTTGTCACTTTTGTAGAACTCCCCGTGGGTTGCCGGGTTAGAGTTGCACCTCCCCATATCATCCCGTGGGTGTCGTAAGAGGCGACTAAGGGAAAAATACTGGAAGGTGGGCAGCAGCACCTTCTAAGGGTGCTTACCATTTGAAGTTAAATTCGCTAAAAACGATCACACTCCCAAAAAGTTGTTCCACTTGGGTCTTGGCATTATTTTCGCCATAAACGCTATGAAGCTACTGGAACAGTTAGAATTACCTACATCTAATGTCAAAAGTGACAGAAGTGGAAAATTTTAGTGGCATTCTTAGCGTTCTTATCCTAAATGGAACGGGGATGACAGTTACAAACGATCACGTGATCACAATCATAGACGCAGTGTGGTCAAAATTATCGAAAATAACGAAATTAGCGTCAAATGGAATAGGCCCTTAAGAACTGTCATCTTACACTGCGATACCCAAGCCACTTGCCAAGCGTAGGGATTATGGCAAATACCCCCTAAATAGGGGAGGCCGTGTTCAGCAGTGGACGATCCAGCTGTTACAGGAGAATTCTAACATACCTTGGCAATATTCCTGAGTGCAACATCAGCCTGTTGGCATTGGTTCCGGAACTTCTTGCATGCCATGAGGGCATCTTCACACGTCGTGCAAAGCAGCTCCGATATTCCCTCATCGCTTTGTAACTGGAATAAACCAGATTAACCTTTATCTTTCTATAGTAAATAGATTCAGGCGTTTCTTTGCGGAAATCCATATTTAAAAATAACAAATATTTTTTAAATATTTTATGAAAAATTAATATTTTAATAAAACACTTAAAAAATAAAAGAATATATATTAGTGACAATTCCGCCTAATTTTTCGGTTAAGCCGACGTGACTTCATAAACGAAGCATCCTCGGGAGGTCTTGACTCTACGAGCGCACGATCGAGATCTTTCTCGAACGTGCGCTCGTAGAGTCAAGACCTACTGAGGATGCTTCGTGTAGAAGCGTCGAAAATCCTTCCGGTTTGGCTGCGTGGCGTTTGTGAAGTCACGTCGTCTTAACAGGAAAATTAGGCGGAATTGTCACTAGATATATTTTTGTATTTTTTAAGTGTTTTATTAAAATATTAATTTGATGTTTTCATAAAATATTTTAAAAATATTTGTTATTACTTTATCTTTCTCTATATAGGCATCGCGCGCGATATCGGAGGTCGCGGGTGCGATTCCCGCCCGGGGCATAACATTTTGTGCTTCAATAATGTGTAAAAATATAACCTTTATCATTTCAGTTCTGGGGTGATCTTCAACAGAATATTAAGTTAGTAGCAGTAGAACACTTTTCGAGAATACTGCCACCATACTTTTATCTACCGCCAAGCACTATTATTCGCGTTACTGTGTTTCAATTAGACATACCAACTTTGTCTCAGGGTAATGGGCGCAGTGCCACTTGTGACGAACTTCATCTGTTATATAGAGGTTACCGCTTAACACCAGGTGCTCGTAGCGAAGGGCATTTTGCCAATGCCCGCCTGGCTGGTTGAAGTGAAGGTAAATTTAGTCGGTATCACTACCATTTTGAAGCAATGATAGCTCAGTGACATTGGCCATGGACTGCCGCGCAGCAGGTCCATGGTTCGAGTCCCGCCGCGGGCTTGAGCTTCACCGCATGGTGGAAGGGCGTTTTGCGAATGCCCGCCTAGCTTACAACCACCCTCAAGTAGAAAATCTGTCGCTAAGCACCTAACGGTGTGTTCCGGCAGCAGTCCTTGAGAGCCAGTGAAATTTGTGAGATTTGTGATGAATTGCATCTGTTATAGGCAGAGTCCACTTAACATCAGGTGGGCCTCGAGCTAGTTCCGTCACAATAACAAAAAAAAACAAAAAAAAAGTACCAAGGTTGTTCTAACCCAATACTAACAATATTGTTTGCAAAAGAATGCCTTGGAATAGAATTCTATTAATGTTAATAATTGAAGTGAAGGTTAATTTAATAGGTACCATGATGATTTAAATCACCTAGCTCACATCAGCAGGCCACAAGTTATTTCATACTTTACAGTGATGGAAGTCGGTTCCGTGTATTTAATTAAATATTTGCTTACTACTACTGATCATTTGCTCGCCTAAAATAGTGTTCATTGTTGACAACAGCAAATACCAGTTGAACTGGCCGGTCAGTTCTCCATACAAACGCCCCAGGGTGATCACTCCCTTATTTGAGATTTTAGGTCGAGAATTAAGCATAATATTGATTGAACTCGTCATTATCTAGGTTTGCATCGTAACGAAATTTTAAAAATTAACTTGAAAGTTATTAGCCTTGGAAATTTTATGTGAAAATGTTTCGTGGCTATATATATACTCTACTATTATAACTCGCAACTTAATTATAATTTAAAAATTTCGTTACTATACAAATCTAGATAATGACGAGTTCAATCAATATCATGCTTTGTTTTGGACTTAAATCCTCAAACAAGGGAGTGATCTACGAAGTTTGTATGGAGAGTGTATTGTGCATGAATGCTCGCCTGCCAGTTCACCCTTAAATCACCCAGATAAGCGAATAAATTTTTCAGTTAATTGACCTATAAAGCACTCAACAGATTTTAATTGAATTTACATGGGGCATAGGTGGTCCCATGAAAATTCATCATAATTCATTCATAAAAAGGATATATCCTTTATATATATATTTTATATATCCTTTCCAATAATGTTGAGTATAATGTTGACCAATGGACAATAACGTTGTCCATTGGTCAACAAAGACATATAGAATGAAGACCATTCTTCTGTAATCTTTAATAAGTTGGCATCGTCCTGGACCACTATGGCCTAGTTATGAATGAAATTCTATTGTTATCATTATATTCTCTACCCATTGGCATCGCTGATACAAAAGGGTTAAGTACTGTATCTTACCAGTATACTGTCATACGGCTGTCAGACATGGGCACTCACAAAATAATGACCTTTCGGCATTTAATGGAAATAGACATGTTAAGAATAAAGAGAAAGGATATTAAACTTATTATATAAGGAACTCACACATCAGAGAAATAAATAATTTCATAGATATCAAGGTAGAAATAAAATAAAAAAAATTTTAATTGGACAGAACACTGATATGAGATGATAAGTGGTCTAAAGAGTGTCAACTTGGTACCCTAGAGGTAAAAACAGATAAGGGGCAGACAGTATATAAGGTGGGACAATGGTATACTGGAAATGGCTTGTAAGCAATCTGTAAGTTCTCCAATGATGGCCGATTGGTAATAGCTATGGACTGCCATGCCATAGGTACATGGTTCGATCCCCATCACTGGCTTGAGCTTCACTGCATGGTAGACGGGCATTTTCTACGACGGCTAACTACCACCCTAAAGTAGAATATCTCTCGCCAAGAATAGGTTCTTGGCGACAGATATTAACAGTGTGTTCTGGCAGCAGTGCTTGGTAGCCAGTAAGAAGCTATGAAATTACAGTATGTATAGGCACATGAGACTTAACTGTTTGTCTCAGGTTGTTGACTATGCAGTACAATTCATCACTTGTGACGAAATTAATCTGTAATAGGCAGAGGTTACTAATAACCATCAGGTGGGCTTACATTATTGGTTCCCCGTGTGCAGGGCCGGTGCTGACACCGGCGCCATGCTGGCAAGTGGATAATCGTACAATTAGAAAGCTCTCGAGTTAATGCGTTTGAAACATTTTCTAACAAACCAGAATATCCGTCAGTTTAGAGAAGTCTTCCATCAAACCCCATTCTCGAATGTTTTTCATCTCACCGCTATCGACGAGGCATCCCCGGCAAACCAGCGCGTATTCATTCAACGGCGTCTGCAATTCCACGAACATTGAAGTCATTTTTGTAATGTTTTATTACCAAAATTATCGAATAAAAATTTAAACAACATTGAACAGATGTTTGTTTTTTTTTTTATTAAGGCAATGAAAATCCATAGTCATAGACAGATATAACAGTTAGAGATCATTGGGGTGCGTTCCGAACCTTGGTTAGAGCGCACTCGGAGTGCAACTTTTCACTCTAACGTCGTTCACAACCTTCGAGTAGAGCGTTCGGTTGTCACAACTGGACCGTTCCAAACCTTTGAAGGTTGCAACTTTTTAACCATAAAACACGTGACATGAAATGACTTTGACGTTTATATCGTATTCTATCTGATGCGCTCACCCATATATCTCAAAAAATATAAATACTTATATAATTTCTCAAAATATAAAACTTAAATACAAATGGAAAACGAATTAGTGATAGTGTTAAATACCAATTATTATTACTATAATGATGTAAGTCTGTCAATGTCACAATTTGTTTGAGGTTATAAAACAACCGGTCGTTCCATACCTCAGGGTAAGTTGCAAAACAACCAAACAACGAAACAACTACACTCTGAGCCTCTGAACGCACTCTTGTTGTCCTCCACAGACGACCACAGAATACTACTACTCACAAGGATGATGATATAGATACGGGAAAGATAATAACCAGTATATTACTTTTCTCTATGATAATAACTGTAGGTTGGCTGTGCATTTCGGATCAGTCGTACGTATTATTGTTAGGGCTTCCAAGCCACAAAACTACTCACGCTCTAAGCACAACCAATATTTCGGATCATGTACATATTGTACACCGTAGACATACTTTATAGTACCACCAAGTGAACTGTGCAGTTTTCGAGGGCGCTACTGTTCATAGAAATCAACTACAAACTGTCACAATTTGAAGGAATGTTGTAGTTCTTTTTTCTGCCGCCTGAACAGATAAGTTGGTGGGTCTGTACTCTGTCTACGGTGTACACGAATTATTAGCTGTGCAATATCTTCCGGTGAATATCCTACATGTATTCCATAGATTAAAGACACACCCGCGTTCCTTCGTCTTTTTGCATTCTCATCCTGCAAAATCTAAATTTTGGCTTTTCAGAAAGAATGGAAACTAATTTAGGTACGTGGAATGGAACTTTTAGACTACATTCCTCTTTACGTTAGAGATGAGTCGTACTTGTTAAAACACGTACTTAGTCTTACGAGTTCGAGTACGTGTAAATACTTGTTCCAAAGACTAGCTCCACGAGTATTTAAAGTACGCGTTCGTTGTCACCAAATAGAAACTTGTTACAATGGTTACTACCGAGTTTTCATTAGAATTATCACTATTTTAGGTATAGATTTAATCAAAAGTGTTAGGATTGAAGAAGGTATTATATATTTGATGAAAACTTCCCTTTATGCTTTTACAGGCTTAGGACTGTCAGCTTTTAAATCAGATAATATTATAATATTGGTATTTTCCGTTATTTATATACATATTTTGGCACGAATTATCTCGTTTTAATCAATATAATTTATGACTGTCTATTCCTCTCTAACGGAAAATGTCTTAAATTCCATTTATTCCAAGTTGTCATAAAAAGTAAACAAATATTTCAGTATTTTATTATCGAAAGCTTAAAATAAAAATATAAATAGCTGTCGTATAAACGTGTTTTATAAATATAATTAGTACGCAAATATGCTTTATAGATAATACCTATCCTATTTTTTTTTAGGACGACTATACTTTTAAAAGTAAAACTCAACGATCCATACACTAAACAATTCTTCCATCTTGTTCCTAACAACAGAGAAATAAAATAGACCGTAATTGTTTAATCATAAGGTCTATGTCATTTGGCATTGAATATACGCGTTCGATTTTCATTTGTATGAGTGAAATGAATGATTTCACTCACACAAACGCACGTCGAGCGCGTCTCGAACGCGTCTTGAGCGTCCTGTAGGGTTGCGAATATTTCGAATAAAAAGTGTCCTAACCTGCATTGCATAAAGCTGATTTTCATTTGGCATCTGTAAGCATCTCACTCACACACGCTTACGCCGAACGCGTACTCGTTTACTCGATGCTTATGATTCTCTTTGGTGACTACGCGTATGGCGAGACTGCGAAAGGCGATGCTCTGCGATCGCGGCCGCGCTGGCTGTATGCCTGGCACTTAGTACTTCTAAATACTCGAAACGCGTCCATATCTTGATGAGATACGCGCTCCTCATACTTCTTTGGTGAAACCTAGTTTTAAAACCTGTTCTAGTATTTACGCCTCACCTCTACTTTACGTAAAAAAATATTGTATAAAGGTACCTATATAATATTTCACAATACATATACATAGCAGCATGATGTAAAATATAAGTCATAATGATTTTTGAAATAGATTTCAACATATTTATTTTATTTACAACATCAAAAAAAAAAAAAAGAGTAGTATAACTAAATATTCCTATTTTTCTTGTGTTCTATTGATAATGATAAATGTGTTAGTCACTCAGGCTAATTGGAGTGTTAAATAACACAGTTAGCTAATTATTAATATCTACTGACATCACTGCCCAATGCCGCATGCCGTTTGTAAAATCGTAATGGCTGAGTGGGCGTTTGAATTTGAATAGAAACTAAACATTAGCAATAAGTTTTTATTGTGGAGAAAGCCACCTAGTTTCAAAAAAAGAATTTATTTGTCAGTTTGGCATTTTATTTGGCTTTGCTAAATTTACAAGAGTATGATTGTCTCATAAAATGGTAATTAAATGCAATATTCTCAATAAATGTAAGGAAAGGCAGTAAATTTACGAATAAGCCGGTGTTAAGTGCCACGAAGTTGCCCAAATTTGTGTTCCATTTCGCACGAAGTTCGGTTCGGTCGCCATTTGCGCCACGATTGCTGGCTGATGGTCTTGTGTGTAAAATACGAGGAATTGTAGGTTATAGTGATAATAACGCAACATATTAGTGCATTATATAAACTTACGACAGCCGAGCATTCTGTGGACGGTTTTCAAAGGTTCAAAAAAACACCACAATCGTAAATATTGAGTGAGTAACAATGTCAATTACTTTTACGACGTAGCATGGGTACCTACACGTGTTAGAACTGTTTCAATTTTTCTCAATTTACGCTCACACTGAGTGCAATTTACTGTCGACTTTGTACTCCGACTTGTGACGAGTCAGATTTACACTTGCATCGATTGTTGGAAAAGTCGGTCAATTTATTATTTTGGTTTCTAGGTTGATTCTATTTTTGGCTTGGCTGTACCACTAGTTCCTAGTTCAAAATTAGAAATAAAATCTTATTTGAATAGGAATTCGCGCTAGCTATACTCAAACAGCTTACGTGGAAAGTTTTTATGACTTTTTCTAATGTAAAATAGAAAGTCGCATATTTTATATGCTAATCAGGGCACCTTTCATTTGTTGACATACAATTTCATAATATTCTAGTGTTTACGTCGACAATCTGCTTTGTTTTTAATATAGCGATTAAACATGGAATTCTTCAGAATAAACACTGTTAGGTTCAAGTTGAGGAAGATATGCACAGCTGTATTAAAAATAAGATTACACATTATCTTGGAATGTTAATTACAAGTTGTTGACTAGGTTACAAAAAGAATTATAATTGATGTAACAGTCATTGGGCACATTTATTTTGACATGATTTCCTTATCAGAATTGTATCTTACCATAATTCATATTGAAACTGTATAATTACTTTACTAGCTGATGCAATCAATTATATGCATAGTTTGCAATATAGGTATAGGTGGACTGTAATCTCAATAATGACATTGTGAAGTGTTCTTTTTGACCCAAACCTGAGAAGTCTTTTGTGTTTTTTGATAACTCGGAGTTTGACATTTGAACTTGGTAATATTGTAGAATTTATCAGTTATCATACATATGTCTCATGTCACATACTATGCATATTTTCCTTCTTTGTATGGAAGAAAAAATTTTTTATACTAAACAAAACAATATTTGCATGTTTTTCCTTTGTGTGACATTTATTATCAAAAAATGTCTACATGTCAATAGATTTGGGGTGAATAACCTATTCCAAAAAGTTCAATCATTAGTTCAAGATATTTGTCCAAAGAAAAATACTATATGTTGAACATTAACCTTGACCTACTAATTTTCATAATCATGGCAAAAATAATTACTACTTCAACAGAGAAACACAAAAGTGAGCAAAATGATGTAATAGCTTGCTTAAATATAGAGAAAAAAAAACACTTCATAAAAAAAACTATTTTGCTTAAACCAGCATAGATGTAGAAAACAAAAGAAAACACTCTTAATAAAACAAATGATTTTGCTTAAATTTTTCCTGTTATAGCATGCATAGACCGTCTAAGAGCCTAGACGCAAAATAAATGAAAATCTTATTATATGGACATAAATATCTATTTTGAAACTGCAAAAAACATTAGAACACAATTCAAATTCAGCGCAATTTATCTTATACAATTCTTGTTTATTGTTAATGTACTATATACACAATTCCAAATGCATTTAATCTTATACTATTCTTAGTAATTAAACAACTTTAAACGATTTAAATCGCGTATATTTACAAAAATTATGATTTTTGTCCCAACGTTTCAAACACTTTGCAGTGATTGTGGTCACGGGATGACTAATTGGTTTTATTTGTCACATGAGTTATTAAGAAATTATTTGTCCTACCTTCCGTTTTTTTTTTATATTAATCATATCGTTCCCTATTCACGCAGTATTCGCTCACAGTGTCCAGAGGTCTTGCAGATTTGTGTCGGCCTATTTAATTAATTTGATAACAGGATCCCAAGCAGGTGGTACTTGCCAACCATCATCTCTATTGAAATTTGGGTACTTTTTGATTTCAATAGCCTCATGTAACATTCTTGGCATAAACCGGGTCTCTAAGGCGAGGATTTTTGGATTGTCGAACCGAATGTAGTGGTTGGGTTTGTCCTGGACATGTTCACAAACTGCAGACTTGGTCGAGCGTCTGTTCTTCATCTCAGCAATGTGTTCTTTTACCCGGATACCAATGCTCCTCTTTGTTTGCCCAATGTATGACAAAGTGTTTGAAACGTTGGGACAAAAATAATGATAAATATACGCGATTTAAACCGTTTAAAGTTATTTAATTACTATGTGTAATAATCGCGAAAACCTAAGACAACATTATACTATTCTTGTTTATTATTAATGTGCTATGTACATGACTCTAAATGCATTAAATACAGTGCATGTAATCTTATACAATTCATGTTTATTGTTAATGTACTATGTACACAATTCTAAATGCATTAAATACAGTGCATGTAATCTTATACAATTCATGTTTATTGTTAATGTACTATGTACACAATTCTAAATGCATTAAATACAGTGCATTTAATCTTATACACTTCTTGTTTATTGTTATTGTACTATGTAAACAATTCAAAATGCCCCTGAGAGCCAGTAATTCTAGGTTAGTCTGAACAACATCTTCGACCACATCATCACTTACCTTCAGGTGAGATAGTGGTCAAAGGCTAAGTTATCAGACATAAAAAAATAATAATACAGTGCATTTAATATTATACCATTATTCTTGTTTATTCTTAATGTACTATGTACACAATTGAAAATGCATTAAATACAGTGCATTTAATCTTATAGAATTCTTGTTTATTATTAATGTAGTACATAACCAAAAAACAAGAATTGTATAAGATTAAATGCACTGTATTTAAGGCATTTAGAATTGTGTACATAGTATACAATTCTTGTTTTTTGGTTATGTACTATGTACACAATTCTAAATGCATTAAATACAGTGCATTTAATATTATACAATTAGTTCTTGTTTATTGTTAATGTACCATGTACACAATTCAAAATGCTTTAAATACAGTGCATTTAATCTTATACAATTCTTATTTAGAGTTAATGCATAGTACTGTAGTCTCATCACTTTTAATTGAATTTATGAGAATACACAATACAATACATAGTACATTTGAAAACCTCTGACAACAAGCTAACAAGTTTAATGTAGAATCTCAAACAATTATTGCTGTAATTAAACTCTCCTCTCTATTTAGCGAATGCCCACCTTGCTAGCGACCACCCTCATGTAGAAAATCTGTCGCCAAGTACCTAACCAGTGTGTTCTGGCAGAGCAGTCCTTGGGAGCCAGTAAAATTACAGGCACATGAGACTTAACTGTGGGTCTCAGGTCGACGGGCGTAGTGCAGTTCGTCATTTAACATATTTTTTCTTTCCGGGTTGTTGTGATGCAAGTCCTGACTCACACTCCGCCAGCTTTTAAACATATGATCATACTAGTTTTACTTATATAAGTGGGAATTCCTTAAAAAAATAAATTCTCTCTCTAATACAGATTGTCTAACTTTATCTTTATTTGTTTTAATTAAGTGATTTTTACACATTTAATGGCTTTGTAATCGGTAATAAGTTGGATATAACCGTTAGGGTTTTTACCCTTTTTTTGTGTTATTGTAAAGGAGTGTTCATGAGTCCCACCCAATATTACAACTTAAACTCTGCCTCTAATACATGCATATTGTCTCAAATGATTTATTTATTTAGTAAATTAATTCAACTTACGTTGTACTACAATATAATGTGATCAGCCGCAGAGCAGGGGTTCTTGCAAAAATAACAAAAAAAAGAAAATGTGACAAATTTGTATTTAGGATAATAACAAATAATTTAAAATATTTTAAGAAAACCTCAAATTTGATTTCTCGATTCATTTCTCGATCGTGCGCTCGTAGAGTCAAGACCTCCTGAGGGTGCTTCAAAGCGAAACGCGTCGAAAATTCTTCCGGTTTGGCTGCGTGGTGTTTGTGATGTCACGTCGGCTTAACAGGAAAATTGGGCGGAATTGTCACTAGATATATTTCTATATTTTCTAAGTGTTTTATTAAAATATTAAAATGATGTTATCTTAAAATATTTGTTACTATTAAATATGGGTTTCCGCAAAGTAACGCCTGAATCTATTCATTGTATTTAGGATGTTTGTTTTGTAAACCTGGATCTCTTTATATAATTCTAACCAAACTCTTCTGATTTTCAGCTGCAGTGCAACTCAGAAATGAAGATAGCCACATCTATATGCACAGAATATATTTTAAACCTCAATAAACCAGTGCCTAAAACCAAATAAACCCACAAACGGACAGTTTTCCCGCCATAAACACAATTTGAAAGTTCTCAACTGTCACATAACTTTTTTTGTCAAATCGACTAGTGGTTGCCAGTAATAACTTTAGCCAGTATCAGTAACTGTCACAATACTGTCTTTCTAAACATTAATATATATATATATATACAGCCAGTTGCAGTGAGATTGTTTCTTTTTTTAAAATAATAAATAAAAGTTTATGGATTGTGCGTGTTGCCAGTTAAAAATTGTTTGTCAATAATGAAAATACCTGAGACGTCGGCAAACATTGGAGCTTATTACGGGAACGAAGAAAATGGCCAGTGGCAGGTATGTATGTATCTTTAACATGCATATCCAGATATTTCTTCACTGCCTTCTATGTCGACAATCATGTGGTGGGTGAGGGACGGGAGCACCGTCCCCAAACTGCATACAATGACTGTAGTTTGTAGTTGGGGACACACCGTTTAGGGCTAATACGTATTTGTTTCTATAAAAATAAAGGT
The DNA here is from genome assembly GCA_963890685.1 of Plagodis pulveraria. NCBI lineage: Eukaryota > Metazoa > Arthropoda > Insecta > Lepidoptera > Geometridae > Plagodis > Plagodis pulveraria. The sequence goes on along the minus strand of OY982979.1, from coordinate 3,826,263 downwards.
ACATTTATACATACGACTTGTACAATGCTAGACTGCGAGTCATCGTTTCACATAGTAAACTAACTGCGTTTACATAAGTTCCACGCTCAGAAAAGATTGTTATTTCATTCCAAATTGCCAACGTTATCAGAAGAGCGGAGTTGCAGCAGCGAGTTGACGTGGCAGACATTATTACATTGTTTTTTATGTTGAATGGCATGCATTTGCCTACTATGTCACCAGTTGGTAATTGTTAATGTGGTTGAAGATGTTTAACAGGTTGTCTTGAATTTTAAGAATGATACTAATAATAGGGTATCATTTTATAGGCTTCTTGGGGTGGTGAGTACGAAAATGTATTAAATTTATAAAATATATATTCAATTTCAAGTTGTCGGAATTTATTATGAATAACAACCAATTTCAAAATAAGTTTTTCTTGTTTTATGTTATAGGGACGGAACAACCTCGAGGCCCACCTGATGTTAAGTGGACTAACCTCTGCCTTATAGGCAGAGGTTAGTCTGTCTGTTATACAGACGCATTTATTCACAAGTCACGAATTGCCCTATGCCGCCCGTCACTTTGAGACATAGTTGTTAAGTCTCGTGTGCCTGTAATTTCACTATCTCTCAAGGACTGCTGCCGGAACACATATAGAATAGGTGCTTGGCGACAGATTTTCTACTTGAAGTCGGTAGCTAGCCAGGCGGACAATCGCAAAATGCACTTCTACCATGCGGTGAAGCTAATATCGGCGGTGGGGATCGAACCAGGGACCTATAGCACAGCAGTCCATAGCTATTACCGCTCGGCCATCATTACTCTTATTCCCAAAATGACTGATTTTCTGTAAAATATGTAACTACCCTCAAAAAATATGGAGAAGGGTGTCTTCGTGAGTGGAAACGTCTGTACTTGCAGACGTAAAAGTCAAATAAGATGGTTTTCTTTTGACAGCCAAACGGTGTGATCATAGACAACGGTGTTGGAGGCGGTGTTGTGGGGAGCGGAGACGCGGGCATGCACCGTCCGCCTGTCTATCCAGTGCATATACCTAGAGGACACGTACCCGGTGAGTCATACATGGATAATATTTAATAATAACAAATATTTTAAAAGTATTTTAAGAAAACATTAAAAAATCTTTATAAAAATTATATATCTAGTGACCATTCCGCCTAATTTCCTGTTAAGCCGACGTGACGTCACAAACGCCACGCACCCAAACCGGAAGAGTATTCGACGCGTTTCGCTTCTAAAGTAAAGTAAAGTAAAGTAAAGTAAATTTATTTCACAGAAAGTATAAATGTATGTTACATTACAGTTTCTTAACTAACCCTAAGAGTAATTTAGACGATACATATCTATTATAATATTATGTAGCACACACTTTATATTATCAGTGAGCCCCAAACTCGGCTAGGCCTGTATCTTGGGACCCGTATGACCACTTGGGAAACACACTTCGGGTATGCAAATACATCATGACATGACGGATTGGAAATACCTGTAATGGTGCCAAGAGTGTGTTTCCCATGCAGCCTGCTATAACACACTGATTATCTAAGGCTGATTTATCGCGCGGCCTACTTAGCTGATGTACTGAAGGTGTGGTTAAACTATTACAAATATAAAATAAAATAATACTAATAATTTTACAGTTGTTTTTGATCCTAGCTGAAACTTTGCTATTCATGTTGTATAAGAATATACAAGAATACAAATAAAAACTAAGCCAAAATAGTAATTACAAACATTAAAATAAATTACATTTAATTAAATTCGAATCAATAATCAAATTATTATAAACATTCTAAATTTTACTGTTTGGTATAAATGTGTGAAAAGGGGGAACTATGAGAATAGGTGTGGATGAGTGAGTGTGAGAGGGTGTGTGAATGTAGAAGGGGTGTGTGGGAACATGTATCTTAGTATTAAAGTTAAGGATTCAGCCTCTGAGTATATAAATACTATTGGTATTTACATTTCTTACGAGTACGTAAACTTACTTTAATCATTGATTGAACGTGCGTTACGAGTTATTGTATACAGTTACCAAAGCTTCGGTTTGCACATAGTTAAGTGAAAGCAACCATTTTTTCACTTTAGCTCTAGCTTTCCGATGTGAGCACTCCTTTAGGTCACATCCCTTACACACGGCATTATAAGTAAACGTTTGGGAGTAAGGTGGGAGACGACGTGCGAATACTGTGTTAACATTCAAGAGAGGAATCCTTTTTGGGCGTCCTCTCTTGAACGTTTCGGGGAAGTTATTATGTCTTACAGTGACGGCGCGCGCTATATACAGTTGCCTCACTGTGAGGACGTCTACTATTTGGAAGAGAAGGTCCGTTGGGTAGCGGCGCGGTTTTCCGAGCATTACTTTTATAACAGCCCGCTGAGCTCTTTCCAACTCAATCAAGTGTGTCTTGGCAGCACTACCCCAAACGCCAATGCAATATTGAAGTAAAGATTGGCATAATGCGACATAAACCAATTTCCTTACCTCAACACTGGCGGCTGGCCTAAGTATTTTCATTAAATAAATGAGTTTCCTTGTCTTTTTAGCCACATAGGAGATATGTTGTTTAAATGACAGGTTCTGATCGATTTGAACTCCAAGGTATTTGATTAAGGGTACTCTTTTGATACAAATACATGCACAGCTAAATTCCTCTTTATCAAAACATTTAAGTTTTTGACAGTTCATGTTGTGAATTTTAAGGTTGCTCAAAGGTACATCTGGCTCAGTAGCGCGAGTTATGTGGAATGGGATAAAATTGGTTTTCGTCGCATTTAGGGAGAGCAGATTCAAATCAAGCCAGTTTGCTATGACGCACATGCCCTTTTCTGCTGACCTTGTTGCACTTTCCCAGTCTATGCCACTAAAAATCGCCACTGTATCATCCGCATAACAGATGAGGTCAGCTGAGATGTCCAATCTGAGAATGTCATCCATGTACAATGTGAAAAGGGTTGGCGAGAGAATCCCGCCTTGGGGGACTCCATAGGCGACTGTACGCTCGTCACTTATGTATTCTCCGATCCTAACCACCTGACATCTACCGCTAAGGTAACTGGAAAACCACGCCAGTGCGGTTCCACGGATGCCAAAACTTTCTAATTTCTTTAACAGGATAGGAGTTGAAACGGTGTCAAAAGCTTTGGCAAGATCGAGGAACACGCCCACGCTTCTTTTCCCTTTGTCCAGATGAGACGTCACAGTTTCCACCAGAAGTTGCACGGCATCCTCAGCCGACAGTCCACGTCTGAAACCAAACTGGTGATTGGACAGTAACTTGTTCTTTTGAAGAAAATCAGTGAGACGCTTATTGACGAGCTTTTCTAGAATTTTTGATAGTATACTGAGAAGCGAAATTGGCCGATAGTTTTCCACGCTATCTTTAGGCCCACTTTTATGGATAGGGGAGACTACGGCCTTCTTCCAGTAATTTGGAAATATGCCAGATGACATACTCCGATTGCAAATGTGTGCTAGTGGTTCAGCAATTGCATTTACAGAGTATTTCAATAACATTGGTGTAATTGAGTCTATTCCTGGCGCACTGTCAGATTTGAATCCTGCAATGATTCTGCCAATTTCATGAGGATCAGTAGCTACCATAAAGAATGAGTTTGACATAGTACTCTCTGTTTTAAGTTTGGCACAGAGTGTCGCCTCTGTTGTGTTGAGTTTCTGAAGAGTGTCAGAGGCCAACAATGATCCGACAGTTGCGTAGTGCTTGTTGACTTCGTTAAGGACTTCTTGTGGGTTACATGTCCTCTGAAGTAGCTCATGCGAGTCTTTTTTCGGGCTAGGAATGTCACAGACGCTTTTTATAGACTTCCACAGTTTTTTGGGGTCATTGCAGTTTTGACTAAGTTGGTGGTTGTCGTGGTTAACTTTAGTTTCGTGTAACAGATTATTACAGAAATTTTTGTAGCGTTTGTACGTAATTTTCAGGCATTCATTATTTGGTTGTTCCCTAACCTGCAAGTGAAGATTGTCACGATGTCTCATGCACCTTATTAAACCAGGGGTGATCCAGGACTTCAAATTAAACTTACTACGGCTGATTTTGATTTTACTGGTGTATTTTTCAATGCATTCTGACATAATCTGATTGAACTCATAAAGGGCGATGTTCACGTTGTCATTATTAAATACTTTGCTCCAGTTTGTATTTTTAAGCTCATTAGCTATGCTTGTATAATCAGTCCTTGATAAGAATCTGTTCAGTTTTACGGGATTAACTTTTGTTAAATTGAGACCAGCCATTATCGGACTGTGGTCTGTGAAAGGACACTTGC